>OW387135.1:7098952-8428970 GCA_936440205.1 Lepidonotus clava
AACACTTTGTACAATTCAAAGAGACAAGGTTAATATTGGAAACAATTGTAATTTTATTCACCAATCTTTAATATAACTAACCTTCCCATTTAAATTTTTAAGGTTTTGTTTGCAATAGTCAAGCATATCTACGTATCATGCTGGGAACATATTCTATACATCTGGCAAGGGAGACTATCAGTAACTGAAAATTCAAATGAACTTTTATATTTTGGTTTTGGCTGTTCGACTTTACGATCCTGTTTACATTACCCATACCAACTTTTCATGTCATTAATGTAGTTGTTTATGATAAAGTGGTTGACATAGAAAAGCACGGACCCAGGGCAACAGGTCAGGTGAGACGGTTTCTGGAAAATCCCATTTCAGGTCTCAACCAATCAGATCCTGCATGTGTAAGTGACAGGAACTATATCGCGCTTGACTTTAAACAGTGGTTCATGGTCTAATCACATATCACATCGGGCAGAGACAACTCCAGAGAAAGATGGCAACTAACAATGTTTTAGTGGATGAAATATGTGTAATAGAAATTCCTAAAAATGATGAAGATGGAGAGGAACTCAAGCAAAAACAGTTTGAAAGAGAAGAGGGTCTGGAGGAGTTAACATCTGGAAGTAACGACATTTTCACGATAAGTCGCAGCGTTGATGCTCTCATATATAAAAAAGGATTACGATTAATGACAGGTGAGTGTGAGGCTTGTCTCATGGTTCATCATCGGTCATGGCAGACCCCATGTTGTAAGACAAGTATCTGCATCACATGTCTGGATACATACATCTCAGGAAAAGTGGATGAAGGAGTCATAGACATTACATGTCCTGGAAACTCATGCTCAGAACTACTAGATCCTGTGACAATAAAAAAAGTTGTAAAATTCAATAAGAGCAAAAGACTCAGTTATCTACGTGTGAAGGCAGGCAGGTACAAATCAAGAAAGGCTTGCCCTTTCTGTGATTACATTTTATCAGTTGATAAACCTGTGCTGGATTTCTATGAAAAGTATGAATCTATACTAGTATGCCCAGAGTGTTCCCATGAATGGTGCATTGACTGTATGGCACCTTGGCATGAGGGGATGACCTGTGGCGAGTACAAGGGCAGTAATGTGGACACTGGTGTCAAAAAATGGGCAACTCCAAAAGGAAAAGGAAAGAATAGGAAGGCTCAAATGTGCCCAGAATGCAAAGTAAGTACTTATAAATATAGTATCATGTATATAAGGATATTTTGTGTACATGACGATGTTGCTGTCTATTTCACATTCAAACCATAAATATTTAAAAATTAAAAGAAAAAATTTGCAAATTTCGTATTTGTGTGTCATTAACCTCACTTAAGTATTCTACAAAATATTTCAAAAGAAAAAAAAAGGAAAATGTCGAGATATTTGTGAATCATTAAGAAAAACAAAATTTGATTCTGGAATTCCTAACTTGGAATAACCAGGTTAAGGAGAAGCATGTAAATAAGTATAAGTATAAATAAAAGTAATATTAGCCAGTAAGGGACTAGATATTCATAATCTGCAATGAAACACATATTCCTTCCACTGCATGATTTGGGATTTGGGATTTTATGATATGGTGGGGTTCCCCATTGACTACCTGTGTAACATCACAAAGTTGGGATTTTCCTTAATCCTAGAGACCCCAATCCATCCTTAGCCGCCCATGGGTAGTTCCCCAATCCAGACATGGCTGTCCATATTTTAGACGTTTTTTGAAATTTTTCTGACGTTTTTGTAAAGTTGAATAATTTCAAGAGGAATAACCATACAAATACATCGAATATATCAAATGAAAGCTAGTCGGATTAAGGAGGGTGGATTGGAGGAACATATTTGAAAGTCGATTTACTTATTTGTGCTTACTTATTCCCACCGTCAAAAATTAAACAGCACAGGGATATATATTTTGGCAGTACGTACAAGACCAGTGAAATCAATTAATTGGACACTGCTATCGCTGCTTAGGTACAGATTAATTCCATGAACAATATATCATATTGGACCCACAACTGAAAGCCTATCCATCCAAGTTTCTTGTTAATTATCTTTGGGAAATTGTGAAAGCTTTTTCAATGTTAACCCCCACTACAAGCTAGCATTATCGTTCAAAACAATGTTTAACATGTCTCACCAAAAGCAAGGTAACGCATCGTTATACTCAGTTAGATCTCGGCCGGGATTGCCTCACCTTCCCTTTCCATGGCCAAAACTAATTAGCCTTCCACTGACAAAACTATTTATAGAAAATTGGTCTTCCCCATGGGAACGTGAAATGTACATGATTTGCCAATTTTTTCAATGATAAACTCTAAGATAAACTTTTGTCGGCCAACTAACTGGCGCCGCGCTTAATACCACCCGACAATTGCTTTATCGTTGACGATAAACTCCACTTTGTTGTACGTAGTTTATTGTCAACCTTTTTTCCCCATGGGGACGGGCCTTAAACCTCCAACTATCGGCTGCCAACACTGTGGAACAATCAGACTGAACAGGTGACAGTGGTGACCAACAACTGATTCCTCCCAAAAAATAGACGTACCAGCTGACGCACCCTCCACACCAACCCCACTGGTCAGTACCATGGATCCAACATCTACCATGGTGACTTTTGGCCCAAAGGTCAACAAAATAAGAGACTGCATTGACCAGGTATTACCTGGCCGAGACGTTTCTACGTGGAGCTCATCCAGTACCTAATAGGTGAAAATCAACAGAAATCCTCAGACAATTCACCTTATCACGGTCCGCCGATATGGGCAACTATCGCGTGCGACACAGCAGGGCTGAAGCAGTCTCTGGCCTATCCTTTAGCATTGGGGGCGCCCTTTTGTCCTCAATATCTCCTAAGATTAGGGGAACTTAACATATATTTTGTAATATATTACGTACTGAGCAATATGCTTTTGATTGATACCAAAATTATAATTTAGTTTGGAATATTTCAATTCCTAGGGCCGGAAACAAAAATGATACCATTGCCAGCATAAGACAGGAAACTGCTGCGAAACACTGTATTATGGGTAATCTGGAGGAACCATAATATGGCCAGGCTGTAGTGTTCGAGGACGGGAAAACGGCAGCCGGATAACTTTATGGGGGCGCTCATTTACTGGGACATCGGGTGGCGCAAGTAGCGGTATTGGCGGCCTCCCAAATGCACCATTGTTTGTGGAAACTCTAAGTATCAAAGAGAAGATATTAAGTAATTCTGGTGTTCTTTATGATGAATCTCACACAGGCCTTCCTTTTCAAGTTGGCAATAGTTCCTCACCACTTGAGAAAATGACCGTGAGGTGAATGCAATTGGCCTCTCGCTGCCATCAGCCATGATGTGTGAAATAACGGCATCGATCCCATGGATAGATGCCTCATATGCCAGATAGTTTGGCAGAATGGGGTCGTAGTGGGTCAACATGGTATTGGAACACACAAATCTACTCTATTTAAACCCCCTCCTGGTCCCCAGCACCACTTAGTCTCCACTGCCAAGAGTGCATTCAATGGCTCGAGAGTAGATGACAGATTCGGTAAGAACTGACGGTGGTAGTTCATGAGTCCCAAGTATGACTGACATTGTCCCACATTCTCAGATATAGGAGCGGTCATCATCACTTCCACTTTGTCCTTGGACTTGTGAAGTCCCTGTGAGTCAATCACATGACCACGGTACTCAACAATTGCCTTGAAAAACTCACATTTCTTCTTTTTCATACTCCGTACTCCTCCAGCGTAGACAGGACAAGATGTAGGTTTTGCAAGTGCTCTTCGTCTGTTCTCCCAGTGATAATGATATCAAGATAGCACTGCATATGGGGAATACCCTGGAGAACTTGATCCATGGCACGCTGCCATATTGCTGGCGCACTGGTGAACCAATACACAAGTCTCTCATACCGATAGAGACCCTTGGAAGTGTTGATGGTCAAGTACTTCTTGTGCTCATCCTTAACTTCCATCTGAAGGTACACATTGGCTAGATCAATCTTTGAGAAAGTCTGCCCTCCTGACAGACTAGCAAATATCTCCTCAATCCGAGGGAGGGTTTGATTACAAAGATTTAATGTCATCATATAGGAAATTGTGACTTAGGACTGATTTTGGTTGCCATGGTAACTATAGACCATTTTGAATAGTAACAAAAATTCTCAAATAATGCATATTTATAAGTCAAATTTTCAAAACTACCCAGAAATCTGAATAAATTTTTATTTGTAGGAAGAAAAGGTGAATTAGAAAGTTGTTCTCCAGGTTATTTCCTATCATTTGACAGTAAAGTAATTTTATTTTGAATATTTTTCAAGTACCTTATGTAAACAGGATGATACTATTGATAGGTATGTCATACTCCAAAAATAGTGAAATTTCCATTAATTACAGTTATTCATAATAAAATAGAAAACCAAAACCTATTAAAACAATGAAAATGCAAATCATGACAGAAAAATATTCAAAAATATCAATGAGGTCGATTCATTGAATATACTTTTTTAAGCACAGAATATGGATCAAAACTATAAAATGTGTAATGACAGCCATCTTGAATTTGAAGATGGTTTATGACCATTTTCTCAATATAAAAGGGTTGAATTATTTTGAAAATAGATGTAAAAGTGGTTTAAGCTTGCAAGGTATGCATAAATGAAAATGGTGAGAAAGTTATGATCATTTAGAAGGAACATTTGTATTTTGAATTATCATAAAAGCCCTTTAGTCCTAAATATTTTATTTTTGTATAGGTGAATAAAGGTGGCCTTATAAATAAAATGTCAAATTTGCCAAATATACCATCAATCAAAGTCTCACAAAATTAACATTGAAGTATTCATAAGCAAAAAATGCCTCAATATAGTTGCATCATAACCTCTAATACAAATATTAAAAACATTAACATTAGAGTATAAAAATTATAGAAACCGATTCTCAATGAGTTATGTGAAAAAGCGTTAAAACTTGTGACAATATTCTTCGGGGAGTCGGGGTTTCCGAGCTCCACGGCGAAGAGATTTTTGGGTTGCCTCGGTCTTGGGCCAAAGGAGGAGTCCAAGCAGGAGACCCATTTGCAAGATCAAGAGTCATGCCTCGTACACGAGGGTGAACAAACGGGACGTTTCGGGCAGAGCTCTTGATCATTGGGCTGGAACAGGCTTAAGACTTGGGCCAGTTTTGGGCATTCAGGTGCTGTGTCAGCCGGTCGGTCTGCCTAGGAAGTCTGGTTGTCGCTCCCAGTTAGAGGTTGGTAGCGTGTGGCCCAGCGGGTCCCTCCTGTAGCGCCGGGCCGACTGCTTACTATTTCAGGTTTCCGTAACATGCTGGTCTTCCGGGCTCGGGTCGCTTCTCGGGCCATTTTGGGCTTTTGTGTCATCTTCGGGCCTTTTTGGCTATGGTCTAATTTATCTCTAATTTCGGGTTCCTTAGTTAAGTTCTACTTGATTATTCGCTGCTCCTATTGGAGATCTTAAGCTCAGGCTAGCTAGAAGCCAGGGCATCTTAAAGAAGAGACGTGTGAACACAGTGAGTACTGATAAGGAACTGTTTATTCCGGGCCATAATGCCCCCTTTTATAGGCTACAAGTCGACTCTGATTGGTCAATCTTGACCACGTGACCATTGTGACGTCACATCCGGTTACCATAGTTTCCGGGCTATTGTACCTGATTACAGATTTCGGCCCATTTGGTTCCCATTTGGTTCGATTACATTATTTCATTTTTAGCCGGTATCTGCTATATCATTCAATTATTTAACAATACAAATTCATTATACCCGATTTCTAGCTCAATAGCTATAGTTCGTACCTCAAAAGATGAGAGGACAATTCATCACAATAATGATAACAATAACATATATAAAATCCAATCCTGAAACATAAATGTCCCAATCATTACTGCACCCGTAGCTAGATGTAAGGAATAAATATTAGGTGAGCTGGGCGAATAACCATTTGCACTGGAAATGATAGTCTGAGGTATTGATGCAGCAGAGTGCCCCAGGTGACGTGAAGTTTAGCAGTCGTCACCTGAACACATGTACACATGGCATGGCCCCCTGCTTATAGTGAGGCCCTCTTGTTTGGTGAGCTAATGCTCATATAAAACACATACAGATTAATACAGATATTCATTGTGCCCTTGCATGGCTTTTAACATAACTGAATTCGCTCTAGAAGAATGGCTGTTATTTCTTCATGAAAAATGGTCATGTTGCTGTGGAATTATTATTGCTGTGCACATGTCCTCAAAGTATTCTTAAATGTATCCATGTTGGGATTGGTTGTTATGCATTCGGTTATAAACAATATAAGTACTGCAGTGTCACTCATCTGTGACAATTTTTGAAAGCTTAATGACAAGCAGTCAAATTTTACATACCCCTAAGCATATGTTTAAGGTTAGTAAGCCATCAGTTCATCCAGTGACTAGAAAAGCCAAGATGCTTGATAGACCATAATATATTGTAATTGGTTCTTTTCAGACGTGGATACAGAGAACTGAAGGATGCTACATGATGACCTGCAAGGGATGTAAGACCAAATTCTGTTATGACTGTGGTGTCAAAACCCCTCACTCTGCTCTTTCTACTTGTGTCCATGCGGGTGCTGGTGTACGTCAGGAGAGGAATGGGGTCCATATGCAAAGACCCACTCATCGTGTGCAGATACAATGGAGAAGAGTCTGTGGGGACTGTTCTGACGATAGAAAAATAATAGCTTTCGTTTTGCTTCAATGCCTAGGTATTTATACTCTTCAATATATCTACATATTGCTGCAAGAATGCCCACTATTGCATTGTCTATTTCAATTGACTGTGTCCTTAAGGAGCCTCAAGGCCTAAAGCCATAGACCAAGGGTCTTTCAGCTGCTCTTGGGCCCATATCTTCGTAACTAATTTGGCTGATCAAGGAAACCTTGATCAGGGCCTCAAGATCATCAATTTTGTCATTTACCAAAAGTTGATGGTATTATTGCAAAATAGTATCAAAGAGGGATACTCAGATGTGAAATTCATTCATGATAGACAGAATTTCTAATCGTGAGACACTGATAAAAATTTCCCTGATCAGCCAAATTAGTTACGAGGATATGGGCCTTGGGCATTATTCTATTTGTTTACTGTTGGTCAAATCAATTAAAAAACATTTACTTCTATAAATCAAGTAATGTGTTTAATGGTTTGGCCAATTCAACATTGTGCTATTCTTCATCAGGCCTTTCATCAGAAAATTCAAACATCCCTGGATAATGACAATGATAATCATTTGATTAAACATTTTTAAAGTGTTTTTTTAATATATTGTGTGATTTTATCATACTATTTCTCTTTTGCTGCTGTTAATATCTAATATAACGATTTTTTCACCTTTCAGGTTCAACCTTTTTGGGCCTGTTTCTTATCCCAATCGTGATACACATGAGCACACTGACAATCAGTTTGAGCTGCCTACTTGGAATACTAGGATTGATCTTGTTTATCATGTCTTTATGTATTATTTGAGAGTTGTTGCCACCTGCTGGGAATACGATATAGAACCAATGAAAGATAGGGGCGCCACTTGAGATGGTTGAGGATGCCTGTAAATTATGCAGACTCATTTGCATATTAAGCACGAGGTCAATTGTCTGGTTTCTTCTTTTCTTTGCATTGTCCAATTTTGTGACATTTATATTAAAAGTACTTGATAACTATGAAAGAAGAAAGAAAATTAAGAGTGATTTGAAGATTTGTTGCAGTTATTTTGTTCTTATTGTATTTCATGTATGTAATTGAAAAAGTTATTTAAAAAAAAAAAAAGTATGAAGAAACAGATATTAGTCTTGCCATTCAACCCTTTCATCATTGGATCTATCTTGCATTGTAAAATCTAGTTACAAATACACCTTTTTTTTCGGGGGGGGGGGGGAGGTGGAAAGATGGCGCAGTAACTCTCATTGTTCAGTCAGGGAAGTCTGTATTTCCCTCCCAGAATTTGTGACCTGATTCCAAAGGAAATCATTGGTTCAGAAAATTTCCAATCAGAATTTTAATATGTCACATAATAATTTCCTTCAAAATTTCCTTGGGCTGTGCTGAAAGTTATTTTAAATGGAAATAGTTTTTTCAAAGAAATACACTATCTATGTTATCAAATATACAACAAATTAATTAAATAATTTATTGCCCAAATGTAATGTGTTGCATATTGATTATCGCAGACTCTAGAGGCACTATTATGGCCCATTCATTGTACACTATCAACTCAATCCTCATAGGTTTTGTGTTTCACATTTTATTTCATAAGGGGGTCTCTTGAACATTGTATGATATAGGGCGACAAAACTTTGATCTTATTTATACATAATATATCCACTTTTGTCAGGCCCAGAAACATTAGACCTATATACTTGAGTAGAAATTTTTTAGTTGATGAACTATGTAATGCCTTAAGAAAACTCTGGAGATGTGGTGTTAATATCATAATCTTTGAAATGATTTTTTATTTTGGTATGTATAATACCCAACTACAACATGAGTTTCTCAACGAGCAGAATCAATGCAGGTATAATTTTATTGAACAAACATATTCGATTTCCGAACAAAGAGGAAAATGCACATAGTCCTCAGATACCCAAATTCATCCACAAAGCCAGGAATACAGGCTACATTGCACAACGATAGCAAGGTACCACTAAGGCATCCGTCTCAATGACTTAATATCTCAACAGATATTGGACAGATTTGTATGAAATACCACAGTTTTATTTGATTCCTAATGTCTAAATCAGACTTATGTGGTTTATCATATACTCATTATACTCTAATTATTATTCACTACATCAAACATAACATAAGGATACATGCATGCTATTGTGAATGTGGTTTGATAATAACAAAAAAAGTATACTTAAATGAATGGTGTCCACCACATCCAACTGTCTGTAACATGTAAATATCTATCACAATCCATGTCAAAATATATAAGAGATTATCATTACCTGACTGCTGCCATTGTAATATATCTTTGTAGTATGGTTGGCAGAATCTGCATTGAACTAACTACTCTTGTATATAAATGTGCTTTCAATAATTTTTATTATTGTTGACTATTCTGGGGATGAGTGCAAATCATCAATGTATGATAGAGTATAGGGATAGGCTCCTCATGGACTCTCGAGGTCTACATATGGCTCACTTAGACCTACAAAGTTTTAATAACAAAAGCGATGAAGTTTAGATGCATGTTAAATTCTTGAATTTGCAAGAGACAGATTTGTAGGTCGCCCTGCACTACCACACCAAGTGTCAGTTGCACTTAGAAGTTGCCAACAGTAACCTGCTTGACAACCCACATTTGTATAGCAACCTGGGTTGTGACATCATCAATAGTTGATGTGATTCAGGTGAAGTTGTGCTCCAAGGATAAACATTATTGTGTAGTTTCCCTGGTGATCCAAAAAGATGGAGTCAGCACACTATTTAATTTGTATGTTGGTATTGGGTGGTTTCACCATAAAAGGATCTTCAGCGATCCCAACCCGGAACCAGGTGTACAGCACTACTTGGGCCACTCCAAGCAACCACTGCTCCACCCAGTGCCGACCAAACCAGGGCCACCGGGCAACCGCCCCCAGACTGCTTTGAACAGCTGCCCACCGCAGGGGCCAGGAAACCATCGCTAGAACCCCCGGGACCAAAAGTCAAATTCTGGTGCCCAACCCCTCCTGTCCAACTGGGAGCAGAATCTGCTCTAAAGTCTCCTCAACCCAGAAGATGGTCGGATGATATCCGGCTGTCAGCCATGGACTGTTGGTGGTCTAACTCGGACTTTACATCTGTCCTCTTTGATGTACATTTTAATTATATAACACTCTTGTACAACCCAGATAATGCAAATAATAGTAATACCAACAGTAAAGTAAACAACAGTTACCAAGGTGTTGTTAATTTGTCTAAGCACATCCTCTCAGATGCCGAACATAGTCTTCTGTCCAAGGGACTCACCTTTGTGGACACCCCTTCAACACCAGATAAGGGCGTCTTAGCAGAAGATATCTCTAAATTCCATTTGAGTCAAAGCAGAAATTTGTCTGGGTCCTACACCCAACAAATCTAATTTACCGTTTGAGAACCCTAAGTTCAAAAACAAATCAAAATGGAACCCGCCAGGCCCAACGATCTTAGGACATTATGACTTTGGTTCCTTTTTACATTGAGACGCTCAACATTTTGACAAAGTTGGCAGACAGTGCCCCCTGGTGGTTGATTGATGTGTAATTGAAAATCTAATATTGCTTCAACATTAATGTCTCAATTGTAAATCAATGTTAAAAAGGTTTGATTTAGGATTGATCATCAAACATCTAGGCAATGTTAGCATCAACATGGATCAACATTAAATCCTTCAATATTGATAACTCAACATTAAATCAACATCATTTGCCAGTATTGAATCAATATTAGGAAATCAATATTTGATCAGTATTTAGATACAATTGATTGCTGGATCAATCCACTTTCAATATTGATTCAACACTTGGTGTTTACAGGGTTAATCTTCGAACAACCGAGGACATCCAAATTATATCTTCTCCCAAAAAATTCACAAAAACATAATTCCACCCCCAGGTAGACCAATCATCTCTGCCAATGACTCCCCGACCAAAAGGATCTCTCAACTAGTAGATCATTTCATACAGCCGATCATACCTAAACTACCTTCGTATGTCAGGGATAGTGGACACTTCATTAATATAATTAAGGACTTCATTTTACCTGAAGGAGCCATTTTGGCTACCCTGGATGTCACTAGTCTTTACACTAACATTCCGAAGGACTTGAAGCTGTTGCCGCGTACCTGCTCAACGAACACGACCCTTCAGAAAACCTGATGAATGCCTCCATTTGTCAACTGTTAGAACTAGTATTGACTTTAAATAATTTCGAGTTTGATGATAAACACTTCCTACAAGTGGGAGGCACAGCAATGGGCACTAAATTAGCCCCATCTTTTGCTAATCTCTTCATGGGCACATTTGAAGAGAAATTTATTTATTTATATAAACTGAAACCATTAATTTGGAAAAGGTTCATTGATGACATTTTCTTCATCTGGACTTACGGTACTGATACCTTAAATGAATTTGTAGAATATTTTGATTCTCAACACCCACCATTAAATTTACAGTTGAAACCCTCTCATGCTCAGCTCTCATTTTATACGCTGGGGTTATCCGAAAGCCCTAGTTCGAAAATCACTATCTAGAGTGGAAGCCCTCGATAGGGATACCCTCTTAAATAAACATCTCCTCTCCGGTCCTAGAACTGACACCAAATGAGATAAAGATACTTTTTCCTGTATCACCACACATAATCCTCAAAATCCGCCGATTACGGACGTCATACGAGATCACTGGTCCCTTCTGGGACACTCAAAAACTACCCGTCAGATTTTGCACTCGAGAATCATTTTCGGTTTAAGAAGAAATAAAAAGTCTGGGCGATGCCCTGGTAAGGGCCTCAACTCATACCGTTAAGAAAACACCGGGCCTTAGTGGACACCTGTGTAACCGACCAACCACCTGTAGATACTGTACTTTAATGAATCGATCTGAGAAAATAATCAGACGGTCGCCCTTTTACTCCACTTTTCAGAGTAAACTGTCAGAGTAGTAATTTAGTCTACCTAATCACTTGCAACCATTGTGGTATCCAATATGTGGGCCAAACTAAAAATAGAATCTTAACGCGATTTCAAGGTCATTTTTATGATATCACTCAAAACAACGATGCTATGATGGCCAGGCATATGAATTGATGCCCGGCCGATCATCCAAGTTTGACTAAGGGCTTCACTATTTCAGTCCATTCTTTTATATCCTCCAGTCCTGACTCTAATAAAGCTCAGCTGGAAAGGGATAAAGAAGAGAGATGATGGATGTAATGCCTTTCATCTATCGTCCCACTGGGTCTTAATTTAATGGATTAATTCCAGGAAAATACCATTTGGTCTAACTCCATTCAAAATAGTTCTTCTCATTGTTGTTATGATAAAAGTAACAACAAAAGGTTTCGTTGTTTAATTGATTTGTACATACTGCAACTAAATAAGTGATATATCCTTCCTGATATTCTTACCTGTGAATGTAGATCTTAGCATTAAATTTCACATAGATTTTATGGGTTGCAACATAATTTGTGTGTGATTTTTATGATGGTTTAACCGCAAGAATATATTTGTGGGAATTTTCTTGACACCATTTTAAATTCGTGGGATCTTTTCCACCTCCATGAATATTTGTGGAATTTTTGTGGTTGACAAACAATGTAAGTGAGAATCTATCTTGAAATGCGCTTTTCTATTATAGTTGTTAATTCATATAGTAGTGTCTTCCTGTTATGATATGAAGAGATACTATATTCATTTTGATGCACTCATATTAGCTTCATGAGTTAGTTATTTTCTTATTAATACCTTCTTATCAAGTATTCAAATGATAGACTTTAACCATTATTTTTATCAAACAAACAATTGTACTCGGTTATTACCATTATCAAGGTAAAGTAAGATATGATCTCTTCTTGGAACTAATTAAGGTTAGACTACTGTAATGCACGGAAATTCTTAAACTCTCACGACATAGTCATCAAATCATTTTGCTGCAATATTTCTTGCAATAGATTAGATATCATTGAATAGCTTACTAAACCTTTGTGTTTATGGTACAAATTTTATGATCATAGGTTATAGAATAAAATAATGAATACAACAGTAATATGAAAAGCATGTTTTGCACTTTTATTTCATGAACTGAAATATAACAATTAATGATGAAGGAAAACATACAATTTGGGAGAAATGTAGGTTATATCCCTCAGCAGGGGACTGTATAATAGATTATTTATTATTTAGGCAAATCTATGACATGAAGTTTAAAAGAAATAAAAGAAGGCGAGAAGCTTTCTCTTTTTGGTCATAAAATGAAAACTAGGTCCGAGTTAGAAAACCTGAAGCACTGTTCACTCTGAATCAATGGTACACACAATCCCAAAAATCTTACAATCTATCAAAATAACATCAATCAAGAAATGTTGAAAAAAAGGTAAATGAGAAAAATATCATTCTAATTCATGATTGCTTGAATTAAATATATACATTCCCTTCTCAGAACGTCAGAACATATTTGTTTGACATATAGCATGTGTAATATGTCCAAGAGTCAGAGAAATTGCATAGTTTATAAATGTGTTGCTCGTTACTGCAATCTTAACTAATCCCCAACTTAATAAGCACATGCTGCCACCTGTCACTTTGCCTCTTAACTATTTAACAAAGTATGTGACTATAGTGAATTTCTGAATCAAACTCAATGGATCATACAAACATATATATATATATATATATATATTATATAACACTCGTATACTGGATTTTTGGTATAGAATAAAATGACATGTATAGTGTTCAAATGATAAAAAGGTTTTCTTATTCTGAGAAAACTCATTAATTCATAATAGATACATGCCATTGATTATTTCTTCCAGTTCAAATTCTTGACAACACAGACAACACATTTCTTGTTTTACCTACAGACAATTCTAGATCATGATGCAATCTTGGAAATTTGTAGACAAAGAACGAGCCTGTAGTATAGTAGTTTAGTAATCAATTCATTATGCAGTGGCGGATCCGGGGGGGGGGGGGGGGGGGGGGGCAAAGGGGCAATTGTCCCCCCTAGACTGGGTGGACTTTTTTTCTTCAAATAATCTACCTTTGTTGATTCATACAAATCTGACATTATTTATATTCACTTTTTTAAGGGGGGGGGGGGGCTGGTTTGCCTCCCCTAGATTGCCCCCTCCCCCTAGATGACCGACTCGGGATCCGCCCCTGCTATATGTTGTTTAAGGATAGACCCCAGTGATTGGAGTGTGAAGAACATGGCTCCCTTCATTCACAAATACAATATTTGTTTCTTTTAGCGTTATCATATGGCAAACATCATCGAATAAGAAAAAGATGACCACATCTATTTATATAAGGTATATGGAAAGGGTCAGAACGAATGATGTGTAGCTAAGTCTTAAATTAAGAAATTTTGATATTTCAGTTTATTTCTTGTACTATACCTTCATATCTCACCGGAAATTTAAGATAGGGCTTTAACAATTTTGTCATGCCTTGTTAATATACCTATCAAGAGAACCATATCTCACAATTTTTAAATAGGCCCCAGTTCTTTTTTTCTTTATGAAATGTAGCATTGCAGAAAATGACAAAATGTTTCCTATTTTGTGTGATTTTTGATAATAAGATAACATCTAGGACTGTAATATAAAATGTGAGTCACGGAACCCTACATATAATTGTCATAAGCATATGCGTGAAGGTTTATTTATGTGAAGTAAATATGAGGCAAAATACCAATTGTTAAAAAATCAAAAAGAAAAATTCAAATGCAAATCTATAAAATCTGCAAATAGAATTCCTTTCAAATTCTATCAATATCAATATATAAAAAGAAAAATATGAGCTATTAGATGATGCAAAATGTGAAACTGTGGATGGCTACCTAGAAATGCTGTTCATCACTGTGATCTAAACTTAGATGAAGGGAGAACAAATATTGACAATTGTTCATTTTGCATAATGTTGTAAATATTCTGGAGTCAATTTGAAAATCTTCCCGTTATACATAGATATAATCAATATATTCTTATATTTTCTATAGTTTTACCAGTATACTCTGGCTACAAAATTCGTTCAAATTAACATGCAGGTGCTTAAAATACTATAAATTAACTATCCGTGGTATGGAGAATTACTGTGCCATATGCATGCATATATAATGTTATGCTATTCAAAGCAATATTTCTTATAACTGTTACACACTGATCAAAGTATCCTCTTTTGTTAACTATATTATCCTTGTGATGTTACAGGTTATCACATAATGTACATCCAAATTTGTGTTTCTAGAACTCCTCATGATTGCTTGAGACCAACCTTTATTCATATTATATTATTTATTAATGATGCTGTAAATCGAATTATACATTGTTATCTACACTTGTATGCTGACGACATAGTATTGTACAGATCAATCTCACTAACTGATATATGCAATAATGTTGCCTTGGTTCAGAACGATGTCGCCTCTATAGTGGAATGGTGCTTAGAAAACAAATTAACCATTAATGTTAAAAAGACAAAATTGCAACTTTTTCTGAGTAATCGTCAAGATTTTATTAATTACCCTGTTAGAATATTAATACAAAATCAGCCCCTACAACAGGTGAACACTTTCCGATACCTGGGAGTAGAAATTGACTCAGATTTGAATTTTTTATCGCAGTATAAACATGTACTAAAATTAGCGCATCATAAATTATTTTTGTTGAGACGAATTCGTCCCTATCTAACATTGAGTACATCATTACTTGTTTGCAAAGCGCCTTTTTGTTCAATCCTGGATTATGGTAATGTCTTCCTAACAGTTATTCTGCAAAGAGATCTACAAGCCCTTCAAACGTTACAAAACCATGCTCTTTGTTCATGCCTATGTATCCAAGACCCAAAAGAAATACACTTGGAAGACCTACACCGTATTGCACATGTCCTTTTTCTCAATGAAAGAAGAATGCGTCAATTATTAGTCTGCATTTGGAATTCTGTAAATCAAAAATCGGTAGAGATAATAGACAGAGAAGAAGGCATCCAAACTCAAACATTGGATGGCTATACTATTAAACTGCCAACCCCACGTACCAAATTTATGCGTAAAACCCCCTTTTAGTGGGGAGGCACAGTGTGGAACTCCTTAGACTTAACTTTAAGAACAGAACAAGACATCACTATTTTTAAAAACAAAATCCAGGATTTGATCAAATCTGGCGATATACCATGCTCCTGTATAAACATTACTTGACTTGCGTACCTTGGTTTACATATTGCTGTAGCTTCTTGAATTTGTTCATGTTTTTTTTTTATTTTTTATTTATTTTTTTTTATTTACGACAACTTCACTTACATAATGAGTGTTCTTCCAGTTGAAAATACATAAATGGTGATGGTAAACAGTGAGATGAACATGATGTATTAATGTATGACGAATCAAGCAACAGTAATGTAATCATTGATCAAAGAGGTAATCATTGGACAGGCCTGTTGACAATAGGTTCAGTCCGTCAGTTTTTTAATGCTATTTTTAAATTTAACTTTAGTTGTCGACTTCTGGATTTCAATGGGGATTCTGTCCCATAGTCGTACTCCACGGAAGAAAGGACTCTACTATTGTCAGACGGGTCATTCTTTATTTGAATTTCACTTTTTTATCACTCCTCAGGTTTATGTCAGGCCTCGAGTATTCAATGTTTTCCGAAGTTAGACTATGACGGTGCATGGTCAAGAGCAAATGCAAATTTCTCCTTTCAATTAAAGGTTTGTGACCATACAAGTCCATTAAGTCAACATACTTTAAATGTTCATACCTATTATAGTCTATTGTGCGCATAGCCCTTTTCTGAATTGAGTCGAGACTATCAATATATTGCTTACTACCTGAATCAACTAAAAAGTCTGCGTAACCCAGGATCGGAAGAATACAGCTTTTATAAATCTGATTTGCAATTGAATTTGTAATGTAGGGCCTAATCTTTTTTAAGATATACAATTTTCTGTTTGCCTTTTTAAATGTAGCTTCGATCATAGAATCAAAGAGCAGTTCATCATCAAGATCAACACCCAAATACTTATAGGAATGCACATTTCCTAGCTTTTCACTATTCAAAGTGATTGATATATTCGCTGCTACTTTCTCCTGGTCCTTGCTTCTAGGAATAAACATATGTTTAGTTTTCTTAGAATTTATCGTTAACTTATTTACAATACACCATTCATTCAATCTCGCTCCACATGATTGAATCATTTTCGTGGTGGTTACGGCACATACATCATGAGAATATATAACGGTATCGTCAGCATACATGGCAATGTTCGTATTAGGGATATCTAAGAAAACGTTTAACAGGTCATTAACATATATAATAAAGAACAGGGGGCCTAATACCGAGCCCTGGGGCACACCGTATGGTACAGGAGATAAGATCGATTTTGTGTTACCACAATTTACCCGTTGTTTACGATTTCTTAAATAAGCAGTAACCCAACCAATGGCTTCATGAGTGAAGCCATACAGTTCAAGTTTAGTAAGCAGAATAGTATGATCTAGGGTTTCAAACGCCTTTCTATAATCTATAAAAAGGCAACTTGTGCAAGATCCTTTATCATAATGATCAAAGATATTTTTCACAAGATTAAAAATTGCAGAACAGGTACTTTTGTTTTTACGGAAACCAAATTGATTTGCATTAAGTAAATTATTAGTTTTCATATAATTTATAATTTGAAAATGAACAGCCGCTTCCAATAACTTACTAGGAATAGGAAGTATAGTTATAGGTCGCCAATTTCCGGCTTCTAAGGGATCACCGTCTTTTGGGATAGGGGTTATTTCCCCTATCGACCAGTCGGGTGGAAAAGTCTGGCTTTCAAGACATCTATTAAATAAATGTGTCAATTCAACATCTAAGACAGAAAAGGCATCCTTTACTAATCTCGTGCTAAGACCTGCAATACCGGATGGTTTACCAATATCAATTTCCCGAATAAGTCTCTGGACGACTTCTAGTGGGATAAAATCAAATGCAAATGAACTATTACATACAGGTAAGTATTCCTTAAAGTCTGTGATTCCGGAAGGAAACATTTCTGCTAAGTTTTTTCCATTATTTGCATAATATTCGCTTAGGTAATCACTTAGGGTTTGTCCTCGCAATATGTTACCATCAGCATTGCGGACCATTTCACATTTAGCCCCTGAACGTTTTTCACCTAGTCTAACTTTATCATTCAGAAATCTCCAGAATCTTTTAGGATTATTTCTGTTATCCTCTAGAGTTGCTACGATTACCTGTTGTTTTGAACGTCTTAACAGATAGCGTAGTCTCTTTTTACAATCTTGAAGACTCTTCCATGTACTGTTATCATTTAATCGCAAATGATCAGCATATAGAGTCTTTTTTAGATTTATAAGTTCCAAGATATCATTGGTGAACCATCCGGGACTGTCAGTATGTGCTCTTATATTTACATATGGACAAATTATGTCGGCAGCCTCTAAAATAATCGACAGCATAATTCTCCACATTTCATCAGTTTCTGTTTCAGCGTACCAAAAAGTCTTCCAGTCCGCATTATTAGTAACAAGGTATTGGAAGTCTAGTATATTATAAGACCTGTATGATCTACCTTTAATGGGTACTGACAAATTATGGGCCCTTTCTTTTTTCTTTACAATATAAATTGGTTGATGGTCTGATATAGACAGATCTAATACACCGTACTACTTGACGTGTTTCATATCAGTCAATATCAAGTCAATAGTACTCCTAACAGAGTTCGTCACTCTAGTTGGTTTTTTTTATATATTGAGTTAAATAAAATTTGCGTTCTAATTTCTTTAAAAATTTCGTATCGCTATTTATAGTGCTTTTATAATTTATATTGAAGTCACCCATTATGAGTAATTCATAATTATTAAAAAGCATATCTAGGGACAAAATGGCATTTTCCAAACTATCAATAGCCTTCTTTCCACAACCGGACAGAGGGCGGTATACAACTCCCAGTAAAACTCGTTTCACATTTGGGGGTTCTATACAAATCCAAAGTAATTCTAAATCGGGGGTAAAAGTGGATAAGGAAATAATTTTGTATGAAAAGGGTGATAATTTAGTATCTATATAGACTAATATCCCGCCACCTTGTTTTTTAACATTACACACATCGATAGGCCGATCTTGTCTAATAGTAGCAAAATTTCTCATACTGATCATACTGTTTGGTATCTTATCAGACAACCAACTCTCTGTAAAAGCTAGAACATTGTATAAGCCAAGACATTGTTCTACTTCATCTAAATGTTTTGTTATGCTACGTACATTCAGATGGACAAATTTAAGTCCCTTTTCTGATATCATTGCAACAACAAAATTTGCCCTGCCCAGAGATTAAACAAAGAATATATTGAAAATGTATAAGAATATAAGAATAAACGGAATGATGGCTAGGGAGTTTAATCCTGGCCACCAAAGGACATATCCCCGTCTACTACAGTGACTGAAATAAGTAGAAGGGGATATTGGATCAGAAAATAAAACAATTTCTTAGTTACAGGTGCGTCGTTCTTAGCCTACTGAAAAATAGTCCGTACTAGTGAGACCAGAAAGTCGGACATACACCCTAAGGCATTTTCAATGCATGTAGTCCCTTGTTCATTAAATAGCAAACAAGATTTCATGAAAAAATATGCAAAAAGAGTTTATATTCCAATCATATGTCTGGTATATATGTATATGTATTCGGGCGATGGCAGGTGACATCAAACCCATATACATGATCACGATGAAAAGAATGTTCATAGCAGTCTAGAATTTGTATATATAAAGTCACATCCCTAGGAAGTTGTATGTAGTGATCCTCAGTCGATCAGTAACGAGTTCACTGACTTTGTAATGGTAGTTACCATTTACATAAGTATAAAGAATTTTTGGGACGTAATTTCAACATAAAATGTTATATCAATTTGGGGGTAAGGTGTCAGTTGACACATTTCGGGAAGTCTTACAGAAAAAGGTATCCCGTGGCATGTGGTGGACTGATCAAAGCTTCCTCAACAAGGGTAGTGGTAGTTACCATAGTCGGTATATATGGAGATTTTTAAATTGTACTTTCATAGGATTTGTTAAGAGATAGCAGATTATGGCAGTTGTCATTTCACTGCTATGTTACTTATTTGACTTATTACTTGTTATTAAATCCGTGATCTTCTCACAGGTGACCATTCAAGTGCATGGTATGATGAATTCCTCTCGCCCATTTCTTGAGGAGGTTATGGGATGGATGTAGGCCGTCCCATAGCCGTGAGTAAAACATTTTAAACCTGCCATGACCCATGCTTTTATATACACTAAATTGAAGCAGGGGAGTATGGAGACCATGGGCTGCGTTTAGAGCGACCACGTTATCATTCACGCCTCTAAGGCCATTGTCAATTACTGCTTGCCTCGGATCCTTCTTCTCGTCGTTATTGTAGGCACAGAGATCTATGCCGACGATGGGGATCATTACCACGTCAGGGATATTGCAGGTAATCCTGGCATGGTGAACTAGATTCTCCATTTCATCAGTTACTTCATAAATCAGTTCATCACTGGTATGATGTGCTGCATATACCCGTTTAGTTAGTCTATCATGCCAAGTGGTATTGTTCACGCCTGCAAGTATGTATAGGGCACTTACTTGATATCGGTCGGTTATAATTATGTGTTACCTCAGATCCGATTTGGTGTAAGTCGGCGCCAGGGTAATAGATCACAGGAACCGGGTTCTCGATAAAGTCCGCCATTGCTTCTTCCAAGTGACGTCCACGAGAGTCCGCCATAACAATGGTTAACCTATCCATAATTTACACTTCAATAACTCCTTCTTTGTGATACGATATTGGGTTTACAATGTGTGTATTCTTCTGTGGAGTAATATCCAAGTCTTTTTCCAGAACCTCTATTTCGTTCGAGTGAACTTCTGCGGCTACCGTCAGCGTTGGGCGAGAGGTGACCGGGGTAACGATGTGTACTGGGTCGGGCTCTGACGGGGACTGCTCGCGGGTGCACTCGGCCGTATCCATAGGGTCCGGTGATTTCACTGGGGGAACGGGGGGTACTTTCAGCACAGACTGTTGAGGATCTGGACGTTCGCGTGAGAATAGTTTCAACCTATGGCTAACTATAACGCGAGCCCTCTCCAGACATTCTCCCAGCTCATTTCGACCTGGGAAAAGTCCTGTGTCTAGAGATGGGTCTGATATTATCATGCCAGCACCCCAATAAGGGTCACGTGAAGCCTCTATCAGTTTTCCATTCGTTTGACAGAGTTCTTCTCCTAGCTCCGGATTTTGGACATGTTTTTCTACCTGAAGGTCAAGCATCACATCGGGTATTTCATCCCATCTCATTAATCATACCATCAGTATTCTTCTGATCCCACCTATTGCTTGTACGTATACGGCTGATGCTCCCTGACTGGTAATTATTTTTATTTAAAGGTTCTGTTAAATATTTGTCTTACTGATACCCGATTGTTGAGTCCCACTGAAACTGAGAACTGAGGGAGAACAGACTAAGGTTTGAGATGTTTTCAGTATAATAAAATTGATTAAAAAAAAATAAATTCAAGAGAACTGTCATCTAGATTTCACATTACAGATAAAAATATCTTCATCAAAAAGAATATACATGTTTTGGGAGTTTTCTTCCCTAGAAAAGTGCAAAACAACAGTTCATGTATTTTATGTGGTCATGCTGATGATATCTGCATGAATGATGTGATATTAGTCTTTTACTTCTTTTCAGTCTAGAATTAATTGACTTTTTAATATGGATTATTTTGAATTCCTGACCAATTAAAACAAATGGTTCTTTAAAATTGTACTTTAACAAACTATCTGCCTCAAAATTAACAACTATTATCATTTAACATTTATGGATTTAGAATTTATTGTAAGGCCATGTGGTGATGTATTACCAAAATGGGATCATGTGACCACATCTGCATAAGGTCTATAGTACTAGCAAATTACCATATGAACTACTTTTGGTTTCAGATCACAAAATTACCAATTGACACATCATTTATTTATTGTCTCCATTGTTCCATTGGCATTATCCAGTTGCTCATCATGACTGTTACTTCCATGACATCCCAAACCAGTGTCAATGGTGTCCATTGAAGTAAATTGTGAAGCAGTAGAGTGCTTCCTTTTTTCCTGATGCACAAGAAACAAAATATATCAAATTACATGAAATATTATCTAAATACTATTACTTTTTCAAAACGCAAAGTTTTCTTCTCACCACAATCATTAAGGCTACAGATTCTTCACATGGAAAACTCAAGAGATTAGTATTGCACAGTAGATGTTGAAGAATAAAATGTCTATCACAATGATGGTGTTTGATTAAATATTGTACAAGCAAATGAAAAGCTCTTAGGTTCTTATATTTTCCATTCTCTTTGACCGACACTATCATGCCAGCTTTATTCTAATGACTGATTAGCATCAATGTGAGTCTAAACTGATGTACCTTATATTCACTGATCCATTTCAACAGTCTCTCAAAAGGAGTAGGGCCAAATTTGATGTTCCAGGCTTTCTTTACCTGCAATTAAATTATTTATCAACTTTGCTTCTGACAGCTCTGGTAGAATATCTTCATAGGGTGGGGGGCATTAATTGTGTGCTACTTTTTAGATAGATTATTCTCTTACTTTAGACAATCATGTCATATTGAAAAGATGCATAGAAATACATTGAGACTTGAGATATTTGAAAAAGGTGTTATTAAAAACACTAAGCCACATCATACACCATAATATGCACAACTGGAAGTGAGTTTAATTGATAAAAGACAATTATAGTAAAAGATGATTCATGTATTCAGTGGATTTGATATATTTGTCTTATAACAGAAAATAACATTTAATTAATTAAGATTGTCATGTTATAGCAAGTAATTTTGATCTGTACTTACACTTACATCAGTGATGCAATGAAAAACACAGAGAAACACTCCCTAAAAACAAATTAAAACATCCAAATCAAGCAAGTTTTGACTATAGAAGCAGGGGATAAAGATCATGTATGCAATATATATTTATGTGAAGTATGATATGCAAGATCACACAAAAAGCTGATTAATTATCTGGAAGTAATTTAACGAGTTCTTTAATGTCAATATGATATATCATAATTTTCTATAGATTGAAATATACAGCGCTGAATGCAAGTAGGAAACAAAGGCAAACCAACCTGTAAAGAGTTCAAGATGGCAAAGATGAACTGGAAGGCAAGAGTTTCCTTGTTGACTGCGACAATTCCAAATATCCAGTTTGTCCCCATGATGGGTACCAACACGAGAAGGCTCCAGAAGGTGGACCTTAGAATTAACAATCAGATTTAGTGTAATGGTTTTATTTATAACATGTTCATAGTGCATTGCCTGAATGCTTAAACATTACAAGTAGTAGGTACTGTGGTGTATTCCATTTGAATTTATGTCACAAAAGCCTATATTTCTTCTTAACATTTTTGTGTGAATAATTTTCTCATGAGTATCTGACCAAAGGGAGGTTGTGGAAGGTGGGTCTTAAGTTCAAAATGGAAGGCCCTTATGTATCACAATCTCTCTAATATGTTCAATTTTGTATTGATATCAAGCTAAATGTGGTATTATATTTAAAGTTTGGATTAGTCCATACCTAAGGATCTTCATCCGTTTCAGTTGGCTTAAATTGCTGTCTTGAGAAACTCCACTAAACACACTGGACATTATTTTGAGACGAAGTACCACAATCAAAATAGCAAAATTCACCTAATGAATGGAAATAAGAATATTGTTAAGGCTTAGTCAACTCTCACATATTTAAGATGAGTTCCCTTTCACAAAACCAGAGTATAATTGTTAGATAACTTATAATAATCCCGCTTGATTATAATAATTGTACTGTATGTGATGTAAGACCTACCAAAATGACAAATGCAATAGGTCCAACAAATGCCCATACAACACTATCTACAGACAACCAGCAACTGAAATGAAACAACCATAACAATTAACTTTTTATAATGTGCTTATCAAATTATGAGATTCTGGAATCACCAATAAAATCACTGGTAAAATAACTGGACAATTATCAGACTTGCTTGATATGACAATTTCATTAACAGTTCTCCCAGTTGCCCATCAATTGTTGATGGTAAAAAATGCCTAGTGATTGTGGGGCTTAAGTTTTATTCGAAACATTTAATTCAAATCATTAAATTATATGAAAACGTACTAGTTCTCACTTCTGTACTCATTCATGTTCATCACTCCAAGAGAAATTGCCACTATCACCATCGGAACACCTAGAAATATATTAAAAAATATTAACCTTTTGAATATAGAATAAATACTATTGATGCTTTGATAAGAAATGTATGTTTTACTTCAATCTTAAACACAAGAATCTGTTTACTTTGGAATGTTTTTATTTTGTATGATGTAAAGGTAATATTGATTTGTGTATGTTTGTGTTGATATAGACTAAATAATTTTAGGTCAATATTAAAAATCTTTTATCTGTAATTCGTAGGTAGAATCTTAACAAGTGCAAACTGTCAATCCTATCCTGCAATCACAGCACATATATGAAAAATCATATCTGACAGAATATAGACAGTGATTTTAAAGCAGGCCTTCTATGATCATTGACAAAAGACAAAACTGACTCCATACCCCAGGCTAGAAGCAGATTAATGATTGTATTCCTCATTTTGTCAGCCTGCATGCCCCTGGTAAAGCTGCTGACTTTCCAGTAGAGTGTTACACTTAAAACGGTCATCAAGGCAAAGGCAACCAGGAACAGGTATTGTAGGCTGGCGGCTATGGCTATGCAGAGACCCTGAAACCAGTGTACATGTGTGACCTTCATGAACCAACCATACCATCAAGGCAGGGAAGTGATATAGTAGGGCTAATACTAGAAAAAAAAACATTTCTGAGTTGGACCAACGAGCCTACAAGATAAGAGATACAATTCATGACATTCCAATGTGAATGTTGCTACAATGCTTCCGTCTGTTTTGCTGTTTTTGTGACGTCATCGCCTTTTGTTTACTTTTCAGAAAAGTGGAAAAGTGACAAGCATCATTTTTGTTTGAAACAGCTTGCATAGACTACCACTAACAACATCATTACAAAAACCAGATTGGTAAACACCAAGGTTGAATATCTTTATGAAGCTATGATATTTCTGGTTAGACACATCTTACAAGTACTGAGATATAAGACATGTATTCAGCACAATACAATTCTTTGTAATGACTATCATATCTCCTTAACATACCTCTGATCCTGTATCTTCAATTCCAAACAAAAATAGAACATTGGCAAAGCTTAGAACACCACAGAGATTCACCAGCATGATTTGACGGGCGCTATTTCCACGCACAACATCATTTATTTCCCTGAAGAATATATAGATGTAAAGTCCAACATCTTTCATTTCAACTAGTGAATGCTTTACATTTATAATCTTGATGTTTTCAATTGAGTACAGGACATATTCCGCTATGCATTATTTTACTTGCATTTGGCATTTTACTTCTTATATTGATGTAAAATTAAAACAATTTTAAAAAATGCATAGTGAAATATAGAAAAGTGGTTGTGTTGATACTTTTGTTAGGGTAACAAATGTAATAATGCAATCACATTCCTATCCTTTTTCTATGGGTGCTAGCATCTGCAGATACTAGTATGTTCGTATGTGAGATACACATCACTTGTGTTGTTACCTATAACAAATGCAAATGCTATCACCACAAGGTGGAACTGTCTTTTAGTCCTCAGAGAAAGATGCATTCTAAGGAAACACTTGCTTATTTGACAAGTTTATCAATACATTTTTATAAATGCTGCAACCTACCTCCATAGTACTCCATAGATTACCATGGTGGAGATCATTCCCAATGTTGACAGAGAGCAGCCAATGTAGGTTATAATGGACAGAGCCTTCTGGATGTGAGGAGGCTGCAACATATTGGTGAATCAACAAGATATTTATTGGAAAGTAATTGGTCTATGCCACTTTAAAAAAATGTTTTTTTCAACAGATCAAAAGTATATAAATATTTCAGACAAAGAAATTAAAAGTCAACATTATCAATCAATAGCTTCACAATCTCAATTACATTTTAATTAAGAAATTTGTGTTTTACCTTCAAAACAAGAATTCATGAACTGGTCTGATCAACTTACCGGTTCATATCGAGAAACTAGGATTGCAAAGTTGGTCATGTGGTTACATTCGCAGTAGGCACCAGTTGTACTTAGTGTAGATGTATTACAACCTGAATGATCCCATTTTCCCCTACAGTACAAAGATGTCATGTAATGGCTAAGGGAGCGTGGCTGATAGGGTAACGTATCCAGACTTATATTCATTTATTAAATTATGCTTCTCATAATCCTGAAGATTGTTATCTTCCAAAATTTTTATATCAAGAGCTGTTACATGAAGTTATGATAACCCTGTTTTTCTCATCTCATTTGAGATCATTTCTTGATCTTTTACATATACCTCTAAATAAATTTCTGATGAAAGTGGTTAACCTATTTCTATGAACAGAGTATTTGCCAAGATTAAGAGCAAATATTATATCTATAGAAATAATTTATATCCATTTGTAATACATACCCATCTTGAGATGAAAAATTCCAATAGCCACACATCATTGTATCATTTTTACCAACCACCTGTGTAGTCCACAAACAATTCATTTCAAATATTGATTATCATTGTGAGAATTAAGGCCGTATTCCATTTACCGAAGTGTGGGCTGCGGATATTGATTCTTTCCATGGTAACGTTCCGTACTGGTAGCTCACACTTTCGATGCATAATTGGCAGCCGAAAGTGCATAATCGGCAGCCAAAAGTGCATAATTGGCGGCCGAAAGAGTGCTATTGGTAGCTAGTAGAACATCAGCAGAAAAGATTTACCAACGTGTTGGTAAATTTTATTGTCAAGGTCACCGATTGTATATAGGCAGTACCGAAAGTGTATCGGTTGGCAATCAGCAGCCCACTATCAGTATGGAATATGGCCTTTACTCTGTTGAAAGAAGTAAGTATCAGAGATAAGTTAATTCAGTAAATAATATGTTTATGATAAACATCAAGTCTACGAAGGCTGGGTAAGATGTACTCTTTGTCAATTTTATCAAGACTTATGTTTCAGAAATTACAGAACATAGTAGGTTTCCTCACTAGCAAACATAATTGATTGCTTGTATGAATTACAAACTATAAATTAAAGTATGATGATGAATGTACTTACAGAGGAAAGTTCAAAGACAAAGGAAATTGGTGTCAACAATTCTTCATCACTTGTTACATTGCCAACACTTACAGACAATACTTTTGACCTGACATCCTGTGTTTGGCTGAAATATACAGAGGTTAGCAACATAAGAATTTTCATATCTTTTGCTACATGTTCACCACTGTGAAATTGATTTCTTTTTTTACTTGTACATAGCCTTAGTAATAAATCTATGGGACCAAGTTGCAAAGAAAGGGTGACTTTTAGAAGCATAAAGAACTTTTATTGTGATCCAACATTAATTCTTTTATGGTGAGATATAGATCAATTCTCACAAAGGTGGTGCTGAAGTACCAGTGACCATCAATTCCTTAGAGTATATAATATAATATAACCAGGTTTACATATCTTTGTCAAGTTTACTATGTTTGTGACAACCTAATAGTGTTGCCATTCTACATACATCTTATCAAATATATTAATATGAACCATACTCATATAGACTTTGACCAAGCCAAAACATATTGATTATGCCAATGCTTTTATTCATTTTCATATTGAAATGAATTAATTTACTAGTCTTTCACCCAAATGTTGGTGAGTTGGGTACATCAAACATCATTTAATTTTAGAAGGACAATATTATTGTGAATCTAATATCATGGGAGTTCAACCATCTTTCCAGCTTGTATGCAAACAGAATCAATTTGATTAAATAAAGCCACACCTTTCCTAGCACATTGGACTATGGAATTACAGTGGCATTATCCTATCTGTTGCACTTGTAGAAGAGTCCTTCTACCTAAAAAACATAGCCATCCAACTATCCAAATCAAATGAGATTATTTCATAAGTAAAATAACAACTTACCTGTTTGCAGGTAGGAGATGTGACAGAGTCCTGTAATATGTACTTGAGACTAGCAACTTATTTACACCCTCTTCTGTTGGAAAAAGATAAACAATAGATAAATATTGTAAGGCAGTAAACACTTATGTCAGTCACACTGGAATGATCAATTGATCAAATGTATGCTCCATGAAACAAACACAAAGGAAAGTAATATTAGATTGTATAGTTTTCTTTATGTATACAATTTATGTTGAATTACTGTGATACCAGACCACTTCACTGGAGTCAGTTCGGTTTATCTGTATATCTATCATATGCATCATTTATTATACAGCAAACACATATCAGTAAAAGAATAAATATGTAAATCTACTGGACATTTTTGAAATCATGTTTTTCAATTAGACACTTTGAAATTAATTTTTCCCAGTTAACTTGATACAGGAGAGTTTAGTCAGTAAGATACTTTATTCATGTCTTGGTTAGTATCTACAAAATATGATAATTATATTTTGTAGATACTAACCGAGACATAAAATATATTACTGACTAAACACTTCAAGGAACATTTTGTAATACTTTCAATTATTGAAAAGTATGACAAAATGTTCCTTGTATAAGACATGCTTTATCAAGTAAATTTTCAAAGTTATCACATGCCATGAATTGTCACATGAAGGTATTTGAAGGAATCCTTTTTGTACCTACCCAAAGCAGTTTGTGTTAATGTTTCATTTGACAAAGTTACCCTGTCAGTTGTGTTCTTTGCCCATTCACCTTCCTCAGTGTTCAAGCCTTCAGGAAATGAAAGGCTACCATTCCCAGACTGCCAAGGCACCACCGTAAATACTAATCAGTACACAAACAAAAATTAATCAAATATTTAACAAAAACAGTCATTTGATAAATACACTTTAGTCATAATTCTTGCATGTGTAGGTGCATAAGGTGGTATCATATTATAAAATGTAATCAAATAATAAGATTGAGGTTGTATGTATCAAAACATGAGAGTATGGTAGCTTAACTTACCAATGTTAAAAGTCTCAATTTGCACATTTTTCTGCATTTCATCCAGTGATTTCTCAAGTGATGCAGAATACCTGTCTAGTGATAGCATTATTTGGGAAGCCCGCTTATCTTGTTTCTAAAATCAAAATCAATAAACAGTTATTCTCAGCAGGGTTTGGAGATGTAAGTTGTTGGGAGAAAATTATGCTGATGCTACTAATCTAAAAACGATTAGAAGACAGTTTTGACAAATAATTTTGAGCATACTATTATGTTAATATAGAATATCCCTTGGATATTCACCCCTTCAGTCATTTATCCCCAAAGATGAGGTTAAGATTCAATTAGAGGTAGAGAAAAGATAGGAGCAGGAGTAGGCTTAGGGTTTAGGTTAGGGTAGAGGTAGTGACAGGAATGATTTGGTTTAGTATTAGGATTGAAGTTAGGTGTAGGGTAAGGTTTAGGGTAAGGCTTTAGGTACTTTAGGGATACTATAGGAGTACATGATTGGGCTAGGATTTGTGAGTGAGGTCTTTTGTTTTAGGAGTTGGGGTTAAATGTGTTGAGGTTTAGCTTCCAGCTGGTATGTGCCCATAATCCTAGAAAGAAGGTAAATCATAAGTAAAATAGTGTATACTCTATTGTTTACTTGTAATATTGTCTCCCAGGAAACATAATTTCTTATGTGAATTAGTGTACTGGAGCTCCGCACAATAGCCTGAAAGGTAAGTTAAAATTGTTGGTTATTTATCTGATATAAAATTAAACAATTAAATGTATTCTCTACATTCTGTTGTTGCCATATGTTGTAGGTATTTCATTTCCTTTCTTTTGTTGCTATATGTTATAGGTATTTCCTTTTTGTTCAGAAACTTGAATGTTTTCACATTTTATTTTGGAGCTAAATCATAGTTTACTTTACCTTATCAGTTCTTTATAATTTTCCCTTACTATCTACTCTTCTGTAATGAAATATATGTTCATAAACAGTAATTTCTAGGTGGCTACTTACATTTAAAAAGGCAAATGAAGCAGAAATTCTCAAAGCTAAATACCTTAATTTCATCTAGAAATGGTGGAGTTTCTAAAGTTTCATGAACAATAGAAAGTTGATCAACAGCTTCAACTGAGGCATTTAGATTCCCCACATTCATGCTGTTGTTTGCCCATGTAGAGTTTTCCATCTCTGCTTTGATAGCTGCCTCCAATGATTCAGCAATTTTCTTTGTTTTGTTAGTGTTTGCTCCAATTCCAGATGACACTTCGAAAATCTGAGTATAAATCAGGTTCTTTAGCTTGTAATATGAAATATACTTAGTGACCCACAAGTTAACAATGAATGCTCCTCCCATACATATTCTATGCCCAGGCCCATACCCAGGGTATGTTGTAGGGGGATTTCAAAAATCCCTAAGTGGAACGTTTGCTTATAATATCAATAATTTAACCCTGAAAAAGGGGTGGCGAGGTTCCCCAAGTGGAACTTGTCATTTTTTTTAGGGTTTTTCCTATAATTTATTTCAGGAAAGGTGGAACTTTTAAAGAAGTTTCCTTTGTCGGGGCCTGGGCATTATGCATTATGAATGATATTTTCAACCAAGAACTCCTTTATACAATCATCTGATAACCTATGAATAATAAAGCTTCCTACAGTTATCTTTTTCTCCAAACTGACCATTGACATCAGTTCAAGGTTGGGCTGTGAGTGCATTGTTGATCACCATCATTGATAGCAGAAACAAATCAAAACTTATTCATGAAAAAAGGTTACAGACCTAGGTCAGGATTTACTAAATACTGTTGATTGTTTTAACCCAAACAAACCTCATCCAAAATATTTAGAAAGATTTGATCAACACAATAGTCAAAGTTTGGTTCATCCCATTTTCCAGTGATCAGGCATCTGCGATAAACGTCTCCTGTTAACAAAATAAGAGACAAGATAAGATCCTGAAAGGTTGATTTTACATCTTGAAATTGATAGAAAAACAAAGCATTGACAACTTTCACAAGCAATTTCATGTCAACATCCAGTCTGGTCAAGTTCTGTTCTTAATATATTGTAAAGGAAGTTCAGGGTAAGCCAAGGACAAACTGAAAGTTCTTTCTTTTGTTTTGAGAGCCATGAACCAACTGAAAAACAATAAAATTAGTTATTTTGATAAGCCTAAAGGGTTAAATTTTAAACTGAAATTAGGAGAAGGACCTTTGTTATCCAAACATCATATACATCTCCGATCAGGGTATGAAGTGTCAGTTCCTTTTCACTGTAACACTGTAACACTTTTTGCCTTTTTTTTCAATACTTTAACTCATTTTTCCTCTTAAATGCTATATATAATCAATAATCCTTTTTAAAATTAACATTTAAAGCATTCCAAATTCTTCTTAACTCCTTATTTCCCTCCTCTTCCAAAATAGCAAAACAGTGTTACAGATAACAGCAAAACAGGCTGCATAAATACGAATCATTTTATGCAAATCTCCCTTCGCCTCCCCTGTGGCCCGTTGCACAATGGGTTTCGTAACAACAAAAATGAATAAAATAGCGAAACAGTTCGTTGTTGCTTAAAAAATTATTTGCAGTTATTTTCGTAACAACGAAATTCTTTTTAACATTTTTTTTTTCTATATTTAGAATGCTCTCAAAGAGTTGTTACTTTTAGTGGGTTTTTTCTAATGTCTTGCCTTATTATATCAATTTACAGAATTCAATTCCATCCATTAGAACCAGAGATTTTTACTATTTAAGTAACAGTAGATTATTTTCGTAACAACGAAACATTTAGTTGTTAAGCAAAAGTTCATTGTGCTTTCGTTGTTTGATCCTAACAACAAAATTCTATTGTGCAACGGGCCACTGGTGCAAACATGGAGGATTACATAACCTGTCATAAGAGTGGGTGGATTTTCACCTCTTTGGTTGGGTTTACAAGGGGAAACATGTGGAATTGCATAATATTAGTTGTCTTTTGCCACTGAAGTGATAGGAAATTTACATGAAATGATTTGTATTTATACAGCCTGATTTCCATTTCACTGTTACTCAGTTTGGCTATTTAGCAGGGACAGGGTATAAAGGAGTAAAGAGTTGGTCTAATGGTAAATGTGAAAAGGATTATGTATTAGATATAGGATTTAAAGGGAAAATAGTGAGAAAAAAAAGGCAAACAGGGTTACAGGAACACAGTGGAATAGAACTGACGCTTCATACCCTGATCCTCTACCTGTTGCATTTCTTGGGCATGGCATTATAGCTTTGCTGTCCACTACAGTCTTTGGCCACTCCACATCTCCAGCAGCCTCAGGCTTACATGTGCGGGTTCCTACAGTAATTACCAAAATGGCAAGTCAATCAGGGACATATCATATTTAATCAGTGAAACTATATTACATGGTGAAAGGTTTTCCTTAACGTTACCACAAGCAACATATGTTTTTTTATTGAGTTCTTACTTACTTTGATATAACCTCTCAACATAGGAAAAGATGGGTTATGATTGTTGCAAATAACATGATTAGGTCAAAGTCCATTGAGTTGTCTAAGGAATACTTGAGTTGTGATGTGCAAGGGCACAACAATACAAACAGGTATACATGTCAGTATGTAAATGCCTGGAAAAATACTTATGTCAATTGTATTTGCAGAATTTTCATTTTCTTAAGGTGATTGAGGATTTGTCATTAAGAAATGTAAATCAAGAACACTGTAGTTCTTGTAGTTCTTGACCTTTTTTGATCAGATTTTGAAAATTGGCTTGAGGTATAAATGTTACTTTTTATCAACTTTTGAATTGGAACTTTTGCTTGAAGTAAACTTTTAAAATACCTTCTAAAATACAGCAAACAAATGGGTCTGCATTTTGTCGCATTATGGATCACTGCCTTTACCCACCTTTTTTGATGATTGTGACATGAGATGTCTTCTTCTCACTAGTACCGATCCTGTTAGAAGCTACGCAGCTGTAGTTGGTAGTACCTTCTGTCAAGGCCTTAACACTCAGAATACTCAGCTGGCCTCCAGAGGGAGTAATCACCTCATCTGAGAATTATAAACAATATAGGTTCAATCATAGAAATTTAACAAAATGTCTAATATCTAACTTATATTTTGGGAAATCAAAGAGGGTTCAAGACACCCAGAAACCATTCCTGACTACTCCACTGGTCTTGTGTTTCCCCAATTACATTATGTTACCACACATATAACAAAATAACATCTGCACACAAAAATCTAATAAACATTTTGATAAACTAAGGTTAGGTAAAGGTTGTTCTCGAACATTTTGCAGATGGTCTTGATATGGTTCCAACAAAATCCAAAAAACTTTATAGAATACACAAATATTGAATGACTTTTCAAACCAAGTGAATAAAATATATACAGATATGAAATGAAAAAATAATCAATGCTTCCTCTCCAATATGTTATGAATTTCATAACCACTGCAAAAGTCTGTACTAAAGCCTTGTAACTTGCAGACATATTACCCAGCATGCTTCTTGATCTAGGCTAATCTGTAGGTCAAATAAAGGAAATGAGCTATCGAAGCTACTAACAGTTGAGAGAGAGACTGCACATAAGCAAATGGTTTGATCCCCTCTAGGTTCAATTATTTCACATTGTACAGTGATGAAGGCTACTTACTGTTACTAGGATGTGCTGAAATGTCTTCATCACTGAGCCCATTCCATCTGAGCCATGTAAATGAGGAGTCCTCTGGGTTGTCTGTTTTTGGTACAGAAGCCAAGCAGTGGATGGTGAAATTATGCCCCTCCCCCACTGTCAAACTAAGCGGGTTTATCTTGATGCGAGGCTTTGACAATATTGATAGCTTAGTTTCAATAGATTCTATAACGCCCCTATTTAAGTCGACAAACGAACAAGTCACCTTTCCTGTAGAAAAGAATAGACATACAAAAAAAAGGATAGCTTAATTTTGTGACTTTTCCTGTGGTCTCAAGGTGTCAAGGTCTCACGTGAAATATGGCAGGTATGGGGCTTTAGGGTTATTGGTATGTACTTTTACACATAGACTTACATAATTTTGTAACATATTCATGTTCGTAAACTTTTTGTGTGTGGATAAAACAAATATAGGCATTTTCAGCATCTCCTTTCATAGAACACAGACTGAAACATACCCTGGTTCTGTTTGTTTCACTACCCACTTACTAGAATTAATCATTACTTACCATTATCTTTCCATGAGGAATCAGTAAGTGTCAGCCAAGATGAGTCTATATTCCCTATGATAGTAGAGTTTATATTGATTCTTTGCCCTTTACTAGCAACCTCTCCTTCTCTCAAAGTCCAAAGGAAGCTTAAGCTCCCAGGTGGTGGGTGGTAATATTTGTTAAGGGTACATTCCAATAAAGCTGTACCTCCTTCACTGATATAAGGTGGAATGACGGTCACAGTCAGGTGATCTAGGTGTCGCTAGAATAGGAGTTGCACAGTTCTCTTATAATGGAGTAAAAAGTGGCTCTGTCGATAGCTAATTTCAGGTTACAACAGACTTTGTATATAAGTGTAATGGTGTCCAACCGAGATTCGGCACTTTTATTTATCTGACTGAGACCAATAGGTTTGAAGGTAGTTCCCTAGCCCGAATTTTCTACAGAGTTCAAAAAATCATTTCTTGGTTGCCATAGCTTCCAGGTTTTGGGTGAAAAATGATGTTTTCTGATAAAAAATAGCATTTTCTGAGTAAAAACATGGTCCCAGTATTTCCTTTCTAGTCATCGACAAAACAGTATTAGCAACTTGTGTATGCAATCAAAAGGGAAGTATGAACCAGGTGAACAGGAGGAATGAACAAAAATAATTGATTTAGTTGGTTACCATGGTTACAGGAGGTGGTTTTGATTGAAAATAGTCAAAAATTGACTAAATTGTTTTTTTCATTACCTATGGTGACCACACAATGCAAGTTTTAAGTCTAAATCTTCCTTGGCACATCCAATAGCTTCCAAATCTAAATACATACACTGGAAATGATGAGCCATCTTGAATAAATTGGGTCTACACTGAAGGAATTTGCTAATAAGTGCCAAAATTCTTGAAATTATGAAAATTGTCTCCATAGATAATATGATGGTTTGAGGCCATCTAAAAGCATAAAAGGGGAATTATATTAACATATCAGTAGGAGCCGCATGAATGTCAAAAAACAACATGGTCACCTCCTGTTAATATATAGTTATATCTTTTCTTCTAAAATGCATAGAAAGACATAGTTGGTGTCTACATTTAGAGATTTAAGGTCCAGGATTCCTAAGGTTTAATATGTTGGGTCAATAGCAGAAGCCAATATTCAAGATGGCTGACCAATATTGACTATTACCACCAACTTGAACACGTCAAGTATGAACATGAATGGGAATGGTTTCAATGTCACACCCTATTTACAATATTTCTACATTCACAGGGCCATCAAAGCTTACTTACACCACATGTTGTTCATGTAAGTTGCACCATTTTAACATGTTTCTTTTATCAAATAAGCTTGTCCAAACTAAGAATCAAGTCTACATGATTAATGAATTTTCAGATATCTTACTAAATATGCGAATAATGATATTACTTATGAGAATTAGTGTACAATTATTCTGGTCTTTCTTAATATAATTAAACTATCTTACCAGTTTTAGAACCCCAAAACTACCAGTGCGATAACAATCACACTTGATTTCATTTCCATTAATACCAATTGTGATACAGGGTGATTCAATCCATTGCTTTCTGGAAAATAAAAAATAAACATTGAATCAATGTCAATAATGCTGCTGCGGAACATCTACTTGTCTCATAAATGACCACAGCCATTGAATAAGAATTACCTGATGAGATAAATACTTTAGTTGTTTATTTCTAACTCATATGCTATGAGAGTTCAGCATATTTCTATGTAGCATAAGCTTACCTGTCATCCCAGAAACTGCATCTCTCTTGTACACCAGGAAAAGATGTCTGAAGTGTCAAAATGTATACCTCAAACTTATCCAAACTTATCCCTTCAGTTTAAGGATAATTTCAGTTGCTAATCCTGAGATGAATCATAGCTATACCCCATAATAATTTGTAAATGAATAAAAATGACACCCTTTTGTAGTCAGGATATGTATTACCATGGTGAGTTTAGGCCGTTTTACACTATGCAGTGGGTCTGTGTTCACCTTGGGTCCTGGTGCCATAAGGGTATGATTTGTGTTATTTTACAAACATGCTTGTAAAATTCTGATGTGAACTAGGCTCACGATATGACCCCTTGTGAATCCAAATGCAACTCATGTTTTCTATATTAATACCCTTAAACAAGCCACCCAATGAAAATATGATATGACCTTGATTCTCCCAACCACGGATAGTCAATTTCTCAAGTTTTTCCTACAGGTTAGCCTAGATTAGGATGCATGCTGGGTAATATGTAGACAAGTCACAAGGTTTTAGAATAGCAATTTTCATGAATCATTTCATTTTTAGAAATTTAACATGATGTAAAACTAGAGATCATTTTTTTCTAAATTTGTATCCATACACCTTTAATATTTTTCAATGTATTTGAAAATTCATTCATTAAAGATAGATATAAAGCAATCATTTGTTTATTTTCTATAGTTTGTCCAGGGTTTTTGTCTACAAATTCAGTCCAAATTAACCTGCAGGTGCTTAAAATACTGTAAATCAGCTATCTTTAGTAAGGAGAATTGAAAGATAATGTCAATACAAATAGATTCTTGTGCAAGACATGGAAAACAAAGCGAAACTAGTACCAAAAGTCAAACCTTGTTCATGTAGAAAACGAGATGGATGGGTTTTATCAGTCTGTATCCATAGGTTACATTAACAATATGAAGTGAGAGTATGTTGGATACAAGTGTTCCTTTCCTAAAATTAAAAAAAACAAACAATGAACAGTCAGAAGTGAAAATCATCAGATTTAGTTCACACAGATGTGCAATAAATAGAGTATCACATACCCCTGTATTCCTCAATTACTATAAAAGACAGATATCTAATAGCTCAAGCTCAAAAAACAATGAATAACTTTTGAGGATTTACTCAGAATCTGGTTGATAAATCTCCTTTGACGACTTGTAAAGGGTAGTTGAAACTACCAATTTATTAACTCCAGCATCTGGTTAAGTAAACAGAAAAAGAAATAAAGTTAAGATCTTTAAATAATTAACACCAAAAATAGGACCATTAGGGTACATCTTATGCTCTTAAAGGGATTTCATACTTGAGTCGAGTCACCCTAGGTCATTAGATGATAGCCAATGGGAGAGATTTATATATTGCAATAATTGTATCTTTAAGGGTGCTTTGGACATTATAATTTTCTCTCCATTGAATAAATTGGGCTACACATTAGGCTGGAATAGGCTTATATTAGACAGATCTTAGATGAAATACTCAGTTTTGAACCAAGAATATTTAGCTGATGAGAGAAATATACCTTCTGAAATCTGTTTGAGTGTTGATGAAGGCAGCGTCATTTTGTCAGAAGTAGTTGATCCATGAAATATAAAACCATTGCTACGCCTTGTCCAAATGGTCATTGCTATATCTGTAGAAACATTTGTAATTTCATGATGATATCCAATTTTATTCTATATATTTAGTAATCTGGCATCCTATGAATTCAAAAGTTAGTCATAAAGATGTTCATGAAAATTAAGTGATTAGATGAAAACTTAATGCCAATGAAATTATACTTAGAAATATTGAATGGGCAGTTGACTATGACAGCATGGGAAGTAATGTTCTGCTCCAGTGCACACAGATGCACATCTCCAGTTGCACTGTGCATTCTGTTTGCACACTTTTAATAACACTGCACGTCTGCTTTGAAACAGTGCAATAGATAATGACCACCATACCATTTACCGCATCAACCTGATTTATGACAATAAGACCAAAATTGTGTCTCGGCCCGAACCTGTTGACTATGTCAACATTTACATACCTATGTTTTTTGTGGAATATTCTTGAAGTTGAAATGTGTTTGTATCGGCTTTAGAAAATGCAACAGCATAGCGATCGAGGGAGCCCATGATGTGTTCACCATACATAGCGCGGGCCTAGAATAAAGTAGTAAAATTCATAATTAATGCATGTATATAGAATCATGCATTTCCTTAATAACAATGCAACTAACCTAAATGAATAAAACAATTTCACAAGCATACTGTTTGTATACAAGCATGGATTAATGACTGTAATAATTTATCCTACAAATTTTTGTATAGGTATATTTGGTAAGATTTTGAAATGGAGACTGATTGAAGGTTATCTTGCAGTGTTTAACTACTATTTGCGGTGTTTGACAGTAAATCTTAGTGTTTCAAACACATCAAATGGAATATAGGAATTTTATCACGGTTCTCTATGGACACTAACGTTTCAAGATAAGAACACATTGGTATCTGAAACGCCAATTACTTAAGTCCAAGGCAAATGGTACCATTATGTTGTGCAGGATGCAAATCGTGAATTCACTCAAAATAGCATTTTACCCTACATGGTGAGCCCCCTGGATTTTGAAAATACTTTTTTTCATGGCATCCTAAGGACAATAAAATTTAATAACGATGATTCTGAAGACTAACCAAAGATGGTGGGTAAGCAAACATTCTTTGATTATACGATGTGTGTTAAAGCAAAAATTGAAGAAGGCAATTTCCCCCCCCCCCTTTTTTTTTCATATTGTTCGCTATTGTCATTGATTATAACTTTTGAGCAATTACAGAAAAACGAACATTGTGGTCAAACTTGATAAAACCAAGTTGTAGGGACCCAGCCAAGGATATGACGTTCTAATAACGTAGCAACGTTATGGATTGATTCTTGTTACATTACACCATTAGGTTACAGCATTGTTCTTTTGATGACTCCCAATAACGTCACTGCTACCAACTGTTGCGATGTTACATTGTGACATTCTGATAATGTTCTTATAATATTATTTGAGGCTAAAATGGTGACCTTACTTAATAAGAATGTCACGATAACATTCTGTTTAGGTGTACTTGAGACCTCACTTAAAGAGGATGTCACAATAATTTTCTATTTCGGTTTGATCAACACCTAAACTAATAAGATGGTTATGGTAACATTCTGTTTAGGTAAGGTTAAGACCTGACCTAATCAGAACGTCACAATAACTTTTTGTTTAGGTGAGGTTGGAACCTCCCCTGGTCAGGAGGTCCCAACAACATTCTGTTTAAGGGATTTGGACCTCACCTAATCAGAACCTCATGATGACATTCTGCTTTAATTTCATCTTGACCTAACCTCACCAGAAAATTATCATAACATTCTGTTTTGGTTAGGTCTTAACCTCCCAGAAAAATAATGTAACAATCAAGTGACATTTTAGTAAGTAACAGACAAACAAAAAAGGTATGGTTGCATGACGTGACTGTTACTTTGCACCTTTGCTGGGGATACCTTCTCAGTATCTCTAGGCAGTTCTGGAAACATTATGCTTCTAAAATTAGCCATTTTGAAATTAGTGGTGTTCAATTGGATAACAAATACATAATGCAACTTTTCGCATACACATGATAAAGGGTAAACATCAATCTGGTTAAACTGATGTGACACTGTTGAGGTCTTGAGGAAAATCTTAAGCTGGTACACAGTACATATACACAAGTATACGAGTTAAGAAGCACTAATTCAAACAACTAGGAAACCTACCCATATCTTCCATTCATCTCTATTTTCCTCATCTGTGAGGGAGCTACATGTGTCAACAATGTTCTGCAAGAGAGATGTGTGTCATCGTTTATTGCATATATAAAATGAGGCAGCCGATAAAAACAGTTGAAGGAATGACCCAGAATACAGAATTTATTGGAGGTGGGGTGGTGAAGAAAGGGAAGTTACAACAACCTTTGATGGCTTCCCTGACAAAGAATAGGCATAGATTGTCCTACCTCAATTTCCTCATGCAGGGGAGGCTCATCAAAGTCTGAATGAAGTAAGGACAAATCACGGACCAATTTCAGCCCATCTTCCACGTCAAATACCCAAATACTACCCAAGATTTTTTCAACCTGAATCTTCAGAGCATCAGATATCTCTTTGGTGTTTTTAAGATCTGCTCCTAAACCATCCTTCATATTCATGATCTGGAAGAGATATTTGAAGATATATACACATAATAGGAATTTGAAAAGGGCCGACTGGTGGCCACTTTTTGGTGAACAGAACTTAGGTGAATTTTGGGCAGGATTTTACATCCTTAAGTGGTGATGAAATATTATTCACTCTCCATAAAAAAAGTAAAATTAATAATACTTAGTGGGTTAATAACAAGCAAAAACTGCATACTAGGGTCAAAAACATAATTTAGATACAAAATACGTACCTCTTTAGAGATGGCATTTAATGAAATCCGCTTACAATTGTACTGGTAATGCTTCCATCCACCATTCTGCTGACAAGTGCAGGTCATTGTACCTAAAAAGTAAGTTATAGTTACTGCAAGTTAGCAACACTTAAGTCTGTAGGATCATTTGTATTATAACAAAGTTGAAGTAGGAGTATTTGTTGGTATGCCAATAAACGTTTTGATATCTAGTAATATCGTATTTTCCAAACTTAAACATTTTGTACAGAAGTTTCTTAAAGATTTAATCGAAGTATAGATATGTATTTTACATCAGGGTCTGAACCTAATGAATTAATCCATGTTATCACATCTAAGGTATAAAGTGTATAAAATCCTAAATGATATTTTTACTGGCTCATCTCTTTGATTGGTGTTCAATATGGCACCGAGCCCATTTCTAAGCACTGTGACGTCATCTGCACAACGTCTATCGATCATGTTAAAAATACTTTTAATTCCCTGGGACAAGAACTAAAACATAACCGTATGTCTATTGAAGTGAAGGTACAGGCATCAGACTATCATTTTATTCAAAACGGTTATCGAGTTTCAATAAATACATATAACCAACCAAGAAGGGAGTACAAGGGTGGTTATCACCCTGAGCCGGGACCCCGATATCAGCCCGAGGCCAGGGCCCGAAGGGCCGGCCGAGGGCTGATATCGGGGTCCTGGCAAGGGGTGATAACTGCCCGAGTACTCCCTTCGAGGTTGGTTATGGATTTATTATACCTTTTCTGTTAGATCTGAGCTCCCAAGAAAGGATGCACAGCAATCAGTGATGGTGGGACTGTGATGCTGCACATTTGTTTTATGTTTTTTCATAACTCTTTTGATATCCATCAAATCCACAAACAGTAAGCAGTAAAATGTAGCTAGGAACGTTGTGCAGCTAATGCAAATGTTAGATTTTTTAATTCTTAATGATTTCATTTTTCCATGAATTTTAGAAAAATAAAAAGTTTCTGTATCACACTGCAGTGTGATACAAGGCTGGTTATCACCCAGGTTTGTATCACCTTGAGTTAAACTCTTAACTACTAACCTTGTATCACACTAAGGTATAATAAATGGTTTTACTGTTACTGGCTGACTTTAAGTAACCAATGATCATCTAAGGAAAGGTTCCATCCTTTCTGAAAGTGATTAAAGTGATCCACCTTGGAGAGTCCTTACAGACCTACACTAGAAAATATCTTTTTCCCCTTTCTAAAAAGACATCACATTGCACTGTAGTAGTGCAATAATATTAGTTATATTGTAATAAGTGTGTGTAAAGTTTTTCTAGGTAATATGTGGAATGGTTAGACAGAATTAATGGGAAAGTTGTTTGTGCCGAGGCTGGGGTATCAGAATACCCATTAACCGCCTGGATGCCATTAGTCTCCCGCTCGTGTGGTAACCTGAGCTGCCTGTATCTGGGCCGAGCCGCTGTGCCTTCCGATCTAGACTGCCTGTTCTCTGGATCGATTCGCATACAACTATAGATGGCTTCCATTCGTCAGGCCTGCAGCCCTGAACACACATAGTGAAACACTCACATAAAGATGGCTGCAGGTGTACAGACACCCATTGGAAAACGAGCGCCTGTCAGGGTGCGAGTCGGTTGGGCTGTCGAGAAAGACGAATGGACTTGTTTGCGCAACGCCAGAGAGACAGAATGAGGCGCTAGTGAACGGTATGTCGCCCTGACATTCAGGGTGACAGTTGGGTGGCTGTGGCAGATGGGTGTGAGGGATTTGGATCTCCTCGTCTCGGGGCAGACACTGGACACTTTTAGGGACATTTGGCTAGATAGGGATTTTAACATAGTAATCTGGACCTGGTTTGGATAATGGAAATCCCTGGGATGGAATCTCAAACCATAAGTAGAACTGATGTGTGGAGCATACACAGAGCATGGGTCCTAACACCTTTCTATCGGTGGGGACTCGTGTAATGTGTATGCAAAGCACTCAGTATTTTAACATCTGTGTAACCGGCGATCAGAGCAGAGGCTGACTAATGTGCTCGCCCCGCCACGGAGCCTCATGGCGAAGTGGTGGTCTCACACTATGCTGCTCAAGAGTGAGAGTTGCTGCATGTATGTTTCCATCGGATCTAATGTATTAAAAACAATAGCTTACCCTCAGCCAAGCGAAGTCTGTGTTTTGGTTTGAGCGCGCCAATTCATGGGCTTTCTCTACCACTTTAATATCATATTAAAGCAAAATTAAGTTCCCCATATTAACATATATATATTATCCATAAGTTCCCATTCATTAACCTCTATGAAGTAATAACCTCTATAAACACCACTATCACACGACACTCAAACACTACATATAAATAAAACCCACTAGCGTTCAACATATTGCATTTGAAATGGGAAAACATATGAACATCTGGTGGAACATACTACTGATTGATGTATTGCTGTTTTTGCTGTTTTCATTCATATTTTTTTCTTTTCATATTGGATATTTATAGTTTATGCCAAGAAATTAAGGCTTGCCAGTGCTTTTTCACATTGGATGGACAATGAATATATCAAATACTTGATACTTACTGAAGTCTATGACTGTAACATTGCACACTTTAATTGAGGTGCCTTTACCAGCACCATTTTCTGCATAGCAAGAGTATTTTGTTGTACCCTTCTTCAAACCAGCCACCTGTAACTCACTCTCAGTACTGGTGCTCGTTATTTTGTATACTGAAATGTGAACAATGACAGTCACAATGTTGCTTTGATATATCTAAGTAAGCCCCTTTTCCCAGAATACCAAGAAATTCAAATGTAAGACAGAACTTTTAACTCTCATTGAGAATCTAGGGCTGAAGGCACTTGTTTTCCATTGAAAGAATCTCAGAACTTTTGATATAGGGTAAAAACAAATTTACATCCAGCTGTTGTGATTTCCACTCCATCTTGCATCCAGGTGAAGTTAACACCTTTGGTGACATCTTGGTGCCCTGTGTCACGTACAAGGGCATGACACGTTACACTGAAGGGAGTGTTCTCATACACAGTCATGCTCAAGTTACTGAGTGTAACCACAGGCTTTGCTAGCACAGAGAGTGTTATATTCTCTGAGGTCCTAAGGTCATGTCCCTCTGATTCTGCCTCAAACATGCAGGATATATTTCCTAATAATAGAAAGATGAATTATAACTATAAGGTCTGAATCAGGGAAGGATATTCAACAATGATCTATCATTTGAAGGATGATGCAGTCTGAATTATTTTTTTCCTTCATTTCTTGTATTTTCATTTGTTTTGTGTATAGTAGGCTTTGTTTTAGTTTCTTTATCAGTTAAGGATCATTAAGCACTACAGGAATTCCAAAATGACGCTGGGATTGTGTTTTAATTTAAGATGGCCTGATTATATACACATGGAATCTTTACATAAAAAATCAAATTTGAGAGTTTGGACAAAGGAGAGGCAAACAATTGTTCATTAACTACATATTTGCTGTTTAAGGGGAGAGGACCTTTTGTTTTCAACAATTGTTGTCATTAATGCACATGGATAGTAAAAGTCATAATGTATGGAAAGTCAATGTTGATGAATAAAAAAGATAAAGAAAGGAAAAATAGTTGTTATTCAGCAAGCCCCGGCGCTTATAAGTTTACTGGGGGTCTTATGTTTATTGGAAACTGGCACTTCTTTGAGACCTGGCACTTATAGATTTCCTAACAGTGCAGATCTCTAAGCAGTTATACTTATTCCATTTTTACCCAGCTGTCTCTTTATCTGTGTAGACATATCATAATTGTTTATATCAAATTTAAGCTGAAAACCTCAGCTATCAAATGGTATCAATAATTTCTTTTATTTTGGCCTGATATTAATCCATGTAAGATGTTTATGTACTTTGACATATTGCTGAAGTATAGACGTTGTGCAGGTGACGTCACAACTGCCCATAATGGCCTGGCCACCATATTGGTGATCAATTTATAACCATCATAATATACAATTCATTTAGAATTTTCATATTACTTTTGACTATAATGGATTCACTTGATAAAACTAAACAGATATCATCATAGGAAATGTAAAACTTATTATTTATTTCAAAGCCATGTGTCCTTGATCACCACGCGGTGATCACCAAAATGTGATCACGTGACCAAGTCTGCACAAGGTCTATATGCGGTCCTTAGACCCCTGGCCCTTTTTTGAGACTCAGCGCTCATACATTTAGAAAGATTGATATCCTGGGCTCTTATTTAAATCAGGTGCTCATTTGAATCAGGCGCTTAATTGAACCCTGGCACTTACTTGGGCCACTGCGTTATTACTGGTAAAAATGGAAAATTATTGTCAAAATAACGCAAGGTGGAATATAGATAATTGCTTGCATTGTTACATATTTCCACTCATTGATACCAAACAACGCAATCAATTTCCTATAATTTCCACACTTGAGCTTGTGTTGGTAGATCCCAATTTGTTGGTACATGAAATGTAAGATCCAGGTATTGTCCATTAAAAGCGATTTAAATAGTTCAAATGGAATGAGACCTTTAAATAGCTGGAAAAACTTATTTCTCTCATCGATAGGATTTTAATAGATACTGACCGCTATCAGACCATACAAGTTTGCATATTTTAAGATGACTCCAAAAAGTATTCCCATGGGACTCCTGCTCCTGTTGAACCTTCACACATTTATCACTGATAGGTGCTCCTCTGATGAGGAACCCGTTGGTGTACCATGTAACGCCCCATCCAGTAACATTAGAACTCAGTTGTACTGTACAATTAAAGTTGACAGTGTCTCCCTCGAAAGGGAAGGGTGGCTCGAACGTCATGTCATGTCCAGTAACATCTGCATATACTGTAATTGAAATGTATGTGTATAGGCAATACAGAAAAAAGTAGACATACATACATTCTCACATAGATATACCTACATAATACATTAATGGTACCTTTCTCAATGTGCTATACTATTACAGAATTGTAGTACATGTCTGGCTTATAATGACTTAGCATATACGTAGTGTATAGCTTGTTTTTTTCTCAGATAATAATGGCAAACATTGGCACAGAGAATGTATGACCCCAATTGAAATATGCATTACTTTTCTTAGCTGCGGATATTTATTTATTCAATTACTCTAATAAAATCATCCTTACTTCCTTCAGTGTTACTAGAATCCACCCTGGATGATCCACGTTCATGCTGGTCCTCTTGAACTCTTGTAGTTGTTAGGGAAGTGGTATCGGATCTAATATCTTTGTTTGCTTGCACCAAGTTTCTTGTATTTGCAGTTCCAGACACTTGACCAAATAACTGAGCAACTGAGCCACAACTTCTCTTAGTTTTGGTAGGTTCTGTTATTTTTATGATGTCAATTCAATTTTGGCCAATTCTGATATGGGCCTGAACATTTATAGCCCATCATTTGGTTGTTATGGGCAATTCCAAATTGTGAGAGAGAATACTTATGGACCATTACAGATCCATTTATTCCACATATTCAATATAGAGGCATGCATATTGTACTTATGATATCAATCCAGATATCTATGTGTATTATAAACTAACATATATCTTTAAAAGGTTTGAGATACAATCAACTATTTCACAAACTCTTGACTAGGGACGAGTTAGCTATGAATCACAACAATTATTCAGAAGAGAGGGATACATATCTAGTCTGTTACTCAATACAAAATTTCTATTTGAAAATTGATTAACATAATTCTTTTTACTTCACTCCTTACTCAGCATGCCAAAAAAGATAGCTATGACCCATAATTACTTCCAATGTGGCACTCAAAGACTACTTGTGTAGACCTTAACAACTTCTCAAGTAGCCAATATTGGCTAGCCAATTTTGAGAACAGTCTCTAAAGATTATACTCCCTTCCAGTTTTTGAAGTGCATGCAAAATACTTATGAAGTAACTAAGTATTCTTCCTTAAATATAATTACTCCTACAAGGACTACAAACCTGGTGGGTGTATAAAGTGGCCACTCAAATTTTCACCACTTTTTGGCCACCCTCAATTTTCAATTTCCTAATATATACCAAAAATAGTATACACATTAAATTTGAAAATTGGACCTAGAGTTGAGGAGGTAATTTGAAAATTGGTATTTGTTTTTTGGAAATTACAAAGAGTATTTCTGTGTATTTGAGGAAAGGGTATGTGCCTAGAAGATTTTCTTGAAATTGCACAGGTGGTAGAAGTAGAAAAACAAAATTTAGGAGACGGATTTTGTATGTCTGGCTTGCTTTGCACTACCACTCAAAGTGTCAGTTACACTTGGAAGTTGCCAACAGTAACCTGCGCAACAACCCTGGTTTGTGTAGCAACCGGGCGATGACATCATCAAGAATTGATGTGAGTCAGGTGATATTGTGCCCCCGAGGGTCTAAATTTAATAGATTAATGCCAGGATGATACCATATAGTCTCACTCCGTCCAAATAGATAAACAAAATTGTAAAGGAGGGGCAAGAAATATTGAAAATTTGAAATTAGGTACCAACAAAATTAAAATATGGGTGGTGGACGGATTTGGCCACTCTATACACTGACCAACTCTCATGTATTTACTACACAACCTGGGAAAGAAAGTGTTACTTCTCCTTTATTAAATTGAGGAGGTTTACTCACCACTTATTACTATGGAAAGGATCCATTTGTAATCCATTCTAGGTCTTGTGAGAACCAAGAATCTCCCTCTCCTGCAACTTCATAAAAAGTAGTACAACTGTTAGTATATGAGAAATATCTCAATATTAAAAAAGGCTATATAGGAATGATTGTTTCCATTGTGGTATTCTTTTTTTAGATTGTGAAATTGTAATCTAATTGATTGTGTCTCAAGGTTGTGTTATAATATTTATGCAAGTGTCAATGCATATTATTCGAACCACATCTTTATCACGTGGTTGAAATCTGATCACATAAATGATTATCATTGGGATTTTGTGGTGAAATAAATTGAACTCGAGAGGGCATACTCAAATGAAACTGAGATACGATTGCCACAGGTGTTTGAAGTAATATATATATATATATATATCTTTCAAGTGTTATTTCTTATGCTTGCAGGTGTCCTCTCATAATATTGTAACTAAGACTTTTATCACGTGGTTTCCCCACGAATCAGATGTATGTGGCATTTGTATGTGGTGAACATTTAAAATTAAATTAAGATACTTTATCCCTGGAAGTTCAAAGTAATATATAGTTCAAGTTATTCTATACTTGTAGGTGTTATTTAGTACACAAGGTACTATGACTGCAGAAATTTGAAGTGATAATCTGTGTTTCAAGTTGTTATTTATACATGCAGGTGTTAGTGCATAGTATTGTGATCAAGTATTTTATCTCGTGACTTCTCCAAAACTAAAAAAAGCATGAGTAATGCTAGGAACACAGATAACTCTGTATGAATGCAGTCAACAGGTTTCAAAGTGATAAAATAAATACTAGTTAATTGCAAGCATTTGGCTTTGGGGAATTCCAAATGCAGTCATCATAAGTTGAAAAAATCACACGAGGATACAACACTCCAATAATGTACAGAAATAGCTCCAAGAGGGCATGTCCAACATGAAATCGAGATAATTTATCTCCAGAAATTTGAAGTGATTCGAAGATCATAATGTTGTAACAAAGCATAATGTTGTAACAAAGCATAATGTTGTAACAAAGATGTTATTATGTGGTTTCCCTGAGAATCAAATGTACATAGTAATATACATAATTCTGTGTAAGTGTTCTTAACATGTTGAAATCAGGGCACCATTTCACAAAAAAATATGTAAGTGTCAGGAATATAATTTGAATTTGTGAGAAAATTGTGTTAGCAAAAAAAGTGTTTGTAATATCACAATATCATGATGACTTGAGAGTTACGTACAAAAAGGAAGTCACTTTAGCACTAATGTTTATGGCATTCAGTTGTTTTAAGAAGACAAAAACACAGATGGGGAATGGGGAAGACAAGTTGGTATTAATGAGAAGGAGATAGTGGGGTACATTCATGGACGTTTACAAATAAAGGCTATTTCTCCTACAGGCATACTAGGCACCATATGAAAGAGAGTATCTATGAATTTTAAAATGACATTAAATTTACTTGTAAAAAATGAGGAATCAGGGGGGCCCTGGACAGGGGGGTCCCCATGTTGCATGTTGAATATAAGAAATGGCTCCTTTTGCCATGTTGAATTTAAGAATAAGCCCAGTTGATTGTCAGTATAAGCAATGGTGCATGTCAAATACAAGAAATGGCTCTGTCACCATGTCAAATCTAAGAATAGCCCCTGTTGCATTTTGGTAAGTAGAAAATTGGCCGTGTCTTGAAACAGGATTGCTGGTAAAATCACTGATGAAAATGCCAGTGAAATATTAAAATTGCATAAAATTGCAGTCACTTGACAATGATAATGATGATTCCCCCAGTCATCCATTGACCACTCGATGAAGGGCCATTGTCATCGCTGGCTGACTGTAATATTATGCAAGTTTGATATGTTATGGGTGATTTTACGGGTGATTTTATGGCCGATCCTGATGCCCACTGCTGGTCAGCCACAATGCACACCATAGTCAAGGGAGTTGCCCAGCAATCCTGTGTTGCCGGACGACTTTACCATCGATTCTCCCAGTTGCCTGTCGCCCGTCGCCACATAAGTCGCTAAGAGGGTATGGCTCTTCAAGAGACAGAAGCAATCTATCCCCACACATTATAGGAGACATACCATCATTGCGGAATGTGAAGTGCATCCATAGATAGCTACTTAACATGTTCACAGATATGGTATCACACAGGCAGGCCTGATAGTGACATGGGGAAGCCCATGCACTCGCAAGACGTTAAGATGAGACTTGACTTGAAGAGGTCTGCGAAGAATCCTAAAAGCAGGTCCTTATATATTATTTTAAGGTATTAGAGCAGCCATATCTCTGCTGACAACTTCAACAACTGATATGATCCATAACATGAAAATGTCAGAAAATCTAAATGGACACAACCATACCTCACATAGTATGTAATATATTGATTGACTCAAAAAGAAAAAGTAAATTATCAAAACATGTTTTTCTCCTTCATTTCTTAATAGTTATAGACATTGTGCAGATAACACCACAATTCCTAAAAAAAAGGTGGCCACCATGCTGATGATCCAGTCAATACCATATGCATATATTCAATATTAAAGCATTTAGAATATATTTTATATACAATTTATTTAGAACAGTCTTACTGAATCACAATCACTGATAATTGTTGGTTAGAAATGGTAAATATTTCAATTATTACATAGCAATGCAAACATGATCACAATAATACTATGGTAATCACCAAAAGGTGTGACCACGTCTGCAGAAGGTTTATAATATAAATATGCACTGACAGCATGAAATTGTCATGGGACCTTAACACTTAAGACTCAGATTGGATTCATGAATTGCTTCATTTCCCCAGGATTTCCATATATTTCTCTTCAGAATTCGTTGAATGTATGAGCTTCAATGGATAGCCCATCCCTATCAATATAAAGTATAAACAGCGTGTTTACAGCATCAATTGGGAAATAAAATCAGATAATATTATTGTTGTTAATTAATACTCATCAATGTTTACTCATTGTTAAAAGGAAAATAATGAAAATAGTTATTTTTGTAGGTGGCAACGGCCTACTGAGGAGTACAACCACAGGCAAGAGGGCTGACCCAAGAAATTTCACGCATCTAAACGCATCCACAAACACCTCCAGAAAATGGCCACGCATCTAGAAAATGATGCGTGAAAGTGTAAAAAAGATGCGTGATGGATTCGTGGAGGAAAATGTCCACATAAAAACATGTATAAAGCATAAATATCTATATAAAATACTTCATTATAATTATCTATTAGAAATAAATTGCAATTTAATTAGAGTGTTTTTAACAGAAAAAGGTGTCATAAATCTAAAATGTCGTGTTTTTTCACGAATCCAAATTTTGGAATCGTGGGCCTATGGAGTGGGATCTAAAGGGCTGATGATTGTCAAAGGTCATTTGTACAGAAGAAAAGGACAGTTTTTGTATGCTCAGTGGCCCGTTGCACAATGGGTTTCGTAACAATGAAAATGAATTAAATAGCGAAACAGTTCGTTGTTGCTTCATAAATTATTTGCAGTTATTTTCTTGACAACGAAATTTTTTTCAACAATTTGTTTTTCTATATTGAGAATGCCCTCAAACAGTTGTAACTTTTACTGGCTTTTCTCTAATTTCTTCATGTTTTATATCAATTTACAGAATTCAATTCCATTCATTAGATCTCGACAAAGAAAATCTATTGTGCAACGGGCCGCAGAGGCCTTAACGTTAATAAAACTGACATTAGGTGGAGACCCTACAAAATCTCTTGAAGGTTGCCACAAGGTTGTCCTAGCATATTTTAGGGTATAAGTCTGAGGCTGAAAAGGTGGTCATTAATATCATGAAATATATCAATATATCTTACGATCATGATATCACTGTTCACGATAAAATGTTTTCTGTCTAATAAAATCAGGGGTGTATCCAGGTGGGTATTGGGGAGTCCAGAGGATTCTGAGTCCCCTTTTGATGGAAACTTGATAGATCACACAGGAAAAAAAAGTTACACGTGAGAAAGTGAATGTGAATATTCGAGTACTTTGCATATGTGTGGACCCCCCTAATAAAATACACCATCAGATACAGAAGTGAAATTCAATTAGCTTTCATTTGTCATAATGCCCTTCTACTTTTGGTAATTCACCCTACCAAGGATAGCTTATTTTAAGTATTTTAGGCACCTGCAGGTTAATTTTGTCCAATTTCGTCGACAAATCCCCTGGAAAATCTATAGAAAATGAGCAAATATTTGTCATAAGTCCATCTACAATGAATGAATTTCCAATTGACTCAGGAAATAATAAGTGCTATGGATACTTTTTCAAAAGATAATGATGTCTTGTTTTCAAGAATGTTAATCTGCAAATAATGATAAAATTAATGAAAATTTCTATGTTAAAATCTGGAGTGTTGTGGATAATTTTTCCTTTATTCAGAAATTATGAGTATAGAGCACTTTTCCCTTGTCTCAAGTTCTCTGAGTCTGGAGTGTTGTCGACATATTACCCAGCATGCACCCTTTTTTAGGCTAACCTGCAGGTAAAACTCAAGAAATTAGCTATCTGTGGTAGGGTGAATTGTCATATTATCTCCAATAGTGGGAGGTGTGCGGGGTGGTGAAGTGGTTAGTATGACAGGTGTGCAGGCGGTATGGGTTCAATCCTGGGCTGAGCTAAGCTTGACTTGCTCCTACTCCCCTCTGCACGTGGCAATTACTGGGTTATCCGAGGTCCCTAGAGTGTGTATGGACCTGTATATGGGACCCTACACATTAAAGAACACCTGCTTTGGTAAAAGTGTAGGGGTATGGTCTCCACCTCCTCATAGATTTGATCACCTTCGCCGCCCTTGATATGACCCTGGCAATTAATAAGGGCGTGAAACAGCCATTTACCAACCAACCAATCTGTCCTAATGAAAAAAAAGGCCCAGCCTAGGCCTTCTATGTCTAATGTGCAACAATATTATACTGGAATATAACAAGAATGTAACTGTTAAAATAACATTGCATGGTTGTCTAAAAATGCTATAAATCAGCTTTATGTGGTAGGGAAAATGTGGACAGTACCCCACTTCAAACTATTTTTGCCTTACCTTTTACAAAGTCTTCTCAGTCTTGAACAGTTGATTTGGCACTTTAGCTGTTAAATCTGTCATGCAGCAGCAGTGCGGTGCACCTTATGTACAGTGTAAAGATGCGTGATCATGTATAAATACATTCGGTTCGGTATTCCCCAGCATCTCAATCATGTCCTCATGCCTCAAGTGCTGATAACAGGTTAAGTACGTCAATATGTTCTAGAAATATTGATAAAAACTAACGTGACTGAAGTGTAAGGAATTTCCCCCTCGATTACCGGGAAACATTGGAGATAAAGTTGAGCTAAAATGCTCAATAACAATAACATTGTAAGAGACTTATTACAAATTGTCCTTTTTGTCCATTTCTCTTCTATCATTGGGTTCATCTTGACTCATGTTCCTACTTTACAGTGAAGTACTTAAGTTTTGTGTGTAGCAGTACTTCCTAAGTGTTGTAAGTTATAACATAGAATCAGGTTCTTGTTGTAGAATAGATGTTGACAGTCCCAGCTCCAGCCTCCAAGGGAGGGGCTGGGTGTGTGATTTGCCTTTTTATTAACTCTCCTTTGTTCCCATTGGTTAAAACAAAGGAGGCTCCATATGGGGGCTATAACCCCTATTGGTCAGAAAAAAAGAGGCGGCACAAGGGGGCTACAGGATTATTGTTTTACTTGTAGCCTAGCCTCAAAGCAGGAGTGTTATATGGCTAATTAAGGTATATAATATATATTTAACATATGGAGCATAAAAGGCTATTGTTTGATAAAAATATATGATAATGTTGAAGTGGTGTATAATTAGAACTTTTTTTTTTTTTTTTTTTTTATTATTCAACCACATTCATCAGTACAAATGATCTTCCATGTAGGTATATAACTATAGAATGATACACGATATATACAGATACAATTAACCTCAAATAATAATAATACTGCCTTGAAATAACGGACCGATACATAATTTAAACAAATAAACTGCAAGTGGTGAGTAGTAGTGGTAATGATGACACTAAGTTAAGTGTCAATTACGGGATGTAGTCAATTAGATACTACAAATAGTTCCGATATTTCGATATTTCAATATATCAATATATCAATGTAGACACTCAGTTAAGTGCCGAGTTACCAGGTGTTAAGAAAATGAAAAATACTATTACAAAACAGTAGATCACTACCATTCACTATGAATAAAAAGTAAAAAATAAAAATATGACAAAAATAAAATAAAATAAAATAAGACCGTGTATCTCAAAGCCATTGATATATTCTAAATTCTAGATTCGATTAAGCAACCAATGCTTTGTTGTCCTTTTGAAAGTATTGATATCAGGGGAATTTTTGATATCATTCGGTAATTGGTCCCATAGTTGTACACCTGTATAATATGGACCATTCACATAAGGACGTTTCTTTGGGATATTGGCTTGGAAACTTGGTACGTCAGTACGTCTGGTGTTATAAATATTTTTATTCAAAATCCATTCATTATTATCTCTATTTTTATAGAGCATTGTTAGTAAATGTAGTTCTCTTCTCTCAATAAGAGGTCTTAGGCGGGCCATTTCATGCAAATCAACGGTTGGCATATCCCTTGGGTTGAAAATGTCATAACACAATCGAAGTGATCTATTTTGCAATGTTTGTAATTTGGCTAGATCATGTTTTACACACAAAGTTAAAGCAAAATCTGAATATTCAGCTATAGGGAGTATTGTTTGCTTATAAACAAGTAACCTTGTCTGTGCAGTTAAATATTTCTTAATTTTACTCAGCTTAAAAATCCGTTGGCCAAACTTTCATTTAATATTGCTGAGATGAGTTTTCATTGTGAGACATTCATCCAACATCACACCCAAGTAATTATAAGCATGACATTGAGACAATTTGTTACCACAAAAGGTAACATTTATATCACTGGCAGACCTCAAACCATTCCGCATACCGTATAGGCAAACCTGAGTCTTCTTAGTGTTAACATTTAATCTATTTTGCCTCGTCCAATTTTCAAGGTTAATCATAACACTTTGTAATTTATTCTCAATGCTTGTAGTAGATTTGTCTGAACAATATATCACAGCATCATCCGCGTATAATATAAGTTCAGTGCCAGTGTCTCTCAATATTTGAACCATATCGTTTATATAGATATTAAATAATAGCGGACCCAGGATGGATCCTTGCGGCACGCCTAGTTTCAAGTCCGCCAGAGTTGATATCTTATTGTTCAGTTTAGTACGTATTCTACGGTTTCCAAGATAGCTGTCAAGCCATTTCCTCAGTTTCCTTCCAAAGCCTACCATCCCTAACTTACTCAACAGTATACTATGAGATACACAGTCAAATGCTTTAGCCATGTCTACATAAATGGCACCTACATAGTTGGATTTATTGATATTCTCACCAATATACTTCAAAAATTTAAAAATTGCATCAGAGGTTGAGCGATTTGATCTAAAACCATACTGAGCATCCTCTATTAAATTATGTTCGTCAAGATGGTTAGTCATAAAAGTATGTATATACTTCTCAAGTAATTTACCAGGCAAGGGCAGTATAGAGATAGGCCTCCAGTTAGTGCATTTCTTGCTATCTCCTCCCTTTGGTATAGGCGTGATGGTTGCTATAGCCCAGTCGGTAGGAAAGGTACCTAATGCCAGAGAGGAGTTAAATAAATCTAACATCTGATCAATCAATATATTAAAACAGTCCTTTAATATAAAGGATGGAACATCGTAGATGCCTGACCCTTTGTTGATGTCAATTTCAGAAATTAATTTGACCAAGTCCTCCTTATGCATTTTCATTTCAGAAGTATCAGTTGGGTCCTCAATATCAGTCAACTCCTGGTGAGAAGTAATGTTCAACGGGGGGAAGGATTTATCTAAAATATTCCCTACATTAGCAAAATATTCATTCATATAGTTAGAACTTAACTCAGGACTCACCACGTCACCATTGTCATCACATATAGTACATTCTACACTTTCTCGAGTTGTTGGTGTTTTAAGTAGTGGATTCAGACATCTCCAAAACTTTTTGGGGTTATCTTTATTATGCTCCAACAAATCACCCACATATTCTTGTTTTGCACCAGTGATACGCTTGTTTACAGACACCTTACAATTTCTCAAATGTCTTATATTCTCAGCAGTTGCTGATAAGTGTACTTGTTTCAAGGCATCTTTCCTATCTTGTATTAATTCGTGGATGTCTCTAGTCATCCACGGAGGGTTATTACTTCTGACTCGCATTATCCGTACTGGACACATAATACCAAGGATCGCACGAATTCTGGTCAGAATAAATTCCCATTTAATATTAGGGTCTGTTGAATCAAAAAAGTGTCTCCAGTCAGTAATATTTAGTTGCAGCAATAGTGTCTCTCGATTGTAGTTTTTATAACTACGTCCTTCAACTTTTGCAAATTTCTTAAGTTCACGTTGTTTCTTTTTTATGGCAAAAATGCCCAGATGATCACTCAAGACATCATCAGTAGTCCCACTATCACTAACATGGTTAGCATTAGTCATAATAAGATCAATACAGGATTTAGTGTGTGCTGTAATCCTGGTTGGATTTTTAATCAACTGAATAAGGCCAAATTCACGGTTCAAATCAATTAACATTTTTGTGTCTGGATGTTCACGAGCAAGTATATTTATGTTAAAGTCCCCAAGTACCCATATTTCAGTGTTGAGGCAACTAATTTTATCCATAACATTAGTAAGTTCAGTTATAAATTCACTGACATTCCCATCGGGTGGGCGATACAGTGTCAGAATAGTGAGGTTCCGATGTCCCATCACTCCCCCTCCCCTAGTTTTTGTGACCCCGTTTAACAATCCATTACTTCTATCCAATCTAAACAACGCCTTATCACTAATACATAACATATCATCAGTAAACGAGTCATGTAACCAAGTCTCCGTCAGGCATAAGAAATCCACACCCATGTATAGTAACTCGAGCTGGGTTAACTTATTATATAAGCTGCAAACATTATGATGTACCAAATGTAAACCTTTAATCATTGATTAAATAAATAAATATCAATAATGCGCTCAGTTGATTGAAACCTTGTAAAAAATTATAATAATAAGAGTGGATATTGCCATGTAGGAGACGACCAGTTAACATACGTAGACTTAAATCTAAACATTTCATAATATAATGTGCTAGTTCACCTCTGCGTTTCATATCGGAAAAGTGAACCATATACCTAACACCCACTTATGGGGTAATAGTATATGAAGGCCAGTGGCAACAGTGAAATACACACAACACAGGAATGAATAATGTGGACAGCAAGATGGACAGTGGGGCTCCACACAGCATTCATTCAACTTTCATGACGAAAATTAACGTCATAAATGCTATTATTTACATAGAAATTTCAAGCATAGAAATTCAAACATTAGTCCTTAGTTAAGGACTTGTATTCGTAATTCGATGTATTGCTCACACAAGTATATATACAAATAGAAAATCAAAAGTCAATAGCAGATAGTCATCCTAAGTTAAGTATGTAACAACCCACACAATTATAATTGGTGAGTTATCATACGTATATACTAGTTGGGGAAGAAAACTGTTAGTTAATAGCATAGTAATTCACTTCCCTGTGATTCTTTATCGACCGGGATAGGTACGCTGCCACATGTAGTTGGGCATTCACTGTCGGATGGCAGCCATCCCAAAGGCGATGGTACAAGGTTGAGTGTCTCCTGGTGTGGCTGTTGTACCTATGAAAGACATTCGACAGTCTTGGAGTATACAGATGATTCCACATGTTAATACCATTGATAAGTTCATTGGCTCGGTGCACGGTAATATCCAAAATGGACTGTTGAGGGTGTACTCCCAATTGGCCATTGTAGTAAGCCAAATCCATACCGTAGATTGGACAGATAATCGTCGGGACAGATTCAAACCGTGATTCAATATCTAATATCAACTTCAACAGATCTTCCCGAAAATAGTATATCAGGTCTTCAATGTGGTTTGATTTTAAGGATACTAAGCGAGTTGATCTATCCTTTCTCGTGAGTGAGTTAATACCCGCCATTACATACACGGCTTCAACATTCCACCCAAAAAGAAAAGATTTCACCTGATGTTGTAGTGTTTTCAGGGTTGCTCCTGGATATACATAGACTTCAGCAGTATCATATAAATCAGAGTCTATGTATTCTGATAAGTCACGGCCACGGGAATCCGTAAAAACTAAAATGCGCCCCATTGTGTATGTATGTCCGTACTGTCCGCCGCACTGGCACCGAGTGTGGAGTAGGGCTGTTGCATGCGCGCCTGCCCGGTCAACTATAGCACGTATCATTCAATCACAGATTAATTTTAAATTAACTACGCAGGTCGGACCTGATATCCTCTACTATATGGCCACCCACGTTCTGACCACAGAAGGTCCCACTGTCATACTTGTAAGAATCAAACCGCTCGCCTCCACCCCAATATTTGCTGGTGGATCCCTCAATCAATGGAATATTTCCGGTTTGTAAAAGCCTATCTCTCAGATCTTTATGCTGAGAATACTTCTCATAGTTGATTTCAGCAACCTTACTACCCCGGATTTTTGTCCACTCGAGTGAGTCAACGATCTGGTCCCCAAGTTGTTTTATTCTGTAAGGGTCTTCCTCTTTCATGATTTGTTCCATAATGTCAAAGGCATTATGGAAAACTGCCTTCGTATATTGTATGGCCTGTTCGTTTGAGGAGAATCTTTTACCTTTATAGACAACGCTCCGCTTATACATATTGGACAAGTAGGCTGTAGGACCGCTATAGATGATACCACTGTCTGTCGTCCGCATTTTTTCGTAGCCTTGTTTTGGCTTTGATTGAACGTTAGCGTCTATAGGTTGTCTCAGCGGTTGTGTAACACGGGCCTGCTCAGTATCTGTGACACTGGTACCGGCAAGCCTGTCAGGCGGTAGGTATTTAAGTGGAACACGGCTCAACTGGTCAAAGGCATAAAGACAGCCTTCTATTTTTAGCCCTTGCTGTTCAACGAAAGCAATAAAACCTTGTTTTCGCGCGTAATTTGCAATTAATCTTGCTCTCGTTTTCGCTTGCCTTACATGCTTCTCATCATCCGGATTTATCCATATACCTTTGGTTGCCTCATTTCCTCGGAGTCGTCCTTTGATTTTAATTGCTTCGTTACGGGCTGCTATGTCATAAAAACCTACCCGTACCGGTCTAGGGCGCCCCTTGTTTGCCATGGCAATCCTGTTTACATGGGCAATGTCTGATTCAAGGAAATCGATTCCAATAGATTCAAACAAACTGATGGTTTTAACAATCAGACTCTCGTCTTCATCCTCTGCGAGACCCTCTATTATTAGGTTTTGTTGCCGTTTCGTGTACAACACGTGAGGCGTGTTGTCATTATTGGCAGACATCCTCTCATCTAGTTTTGTTACTTCAGCGTAAGTTTTTTGTTTTGGTTTTTGTTGTACCGTATGGTCTCTGACTTTTGCATGCTCTGCTTTCATCTGACTGATTTCCTTTTGCTGGATTGTTAATTGATCTTGAAGGCCCTTCACCATATCTCTGAGCTCATTATCATGGCTGTTTACCGATTGAATCAACCCGTCTATCCGGTTATTGACATTGGTTTTCAGGGTTTTAATGCCCGTAGCATTGGAATCAATTCTATCTGTTAGTTTTTCGATATCTTCCCTCTTTGCAACATTCTCATTCAAGATAGTAACATTTGCAGTTAGTGTGGTTAATGATTTCGTCAACAGTGCAAGGGTTGTTTTAATATCATTCAGGTCGTTAGAAGTGGACAATTGAGCAGCCGATTGACTATGGCTCAGCGTGTGATTCTCATCATGTTCACCTTCTGAGAGATTTGTCATACTTCGGGCCTTTTTTAGCAATGGTGATCGACCTGAAGGTGAGGTTTGACTTTCATCAATTAACTCAAAAGAGTCATCAGCATCAATACGTGCAGGAGTAGATAGATGTTCACGTACCTGGTCCGGGGTTACTGACTGGTGTTCAGTCGGCAGTTGTTTATTTTGCTTACCGCGTTTCCGCTTGACTGCACCGCCTTTAGTACCTGTCATTTCATCGGAATTCTCTTGTTGATATACGAAATCCACAATTAAATCCAATGGTAACAGTTTCTATGTCAATGTGATTGATGGTTATCACTAAACAAGTGTTACAACTTGACTTATGACATGTTGAAATTTGATGTTTTGCACGGAGCCCCACGCCACCGTGTACTACCAGGCCGCCATCTTTGTGACACTGTGTTAAACTTAGATATGTATAATTGAAGATTAATAATTATATAATTTTGAGAAGGAATTATTAGGCCTTTTATGATATAGTTTCCCATTTAGAATGTTATATTATTAATGATTATATATAAATTTATAAATCTTTATGAAATATGTTAAAAATATAACGTTTTTCTGAATGATAAAATGCTTGTTAAATTTCAAAGCTTAGAATCACTGAAGTATGGGAAATATTTTCATCTGCTGGGAATACTTTCCTAAGGTCATATCGCTTTGGTTATCTTCCTCCCTGTCTCAGTATTGCATTTGACTCTTTAACTGCCGAGCGTCACAAGAGGGTATGATAACATGACTTTACCTTGACACAAGAAATCAATATTTGTGTTTTGGGTGATCCACAAAGGTGGTTGTATAAGAAAATCAGTAATATATATTACATGCTAGATTTGTTCTGTAATACTTCTCAGTGTTTCAGATTACGAGGTTGTTTTGATTACTTAAACCTTGATGAATTAGAGGCACCTGCTAGCCTATCAATTCTACCAATATGTTTATTGCTTCGTTTGACCTTGTATGGTGCTTAAAGTAAATGAACACCAGAATCACCAACACAGCTGTAGGGCTTGCTCAGGTCTGTGTTAACATGTTTGAAGAAAAAATTGATAAAACAAAGATGAAAATAAACTCATTATCTTATTTATGACATGATTGATCTGGCCAAGTGTATTTGAATTGAACATAAGGACTAGCATGCGGTGATACTGTGTACTTACACTGATGGGCTTGTCAACATCGGGCCTCACTTTATATAGTTATGGTAGGATATAAATCAAATTTCAAGTTCTGATAAAATGCTGGGACTGCCAAGTCAATATTAACACGTAAAAAGTAGTTTTTTTAACAATGATGGAATTAATCATTTCAGAGTCGTGACCTGTGATACATAAGGTGCTTAATCATTACAATCTTGAATTTCTGTTTGATATTACCGGTCATTTAGTATGCTCATATAGGAGCCATATAAATGTCAATTTCACAGTGTAAAGCTTGGATGAGTGGGCAGCTGGTAGGCTAGATGTTTGTGGTTGAAGAAGAGATGAATTTCTCTTGGGAAACCTCTTTTAGTCTCATTCAGGCTACAACAATCATAGCCAAAGCAATAATACAACGTTAACATGACATTGCAGTGACATTCTGTTTCATTCTGTTTTGTTTCGTTTTGCATTCTGTTAATTTTTGTTTCTTACAGTTATTAAATCCTGTTACTAACATATTAAACTGACCTGTAAGACTAACAAAATTAATATCCCAGGAAAGCTGCAGCGTAATAGGCACATTCCGCAACCATACGTTTTTGGTCAATCTGTTACTTGCTAAATTTTCACTATCACTTTCCCTGTCCCATTGATGCATTAAACTCTTAAATACGAAACCTAGATTCCCCTTGGGTATGACCATGAGTATTGAAATAATTGGAATCCCATAGTGTACAAGAGTACCATACAAAGTGCATTCATGCGTAACAAATACTTACCTCAAGTGCGCCACACAACCTGCTTTCCACGGTCCATTAATCATATAACAGTATAAAAGTCCCGAAATAGGTTTTCGCTTTCAAATAGTAAAGAAATGCTACAATCCTTCCGTTACTATAATTATTTCTAGAATTGCTGATTCTACTCAAACGCTCGCAAAATAATGAAAAATGATAGAACAACTATGGTTTGGTATTTTAATGCCTATAAGGGGAACAGAGAAAATTATGTTAACGCTGCAAAGAAGACAAAGAAGACTGGCTACAAGTAAAAACGTATGTATGATCAACCAAGGGCTAGCTCTCACTTTGCGTCGCCAGAGACGTCGACCTCCTGAGCTTTGTGTCCCCTTCCTTTCCTACAGAATTTTCTTGGCAAAGTAAATGTGGAATGTTTATAGGTTTTACGGTAGTATTGAAGGGACTCTCTATTCGCAAAACCTGATGACAAAGGCCACCTGGTGTGAAACGCTGAAACTATGCCTATAAGTTATATAATGTAGACTGACATGCATATGATAACTGGTGTCAAACGTGGTATACGTAGGCAACATGGTGTTATGATGGAATATTGTTGGTGAGTATATAGCCAAATCATTGACGCCACCCCTTACACAATATACAGGGAAGGCACCACAGAGCTAGTGGGAATAGAATCGACCTAATGAACAACAAATATAGTTAGCATAATTATTCAGACCTGCCAACCTGTAAGCTCCAAAACTCGAGACACCCCTACCCCCATGATCTTTTTTCCAGAGTGGTGCATTTTAGTGAATTCTCGGACAACATTAATACAATTTTGTAATGCAATTAACAGGATGGAAAATTCGGGACTATCCCGGGAAATTCGGGACACTTGGCAAGCCTGCATATTGAATAACATTATTCACGTAAGGCTAAACAAGTTAATGAACAAGTATAGTCCTATTCACTAACACATTCACCAAGACATCGTGTTCAGTAATCATATCTGTCTATTTCTTTATTAGCCATTTACGTAAATGAGCAATTGAGAAAACCAGAAGCTTCTGGGACTGCAAATTACAAAATATCAAAGCGTGACAAGATGCTGTGCAAATCAGATGTTAACAACATAATACTCACTCTAACTGTATGTTCAAAGCACTAATATTCTGTCAATGAAATTGGTTCATTATGTCATTCAGCTTAGAAACTGATAGTATGAGCAGAGTGCTAGGAATATTCCTTGTCTGAACAGAATTATGAGAGTTTTCATTTCATATGCTTTTTCAGGGGAAATAAGAAAAGTCTGTAATGTCACACAGGGAGTAATTGGGGGAAACCAACTTACCCTCAAGGAATCCCCCCCCAACCAAAAAACTGTATAGAAAGGAATGCTTGCTAGAATACAGATCATATATATATATATATATATATATATATATATATATATATATATGTATATATAATATATATGGCGATATATAGGTTAATCCCAATTCAAATTGCATATTTATAGATCCTATGCATACTGTTAGATCCTATGCTTCTTGGCTACGACATAAACTCAACTACTTTCAAGTCATAACAAAGATCATGACTGATAACTGAGATAAGGTGGGTTATGAACTTAGGGTGTCTTAGTGCCAATGTCTTATAGTTACCACATCTTTCTAGAATATTTTTAATGTGAATCTTGATACGTTTACATAATATTAGGAAATATCTTAGGTGTATTATTAGGATGTTTTGATACATCTATTAAGCATATACTACATTCTTTAGAGAGAGGCGCCAGTGAATAGGAATATAGTGCCATGTTCCTTGCCATCTAATTAAGCACCATGCCGAATTTCATACAATTATCTTCATTATTTTAGATTTTATACACAATTACCTAATTCATAACCTGTGTCCCTTTGAGCAGCTAGGACAGGATGCACAGTGCATTTATATGTGTGTGATGTCACAAACAGACAAGATGAAAAATGGAAAACTTGAAAAATAATTAAATAGAGTTCGGCATGGTGCTTAATTAGATGGTAAGGAACATGGCACTATGACATAATCTCCTCTCATATAATGAGTCTGAGAGTATTCAAAATATCGAAATTAAATGATTGAAAAAGTAGCTATCTACATAAATACCAATGTCATGTACGACTTTGTATCTAAGATGTAAGATGCAAATTTAGCCCCTCCCTTTAAAGAAGTTGGGTATTAACCTTGTTATGTGTCTTCTGAAAATCATAAATGTGTCATGTGATGTCTGTGTATGTATTGTTTGATATATATGCGTCTTGTGATGAGGATGTATGTATCATATGATGTCTTTTTATGAGGAATTGTAGACACAGAGCGTATTCAATGTGACAAGTGAACTAACCACAATGATGTGAACGCCCCTCTAGACATGTGAGTGATATCATGTAGACATCCCCATTATCTAGCAATGTCCACTCCATATCATTCAACCCTTGAAAATGAAAGTTTACTCACCAGGTCTGCAAGGGGATTATATGTCCAGTTTGAGACGATATTGAATCCAATACAGAAAGCGGGAATGCCGTCATTATATTTCATACATGGCAACCCCAATTCCTCTTTCTCTTTCTCTGGGCTACTTATATTTTGTCTTATATACTATCTAGTATTTGAGCACATAGCTCAGGATTGGTAGAGTCACAGTGATATAGCATTGAGTGGTCATAGCTACAGCATAGAGCTTCAGACGTTAGAGTGACAAAAAGAGACTCATATTAAGGTATTGTTTATTCTTATGCAAGAACACAAGCTATAAGCATCTAGGGGGTGTATCACACTGGTCTTAACCCTAAGATCTAACTTTTCAAATAAGACATTTTGACATTGGATGATGATGTTTCAGAGTTACCTTTATCTGGCAAGTTTCAATATGTAAAACATTGGGAGTCATTTTCTTGATTAATCCAGTTGAAAGGTCAGTATCTGTTATCACTAAATAATGGTGAATATTGATCGTTCTTTTTGATATGTACTGCTGAAGTCCTGAGAAAAGTCAAGTAAAGATATCTAAGATACATTACTGGTCATTACAAATTATGTTGAACAGTTGTGTGTGCAATTTCATTTTGAGTGTACCCTCCTTGAGATATTTTTTTGCACCTTCATTAGATTTGTATCTCGGTTATATCTAGATCTAGATCAGCCTGATGGGACTTTTAATTTCTTTGTTTACTTTTCAGCTTAAGATCTCTACGACTGCTTAGACAGTTTAACACAGTCATTTATGTTTCAACTCCAACACACATTTGATTCTTAGTGTAACCAAATGATAAAAGACCTGTTTACAATACTTTGCATAACCACCTTCATCAATAAAACAACGCTCCATTTAAACAGAATTAATTAGATTACAATCTCACAGAAAATATGAATAAAACAATTAGAAACAATCATTACTCTTCATTTTTGGAGTTTTCTTTTAATTTCAAATTATTGCTCACATACTAAAAGTTACTTTACTATATTTTATGAAGTTGCAGGAGAGGGGTTCTTGTTTCGTACAAGACCTAAAATGGATTACAAATGGATCATTTTCATCGTAATATGTGGTGAGTAAATCTCTTCAAGATAGCAAAAGACAAGTAGCAATTTCTTTCTCAGGTAGACTGTCAAGACATAACAATAACAGTTACTTTCATTTCATGAACCAGTCATTTGCAAGGCAACAAATTATTCTTGAGGGAATACATGTAAAGAAGGATACCTAGTTAGATGTTAACTAGTATTTTTGCATACGTTTCAAAAGCTGGAATGACATATACTCTATTTGTAACCACTTTGGACCAGTCATTATAGGGTACTTGAGAAGTCTTTGTGGCCTACTCAAGTAGTCTTTTTTGGCCATGTTTAAATATTTAATCATTTTTGACACATTGTTGAGCTGAGGAAGGAATCATGGAAAACAGATTTTATTCATCAGGTTTTCAAATAAAATTGTGTTACAAACTAGATATATACCTCTCTTCAGAATGATCTATGGGATTTATAACTACTCATAATAGTCTTTCATTCCTAGTCCACAGCTTTGAAAAGAGACAATTAAATTTCCAACCTTGCCTGATCGGGAGATACAGGCAACCGTCGTGCGGATATAATTTCTTATATATGGGGGCACAAAGTCTGTGCGTACAGATGTCCTTACATATGCAGACATTGGGTAGGTGTACATAACAGCGTACACTATATGCTCAGAATTCAGATCTGACTTAAAAATCAGAAAAGAAAAGAAAATGGGGTTTCGGGGGGATAGCCCACGATACAAACACAATTTATAAATCATACAATAATGAAAAATAGCCGTGTATATAGCACCCGTTACATATATGGACATGAACCTGCTTGTACAAAGAATATGTGGACCCAAAGTCTGTGCACACAGGCATACTTATAAACATGGACGTTACACCCGCTTTAAAAGAAATACTATGTGTATGGGTTTCTTTGCCATGTCTGCACATATAATCTCTGCCTGACTGGTCCATTATACCTAGAAGACACCCATAATTGTACTGGCCCATATCAGAACTGGACCGTATCAATTCAACACCACTCGAACAGAAGCCCTCAAAACTAAAATAACATGTGGCTCAATTGCAGTGGTTCCAATTGTATTTGGTCTAGCGGCTGGAACTGCAAATACAAATAACTTGGTGCAAGCAAACAAAGAAAATGGATATGATACCAGATCACCAACATTCACGAGAGTTAAAAGAGACCAACGGAAGCATGGATCATCCAAGATGAATTCTAGCCAAGAAAGTAAGTAAGATTTTGTCACCTCAAAATTAAAGATAATCTGTGTGTGAGTACCTGTAAGACATTGAATCTTTATTTGTTACTCTCATTTCAAAACTAAATAAGATTTAGTTTCCTATCATAAATCAAATAAAAGGTAACATCTTTCTCTATCTACTTGTACCGTTACAGGCCCGATATTCCCATGCACAAAAAAAAGTATTCTTTGTATTTATATAGATGCATAGATATTTTACAGTCACAAGATCATGACAATTTATGATAATGCCTTTAACGTAACTTTCAATTACAGTCTTCTTTTTTGAGGGAGAAGTGGTGCGCTTTAATTGTACAGTACAAGTGAATTCTACTGTCACTGGATGGGGCATTACATGGTACACCAACGGGTTCCTTATTAGAGGAGCACCTATCAGTGAAGATGGCTCAAGGATTCAGAAGGAGCAGGAGTCCCAAGGGAGTACTTTTTGGAGTCGCCTCACGATATACAACCTTGCATGGTCTCATAGCGGTCAGTTTTTATCACAACACCCATCATTGAGAGAAATAGGTTTCTACCCCGGATATGGGAAAAATGAAAATTGTTTTAATGGCACATGCGATCACTTTTCAGATCTCAACATATTGTTATGTGCCAACACATGCCCATGTGTAGAAAATAAAGATAATAGTTTGTGTCATTTGAAGTCAACTGAATTAATGCTAAAGAACACCACAATTACCTACATTTCAAATTGTTTTTTTGACATTCCTTCGATCAATGGGTTCAATTTTTGCCATGAAACAATATCAAATGCCAAACTCAAACTGTGCATAGTGAAGTATGGCATCACATCTGTGTTATATATACAAATGAGTTATGGAAATAGTTAGGTCATGATATTTTGAAATGTGAGTTACCAAAAAATTATTTTATGATACTACACTAATTGGAGAGTATGTGGTAATATTATGATAACAGCATTTGTATGAAGGAACTTGTATATCAACAATTTTTCCCCAAAATTGTATTCATCACTCATGCTACTCCCCTGTTCTTCCTAATAGTATGACAAAAGCACAACATAGTGATATATAAAGGATTGGCAATTATTATTCCGTAACTCTACATACTCTTTGCACATGTGTTTGAGCTTTGTTTGGACTTATGTACATTTTCACACTGTTGCTAATCAAGCAGTAAAGTACCCTATAATTCAGAACCAATGAAAAATGGACTTTTATCATATTTCCTTCTATTATATTTTTCATTCTTCTGCTCTAGTAAGATGAACATTGACTTTCCATATGTTAGGATTTTTACTTTGCATGTTCTTTAATGACAACAATTGGTGGAAACTAAAATGTCCTCTCCCCTCAAACAGCAAACCTGTAGTTAATGATAACAACTGTTTGTGTCTCTTTTGTTCCAAACTCAACATATTAGCAGTCATTTTGGATAACCTGTAGTTCTTTACAATCTTTAATTGATACAGAAAATAAAACAACAAAATTAACAAATAAAAACAAAAAATATCATTCTTAAACTGATGGATTGTAGTTGAATATCTTAATCTCATTTAGACCTTGCAGTTTCTCCTACTGATTATTGTTACTTAATTACCCTAGGAAATATATCCTGCGGGTTTGAAGAAGAATCAGAGGGACGTGTCCTTAGAACCTCTGGGAATATAACACTCTCTGTGCTAGCAAAGCCTGAGGTTAAACTCAGTGACCTGAGCATGACTGTGTATGAGAACACTCCCTTCAGACTAATGTGTCATGCCTTTGTACATGACACGGGGCACCCAGATGTCATAAAAGGTGTTAACTTCACCTGGATGCAAGACGGAGCTGAAATCACAACAGCTGGATGTAAGTTTGTTTTTACCTTGCGTCAAAATTTTGAAAACATAAATTTTGGGATTCTTTTGATGGGAAACAAGTGTCTTCAACCCTCCATTCTTAATAAGAACTTGGACAATATTGTAGTTCTTCATCTCCAATTTCGGTTTATAGGTCAGGTGGGCAAACTGGAAACTTGGGTTGTTACCTGATTTGTGACCCGTTTTGGTGAATTGAGTCGGATGTCGCACGGGTTAGGTATACCATCAGAAAAAAAATAATTTTAGCTTTAAAATGAGGTATAGGATGTCTAGGTCCAATATCTAGGGCCTGAGATAAGTTGCGACGAAAATAAAAAGAACCGCGCCTATGCGGGTATAAGAAATTGAGATAAATGATTTCAAAGTTTCTCTTACTGCGAGCTACCGTGGTCCTCCGGTAAAACCCTAGCAATGTATACTTGTATTCAATCCTTGTTCCTGAAACTTTACATAGTCATTCTACACTATTCTAGCTAACAAATACCAGGAATTCATGCATTTATATACATAACTTTTATTCATGCCGGCGCTGCAAAAAGTGACAAAAATCCAGATCTGAAACAACAACTTAACCTAGAACAGCAAGCATAAAGGATCACAATACCTCATCTTGGCTGCTTAAAAACGACTCTGTGATGACTATATGTACCCTGGGTATCCATAATGTGTCTATAAAAGTTCTTGGAATGTTCATGATTGTCTTTGGTTGTTAAAATAGTGAAAAGCCACCGAGGTAAAAATCTGAAAATCAGAAAAAGTCTTAACAACTAAAAAATAAGTTAACAATGTTCAAATAGATTCAAATAGTTTTCTCAGGTGGTCCTGGGCCTGCCACGACCACGTTTAGCACATTTACTAGGACAGCCCCTGCCCCTAGGTGGGGGTGGGGGGCCTTCCTCCTCTGAGTCAGAAGAATTTGATTGCCTCTCCAGCTGTCTGACCAACTCCTCCTCCTCCCCCTCCGATCCTGATGATGTGTCTGGAGTCTGTCCTCTGCCTCTGCCCCTGCCTCTGCCCCTGCCTCTGCCTTTGCCCCTGCCTTTGCCTCTGCCTCTGCCCCTGCCTCTGCCCCTGCCTGGCCCATCCCCCTCGCCAGCCTCTGGCTCTGATTCTGCATCTGGTTTCGGCGGAGGTACGGCACGGGGGCCTGGGCCGGGTGCTGGTTCAGGTACAGAGGGCTTAGGGCACACGATGTCCTTTGTGTCCTCAGTACAAAATTCACAAATGTTCTTGAAGAGATACGCCTTTCTTTTAGCCGGGAGGCCAGGGGATTGGGTGGGCTGAGGGCCTTCCTGGGGGACAGCTTCAGGGGCAACAGTCAGCATCTTGAAGGTCTCGGGGACTGAGACAGCATACTGCCGGAAGGTGAGTGGCCCTTTTTCTGGTCAGAGAACACAAAGTGATGATACTGTTTTATGCCCTTGACTGGTTTGATGAAAGGGGTCAAAAAAGATTCTTGGGTACTCTTCACCACAGTCTCCTCCATCTCCGTGAGGCTCACGACGAAACTTTTGTTTAAGCAAACCAAAGCACCAGTCTGGGGCAAACTTGGTGTGCCCTGTGATCAAAAAAATTAAGGAAATGGACTGGTGCCAGCCAGTCAGGACCCGCCAGAGAAGATACGCTAGCACAAACTTGTTCTTGTTCTGACCACTACAGTTGTCACAGTGCATGTCCACCGCCTTCTCCCCCAGGGAATACGTTTCAAAATAGTGGTGCAGGTATGAAATAACTGCATTTGACCCCTTACTCCCACAATGGCTTTCGTCAATCAAATAGTTCACCTGTTGGGGGATGGCCTCGGCACAGACACCGAAAATGCTCATACAGTGGGCCAGGCTGCATAGGAAAGGAGGCAAGGTGGACCTGCTGGGCATAATCAAAACTGATGTGGACCCTCATGTCAGAAGAACAAGGGGGGTGGGGGCCATGGGGAGGGGACTCTGCTTCCTTGTAGGCAGCCTTGGCAGACTTGACCATGTCCTGATAAAAGGCCCTCTCCCGAGCCACCACCTCCAGGTGAGTTTGTTGCTTTTTCAGCTTGGCCTGTTTCACAATGTCAGGTAGGTTACTAGAGACAAAGATATCCCTGTTGTTGTGCTGGCATTCCCAGCAGAGGTCAGTCATAGGGCAGGAACACACTACACGAGGGAGGAGTTGGTGCCACAGGTTTCTAAAAGTTGAGTCAGCCACACACCTGAAGTTAGCCTCCTCAGTGGCGTTTCTGTACAACCTGTAGATGTCGGCCTTTGTGGAAGAGGAGGGGAGGAGGAAGATGTCATCCCGTTTGTGGGAAGACACACGACCAGGCAGGATGAGGGCGTTTGTCTCGGCATAGGAGTTGAGGAAGTCCACGACCCGCCTGATGTCCTCCAGCTGGAGGATCCTTGCAGTTGCCTGTCACCCGCCAGACTTCTTTTGCCTGGTCACCACCCCGTAGGACTTGTATCACTTTATGATGGACGTCAGCTTGTTCTGGCTGATGCTGGAAAGGTCACAAGGTAAGAGTTACATTAGGCCCATAATTATTGGAGAAAGGCAACAAGTACAAGTAAGTATTATAATATTAATATGGACGATTTGTGCAGGTAAGTGCCATGATCAGATTCCATGCAGATTGGCTGAGAACTGACGAGGTAGTGGCTTCTTTGGTGCTGCCTCTCCCCTCTCCCCTTAATCCCCTTCTTCCAGGTGGACAGCCTGCTGCTATTGTCTGTGCAGGTGCTGACGATGCCCAGTAGCAACATGTCCTTCTCGCCTAGAAAACAAAGTAGATCAGGATATTAATAATCTGTACATGATATGCATGTGACTCAAGGAATGAGGTTTCTGGTTTGACCCATGAACTAGGTTAACACACCCTAAATACTAGCCTAAAAACGGTCTGGTTGAGTGTTAATAGATGTCTGTTATACTTCAAGACGTTGTCATGGATTATGGGGTAGTTTTGAGCGAGAACGACATAGCTACATGGTCGCGGCGACAGGTTTGCATAACATGTGTCTCATGAAAAATGTACCTGAGGACAGCTGATAGACCTCCTGCCGACGCGAGACCAGCTCTGATGTCGTGAACTGTTTGCTGCACTCCTTGTCTTTGTAGTGCTTGCAGGAACATCTAAAGACAACAACATACATGATATTAGACTTAGTTCACCTTCCTGAGGGCCACAAAGACATGAAACATGATTGACAACCGTTACAGACCGGCCGAATCAGCTGATGCCATAAAGTAGGTCACCGGACAAGCCCGACGAATCATCCCTATTTATGACACGTGATCAACTTTGAAACTTGATAAAAACTAGTTAGGCAGTTATAAAACATACTAGGGCACAATTGTAGGCAGTTTCATCAACATTGAAAGGGATTTAGGCACTTTACGTACTTGTTTTAGAGATACGGCAATCAACTGCATGTCGGCCGTTATAAACTTTTTCAAAACTCACATGAAGTTTTCGCAGTCATCCCACTCCGCCTGTAGAAGGTCGTCCATGGGGTCAGGGATGACCAGTGGCTCATCCTCATCATCCTCCAGTTCCCCTAGATCCTCCTGAACATCTTCTTCATTGGGGGCCTCTTCTTGCTCCTCCTCCCCGTCGGTGAAGAGAAATTACTGAAACCGGAAGGCATGCGAGGCCTCTCAGCCAATCAGCAATAGAGATTGCTTTGGGACCTAACATTTTTTTTGGGAAGACTTCTGATATAGGAGATATGAATAAAAGAAAGAACCCATTTTCGATAAAAAATGTGAAATGCGACTTCAATACCCCACATCTCAGTTTGACTTTCTGCGACACCCGACTCATTTAACCAAAACAGGTCACATTTATAGTTTCTAATTCTTGATCAAATTGACAGATAGGCATCAAAACATATCAATTTTAATTGGAAGAAATGCACAAGTACAAATTTCTTTCAAAATCATCAGAAAAAAGAAAGAGATACAAAAATTATTCCAGCTCAAAAGTCCTCCTGTAATTTTTGGAGGAGCATTTCTAGTGTAATTCAGCTTAAAAATAATCATTTTTGGACATCAATATTGCAAACTGGTTGGTAATTTGAGTGGGTATAAATGTCAACCAACTCTTCTGGTATAATCAATAGATATTAGCATTGAATTGCCAGCCAACTTGGTCAAAATCAACAGGATGTAGGGGTTCCAGTGTTCTATGTTCAGTGATAACTTCAAGTGTGCATACCTTTAGATTAGATTCGATTGACATTGTATAACTGGAATATATTAGTGCTGATCCATTGGCCAATTCAGTCAAAATATCCAAAGTTTGTATTGACAGTGAAGGATGTTTGAGTTGTCTTATTTTGGTCTTTGTTTTTCCTTCAAATGAGTTTTTATTTGTGTTATTATTTGTAAAAAAATAAAACATGCAAACACTAGGATCTGTCATATATTTGAATCAACCAATGACTTTAGTATAAGCCTGATTTATGAAGCAATTATTATTTCTTGTTATTTTTAAGCATTCCCTTTTGGAGAAAAGGGGCTGACTTAGATGTGACAGTTTGACTGTTTCTCTTCATGTTTTTATATTTCAGTATATAACATAACAAGTGGGAGTACAGAAAGTGAATTAAAGGTGGCTGGTTTGAAGAATGGTACAACAACATATTCTTGCTATGCAGAAAATGGTGCCGGTAAAGTTACAGCTATCAGAGAGTGTGAAGTTACAGTAATAAAGTCCAGTAGGTATTCAATATAACTGCCATCCATCCAATGTCTACTGTGGTGAAATAACCAAACAAAGACTCAATTCCTTAGGATGAACTTTAAGTATCCAGAATGAGATAATTATGTAGGAAAATGTTACTCTATATACTTCATATAGGTATACCAGTTATCTTTTCCTCTAACAATATTAATGTGACTTATCATGCAATTTTGGGCTTAATGACATGAATGAGAAATGTAGAAGAAGTCTAAAACTTTCTATTGATGAAAACAGTTTTTGAATATTCCAAGTCAAAGGTGAAATATACGTTTTTGAGTATGATAGGGTTGTACACGATAAATCATAAAGCACAGAACATAGAGTACCAAGTGAGGCACAAAGGGTTAAATATAGAGTAAAATGCAAGTAGTATGATACATAACGAGAACACATTGCTTTATTTTTTGTTCTAATTATGCTCTTTTTGCACATTGTAGCTTGAAAGTACTTCTTTTCGGTTTTCCTAATTCTAAAATTTTTGTCACATGACCTAGTTTCCATGACAATCAATTCCTTCATCTTAGCAGCATATGTCACCAGCTCTGCGAATTTGGGGTCTATTAACATACACTTTGATACGTCTACCATCAATATTTACAGAGGAAAATGCTTAATTCTCACATACACCTTTGGGTGTTTTGCAACATTGTTGATTGAATCGTTTGTTATGGTGGCAAAAGGGATAATTTAGTTTGCAGACTCTTCCAGAGAGCACCACTTTTTTCACTCATCTATAATCACAAGCAACCATAAAATTATAAAATCCCATACTCTCCTATATCTTTCAGATGATACAGTCTGTCCCGAATGGCATCTCCTGGTAAACTGGTCAGTATCGGCGACAGGAGTCACAGCGCGCCATTATTGTTTCACAGGTTATTCAGGTGAGATATAATGTTCTTTGAGTGGGTAGTATTTCAGAGATAAGAGTGCAGAAAGGGACAATTCCAAATAGACATATGCAATGGTCGTTGACTAGATTTGCTAGATTGTATTTCATGCAAAGTAAGAATGTTTTGTGTTATTTTACCACCTGCTTAGGACATTTAATAATAGTGGAAATTAAAAAAACTAAACACATGTTCTTTAGGCCAAATATGGGTGTTAAATCTTAAAGTCCCTCTGACATTACAATGTTAGGTTAACCACTAGAGAATGTATGTAATTATAATTACTTTGGAGAGGTCATAGATGATGTTATAAAATTCAATTTCTGAAAACAAAGATTGGAAATTTTTTGTTTTACACATGTACTTTTGCATCAAGTTCTGTTAACTTGATTAAACTCAAACTATCATTCTACTTTTCAAGGTTACATAAACCAGTATTGCGGATGGTCAGGTGCATGGTCAGGCGGATACAGTCACACTTGTACGAGAAATGATTTAAATTCCATCGAGAGAGAGGTATGTATTTAATAATAAAATTGGGTTTCCGATCCTAGTATGCAGATTATGCTATTCATTAACCCACTTCTGCTCATCTTAAAAGCTATTGACCCTTTCATTGGAAAAAAAACATGCATTTTAAGCCATGCCCTCCCTGTGGTAAAAGAGAACACTTTGTTGTTGATGTTGCATGTTCCTACCTCTCTTTAATGCTCTTTTATGCTTTACATATTTAGTACTATATCTCCATGTGAATTTTGGTTAGTGCAGGGGACTGGCATGACCCCTTTGCATCTTTGCCTTCACTTTGACACTGAGAGTCCTTATCAATGTTGCACCTTCACTCTCCAGCCTTCACTACAAACACAGGAGGAACGCGAGGCTTTCCTCTATTCAAATTTCTGCTGTGTCCTATGAGAAACGGCCCCCTTATATAATATGTTTGTCAATAGCATTGATGCTGCTGTGCATGATGTGCATCAGTATGACTGGTACCTTCAGTCTGTATATACTATTGATTTTTTACACTGAAAAAATTCAAATAGATTTTGCTAAAAACTTGCATAAACTTGTATAAATGATGATTAGGCCCACCTAATGCCAAAAATGTGCCCTATTCAATGGAAATCATTTTACATGTGTCCTGACCTCCCCTAAACATCCCAAGCCACTCCTCTATAAAGGCAGCTTAATACTGCCAGGTTTTACTTCCCACCCCTCCACCTGGCTCAGGCCTACCAGAAGGACCCATCCAATTCCACTATAATGTATTAGGCTGGGTACCTGCACCTATCCTTAACCCATTAGATGCCCCCCAGATACTTTGATGCTCAGAAATTCAACAATGTTTTTGGCCGTAGATGGGCCTGGACATCATTTATTCAAGTTTTTAGTAAAATTGGTTGGGTTTTTCAGTATTAAAAAAAAAGGTAAAAATTCTTGTAATTTTCTAGAATATGTTTTATTTGTCACACAATTTCCTGAAATGAAAATAATGGTTATTCTTTCTCGGGGCTACAATTTCATACCGGGAGTCATCAATAGTTCAAATCTGGAATTTTTTCAAAGTGCTCAAATTGGAATATAAACCCTACTAAATGATTCTTTTCTGCAACTAGTCATCTGCTCTTTTGCAACCTGAGAATATCAAAGGGGTAGGGGTGGTGCCCCTGAGGACATGACTTCTCTCTTTCATAAGCAGGCCAGGAGGGGAAAGGAAGGGCCGGGAGGGGAAGGACAGGGCCGGGAGGGAAAGCATAGGGCCGGGAGGGGAAAGAAAGGGGTAGGAAGGGAAGCATAGGGTCAGGAGGGGAAAGAAAGGGCCAGGAGGGGAAGCATAGGGCAGGGAAGGGAAAGAAAGGGCTGGGGGGGAAAAGAAAGGGCCAGGAGGCGAAGCATAGGTTCAGGAGGGGAAAGAAAGGGCTGGGAGGGGAAGCATAGAGCAGGGAAGGGAAAGAAAGGGCCAGGAGGGGAAGCATAGGGTCAGGAAGGGAAAGAAAGGGGTGGGAGGGGAAGCATAGGGATGGGAGGGGAAAGAAAGGGCCAGGAGGGGAAGCATAGGGTCAGGAAGGGAAAGAAAGGGCTGGGAGGGGAAGCATAGGGCTGGGAGGGGAAAGAAAGGGCCGGGATGAGAAGTATAGGGCAGGGATGGGAAAGAAAGGGCCGGGAGGAGAAGCATAGGGCCGGGAGGGGAAGCATAGGGCAGGGATGGGAAAGAAAGGGCCGGGATGAGAAGTATAGGGCAGGGATGGGAAAGAAAGGGCCGGGAGGAGAAGCATAGGGCCGGGAGGGGAAGCATAGAGCAGGGATGGGAAAGAAAGGGCCGGGAGGAGAAGCATAGGGTCAGGAAGGGAAAGAAAGGGCTGGGAGGGGAAGCATAAGGCTGGGAGGGGAAAGAAAGGGCCAGGAGGGGAAGCATAGGGTCAGGAAGGGAAAAAAGGGCTGGGAGGGGAAGCATAGGGCTGGGAGGGGAAAGAAAGGGCCAAGGGGGGAAGCATAGGGCTGGGAGGGGAAAGAAAGGGTCGGAAGAAGAAGCATAGGGCCAGGAGCGGAAGCATAGGGCCGGGGAGAAAAGAAATGGCTGGGAGGGGGAAGCATAGGGCCAGGAGCGGAAGCATAGGGCAGGGATGGGAAAGAAAGGGCCGGGATGAGAAGTATAGGGCAGGGATGGGAAAGAAAGGGCCGGGAGGAGAAGCATAGGGCCGGGAGGGGAAGCATAGGGCAGGGATGGGAAAGAAAGGGCTGGGAGGAGAAGCATAGGGCCTGGAGGGGGAAGCAAAAAACAGGGACGGGAAAGAAAGGGCCGGGAGGGGAAGCATAGGGCCGGGAGGGGAAAGAAAAGGGCAGGGAGGGTAAAGAAAGGGCCGGGAGGGGGAAGCATAAGGCAGGGAAGGGAAAGAAAGGGCTTGGAGGGGAAGCATAGGGCCAGGAGGGGAAGCATAGGGCAGGGAGGGGAAAGAAAGGGCTGGGAGGGGGAGGCATAAGGCAGGGACCGGAAAGAAAGGGCTGGGAGGGGAAGCATAGGGCCGGGAGAGGAAAGAAAGGGCCAGAAGGGGAAGCATAGGGCTGGGAGGGGAAAGAAAGGGCCAGGAGGGGAAGCATAGGGCTGGGAGGGGAAAGAAAGGGCCAGGAGGGGAAGCATAGGGAAACAGTTAAATATACAACTTATGGGTTATCATCATGATGTTCTTAGCTACATTTTACTTGCTTACTCTTTGTGATTTTGATGAATATGAAAAAAGTTATATGCAAAAAAAGTTGATATTCATGTTAGCATGTGCATATATATGTTTGATTTCCTTTCTCACTATGGATATGGGGTTTGAGTTGATATGCAGACATGATGGTAGGTTGGGGTAGTTTTTTTTGTCCAAATATGGTTTGGGATGCCATGTGTCAAGTTGGGACAGGGGGTTCCTTGCTGGGACCTGTCTGCATGTCAACTGTATTCCCCAAACTAACATGGAAATGTACTACTCCACATTAAAAAGGGCCAGCCATAAAAATAAACACGGTCTGCCACTCTGGCCAAATAATGCCTCTTTTACTGTGTGGAGGGCAAACTTAAAGGGTTCCTTGCACATAAATTCATAAGTCTCAAATTTTTGTGTGTTTCATTTCAGTTATGTATTCTAAAATTGTAATAAACCAAAAAAAGTGGAAATGTCAAGTGATCAGAGAATTATTCAGGAAATTTGGGAATTCCCAATATTCTGGGCTTTCAATTCTGTCCTTGCTACGTCATAATAAGAGAGATTCCCTTGTAATATAATTTGGGAATCTCAAGTTATTGAATACAATTAGAGTAGTATAAATTACAATTAATAATAGCCTATATGGGCCTAAATAAAAATGTTGTATGCCTAACTTCAAGTTCCTTTCTATTTATGTTTGATAGTGGGGGATTCCCTTTGATTGATAGATGGGGTTTCCTAATTACTCACTGTGTGACATCACAAATTAGGGGAATTCCCCTAAAAAATGAAATAAAAGTTTTTTTTATCTCCCCTGATTTCGTGCAAATAAGGTATTTTCTTGAGATTTTCCTAATAGAAAAAGTGCAAGATGTGAATGACATGCTGCATCAATTTTTCTGAAAAATTACAGTTCTGTACTTATGTGCAAGGTTCCCTTTAAGGTGCATGTCTTTTGCAGTGTTCTCAAAATCCTATATCTGAAAGTATCTCTTCCAGATCGAAAATGTAAAGAATGGCTTTGGAGCAGATGTCAAAAAAACCAGAGAGATATCTGGTTATATGAAGATCTCCGCTGACAAAATCTTGGAAAATAATTGGGGAGTAGACCTTAGACAGGCCCTGCCCTTGCTTCGTAATTTATCCACACTTCATTCAGAATTTCATGAGCCGCCCCTGCATGAAGAAATTAAGGTAGGACACTCCATCTGTAAGGGAAGACATTAAAGTGTCAATAAAACTGTCCTTTAAGAGTTTCGGACAGATCCCGAAGTATCCCGAAGTTTATTTGCCTTTACCCCTGGATGAATCCAGGCCTTCAATACATTGTTTCCATCAGTGTGATGTAACTATTCCGGTGTCAAAGTGCAGAAGTCTAAGTTAAACTTCTGGGCCACAAAGCCTTCTCTAAGTGCCTGAAATCTGGTCCCAATTCGCAAAATGCTTCAGTGCTCTGAAACAAAAGACCCTCCCTTTAGGCCATTTTCCCCAAAGTTCAGGGCTCTCCTGACGGTCCACATCCCATCCCAGCCCCATATACCAGGTACCTACTGAAAGGGCATGAATAGCTCTGATGTTCACCTTCTCTGCTAAACTAAAGTGTGGCAAAATGTCAATACTATTACTGTATTATTAGAGAAACCTCATAATCAGAGTCAGCATTTATTTTTCCACAGTTTTCCCTTGTTACAATTGCTTCATCTTTATTATGATAAAAGGTGACACATTTCTATATTACAGAACGTCATAGAAACATGTAGCTCTCTCATCGATAAGAGAAATGCACATAAATGGCGTTGGGTAGGTACTTTTCTAGTTGTTTGCAACAATAATTATTATTAACCTATATGTATTTTTAGGTTGGTTAACCAGAAAATGTTGATGATTTTCATTTTCATTTTCATTCTCTGAACCACACTCAATGACATAATCTTCCATGTCAGTAATTTGAGCTACAAAAATAGATAAAGTAAGTATTAAAAACACCAGCATCTTATGCTATGTTCATAATTCCGTTATTATGCATATGTTTCTAAATTTTACTGACTGATTCCTGCCTGCACCTGAAGCACCTTGCATAGTCCATCTGTCTGTGTGTGATGTCACAAACAGATAAGATGAAATTTTAGAAACGCAGAAATAACACAATCTGATTATCCTAATGGCTTTTATTCAATCCTATATCGTTCAGATAATTAAATAAACTAATTTATGGTTAAAATTTGCAATCAAAATGTCTTTTTAGGAATTTTATATTTTCAAGATTTGAAAATGATGTCTTTTATGTCTGACAGATGTGTGTTTTTGGGAGGATAAAGGAAATCAGATATTTCTTCAATTTCAATCCCGTTTTTCATATGAAGAAGTCCATCAATGATATGGAAATCTGGCCTACTTCTATATTAACATTAAATCCATCATATATATATATATATATATATCTACTTATGCTTTGGACATATTATATATACTTAATTATGTGTATATTGAATCGATTAGTAGTTTACTATTGATTGTGATGTAAAACATACTATAATTGACTCTACTGTGTAAATTAGATTAGTATTTGGCTACTACTCATGATGTGTATATAGTTTACTTAGAGGTGAATAACTCATCTACTGTACAAATGTTAAAGCTTTATGGTATCTAATATATTATAATTATACTTGCTTTGTTATGATAATAACAGAATAATTCTGTTGGAAAATCTTATCTTGTATGGGAAATAGAAATAAAAAGAAATATATATATATACATATATGAAAGGTAAAATAACCAAAACTGAAATTTCACTGGCTCATCTCTAACGTTCCCCAAGTATGTGACAAATTGTAATGTCTAAGATGCTCCTCTAAGTGCTGATCCAGATGTGTATGCTGTATCATGGATGCTTGTTGGAGGCTTAATCATGTGGTTGTAAAGAGCAGCGAGTTCCACAAACAAGCGCTATTAGTTGCACGAGCATCCTACTAAAAGTGACAGGTGAAGCCTGAGGTCTGCCACCCCACCACCTTTCACCAGACTGTAGTCCTGAGGGGAGACTGTCAACCTCCATTACAAAATCTGTCATAATAATCATACTCAAGACTTTCTAGCATTAATGTTTATAGTCACTAATGAATGCTTATGTACAAACAGTATGCCTGTAAAGTTATTTTGTTATCATGTCCAGTTAAATTTCCCTAATTTATTCAAGACCCCTGGTATGTGTGATGATTACATTATGGGCTCCCTCGATCGCTATTCTGTGGCATTTTCTAAAACCCATACAAATGCATTTCATCTTCAAGAATATTCCACAAAAAACATAGGTATGTAGATGTTGGCATTTGTCATGTATCACATGGCCTTGTTATTGATTCAACGTGCCTTTAACGATAATATAATGTATACATAGTCATGATGCTGTGCAGGCAAGTTATTTTTACAAAGTGATGTTTCATAAAAAAAAAGTGTCAAAGATATGGAATATATATATATATATATATATATATATATATACAATATGAATCTAAGGACATTATGATTGTGATGACTTTTATCTAATGATTATCATCATCAAGTGCAGCTCATAAGATTATTAGTGTATGCCAGATTGTCAATAACAGAAGAAAAATGGATAAAATAAGTGAGTTATAGTCATAGAATTACTAATATTTCTACAGATATGACAATGGATGTTTGGACAAGGTCTAATAGTGGTATTATATTTCATGGATCAAATACTTCTGACAAAATGAACATGCCGTCAACAACACTTACACAAATTTCAAAAGGTATGTTCCTCTTCTCATCTAAATATTCTTGGTTTTAAATGAGGAGAGATCACATAGAACCTGGCAGATGTTAGCCAATTTTAGTCTATAATTAGATGCATGGTCATCCAATGATGGTGAAGAATATATAATGTTGATGGCATCATTTAACAACCAAAGATAACTCATCTGTGAATGAAATAATTTTAATATGCATGAAATATACTTTAATGGTATTCATTTTGGTTTTAATTGTTCAAAAATTGTAACCTATTTCTTTTTTTCTTTTTACTATTCTAGATGCTGGAGTTAACAAATTGGTAGTTTCAACTACTCTCTACAAATCGTCAAAGGAGATTTGTCATCCATCTTCTGAGTAAATCCTCAAAAGGCTATTTACTATTTGTTTTCAGCATAAGCTGTGTAATAACAGGCTTTAATAGTAACTTATGGATACAGTGATATGCGGTGCTCAATTTATTGTTCATCAGTAATAGATAAATTTCAATATTTAATGTTCAATGTTTTAAATTCTAGAAAATCAACACTTGTATCCAACATACTCTCACTTCATATTGTTAATGTAACGTATGGATACAGACTGATGAAACCCATCCATCTAACTTTCTACATAGACAAGGTTTGACATTTACATTAGCCCTCTACATCCTCTATGTAGCTCCTCAAGGAACACCTAAACTCACCATGGTATAATACATATCCCGACTAAAAAGGGTATTGTTTTTTTATCACTTACAACTAAATATGGGGTATTCCTATGATTTAATATCTCAAGAATCACAATTGAAGTTATCCTTAAACCAAATGGATAAGTTTGTGATATACATTGTGACATTATTTTGACCTACAGGGATCTGCTGTTGGTGGTGCACAGGAGAGATGCAGTTTTTGGGACAGGTAAGTTTGTATTTCTTAGAAACATGATGAACATGATGAACAATATGAGTAAGAAATAAAAGTATTTATCTTCTCAGGTAATTCTTATTTGATAGCTGTGGTTATTTATCTAACAATTAGAGGTTCTGCAGCAGTATCAATGATTTTGATTTAATGTTTATTATCTATTTTTCAGAGAGCAATGGATTGAATCGCCCTGTATCACAATTGGCATTAATGGAAATGAAATCAAGTGTGATTGTTATCGCACTGGTCACTTTGGGATTCTAAAACCGGTAAAATAGTTTAATCATATCAATAAAGACCATTTGAGTTTGATTACATTTATATCTCTGTTTCTCTGTTTCTCTATTTTACTTTTTAACCACTTCTTAAACATCTGCTATAAACCAAGGATTAATTTGTTTTTATCAAAAGAGATATGACAATAAAGTATATTACAATTGGGGAATAATGCTCCCATACACAGAGAGCCATTTTCATGAGTTTTACCCTGCAGGTGGGCTTAGATGGGGATGTACACTGGATAAACTGTAGATAAATCATAAAGAATTGTGTCTAATTTTCATAAATCATATTATTTTCAGGTTAACATGATAAAAAAAAAACTAGCAATCAATACTCTCTTTAATTTGTATCCATATATATTTGTTATTTTCTAGTTTGCTTGAAAATTCATTTATCATGTTTGGACCAGTTTATTCGATAAGAAAAGCATGTTAGAATGGTGCAACTGAGACTAACAACGATGAGTCATGCATGTGGGCTTTCATGGCTCTACAAAAATAGAAAAGTTGTAAAATAAAGGTCCTTTATATCATGTTTGTCTGACAGAATATTTTAAAATGATATGTAACAACTATTTATTTATTTTCTGTAGTTTTTACAGGGGTCTGTCAACAAAAGCAGTCCAGATAGCCTGGATACTGTAAATCAACTATCCTTGGTACATTTTAATTTGCAACCTGAAATAAGCCATTGACATGGCCAATATGGATTCTGTTATAAGAGAACTATTGAACTTCTATTCCAGTCGCATCCAGATTACCTGACTATTACCATCATTCCACCTTATGTCAGTGAAGGAGGTACAGCTCTATTGGAATGTACTGTTAATAATCCAGAATCAAATCCCGGGACCTTCCTTTGGGCAATTAAAGAAGAGGTTGGAAGTAAAGGGCAAAGAATCAGTATAAACTCTACTATCGATACAGTAAGGAATGTGTACTCATCTTGGCTAACACTTACCAATTCTTCATGGAAAGATAATGGTAAGTAATAAAAGAACTATAATAGGTTGAAAATTGAAACAAACAGAGTCAGGCTCCATTTCAGCTCTTATTCTATAAAAGGAATTTCTACAAATACCTATTCTTGTTTTATCCACAATAAGATATTTACATATATTGATGTAATAGTATGTATATATTCATATAAAAGTTCATATCAATGACTCTAAAGCCCCACATCCACAAAGTTAATTTACACTTTGTCAACTGTGTTATTACTATGACTAATCTTCAGTATATTCTATTGTAATTTGCATCTTTGATCTGAATTGCTGGAACAGATTGGCTGATGATTTGTATAGAATCAGCCAATTTTATAAGGGTCAGTTGGCCAACTACATATAAATCACCTGGTTGGTTTGGGGCTTTACCATCTGATTGTAATATATTTTAATTGAAACCTTTTGTATCTATATTCTTTTCCACAGGAAAGGTGACTTGTTCATTTGTTAACTCAAATGGAGATGTTATAGCATCTAGGGAAACTAAGCTGTCAATATTATCAAAGCCTCGCATCAAGATAAACCCGCTTACTTTGGCAGTGGGGGAGGGGCATAATTTCACCATCTACTGCTTGGATTCTGTACCTAAAACAGACAACCCAGAGGATTCCTCATTTACATGGTTCAGATGGAATGGGCTCAGTGATGAAGACATTTCAACACACGCTAGTAAGAGTAAGTAGTTTTCATGACTGTAGGATGTGAAATAACTTAACCTAAAAGCTGTGTCCCCACTTCAGTAATGAAGATTTTAGCAGTACTAATCATATTTACTTGGAACCCCTTTTAACTTAAAAGCTGGGTACACCGCTGAAGACCACCAGTAAAATATTTAGGGACAAATATTACCTGACCTTAGTTTTAATATTGTTTATAATTCTGTCTCAGATGAGGTGATTACTCCCTCTGGAGGCCAGCTGAGTATACTGAGTGTTAAGGCCTTGACAGAAGGTACTACCATCTACAGCTGTGTAGCTTCAAACAGGATCGGTAGTAGTGAGAAGAAGACATCTCACATTACAATCAGCAAAAAAGGTGGGTAAAGGCAGTGCTTTGCAATGAAATAAAATGCCAACTGATTCTCTTTGCATGCTATTTACAAGCATGTAAAAGTTTACTTTTGAGTAAGAATTCCATGTGTATGATGAAAACAGTTCAATAATTTATTAAGAATTACATATTCTATAGACATTGTGCAGATGACGTCATGTTCCCTAAAATCCTTTGCCCGCCATATTGGTGATCAATTGATTTTCATCATAATTCAATATTCTGAAATATTTAGAACACATATTTATGCCTCATTTACTTCAGGCTGAGTCAAAGAATGACAATCAAGAATTATTTTCATCTAGAATTATGAATTTCAAATTTACTTTCTATCCATGTTGTCATGATCACCACGTGGTGATCACCAAAATATGATCACGTAACCACGTCTGCACAAGGTCTATAGAATGAAGTTTATCTTTTAAGCTGATTTTCTAATTCTGTTCAGAATTGGTTAATAACTACATGTGGATCACCATTGGATGAAAATCTGTAAAAACAATTAATACAGGGACTTCTTTTTCATAAAAATGTCCTTGTATTTGCTATCATAATGCATCTATGCAACATAGATATAAAGAATATTACTGAATATAGGTTGTTGATATAAGATCCTAAACACAATATGCAGCATTGTTTTCTTTTTACACAATATGCAGCATCCTTAAGATAATGGGAATTATAGTTTTGTGCAGTTTGCTGATCTTGCATAACACAAAATGTTACTCATATAACTCCATTGCCATTGACCAATGCATCATAATATACAACAAGTGTAACCCATATTTTGCTAAGTTGAGAGGTTATGCCAGAGAAAAATAACTCAATAGAAATACTACATTGTTTGTGGTAACCTTTGCACCATATAATATTGTTTCACAGATTTAATATATTGCACCCCTGATTAAAATGTTGGTAATTAACATAGGAGCCCCCTCATGTAATCCTGAGACTATGGGGGATGTTGAATGGCCAGAGACTGCAGTGGATAGGAAAGCTATAATGCCATGCCCAAGAAATGCAACAGGTACACATATATATGTATATGATTTTTGGATACCAGTGACCCGTTGCACAATGAGTTCGTTAACAATTATACAACAAAACCTTTAATTGTTACTTTTTTCGTAAAAACAATTGTTTTGACATTAAAAGAAAACTTATTTAGAATGCCCTCAATGACCTGTAACTTTTACTGTATTTTTTCTAATTTTTCCCTTCATATATCAATTTACAGAAATAAATGTCATTCTTTAGGAGCAGGGTACTTACAATTTTCGAAACAACAAAGATTTCACTGTTAAGAAAACGATCCTTGTGTTATCTTAAGTTGACCCTAACAACGAAAATCCATTGTGCAATGGGTTACAGAGGTCCTTCACCTGATTAAAGACACATTCTTAATGATGGTTTTTTTTCACTTATCAAAACACCATAAATGATTATTTTGTGGTTGAATCATGATTCTGGTTGAACAACATAAAAATGCCCTTATTATTTATTCTTTGCTTACCCTGAACTTACTTTACAAACTTTGATGAAAAGAATGCAAAAACGCTGGTTTGTGAGCTAATAAAAATTGTTTGTTAAACTAATTTGTTTTTCTATCGGTTCTAAGATTGGATCATGCCTGATCAAACATTCACAATTTATTTAATCTTCTCTCTTATTTTGTTGACAGGTGAAGCTCATCGCAGATGTCTGATCACTGGAAAATGGGACGAACCAAACTTTGACAATTGTGTTGATCAGGTTTATGAGAATATTTTTGATGAGGTCTGTATGGGTTATAAACAATCATCAGTTATATTTAGTAAAAGGTGTTATAAGTCTTCAACATTTGGTCAGGTTTAAGTTTCTAGAAGTAGGTGTTTCTGCCATTAATGATGATGATCTATAATTCAATTATAGCTCAGTTCTGAACTGATTTTAAAAGGTAGCTTGGAGAAAAATGATAACTGAAGGAAACTTTTTTATTCTTCAAAGGCTATCAAATGATTATATATTTTTGCGACTAAATGTTTCTACATAAATCATTGGAAATACATGAAAAGAGAATTGGTTGTAACATTGTGAGTCACTAACTTTATTTCATACCAAAGATCATTCTAAAATACCTGATATGATTTCAGATTTTTGATGTTTCATCTGGAATAGGAGCAAATACTAACAAAACTAAGAGAATTGCTGAGTCTTTGGAGGAAGCTATCAAATCAGAGATGGATAACTCTACATGGTCAAACAACAGCATGAATACTGGGAATCTAAATGCCTCAGTTGAAGCTGTTCGTCAACTTTCTGTAGTTCATGAAACTTTAGAAACTCCTCCAGGTCTGGATGAAATAAAGGTATATAGCATGAGAGTGGAATTCATTTCCAAGTTTGATATTTGACCAACTCAAATTTGGGGTTATCAGCATATGATCTATAACAGGTTACAAAGAAACTATGATGATGTTATATAAGATAAATAACAATTTTTACTTACCTTTCAGGCTATTGTGCAGAGCTGCAGTACACTAATTCGCACCCAAAATTATCCATCATGGGAACCAATATTAAGAGTAAATATACAGCATACAGTATTTTACATAAGAGTTACCTAATTAATAGGGTATAGGATGCATACCCCTGGGACACTTAACTGCATGACATGTATCACCCATCCCCCACCACAGAAATATCATATAGACATATTGATAAATAAACTACTCACTGACAAATCCTAATCACTGAATTTACCTTTACCCTAAAACTACCTCTACCTTTCGATGTATGAAAGGGCCAAATGTGCAAGGGATAGTCTATGCCTTTTTTAATAGTATGCTCGAAGTTTTTGGCAAACTTTTTTTCTCTTTTTTTTTTCTGATGGTTTTTATTTGGATTAGTAATAGTGGCATAACCATTCTTCCAATTACTCACACTGACATACCCAGTTTAGACTAACTGTTTATTAATTTGATTTAAGGAACAAGATAAGCAGGCTACCCATATAATGCAATCACTAGACAGATATACTGCATCACTTGAGAAATCATTGGAGGAAATGCAGGAAAAAGTGCAAATTGAGGCTTACAATATTGGTAAGTTAGGCTGCCATGCCCTATCTTTTTTTTGTAAAGTTTTATTATACTGAGCTTTCATCAAACATGCACAGTCTGTTCTCTCTCTCCTCTCAAATTGTATTATTAGATAAAGGATTCAAATGTACGACAATTATCTTGGAAATTACAATATGTACAAAAATTATCTTGGAAGTTGATGACATTATTTAAATTTGACATTAAGTTATACACCTGCACATACAATAAATATGACAAAAGTATATTTTACTTAAATGTGACAAACTCTGCAAATTTGGGGCTTGAAAACGTGTGTTTAACAGGTCTATCATCAATTATTATAATAAGAGAACATGGTAAAATAAGCTCAATTTTGCTGTGAAATATCAAATGACCAAACTACTGATTGATTTGATCTTCTGCACCCATTAGTATTGACAGTGGTGCCCTGGCAATCTGGGAGTAGTAACCTTTCATTCCCTGAAGGCTTGAACACTGAGGAAGGGGAATGGGCACAAAACACAACTGATGGTGTTACTTTGTCAAATGAAACATTGGTAAAAATTGCTTCAGGTAGGTATTTAAAGGATTCCTTCAAAACTCCTCAATATAGTCTGCCACGGCATGTGGTGACCTTGAAAGTTTACTTGTTAAAAATCTCTTACACAGGGAACATTTTGTTATACTTTGCAATTCTATTTTGTATATTTCAAAACATACGAACTATGACCTTAATGAACTATTTTGTAAGTCTAAATTACTTCAAAAAAGTCCAGTATATATATATGTTTATTCTGTTACTGATATGAATTTTCTGTTAAAAAGCCCACTGATATAAAAGAAATACAGATAAACCAAAGCAAGTCCAATGAAATTGTCCAGCATCACAGTAATTCAACATTAATTATGTACATAAAAAAACTATAACATGTGATATGGATTTTTTTATTGTTTATTTCATAGGGCATTCTCTTGACCAGTTGATCATTCTGATGTCACTGTTATTAGTTTACTACTTTCCATCTAAGATTACTTATTTATTGGTCATATTTTTTTTAACAGAGCAGGGTGTAGATAAGTTGCTAGTCTCAAGTACATATTACAGGACTCTGTCACATCTCCTACCTGCAAACAGGTAAGTCGTTATTTCACTTATGGAATAATCTCATTTGATTTGGATATTTAGATTTTTATGTTAGAGAAACTGCTAGTGCAACAGATAGAGTAATGATACTGCAATCCCATAGTCCCATGTGCCAAGAAATGTGTGCCTGTATCTAATCAATATTATCCTACATGTATAGAATCTAGAAAGACATTTAAAGTGCCATTTAATTTCCTGATATTGTCAATACAAAGATATTTAAGTAGATAATGTCTAAAAAGATAACACCCTATTTAGAAATTCGAAAAACATAGTAGAATCGCTAAATGTATATCTGTATGTAATTCATGGTCACTGGTTGGCATAAGCCCAGCTAATGATTCAAGTTGCTACAATCTCCCAACAATGTTACCTTTTGGTTGTAACAATGTTATATATTTATGTGGTCACAATGTAAATTTGTAGATTCTCAGAAAGGTTGCAGTTGTATTGTAATGTAACCATTTCACAACCTTTTTACATCATAAAGCTATATTTTTTATAGACCTTAATTGTGTTTATATATGATGTATTAAAAAATCTAGAATATAATTTATATCATATAATTCATTTGTACTGGTACATTCTTCTTGCCTTTTGCTAGCATTACACATTTTAAGTTGTCCCCAAACAATGAAGAAGAAAAATCTCTTTTCAAAAACCATGAAAATGATAGAAAATTGAATAAAATCTTTTTATCAGTGATCCTACAGTTTTGGTTTCAGATAGTATTTTGTAAACATAATAGTGATGATAATTTATTTTAGATCATAACCTGTCGCATGAACAATTTGATACTCTCAATGCTGAACAGCTTGTACCATGTAGACCAACTAAAAAAAGGGATTTAACATGAACTTTTATGTTTATGTCTGTCCTGCTACAGTGATTTTAAAACATTATGAACAGAGTCAATACCCCCTGATCCAAAACATAACATTTTTTGCATTTTATTTCAGAACAAATATCTTGAATTGTTTGAATTGAAAATCTTTTTAGAAATGACAATGGGGTGCCACATGCACATAATGTTTATGTTGTCCAACAACCTTATGACAACGTTAACTTTGTGAATGTCATGTTGTGACAATGTTGTGAAAATGACATTCCCCAAGTGTAACTTGGTAATGTTGTATATTTGGTTGTACCAACATTGCTGCAACATTATTCCTAAACTGCTGTGAAAAGGTAATGTTGCAAGCTCCTAAAAGTTGCCCCTTTTGGTTGCAACTTGGTCAAACAGATTTATTATCAAGGCTATGCACAAGTGAAAACAGAAATAAATTGTATAACTACAGACCTGGTGGACATATAAAAAAAGGATATGAAAATTCTCAGGTTGCAAACCTCTGTCTATTTCAGTCAAATACAGGATGTCAGGTCGAAAGTATTGTCTGTAAGCATTGGCAATGTAACAAGTATTGGAGAATTACTGACACCAATTTCCTTTGTCTTCAAACTTTCCTCTGTAAGTACATTTCATAATCATACTTGAATTCCATAATTTGTAAATCATAAAAACAATCATCTAGGTTTGCTAGAGCTAGTAAGGAAACCTACCATGTTCTGAAATTTCTAGAGTGTAAGTGTTGATAAAATTGGGCCTACATCTAACCCTGACAACTTTGTAGACTTGATATTTATTGTAGCCATATGCTTCAGGAAATCAACTTGCTTGAGAGTTACATCCTTTGTCAGAGTTGAAAAAGATTTAAGTACTTAAGTAATAATGATTGACATTTAAAATCAACTGTTTGTGATCTGCACAGGTGGTTGGCAAAAATGATACGATGATGTGTGGCTACTGGAATTTTTCATCTGAAGATGGGTGTGTATGATAGGTTCTCTCTATATCTTTTTGAAGTTTAGATCTTTTTTCTACATCTTTGTAAATAGATTGTTAATTGAAATAGAATGATGGTAGGAGCCTGAAAAGACTGTGGTACCACTCACTATGGTACCATTCAAATACTATAGCAACATGACATTATTATGTGGTACAATGCCATTCATTTTGCTTCATTACCAATGGGATTTTCCCTCAGCCTAAGAGCTTTCAGTAGAAATTGATTTAGAGGTATGATGTAAAAGACAATAAAAATATAGGGGATCATTACTGTCAGGGAAAGCTTTAAACATTTATAAACACATGATCTGAAAATATCAGAGGTTTGTTCAGCTACCTGAGGACAACCCCTAAGGGTCTTTTATACTTTTTCACACAAACAATATTCAAAAGCTGTTATGCTGAATATAAGAAGCAGTATGTATGGTATGTCAATACACACCAGGCCCTCTATTTATGACACCGTGGCAGAGTGGGTGATAATTCCCATCAAACTATCTCCATTAGCCATTACATGACATCATTGTATTGTAGGGGAAAATGGGATCATTCAGGCTGTAACACATCTAACTTAAGTACAACTAGTGCCTACTGCGAATGTAACCACATGACCAACTTTGCAATCCTTGTTTCCCGATATCAACCGGTAAGTTGATTAAACCAGTTAAAGAATTCTTTATTGTTTTGAAGGTAAAACACAAATTATTTCATTGACATGTAATTGAGGTTGTAAAGCTATTGATTGATAATATCCTGACTTTTGCAAGCCTGTATCTAAATGTATATATACTTCTGATCTTTCTCATTTTGTAAAAGTAGCATAGACTAAGCAAAATTGATTAAACATCCTGTTGATTCATCAATATGTTGCAGCCTCCTCACATCCACAAGGCTTTGTCCATTATAACATACATTGGCTGCTCTCTGTCAACACTGGGAATGCTCTCAACCATGGTAATCTATGGAGTACTATGGAGGTGGGTTGCAGCATTTTTCATAGTAACATTTCAAATTTATACATTTATATATGTTGGAACATATCAATAAACATGTCAGATTAGCAAGTGTTTCTCTAGACGCACATTTTCTCTGGGGCCTAAAGGGCATATTCCAACATATAAAGTTGGACTTTACTTCCATGTGTTCTTCAGGGAAATAAGTGATGTTGTGCGTGGAAATAGCGCCCGTCAAATCATGCTGGTGAATCTCTGTGGTGTCCTCAGTTTTGCCAACATTCTATTTTTGTTTGGAATTGACAAAACAGAACCAGAGGTATGTTGAGATATTATAGCCATTGCAAAGAGTATTGAGTGCATGTCATATATATATATATATATATATTTAAGATCTTGTAAGATGTGCTCAACTCAAAAATGATTTCTTTTCTTGTATTAGACCTACCTCTTCCTTTGCTTGATGGTATGGTTGGTTCAAAGAGGTCACATGTATACACTGATTTCAGGGTCTTTGCACAGCCATAGCTGCCATCCTTCAATACCTGTTCCTGGTTGCCTTTGCCTTGATGACGGTTTTAAGCGTAACCCTCTACTGGAAGGTCAGCAGCTTTACCAGGGGCATGCAGGCTGACAAAACAAGGAATACCATCATTAATCTGCTTCTCGCCTGGGGTATGGAGTCAGATTTTTGTCAATAATCATAGAGAGCCTGCCTTAAAGTCACTGTCTCTATTCTGCTATAGATCTGGTCAGCAAGAAACAGCACATTTTGTGTTCCTCTTATTGTAACATAACAATAGTTAAGATTCTGGCTAGACACTATAAATGTTATTTCATATGAAGTGTTGTACATTAACAGGACACATATTGTCATTATACTTTGAATGTGCCATTAGAGTTGCATTTTGGTGAATTCACAAGAACATATAACATGAGGTGACAGAAAACCCTCAGGTTTCTGAGTTGTTTCTTGTGTCTTAGACCTATAGATATAATTCATTTTTATATGCATAAACTCTGATTTTAAACTAAGATTGACAGTTTGAACTCTTGAAGATTCTGCCTGTGAAGAACAGATAAAAGCATTATCAAACTAACTTAAGATTATTAAGTTTGTAGCAATTCAAAAATACAAGGATGAGAAGTGGAACCTACATTTGTTAACAAATCATTATTTATATTCATTCTACATTCAAAAGGTTATTCCAATAATGTATTTCTAGGTGTTCCATTGGTGATAGTGGCAATTTCTCTTGGAGTGATGGACACAAAAGAGTATAGAAGTGCGAAGTAGTAAGTTTTCATATTATTTCATGATTTGAATCAAATCTTTTGAATAAAACTTAGTCTGCTCCGCAGGTATAAATAAAGTTAATCATGATCTGAAGAATCTATGAGCACATTATGAAATATTAATTGGTATATTTTTTTCATTTCAGCTGCTGGTTGTCAGTAGATAGTGTTTTATGGGCATTTGTAGGACCAATTTCACTTGTCATTTTAGTAAGTCTCACATTGCAAACAATACTATTAACATCAATTATGAATCATATAATTCATTAAATGATCACAGGAATTGTCTTAACTCTAAGATCATGTTTTCAAGCATGATATTGTAGTTCTTGCATAGATACATTTCAGACTGGCAATATAATATTCTTATAGTTAGTCATACATTAAGTAAAGCTAAGATCATTGATTTTACACATAATCTTAAATTTCAAGATGTGAGAAACACATTTATAAATTTGCCAGGATGAGACACATCTATAGCCTGCTTTCAAGAAAATGAACTCTTCTTTTTAATACCAGAGAGTTGACTAAGCCTTAACAGTATTCTAATTTTCATTGATTTAGGTGAATTTCACTATTTTGATTGTGGTGCTTCGTCTCAAAATCATGTCCAGCATGTTCATTGGAGTTTCACAGGACAGCAGACAGAACAAACTGAAAGAGATCAAGATTCTTAGGTATGGTCTAATCAAAAAATATTTTCCTCTTATGCCACACCTTGGTTGATAGTAATACAAAATTAAACATATTAGAGAAATTGTGCAAATGATCATAATACAAAAGGGTCTTCCATTCAGTAATGACACATTCATTTCTGAATTTAAGACCTATCTCAAACATCTGTTTGGTCAGATAATTATGAGTAAATTATTCACCAAATCGTTAAGGTGAAATAAAGGCTTTTGTGATATCACCACAAAGGGAATGCACCATAATTCCTACTGCTTGCTATGTTCCAGCATTCAGGCAATGTGCTATGGAAATATTTTTAATAAAACCATTGCACTAAAGCCCCATGCTGAGTGTCACAGAGTCAGCCCATGAATTGGTGTACAAATCTGTGGAATATGCTGGTTTTACTGATTTGTGCAGCAATATATTATCCGACGGTGTGAAGGTATGCCTTGACCTAGAGTCAGCACCAACAGGAAAATAGAGGGGTACGCTGACCCAACTAAGCAAGTTTGATAATTTGATGTTAACTACCAATTGCTGGCAGTTGACGGTCAGTCGATCATGTAGCATGTATGCCACTTTAAACTGACTGTTAATTTTAAGGTCTACCTTCTGGAGTGTTCTTGTTTTGGTACCCATGATGGGGACAAACTGGATATTTGGAATTGTTGCAGTCAACAAGGAGACTATTGCCTTCCAGTTCATCTTTGCCATCTTGAACACTCTACAGGTTGGTTTGATTTCCTACATACCTTCACCATAGTGTATTTCAATCTCTAGGAAATCAAGACATAGTAATGTTTAAATATTATAGAACCCATTTCTACTGTCAGATAGTTAAATAGGTTTTTGTATAATATTGCATTTCATGGATATATTTCATACATGAATTTTTGCTCTTGCCTGTATATCACTGTCAAAAGTTGTGTTTGATTTTTTCATTTGCATTTAGGGAGTGTTTCTCTTTGTGTTTCATTGCATCGCTGATGCAAGTGTAAGTATATTAATATTAGATAATTACTTAAACTAATATGATAATATTGTCATTTTTTTTTGTTATAAGACAACTATATCAAATCCACTAAATACATAAATCACGTATTACCATAACTATTTTATTCATTATATTCACCTACAGCTTTGTGCATTGTTGTGTATGGTGTATGGCTTAGTATTTTGAGTACCACTTACAATTATTTCAAATCTCAATTATATATCTTTATACATATCTGGTGTGATTATACAAAATTAAAGGAGTAATTTATGAAGATATTGTAACAAGGCTGTCATAACCAAAATAAATAAATATTCTGACTGTAGGTAAAGAAAGCCTGGAACATCAAATGTGGCCCTACACCTTGTGAAAGACTGTTGAAATGCACGGGTGCAAAAAAGGTACATCAATTTAGATTCAAATTAATGCTAATCGGTCATTAGAATAAAGCTGGCATAATAGTATTATTCAAGAAAGATCCCATATTCAATGAGCAACATTAATATTTTGGCTATTTCATGTAAAGAAGTTGACAAATAACAACATACCAACCAATATTTGGTTGTCTTCATTATTTCGGAAAGAAGAAAACTTTGCCTTTGAAACAGTAATTGTATATGGTTAATATTTCATTTCATTTATTATATTTTGTTTCTTGCACATCAGGACAAAAGGAAGCATTCTGCTTCACAATTTACTTCAATGGAGACCACTGAAACTGGTCAGGGAGTAGCAGAGGCAATCATGATGAGCAGCCAATCAGCGCCAACGGAACCATTCTATTTCTCTATTGAGTAGAGAAGATAAATGAATGATGCATCAATTCGTAATTTTTTAATCCTAAATGAAAGGTATGGTAATTTGCTAGTACTGCACAACGTGATTCAAGTTATATAAGACTATTTGCTTTTCGCTTGTTCTATATATTCAAGACTGAAAAGACTAATGTCACATCATTATCACAGATATCATAAAATCATGTAAAAACACATCAACTGTTGATTGTCAACTCCTGAGGATGGATATTTCCAAAATATGTGTTGAGTCTGATATTTCAGTTGATCAATATACTGAGACCTGCACTGTGAAATGTAAATGCAAGGTCTTGAATAACAGTTGATATCAAGCAAGGTGCCCAGAGGTTTTCTATAAACACAAACTTGAATGTACAACATTTCATAACCTCTAATATTACAAGAATATACACTTGTTAGACCACTAAGGATAACCAATGTAGCAGTACTAGTTTTAAGAAGTAAGGCTATCAATAGCAGTAGTATACCATATCCATCACATACCAGCCTACCTATATATTATCTGTAATGAAAGAATTTCAAAACCGTTTCTTAAATTTAATGTAATTATACATATGCATTCTCTTATGTCATGTGTTCATGTGACCACCTAGCAGCTGGTGAACATAAACTCTTGGATACTGGTTCCTGTGCATGCAATGTTTTAGGAATTAAGTGATTTCATCATATATAATTGCTCATATACAATCATATTGTAACCTACATTACTGTAGTATAACATGGGTTTTAGAGTGGCAAGTAATGCAAAAATGGTGCAAACAGGTCGTGTTAAAGCTGCCTGTCACCAGTTGCAAGTAGGGGACCCTTGATGGGGGGGTCCTGATGTCGCGCGTCAAAGATAAGAAATGGTGCTGTTGCCATGTTGAATTTAAGAAAATCCCATGTCGAATGTTGGTAATGTCCATGTCGCACATCACTATGATTTTAGGGTCCATGTCATGTCATTAAAGCATGTTGATTTTAAGAAAAGGCAGTGTCGCTGTGTCGAATTTAGTGGTCCAGATCCATGAGTAGGCCACCTTAACCAACTGTTATTACCAGCCCCCTGGCCTAACACCTCCCCTAAAATGAACAGGTGACTTGGGCCTTGTACCAGCCCTTTCTGATGGCCCTAGTGATGTTGGGTATAAATATTTCTGTGTAATTTCCTTTTTACATGTATATTTACACAAATTTACAATTTTGCATGATATGAAAAACTTGGTAAGAATAATAATTTACATTATCTAATCTTTGACAGCCAGAATACAGATTTTATGTGGTTGTTTGCATCACTCACTAAGGGGCCGACTGTAGCGCCACCTACAAATACCCGGATATGCAAATCTGAAAACACAAATCCAATATTGATTAGTAGCTTAATACCATGTTTAAGGACAAATGATTATGATTAATGAAAATGTATATGCTAAAGCCTTGTGACTTGTAAACATATTACCCGGCATGCATCCTGATCTAGGCTAACCTGAAGGTATTTCATAAAATGGAAACTAAGACCTAGATAAAAAGAAATAATCTACATGTATGCTAGACTTTATGTATTAACTGAGATATGTCAGTTCAAAAAATAAAAGTACAAAACATGCTTTTCACACTACTGTTGAATTCATTGTTGTTTTATTCTGTAACCTACAATTATATATAAAGTGTACCTGAAACACAAAGGTTTATTAAGCCATTTATTGATAGATGATCTTTTGCTGTTAGTGCTGAAAAATGTCTGTGTATTACAGTGGAGTAGCCTAATGTAAAGTTCCAAGAAAGAAATTAATGACTTACAAGCCATGATGAGGATTGACATCACCGTAAGATTGTGTGACTGTAACTGTGTGATGTAGGGAAAGCATAACTAGGCATGAAAAAATGACAACATTATGATGTAGGCCTATGAGTGACATCAATGTGAGTCATTCTATGACATCGCAAACGACAGACTTTATTGGGAGTACTTACCTTTCACACTGCCATCACTTAACATTGAGACGAAACACCGACAGAAAGATGATACATATGTAACATAGCTATGACGTCACATTCTTAGGTGGGATGTCATCTGCTTAACTGAGTATTGGCTATCTACGGTCATAACCTACCATGTTATATTATTGTTTATATTATTATGAAATGTTTTATCGTATGTATTGTATCTAAATACCAATATGGAAGAACATTGCTGTGATGCAGGGATGGATTTAGAGGGGGGCGCCTCAGGCGCCCCCCCTAATTTTGGGCAAATTTAGATTCTTTTAATGTAAAATTATCAGATCTGGAGGTCCAACGGAAATTTCTACAATAGGGCGCCCCCGCCCCCCCGCTTTTGAAAATGTCTGGATTCGTCCCTGTGATGATTGTGGTCTATAAAAACAAAACAAAAAAACTAGACATCTAAAGATTTTTGGCCGGGAACCGACTGATGTCCAGGGGAAGGGGCAGGTGGAGGGTTGAGTGGAGCCAGTCAAGGCCAAAAGATATTTGGATTTTTGTTTCTTTGTTTGCCCTTATCAAAATTGGAATTGAATCAATTTTATGTATCGTCCTGCTTTTATTTGTGCTTACCTCTTTTTAATAGCACAGAAAAGTCCTTGACACTCTTGGTCAGATCAGCTACCATCGACTGGACCGAGGCAGTTTGAGTCTGTTGGTCTTGGACAAGGGTTGTAAAGAATAAAAACTTAGCAATATCTGTAGCATTGTCTTCTTCTTCCTCATCATCCTCAACCATCGCCGTAGCTGTAGGCGATTTTTTGGCCTCGACTTTCTGTTGATCCATTATAATCCACCAGTTCTTTCCCAGAGGTGGAATATGGCACTGGCCACAAGCTCGGCAGTTTGCCAAAGACATAAATCCAGCGATCTAAGAGAATTAGTCCAAAAGTAAGCGAATCAATCATAGCAATCGCACCAATAAGCCCCAATAATCGCACACCAGGCAATGAAATATTCTTAGGTACAAAGGATCCACAAGAAAAGATTCCAAGTTGGTGGGAACATGTGAGGCAATGGGCGGCTGGATATACAATGGTTGCCGCCAAAACTAGCATGTGACAACTAATGAATATTAACTAGACTGCCTCTGAGACAATTTATACATGTTCCCAAAATATATATATTAATATAATAATAATAATTATATTATACATAAATACCTGAGTACATTTATTAGAAACAACAAATTAATATTGTTTTCAGGGCAACCTGGGCTTTTCACTCTCTCAAACTGGACATATATGTCCAGTTTGAGAGAGTGAAAATATTTATATAGGACCCATGTACAGTGGATGTCAATCACTGATACTTGCTCCTCCTAACTCTACTACTACAACCACCATTACAGACCAATGAGAAGAGACTGAGTGGGGGCCCGACAGTCCACCACAACTGGGGGTCAGAGAGGGCACACCAATAAAATTAAACAGAGAGGGCACACCAATTGTATTTAGGCACATCTAATTGCGCGGACTTCCGACCCGCATATACAAGGAAGCTACGCCCGCACGTATAATCCCAGCTGTATTACCCTGACGAAACAAAAAGGAAACGAAAAAATGAAAGGTTAAAAAGAAGTATCACTTATCAAAGATAGTATATATACATATATCCCCTTCAACATATTTCGACCAGAAGCGTATGGTGATTTGATAATAACTTTATTGCATAACGAAAGTAAATATATCACACACCTTCTAAGTTAACAATGAAGCACACGAAGCCTGCACATTAGTCGGAGCTAACGTAACCCAAAATAACTTGTCACAAACATAAACGTAATAATTATGTGTTTCGTAATTCAAACTTTTGACAGAACAGTAAATGCTTATGTACACGTTTCACTGTAGGTTTTCAATTCCATACTCATTTAACAGAAGTCAACTGAACGCCACAGAATATTGAGTGTAGACATTGAAAGTCTCATAACTACCTTTAAATAATACACAAAAGATGTGACTCAAATGCAAACTTAAGATGACTATACCCCGTACATTTGTATACCAAATGGTAACACATGAATATTTCAAATAGATATATTTCAAAGACGACAGCAAAGGTTTTTTTAAACTGTTGATTGAAAGGCATGATATCATAGATACATATGTTTACATGTATATATATTCTGTAGCAGTGTCCTATAGAATATTACCCGGATAACGCTGCAACCTTCTGTACCAAGTATGCTTACAAATATTAACTAACTAGATTTATCTATTTTGATGAATTTTGCAAGAACTTCTTTTGTTCAGATAGGGTCACACAAATACATGACAAGGTCTGTTCTAGAATAAAATCAAGGGTCCCCACTCAAAATTTGCAATCAAATTTCCTGTGTTTTCCCCGTCCCACAGCAAATTTTCCCTTTCATTTATGATGTTTTTTCTTATCTCACAGTCATAAAGATATATGACAGATCTGGAACAAATTGAAATATCATTTTCAGAAAAGTGAAATCTCATGACTCTTACAAATCAGGTAATCGTAAAGTTGGTCAAACAGAATTTCTTGTATTTTCCCAGTGTTTTTAACAAATTTCTAAATTCTCCGTGTCTTCCGTGACAGGGATTCCCCCCCCCCCCCCATTTTCCCTGTCTTCCCTGTGCAATGTGGACCCTTGAAAAGCACTCACTGCATGATGTGTCTGAACTTGATAATCTAAGATTTTAAACACTGTGCTAATTAGTAAGGGATTAGATGAATAATGTTATTGAAACAAGTTACATCATTCAGTCAGCCATATTCACAGTTTCGTGGAGATCAGGCGTCGCCCTGGTACAAAGTGTGTCCATGACTCACTACTGCTATTAAATCGAATATTATAAAAAATATGGCCTTGAGGAAATATGATGCTATCGGGGCGAAATCCTTACAACTGAATGGACCATTCGGTTTCTAATCACAGTGATATGATAAGTGAATTCACTTAAAAAATACCCTGAAACAGATTGTTTAGCACCATACCCACTTGCCAACAACTGACAAATGTTGACCGTCAATGTCAGATTATCAAACATGCTTAATATGGATCGGTGCAACCGTTGGCAGACTTAGACAGGACAAGGCATACCCACACACAAATGGCGTGGCCGTTGGCGTCAGCTGTCGGCGCTGATGGCCTTGCCGATTCAGCCAAAACTGGTTCATGGGTATGGGGCTTTAGCGTCTTTTGGGGTACAGAATGGCTTACCATGCTAAGACCATAACACTCTGACTAGTAACCAATTTATTAGCCGCTATCAGTTATTAAAGGAATATGGGCCCAGTGATCATGATTTCATACTACAGGCTATTGTGGCTATTTCATAACATTAAACATGGGATGCCACAGTTTTAGTTATATTTGCACGTGGATTTTCTAGATTTGTCTCCCACTGATTTACACATACTTTGTAGAAGGCCCCATTACAGAAAAATGTATTTGTTCTTTCTACCCAGAATTCCAGGTTCACTTGTATAAAAGTCTATGTATTGTTTTTGGCATATTAGACATCAGAAAGAAGAGTTTACAGAGCAGGTTGCTTAGAGCTATCAGTATCTGGAATCTTTACAAAAGTTAGACAATTTTATATTGAAAAAGTATTTGTAAAAATATATTTAGATGAAAAAGTTGACATTTGTTCTTAACACAAAGAAATAGGAACATGTTCACAACCGTATATGCATATTTTGGCTCTAGCAATATGCCAGGTATTAAATGTATTAGAGGGTGTACATACAGGTATTGTGAACTACTGCAAAACCTCCAACTTAAGCTAATCTAATCCCAAGAGGAATCATATGGTACATTTCTACAAGGTTCTAGTATGATACTAATTCCAATGGAGTCAAAGATGAAGTGAAGGAGGGTGTGGAGTATACAAAATATTAACCTGATATATCCATAAACAGCAATAAAGTACTTCACAGTTATAGATATTATCACCGAAAACCTTTTAGGTTCACAGAGGTTCTCTATATAGGCTATATTCCACGAAGCAGTATTGGCTTGCTGTGCCATAAAATGACGCAAGCAAACTTGCTTGCAGCAGGGTAGTGTAAGGTGGAATATAGGAAATACTTGTGGTATTTGCTTGCTGTAGGTCCTACTGCAAATGATTTTATACAGGTTTTCTATGGATTGCTTGAAGTGGAGGATACCAACATGTTGGTTTCTGAAACACAAACTACTTGCAGTGGCTAAAAATAGGTACCGCAAATGCTACCTATCACATAGTGGAATATGGCCTTTAAACACTACTAACTAAACAGGAAGATCTGCAATATTCTTTGGGACGAACAAAAAAGCCTTTCTACGTCACATTTTAAAATCAGATTTATATCCTGCAACAGTCTGCATACAATGCAGAATACGTTTAATGTTACGGTAGTTCTTAAAATACTTATGATTCTTTCACATTTTAGTATTGAACGACGTTAAGTATCATATCAAATCTCACTCTTTTGTTACCACAAATTGCTAATTGAAGGTTCCAGTAGGAAGGAAAAATAGTTACCTGTGAAAGCTTTGATTTCATCATGTCAAAGAAAATAAATTATCAAAAACTACAGAAGTTAGAAAATAGGTGACTTGATCTCTCTGAAGATGCTACCCCCCAAAAAAAATAAATAAACGAAAACCCAAAACAAAGGTTTTTCATAGGAAAATGTTCCTTTGCTAATCATATCTCAGAATAAAATCAGGGAAACTTACTGAAAACTTACATCCCTGTAAAATGAAACATGTTATAACTCATTACAATGCACCTTTCCTTAGCTGGTAGGATGAGGGGTAAATAAATGCAGGGCGTGTTGACTACACTAACTCAGGACTGGCAGTGGTTTGGGCCGTAGGTGACCTCCATAGCAAGAAATACAAAACAAGAATGGACAAATATGACCCCTTTTGAGAAATATGTCAATGTTATCAATCATATAGGTTTGATATTGATGTGTGGGGATCATGCAGGGTGAATATTGATAGCATGAGATAAGTGAATCTGAGGAATGTGAAGTAAGCTGATACACTGTTTAGGTTCGTGCTGATTATATGTGTATTATCAGCACGACCCTAAACAGTGTATATGTAGCAGGCTATTCAATAAACCTAGATTTATATATTACAAGTATTGATTTTCGGAGATAAAAAAGGCAGCCTGTTGATGATTTAGGTTTATACCCATCATGGGCTGTTTGCCAGGAATCTTATTAAATAAACTCAGATTAAGGCTTGTAATGTATATATTGATCTCTGGGCAGAGCTTCAGAAATTATGCTTCATCATTTCAATATGTCCCTTCTAGCCCTTCGGGCTAAGGACACAGACAGTTTATTGTTGATGGATTATGAACTGATAGAGATATCTATCATTTTGTTAGATTTTCGCACGACAGTTCTCCACATTACGATTAGAAGGGTAAGAGAGAGCGAACCTTAGAATCCTTCTGGTAATCTCAGTAAGCCGCTGGTCTAGTACCTCGTATAGAAACCATTACAATGAACATGTAGGGCATATTAGATATGTACTGACTAAGAAGTCGGCCCTTTTTATTATTCCTATAAATTATACACCGTAACTCAAAACCAACAACTCAACAATATAATGTAACATCATACCTTATGAGAAAATATAGATATTCATGTTTACTAGATAGCTCAACTTTTACCTTGACGTAGTAAAGGGCTACTTAAGGCCTACGGCCTATCTCTAACTGCAAGGAGGAAGCATGCTGTTCGGAATAGTAAAAGTCTTCTTCGTTCTAAGAAATATATATTAATTTTGAGAGGAAAGATATATGCAAAAGTACACCCAGAGAAACATCCTTACAAGGGCGAACAATTGTTCTTGGATTAGGTACATGACTCCATAACATTTCATTTGATAATACAATTTGACTGCATGTAACTTAAAACACTGACATTGTTACATGGAAATGTCCAAAATACCCAAAACCAATATAACTGAAAAATTACATCTCGGGCACCTACATCTTGAAAGGGTTATGAACAAGTCTCAGTTGTTATGAAATACTTATAAAAGATCTGTTAATTCTAATTTTATCTGGAATTGTCTTCCGGATAACTTGATTTGATAATGTGGAGGTAGACTCAAATGTTATGTAAGAATAAGAATTTTTTCTGTCCACCCAGAATTGTGAAAAACAACCCTCATGTTTTTACAAAAACAAGGATGAAAAGTATTTGTATAAAATAGAACAAGAAGCTTTGCCTAACCTTTGTCATGGCCAACCATAACCCTACGCATTATCTCCTTGTGCGTAAATAATCAAAGATATGCTCTAAATAGATGGGTTGTGACCTAAATGCATTTTTTACCGTTACTGGTTCTAAGTCTGTATCTAATGGCACCAAGTTATCCCATGGTGATAAAGAAAATCCTGCTGTACACCACATAGTTAACAACTGCGATCTGCAGGTACATGGTTGATTAAGTTAATAAGCCCCATGCTTCTGTTCTGACTCAGTTCGTCACTACTTTAAGATAAAGGTAATTTTCAGGTTGACCATAAAGCCCCATACTCACTAGGCGATTGTTACACCGTTGGCTGACTAATCGCGATAAAATCGGCCAACTTTAAGGTAGAATCAACCGACTTTTGCGCCTATTCATATCAAACACTACCATTTCAATATGGGTTACTTACAAAATCGGCCGATTTTAACGATGACTTGTCGGCTGATTGTGTAAAAGTGCCCTAGTGGGTATGGAGCTTAAACGGGCCTGAGAGTATCTTAGGGTGAGATGGGTGGTGGTGGAAGGTAGTTACACACTCAGACCATCTAAGGAGAAGTCTTGGGGGACGACGGTAGGGTTAGGCATTCATAAATTATGCCAGAGTCGGTAGCTAATGTTTCCTATATTAAAACTGTCCTACCATGATACCTTGTGTATAGAACGAGTAGTGTGTAAAAGTACAGGGTACAGGGATATTTAAGAAAACATCAGTAGCTTTAGAAGATCTTTTTCCAAAAAAGATCATTGAGTATTAAACATTTAAAGCGTGTTAAAATAAAACTCTGTTCATAAGGACATATAGAATTAGCTACTCCCTCGAACTGGAACATACCTGTACATGTTTATATATATATATATGTAATGTAGCTCCACCTAAATACAGATTACTCCTGTAAATCCCATACCAATAGAACATAGGACTCAAGCCTGCTTACATCCCTATAATAAGATACAGGTAAATTGACTTGAGATTTCTTTCCTGACCCTTTTCACGACTTGTGTGGACGCCCTGAGAGCAGGAGGGCGGTGAGGAGGAGTCGTCAGAGACCGAAGTTCTCGTGCATGATCTTCATGGTACTGCAGAGGGAGAAGGCTCCTTCCTTACACGTGCCCACCGTCTCCACCGTGTTCCGCTCTGGGTCATAACAGTCAATGGCCGTACACGGCCGGCCGCCCCTCTCCCCACCCGTAATGTAGATCTTCCCTTCCAGGGTGGTCACGGAGAAACTCCCCGAGCGGGCCGGAGAGAAGCGGTACGCTCTCCGCCACTGGCCTGTGATAGGGTTAAAGGTGCGGATGGAGTCAAAGTATTTGGGCGGCACGGTGTGGCCAACCATTGGGTGTTCCTTTTTCGGGTGCCGGGCGGTGTCGCCAATGTCTCCACATAGCACGTAGATCAGGCCCCCGATACACGCCGCATACTGACACGCAGTCGTCAGCCCTTCGATCGGAGTCATCTCGCTCCATTTCTGAGTGTTTATATCAAACTGTTGCACAAAGTGGATCGGTGTGCCATCTTTGTAAAAACCACCGAAGACGAAGATCTTTTTGTCGAAGCTGGCCACTGCGGGCCGGCAGACCGGGTACAACATACGCGGGCAGACTTCGAACTGGTACTTCCGCTCCTGATCGGTGACGTACATAGTGGCCTGAAGACTTTGCGTCTCGTCGAGGCCTCCCATTACATAGAGTTTGTTGCCAACCACAACACTGCTGTGCAGGTAGCGCGCGATACCCATAGGCTGGGTCCCTACGTACCATAGGGTTGGGAAGATGGTCATCGCTTTGAACTCGTGCACGATGTTCACAGCCCCCCGCTGGTTTAACGACCCCACACTGTTTGTCCAGCCTCCTACAAAACAAATGAACAGCATTAATGATGTATCTAGCTTTACTCTTTGAGATATTTTGAAATCATGCAAATGTTTTGCAAGCCGATAGGACTAAATGGATATTATATTTTTCAGAGGGAGCCAGGAGAAATGTAGTGACCGAAAAATGACATTTCTATAGACATACATTCTATGAGCCCAACTCAAGTTTACTGTAATATATGAACTATGAATCCTACATTTAATGTAATTAGAATATCTCCTTCATTGCCTACTTCAGTGAATATGTACCCATCAAAACTTCACATTGTTTACAAGCAAATTGAAATTATACCACTTTCACTGACTTCAAACATGATTTGAGCTAGTTTTCAAGGCTAATATTCTGTAACTCGCTTGACTGATACTCTTGAATCAAATTTGAGTTTACAAATTTTTGTCACTTTTGAACTATATATACATTGCATGGTATAAGGCTTGAAAGTTCGATGTCGCTCACCCACTGACGAGTTTCTTTGATACCAGAATGTGATAAATTAAATGGTAAGGGCTTTTAAAAATGTATTTCTGTTATTTAAAAATAAGGAAAAAACTGAATTATATATTGTGTTTGGCCCCCTTTAACGTTTAGACATATTCTTAAAGTCGGTAATCCCAGCACTTTGGCGAAAGTGGCGTTGCTGTCGCAACCATCATAGGTGAATACAACTCCATTGGTGCAATGCTGAAGAATCAAACTTTAGGCGCTTGGAGGTATTATAGGGTACCCACGACAGTTTTGATGACATACATATCTATGATAAGAATCTTGTAAATTTCTATCAATAATTAATTGATTTAGGGTATTTTTTTTCACATATTTGTGATTTCCCGTCCTCCCCCTCCATAAGCTTAGCACTGGTCGTTATGGAGTTGTTGTCACCAACAATGGAGGCCCAGTAATGCCAGTGCCGACCTAACCAATATACATTGATGTAAGTCGGGGTTATTGAAAAAATCTGAAATAGCCAATCATCAATCGCTATTTATTCACTTCCCTGAACCCCTTCAGACCTTTCTGAAAATCCGAACCATGTCTGAATAAAATCTGAATTTACCAAAGGTTCATTTACGTTATACAAATTAAACTTTCATTTGGTGATTATTGTGCATTTCCCTGACATTTGGCCACAATCTTAATTGTTGGCCACTTCAACAGCCAAATCAGACAAAAATCCGAAAAATTACATCCCTGAATGTAACAACTGACCTATGACGAGCAGTGCGTCGCCCAGGTGACAACACGTGGACATCTCCGAGGCGAAGGGGCTCGGTTTGCTCGTAGAGCTCCACGACTTGTTGACCACGTCGAAGAGCAGGATCTCCGCCTCGCCCGGGTTGGGGTCGTGCGTGTTCAGGTAGATGATTTTCTCGGTCATGCCGGTGCACTTTCGGGAGGGCGGTAACTGCCACGGGATCTCGTACGTGTGGCCCTGGGCCAGTAGCTGGTCTTTGGCCCGCTGTAAGACACGATCACATAATGCCTATGAGGTTGGGTTTTATTTTATTTTTAAACATTTTTTCTAACATTAATTGTGGACTTAGATTGAGTTCAAAATTAAGAATTTCCCTGAATCTATTTGCATAATGTTAAAAATGCATGAATGCGTGGCAAAAACAGAGCAGTTTGCTGAACCCATCATTTCATTTTCATTTTCAAACAAGATTATCGGGTACTGTCATTCCAAAAAGGGGCGGGCACCGAAGCAACTCCCGTGAGATTTAGGATGATGGGGAAATCCCAGGACACGGGAGACATTGGCCTGTTGCACCAATGTTAACTCTATGGGGGACATTTTCAACTCGCCATATCTCCTCAGATTCTCGGAATTTTGGTCTGATTTTTTAGATATGAACAGATACAAGCCTAATCTCACGTGATAATTTATTTTACTGAAAAACTAAAATGTTTTGAAAAACTCTGGGAGGTTTTCCCGGCGTTCTGTACGTCAACATTTTTAAGGCCTTCAATTTGAAAAGTTCAATTTAAGACTCTAAGACTTGCGTGGGCACCCTGTTATATGCATGTATATGTACTTTTGCCATTCTTTGGTAGAATTAGGGCATTCACACTGTCCATGTTTTCACCAAAAATCTATTATCCTTTTCTCCCTACCTGCATGATAGTCCTGGCCTCGGTAGACCCCAGCAGGAGCGGGTCCTTACTGATCACCTCGATCAGGTACCACCGCGACACGAAGTTCAGCCGGATACACTTGAACAGCTCGGGGAGGAGCGTCAGGCGGTGGGCGGGGTCGAAGGTGACCCAGGCCTTCATGGCCTCGTACACGTGCTCCTCGTACTCCATCTCGATGTTGTCCTCTTTGAGGAGGTTCAGCACGTGCGGACCGGGCAGGCGCAGGAACAACTGACGCGGGCTCAGCAGCTTGAAGTAGCGCGCTGCACACAGCTTGGCCTGTGGGAAAGGGACAGATTTCTTATGTTAATCTTTTCTTTTCTGTATTTCGTTAAGCCGAATAAAGCTATGATGAGAACAAAATCCCCAGAAAATTCTCATTCCAAGTAAAACCCAACATTTCCTGGAATATCTAACGTTTTTTTTGACAATGCTCAATGTACATCATCCAGAGACTGAAAGGAACCACTGAACGTCGAACAAATATTAGACATGTGTGAAAGCGTTTGAGAAGCACTGCAATCTTTTTTTCAAGCCCATGTTTTTTAAAAGATCAATTTAAGAGAAACCAATATTTGACAAATGTAAGACCTATTTGCCACGTGTAAAGATTAATCTCTTTACATAAGGTTTGACGTATAAACGCTCAGCAAAAGAGCTTCAATTTCCTAAACCCGTCATTTCATCTTCATTTATTAAATCGGATCCAATTTAACACCTTCTTCCAAGAAAATATTAAATTTAAGGCCTTTTCATGGCCTTAAATTTGAAAAACAATTTAAGACTTTTTTGTTTTGTTTTAAGACTTTTCAGACTTGCGTGGGCACCCTGAATAAAGCAGGGAGTCTCAGATTCCCCAAAGTGTTACTTAACTTTAACATAACAAATCTTTTTTCACAGCTTTTTTTTAGAAACATTTCAAAAACATTTATTTATGAGTATTTTCTTATAATATGGCTATCTTGCCAGACTTACAAATTTTGGTCACCAAACTAAATTTATACCCTGATATATGATTAGGAAGGTTAGAGATACGTTGACTTATCGAGATGCGTTGTAGTATTTGAAATTCCCTAATATCCAAGTGCAGAGATGCCACCCTGTGAACATGAAAAATCCGGAAAATTGTAGAAACAGACTTTCCGGATTTTAGGCAGGAAGAAACCGGAATTTAAGCAGGAAGAAATAAAGAGAATTAAAAGAGCGATCTGTTGTCTAAGAATACAAATGTAATTTTTCTTTTTTTAAAATGACTTGTGTCCGAAAATTTTGCTGCAGTCAAAAATCCGGAAATCCGGAAAAAGAAGGAAAAGTGGCATCTCTGCAAGCATCCCCATACCTTGTCGTAGATGCGCTCGCAGCTGTAGGCATCGGCGTACAACATGAAGTTGAGGCAGTTGGAGGCGGTGATCTGGTCGGCCAGGAAGTCCTCGCAGAAGAGCTTGGCCGTCGGGAACTGAAACATGTCGGCCGCCTCGAAGATGTCCAGCGCGTGGTCGCACGTCACAAACAACTTGGATGTGTACGCGAACTCGATCAGGTAGCGCAGGGCGCTGGGGGTTACATCGTTCAGCGTCACCTGGGGAGGAAACGGACACTTTGTACTTTGAACAACTTTCATATTTTGAGATCAAACTTGAACTAAAGAATCATCTAGGATAAGTGGTGTAGATGGGGGGGGGGGGGGGTCCCCATGTCGCATCTCGAATTTAAGAAATGGCTATGTCGCATGTCCCTATATTTTTTATATTCAGGTCATTTTTTTTAAATCTTCATGTTGCATGAATTTAAGAAATGCCCCATGTCATGTTGTTAAGTTTGTATGTCATGTCATTAGGCTGAATGTAGCGTGTTGAATTTAAGAAATTGCCATGTCGCCCTGTTGATTTTAAGGGTCTTCACCCATAGGTATTGCAGGTACACTGATTCATGGATGAAACCCCACTGTCTAGCCTAAGTGTACCTTCAACCCCATCCCACCCACTATGTGGCAAAGAATACAAATCATGCTCATAATTATGGGAGCACAGCCAAATTGGGAATTTTTTCTCTGTAATTTAAGTTTATAATTACCTTGGTTATAACGTGAAAAAGTATATTTGAAATTCTGTAATCATACACATCGTAAGGTTTCCCTTTTGCTGACTACAAGTATACAACACAGTGAAATAGTAAGACTTTTATACTGATTTTGCACACCCAAATTAAGTAAGTGATTTTCTTTATCTAGCTTTATCCACCATGGAAACCTATCATTATATCAGCATTATATTATTACAAGGGCTAGATTCTCTGTTGATCAGAAATGCCATTCCCGACTGATGAAAAAGCAGGAAAAGTAGGAAACACTTGTTCTACTTTTATTCTAGAAGAAACTAAGAGGGAAATAACCTTTGGGAATACACAGTGAAATCATATTTGAATAGCTTGAAACTAAAGCCCCGGCCACACTACACGACTCAACTCAACTCGACTGTCTAGTTGAGTTGAGTTGGGCTCAGTCTCAGAGTGTGGCATAGGCCTATGACTGGAGTCTCAGTGTTTTCCACGACAGTTGAGTTGAGTCCTAGATCTTGAGAAGACAAAGATGTAAGACCCGATTGTTGGGTCTTAAGGCTCCCAGTCGTAGGTGTGACATAGCTTAAGACTCAACTCAACTCGATTTTTAGAATTAAAGTAGTGTTTTCTAATAAAAACATACAATAAAAGAATCATTGGGTTAAAGAAATGTATGCTGTTAGTATTAACATGCATATAGTAAGACATTTCTGTAGAACCTGCATGCAAATTTGTCCCGGAATATTTGTGTAGAACCAACCCATGAAATAATAAATATCATTGTTGAATTTTACATTCCAATTAAATTTGTGTGTATATAATATATATCATATTATATATAACATATTATATATATAATTGCGTGTGTATGTGTGTGCATGCTATTTTGCTTCAATGTTACGACAGTCTAGTCGTGTAGTGTGGCATGGGGGACAATTTTTGCTAAGACTGATGAGTCCTAATCAGTCGGGCCTCCAGTACCTACGATAGTCGAGTTGAGATGAGTCGGGCAGTGTGGCCGGCCCTTAAGACAAAAATCCTCTAAACTTAAAAAGGATATTATATTTAAGTGATGTAGGAAAAATTAAACACACAATCCAAAATCACCAAGAAATCCTACAAAAGTAGGAAAAATGGCAACTCTGGAACTTGACGACGGAGAGTGACCTTACCTCTGGAGCGCTAGCCTCTGACATGCCGTTACTGAACATCCTCTCGAAGTAGAGCGAGCTGGCGGCGAGCACGATGCGGTGCGCAGGGAATGTGCAGCCATCGACCCGCAGCACCACGTCACAGAAACGCTCGTCCTGGTAGAAGCGGTGCATCTCGCCCAGGATCTGGGAGGAGCGCGGCAGGTCCTCGTAGACCATCTGGCGCTCCGAGTCGAGCAGGGGGCGTGAGAAGGACATGGTGCGGTCAGCGGGGCCGGCGATGTAGGGGAAGCCATGCAGCTCTCCGCTGGACGGTTACCTGAAAGGTTTTATAGGTCATGCTACAGACGAAACCACTGAATCAGAAATGGAAGTGACAAATAGCAGGATACCAACCGAATTTCCATTTTCAAATTCCCGGTGTTCTCCTTGAGATTTCCCTATCCCACAGCAGTTTTTACCTGTATCATATCCAGCAACTTCAAGTTATTTAAATTTAAAAGCCTGAGCTGAGTGGTTATATTTTTGATGTTAGTCTATTTATTGGGGAGTATCCCTTTTAAAGTTCGTACTTGTTCATATCCTGTACTGATTCGTTTATTCATTACTCGACTGCGTGATATTATATCGCTTATCGTGGATACTTCGCTTACTTGAAGATGTTAATAAAGGTGTTATACTAAGATAATGGGGAGTTCTTAGTGGTTATTCGTTGAAGTAGCTAGCTCTCTCCAGATTGATGTTATCCTGGATCATGATTCAGTTCTTAGTGGTAGAGATTCTAAGTAAAGGGGCTCAATCCTATACAAAGAACACGCACTTGGCAAGAGGTCAGTTTATTACATTCACGATGATATTCCGAAGGTACAGGTATACAGTTCTCCATCCATACAGTTCTTTCCCTTTCATTTCACAATTCAAACACATCAGTAACAATCCAACCAGGTATAGCTTTCGTCAAGCTTCCCCTTTCGCAAGGTATATACGCTCTTACACTGTTGAGAGAGTCACCTCTCGTCTACCGGTAACGAAGACCATTGGTAGGATCTCCGTCACTTCCAGCACGCAGCCCGTAAGGCTAAGCCTAAGCTGTCCCAATCCTTACTATCACCTGTTCTTTGTGGTTACTACCATCTTAACACTACCCGTGTGATCCGTATGTAAGACTATTGCTCCATGTGTTCTGTTCGAACTCTATCTTGGTCTGCTCGCCTATCTCAAGTCTCATACCGCTTATATAGCGACAGCCAAAAGGCTTGTCGCTATACTCATTTACACTATTACTTAACGAAGTCTTACTTATCTCTCATACTGCCCACTCTTACTCACATAAACTAGTTCTATTTCTAGCTATCATATAAACTAATGTTGACGGCGAGGCCTGCTGTCCTTAATATCTTTTAGCTAGATGTTTTCGATCCATAACGTACCCTTACAGGTCTCCATCGTCATTTGTCACACCTGTGCGTACCTGCAGGACGTGCCTCAGCCCGGCTGCAGTCCTTACGCCTGGGGACTTTGCCACTCTCCATATACTCTAACTATGCCACTAAACGATGTCGCCACCTGGCGTTTAGCACACGAATCAGCGTTACAAGTTCCACTATAATATTCTTGCCAATACAAACGAGTTTACAATATTCTATTATATATTTATTCTAGTTTTTCTTGCACTGTACCTCAGTGCAAGCCTCTGTGTACAGAAAGAAATAGGACAACCCAACAGCAAAAAGTCAAATCCCTAATATCTTGAGATTTCAGAACCTGGCCAAATGAAATTCCCTGTGTTTTGGCAAAATTTGCAAATTCCCTGTGTTTTCCCTGTCAGGGATTTTTTTTTTTTAGCCATTTTCCCTGTTTTCCCTGTGTGGCTGGTACCCTAAAATCAAAATTTCTGAAACCCACTCAACTGGAAAAGGTTTATTACGACTTTATTAAGTTTGCAGTTTCTTAAAATTTCAATGTTTTTCCTTATCACTATTAAACTATGGTTTTCTTTAATGGAAAAGTGCATGATGCCGATGTATGTCTTTAATGAAGATTAAGGCCACATACTGGTGATACTCAGCTATAGATTATGTAAATGCAGTGTCTGAAATTAAGGGTCACGCTGCACCCGAGGTGCACGTTTTAGCTGCCGGGTGCATACTTTTTAAAAGTGTGTACCTGGCAGGTGCACACATTTTTGAAAGGATAAATAGCCTTATACAACTGTTTCCAAACTTTCCAAAGCTATGCACCCAGCGGGTGCATAGATTTAAACCTTAATTTCGGACACTGAAATGTGTAGTACCAACCTTGATCGTATGTGGCTTGATTTGTGACATGCCACTCCTCGTATCCGAGTCTGGGACGCTCTTATAATCCTTTAGATCTTCTGAAACTGCAGAGCGGTTAGGTACACTCTCATGTCGGTTTGATACCCTGCGACATGTATGTGGACTGAAAAGACAGAGATATTTTTCAGTCCTCTGGACAAATCTTGCTTTGGTGGTGAAAAACCATCTATTCTGATTAATAAACTGTGCCACCAGTCTTGTTGTCCTCTCTGATAATGGGTTATAGCCAGGTAGACTGGCCTCTGTGTGTCTATGAGTATGTTAGGTGGAAGTGGGGTGGGGTGGGGGTGGGGTTGGGGTGGGGTGGGGGAAGGATGGGCGGGTGGGAGGGGAGCCAGTCAAGGCCAAAGGATGTTTGGATTTCTGTTTCTTTGGTTGCCCTTATTAAAATTGGAATAAAAAAAAAATAAAAAAATGGAATAAAAATAAATTTTACATAATTAAGTAATGATAAATTGAATGCTTATCAGTAAGAAAAGTTCGAACAATTCTCCCAACCACGGATAGCCATTTTTATGAGTTGTACCTGTAGGTTAGCATAAAACAGGATGCATACTGGGTAATATGTCGACAAATCTCAAGGCTTTAGCATAGAAATTTTCAAGAATTGTATCATTATTTTTAAATAAAAGTTGTTAAAAAGTAGCTTTTATTATTTTTTAAATTAGTAACCATACCCACCAATATTTCCAGAGTCATTTGAAAATGTGTTCACTGTAGATGACTTTATAACAATTATTTGCTTATTTTCTATAGATTTTCCAGGGTTTTTGTCGACAAATTCCATTCAAATTAGCCTGCAGGTACTTAAAATTCTGTAAATCAGCTATCCGTGGTAGGTAGAATTATAGTACTTTAAGGATTTGTCAGATATGAATACATGAGTAGATTTCAGATTCTGCATTTATTGGAAACAACAAATTAATGTTGTTTTCAGCCTCAGGGCAACATGGGCTTTCTGGTCTCTCAAACTTGAAATATCTCTATAATACAGAACCCATGTGCAGTGTTTCTTGTATGACTGGTATTCCGACATCAATCACTGACACATACATCAATTTGGAACCACCAAAACCCTTTTAGAATATAAATTATAATCTATATCAGGTGTGTTTGTGGAAAAATTAATCCAAGAAATTTTATGACACATAGGTACTACCACGTGAAATTATATTGATGTCTCCCGAGGATTACTCATATCCAGAACTAGGAAGCACAGTATTAGAAGTATTCTACTTTTTACAGAATGTTTCTAGCTTTATTAGTTCAAAAGTTATTTGACATTCCATGCAGTATTTTCTGACCAAGAAAGTAGACATAGAGGTGCCGGTTTTCGCGCACTAAAGACGTTAAATTGATAATTAACAGAATATATAAAGAATAAAATAATCTTTTTTACCGTTTGGTATTCATAGTAAGTGAAATTAGGTTGGTCAACATATTTATGAAAAAAAAAATGAAATTCGATTTTTCTTTTGTGATAATATGTTCAAGAGCTTGTGTAGCCAGTTTTCGCGCACTGGTGCCTATTTTCGTGCAGTTTGTAGCCAGTATTCGCGCAGTAGATCATATTTGATCTAAATAACAAGTAAAATATTAAAAAGAAGAAAAATCAATGATTGACCATAAGAAAATGATTATCTTTGGAAAATCGTTCATTAAAATGCTCACTGACACTGTCATTATTCATAAAATGAGTAGTGAGAATGCTATGTTACTTGGCCAAGCCTAGAGGACAAAAACACATGATTATGCATTAAATCTGCATATTTTGTGCATCTTCATAAATTGACAAAAGTGTCAAAACGTTCTATTACAGACTACAAAAAATAGAATAGATCAGTTCTTGGGTCAGGATAAATAAAGGAACAGGTTTTGACAATATATAGTAGTTTGTCTTGAAAAAAAATTAAGTTTGGCCCCAAAAAAATATAGAAAAATTCGGAAATTTCGAAAAAATACGTCAGAAAATGCGCGAAAACTAAAGACTGCCTTGTTAAGTGTAATTAGTTTTCACACAGGGGTCCAATTTCTGAAATAAGCATGAAATGATATGTTTCTACGATTTAAATGGTCATATACCAGTTTAAACTAATATCTATGACATTTCGGTTATGTTAGTAATATGCTTTCTTGAAAAAATGTTTTTAATGTCATTATTTCAGAAAAAAAAAATGTTTTTAAGGGTTACAACATATTTCTATATAATATGGACTTCAAAACGTATTTTTGGCTTTGGAGTACATAAATATGCTTCAAATATCATAAAAATGTCACAATTAATCCATCACAACATTCTTTGGGTTCTGGGAGCAAAAACATGCATATTTGATACTTGTAGAAAAAATGCGTTCATAAAAATGCGTAAAATGCGCGAAAACTGGCACCTCTACTTTAATCCCACTGTTTCCTATAGTCTACCTCTTTGTGACCTTTTCCATAGGGATTTTACTCTCACAAATATGATGGGTCAATTTTAACTAAAATAACCATATCTTTGGCTATGAAATGAATATTTTTAAGCCGTAAAGTTTATCTGAAAGCCCATGATATGAGGTTAATAATTAAGTAGCCCTGACTTCAGATTTAGGTCAAGGTCATTTAGGACAAGGTAAATTGATAGGTCACTCAGTAATCAGAAAGGAAATTTAGGGGGCCTTCTTTGGATGTCTGGGCATCAATATTTTTCTATGTTATGGATCATTCTCAAATGACAAAACTATGCAGATCGAGTCCCCAAAATTAGAAGGGTGTCATACTACATCTAATTACAAATTTTATGCTTCAAAGTTCAAAATGGCTAAATGAAAAAGTAGTCATTTTTAGCACTTTTCATTAACAAATTTTGGACTAACAAATCTCAGAATGTTCCTCTGGTTTCAAACTTTTTTTCATCTGGCAACCCAAGGCAAAGAGAAGGTGGTTTCAACAAAGTTTAGTGAGTTAGTCCCCATTGCAAAGGTGCAGGCCCCTAGGTCACACTTTGCAATGCTCTCAAGTTGTCTACAGCCAGCAGCAGGGCCGTCGTAGTACCTAGGCCTAGATCTAGACGTAATAGCTTATGTTTACCTGCCCAGTGGAACGTGTCAATGGTTAGATGCCGACCTTCTTACGCTTATTACTAGTAGGAGTGGACGCGCATACGGTGCATGTTCCTGGAAGTCTACTGCCTAAAGTAAACTAAAGGTAAACAACAACAGACTGTGTCTGCGACTCTCACTCTCACTCTGTCCCGTCTTTTACTGAGTGCCCAGGCTGCACCAGATTGACAGACGTGCGTTCTAGAACACGTTGAATCCACTCAAAATGATATAGAAACAAACCAGCAGTTTAATAATATTGGGTTGCACTTACGTTTCGCCATCTTCAGAAGATAAATGCTCCTCTAAATGAGATGACAAGACGAAGTAAACAAACCCGCCTGGGCGATAAAGGCGGAGACATCACGCCGAGCGAAGAGCTTACGGAGACTACCGAAGATTCCCGAACCCACCGCCGGAAAAGACCGGAAAGTCCCGAATGCAGGCGGTGCGATACGTACTTCATAGAACTGCCACGGGGGGCGCTGGGGACGTTTCCCGCGCTGCTTACCAGTCACTCTGCAACTTCGACTCTCGCTTAACGGCGAATCGGACTTTTTTCCCGGAGCGGAGGTGCGAGCGGCGCAGAGTGCTTACCAGTTTGTACATACAGATTTTATTTCCCCACTGAAACACAACATGGTGGTTGTATGGCCACCAGCGGGAGTTAGGGTAAAACAGGGTTGTATCGCGCATAGTGCTATATCGCGCATTTTTTCTTTATTGCCCTTAGGTATAGAATATATTATCAAATAGGGGCCTAACCCCCCCCCCCCCCAAAAAAAAAAAAAAAAAAAAAATTCTTTGAATTTGCCATTGTGCTCAGACTAAATCATGATTGATATTACTTTATAACCTCTATAAATACTTAGTAAGGACACAAATTGCATTTTCAGAAGTACAGGAGGCGCTATACAAGCCCTAAATCACTAGTAGGCCTATAGAAAATAAGAATTATATTTGATAAAATATTATGAGGTATCATTATCATCACCAGCTGCCCACCTTCTCAAATAAAGCATAACGAATATTAATTGAAAACAATTTTGTATATATGCACCTCGAGTACACATATACCAATTTTTGGGAATATAATGTGTTTTTTTTGTTTGTTTCAGGTCTATTTTATATATACTGCGCGATATTAGACATGATAAATACTACTTCCACACAAAAGACTGAAGGCGGGTTGGGCGAATCCTGGTTTATTATCCGTAATCCTGGAACCATAACTGGCCCCTTACAAACTAACATAAATTTTAGATACAAAAAAAAAAAAACAAGATAAAAAAAACATTTTCTTGAATTAAAGTCACAATGTGGTCCAAGCTGCTTGGGAGACAGTGACTGACTGACCAGTTCCTGATGTGAAGGGGGTTTTTAGTCTCATTGCCATGAGTAAGGGGGCAGCACTCTGTGACTACCAGCTCCTCCTAATGGCAAGTGTTGCAGTCTGTCTTTATAACCAAATAAGTGTTATCCCTTATTGTGTTCATAAATGCGCGATATAATTATATAAATATAAGCCTGACATGCGTGATATAAATCTCAAAAACAGATTATTATATTTTTACCTTCCACCAATAAAGAGTTAAAGGTAGAAAATGTTATATATCCCCCGCAGATATACCGTATATATAGTTCTATGTGGAAAAACTAAATTGGAGATCATTCCTTCAGAAATTGGCCGAAAAAGGACAAAATTTAGACCTTAAAATATAGATTTTATAATTTTTCTGTGAATATCTCATAAATTTTGTAGAATTATATGACATATTATACCATAAATGATTGTCTAAACTATAAAATAGAACGGGGAAGATTTTATTTGAAGATGATAAGGTATATATGGACCTGAAGTACATACAGACATTTTTTTCTTTTATTAGTATTATTTCTGAGTTCCTGTGTTTACAAGTTCTTCCATTCAGAAAAAAATTTGTTTTAATTAATTTCGATTTTCCCTTTGATCTATTTTTATTTCAAGAAGGGTTGCCATACACAACAGGCTAAATGCGCGATATTAGCCTGAAATGCGCGATACAAAGCCTAACAAAGTATTTTGTGTATCCTTATCCTATGAATTGTAGGTTAGGCCTATTGAGAAAAAAAAAACATATCAATATGTACGTCTCATATAGTTCTATATGACAAAATTAAATTGAGAAGTAAATTTTGAAAGCCTTATATGAAGGAGACATTTTTCTGTGAAAATGAAATAAAATGCGCGATATACGCCCTTTTTACCCTATAGGGGTTTATAACCCCCTCTCAGCCACAGGGGGTTATAGTCACAAATATAACTCCAGCGGGAGTTATTGAAATATAACTCCCTCTGGCATTAATTTGCAAATTTCAATCATCAAAATAACACACCCCTAGTAGGGCTAATATACTAAAGCTTTGTGATTTGTGAGGCTAAATAATTATCGATAGGGCGAAAGGCGGGGGGAGTGCAGTGCAGTGCTGCCCGGGCCCCTGGAGGGTGCGGGGGGTGGTGGTGGTAGATTCATATCTTTTATTCCGGCTCCAGATGTGGTGTCCAAACACGGGAACAACCAGTGAGCAAAGTGAAGGCGTTACACAGAGAACCGTGGATTAAATAGTACGCTAAAACGTAATGAAAAGAATAATGTATTGATCAGGAAAGTATCGCATCTTTCATCAGTAAAAAAAAAGACTACTTATTCTAATTCCCCCTACCATGGATATAGCTTATATTCAGTATTTTAAGGACCTGCATGTTAATTTAGCATGTTAACTTTGTCGACACAAACCCATGGAAATCTTTTGGAAATATACGAAAAATTGCTATAAATCTACCTGTAATGAATATATACATTTTGAAACCAACTTAAACAATAGTAAATCTATGCTGATACAACACGAAAATTAGGCAATTATAGTTCTCATGATTTTTAACCACATATAATGCCATAATTAATGAAAATTTCTATAGTAAAGCCTTGTGGTTTGTCGACATATTTCCCAGGATGCATCATGATTCAGGATAGTCTGCAGGTGAAACATAAGTAACCAGCTATCTGTGGTAGGGAGAATGAGTACATTCACAGAGGTCTCCTTAGTATAATGAGTCCAATCTGCATTCAGTTATGATCAATCCTATACATAAACAAATACCCGGTGTTTCCTACTTGAGCAGCAATACAGCAGCTCTGAGACCACATGGATTAGAAACAAACCCACGCTGTGAGACCTAGCCCTGCCAAAACAAGGCCGAAGGCAGTGTGTCTGCCGTCACCGATGCAAATGGACTGCTTAGGATGACTGTTCAGAACCAAGAATGATTTCGGGAAAACTTTAAAAACTAACAATGTGTGAGAGGTCATTTGTTAGTGTCTCGGCTCCTCAGCGGGCGGGGACAATCAGACGGAGTACGGGTAGGACGGCCAGCATGTCGGCCATGTCGGGGGTCACGGCCAGGAGTCTGGACAGGTAGGTAAGCACTGACCACTCACCGGTCAACCACTGGATTAGGGCACCCAGTGTTGCTGCCGCTTTTTTTTTTTTTTTTATCATTATCAATTTAATGTTATCCCTGGTCTGCCACTCTTGTTATAAAAAGGTATGCATCATCGTTCTGAAAAACACAGAAAAAGGGTCTGTTTTTTAAACAGACTTTGCATGTCCTTGTTTTTGGGGGAAAGGGTAATATGTTTCTCCACATGTGTCAGCGATTTGGAAAATAGGGGTCATTGTTCCCTAAAACCAAGAAAAAAGGGTCATTCTCAAGAGTGGTGGGACCGAGATTTTATCAGAGCCTTATAATAGAGCTTAGTTTGTCATTGTTGTTATACAGGTCGAAGGTTCAGACTCAGACGTTTTTGTTTTACCCATTGCCATTCTCACCTACTAGCTCCGGCTTTCTCTGTACGATAAGAGGTGTAGAGCCTGAAACCAAAGCCTTCTTAGAAATATACCAGTATAATAACATTACCATAAGTTGACTCACATTAAGCAACAGAGAATTATTTGAATATTTATTTTCAGAATGTGTATTCTGCTTGTATAACCTGGCTCTGCAATATCTACCTATGACAAATTCTAGTGACAATAAAACAAACTATCTAAAGCCCCTGATAAGATGACTATATTGCTGGACTTGCTAAGACGGTTAATATCAACTAACCATAAGCATTTATAATTGATGTTTGTTTTTAAATGATATTAATGACTGTATATCATAGTACCTCTTATGGAGGAACAAAGATCAAGTATAATATTGATTGCTATATTTGCCCTGTAGGTAACCTTTGGTTGGGCGTATGGGCCACAGATTAAGCGGATTATCGTTTAATCCCCTTTATAGGAAGGTTTCCGGGCTTCTCGTCTGGGACGTTAATCCACAGACTTGTGTGGGGCTGTAATTCATGGAGTGTTTATATTAAGGTAACACAGAAAGAGAGGGAGAGCCAATAATGATTGCTGATCCCAATAGGCTGGTCTAGGCCTCGAACCTGTGGGCTGCTGTGGATGCGCGGACGGGGAGTTAGTGTAGTTGGGAGTGGGGCGTGGGGGCTCCACGGGAGTATAATATGTATATTTTTATATGTCTGAAAATGATGGTAAAAAGTTAAAAGTAGAAAATTTCCAATGTGTCAACAATTGGGCTGGTACATCTTCTATGAACAATGCTAATACCATTCAGCAGTCAATAATAGTCATCTATGAAAAATCCATGACAATGAAAATGTTTAGGTTGTAAAAAGGTTGTGAAACGATAATGTTATATACAACGTTGCTTCAAGCTTTCCACATCCAAGCTCTCCACATCTTTTACATTGTAACAACGTAAATTAGCAACGTTGTAACAATGTAAAATGAACACCTACTTAACCTTTTCTGTTAAAAAGGTTAAAAAGAAAATTAGAAATAATCAGATATACTAACGATATACGTCCTATCAAGGGTCCTAACAATGCAATGAGGCTTATTTATTCAGATATATCATTAAGTACACATAATTTATATATCACAAATTAAAGACAAAATTATGTTCATGACATTTTTATGTTCGTGGCATTTTATGCACGTGACATAACTGAAAATATGCCTACTCTGGGAGCCAAAACAGATTTCTAAAGATTAGCTACATAAGAAAATTGCATATTTCATACTATCATCTCACCTTTTGTTTCTTCTCTTTTACTTCAGTAAAACATCTAATTGAATTACCAATATGACAATTTGATACTGTTATATTCGTGACTCTTTAAACATAAAATGAATTAGACTTTCTTGAATAATGATATTATGACCCTAAATACAGTATCAGAATCGTTGGACACCATTTAGGGCTATATCCAAAACAAATGAATTTTCAGTTAATTTTTTTCAAATGTATGCACCTGTTTTGGGACTTTGACCCATATATATAGGTCTACCCCTTTCTTCCCTCTCATATCCCTGCTGGTCCTCTCATTGCCTTTATTCCCCTACAGTACCCCTGCTGGCCCTCACAGGGATGGATACCGGATTTTTAAAAGTGGGGTGAAGGGGTGAGCGTAAAGGCTAAGTACTGAAACCGCATGCATATCTTTTTAAAAATATTTTATTCATACTGGGTGGTACAAGTTGGCCAAGTAGGCCATTTTTCATTGGTCCCCACTTTTACATCTAGATTCTGGGAATAGGTTGTTGGAAAATACAGAAACAGTGCAGAAATCAATTTTGTTGACACAGATTCTTTGTCATTGAAAAAATAGGAATATGAATTAGATAGTTATTATATACATTTAATCAAAACGTTTAACAAATAGAAGAAGTATGTGTATACCAAATTACCAAAATACTAAATAAAATTATAAAGAATAATACATTTACAAAACAGTAAGAAACTCTTTCAAATCAATAAAACAGTTTCAAAATGAAATTAAATACAAAATACAATTATAATTGAACAAAATACAGTTATAGTCGGGATGAACAACAATCAAATCCAAAATGTTTTTAGACATCTTGTAACAAAATTGATCTGGTTATAAGGCCCCCCAGTGACCCATCTTCATGCAGATAAAACAATGACGCTGAATATGCGCATATGCTTGTGGCATTTTCCCCTCTTTCCCCTCTTTTTGTAGTTTAGGGATCTAACAATAAAAAAAAAAAAAAAAAAAAAAAAAAAAGGGGGGGGGGTGTTTAGGACCCCCTGGATCTGCCCCTGGGCCCTCATATACTCCAAGTTATTATTAAAAGATTAAGTTTTGAAATAAAATGTTGCGAAGCCCCCCTTAAGGCATTATTACAATGCAACTTGAACCTCGACATTGGCACAATACAGTGGTATCATCAGACATAGACCGTTCACATACAGGAGTGATGTTATTGGTCTAGAGACTTTTATAGTCAAGTGAAAATATTTTTTTTCAATTACGTAACAAATAACCATGCCACATCCAACTGTATATCGTCTCCACATTTTACCAGGAAATGTTGTTACTTAAAGGGAGCCTAAATCAATTAAATCAACACAATTTTCCAAACTCAGATAATCATGGTAATCCATTCATTCAGCCTATTTCTAGCTCATGTTAAAAACTTAACCATGGAATACTGTAAAAAAATATATAATCCAAAACAGATTTTCCTTCTTCAACTCAATTTATGTGGATCTTCAAAAATGCGATTTGTTTACAAACAAATGGAAATGTTACCATCACTCTTGAAATTTTATTTTTGTTTGAGCTAGTTTTCACAGCTAATTATACTTTGCAACTGACCTTAACTACACTCATCTAACATATTTCTGTACTAATCTGAGTTATTATTGGTTTTGGCTTCCTTTACACACTAAACATGCCTTCTCCTGTCACCTCCAGCTTTAACCTGCCGGTGATGAGTCCGGTGAAAGAGGGTCTCCGGCACAGCCTCGACTTCTCCTTGACAACTTCCGGACCCCCATCCACCCTGCCCCCTCTTGGCTTCGGGGACAGCAGACCCCCTACAACCAGACAGGCTGCAGTAGGCTTTGACGGCTACGACTTCTGGAAACAGTATCAGGTAGATAACGGTTTATTTTATACTTGTTTAGAAAGTAGAGAAGGGTGGTTCATTGGATAGCATGTGGGACGAATGCAAGGTGGGACTGGGTTTGGTTCACTGAAAGGTCTGTTCAACCACCATTCCTTGTTGTTGCCCATCCCAGTACACATGAACATAAGATTTTACCATGAAATTACACACCAATTTCTTCCGGATTTAATCCCCAAAGATAAAAGTGTAAAACAAAATGAACCTTTGTGGTTTAGTTGACAAATTGCTCCTAAAATTTGTCAACTGCAGCTTTATATTTTGGCCTTTTTCCCATAGGAACCAATGTTAAAGCCCGTCAGCTCAGCATATAATGTCCAACCCAATTTTCCCTAAAATGCAGCATTTTGATTGGCTGGCAAACCTGCAAATTTGTCATTTGGTAACAATTAAGAAATCATAGTGTTTTTATCCATACTTGGGGCTATAGAAAAACATAATTCTTAAGTCATTCCAGTAATCCCAACTCTAGGAGAGAAGGGTGGCTTATACGATAATTTTGTCCAACCCTGGGATATACTCTATGTGGGATGGGCTTAATAAGTCTCCATATAACTTGTGGAACTCAAACACATTATCATCATCACTTAACAGGCCATGTACACGTTACTTTTTATCTTTTATAGATCTATACAAACATAATCAATGAGAAGGAAAACAATTTCTCTGGGCCCCTGGCCATGGGTATCAGCATGGGCTGTTGGTGTACCTCACCATGAACCAGCTGCAAAGAAAGTTCCCAGTATTTCCCACCGAAAACCTATTGATTGTACCCAAAGGCCTAGAAAAGTAGTTCTCCTCATTGCCACCTTTATTCAGCAAGTTCTTCAGTAAAGTTGGAACATTCTATTTTCTGCAATAATTGACAAGTGAGCAAGTCATTGCAAAAGATCCTTATCCCTATTTCTCATGAATGGTAACCACATATTTATCTCCACCATTTTGGACAGACAATACACAAGCGGAGATCGTTCCTGGCCCATGAGCCGGGGGCCGAGGTGCCGGCCAGGACCATGTTTGAGACGACCTTCATCCCGCGGCAGGTCACTCCCAAGGTCATCCATAGCTTCAAGAGGCCCAAGCCTCAGGCAGTGGCCCGACAGATAGGTGAGGACAAACGGAATGACGTAGGAAAATAAAAAGAAGCAATCTCCTTACCATTGATAGCTGATTTACAGTATTTTAAGCACTCGCAGGTTAATTTGGACTGATTTTGTCAACTAAACCCCTTGAAAAACTATAGAAAATAAGGAAATAATTGTAATAAATCCATCTCCAATGAATCAATCGTCAAATGATGGATATGGATACTAATTTGAAAAATAATGATGTCTAGATTTTCACAATGTTAATCTACAAATGATGATACAATTCTTGAAAATGTATATATGCTAAATCCTTGAGTTTGTTTGGCAATTAACCCAGCACACATCCTGTTTTAGGCTAAACTGTAGGTAGAGTTCAAGAAAATGGCCATCTGTGGTTGGAAGAATTGTACCTCCTAATACACCTCTCATGGCCCTGTCTGTTTTTCCACAGTATAATGTTTCTCGATTCATACTACTGTCCTGTACGCTTTTTCTCTGCCTACTCCGTGAAATACAACACTTTTTATAGTGTTATGTAGTATTGTAAGTTTTTCATACAACATAGAATACACTGCTAGATATAAATGTGCAAGGTATTTTCAATACACTAAATAACATGAAGTTGTTGAAAATACAGAAAATGGAAAAGACAAAAGAAATTCTCAGGATGCCCCAACCATTCATCCATATATTTCCTATCAAGATACCATCTCTATTATTGTCCTCAATTCCGAACAAACATGAAAAAAAGCCAATGTAAATTGGTATAGAGTGTGTAATCAGTATGTATATTGCAAATTGCTTGATTTCATGTCCAGTTCCTGATGACCCAAAATCCATTGAGGAGCGCTTATTACCATCCATAGATAGAGAAAAGGTAGGCATCCAAAAGAATGCTATGATAGGTTGTTATACATTCATATTGTGGTTAGATTTTACTGCTATTCTATTATAATTATTATTGTAGTTATCAGTCAAAGCAATATGATTTACAATAAAATGCTAAATGTTTTTAAGACATGTATGTTCTTTAGAAAGGAGAATAGTTTCCTACTTGTAGGTTAATTACTGTGAATCAAAAACACGCTATTAGAAATGCACACCCTTCTTATAGAGTTTCGGATTCATCATTATTATGCTCATCATAAATACAGCTCTTGGTTAGTATGGGTTGGTTGTATTACTTATATAGAAAAGCACATTTCTTTTGAAGATGACGAAATTGCCAACAAATTTTGGGAAATCCAAAAGGCTTATTGAAGCACCACACAAGGGTGAGTTTACCTTTGTAATATTAAATAGATATTATCTAAAGGTGATTTCACATAATATGCATTAGTCTTTTTCACATGGACATGTATTGTATATAGCGAATATAATCCAACAGTATTTGCATAATAATATTAAGCATTATCAATAAAATCTATCCATAAATATTATGCACCTGACATATGAGATGTTTCATTTCGTAAAGCAACACCTAACAGTCATTATTGCAAACTGCATTAAACTTCAAAACAAGAAACTACAAGGTACTACATCATACTACCCAGCCAAAGATGAGAATGTCAGAATGCCACAGAATGTTATTAATACATGGTAGGATATAACTGTTATGCCACTGCTTAGCTGGGTACTGCCTTCACTATAAAATATCACAGCATATTCAAGCCTCATGCTCTTGGCATTTTCAGAATCTGGTATTTTCTATTCCGATGGAGAAGTTGAGAACTCAAAGACAGACATCAACATTTGGGGAAGCTTGGCATCCCTTAAGGGCAAGGAATTTACCAGAAAAAGGGACATGATCCCCCACCCTACAGCCATGACAGTGCATTGTGAGTCATTGTATGGATATTCTGAATCATTGTGTGAACTATAAACCTTGTCTAGACATGGTCAAGAGACCATTTTGAGCATAACCACTTGGTAACAAGAAAATGTTAAACTTTGATTGATAATTTTTTATTTGTCGTCTTCAGATCAGTCTTATCAGACGTTACAAGATAAATCTCCATGGTATAATTTCTTTCATACATTTATCATTTGTAGCTTTAATATGGTATATACAGGGATCTCTCTAGGCGTGCGGGATGTGGGATTCCTGCACCAGAATTTTGATTCATGCACTGGATTAATTTTGAGGGGGCGATTCCCACATTGAAAATGACAGAAAAAATACTTTTTTTTAACTGGGGGGCCCACTGTTCCTGAAAAATGGCCCCCAACTGAACGAGTAAGGTGGGGGTTTTGATACTTTTTTTTTCTAGGAAGATCCCTGTATATACCATGAAATAAGATATAATGTATAGTAAGTAATGATTAGAACTGAGAGTTATTGAGGTAACAAACCGGTTTTTGGAACTCTGTATGTGCCCCACATTTCCCAACTAGACAATTAGTATATAAAGTGTTTTCCAATGAGCTTTTACAAAATCTTAAATATTTTCAATTTCTCATAAATGTTTAAGAATTGTGAGCCATAGTTTAGTTTCCCTATAAAGTGGGGATTTTTTGCTTCCTCAGTTTTTGGCATCTTTATGCAAAATTGCAAAGCGTTTTGATTCCTGATAAATATTTTTTTTTCTTGAGTAGAAACCTGCCTTATGAAAATTCAATACCATGAGTTTCTGTTTTAATTGAATGATTTTTGGGTTCATTCCACCTATGACATAACCATAATGGTATCTACATCACATTGTCTACTGGCCAGCCTATTCAGCGATTCATTGAATATTTCTCAAACTCTTTATCTACTTTTGTCCTTTATTTCCCAGATTTCAATGGTGGAGCTCCAGGATCTCCAAAGAGGAAGAACAGACGAACATGTATGGCGCATGTAAGGTCTGACTCAAGTCGGGTGGATTTCAGACTTTCTAAATATGGCACAGACACCTCCAACTATATATGAAAGAAGTCAAGTTTTGTTACAAAATAAACCAACGAAGATATCATTCTGGTGCCACATTCTTTCAACTAATCAGGCTAATCAGTGGGTAGTCAGTGCGATAAGATGAGTGAGCTATTCTCAGGAGTTCTATCATAAAATGTTTTGTACCTAACCATCTCTGCAATGGTGGTCACTCCTGTGTCTACATATTCTTTTGGTGACACAATCTTCATACAAACTGAACATGATATACTGATTAGTGACTTATCAGTCTAATCTGTTACAGAAGTGTTGGATTTGAGAAATGGGGCAGATACTGCTGGCCTGGAGGACTTTGACAATGGCACAACAGTGTTGGTTTTTCATGCATCTTGACATTTGTTCAAAATGTATATAATATTATATTGTCATTATGTTTAATTGTCGACACTACTTGGCTCTTATAGACTTAAGCTTAAAGTTAAGAGAATATATTTTTGTAAAATTGTTATGTTATCCTGACATGATGCCTAATAATTTTCAATAATATGTCATTGTTAAAAGAAAGCGCTGATTCAGATCAAAAGATTTTAATACTGCAAGCTAATAGATGAAAAATATAAACTAATAATATTATGATCAACAGGGTACAAATCGTCCTAATGGGTATGAGGCGTTTTAGACGTTTGTCATTAATGTGGCATCCTGATAGCAGATATGTCTGAGGCAATGAATTCAGTACTTGATTCCAATGAAATCTGGGCTAAAGTTTTGGCACAAGGCGTCTATGGGAGACTCATGGGAAGGGTGTATTCACAGGTTATCATCTGTGGATACCTGTGGCTCCCTCTCTGGGATTGCAGTAAAACCATCATTAGAGATGACATGATAGGATTGATAAATTTCAAAGGAGACTTATTTTCATGTTATGATTCAGTGTGATTTCACTACAATGAATGCAGAATATTTTAAGACATTTCAAGCAGCTGTTATTTGACAAAGCTTCCTGTGACAATTGTTCATTGTTAAAACAAAACATAGAAAAAGCAATTACTCTCAACATTATGATGAAATACATATTGGGCTTTTTGATTGTTTGCCTTTTTGTATTTTATGGTTTAGCAATGTAAAGCCATGTAAAGCCATAAAGAACATTGTTTAAAATGTTCTTTGTTTTTGAGACTGTTTCTATGAGGATTGGGTCAATGAGACTATGGAAACACTAGTTCTTTAATATGTTGTGTTAAAAAGGCAAGGTACCACAAATCACCTTTGATAATAAAGTACTTAATATAATGGGGGGAAACAGTATGCCACTGGAAAAGGACCCCACAACCTTCTGCCCATAAAGAACCTCGTCCTCATCAGACCACCAGAATAGTGTCGTTGAAGATTTTCCGAGTGTGACAGTGGCACCATCAATTGTAGTATGTTAGAATGAGACTCAAAATTCGGTATTTTGTTATCCTTTATTTGAATAACATTGTATCTACAGCATTCATTTGGAATGGACAATATCATAACAGAATGTTTTTAAGGTGGTCATGCACCTGACAATATTTGGATTAACGTCTTGCCTAGTTATAAGGCTGGTAACTATAAGTACATATCTAATTGTTTTGTGAAAGCAAATATCAGTCCAATAAATGGCTAACCTTGAGCATGTGGGAATGATGTCAGAACTGACAAGCTGTATAGGGCTGCCCGTGGATAGCGTTACAGCTTATACTAACCAGTCAGTTAAATCATTTTACTTACATCATTCAATAGGAACATTGAACATACCCAAAATAACATAGTACACATTAAATTATGTGTTTAGATGAGTTTTATTCACATATGTTTTTGTATGATAGTAAAACAGGTATCCCTCTTTGTGGCCCAGAACCTTTAATAATGTTGAAATAGTGGGGTATTTACGAATTTTCTGCTCAAAGTTCAAACATCATAATTTTTTAGAGTTCAAACTGTGTTCCTTATTCCTGAGAGGTGGGCTTTCTGGATTTACCAATTGTAAATGGATGTATTCCAGACAGTCCTGGAAGTAAATAGGCCAATGGGACATACAACTCTTTGTTAGTTCACAGCTTTAGTAATTTAACATCTTGTACAGTGTGCATGCCAGCCAGGCTATCCACAAAGCATAACTAAAGGACATCTAAACATAGAAATCCCCATTCTTCTTTAATCCATATCTAATTCGTAATTAGAAATGTCTCTATTGCAATGTTCAACCCTGAAAATACATAGTATAAAATTCTAGATTCTTTTGATTATAAAGGAATGTATTATCTACAAAATTTCATATAAATAGTGAGCCTTTGTATGTACAGTCTTTTTTTGATTATTAAGGCTGGAAACTTCCTGGTCAAATGTAAATTTTGCCAGTAGGAAGAGAAGATCAGGGAACGGTTGTGAAAAAAATATTCTACTCTACTACTTCACTATAAGTAACTGGTCATAAGATTATATTCCAATGTAGGACACATCATGATGTCGCAATGCCACATTCCTTAACTGATATCTAAATCTACAACAAAAATTGCTACAGGGAATGTTATAACAAAGTAAAAGACAAACATTCAAATTGAAACACTGTTATGGATTTCAACTTTCTGTTTTCCCTACTCAAATAACTTGAAACTTAAAGCAAATGTTAGAACATTCATCAAACTGATTTCAAGAAAAAATACCTGGACGTAATTGGACAAATAATCAACCATTTCACATGTGAAAAAAAAAATCAATAGAAATAGATGCATTAGAAAGTTGTATCAATATTGCCTTTTGTCCTTCACATGTCCTTTCTCAGATATGTTCTGTACTATTTTGCGTAGGCCTTAGTATTCATTCTATAATCCGTGGTCTCAACAACAACATTGCGGCCATAGTATTTATTGTATAATCCATGGTCCCAACAACAACATTCCTCTCTGGGTCACCGGATATCTGTGATGTTCTTACATATCATACTGGTTTTGGTCCAAGGGAATTCCCTTTTTATTTTAATATTAGATTGAGACATGCTGTATAGCCTCTATGATGTGTGTGTTCTTTCCTGGATATGTTCTCTATATGAAGCCATTGTTCCATCCATTCTAGGAATGATTCTTCTTGCTCAATGATATGCACTCCCTCCCCACATCACTCCCGATCTCTGTACCTCCCACTCTACCCTTTAACCCCGCCCCAGCTTGGGGCAGGCATACTACACCATCACCTAAAACAGCATATTGCTGGCTTCTTGGCCCGCTTCAGAAAGGAGAAGCTGAACTTGACTGGTCCAAGACAGAAGGAGCAGGGTTTGGTACTGACATGTGCCTCCTGTGAATGTTTCTGCACAGACTTTTGTCTCTGAAACACCAGGTGTTTCTTGGTGAGCTTGCCGATGTGGTGGAGGGCAGCTACCTCAAACAGTTGGTGGACGGTACGTGAACAACGCTGGGCTGATGTCTCCACATAGGCGATGGCCCCTGAGATCCGCGCAGTCATCATGGCCTGCAAAATGGGGAAAGAACAGTGGTTTAGTGGAGGTAAACCAACACGGGGACGAATGTCCAAGCTATCTCCAAGGTGGTTTGTTAGCTTATCTTACATCCCATAACCATACTATAGATATTTTGAAGTTGTCAAAATCTTTATAGGTTGCAAAATATAGATTTTACAACATATACTGGATCATATATCGGCCTAGGTGTGTGTATTCAGTACTCCTGCACAAGATTAGACCAAGGATTCCACAAGTTTAATAGTTAGAACAAACAATTTCTTTCATTTTTATCTCTCTTTATCTCTTGAAAACATCACAAATTGTTTTAAAAAATGGAGGACTGTCTCAGATTTACATTAGGCATTTCTTTTCCACCTTCTCTGTTTTACAATATGTATTTACTTTTCTCGATGCAATATATTTCTAATAATTTGGGAAAAAATAATTTTCTGAATGAAAGGAAGTCAGCCTGTCTCTGCCCTAGTCCATCTCACCAACCTGGTTGAAGGTGATGGCGATCTGCCGACAGGATGCCAGCCTCGCTATGGTGTTGATGTCATTGCGCAGGTCACACTTACATCCCACCAGAACAAGACCCTGCCGGGGACACTGATCCCGCACTGTCCGTAACCACTGCAAGATGATTGGTCAAAATTAAGTAGTATGAAAATTTATGAACAACATTCGAGTTTTAGAAAACATTTTGTATTACAACTATTAAAGAGATGAAATGAATATTACTCAGTAAAACTAAAATTGCAGTTTTATCCACAACACGAAGGGGAATAGGGGATTTCATAGTGACTGTCTTGGATTTATGTACTAAAGTGCATTATGGGAAACCGAGGACTGGGTGAGTACAAATCAATGGTTTCTCAAAAAGGTTATATGAATATGAAAACACCAAACTGTAGGTAAATAACTCTGTCTCATGGAATTATTTGGGACATAGTAAATTGCTATGGCCACTATGTAAATCTCCTCTTGACTCCCATCCCTACAAATTAAAGTTCATATGTACTCAGAATATCGTTTCTATAATAACATTGATATGTAAAAGTGTAGGTCTGCTCCAGTTGATCATACTAATTGACACTGAGTTTGAGATTGACACTACTATACCCTAGCTGTAGGTATTTCCATATTCCTTGAGCAGATTACACTTACAGCTAGGAATACAATTGGGTAGCTTTTTTCTTAATCGTAAAATGAAATGTTTAAGTTCACTAAGCATATCAGATATCCTTTGTGTAATGACAGCAGCTGTCATATAGAGGTTAATGTATTTATCATACCACCTTATATATTGATGTATTGAAATGATTTTAGAATGATAATGTATACACTGTATAGAATTGCATAGAAAACAAAGCTAACCAATAGTTTCTGATGCATGGTTGAATGACATCTGATCAAACACATACCTCCACTTCTCCATCAACAACAATTATCCTTAAAACATAATCCTTAAGTTTCATCAAAAATTGAATTTAAACTTGTCTGATGAAGGCAAAAGCAATGTGATTATATCAAATTGTGTGATGGCAGAGGCATGGTACGGCTATATAGTGTAAGTACCTGGAATAAATCTCCAGTTCCGCATATTGCATAAAGTATTGTTTGATGGTATGACAAGAATGACTTCATAGGTATAGTTTTTTTTTTTTTTTTTTTTTATTAATCACAACTTCATATACACAGGGTTTATGTTCTTCCAGTTGTCTATATAATAATGGTAATGACGCACATTGAGATGAACAAGATGAGTAAAAACATAACGTGACAATTTATTCCAGCGCAGTCCGATGTCAGATCAATAAGATAAGGATTTTTGTGCAATCACGTACCAGAGAGCCATGGTAATTAATATTCGTAATCAGGGTTTGTCCGCGTTGTTTGCCATGACCTGCCTGTGTTTTTTCAGGAGGGATTTAAATTTCACCTTTGTGGTAGCTTTCTGTATATCAGAAGGCAGCATGTCCCATAACCGGGCTCCCCTATAGAAAGGGCTTTTTTGGACCTTCGTTAACTTAGTAAAGGTAGTTTTGAATTTCACCTTCGCAGAACTTCTAAGGGTGTTCTCAGGTCTCTCTAAAACTAAGTTACCCGGGACGTGACTTTGACGGTACATAACTGAGAGAAGGTGGTCCGTTCGTCTCTCATATAACGATTTATGACCATATAATACCATTAATTCATCGTATTTTAGGTGGCTGTTTCGCCGGCCATCTATAGTATACATAGCCCTCTTTTGGATTGAATCTAGGCTTTCTAATTTTGTAACTGCACAGGAATCCAAAAGAAAGTCACAATAGTCTAACAACGGCAGAATGCATGATTTATAAATTAAGTTTGCTATCGAACTCGTTATATACGGACGTAATATAGTGCCACATTCGCAGTATAATCCCCTGTGTGTACTCTATTTACATAATATTATACTGTTGTTTCTGTCTCTTGAGGTCAATATGAAAAATGCCCATGTGCCACCCAAAGGTATTAAGGCAGCAGAATTATGGAAAGAAAAAGTCTGTTTCCTGCCCACAGAACAATTGCCTAGGGTCTGGCATTGATCTGATATTTATTATACGCCAGAATAACTGTGTGTCAATTTATGGTTTTCAATTGCATTTGAATAAGGTAAATGTTCCAATACACATTAGTATTGTTTGCTTTTCTTGTCCATATTTTGGTATTCAAAACTGGATCAATATTGAGTGTTCTGTAAATGAAAGCTATTGTGTCCAAACTTAATTGTGTCGCAAAGTCATTAGGCTTGATTCCACAATAATGGAAACTCACGTTCAAAATGACCGGGGAATGAAGAGAAGCACGGATGCTGTTTATTCAATAATTGTTATTGCATGCAAATTACATTATCAGGTCTGGCCAAGACAGAATTCTATGAATAATTAAGTGAGCGTTGCTAAACTTGCATGGATCAGCATATCCATAATCAATTGCTGAAGAATTAAACTGACAGATCTTATCATGCAATAACATAAAAGCTCTAGATCTCTTTTCCCCTTGGATAGATTTGTGAAGAACTTAAACAGAAGGAGGGGAGGGGAGGGGTGCACCCAGCCAAGGTGTGAAGTAACGGTCACGTTATGCAACCATACTGTTTTGGTTTGTCTGTTACTTACTAAAATGTCACATAACTGGTACATTATTTTCCAAAACAGAATGTCATCATAACATTCTGGTGAGGTTAGGTCAAGATCAAATTAAAACAGAATGTCATTGTGACATTCTGATTAGGTGAGGTCTAGAACAAAATGTTGTTGAGACCTTCTGACCAGGGGAGGTCCCATCCTTACCTAAACAGAATATTTTTGTGATGTTCAGGTCTTAACCTTACCTAAACAGAATGTTACAATGACCATCTTATTAGGTTAAGTGTCACCCTAACCTAAACAGAATGTTACTGTGACATTATTATCAAGTCTCAGCCTCATAAATAAGGTTACAAGAACGTTATCAGAACATCACAATGTAACATGGCAACAGTTGCTTGCAACAATGTAATTGGGAGTCATCAAAATAATGTTGCTGCAACCTAACAGTGTGACATAACAAGAATCAATCCAGAATGTTGATTCAACGTTATTAAAACGTCATAATATAGTTGGCTGGGCAATCAATTCCCCCACCCCTCACAGGTCATTTACATAATTTCCTCCCTGCTAAAGATATTAGTTATTCACAATTATCTTAGAATACTGAAAAATCCCTAAATTAGGTCCTTTGAAAATAGTTTACCACTCTCTTTCTGTTTAGAATCCTTCACCAAGTCACCTATCATCTCTTTACTCAACAATCAGGCCACGTGTCAACTTCTGTTTCTCATCCATGACTTCAAACAGACAAAAACATTTCACATAGGCATCCCAGTTAGGTAACGATGTAAAGCCACGTCCCCACTTGGATGACAATGTTTTTAATCGCCGGGCTACTAGTATTAACCCTTTCCAATCAAGGCGACCAAGAGGAAAAATAAGCACTAATTGCCCATGGCAGAAAGGGTCAACACTAATTGCCCAGCTACTAATATTGTAGTCGCCCAAGTGGGGACCCTGCTTAACAATTACATTCCATGAATACACGTTTTTGGTTGGTCTGGCACTTACTAAATTATCACGTAACATTTTGTTATTGACCTTAGAGTGTAAACCAAATGTTGTGACATTCAGATTAGGATAACCCATGACTACAACATGACAATATAATTTAACAATATCAAATGATTTTAATACGACTATTTTGAAAACAGCATCCTTGTCTGGGCAAAAATATCAAGGCTGAGTGCTGTGAGTGCCCGACACAAATTGCCATGTTTGTATACTACTAGTCAGGTCCATATACCCCAAACAGGCTGGGGTTGGTTTGAGCACTGAGGTTATCCCCAATTGGTCACATATTACAGTCTAAATTACAATTGAAGAGTCTCCTCACTTGTTAGATGGATGTAAAAATGTAAAAAATACATATGAAAATTTAAAAAAAAGAGAAGTAGTTAATTCTGCCCACACCCTTTTGCCCCAATAATAGTGTAGGTATATACCAGTATACCATTGGCATGTGTATCCCAACATCAGTTATGTTAATATAATAGTGTATACCTAATACAAAGTGCAGTCTTCATGTACCTCTCTCACTGACTGAATCTGGCCCTCTCTTGGTCCTGCTCTTCCCCGGTGCTTCACAGAACCTATCATACCCTTATGCCTAGCGTGTACATTATCTCACTCACGCCGCGCCCACCACCTTTGATTGCAAACCGTGTCCTCATTTAACAGACGACAGCATCCGCTCTAGATAGCACCATGGTGTGCTAAAGAAAAAACGGGAGAAAAATAGACAAGAAAACAAAGGACAAAATAAGGAGAAGTAAATAAAAAAACTAAAGATGAAAAGCATTCCCCAATGGGCTAGAATGGATTAGGTTCCAACACAGAGTGTGTTTTTGTGGCCAACCTCAAGTGACTTGCGTCTTCTTGGTAGGGGTAGGAAGAGTGGGGTAGCGTAGCATGGTTGGTGTGATATTGTGGGGGTGAGAGGTGTTGCACCAGTTTACCCCAGCTGTGCCATGGTCTGTGGGGAGTCGTTCTCTCCCAACACCACATACCGACAGGACCTCCTGGGTTTAACCAGCTTCACACCAAGTTTTCAACCAAAACATGATCTTCTTTGTTTTATCTTTATCACCTAATGATCACACTCTTGGGGCAGTTTCCTGTCACTGACCTTTAAAAAACACAGATGTCCAAATACTCTAATGTCACAATGCATACTCCAATGTCACCCACCAAAATTAGCCTACTTCATTTACTCACTTAAGCCTGTATGCGATTACTCGATTCTGACTTCTGAGAATTAGCTAATTTTTTTTAACAAATAATTATAATTCAACCCATGCATACTACATACTATTTGAACAATAGTTTAAAATACTTTCTCATGAAAAAAAATGTCCCTCATTAGCCTATTGGCAATTTTTACAATTTTGATTAAAAATCAATTTCTGGAATACAGCCTTAGTCCTTCTCCTCCCCATCCCCAGTTCTTTTCTATTTGAGAGCAAACCAACAATTTCAAATTGGAAACAAAATATTAATATTGTTTTTAGAAATACAAATTGCGTTTGGGAAGGATTACTCAGTGACAAAATGAGCATTAGTTCTCCATTGTTAGGAACACTCTGAGTCTGATATCGGAAACATTACTTAGCATTGCTCCTGCAAATGAGGACCTACTAGATGCTACTTTGTTATTATAGTCATGCCGCTAGCCCGTGCTGTATACTCTATATGAGCCTGTATAAATCCTGTTCATTAAGCCACTGTGTCTGTTCCAGCTATATGTACGTTCTGACTGAGATGTCAGCCTAGGCATAAACAAGAGGCTCTGATTAACAGTATCCTAGATATCTTTTTTTATTTCAATGAAGCAACCGTTCATTATCAAAGTAATTAAGACCCAATTCCATCGTATGATGTGCAATGTTCCCCCAATGAGGGCCCTTTTTAGCTCCACATCCGCGCTCTAATCAACCAGCCTGGGGATGCAGCCATTGATTACACCCAGGGAGAAATATCGGCACCCCTCAGGAAACCCCCACTCCCATACTTCAAGGCTATTACTTTTAAACATTACTTTTACGTTTCTTTAATAACAATGTACAGCTTTATTGCCGGTTGGAGGACTGGCCAGGATATTGGAGAGGGATGTCCCGGCAGGTAGGGGAGCTGTATACACCCTATTTGAATTTCAGATTTGAGCTGCTGAGGGGTAAGGGGCTCGGGTGTGAGCAGCTCGCCGACAGACACTGCCCACACCCCGGTGTGGGAAGGCTCACGGCCTGTATAGTACGCGGGGTCCCTATGGGGCGGCGAGCTCTACACTGTCTAGGGTACTTGACTTGAACTTCAAATTTGAGGAACAGTATCCTCAGTATGCCCACCAAGGATGTGACATCGCATAATGTTATGATAATGTAGCTGAATGTCACAGAATGTTATCCGACATCACTGACCATTATCATTGTGTACGTCACTCCTTGGCTTGGTGGTCCTTACTGACCTCAAAAACGATTCTGTCTGAGATTCACTTTGTATATCCATTATATTATACCATTGTATGTAAAAGAAAATTAAATGGCAAATAAGGAATACAGATCATAATATCAGTAGTTGATAAGCAATTTATATATATCTATATCAACCTTGTAGAATCACTTTAGAATCCCTACCTTGGAAAACAATTCTGAGATCGCATGAAGCCATGTAACAAGGCTTACTATGAATGAGTTGTATACTGGCAATGGCTATTTATAATAATTAGACATATGCATCTTAAAATGATAAGCCTACAGTCAATAGCAAACATATTGAGATGAGGGGGTGTCGTAATAAATTACTTTTACTCAAATTACACATAATTCACGGAATATCAAATTCAGAGTCTAGCTAAGACAAACATTAATGTTGTTTTATTTATTTTCAATGATGGAAAATCAGTAGAAATTATGACCAAATCCATAAGTGTGCAGTCAACACCCCCTACCCTACTTACTTTACCTCGTCCCCCCAACCTCCCCGGGTTGATTATAGTATTTGGCAGGGCTGACGTCCAGGGACGGTTTGCTGCGTGTCCTGTTATTTGTTGGCCATTTGTTCCAATTTATCAACACGGCTGTGTGACCGGCTGTACGGAAGGACCCCCGCCCTCCGCAATAGGACCAGGCAGAATCACCGTCAGGCACCCCTTTCATCCTCAACAAACATGGCTGTGTCCATCCTGACTGTTGCCTTTAAATGTTTATTTACACAAACAACCGTATTATGTAATATTTGAATGTAACATCTTTCTCAAAGTGTGATTGTTATATTTCTGGTATTAGAGATTCTGAACTAACTTTGATGTAATAGCTCTGGGTTATGTAGACGCATTAGGGTGCCCACAATGTCATAGTAGATAGACCTCTTCAAATTGATCAGAACCTTTCATGCATATGCATAAACCAGTTCGTATGCAAACATCATACTAGGCCTTAGATCTTATCTTTTAAATTTGAAGGGAATGAATTAAATTTATCCGACCAAAAGAGAAATGATCTAACCCATTTCCATTCCATTAAGCACCATCATAAATGAAAGGCAGTTTTTGTTTTTTTAAAGTGCACCTAAAATTATCTGAAAATTGCAGAGCAGTCTTTTCCCTAAGGGAAGTCTTCAATCATTGCAGGAGTGCTTGTGCATGGATGCACATGCACATTTCTGTATGGGTGGCTGGTTTGGAGAATGGGTCAAAGCAGAGGGACAAGCAGCGCATGCTTAATCTAAAGGGAACAGGGGGTGGTTCGGGGGGCAGTCGTCGGGGATTCAGCAGGGTGGTGTCATTCGTTCTGGTCGATGATCACTCCCAGTCCCGCCCCCTTCCCCCACAGATGCAGACATTTTACTGACTGGACTCAGTTCAGACTGTGTACACTGTGCCCCTACCCACCCAGCGTCCTGCCGACCCCCTGTCACAATCTCCTCACCACCCCCTCGTTCTCTGCTTCATCGCACCCTGCCCCTACCTGTCTTTGTCTGGGCTTTCAATTAGAATCCTACCCTCTTCTCTCCCTGCTCCCGAGCAGTGCAGTCCTGTATGCTCTGTTTTGTTTGCATGCCTGTATCCCACCTTGCTCTCCTGATTATGTGCTACACATCCTCCTTATTACAACTATATAAATGTTTCAGGGTTTAACAGAGGGCCCAAGACGTCATGCATCACTGCCAACTTCACCCCCGGTTATTATCAAAAAGAGTGTTTAGACCCCACTCTCTCTTGTTCAGAAGTACATCTCAGATTTATACATAAACATACATAATTATATTAACCCCTCCCCCCCTTGATGCTGACATACCCTTTCACTGCCGAAGAACACGATCAGGGCCCAACTGGTCAACCCCCTATATTTCTAAAAAATAGTAACAGGGAATTCTCAGGAAATCCTTATAGAATCGGTGGGGATTACCTAGATATTTTAATGAAACATCAGGACCTCACCTTAATAGCTTCTAAAGTGTAATTTCACATGTTTATTTACTCTTATATGATGAGAATATATTACATCTAAATTAACCCATTGCTTTTGTACAATAATGATTGTGAAACGTTATGCACAAAAACCCTATAAGTGAGGGCCTGGCTTTAGTCTCGAACTCTTCTCCATTGGAATTTGGGGCAAATTGGACCTTCTGACTTCAATATTCGTTAAGCTATGTTTTTGTGATAGGGTGCAGTTTTAAAAGTTAAGTGTATTTGGGAATAAACGACAAATACTTGTGATAAAAGGGAGAAAAATGAAAATATGGCAAATATTGGCTTTTTGGTTGCCATAGTAACCAAATTCCCAAAATATTTCGTTGATTCTTAAAGAAATAAAATGACCATCTACAATTCATCTAAATATAATAAATAAATCACATCCATGGCTCTGAGTTAAAAAGACCTTATCTAGATACATGAGAATTATTACAACGTAAATAGTCTTCCACTACATTTCAAGAATCATACCCTCGAAGACAAAATTATTGTCTAAACCAATGAACACTAAATGCCTATTTTGGACAGTAAAATGTCTAGGGAAACCAAACACTTCTAGTAAAATTGAATTTACAAATGTATTCTGCCTGCTTTACAGCCTTTACGTACACCTTGGACTTTTGTGATAATTGAATAGGGACGAAATACCACACAAAGGATCAGTTTATTACCATGGCGCAATAATAATTTTTACACTTCTATACGGACATGCATCATGTATCTTGTTTTTATAAATATCTATGCATTAGAGCTCAAATCTACCTCCCCCCGACACACATATATAAGTAGCGTCACAAAAATATATATACATACACATAACAAACATAATTTTATCATGGACATATTGGACCTGAAACTATATAAATTATTATGTATATAGCTGCCTCTTTCCATATGTATTTGTATATATGTGAAAAGAGGAGGTTACTGTTGTCCATTAACTGGCACTGTTGAAAACTTCTGAACGTAGCCTGTGAGAATATGCTCTTGTTAAATATTTACATTTCCAACTCGTTACTGGTGAGGTCACCCAAAATAGCTGCCGCAGTTATGCAACTACCATTTATTATTGTCTTTTTTGTATCCAAACTCCTGAACGTGACCTGCATAATACAATCTCACATTGTGTGTTTTGATTAGCATGTATCGAATGTCCGACCCTTTTCGAAAGTCATGCATGTAGCGTTGGTCCACTTTCTCTGACCTTATTTAAATGAAAAAACAAACATCCTTTTTATGGGTTGATAACTCACGCGTACAGTTTATCCATTCCCAGTTGTCACTTAAAAATCTAATGAATTTGGGGTAGAATAAAGGATTTTGGTAAGAAAAAAGAGGCCTGGGTTAAGAAAATAATATGTTGCCCTTTTTGTCCCCTCTTTTTCTGTAGAGGTGTCCACCAGAAGATGGTTACAACCTCCAAAAATAACACTCGTTCTACCTTTTAGGAAATGCGTAATTACATATAGATTCTCAACACTGGAATCTACGTGGCAAGTATAGTTGCTGATATGTCCTGTCCAATGAATGGAGGAAAAACAAATGTAAAAAGCACATAATAAAATAACTGAAAATCCATAAAAATATGGAAACGGCTCCAATTATAAAGCCATAGACAAATACACCGTCACGTCCCTTGATGCAGAAATATATCCTCCAGGTGACCTACAACTGAAATAAAAGTCTATTCTTCTTTTTAGGTGTCTGGCAGAGAGTCTAGTTAGCTGTATGTGACAGCCCTCCACGCCCACCCAGCAGGCCATTAGTACAGACGAGGCCTAGCACCCCTGAAAACTATGAGTCAGTGTTTCTTAAATACCATGCCATTTTTAGATATGAAGAAAATCAAAATCTAAAATGCAGGCCCTATTGCAATATCAGTATTTCCTAAATTAAAGTGGTCAACATGTATTATAAACAGGGGCGCATACCAGAGCCGTAGCCAGGGGGGTTCAGGGGGTTCATACGAACCCCCCTTGGATGAACTCTCCTTTAAAATATGACTTATATGGTAGCTACAAATAAAAACAACAACAAAAAACAATTAGGCCAAAATTCAGAAAAACGTCAAAAAACGAACCCCCCTCTCAAAAAAGCTGGCTACAGGCCTGCACATGAGGAGTGCCAGCAATATTTCAGGTGGATGTTCATCCTGAGACTTCAGATAGGGGAAGGCAGATATTGTAACATAACTGTTTTGTTTGTAAAATGTAGTAAAAAATACCATGGATCATCCCTCTGTTTCAGAAACCCTGGATACCATTTTATTGCAGACTGCAAAAACTATAAAAAGAGATAAAAATGCTGTGCATGTTCATGTAATTGCATGCCGTTTTATTACTCAGCTTCTAATCATGCTGACCACCCTACCCTCCTTTGTGAAATCCTGTATCCACCCCTGTATGTTCAGGATAACTGCAGTAAAATCATTAAATACAAAGTAAATAGGAAGCAGACAATAGGGTCATTTATCAAACTTAACATCTCCCCAGGTACACCCCCCCTATGGGCCCCCTCCATTAGAGGCCGGTGACCTACCCTCTTGGTGATTCCGTCCAGACCTTCGGGTCTACTGACATCAACACACAGAAGGATGACGTCAACGTCAGAGGGCAGCTTCAGGTTATGTGACGACCCACCTATGGAGTGAAAGGTGTGATACATAAGTGTGATTTAAGCCCTAATTACACTATGCATCGGTTATTTGTTCGCGTTTGATATCAGTATCCAATGTGTCTGATTTGTGTTCAGGCTATATTACACTACACATTAGACCCAACGCGAAGTAAATTACACTACTCGTTTTGGGTCATGTTGGGGGACATGTTGGGTTACGTTGGGGATGTGTGGGTTATCGTCTGGCAATTAGTTTGGTATTTTTATATATTATACTTCACGTTTGACAATAACATTTGTGTCTGCTATTTCGCGTCTGAACAGCCCCAATGTGAGCCAGCCAATGTGTAGTGTAATATGGCCTATATGAGTGTGATATATAGAGGCATGACATATGAGAGTCGTATATGAGTAATATATAGGTGTAATATATGGGTGTGATATATGAGTATGGTATACAGGCGGATATATCAGTGTGATATATACAGGTATGAAATGGGTCCTGTCAGATGCAGACAGGAGATATTTGGACCTTCTTTCTGAACGCCTTTCCATATATGCTGGCAAAAGTTACAACCTTTATTTCTTGTATTTATAAACAAAAATTTATATAAGACGACAGCAGGTATTTATACATACTGTTACTTGCTAGCTAAGGGACATCCCTTGGACTAACACTGAACATGCAATGTAAGAGTAAACTACACAGACAAATGTTATCAGTATGAATACAGCTTTACTATTTTTCTTTCAAGATTTCTTTTAAGATAATCTTCAGAGTTGCCCTTGATTTTCTTATTATTACAACGTCAACATAATAAATGGATATAGATATGTAAAGTTATTAATACATTATTTTGTAACATATGTGTATTTGTTGCTCATAAGAGTGCGTAAGAAATAAGATGACGATTCAGAATGAACAGTTAATTACATGGTTTAGATGATAAATTGGAACTATTGCAAAAATAAGTAACAAGTCATAAAGGAAATTAGGATTTTACCTACAATCTTTCTCTTCTAAACAATGTAAATACAGTTTAGGATTAATCCTAGAGACCTCAGGAGTTCCCAATAATAAACTACAGCTGTAAAATAGCATTTATTTAAAAATATACACCAGTTAGTGATGCAGAATTACATTTTCATAGTGTTTCTGTGTGCAAGCACACATAATTTACATGTACTGAAGGATCACCCAAGTTTCCATAGTTCCAGGAATGATAGGGGCTTTTATAACATTTTCGTTTTTGCAAGTGAAAAAAACCACTTATGGCACTAATGTGGCTCCATAAGTCGTATTAGGAATTTGGCTCCTCTAAGCAGGTGAGCAGTTTAAATTATTCTATTGAAAGCATGGACATATAGCCTAAAAACAAAGCAAGACTGATGCAAAGGCAGCCCTATGATCGCAGCCTATATGAATTCTATAGCAAGGGTGACCTCTCTTGGTTGTTGTTGATGAAATTCAGAGTTCCTTATTGTTTGACTCGTGTGGGCAATGTTGCTTATACATACTTAGTTGTTTTAACTAATACTTATGTAAGAAAAGTGTTTCACTAAAATTCACTTATTTAAATTTGGCTACTGCCAGAAAACTTTAATATTGATATCTTCAAGACCTGATCATTCAGATCTGCAAGAAATAGGCGTTCTTCAGTATAACTTTACAGTTAAACCAATTCGACATGCTTGTGTTTTTCCTTATTTCGCTGACTACGCTTCTTTTCACCCACCTGTAAAATCCCATATCTCCAGCTGAACAACAGTTTGTGCCCGGATGTCACAATGTGCCCGATAGATCCGTGCAATCGTAGAAGGCACATCCGGTCGGTTCTGGAAATGAAAGAACAAAATGTATAAGGGAAAAAAATGAATATGATTCTCATTTGACGGGTGGTTTATCTATATCCCATACATTGGCTTTAATATGATTACCTAAACACTCCCTATTGTTATAGATGAAGAATTCTCCCCTATTCCAATGTTAAATAGATTTTTTTAAATGGATTGTGACTGCTGCACAATAGGATGCAGAAACCGATTATCCTGTTGCCTGACTATGTTTTTCAGTTTGATTGAATTATTTGTACCCTGCCCTGGCTACATCTCGATAATCAAATAATGGCACAAATTAGCAGTGGATCCCTACTGACTTTGCTGTTTGCCTTTTGACCTATTCTTTCCAAATGAGCACACTGGATAATCTATAATTATTGTTTCATTAGGGATAGGACACACTATGCATGGTAATGTATTTTATCCTGGTTTCATTAGAGGTATTCTGAGTCAAGATTAAAACAATTTGCTGTTCTTATAAAAAATAAATCACCCGCTTCATACACGGTATGGCTGTAATCATGTTTAAATGCATAGGGCAATTATGGTTTATTTAATATGAACATTCAAATACTTGCAACTAACCAATGGATTGCAGGCTTAGTTAAACTCGTAACTGTTCACAATTTGGACTGATTAATGTTATGGTTTCATTGAAATGTCTCCTTTAATCACACTATCACAAATCTCTGTAAATCAAATACTTGGATATTGGTAAAACTCTTATCTCGGAAAGATGGCATTTCTTACTTGAAAATGATATGCATGATCAACCTTTCAACTCAAAAGAAGTCCTCCAAGCTATACTTGTCATCAGAAGGAACATTTTACTAAAACCAAGTTTCCATTTACTGTTGAATAAAATGACACAGAAAAAAAAATCAATTTACGTAAATGCATTCAAATCAAGTATTGACGTGAGACTTTATCCATCCGTCACTCAGCGTACCATCTTAGAGTACTTAGAAGCCAGTAGTGCCATCTTATAGGCTTTAAGACCTACCCATCCCTGATCTGCTTATGCCAAGATGGCTCATACATTAACTTCATTGATCGACACACGGATCAATCCATCCTCCAGTTTGAGTATGTGTGCCTTCCCCGCTTTACTTATAACCCATTCAGGCTGCCATACAAACTAGAATCAAGGCATTCTGTATGCTCAGGTCCATTAATAGACTGCATAGGAATTTTATGATATAAATTATAACCAACTTATAAGGAGATTAGTTTGCCTAGAAATACATCAAGTGGTAACTGCATTGTGCCTTTACTTTTAACTTTCAAAAGTAATACAGTATAACATGTGTGAAGGCAAATCTGAAGCATATAATTATATTCAGTATTATGTTGGTCAGTTAACATTCATCATTGTCATGCCCATGACAGTGCACGTGAGTAATGACTTATGTGTGACAAGTGATACAAAATCATGGCAGATTTCATTTAAAGTGTATGGCAATGACAGTCCAAGCTTTCTTAACCTTGATTCAAAATTGGCAACAACTGCATATAAAAGTGGTATCTAACCTATGGCTTAGGTATTATATGAGTCTCTTTATACAACACCATAGATGATAAGTTGTGTATAGGAGACCCATACTATAAAAATAATTGCTTATTTGGGAGTGCGAGGCGATGTTTGCAGCCAATATTAAAAGTAACATTTGTGAAAGACTGAGGGGTTTCACTAGTATTCAATGCTGACAACTCTATTAATGAAGTGTTTCCTATGGGTTGGTATGTTAATTGGTATGTTTGTAACAAATACAGGCACAAATCTAAATTTCATACACGTCATCAAACTATGATGGATATGTCCAATATCGCCAAAGGGTGGTTGTGCAGGTACATCATTGTTTAGATGAACCAGCAAGTAATGTGACCTGACCATATAATATGTAGAAGATGGGAAAAGCAGAATCTAACATACTTATATATCATGTGACACCAATGACAAGGGCTCAGGGGAATACGAAATATGCCATGGGATGGAGAAATATGCCAGGGGACAGAGGGTTCTCTAAGCGGTGTCTGCCTGGGACCCTTGCTTGTCAGGTAGGATTCGCTTAATTTAAGTATTTCATCACTAAGCTTCTGCATCAGAATTTCAAATAGAAAATGAACTTGATCAAGGTTCACTTTCCATAATTATTATTCCCCTCTTCTAATGTGGCAAATAAAGTCTATAATAATCTGATTTTAATCAATGTAATGCCCTGAAGCAACAGGATATTCCCTTATAAAGCTTTTTGCATTGCTAGGTGTACTACCTTATAATCAAACTGGATGTAATCAGATACACCTTGAATACTGTTTCCTATGGTTGCATTGTTGCCGTTAATTGTTTACATCTGCGTCATTCCGAAGTAGCCTTTTATATTGTCATTGGAGGGTGGACAATATAAGCCTTGCTCAATTGGCATGTTGCATAGATATTCAAGGTGGCTTATGGTCATTTGAATTAAACTTCTAAAAATAACATCAAGTATGTAAGTAGGTACAGTGTCATCTTTCTAAGAGATGAATAACTGATAAAAGGATAATACAATTATTCTCACTTCACATAAACCTAATACACTAAGAGGGTATCATGCCCACCACACGGGCAATCAAATATAAACATTTGTGAGTAATGGGCAGCTATAGGGCTTGATGGTATTGGATGCATTCATATGTTTACACTTGGCTTAGCATAGCCAAACCGACCATCCAATAGGTCTGGAGGGCAAAGGCACCCAGGGTAAAGGTTAAGCCTCCAGGTCCCTTCACTACGGGACTCTAAATGGAAAAGGGGTCTTTTTTTAGGGACCCTGTCCCCACCAAATGCCATCCCGTCCGCCCCCACCCTTCTTTATTCGGCTCCCAGATTGAATTAACCTGGCTTCAAAGCCAATTTACAGACTGGTGACGTCACAGGTAGGAATAAACCTGATCACGTGGCCGAAGGGAAAAGTCTCTGCTACAGAAAATTAGTTGCCTTTCTACGTAGCCTCGTCCCCTGTCTGCTTTATATGCTCCAGGCCCACCATTTTTCTCATGGCTGTCTGTGCTAGTTATAAATAGTTAACTTTTCATCACGCGATGAATTCTGTCTGCCCCTTCTTATTCTGAAATCCCAGAGGAAAGTACCTCTCCAATTGTTTCCTTCATTTTTAAACTAGGGGCTGTCATAAAGAGAGAGAATTAGGTTCAGTAGTTTTAATCACGTTGTAGTCCGTGCCAAAGACTGCTCGTTAGTGCTAATTTGGCCATGCCTCTGACTTTTTGCCTTATGTTTTATCAACATTTCATTGCTTGCATTATCCAGGCCTCAGCCTCTTTATGTCGGCATTAGCTCGGGTTAAAAGGATAGGGTGGAATAAGTAGCCCTGTTAGAGACTTGCCGTACCCTTTGTGTGGAGTTTTGTCTTGGGCCAAAAATAACCACAAAAGGAATTCTCGATGCCAAAGTTCCAAGGGATGAAAAAGAAGCCAACATTTGCAATCTATTTTCAGAATTTCTCATTCCAATGTTTGTGATCTATTTTCAGAATTTCTCATTATTGCTACAACGCAAAAGCATTTGAATAAGTTATCCATTATGTCTATACCAAATACCATTTACCAGGCTGATTTCAAAAGTGTATAAAATCACACCATACTGGCTCAGTAGGCAATTCTATCAACATATCCTCCCCTCCAGACAACAACCCACGTCTTCTCCAACAAATACATTACACTTAATCTACTGCATTTAGAAGACATTGATGGCCCGCACTTAATCGATTGGTTTCATTTCATATTTAGATTGAGTACTACTGGCAGTCACTCTCAGGGATTCCGTGGGCAGGGCGTGAGTGATTAGGAGTACAAGGGGACCTGGCAGCGGGAGGTAGCTTTAAGGGGATGATCCACAATGCGATTTCGGGCCGATTTTGAACCGATTTTGAAAATTGTTTTTTTCATATTTTTTATTTTTATTTTGACCAATTATAACACAGTTAGTTCTTCCATGGTACAGATAATAATACAAAATCACCATCTTATTGCTAATGTTATGAAATGAGATGAGTTTAATTAATAGTCATTTTTCTTATAAACTGTGCTATTTTCCAATGGGTTTTGAATAATCCACATCAGAAAAATTGTATTTTCACAGGGAAAAATCATTCCAAATTAGTGAAAAATGCATTAAAAGAAAATTGGTTGGCGTTTTATCGCATCGTGGATCATGGCCTTTACCAACCCCTCCTACACCACCCCGTCTGTATCCAAGGTCCACAGGGGAGATGTGTTAGGACTCCTTACTGGCACTCTGCCCAGTTGCCTAGGAAGCGGAACCATTCAGCGCCTAACCCAGCAACCAAATTGTATTGTCAGGGTAAAAAGTAAATTGGAAGTACAGTTTAATCTTTTTTGGAAGTACTACTACAAGATTGTCCAATTTGAAATGTGTTCACAACTTAGAAAGTAGCATAAAAACATGAATTTGCTCTTTGAATTCTCAGACAATTGATTTTCAGCTAGGTTAAAGCCAATGATCGTTGACACAACACTATAAAGTATTGATTCCAGGACTGACAACCATAGGCCCATCATTGGTTTGGCAATTAAACCTATTGGTCTTAAAATTGGTCCAGAATCGGTCCACTGCCTATGATCCATGATGAAGTTAAAAACTGATTTTGGACCAGACATAACTAGCGAAAATATGAAAAGAATCTTATGGATTAAAACTTTGAATTAAACGCATTAATAGCATTTATGCTACATGAAATATATAATATTTAATGGGTAAGAACAGAAATAGGTGATAATAATACATATTAATCAAAGAAGATCAAATAAGGGGCCTTCCATTTAGTATGTACACAATATTTCCTAAATTTCAGACCCCCGACACACCCGTGGACTAAAGTACACATTGAAATTGAACAGGAATGTACGCAAATTTTCTAAAATCGCAGGCTCCCCACCCCCTTGCTGTGTACTTACTTAATGGAAGGCCCCTAAACTATCAAATGAACATGCATTAAATTGTCTACGTTACATTGGAGTTTACATTTAATCGACTTTAAACTGAATGAAATAACATTAAAAAAACATAGACTTGATAAAATCGGTACAGAAAAGGTGAAAAAATATCAGACATGCCAAATAATATTGTCAGCCCCTTTGCTAATTCAACTACCGGCTCAGAAATTGGTTTAGAAAAAAAATTGGTTTGCATGATCCAGGAGATGATTCACAAGAAAAAAGCAAACTGATTTTGGACTGACACCTTTTTTGGCCCAACACTGAGCCGATTTGAGAATGGTCCACTGTCAGTCTATTTTCATTGCTTCGTTGATTGTTGCCTTTAGACTGATTACAAAGAAAGGCCTATAGCTGAAAGAATATAAATTATAAAAGAAAATGAATAGATAAATAAAATTGATACATTGGTTGGTTTATTTGGGTTTAACACCCTGGTAATATCCATGGTCATATCATGGTGACACATCAATACATGTATAAGTTGACAGATAAATAGGTATGATTTTTATACAGATGACTCTCGATTAATGACCAAATCAATAATAAAAGATGGTTAGGTGGTTTCAAAACTATAATCAGATGATGCATCAATTAACACTGCTAATCAGGGACCAGCACAAGGCTATAATACAATAATACTCATATCACAATTTTCATATCATATGCTTACTTCTAAATTACAACTATACACATAAACCCTTTGATTGATCAGATCTGTTACCACATTATTCACCGAATTAAACACATCTATTATACACCATACTAGTAAAAGACTGTCCCTAAAGGCCCACGTCAATCTACGAGGCCAGGCTCCCTAATACCAGTAGGGACTGTATAGGGTAACAAGTTGCCGTGTTTACGGCTTGGCAAGGTCACCCGGCCAGTCCTTGGAGGTTTTACACCTGATTTCCCGGGCCAACTCCAGGTGTTGTGTACCACAAAGGGAGCGGTTAGCGGGGATCAAGGGGCGGAGGAAACAAAAACAGAAACAAAAAACACCCCGTATCGGTTTACAGTGAATGGTTGTTTTTGCATTTGGACTGCGTGTTCTTTAAGTAAGGTACCAAATTAGAGCACATAATGTTTAATGCTAAGATAGATGCTTTAAGGAAATCATGGTTACTATGGCTGTATGTATAATATAATAGCCATAAAGAGACTTAAATCTACTTCGTGGATAATATTCACTGAAATTCGACAGTCTGTATAGCTGTCATTATGCTTCGAGGCAAAGAAGGCTTATGAACATTTCTGACATCAAAAAGTAGTTTCATCTTATTCCTATAATATTGTTTGATTACAAGAGGTGTGGCATAATTGTCTCACTGTTCTCTCAAACACCTTTCTATATCGGCCCCTTTAAGGGTAGCAGGATATCCTACTACCCTAAAAGGGGGCACCAAATTATTATAAGGATGGTACAAATACATATATATAATTATATATTCCTTTAATGTTTCAACTTTTCATTAACGGAGTAATAAAGCTAACAAAATTGCAGTCCAGAGATGGCAGTAAATTTTCATGACTTTCTTTCTACCATACCAAGCTAGAACTATAGCATCGGTTATATGAAATAACAGCGGGTAAGGCCAAATGTCAGGGTGAGTCGACTTGGAAAGAACCCTTTCCTTTTGATGTAGTCTCATCTTGCCAATACCGATTATTCCACTTTACTACCCTCCATGTATGTATCATACTTTTAATCGATTCTGCCTGGAGTGACTCTTAGAGCTTTATCGATCACACAAACCCAATTCTTTTGGGCAACATCTTTTACTCGTAGAAGGGGTAGGTAAAGTGCAATTTAATCATATGTCAACACTTTGATGACACTTTGGAATTACCCTTTTCCAGTGAAGCCGGGACCAACATATCCAGGATCAAAATCGTTTGTTGATGTTTAGTGGTTTCAACAGTTATGTTATGATAGGAACATAGGCAATAGACATACACCTCAACTAGAGATATTTAGATTTTATAAATAATCTTAAATTTAGAGTTGTAATAGGAGGATTTGATAAATATTTCCCGTATCTATCTATGTCCAAACTTAATCACCATATTCATTTTTATTTCCTAATCTCTCTAATCATCAATCCCTTCTGGCTGAACATTCCATATGAATAATTGTAATATAAGTATATAAAACCAACCTAATTTTTTTAATAGTTCTTAGGGTTAGGAATAAATTTGCAAGAATTAGAAAATTCCAAACAAATATGAAGTTTACCATGACCTATTATAAGTACATGTGGCTTTCTCTATATAGATAGTATTTTTCAAGATGAGATTTACAGAAAGTCCACAACACCAGCCGTATGAGGGGCACTTATTAGTGTTAAAATGAGGGTGTGAGTCGAAAATAAGTTCGTAATTGATTCAAAGTGAAGATTCATAAAATCTGGAAATATATATGGATTCATGAAGTTCTTGACTACCACTTTGATGCGAGCGGTATGGCAATTGGATGTATACTAAAGGCCGTAAGTGTGCGCTGCCGAAATTGAGCGTATCAATGGAAACGTTCCACATTGGTGGGCCACATTTTCGGCGGCCAATATGTCACTTTCGGCGGCCGATTTAACACTTTCAGCAGCTGATTTTGCAAAGCAGCTACAAATCCGCAGCGCACTTTCGGTATGTGGAATACGGCCTTTAGAGAGATATGGTGGAAAACGCATTTTCCCTCACATAGGTTTTAAAGTAAGTGCCACACAAGGGCGGATCTTTGGGGTAGAGAGGCCCGCCCCCCTCCTCCCCTGTACATTCATATTGGTCGGCCCCCATTCCCCCATAATTCATGTTTTCACCCCCCCCCCCTCTTTAGTTCCTGGATCTGCGCGTTCTACGCACATAACAAAATGGTGTGATTGCCCTTAAGATAGAGATGCAACAGAACTGCCTATGCTCTAGCTTTGAACACGTAGTTCGACAGGATGTTACCTGTAAGTAAAGTTTAGTTTACAAAACATCAAAGAAAGCGTGGCCTGCCATACCGCTACCTTCAGCCGTCTTTGATGAGGGTAAAGCATCAAGGGCACACAGAACGGCTACCTGAGGGAGGACAGGCCATTATGTACTGGGTACGTTAAAGTGGCTATAACTATCAGGCACGGATACATGATTTCGAAAAGGGGTATGGGGGTCCACATATAGGGTAAGTACTAAAATTATGTGGATTTGCGCGCATGCGTGACATTTTTTTTCTCTTCAGCAAGTGTGAGTCCCCAGCAAAAGGGGGAGGGGTGAGGACCCCCTGGACGTCCCCAGATCCGCCCCTGACTATGAATATTCAGGGGTGGATACAAGATTTTCGAAAGGGCAGCGGGGGGGGGGGGGGGGGGGGCTGGGGGGAATCAGCATGTGGCCTAAGAACTAAAAAGGTACATTCGCATGACTGCATGTAACAATTTCCCCTCTTTTTATAGTTTAGGGGTCCACCATCAAAGAGGCAGGATCCCCTGGACCCCCTGGATCCACCATCATCTTATATACCAAACCAATGTTGTGGCGTCATAGGATGTGCTGATAACGTTTCACAGGCACGTTGCAGGAAATGACACTTATGTCGTCCCTTCATTGAGCACAGTATGAAGATATGCATATATATAAGGGCCACCTATTAATTACAGATAAATCAAGGCGGCATATGGATATAAAATTCTTCGCAATAATTATGACAATAATAAGAACCTTTAGGGGCGTCCGAGGGTGGCTGTACAACCCATAGGGGATCGCTACACCTGAAGTGATGCGGTACATACCGCCTGGCAATACGCCCTCCTCACAATATGCCTGGCTTGTCGATCCAGAGGAAAATAATACACTACATGACATGAACTGCGATATGCTATGATCATGTGACACAGAATTGTCACATATAAGAGACAAAATTTGTGGATACACATCTATGAAATACTTCGAACTGCCTATTTCAAACAATGATATCAGAATTTTCTGTAATATGATATTATCATGCTGATATCACAGCTCCAGTTCGTGTAGTGTAATGGGGCATTAAACGTGTCACTCACCTGCTCGACGGCCTCGGCCAGGTAGGCCTCGACCAGGGAGCTCTTGCCGCAGCCCTTGTCGCCGAGTATGGCCACCTTGCAGTACTTGGTGACCCCATCTAGCTTGTTGTAGGTGAAGTTGCCGCAGATGCACCATTTTGGGGGCATGGTCCGAGCTGAGTACACGGGGCTGTCCTTATGGTGACCATATATCGTAGTAGTAGTAGTGGTGGTGATACTGGTAATCCATGCTGTGAGTGGGCGTTAGTCTCTCTCCGCCCAGGAGGAGGTGGGGACTGGTCGGGCCCAGTTCACCGTCAGCGCTGGCCACCTGTTCATCCCATGGCTGAGGAGCAGTAGGAGTAGCAGGCTGGGTGTAGGCCACAGAGTAGGTTGTGTTAAGAGTTAAACCACCACTGCTGCTCACACCACTCCTCCCCGTCACCACCACCCGGGACGACTCAGGGCCGATATCACTTTATAACCCTGGCAGCTCCCGCCAGTGTAACACCGCCATCCAGGGTGTCCCCCAGCAGCACGTGATACTGGATACCCAGCCTGGTCTGCCTTAAATAAGGCTCGGCTCCAGGGATCACCGCCAGTGTGAGCCGACCGACCAATGGGGCCCTTTACAAGAGGGCAACGGCAATAATGGGAATTTTAGAAATTAAGATTATCCAATATTGTTTGGATTATGCTGCTTTAATTGTGAAATAAAGAGCTTCATGTCACATTAGATATGTTTGGTAATCCATGTGGTGACTTCTGTTGTATCCACAAAATGGCAAAGCAATAAACTCCAGGATGCGAAATTGCAAATATTGTTACACCTCACAGTAAAATCCAAAGTTCATTTGGGGGCCCCACTGCTTGCTGCCGCTGCACGTGGGAGTTGAAACTGCCTTGCCCGATGGTCCCCGACTCTGAGACCTAAAACAGAGAAGAGGTGTCATTAAAACTGAGATAAAAGGTGCTGGTATGCAGCGAAATGACGCTGCGGAAATTAAAGGTTAGGCTATATTTCCAACAGGCCTTAAAGGCCACACTAGGCCGTGAGTTATGGGAGATGCTACAAGGCCATGAACTTACTCATAAAACAACTATTAGGCCTGCAGAGGACCGTAAGGTGGGTTTTATAGGTGCAGAAACGGCTGTAAGTGAACGGGCCTCGGTGTAATCAATAATAGATCAGAGGCAGAGGCAGGCTGCCTGAGACGTTGGCCCGGGGAGATGAGAGGTTAAAAACCCCTACAAACATTGCGGGATTGGCGGGAACTGGTGGGGGGTTGTGGGGAGTGGTAAGGAGCGGTACTCTACCTGACAGAGGGGAGGTGCAAGGTAACAACTCAGGGATTGCCTAGGGGACTGAAATTACACATTGACATCACACATGTGCATTGTTCATCTGGTATTTGATCACTCCTTTTCCAATTGGTACAAACAGGGGTGTAACTATAGCCCAAAACCCATTACTCAATATTTTTTTTAATTTTTTTATTTGACATTATCCTGAAAGGGGTTAAGCTTTTGCCTGTTCTCTCTCCCCCCCACCTTCAGCATTTACATACATATATATCTATACACACTCTTTGGTAATGATTATGATACATAAGGGGAAATTGAAAACAATGTCATAGACATGGTAAATTCTGTTAACATTGTATATTTGCAATGTTCTACGCACATGTGTCATTCTAACTACGTCAATGACATAATAACATTTGTTCTCAATCACTTTAATGTTCAAAATGTATTCGCATAAATACATATTATACAAGGTGGATAGAGGTGGGCAAATTAAAGGCTTGGTCCTACAAACCAAAGGTTCCCCTACATGTCTACCCCTCTCAAATATAGCCAATAACTAATATAACATGCCCTGAGAAGGTGGGTTCTTCTAGATTCAATGGCAGATCCCAAAGCGATAATCACATTCGCCTGAACAATAGGACTACAAGCTGGACGCGAGAATGGGATAGAGGGAGGGGCGTGTGTGTGTGTGTGTGAGGGGGGGGGGGTGGCAGGGGACGCAAGGAAGGGAGTGGTGGGGGGAGGGAGGGGGGAGGGAGGGGGAGTCGGGGAGGGGGAGTGGGGGCGGCGCGAGGGGCGAGGATGGGAGTGGTCGCTCGGAGTTCTATAGAGGCGCTATGCAAATGACGTCACAAGTGCCAGGAATAGGCTTGCCGCCATTTGGTGATCAATTTATTATTCTTGTCATCCACGACTCCAAAGCATTTAAAATATAGTTTTATTCTATAATCACTAGGAATAGCCTCATGTTATAGTATTATTATTGAGAATTAATCAATGTGTGCATAGCCATGTGGTCTCGATCACCATATAGAGATCACCAAAAAGTGATTGCATGACAACATTTGTACTGTGATACCTGTGGCAAAACTAGGGGGTGGGAAGGGGAAAAGGAAGAGGGGCAGACAGCGGGTGGGAAGGGGGCAGGTAGGGACAAGAAAAGTAAGATTAATTCAACCAAATTCAGGATGTGAGCAAATCAACAAACATTTCAGGGTAATCAATATTAACTTATTCTTAAGCTTACAGACTCTATGATATTTTTATTTTTTTTACTATTTGGAAAAAACAGTTTTGTGTGAGTATAGTTTCATCTTTTAGTCCGAATATATTTTGAAAGGTTCACATACATATTGTGCAACAAACCTGCATTCTGATGCAATCTGTAGGGGGGGGGGGGTAATTGATTTTCCTGTAAAATGCCAGTGCTCATGCATGGCCTACTCTGGGTTAAAACCTCAAACTCTTGCCTATGTACCCATGACAGGGGCCTCTCCGGGAAGTCTGCTCGTTAGGGCTAATGGGAGATGTGCCTGACGCAGGCCCCGGCCACTACAACCCGATCGGCCTAGTTTGATACACTGGAGGAGGTGGCGGGGGGTGGGGAGGTAAAAAAAAGAAAACGTGGATCTGGATGTGGGTCACTGCCAGTTGTATTATGGGTAATTAGGGACATAATCATAGTAGCCATTTGGATAATGGATCATAATTGGGATTTTTGGTAAAAAGTAATACATCGTGTGCGTTTGGTTTGGGATATTAACCCTTTCCCCACACCACCATTTTGTTCAGGATTTAGAAAACTGAAAACATATTGTAAGTAGCCTCAAAATACGCCACATATATGACCCTACATAGACCTAAGTAAAACTATGTATGACAAAAAAAATTGATTTTTAACATTTAATTGTTAGATATATTATATTACGGATGATTTCAGGATTTTGAAATAGCACCTGTTGTGTTTTCTTAAATAGTTAGCTCTAAATTCACTTCTTTGGCTGTCATTGAAAAGATGTCTCAATGGACTATTTTGGCTGTCATTGAAAAGATGCCTCAATGCATCTGGCATGTTTTGGCTGGTGATGCCTCAATGCATGTAGAGTAGTAAAGTATTGAGTAGTGAAAGTTTCCACTGTAAGAAATAATGAGCTACGGTGCCGTAACAAAGCTGCATGCTGTGCAATTGTGATATTTAGGTAAAGAGACATTATTATTTTCTTTTGTGAGTGGCTCCTTCCTGTATCATATGTATGTTTGGATGCATGTATACCCCACTAGTTACACCCAAGTAACAGTGTAAATAGTATAGAGAAAGTAGGTTATGGTGCAGGTACACATCGATAGAGTTAACAATGTTACATGCGAGGGCCTACACTCAGGGTAGGCAACTTCATATAACTGAGAGCCAGAACATCAATCATTTGACAGTCATATATACATATATGCCTCAATGTTAAAACCCCTCTTGGCATCAACTTCAGGTGTCCATATTACAACATAACAACAAAGGTATGCCCAAGTAGATGGCTGTATGAGTCTTCTCTTCTTGCACAAGCACCAGTGTAAATATGTTAGCCAGTATAGGAGATACTGTATTCGAGGAGACCTGTTGTGCACATAATTTTATTTCATAATGTTTATATGCACTGAAATCCCATTTAGTTGAGTTTTATAACTGGGGATCATACATGAGTATACTGCATAACTCTCTCTGATAAAACTAAATTATCCCACCTGTATAAATGGCCGTAATGATGTCATCAGGGCTAAACCAAATCAAACAATGTAGCGTCCTGCTGGCTCGATACACCAGAGAGGGCCAGTATACTCAGCCTTTTGCTACACCTCTTCACATAATCCATACATTAAACACAGAGCCATACCTCATCTGCGACCCGCTTAAAATCGCCGCACAGCAGGCTGGTCAACAAATCAATGGGTGACAGCTGTTTCAACAGGCGTGCTTCCCAGCCCCACTCAGCGAGTTAAATAGCCTGCACTAATTGGTGAGCGGCTCGCAGGCAGGAAGCACTTCAAACGCTTAAGGATAAGGGGTGGTTCAGTCACTTTTAAACCAACTGTATAGGTAACCAATGGGGGACAGATTTGACTGTGATTGACTGGTTGTTTACTCCTAGCAGTCATCAGGTGGGAAAGTTCTGGTAAACCTTTGTTTACTTGTTCAATCAGTTGAATTCTAAAAGGCAAATCTTGTTAATTTCTTCTGGTTGCTACAGTCGGGTCTTGGTTTTATATTGAAAGAAATGAAGAAATATATTCAAATATCCCTGGGTTTGCCTTCTGTTCAGAATAGCTCAAACACAAATTAGTGTGATTTTTTTGTATGAACAGAGGACAACAAACCATGGCATTTGAAGGTGAATGACCATACCAGAGGGCTAGGCTACATAAAGCAGGGCCATGGTAAATGACTCAAGTGACCTTTGTTTATGCTTATAGTACAAAATATATGAACCGAAATTATTCAGAACATCAAGATTAGACAAGATCGTGAAATGGTGTGTACTTTGACAGTGCCATTTTGTATTAGCTAAAATAAACGTTAAATACTGTGGTTGTATTGCTCCTGGCCCAAGACTGTTACATTCTCCTTCATAGAATTAGGAAAATGGGCTTTTTTTTTTGCATTTGCCTAAAAGCGTGGTCTGTAGGAATATAATAGGTGAGGCAGCTGCAAGGAAATGATATGTATTGCCTATCTAAACGAGAAAAGGTTATTGCATTATAGCTACATATTTGAGATAACCTAATGATCTTAGGAAAAGGCCTATTTGGAATATAACATTTATACAATCTACAAAATTAATGTGGTACTTAAGAGGTAGAAAGCAAGATGTGAAATGGCCTCACATCACAGAAGTCTAGAATGTCTAGAAAACCATGTCTCTCTGTTGTCATTAATTTGATAATTGTGGGAACTAATGCTGTGGGACTAATATTATGTAGTTTAATCATGTGCATAGCTATTAACCCAAGCCTGCCCTCAGTTAACTACAGAGAAAACCACTTTTGAACTTATTAGGGTATTTCTAATTCTAAATGTAACAGAATCAATCAGGAGGAAAACAACTTTTCTGGGCCACTGGGTACCAGCAGTAGGGTATCAGTGTAGCGCGCCATGAACTTTCTCGGCTGCTGGTGCCTGGCGTGTATACCAATAACCTATGGCTGGTACACAGTGGCACAGAAAAGTTGTTCTCCTCCTAATTAAGTTGATGACAGATGTTCAGCCTGGATGTTTCAGGAAAGCAGTGTAGGGCAGTTTATTCAAGTGCACTCACAACCAAATCTGCACTACTGTCTACTTATTTTACGCTTAAAGTCTCTAATCCAATTTAGATTAAATTGCACACTGGAGTGAATTGTACACTGGAGTCCACCAAATTTAGAGTTAGGATAAAACCATACAGGCCTTTAGTGACTGTGTGTAATGGACTACCCTGTAAATGGCTGACGATTTAGTATTAAGCATCCATGGGTCTGCCATGGGCCCTGAAAGAAGCCGCTTTGTGATTGTTTACGGAGCATGCCAATCAACAATAGCCCAGTCCCTTTATGTCAGGCCAGGGTAGGTGCGAGAGGGGAGGGAGGGAGGAAGGGTAGGGGGGGGGGGGGTGAGGAGGGAGGAGAGGGGGACGAGAGGGGAGGGAGGGGCCAAGGTTTTGTTTACCATAGTGGAAATCAGAGTCCCTTCCAGTCAGCATTAAGCCAAGTTATCACTTTCAGATGTTTGGTTGTGACTGAATTGTATCATTCCTAGGAAAAGGTTGAGCTATTGTTGACAGTTTGTTACAAAATATTGGGAAACTATTGGGATATGCTAAGTTTGATTAATACTTGATCAATGTTATTTAGTGGCAAACTGATGCGAATATAGTGAACGTGAAAACACTTGCAAACACAGTATAATACATATTTAGTCGTTAGTTATTACAGAATACATTCCATAAGACACAATGCATTCTTGTCAATGCTAAACTTGATCATGAAAGTCATCAGCAATATGAAGGTCTATGCATAAATATGCTTAGACTTTTTTTAGATCATGGGAAAACATAAGGATTATCATCTAGTTGGTTTTGGGCTTTAGCAGTATCCCCATGAATAGAGGCAGCAAGGACATGTGATGTAATGCCCCCCCACCCCCATCCCCCACTGCCTACAGCTATTGTCCCGGTAATTTCTTAATTATCAGCAGTATGATTAGCAGCAAATGACACGAAAGTGTCTGGGACTTCAATCAATAAAGGGAAACAGGGGAAGCCCAGCAGGGAACATTTGTGGTGGGGGATTCGATCGGTTATGTCACGCTTCTCATGTACATCTAATAAGAGACGGAAAATGCCCTGTGGAAAGGAGATTATATGTGCATGTAGAATAACATGCTTGTAACAACATTTAGATATGGCAGATTCCATTTGAAAGTGTCCTTAATTCTCCCAACCACGGATAGCCATTTTCCTGAGTTTTACCTGCAGGTTAGCCTAAAACAGGGTGCATGATGGGTAATATGTCAACAAGATCCAAGGCTTTAGCATAGGAATTTTCATGAATTGTATCATTATTTGTAGACTAATATTGTGAAAAACTAGTCATCATTATTCTTTGAATTGGTATCCATATCCAGTAATATTTCCTGAGTAGTTTGACAATTCATTCATCGTACAGATATATGACAATTATTTGCTTATTTGCTATAGTTTTCCCACAGATTTTGTTGACAAAATCAGTCAATATTAGCCTGCAGGTGCTTAAAATACTGTAAATCAACTATCCGTAGTAGGAAGAATTATGAGAAGCGAAAGTACAGAAAGCATCTGCAGATTAAAAACTGTCATTGAGCACTCATATGACTTCCCACACCAGTCCGTAATCATTTTGAGTCTTAATCCATAATCAAATTCCATGTTGATAAGAGTACGGTGTTAAATTAATGTGGGTAATAGGATGTAATAGGATGTGGCTATGTCTTGATCTAATCCACAGCAGTGTACGAGAGGAACTGTCTGTCCCCCTCCAACACCCACATTTATAACACAATCTCTTTGACTTAATCCTTGAAAAATAAATGGAACACCAGGAAATGAGAGTTTTGATTTGATGTACCTTCAGAAATTATTATTTGAGGAAGGTTGAATGCTTACATGAAGCCATTGTATCATAACCTATCTTGTATGGCAGGTCATCCTTTTCTCTCCATTTGGAAAGGGGGGGGGGGGGGAGGGGTAAGGGGGCCTCAAGCTGGCTGAAAAATATTAATAAGAATAAACACTATTAAGTTAAATAGCTAATCTTAATTGTGGCAATTAAAGCCTGTATTTCATATACCGATTTGACCCAGGCAATTTTGTGTTTTCTTCCTTTTCTCTGGGAATATGGCATAAAAACATGCACATTATTAAACATTGAAAGAGAATTGTAGAGCTTTATTAGTGATATAAAACATGTCTATATTTCTAATGTTAATTAGAACTGCCAATTTTAAAAATTGAAGCAAAATCAGCATGTGGAATATAAACTTCATATTCACAACAATTATCTCCATGTGTCATTCACTGAGTGAAAGACAAACAGACACGGAGAGAAGCTAATGTATTCAGATTTATTGGCCGATCCCAGACTGATATAATTCATCAACTGTCTTCAGGGAACAGGCTTACCAAGTGCCTGGCATGTTTCTCCAGACCACAGATTATGCAGAACTGGATACAGATAATCCCTTACAGAGAGATTTACTGTTTGCCTGATCATAACCAGCTCCAGTGACTATGGAGAACCAAGGGTTGAACATAGGTATTCCTTATCACCTGTGATGAGTTTCTGCTAAAGTTAACGTTGATATAATGTTAGTTGTCACTCAGGATACTATATCTGTATTACATAGAAGTACACAGCAAGCAAGCCCTAGGTATTCTTGCTTTCTTAGTATAATGTATCGTAGGAGTCCTGAAAGGATATTACTGTGTGAGCAAACCAGAAAAAGGAAACTGATGAAATGCCTCAATTTTCAATTTCTGGTAATATGGGATAATGGAAAGTCAGCATCCGTCTTTAGCAATGATAAAATGCTTTGAACAATATTACCCTCACTTAGCTATGCAATTAATCAGAATAAGATATTACATGCAGGAGGAGTTTTGCATTTTGCAGTATGGGGTATATCAACTTTGTGAAAATGCTGACCATTCACTCCATGTCTGTGCATTTGCCAAATCTGCAGAATCATGCAGTGAACACTTCCTTCCTACAGAGTTAGGGCTATAGACCTTGTGCAGATGTGGTCACGTGATCACTTTTTGGTGATCACCACGTGGTAATCATGACCACGTGGTTGTGAAATAAGTTCTAAATTTATGGTTTGAGTTTGTAATAAATCATGATAATGATTCAGTTAGTTTGCTTTTGGTAAATGTTGAAAAAATACTTATTCTAAATTATAAAACAATTCTGAATAATAATGAAAAAACTTGATCACCAATATGGCAGACATTCAGTTTTGGCATGTGTGACGTCACCTGCACAACGTCTTTAGAGACGTCATACCTATTTGGGTAAGTTGGGCTGAAGACGAAACTCATTAGCTTACACATGGCATAAGTACTACAGAGGAGAAACTGTGGCAGAGCTTACAAACAGTGAAGGAGGGCTCAGTGACAGGGGTGGGGCTCAGGCTCAGAGCAGAACATCCCCGAGCTTCCCCAGAGTACCTCAGATGGCTGCCAGAGTCCACAAATGATGATGAGTTGTTTTCCAATTACACACACACAAAACAGAGAAAATGTGGGGAAAAATAAAATGCCAACCAGACCATGCATTATTGTTCTTACCGTGTTTACACTTAATTCCCCAGCCTGAATGAGCCTCCTCCTGCTGGTAAACACAGAAAATAATCACGTCCACATTGTTTTCCCTATTTGGAAGGAGTATCTATAGGAGGAGAACAGATAAAAATAGTCATCCTGCCTGTTCGGTTATTTCACTGTTTTAGCTGGTTTCCGGGAACGTGGGAGGCAGCATCACTTTTCTGTCAGTGCCTTTCCGGAATCGTCAATGGTGCATGCGCTTATGGAGCTTTACGTAACGGGTAATCTGATTGGTTCTTGGCCCAACCAATCAATACCGATGTGGCAAGAGGTTGGGCTCAGCCCCGCTGGTAGGTGTTTGGTAAACAGACTGGGGAGGGGTGGGGGGAAGTAGGGAGGGGAGGGGGGTTGTTGTTGGGTTGGGGAAGTAACCAAGAAACATCTGGGACCATGAGATCAACTTACTGTTATTGATGGGCTTAGAGTGTGCCTCATAGAATGTTTTAACACAGTAAGAGAATGATCGTTGAGGTAAGCAAAATGTTGTATAGATCAAGTGTCATGCTGTATATGCCCGTCTATTTCAGTCTTGATGCCACACAAATTTAAACATAAATACAATGATATAGACATTGCACTTGATCTACCACTTTATAAGACTGTTATGAACTTTTCATTCCACAACGGCCATGTGTATTAGTATGTAACACTTTTCCTTCTATTCGTAATGGAAATCTTCTTGTCCAGATCGCATCAGGACGTCCTGGTTGATGTATTCATGAAAATAACCCCGTTTAAAACATTCAAATATTGTGTTTCAGTGTTTTTTTTGGGCTCCCCTAAGGATATACTACGTCCATACTCCTAACCAAAACATGCGGCACTGTTGTACAGCTAAGTGTTGCCTCATAGCTAACAAGAATGAGGGCATAACGCCTGCAATTTACAGCCAAGATAATCATCATTTGTTTGGCCGGTATTTCCTACCACATATAGCCATTAACAGCTCAATGCTATCAATACAATTACAAATCATTTTGTGACTAAAGGACACTTTGTGGCTTGGTGCCTTAACATGTATCAGAACACCTGGAATCCAACCAAACACCATAGGCTACAGTCCCGGCAATCAATATGAGAGGGTGGGGATATGACTTGGTAGAAAGCTCCACCCCCATTAAAGTATTTCTCCGACTTCACTGTGGGGTCTATTTCATGCAGAACGTCAATCCATTAGGCAAAGCCCGAAACATTTCGGCAGTGTGTCAGTCAAAGTGACGCACACCTTTTTCTATGCAGTCTACCCTTCAAATCTCCACCCACCTTCTATTTCAACCTCTGATGAATGGATCACATCTTGCACGGTGCATCAGTAGCTACTACTGCTCTCAAACGACACCATCGATGTATTTGGGGCAAGTCCCAGAACTCCCTTCCCTCCCTGGGCTTCTCTCATTTCAGAGAGAGCAGTTGCCAAGTTCACGTATGTAGCATCCATCTCTACGGCAAGCTGGCCGTCTTCTGATTTCTGTGAGTCTGATCAATCACGTACACTACAGCCTCTTCCCCCTCCCTCTCCCTAGCCCTCTCCCTGTATACTCGACTCTCCCACTTCAAACCAACTCGTCAATACAGCCTCCAGGACTCCCCATCAGCTTCCCCCGCCGTATGCCTTCAGCAGGAACCCCATTGATTGTAACTAGAGCTGATCGCGTCATAGCTATTGAATTGTGTGGCCAGTGAAGTAATTAGATGGATTGGGATGAGGGGAGGGTCTCCCTGTTCAGTGTTCAGGGATGGTCAGAGGGTCCGAGAGGCTGGGGGTGGTGTGGACGGGAAGGTTTGGTCCGATGGCCCCTGAGGTCTGCCCATACTACTTTTGCTAAGTAATGGGCTGTGGATTTTAGGGTGACAGCCGGACACAACACCGTATGGAGGGGCACTTCTATGGGATGCAATGGTTAAACAGAAGAAAAGTCTTGTTACAGTACAGGATTTTGAGTCTTTTGCTAAGGCTTTTGTACATCTTAGATTGTAACCATACGGTAGATTGACACATTTCATATAATGTTTGATGGTATTTAACTTTGAAAAGAACAAGAACACTCCACGGTTGCACTCATCAATCTGTATTGCCCTTGGTGCACTCAACAACACCTCAGGCTTAAGCCCTCAATAGTGTGCCCAAGCAAGGACAATGACAGTTGCATCATGTCCCTTGGTCTTAACTATGCATATGTTATTACCAAAGCTTTTACCAACAGTGGAATGATTTAAAATATACATTGGGTATAAGCACCTCTAGTACATTATCAAAGTGCACAATCGTCTTTATTAGACTATTAAGTGAAACATCAGCTTGCATTGAAAGTATCCTTATTAATTATTTATCTTATGTATTAGATAATACAAAAAACCTTACTCTACTGCCCACCCTATATATACTTCCAAACACAAAGGGATTGTCTTGAATTGTTACTATTGCACTGTTCGTTTTAGTGGATTAAGGCCATAGGATTACTGCATACTGGAAGAGACCTTGGAGGGCTGCGAGTGACCCCAGATGCTACCAGGGGCTGACCTGGTTGTAAGGGGACGTGACAGCCTCTCCCTGACTGAGGGTCCCCCTGGAGGGCGGGTGATAACCTCGGGGCATTATAACCTGACGTTGGCTTCCTGTTAGCATGGCCAGGCCTATAGTGGGCACTGTGCTGTAGGTTAGAGACCTTTCTGTGGACCATACTTGGAGCTTAATTTAAAGAAATGCTGCTATCACTTTTTCACATTTATCAAGGAGCAAGATAAATGTTGTCTTTATTTCTGAGGCTTAACCTATTCCAACACATTACCGATCACAAATATATAATAAAAAAAAGCCTTGATACTCAAAGGAATTTTGCCACCCTAACTGCAGTGACGATCTCTGGCCTAGACTTCAGAAGAATTAGAGTATTTCTTACAGTGTGCGTTCTCAGAATGATGCCATGCAGCACAAGGCAGCTTAATATAATATGCTGAATAAAACATTTTGCCTTTGGAAATTTGTACGGTTGTTTTTTATATAAAGATGATGCGTATACTCCCATGATCTATTTTTGCCATCATTACTGCATTAGGCCTAATTGATTGATAAAGAAAAAATCATATTTATATATTCACTCTGTTAGTAATACTGTAATTCAGTATCTAATGTAACCAATTTAATCTTTCCGATAGCTCCTTAAGGCTTATTTCTTCTGTACTAAAAACTAGATTTTACCAATACTTCTTTACATGAATAAACAAGTTGTAAAAGCCTCAAATTGAACATTAGGGTTATTTAATGGGAGAAACATTTCCTGATTAACAACTAGATTTAGACATAATATCCTGTAACAACAGCACAGGCAATTTGCACTCAGGATGGCATAAACCTTAGTACATGTAGGGTAACAATTTCCTTTCCTGGAACTCAATTAGACCATGGTGCAATCAGCTGGCTTTCTTGTAAATAAAATAGATGCCTCTAACAAGGCAATCATCAACGTCAATACTGCTTTGATCAGGGAAATCAATAAAGTAATGAAGCGCTAAAAGAGGGCTGGGTTGAGTAGCATCAGCCAGAGACAAAGCATCCTTGTTTACAGATATAGTTAGTGTTATTCCATCTATTAAATCTACATTATTTGATTGTAATATAGGTGTATGTACTGAGGTTTTTGTTGTTGTTTTTGCGTGCAAAAGATTCACCCATCCACTATGGATCCCTCCCCATGTCTATCCTAAAGACCATAAAAAGGCGAAGCCCCAATCTCCTCACCCATATGTCCTACCACTGACCCTCCCTGAGCTAGCCACCATCCCTAAAGCCTTTAGGTCCTCCCTTAACTCCCTATCTGGATCGATAATCTGATCTCCATAAATATTCGACCCACGAACTCCATGCACAATCGGCTTCATCCTAGAACTTCCGGGAAGCAATTCCTAGAAATGCTGGGCAGACGAGGGCGGTGGGGCGGTGGGGTGGGAGGTGTCGGCCTTTTCTTGACATCTGTGGGGGCGACCCCAATGGCCCACAAATCTGTGTGAATGGTGCCGCTTGTACACCATGTACAGGGCATGGCTGGGTTTATATAGCAGGAGCTAACTTTAGGCATTTGTCCGCATGGGATTTTTTTTTATATAAAAAGAACATTCAGAGAACTGCCCCTTGGCACTCACATGAATTTCTAGACCATATCCATTTAAATTCATAAACAAAATTGGTCTGGGCCTGGAACATTGTGCCACTGTAATGATAAGTGCTTATACATGATTCTTTTCTTGGCTCAACTTAATCAATACCCACAAATTGTAACCGGAGGTTGGGAAAAAACTATACACATTTGCAGATGTGATGAATAAAGATGCACTGCATATTAATCATCTCACTATCAAATTTGGAAAAATTTAATTGGAAAATTTTGAATATGGACAAAAATACCTTAAATTAGTCATTTATACATTGAGCCATATCATTAGTATTTATTAAAATGAATGCAGAGATTCAGATATATCATATCTATCCATTGCATTTATTGTCAAACATTCAAACCATGTGTAACAACAATTTCTACCTATTGATGCAGAAAAGAGGACACTCATAAGCCTTTAATACCCTAGTAAATAGACTTTTAGGCTCCATTTGACAAAGGCTCAGTACCCACACCTCACCCTGAGTCGGACTCGTGCTGTGCCGTGTGGGTTATACGAAACCAGAGGGACTGTTCATGAGCTGATGCCGTGTTGACATGTGAGGGTAACCAGGGGTTTGCCCTGACCTGCCTGAATTGTTATAGGAACCATCCAAACAAAATACAAGAGAGGGGAAACCATTTTACTTGCAGGATTCAAGGTTTATACTTTCACTCTGAAGGATGAGTTTTAATGTTTCTTAATCTGCCATTATTTTATAGTATTAGATTCAAAGGTTCTTTTTAAGGATTTTCCATGAATTTAGAGTTTTAGACCCTCGCCCACCAGTATCAACTATGATGTTATTTGTACATTATATGCACTCTCCACAGAACAATAATTTCCCAGGTGAACGTACACAACTGAAGGCATGTCAAAATCTAAATCACCAGTTTGAATACAGACAAAATATTATAAGCAAATGCTCCAAACATTTATATGGTATTTCATAGTCAAAATACAACTAAATAGGTTGATCTTTCTCTAAAATGCAGCCCACTTATAAACTATGGCAATTCATGTCACAAGCACATTTAACTATTCCAAAGCATAAACAAAACATATACAGATAATTTTGCGACTAAACAAACCTAGGGGAGATGCATGCAGTTGGCTATCAAGTGGAGGGTTATGTCCCCATCAATCTTCATCATGATGATTATGTAAGCCCTAGTGACATGTTCCAGTGATGGCATGCATGATGAAGTAATATCCAAAATAAATAGGCCTGGTAAATTGGTAAACTGAACTGATGGGTCGATATCCTGGCCTGGGGGATTGACCCGACTGAACCCCAAACCTGGGGCATCTATCAATCATAGTCGTGGCCAAGACCCAAGAAGCGATCCTAAGGTGCCTCAAACCTGGTCATGGGCAGTAGGAGGCTACTTGTTACCAAGAAGGACACGTGTAGATTTAGAGCAGCAAAGGGATAGGTTTTCCTTTTAAAGGGATTAAAGGAAGCAGGTTGCACTAGACCCAACTGCCAAGAAAATTTGCAATGCCTTAAAACTTTTCATTCAGTATAAGTAAAATCAAATCATTATTTCAATCAAAATGATAATACAGCTAAAGTTAACCAATTTACAGATGCACAAGTAAAAGAAAAATCAGACAACGAGGAAAGTTACTTTCATGTGACCAAGCTTCATATCCAAAACTGAACACTAACCATCTTGTAGATCAGTGGCAGTGTCCTCACAACAGATACAGTCACTTGAATAGGTCGAATGTAGATACACAGTACAAATTAAGAGCACCAATTGCCCATAAATAGAGTCAAACTCCTTCTTAAAGAGTCAGAATTATTGGCTTCTTTTCACTGACTCCCTTAGACTAGTAGGTGATCCTGAATAAGAATCACTTTCAGCTTCACACATGACACTTCAATCAGAGTCAAATGTGTCATTTGACTCTGAAGAGATTCAAAGCTACTGAGGTCATGTGACCATATTTTGAATGAACTGGTCACTTCCTATCCAGTCCTATGTCTTAATCTGGACACATAAAGGACAGCACCTGAACAATATACAATCATACAATGAGGAGCAATGAAACGTGGATAAACACTATCAGGGGGGTGGTGCATAACTTTCCGCTAAATCTGTCCATTAAACATCTCCGTTATCATAGCACGACAGACAGATTATCTCAACATTGCATAATCCGTTATGTAAAAAATTGTTAACTAACGAGTCCATTAAATGATATATCTTGTGTATCCTATTATTTTAGCGGATTTACTTAGCAGAAAATCCGTTAATTCTAAGTTTTTAAAAATTAAAAATTAAATTTGTTTAAACGCCTTGATCTCCGCTCTCTATTTTGCAACAGTTTGGCTTCGTTGAACAGCCGTTAAATTTACCAGAAAGTTATGTAACCCCCTCTTGGATATGTAAAGGTATTCAATGACCCATTGAGTTGTAGATCTATGACACTGTAGATGGGGTTTGTCAATTTGAGGACACAGTGGGGTTTCAACTTACTTGGGGTATATATCCAAAGTGATATGTAACTTAATCATGTATACACTATTACAACATTATTTTATAAACTGATTGTATGCCTATGCATGGAACTCTTTGGTTTCCTATGGTAGGTAAACTGAAGCGTATCTTGTATGTATTTCTACATGTGTATAGAAAACACTAGAATGGGTGCAGAGCCTATTGCCTTTTACTCAGAAAATTGTAAACCATTTAAAACACACCAGAGAAATATCCATAGGAGTCAAACACTAGGAATGACATGTAAGTCAACAGATTTATACTTTCTTTCAAAAATGAGCCAAAATGCGAAATGACCAGAGTCAATTGCAATTATGTTTTTGACTCTGTTTTAAACAAAGCCAGAATGATCTGTCCCTGTTACAGAGACAGTCCAAAGGACTCCATTTTGAGAGATTTCCAGAGTCAAAATGACTCTAGAAAGTGTGTTATTATAGCTATATAGTTATATATAAGGCCTGGACTCCCATTTTTAGAGTCAAATGACTCCCTTAGTTTTCTCTGTGAAGGCCAGTCCATTGGCATAGTGTAACTGTTAGAATAACTCTTTACACTGTTTATGTGAACCCTTATAGTACTGCTCAGCTAGAAGCCTTTTAGAGACACTGTTTTGGGAGTTGCGCTGGGGAATACCAGTCAGTAACTAATCCTATTTCAATGCGAGGTCTGGTTACACACTAGAGTCAAGGATTGTGACCAGAAATGGTCATCGCAATTTTCTCTGAAGTCGTCCTGTTCAAAATTTTCTTCTTTTATAATGGAAAATATTGAAAACAATTGTGTCTCCCCACACAGAAAGGATGCTCCAGGCGGGAATTAGGCATTCAAGAGGGTGATTTAAGCTTTCAAATGATACCAAGCACATCAAAATTAAATAATTTTCAAGGAATTTACGGGCTGTTGAACACAGGACGGTGAGTATTCCTGATAATGGCAAAAAGCCCGGATATTGAATATTTATCTAAATATTAAGTAATGAAATAAAATTTTCTCCATAAATTAACAAAAAGTCATAAAAGCTATTTAGCTTATAACTTTTGTTCTACAAAAGATAATCTCTTTCAGTTTGGACTGGTAATACGATCAAGTTATGTTTTTCCAAATGGGTTACAATTTTTGACAAAATTGGCAAAATGTTGTTGTTTCCATGGTAACCAAAAGTCTGATGTTTGGTAATATTTGGGGAAAAAACGTTCTATTAACATTCCAAATAGAATGTTTTTCAAACAAAATGGAATGTTTATAGTAGGATAACTGAATTCTACACAAAAAGTTGGTTTAAGACATTTTCATCCCTATTTTTCACAAATCTACCCATATCTCCCTTAGTATTACCTATAGAGCTTAAGATATATCCCCCTCGGAGCATCCTTTCTGTGTGGGGAGACACAATTTAACACTACAAGTTAAAGATATGAGCCCTGTGCCCAAACTTAGTAAGGATGAAAGCTCAGATCCTCAAGTTTGGATTTATGAGGGTAGGGGTCAATGTTTGGTTTTTAGAATAAATTGCAGTATGATACCCAAGAGCGTTAGAAACCAGCTCAATAAGCTGGGCATTAGAGTCTGTAAAAATATTACCAAAAGATCGATGATCGACTGAGACTACAATAGGAAAAGTGCATGTATCTTAGGACATTCTTCGCAGTCATGTATGTATTAGAAACAATAAAAAGCAGGAATACCATGGACGTCATTGATTTTTTTATCTTCTCAAAGATGGCGTACTCCTTCCCCCTACCCAGAGGACAGCAACCATTCTCCCTCTCCACTCCCCCTTATCTCCCATGCCACACCCATTACTCATCTTTAACACTGGACCGGGCAGCACTCAACAACGGTGGAGACGAGCCTATTGTGGTCAGCCTGAGGGTCAAGGCAGACAGATTTATATTCACAGGCTGTGCCCAGGGTGAGGTCAGGACGTCTGATAAGGGCCCGCAGGGAGGCTATCTCCATCTATCAATGCCTCAACACGCTGTGGGCGATGTGTTCCGACGTCTGAACTGCCAATAGTCGATTGCCAAGGCTGTTTAAACAGGCACGATACTTGGCAGAGGGGGCAAAGAGGATGGTAGTTGGCAGGATTGCTACCCCTTCTAAGCACCTATTATGTCAATTGAATGATCGCGCTTTTTCTGGATTAAAGTGCCTGAATCTGGCCTGGTAATTTTATGAAAGATTGATATACTCAAATAAAAACAAATTGATACTTAGATACTTAGTAATAAAACACAATCTATTCAAAGATGGCATCCTTTGATAAGTAGATTAGTATTTACATTCCTTAAAAGTCTTTTGCACCTTATTTTCAATATTAATCTATGCATTGGTTTTCCTTCTCATGAATGGATAAGGCCCATGGCCAGTTTAAATACATGTTGGGCTTGTAATCCAATCTTTGGTGGTCATGTCTATTAACCTGTTCTCCATGACTATTTTCATGTTCAGCAACATTCCAACATTTGCAATTTCGTATGTTTTTTCAAAGATAGTATTCTATAGGTCATCCTTTTCACTCAGCCCCATCACTTCTAAAGTGTTCCCCTTTACTGCACACACCCTTGTGGCCTCGCCCTTCTCATTCCCACGGGACCACAGTGTATAGCTCACTCATGTTTCACTCGTCACCAGCTTCACTAATATAGACTCAACCAAAAAAGATGAAAAGGAAAAAAATCATTACTCTCCTATAGAGCGACCTACCCCACACCCACTGCCTCTCACCCCAACCCCCTTCACACACTGACTGGGTTCAGCCCTGATGGCCTTCTTGCCTCGGGTCAGCAATGTCCCTGAAATTTGTCAATTGGTGGTCATGCAGTCTCTGATGCAGGCCGGGTGGCAGTGGTGGGATTTCTGGGAGAGGGTAATGAACAGTTTGTAGGTTTTTTGTAGGAATGCCAATTGAACCCAAGAAAATTCTTTGTTTTTTTGGTCTGCTTTTAACCTTTTAGACAATTCATCTTAACATTGATATCTGATTTATTGTATTTTAAACACCTGCAGGCAAATTTTGACAAATTTTGTCGACATAATCCTTGGAAAAACCATAGAAACAAACAAATTGGAAAATACATTGATCAAAGCATGCACCCTGATCAAAGTCAAGTAAAATTAAAGAAATCGCCTATCCGTGGCAGGGTGAATTGTAACAGGCATTCCTCTAGCTGACTCCCTAGTTCAGATGTTCTTCTCATTTGACATTCTTTTGCCACTCGGACTTGTTACACTCAGATGATCAATCATTTTAAAATTTACTGCTCAAAAAGACAATGACTTCTTCTTCCATTTAACCCTGCACTGTCCATAGGCATTAGAAACTGAACTTCCCTGTATACAATTATTTTAAAAGAAAATTCACCTATGAATATTTGATCCAGTCACTAGCACCTCCCTTAATAGTGCTGGATTTTGCTACAAATTACCTCTTTATCTGGGGTCACCAACATCCATGATCTTTATCAGTTAATGGTTTCTGATACACTAATTGCAGTGACTGGATTTGGGAAGGGAGAATTAAACCCTCTCATGGGTTGACAATTGATCAAATTCTAACATTGAAAGCAAATAAGTGAATATTCTTCGTTTTGGGTTAGCTGTTTCTATATCTGTAGGCAATTGCATTTAGATGTGTTCTGCTTCAAAACTTAATGGTAAGCTCAATAATGACTCCCTCGTTTAGATATGCTCATTATGTTTTCTGTTGCCACTAGGACATATTCCAATTACCTGTTTGCTCATTTTGATTTTGACTTTGGAATAGAGCAGAAGCTCTATTACCAATTGACTATCTACTTGTCAGTATGTTTAGGGTGACAGATATTTAAAAAAAACAAAAAACCTGCCGATGAGAACTTCACCATGATACCCACCATAGGCAGACATATTACCCTCATTCCTCACATAAGCTAGATGCACCTGAAGTGAATATAATATTCACTTCAGGTGCACCATATTCACTTCAGGTGCACCATATTCACTTCAGGTGCACCTAGTTTATGCGAGGGATGAGGGCAGAACACATTATGTTCTGCTTCATACAAATATATACAAACATTTCCTACTGTGGCAAACAAGTATAGTCAGAGAAAAGCGGCAATGACAGTCACCTGTCACGTCTCCCCTGACTGTCTACCCTGATCCACACTATCTGGTCCCCCGCTAATGGCAGCCGCGGCCCTGGGTACAACATAGCTTACCATATTTGTTAAGTAAACCTGCCTTGTGGCAAAAACTTCCACTACAAGCAACTGGAACAAATAAATACAAACTGTAATGCATCAAGTAATCTTGATTTAAAGGTGTTTGATAATGTCTTTTTCCATTGGTCCTTTCACCTGAGGGAATTTTGAATTTTCTAGAAATTACAAAATAGGTTCCACTAGAATATACCCGAGTATTGGCCTGAGTATTGGGGAATTCTTGCAAAACGTAGTGGTTTCTTGTATATTCAAAAATATTATAAATGAAATTAAAAATAGTAGTGAAATGCTTTGGATTTTCTTGTAATTTCTTGAATATTCAGGGTACCTTGGATTTATGACGGGTAAAATATCAGGGTAAGATCTACCCTATTTGAAAGATATTTCAAATTCCAGGGTCACGTTATAACAACCGAATACACTATAAAGCCTGAAAAGTATAAGATAATAAATGTTGCCATATACAGATAATTCCAAGATACTCCAGAATCATTCATTCTGCCTAAAAAGTTCAAAGTAATTAAAGTAGCTTAGGACTTTACTAAGACTCAAAAAATATGCGTTCAACCTATTTAAAAAAACAACAACTTTGACTTAAATGAAGTTTAAACAACTTGAATTTGCCTGCAATCCTATCTCTAAACAGAATCTAGGCAATTTCAACCTAATCCCACAATGAAGAAGTTAAATTTCTTTTTGATATTCAAAGAGTTACGTAAACCACCAGCAAGCTTGTGCTTGTTTCCCCTTGATATTTCCTGTTACTTCATTAGAAGATCACCAAGTGTTGTAGCAAGTGTGAGGTGGGATTTAAGTGGTAGATGATGGCCAAGACTTTACCGGTACCAGTGGGGCTTCAACGTGTTGAAGTGTTTCATTGTGTACTTGAGCCTTACATGGCTACTCCTGAGAGCTAAACTGACCCTTAAATCATATAACATATGCTGTCAGTAAATAAAAGGACTACAATATCCCTTTAGTATAGCTAATTTTCAAATTAGAACCAATAGATTTTGTGCTAAAAAGCTACATTAACTATACTTCTCTTTCAGATTTGAATTTGCATTTTCTAATTCCTCTCTCATAATCATCTTGTCTTCCTGATATGAACTGATTTCAGTTCTTCAACAATAAACCACTATAGGTTACAAAAGGAATTTACATGACATTATTTGCTTGTTTTCTGATGACTTTTCCCGATTGGAAGAATGCATTTTCCCTAATCATATATAGGACTAATCATATATATACATATATATATATATATATATATATAGGGACTTTTTATCTAACTATCCGTCCTCACCTTGCCTCTGAAGAACACGCTGGTCCACATCCCTCCCAGTCTATGTAGCCTTATGTTCCCCTTCCCACAGGACCCCAACACATGGTGAGCTCACATTTCACTTTGTGTTAGCACCTCCACAAAAAGTCCCCTCTGAGAAAAGGGGCGAGAGAAGAACCTTTACTCTCCTCCAACAGCCACTGTCCCCGACCCTTTAGCCCCCAATCCGGCCGTAGCCGCCTGTGGGTTTACTCCCCAATCCGGCCATAGCTACCCGGAAAAAAAGGCAATTTTTCCATAATCTTTCCACATTTTTCCAAGTAGGACATTTAGAGAAGTATTCAACCTACAAAGGCAACTAATATAATTATCGTTTTAAAGCTGATGTAATTCTCTAAGCAATATCAGAAACGATATTTCTATAATTTGAATTGATAAGCATGGGTAAAGCCTTGAATTTCATTAATTAAAAGGAAATTCTGAAATTCTGGAAGGAAATCCGTGGAATTCCTGGGGAAATCCAGCAATTTATGAACGCAATCTGTGGGGTCTAAAGGGCTAACTGATCTGGTTCACCACTGATGGGAGCCTGCCTGTGTGGCTAAGCAAGGTACTTGAGGTTTGTCAGAGGTTATTGGTTATTCCTGTTCACTATGATATTATATTTACATATTTCTTTTTATTAACTTTTTATTTATACTGGAACATATTCAGTACAGGTCCGGTTTCCAATACAGGTCCAGTGTTTACAATTTACAGTTTTAATATTTTTCATTTCAGAACTCTTAATGAAATGCACCTCTCACATATTATGCCCCCCCCCCCCATTTATTTTGATACTGCCTTCCCCGTCACCTTACCCTTTCAGGACATGCCCATTGATCTGTTCTGTCTCCCCTGGTCACCCCTGCCCTACCCTGATGTGATGTCACCCTACTCGTTAGCCTGTGTCTGAGGGGCTCTCAGCTCCTAGCCTTTTGGTGATGTGTCAACCCTCCTCATGCTTTTGTTCCTCCTTGTTCTTTTCTATACGGTCCTTTTGTAAGTTTTCCACTTCATCACCGTATGTTTCCATTCGTGTTTCTGTTAGTTCCTCCACATATATATGCTTGTGTCCGTGTGTGTACTTATTTTGTTCATCGTGTCCCTCTGATGTCAATCATTTCATCTTGTTTTCTCCCCAAGCAGGCCTTTGTCTATTTCACTGGAGGCTAGTCCCGTCCAAGCAAGAATATGACTTTATCATAATATTGCATCAGTGTTCTGTTTAGTCCTGCTTTGGTTCTTGTTAAGTTATCTTGATGGCACCCAAAAACGTCTTTAGAACTTAGCATTATTGTGACGTTCTTGTAACATTCTTTCATATTATAATAAGATTGTTATAACATTCTTTACTATTTATTGAGGTCTCAACTTCACTAGAATATAACGTTATTATAACATTCTTTTTGAGTTAGTCTCAACTTTACCTAAAATAACGTAACTGTTTTGTGAAAATTGAGCAGGTTACAGACTAACCAAAAAGGTACAGTCGCAGAACATTCTCGCTATATTCCTGTTTGCCTAGGCATCTTCTGTATAAACAGCTTTCTATATATCTGTACATCCCCATTCAACATATTTACTTATATGTGTGTAACCTTTATATAAACCGCAGATTATGTGAAATGTGAAGGATTCTGTATAAAAAAAAAGACTAGGATAGAAAGCGCTTTAACTTACTTGAAACCCTGTTAACCTTGGATTTAGTTCCATTAAATGTAAGGCGGTGTAGGTCTACACACTCCCCCACACCCAGTATCAATCATAAGGACAGCGATCAATGTCCCCTGACCACCCGCCCCCACTACTCCACCCCTCCAGGGCAGGCCTGGAGCTTGTCAGTGGTGCCATCATCACCAGGAGGGGAGGCGAGGGTGGAGAGGAGGGAGGGGAAGGGAAGGAGGGGGAGTGGAGAGGGGGAGGGAGGAATAAAGGCTATATTCCACTTTGGGGTAGTTGGCATTTGCAATTGTTTTTTGTGGGTGCCGAAAGCAATTTGCTGTTTTGATACCAACATGTTGATATCTGCTACTCCAAGAAAATCATAGAAAATCTATGAAAAAAGTAACAGCTGCTGCAAACAGCTGCTGCAAACAGCTGCTGCAAACAGCTTGCTTGCGTTATTTTAAGGTGCTGCAAGCAAATTCTGCAAAGTGGAATATAGCCTTTAGTTTAAGGAGGCGCTAGTGGAGGAGGTAGGAGAGAGGGGAGGAGAGCCCAGGCAAGCAGCAACGTAGCAAGCACATTATGCAACCATACTTTTTTGGTTAGTCTGTAACCTGCCCAATTTTCATGTAAACATTATCTTAGTTAGTGTTGAGACCTATACTTAAAAAGAATGTTTTAATAAAATATATATCTAAGTTGAGACCTTACTAATAAAGTATGTTATAATAACGTTATTATGTCACAATAACCTTACAGTGTGACGTTGCAACGTAAGGTTCTAAAGATGTTTTTGGGTGCCATCAAAATAATATAACAAGATCCAAAGCAGAGCTAAACAGAACATTGCTGCAACGTTATAATAACATCATAATTTTCCCTGGTAGGGATAGAGGGGAGGGCATGGAAGGGGAGATGGAGGAAAGGGGAGGGGGATTGAAGGGGAGGGGGAGGAAAGGGAGGGAGAGGAAAGGGAGGGGGAAGGCTGAGGGAAGAGGAAAGGGAGGGAGAAAATCAGGAAGGAGAAGATAGGGGAGGGGCTAGGAAGGAGGTAGGAGAGGGGGGAGGTACAAGAGGGGGGAGGGAAGGGAGGAGGGGAGAGTGGAGGGAGGGAGAAAAGAAGAAGGCAGGGGAGGGACTAGGGGAAGAGATAGGAGAGGGGGAAGGAGGGGGTAGAGGGGAGGGGATGGAAGGCCAGGGAGAGGCGGTAGCTAGGGGGAGGATGTAGGAGAGGGGAGGGGAGGTGGGAGAGGGTAGAGGGAGGGGAAAAAGGAGATAAGGGAGAGGCTAGGGGAGGAGGAAGGAGGAAGGAGGAGAGAAGGTAGAGGGAAGGGAGATCGAAGGGGAGGGGGAGGGATAGAGGGAGGGTATGGAGGGTGATGTGGAGGCGGTAGGGGGAGGCGGTAGGGGTAGGGTACTGGAGGAGGTATCAATACAGACTGGAGCGGCTTCAGGGGTAGCAGCCCCATGCAGTGGTGGTTCTGCTGCTGCCTGCCTACTACAGTGTAGTCCTGGAGGAGTAAACCTTAAACACCCAGAATAAAACATAAACCCATGAATTGCCCTTTATACATTTAGCTAACAGGCTATTATACAGCAGACCCAATACCCATGTACACCAATAACACATGATGCCAATTGCCCAATAATGTCCATGAACCTATCAGGACAACTGTGGAGAAGAAAACACTAGATTATGTCACTTATACTAAAGCATGAGCACATGCCACCTTTGACAATGACTTAACTTAAGCCCCATACCCACTAGGCGATTTTGACAAGAGTCGGCCGATTCACTGACCTAAAATCGGCCGACTCTACTAGAAGAGTCGGCTGATTTTAGCACCGATTCAGGTCTAACACGCACACTTCAATATGGTATACCTACAGGCAACCATAGGAGTTGGCCGATTATAGTCAGTTGCCCACCGCCAGTGGCCGGTAAAATTGCCTAGTGGGTATGGGGCTTTACTTGACTTAAATACATAGAGGCCGAAATCTGCAATGCTGATCAATAGTTATAGTAACGTGTAAGAAAAGGGGCCTGTGTGCCTGAACCGAGAGAAACAACACTGGAAAAGAAAGTCATGGTCACTAATATAATTATCAGAGGCCACAACTCCCCATAACTATATATGCATACATAGCAATAGACAATCAATGTATTGATACCTTATGAGTACCAATATCTATTTAATCACTTCTTTCATTATAGATAATTCAATCTATAGCTGAGATGTTCACCCATCACTATCTGTCTCAAGAGGTAGGTTAAAACCTGTGATAGTCCATGAAGTCTATATAGAGGTCCTCTTGTCTTCAAGGATAGCCCAAGAGGAAACCCTTATGCCCCATACCCACTAAGCGATTTTGACAAACTCGGCCGACTCCATGGCCCTAAAATCAGCCAATTCTACTACGATAATCTATCAATTTTTGCACTGATTCAGATCACCAATTAGTATGCAATATTGAAATGTACATGTTTGATATAAATCGGCACTAAAGTCTGCCGGTTTTCCTGGTAGAATCCGGTAGAATCAGTCGGCCAACTTTGTCGGAATTGCCTTGTATGTACGGGCTTAACCTACATGCATTCCTGCTCACTGATTGTAAGACTACACCCATGCTAATGGCATGACCCCCTCAGGCTAATTGAATGCAATAAAGCTAAATTAGTCATTTGCGACTGGGTACATTGGATTGCCTTCTCTATAGCCTGTTGTCTGCCTCGCCTTGGCTCATTCAGTAACTACTGCTGATTAGCTACCCTACGACTCGTTCATTAACTGCAACTGATTTTGTGAAACCAGAATCCAGCCAGAGACTACAGAAATACCATATTTTAGAGCTTGTATTTGCAGTTGATAGGCAACCCCATACCTGATACACTGACACAGACCTGACTGTCTACAGATAATATTACACTTCACATTTTAATTAGATATCAAGGAAGAGTATGTGGAATCGGAAATCCAGAAACTCGTTATTTTGATGAAGTTCCTTGTGTTTGTGGTGTAATTGCATAAACTTTGATGAATTTGACGGAATTCCAGACACCCAATATTTTGATATAATTCATTACATTTGTAGTTTAATTATGTAAACATGGAGAAGTCTGAGGGGGTTCCACACACACTCAGAACCTCCAATGGAAATGCCAATGTACACATCTGATAAAGTACAGCTGGTTGACCACTCTTCAGCTGATATACTGGCACACAAATGAGAGACTACAGCTTATACAACACTCTCCAACTGATAGCCTGTCCCTAGCCTGCCCCCCACCACCCCCTACAGCTGATAAGCTGGTACACAGATGATAGGCTACAGCTGATACAATAATACACAGCTGATAGATCATTCCACACCTCCTTCCCCCTACCCCTGGTCCTCTAGACATCCCCCACCTCCATCCCCAGCCCCTACAGCTGATAAACTGACACACAGTTGATAGGCTACAGCTGATATAATAATCTACAACTGCTAGGTCATTCCACATCTCCTTCCCCCTACCCCTGGTCCTCTAGACATCCCCCACCTCCACCCCCCCCCCCAGCCCCCAGCCCCTACAGCTGATAAACTGCACACAGATGATAGGTTACAGCTGATGTAATAATCTACAACTGATAGATCATTCCACTACCCCTGGTCCTCCCAGCAATCCCCCACCTCCACCCCCAGCCCTACCTACCTTTCTCCCTCCTCCTATATACCAAGGTGGTAGTAGCGGTAGGTGTCCTCCGTAAGGTCATTCCTCGTGTGTTAAAGCCCGTCCCCGCGCTGAGGAGGCAGCCCTCGGGTGGGTGTGGTCCACATGGCCGTGCTGTCCTGCCCCCCGGCCGTCTCGTCATACGGCACGCTGCTATCTGCTGCCTGCACCTGGTTCACCGCACGCCCAACCACCCGCCGCCACCACCACTAGACCAGCTCCAAGCCCGGCCAATGTTTGTTTATTATTTGCTCATTGCCTATCAATAAGCTCATCCCACATGTTTCCAGGGTTGGACAAGGGTTGGACAAAATTCACGTATAAAGCATCCTTGTCTGCTAGAGATAGGGTTACTGAAATAAGTAAGAATTTTATTTTCCTATATTCCGAAATATTGATAAAACCTTATTTCTAAAATTATACAAATTTACAGAATTGCAGGTGTGGTAGCCAATCAAAATGCTGTATTTCAGGGGAAAATAGAGTCTGACATTACAGGTTGAGCTCACAGGCTTTAACATTGATTCCTATGGGAAAAAATCCAATATATAAAGCTGCATTTTACCAATTGAAGAAGCAATTTGTCAACGAAACTGCTTTGGTTAATTTTGTATCATATAACTCTCTCTATGAAAAAGCACAGAGGCAATTTTGAAAATATTTCATGGTAAACTTTAATGTTGGTGTATCCCAGGGTCACAATAATTCCAGCCAATGAGGGGGGAGTATTCAGATACTAGGTCAGGTTGCTATGCATTGTTTTGATGCGTTACTAGTCCTTGATCCCTCAGCTAGTTTTTCCCTGGACTGCTTGTGAATTTTTGATCACATATTTCTTAACCTCCCAGTCCCTGGCTAGAGAAATAGAGCCTTATAGCGCTGATGCCTTGTTCACGATGGAAATTAGTTTTAAACTGCACCATGACTTGCTCCTTTACCTCGTATTTCCCAAGAAGCCCATCTCACATTATATATATCGCAGGGTTGGACAGGGGTTGGAGAAAATTACAGTATAAGCCATCCTTGTCTGCTAGATTTGGAGTTACTGAAATAAGCAACAAGTATATTTTTCTATATCCCCAAGTGTTGCTAAAACATTATGATTCCTTAAATTTCATCAATTGACAGATTTGCAGGTTTGCCAGCCAATCAAAATGTTAGGGGAAAATAGGGTTGGACGTTATAGGCTTGGCTAACAGGCTTTAACATTGGTTCCTATGGGGAAAAGGCCAATATATAAAGCTGCACTTTACAAATTTAGAGGCAATTTGTCAGCCAAATTGCTTTGGTTAATTTTGTAGTATGCAAGTATCTTCATGGAATAGTGGAAATTCTGAAAATATATCATGGTAAACTTTAATGTTTGTGCAAACTGGGAGGGGCTTAATGTCTCCTGAAAAATGAAGAGTCAGACTCTGGCAAGTCTCAATGGCCGAGCAAATCTTTGGGCGGCAGTCGATTGCCCTGTCATCTGGTGGTAATGAGAGGAACTAGGTTGGGCTGCACGGGAGGCAAAAATGGTCGCTGCATCTGAGGTGTAAAGGGGTGGGTCCAGGGAGGGGGTCCTGGGGGTCCTCACCGCCCCCTTTTGGTGGACCCCTAAACTACAAAAAGAGGGAAAAATGACATATATGTGCATGCAAATGCACACAGTTTTAGAAATTGGCCTTATTGCTGACCCCCTTATTTCAAAAATCCTCCCAGCCAAGGTGCAACGTAACAGTCACATTCTGCTACATTCTAATAACGTTCTGTGACGTTATCAGAACGTTTTTCGACGTCACAACCTTGGCTGGGCTGTACCCACCCCTGGTGTACCAAAGGATGAGGTGTTGGGACTCCCTGCTGCAACTTGCAAGTGTGCGGGGCGGTGAATAGGGGGTTCAGTGAATTAGGGTTTCCCTTATGAACTTTGGCAATTAAAATGTGGAAAATACATGTCCAATTGGATTTGCTATGTTTAAAAAGCACAGCTATTCTGCTTTACACTGTATTGATAGGATGATATGCTAACCCATATTCATTACTTCAATTAGAAGGGCAATTAGTATGTATATAATTCCTTTACCTTCAAACTAACAGTGTTAAACGAAAGGTGTAGTTATCAAATTGATATTCTTCCCAACACGGATACCACGGAGGCTAGCCTAGACCAGGATGCAGGCTGAGAAATATATAGATTAATTACGGTATTCTTTGTGATTCAACATTATCGAAAATTAACGTAATATGTTATTTTTCTTCAATACGTATCTATGTAATATATATACATTGAAAAAAAAGTTAATCATAATATATTTCACATATTCAGTATTTTTATTCAATTTGCATCTTTGCATTTGGAGAGTGGAATCCCCATTCTATTCTTAGCATTCGCAAATTTAGAGGGGGCTGCTGGGGTGTGGGACAAATCTAGTATTTTTAAAATGCAAAATTCTGAAAGTAAAGGGGCATGCCCCGACTTACTATTGGCGCACCTCCATCTTTTTAAAAAGCTGCATCTGCCATTGGTTACAGTAAGAAAGAGCCATGGAACCGTATGAAAAGTAACCCAACCATCCGACTCAGATTTAAACCCTAACTCGCTGGTTTCCACATGGGGTTAGTATACTACCGTCAATAAACAAAAACCAAATAAAGTGGCTGTTTATCATCAACTTTGGCGGTTCAGAAGGCAGAAGCACTCTAGAAGGTCTTGAGCACTCTAGAGTTGACAATTCTATAAGAATATTCAGGCAGGGGGGGGGGGGGGGTGCACAGACCATAATGGCTCTTAGGAAAAGAAACTTCACTATCATAAGCCCAATTTCAGTGTCATAAGGCCACTATCCTAAGGTTTTTCCAAAATATTTCAAACACGTCTGAAATTTTCATTTCGTTAAGGAATTGTTCCTGATAAATCATTGTAAGGCTGCCGACAAACTTAAGACAATGATTTCCTCATGATAAATTTGGTTTACACAGGCTGATAACGTCATTGGGATTATCATGAGGCTATCAGGATTATTGTGAGGCTATCAAGATTATCGTGAGGCTATCAAGATTATCGTAAGGCTTAAGATAATGATTGTCGGATGAAAGGATTTTATTGGTCTGTGTAAACCCCCCTTTACTCAAAAGATTGCAAACGCTGTTTATGTTTTGATGGATCTGTCATCAGGAAGGTTGTGACGGGGAATAGGAATCAGAATGCATTAATCCAACGATGCCATCCTCGGGAAAACCTGACATGCTATCCCCAAACCTGATGGGGTTATTACAGAACCATCTGGGGGTAGCGATGCATGGTTAAAACTGATAACAAGAGGTGGAAACCTGAGGACGGCCCCCGCAGGCATCTCCTCCTGATGTCGCTGCTGCAGCAGTAAATGGACTCGGGGGCTGTGATTGGTTAGTTGGGTGATGTCGTCTGAGAGGTCTCAGGACTCCCCACACCCAGCTGGTCAACTCCCATGAACGGGCCGAGGGAAATGTTCATTTGGGGTGTAAATATTGAGCCTGACTGATCCAAGGTGCCAACCAAAAACCATCCGTGAAAATTATGTGTATTGATGTAGGCATCATATGAATTTTCAAGGTTTTGAATATTTTGCCATTGAATTAAACTAGAGTCATGAATTCATATGTATCAATGCTGGATCTTCAATGCATTCATTTCATTGGGAGATCATTTATAATCCACTGAAAATAGAAAAGAAAAATTGGATCAAATGTTGTTGTATTAACCTTTGTATGGGTATTAATATGAAGAACCTTCATATGAAGAACGTCCTCCAGTGGCAGAAGGACAGTGGATTGTCACAAATGGAGGGCACTCCGTTTGTTGGGCTTGAATGGCCATCCAAGGACAACCCAAAAGGCTAAAGAGCCTTGCGGGTAGCAGTCAAAAGGTATAAAATCTAAAATCCTTTCCTACCCTATCTGTACATATAATACAGTCAGTGATCCATAATGGAACAAAAGGTGAACCTATAACACAATTGGTGCAGAATCAGTCTATACAGCATATCATGTGATTATTATTTTCAATGGTAAAAATCAAATTTGGGAATATAATTTTTAATGAAGACAATACAGTATATCGTGAAACAATTACACACCTACTATTATTATCATAATTATGCTGCCTAATCATCGGTGGACCATAAGTTTACATACAAATCATGATATAATCCTGAATATTATTTATCATTTTAAGCTTCTATACACAGAAAAATAAATAAAGTAGGCTTTTATTGCCATATGACTAATAATTATGTTCGGTCACTATTGTTCATTGTATGTTAAACTTTACTTCTAATTTTATTAGCAAGGTTATTCAGGAGTTTCAATTTGCTTCATATGTGCAATAGGTGGCAGCTGAATCAGTCAGTGCAAACTGTGTAATGACTTGCGGCAAAGACGTCCTCACGAGAGCAGTCCTTTTTGATATCAGAGCAGGTTCGTGTTTTGCTTGGAGAACTTTCTCCACACTGGAGAGAATATTTTATGGTTGGAGATGTCCACGATGCCCAGGAAGCTGTTCAGTATACCTGTACCTGGTGCACATGGTCCATAGTGTTGAAATAAGGACAACACTAAAATTTAATTAGAATAGACTCATAGTAACAGGGAGGTAAGGACTGCGCATGCTGCTGCGACTACACCGTGGTCAGTTTCATTTCCCCTGTGAGTTCTAAACATCCTATTAAAACTTTAGAGATAAATGTTAATTATTATTACACATTCCGTTTATACTATCACGTTCCTTCTACAAATGCTTGGGCCCAAAATCAGACAAAAAATGAGTGTATAATCTACGTGCCTAAAAAAGAAGACAAGCTATGCTAATCAACAAGCTTGCTACAAGAAACTAGCTTGACCCAACTAATTGATCCAGTCACAATCTTCCAATATAGTCCTTTTTTAATTCTTTTTTTTTATTGAATCGCAGTTTCACGTTTACATGCGTTCTTCCAGCATGGCAAATAATTGTAAATTTTCTATAGTTTTCAGAGAGTTTTTGTCTACAAAATCAGTCAAAATTAACCTGCAGGTGCCTAAATTACAGAAAATCAGCTATCCGTGGTAGGGAGAATTATTGGTGAGGCATGCAGCAGCAAGTTGTGTTGAATAGATGTACTCTGTTACCTTGACCTCCCATTAGTCATAATGCTGCCCATCCACAATCAATTACAAATGTTCTGAATATTTTCATTCTGTTTCATAATATGTCACCAGGCTGTTCTGATGTTCCGTGACATGATGTCAAGGACAAGGGCCAATCAGAGTGGAGCTTACAACCAGCTTTGGCCCACGAGCCTCACCATGGTTTTCCTTAGAGAAGCTAAAACTCCAACAAACTGGAACATTTTGCAGCAAAAAGAGGAATGATTCTGAGCATTGAATGAGCCAAAAGGGGATGTTAACAGTCCTTTAGAGATAGTGTGTCCTTTCTTCATAGTTCACTGCTTACATGTAATCATAATTTCATAAATAATCATCAGTAATCCGGCAATAGATCATTTTTAACTTCCAATAGCTATATAAACATGCTCTCCTGCCCCACAGTGTTTCGAAATGATCATACGGCATTGACACTGTTCAGTGACATTGACATGTTTTCACATAACAAAGTGAAGTTTTGTCAAGTCTGTGTATACAGGTTCTGCCGTGGGGGAGTGGCGACGTTCCCAAAGTGGAACTTTTTTAGCAGTTTCCAAATTTTGACTTTAAAAGGGGGGGGGGGGGGGGGGGGGGGCGAGAGTAGAAAGTGTAACTTTTCGATATTTCCCTAACAATTTTATGTGTTTTTACTTTTAATTTAGTGAGGATGGGTGAAAGTTGTTGATTAGCTTTCTCTGCAGGGAGGAACCCCCTTGTATACGGGCTGTTTGTTCCTGATTGTAACATTTCCTTTCACACACTGTCAGTAGAAGGGCCAATAATTACGATTAACCATAAACTTACACTAGCGTTCAAGGTGTCGCTACCTGGTGTGTGACTACGGACACCAGGAGGGTATTTCATAAAAAAATCTTTGAAAAAATCTTTGTTGTAAAATTTTCTTAAAACACAAAGAAATATTTAAGAATTTTCTTAGCTATTTTCTTAAAAACACTATTGTAGAATTTCTACTGATAACATGATAAATTCTTAGTTAGTTTTTCTTGTGGTATTCTAGGCCTTGGATTTTCCTTTCTTTTTATTATGGAACCTCAGCAACCCTCCCTCTGTATCATTAAATGGATACCAAATAACAACTTAGATCAAACAAAATATAGATTGGGGGGACCTGAAATAAAATGTGACTAAGTTGAGAAGTCTAACAATGATTTGCTTATGAAAGGGTTTCACAGTGAATTCTAAAAGTTAGAATTCAAGAATTCTAATTTACCATTATGAAACAGAAATTACTATCTTTGTACCACATATTTGGCACATGGTCCTTATGAAATACCCAGGTCAACATTATTTCTTGCCAACCCATAAACCATTGGAATTCTAGTGTCTGAGATCAAATTTTAGGTCATCTCAAACTTCCACCTACTCATAAATCACTCACAGAAGAGTAACAATACTTTATGAAAGGCTTAAACGAAGAATTCTCAAGTTTCTTCTCAAAGAAAATCACAGAGCAAAGAAATTGGAGTAAAGAGTAGCAACAAAGATTCTATGAAATAAGAATTGTTCTGAAATTACCTCCAGGAGGTATTTTCAGAACAAAATCGTAGTTAAAGATTCTTTTTCTTTGTTGTAGTAAGATTTTCTAAAAGATAAGAGAGGTTTTATGAAGACAAAAAGAAATCTTTGTAAAGGCTGTATAAAAAATCTTTGTTGTTGACTACCATTTCCTTTATGTACCTACTCATTAAAGAAACCTACAACCTGATCTTAGACCGAGTATGTTATATGAATGGCAAAACACAAGTAAGAAAGTAATTTTACCTAGGTATTTCATAACATGAGGTTACGAATCAATTGATTCTTAAAAAGCGTCTTTGTCCAATTCAACATCAACTTTGAATTAAGAAAATCTTATTTCAGGTACTAAGATTCACCTGTTTCTTATTATTTTGTTATGAAATACCCTCCTGCAGGCCTGGAGGGTATTTCATAAAAAAATCTTTGAAAAAATCATTGTTGTACAATTTTCTTAAAACTTAAAGAAATATTTGAGAATTCTCTTAGGTATTTTCTTAAAAACACTATTGTAGAACCTTAACTGATGATATGATACATTCTTTGTTAGTCTTTCTGGTGGTATTCTTGGCCTTGGATTTTCCTTCCTTTCTATAATGGAATCTCAGCAACCCTACCTCTATGTCAGTAAATGAATACCAAATAACAACTTAGATCAAACTAAATATAGACTAGGGAGACCTGATACCAAATGTGACTAAATTGAGAAGTCTAACAATTATTTGCTTATGAAAGAGTTTTACAATGAATTCTTAAAGTTAGAATTCAAGAATTCTAATTTAGCATTATGAAACAGAAATTAATATCTTTGTACCACATTTTTGGCACATGGTCCTTATGAAATACCCAGGTCAAAATTATTTCTTGGCAACCCATAAACCACTGAAATTCCAGTGTCTGAGATCAGATTTTAGGTCATCTTAGACCTCCAACTCCTCATAAATCACTCACAGGAGAGTAACAATGATACTTTATGAAAGGCTTAAATCAAGAATTCTCAAAGTTCTTCTAGAATAAAATCATACAGCAAAGAAATTGGAGTAAGGAGTAGCAACAAAGATTCACTGAGAGAAGAACTGTTCTGAAATTACCTCCAGGAGGTAATTTCAGAACAATTCTTATTTCATAGAATCTTTGTTGCTACTCTTTACTCCAATTTCTTTGCTCTGTGATTTTCTTTGAGAAGAAACTTGAGAATTCTTCATTTCAGCCTTTCATAAAGTATTGTTGTTACTCTCCTGTGAGTGATTTATGAGTAGTTGGAGGTCTGAGATGACCTAAAATTTGATCTCAGACACTGAAATTCTAATGGTTTATGGGTTGCCAAGAAATAATATTGACCTGGGTATTTCATAAGGACCATGTGCCAAAAAGGTGGTACAAAGATGGTAATTTCTGTTTCATAATGGTAAATTAGAATTCTTGAATTCTAACTTTAAGAATTCATTGTGAAACCCTTTCATATGCAAATCATTGTTAGACTTCTCAACTTAGTCACATTTGATTTCAGGTCCCCCTAATCTATATTTTATTTGATCTAAGTTGTTATTTGGTATCCATATAATGACACAGAGGGAGGGTTGCTGAGATTCCATAATAAAAAGAAAGGAAAATCCAAGGCCTAGAATACCACAAGAAAATCTAACAAAGAATTTATCATGTTATCAGTGGAAATTCTACAATAGCGTTTTTAAGAAAATAGCTAAGAAAATTCTTAAATATTTCCTTGTGTTTAAAGAAAATTGTACAACAAAGATTTTTTCAAAGATTTTTTTATGAAATACCCTCCAGGAGGGACCGCAGGGGGGTCAACCTCTTTGTTGCAGAGAGGTGAGATATAATGACAGATAAAAATGTCACAAGGTAATTTGTTGTTTTAACAATATCATACTTTCTCAATATAAGGTCAGCAAAGCGAGTATCTTCTTAAAGAGCATATTATATTGCACCAAAATATGAGGATACAGAATGTTTCTATTAAATAGGGAGAGATTAATAAAAGGAAGAATACATCCCAAATGCATAATAATCTGGTATATCTTTCCTTACCCTCTTTCTTAAAGTAACACCTGATGAATGTAATGGCAAGAAAATTCATCATTTAAATCAAGAAGTCAGAATTCAGTACATGGTAGGCACAATGACAGTGTGCTTTTAAGTAAATAGTTCAGCTCAGACCTGGAAGGAATAGTTATTTAGCAGATGTATTAGAGGAGTTATCAATTGCTGCAACATGTTCACTTTTGTTCACTTTTGTTCTTAACTACTGTAACATCTTTAACTGTATTTCCCCTCCAAAAATGCTGGAAGAACGCATGTAAACGTGAAACTGCGATTCAATAAAAAAAAAGAATTAAAAAAGGACTATATTGGAAGATTGTGACTGGATCAATTAGTTGGGTCAAGCTAGTTTCTTGTAGCAAGCTTGTTGATTAGCATAGCTTGTCTTCTTTTTTAGGCACGTAGATTATACACTCATTTTTTGTCTGATTTTGGGCCCAAGCATTTGTAGAAGGAACGTGATAGTATAAACGGAATGTGTAATAATAATTAACATTTATCTCTAAAGTTTTAATAGGATGATTAGAACTCACAGGGGAAATGAAACTGACCACGGTGTAGTCGCAGCAGCATGCGCAGTCCTTACCTCCCTGTTACTATGAGTCTATTCGATTATAGAGTTGAGGTAAATAGTGATAAATAGTTGACAGATGGTCCGATCCTTCGGGTATGAACAGCTCCGCCCCGTCCTGATCACAGACCCCTATGGCCTCATCCCGTGTGGCAGTGTGGTCGTAAAACGTATAACATTTAACACTTCCCCCATAGGCCACACGCGTACAGGTGTTTGGGTCAACATATTCTGGAAAAAAATACAATAATATTTTTCAAGAAACCATGCATATATACTTGTAGTGTGATTTGAGATACTGAACATTGTCAAATGATAATCAATGCTAGGTAAATCATTGTAACCCAAATTAGCTGTGTGTGAATATATTTCATATATTATATTTGTTTTGTGACAGTATAAATTTCGTAAAGTATTATTATTTATATTATAAAGCCATGTTTGTAATCTATTCAATGAGAATAATATATGTATGTATGAATTTTGAATAGTGGACAAACTAGAAAACCAGCTAAAGCCGGAGTTAGCGACTTAATTAAAGAATTTAAAAAAAAAAAGAAATAAAAAAACTGAACTGTAGATTTAATCAATATCTGAACACATCAATATCTAAATAACCTTTTTACATCTATCTAAAGGTGGAACCTAGTGAGGGTTGCGACTCTAATTCTGGTCAAATGAGGGATGACTAGTGACCAATATCTAATGTTTTTAGCTAATCGTTTTTCAACCAATTGACTAATTTTTGACCCAAATTTGAGTTGAATTACTCAATGGGTGTCCTCCTTAACTCTTTTTTTTTGCTTCATAGTTTTCAAAACTGGTTGCAATCGAAAAGTATACTCTCTGGTATCTCTCCCTTGAGATGTGACAGGTGTATAACAATGCTTAATGTTTTACCAAACTTAAGCCCCATACCCACTAGGCGATTTTACCGGCAACGGGCGATGGGCAACTGGGAGAATCGGCCGATTATCAAGGTTGCCTATATGTATAAAATATTGGAATGTGCAGGTTTGATATGAATCGCTGGTAAAATTGACCGATTCTAGGGGCAGAATCGGCCGATTTTAGCGGCGATTCGTCGGCCGACTGTGTAAAAATGTCCTAGTTGGTATGGGGCTATAGTTCTATGAACAAGTAATCCAAAGTTGGAAACAGTTATCTACTTACTTGTTGTAAAGGACAAATAAAATAATATGGTTACTGGTAATGTAGAAGGCATCCTCCCTGCTTGCTACCCTGACACTCTGGAAATGACCCAATGTCTTTTGAAGTGGTCTTAATCCCTCTCCTACTAACTCCATCAATATAATCATCTAGCAAGTGCTTGAACCGTAGGTTGTTTTGCACTAACCAATTCGCCATGAAAGCTAAACAGATGTGAATAAAAGTTTCACTCATTTTTATTCAAATGCATTTGTGTGAGGTTTGAAATATTCAATACGGGCACAGAAAATACAAACAGATGCATTAATACCTCATAAACTTTGGTGCTTTTAAAGATACACAATGGCAACTCAGGCATAACATATTTCCCAAGTACCAAAGCCAGTGCACATCCCACGCTATAGCAAATGGAAGATGTCAAGTGAAAAGTTTTTGTTGACCATGAGGCTATGAATTCAAACAGAAATGCATAAATCTTATATAATTATGATTGTATAATACAATTTCTCATACTCACTTAAAGTAAATTTAGCAAAAATAAGTGCTCTAAAGGTTTCTTGATTGTGAAATGTGATATCAGTGGATAGAGCTCCTCCAGTCAAATCAAGGGCACTATATACTTTTACATAATGGTAAAACATAATAATTAGTAAAATGTGGGTGCAAAGTTTGCATAAGTTTGTGTAAGGAAAATTAAGTGAATACACTCCAAACTCATGAATGTACATGATTACATAGAGCTAGTCATCACGGTACTTAAGCTTTGCTCTGGTACCGAGCATTTATAATAATTATAAGGAATACAGTGATATATTACATGCCAGATTTTTCTGTATAATTCATGGTGTTTAAGATTGGCAGTTGTACTCACTTTAAAAGTGATTAATTATAGGCAGCTGCTAGCCTATCCATTTAATCAACATGTCATAGCTTTGATTAACCTTGCAGTGTTTCTAGTGGTTAATTTTAAGAAATAAATGACTCACACTCGAAACATTTTCGTATTATTTAACATAAGTAGCTTTGAGCACAGACTGCCGACACTTACCCAGGTGGGCAATAATCTCTACATTATTTATCATCTTTTAAAGTTTCCCTTTCTAAATTATCAAATATTTCTAACATTCCTTAGACGCCCTATAGTTTCATTATATATCATTGTTTGATTACAGCCATATGACTGGTACAATTTTTAATCAAAGGAATGCCAGAAACAAAATGTGAATTGGAGCAATATCTGTAAAAGATCTCAAATCTTGTCCAAAAAATTCAAAACGGTTTAAATTCGTTGTCTGCCAAATTTACCCAGTGAAATGCAGAATATATTAATTGACTTTAAATAGTCGGCATGGGGGAGGGGGTCAATATTAAGTATACACATGCTATATGTCATTAAATAGAGTGTATGTTTCCAATTTGAATGGTACATAGGACGTGTGGCTTCATGCAATCTTCTCCGACAAAATCAAACAAATATGAAATGACACATCAAATGTCACAAATCATTATGTAGAATAGGCTTTAAGATAGATACATAAGTACACATGCTCTTCTTATTTATGACATGACTAATACATAGCACGTGGCCAAGCATGTCTCTGAATTGAACATAAGGACCACCAGGTGGTGATAATATGTACTTACTCTGATTGGCTTGTCAAGTTATGGCCTCATTTAATATACTTATGGCAAGCTTTCGAGTAATAAAGTGCTAGGACTTCCAAGTCAATGTTAACGTAAAAAGAAAAGACATTTCATGATGATGGAATTAATCATTTCAGAGTCGTGACTTATGATACTAAAGGTGCTTGATCATTAGAATTGGGAATTTCTGTTTGAAATTTCCAGACATTTATCTCATATAGGAGCCATATAAATGTTGACTTCACAGTGAAAACATCAGACGGACAGGTGGCTGGTGACCAAATTGGTTATGGTTGAAGATGAAATGAGTTTCTCGTAAGGAATTACTTTTGAGTGTGATTCAACAATCAGCGCAAAGGCAAGTGTACACTGTTAATGTAACATTGAAGTGACATTTTAGTTCATTCTGCTTTGGTTCTTGTTCATTTGGATTAGCGTCTCAGTCTCACCATTAAAATTTGTAATTGGGTGGGGCGGTGTAGTGTCAATGTACTCGACATGTGGGGGACCTGGGCTGCGTTTCCAACTTTATGGGCGACATTTCCATATCTCCTACATCATTCTCAGTCCATATAGACTCCACATTTAAAACTGTTTCTAACTGACCTCCCTTACTTGTGGGACTTACTGGAAAATTCTGTAAGTCTCCCATATAATGTTGTAAGTTGAATAAATTGTGATGAAGTATCATTGTAAAATAGTGTAATAAGTGAGTTTTAGTTTTGTGAGAATGGTGCAGGCTTTTTGTGGTGTCCATATGGGAAACTCAGAGGCCACGTGTAAATGTCCAGATAGGGGTGGGGTATTCCCCACTTGGCATGTTGTTGTTAAGATAAGGCTGTGTCACATGTCAAAAATATTTGAGACTGTTTTTTTTATTCATGTTGCCCACAAGTCTTTTTTTCCACAGGTTGCAAAGGTCATTTTTTCCACAAGTGGCTGATGAATTGGAAATTTCCACATTTGGCACACAAATATCATGTGACTATCTGGAATTTGTATATATTGTATATCACCATCATCTGCATCAGAAGAACTTTGTATCTAGAAGAGATGGTAATAAATAAAAGTAAAAAAAATATGAACACATTTGTCCCACAATTGTAGGTTACACCATAAGTTGGAAAGGGTAACCATACAAAGTCACAGTTCTGCCACATCTTCATTATAACTAACCCTCAAAACCACTAAATTAAGGTTAGACTACTATGATGAGGGACCATTTCGCTGGTCTCACAAAATTGTAGAATAATTATTTTCCTAATATCTATATTAATATTTATTATATATCATTAGATACGTCTTGAAATAGACTATCTTATGATATAAATTATATTAATATGGGTTTTAAAATAGAAATAGAAAATGGTCGGAAATGTAAAAATCATGTTTATTACTTAACTTTTTTGAATTGAAATATCTCAGTCAATAATGAAAAGAAACCCATAATATTTCATAGGCATATAGATAATAGTCATATAAAGGGAACCGTGTCTCAGAATTTTTATGAAGGGCCTACTTTTGATTTTATGAAATCTAGAAAATGAAGTTGTAAAAATTGACAAAAAATGACAAAAAGCTACCCGTTTTTTGTCATAAAATCCACACTAAGGCCTAAATTGATAATCTCAGACACGGTTCCCTCCAAATGAATGTTATTGACAACAGTACTAAGTTTCAAAGCTGTTAACATAATATTGAATTAGAAATCTTTGTTCAAAAAATAAAAGTGAAAAAATATGATTTTAATTCATATTTTATCAAATCCATATCTTCCCTAAATCTGTCATATATGGTAAGATAAAGAAAATTATCAGCTTTAATTTGATGTATTACATGTTAAGATATCGCCAATAGCTACAGAGATATTGTGATATTGGTAAATTGACTGTTCATCACCGTAGTCTAACCTTAACTCTTATGGATTACATGTGGACTTGCTACCTATATAGAGAGTGATCACACCCTATTTGAGCCTATGAATGATTTTCCCTTGGTGTGCTCCACCCAGGTGACACCACTGCCAATGAATCAGGTAGACTCATGAGTGTCAATTCTCCCTAATCTCAGTTCTTTAAAGTCCATAAGGACTGAGCACCAAGGCAATAAAATTGATATTGTAACATACCCATTTATTCAAAATAGCATATTCTATACCTTTACAGAATTAAAAGTAAAATAACTGGAATGGTAAAGTTTATGTAAATGTAAAATGTGTACCTTTTTAAGACTGTTAATGGAGCATCAAATATGATAAAAGAAATGTCATACCTTAAAGGAAAATTGCATTTAACAAAGGTAACCCCATCTAGAGCCCTCCTACTCTTGGCCAGTCTGTGTTGATCTCACATTTTGTAAGCAGTCCACAAAAGCTCTCATATCCTCAGTACACATCCCAGAATAAGCATTAGAATCAAGGCTGATTTTTTCTTAGCTAAATGAGGGTTGGCAACTTCAACACTGCATAATCAGTTAGGTCTCAAGACGTATAGATGCTTTGAGCACCTATAGCTTTTGACCACAGAACTGACACTTGTGTGGTGCTTGTGGGTGCACAAATGAAAGGATGAGTCTTGTAAATAGGAATTATGGAGAGTTAAATGTAAGAAAGTAGAGATGATATCTATTTTCAACAGATTCCCCTCATAAATAACTTTATATTACAAAGTCCACTGTTTCATTGCCTTCCCACACATATACCCATAATCTTCTACAGTTTACAAGTTGGAAATTGCTATTTCATAAGATATTGTGAGGATACTTGTGGATACCACAAATCAAAGTTGGAAATGCACCCCTGGGTTTGAGACTGGGCTGTGCCAGTAGACTTGTGCTTGTTAGACCATCTTACCTTTCCGTCGTTTCCACCACCATATATGATCATAATACATTGTTCAACCCAAAAATAGTGAATTGTTCCTGATATAGTTGAAAATTTGCTGAGCGGACCTTAAACTGCAACAATCATTATCATCAAAATTGTTACATTCCATTTTAGTTAGCAACAGCCTGATTAAAAAGGTATGGATGCGGAGCGGCACTGTTATGTCACAACTTGCCTGGGACCATTCAGGATGAGAAGACTGTGGCTTCTGTGGTATCTCCCAGTGTGTGAGTATACTTAGAATTATAGTAAGGGATAAATTGGATTGGAATTCACAGACAGCAGCTCATATCTAAATTTGCCCTTTTATTTCTCAAATTTCTCAAATTAGATTAATTTTGGATGGTGAATGTTCTTACTGCAGAGAAAAAGATACTTGGCAAGCAAATGAAACATGTTTAGTACTCATGAGCGTATGTATCATTATTGCGATATGGGTGATATGTGCTTTAATGCTTTATAGTTCTCAAGGCTATTAAACCAACGGTATAGTTTGTGTGTCGCTAACATTAAGGAATCCACCCCTTAATCTAGCTACATCATGCCAGGTGCAGTGTTCTGCTGTTATGAAATAAAATGCAATGGCATTGTTGATCACATCACAATTTTGGTGTGACTCTTAGACAGTTACAACATATGAGCCTGCAATAGGGACAATAGCATGTCTTTGAATAGCCTTGCAATATTGAGAAAGGACTTGAGATTAATATGACAACACGCATTTTATTTTTTTCCTTGACATTGTTTTAAATTACAAGGCTATTGAATAAATGTTTCAAGTTTTTGTGGCAGTGCTGTCTGTGAGTCAACCAAATATGGCCCAAACATCAGAAGTAACCCAGCAATCAGTGGTACCAACAGCTTTACAGAAGTGGACAGACTATGAGAAGGTCATGGGTAAGGCAACTAAGAAGACTGGTGAACCCAACGCAAGGGGCAATTCTCCAGCTTTGGATATAACAAGTCCAGGTCAAACCACACAAGCAGGTGATCCCATCTTCTATTGTTCTAATTTTCTTTCTGTTTTCTGAGATTTTCCATTGCAATAATACCACCCACACAGCCTTAAGATGCACAATGCTGTTCAAGGCGCCACCTGGATGCAAAATCATAAACTAAAGAGAAATTGTATTTTACAATATTCTAAGATTAAGACTAATAAATTCTAAATAATTAAGATTGATAAATGCTAAGTTAGGTAAATACCCAATACTTTTAAGGTATATCTTACACGTCTGTTCATCTTCATATCTGCATCCACAGACGTGGTGGTGGAGGCTCACGATATGACCATGCAGCCAGCTAGTCCTGTTGAAGGCGAAGGTGTGGTCTTTGATTGCCAGGTTCGTCTTAGTGCTGATGTTACAGGAGGAGTCATCACTTGGTACCACAGGGGGTATCTGATGAGATACATGGGTAGAGTGCACACATGGCCATCCTCCTGCCCCAATGACCAGTATTACCACTACTGCAGTTACCTGAGGATAAGCAGGGTGAAACTTGATGATTCTGGTGAGCTTTTAAACGGCAGGTGACTAAAGGTGGTATTACGTAGTGTTGTCGAACTGGGCTTTTATAGGTACTTGTACCTATCTAGCTGGATTTGAAATTTCGAGTGATATGTTGTCTATGTTGGGTCTGAATATTCTTCAATGTGTCAGTTATCTATAGCCAAAAGAAAATTAAAGTTTACTGTTTGGTTTTTCATCCTGAGGATTGGAATCAATAGAGACCTTTACTATAGGTTCCTATTTTTTCACAAAATTGATGCAGATCTCGGGTATTGATATGGGTAACATACAAAAAAGTTCGATTGAATTTTGCCGTTTTAAACATGGTGCTCCCATAGCATCTCTATAGACATTGTACAGATGATGTCACAACTGTCATAATAGGCTAGCTGTCAAAACTGTTGATCAATGTTCCTATCTAGGAGCATGTTCTCCGGTTCAAATTACTTGATTTAAGATTTTATGCTGGCTTCAGTTCAGATTTGAGTATTCAAATTATCATGAAAAAACAGGGGTGGGTACAGGATTTCAGAAAGGGGAGGGTGCACACATAGGTTTAGTACTAGGATGTTTTATGTTTGGACACACATGCAACATTTTTTTTCTCTTTATCAAGTTTAAATCTCTACCTGAAGGGAGGAGGGGTCGCTGGATCCCCCCTGGATCTGTTCCAGATTTTCTGAAAAGCAGTCCTTTCTTTATTTCCTCGCACATGTGACAGGTCACATGACCTTTAACAAGTGTAATAATTCATATCTCTGGCTTTTTGGAATAAGCATGATAGAACTTTTTATTACATTTTGATCCACCTTCTGTGCAGAGAGTATGGCTTTTCGGGTTTTGACCAATTGTTCTATGAATATCCTTATCAGTTGAAAAAGCATAGAAAACTAACACCTCAACTGCAGTTAAATTGATACAATCCGTGTTATCTGATATTGTAGGTAATGTAACGTGTATCTTCAAAATGAACTCTGGCCTGGAAACCACCAAGTATAGATATTTGTCAGTCAGTCAGAAGTATGCTTTTGTCAGGGTCAGTAACATGACGATGACGGTATATGAGAATACACCTTTCAACCTGACATGTGAAGCCCATCTTCTTGATGTAAATGTGTCAAAAGGTGTCAACTTCTACTGGTGGTATACAGATGGGTCTCCTGCAAGTGAGTACATTTGACATATTTTCCAAATTGTTCACTAGACATTGTACATCCAGTAGTGAATACACAGCACAAGTTTAGTTATAGAGATAATTAGGTTTGGAAATGAGACTGTATTGGTTCTATTATATAATTCATTGAAGAAGGGAGTGACTACAAGCTGTGCAGGGCACACTTCCCTTTCCTTCTTTATTCTAGTGCCTGCTTGACTGTAGAACACTTTATATGCCAATATATCAATTCAATTTGTCAAAAAGGGAAACACACATTGTGATAATCCACCAGGTGATGTCTAGGTGAACGGCATCTAGTATCTTTAAGATCAAAGATTTAATCAAGATTAGTCATGTTCCTAAGCAAAACAAAATCCATCCCTGTTTTACCGTTTCTGTTATTAAGGGCGTAGGGGGGTGGGTCCTTTTGACATGATGTCATTTACTAGAGAAGGGGGGTCAAGGGTCACATGAGGAAACATGACAAAGGGGGGATTTGAAAAAAAAAGAAAAATGAACTAATGGAGGAACAATCACAACAGTCATGAAATATATCAGAGCAACATATATACTGATCCTTAATTCAATCAACTGTTACAGACCTAGCATGTAACAGACCAGTGAAAATCCTACAGTCTCAAAGCATGTTAAGAGTCTTTTTTTTAGAGGAATTGGTCGTTAACAGTGTGTATTTATTGCATCATAAAAGAGGACCATAATAGTGGTCATAATTGAAACTAAATTCAACTCATGAAGGTAATCAGAAGAAGGTGGACCAGAACAAAATATGTCATGGCCCTATTCCACTACATGACTTTGAGCCGTAATATCTGCACAGTATGATGAAATTACAGACAATTTGCAAAGAGGACTGATATTTAGTGTTTGAAAACGGTAATTTGTAGTATTTTATACATGTGCGACAAAGAATTGTGTTCTCTAATGTGTGTAATTTCTCTGCAACATTGTCATATCATAGCTCATATCGTGTAGAGTGATTCCACCTTAAATGATTTTTTCCCCAGATGAATCGGTTGCAAATGGACCTTGGACAAGTCAGATGAGTGTGGCTGGCATAGGGAAGACAAGACGAAGGTCCTACATCTGTACTGCACAGACTCAGGGTACAGCGGAACCATACCCAGAGCACAGGGCAGAAACCAGAGTTACCATTATCAAACCAGGTATTACCTACATCAAGCACAATTACCTTAGGTCTTAAGTTTATAGTGACAGATATTTTTCCATCTATAAAGGATAATTAACTATTATCACTTTTATTGTATAATGCCTGAAAATCATAGTAAAATATGTATTATACATTTCTTGTTCAGTTCTTCCTGCCGGACAAATACTAGAGAAACATTTCAAAGAGTTTTTAAAACAATCTGAGATTATTTATTCTTTTGATGCTGTCATTCATTTCAGATGATCTTACCTGTCCTGCAAGTAATGATGGTAGTTTTGATTGGCCCACTACAGCAGCAGGTGATCAGGCAGAACTAGCCTGTCCTCAGAATCAAACAGGTAACAGCTTTTTATGTAGCAGTTTATCAGCTGTTTATTTCGTGGTTTTAGATATTCTAATTCTCCAGAGGGAATCTCTTTGTTCAATAAAGGTACACCAATCTTTCTTCCCAATGGACAGATCAAAGACGACTTGATAACATGGGGGAAGGGTTGAAGAAGGAGAATGACCCCTCTACTCCCTTGGGTTCGGGCCTGGTCCAAATGGAGACACAACTTAAGATATATATATATATGTGTGTGTGTGTGTGTGTGTGTGTGTGTGTGTGTGTGTGTGTGTGTGTGTGTGTGGGTGTTATATGGTCGTTTTACATATCTTTATTCTTACCTTTTATTATATTACTAATACTGTTTGAATACATAGCTTTCGTACACCTTTACAATAGGTCTAGTACAATTTACCACACGTAATGAAATGATTAGTAGGCATGCATGTGTCATACCTAAGTTTAGGCATGGCATATCCTTCCTCTAGCAACTACAACCATTTACCAAATTTATCATATAAAATATATTAATATCATAATTCCCTTTACAATAATCAAAGACATACCTATTATGTACATGCTACATTATAAAGTTTATGGTAAACATCATACAAAATGTTTGTTAGCACTCCCCCTCACCCTAGTGGTCAACTGGCCTGATTAATGTAATTAAGTTAAAGGCCAATGGTGAGGTGGGGAAGTGCACCCCTGCTGTGAGGGCAGTGGGAGTCTGGACACCAAGGTGAACACATGTTCATTGTGTAAGAGCCTAGGCTTAGGCCTATGGTTAATAACCTGTGACTGAAGAAACAATATACATTATCATCAACAACTACTCCTGTCTTCAACTCTTCATTACTCCCCTCAACATCCATACATTGAAAGTACTATACGCAAAACTTAGAGTACTTAACATGTACTCTCCAAAGGGAATAAATATCTGAACTCTCTCCCACAGGATATGTAACCCGTCAATGTTACAATGACGGCCAGTGGGGATTGACCTATATACTATGTCTAGATAAGTTACTCAGAAGAATTGTAACCGAGGTTTGTTATTTATTCTCAATTTTTACAGCTCAATTATAGGGTATTTATCATGAAAAGTTAAAAGAAAACCCTTATCTCAATATAATATATCAAAGAAAACCAATACCTTTTTAGTGTAAACAACCATATTAATTTCTAGTGTAATGCTCTGTAAGATGATATAACAAAAAAATATGACATAAGTAACGGAATCTGAACAGCAAATTTATATTTATACAGTGCATCTAAATATACCTATTTTGATATAAGAAAAGTAATATAAGAAGTTTCACACTGGTCATAACCTTAAGATGTTCTTCTAGATATTTTGACTTTTTCACGGTTGAGTTTCTGACTTTATGATCTTATGTTCCTATTTTCATCTATATGTTATTAGAGTTAAGATTATTGATTATTAAAAACATCTTAAACATATTGAATTTTGTGAGATGTGAGAAAAGCATTTATGATTCCCCTAGTGTGAAGCGTGCCCTCATGTTATATGTGTGGATATCCTATATAGTGTATACAGTAATAGAACAGTCTGCATTCATTCTATCAAACACAAAGGCACTACTCGTGTATGTAGTTCAACATATCAATGTATTCAGCAGTAATTATGGTGTAACCATCCATCAGATGTCTCAGCTTCAGGGTCACTATGCTTTAGTGAAGATATGAAAAAAATATGTAATGTAAATAGTTTTTACACATATTTGCTACTTTGAATAAAAGTGAAAAACTAGGATAATAATATGTTCAACTAAATAGCAAGAACGGTTTGTTTGATTACATTTTAACACGTTTCAGATTGATGAAACATAGCTGTTTGCTTCATTACGCTTTATCATGTTTCAGATTAATGAAATAAATGACGGATTGGGCGCAGATCCAGCTAAAACTAGGGACATAGCACAAGATCTGAAATTCAGCGTTGTCTCTAAACAGAAACCGCTTGATATTGGTAACTTAGTAATGGTGTTGTCTATCATATCTGCGATGTCTCAACTACACCGGAATAGACACGTTGGACCACCATTCGATGAAGAGGTTCAGGCAAGTGCTGATTTATATAAGCGGTTTAGAGATGCTAGGCTAGTGTGGCTGCCTAATTGTTGGAGCCATTCTTCTCATAGAGCACAGCTCGTGCATCATTAGTGCAATTTGCTCGTCAAAAAGTAAACTAAGTTGACTGCAGTTTGCGTCAATAGTACCCACACACTAGGTGTCAATGCACATCAATCTCTGTGCATTAATTGTATCAACGCTCTACTTTACGCAAGTCCATCAATAATATTCACATAAAGAGTCTTTATGTGTTAATTGTATTGACCCACACCTCACACCACTCTGCGGCGAATCACCCTCCGCACCCAAACTGATAACCGTGAGACCTGATGATTCGCAGTAGAGCGAGTGTCGATGTTGCAGAGTGCACCTTACACTCCGGAAGCACGAATAATGGGTCGGCCGCACGTCCCACTTGCTAACGTCTATGCACACGAGGTGGAAATAGACCTCGTGCATTAAAGAATCAACCATCTGCACGAGGTCCTTTTTGATCCTCGTGTATGGACTTTCCATCTACAGGGACTTTGTGTACAACCTCGTGTATATGTACTGTGATCAGTACAGGGCCGCTGTGGTCAGTGGAGGGCCATGAGGGTCAGTGGTGGTCAGTGCAGGGCCATGATGGTCAGCAGTGCAGGGCCGTGGTGGTCAGTGCAGGGCTGAGGTGGTCAGTGCAGGGCCGTGGTGGTCAGTGTAGGGCTGCTGTGGTCAGTGCAGGGCCGTGGTGGTCAGTGTAGGGCTGCTGTGGTCAGTGCAGGGCCGTGGTGGTCAGTGTAGGGCTGCTGTGGTCAGTGCAGGGCCGTGGTGGTCAGTGCAGGGCTGCTGTGGTCAGTGCAGGGCCGTGGTGGTCAGTGCAGGGCTGAGGTGGTCAGTGCAGGGACGTGGTGGTCAGTGCAGGGCTGCTGTGGTCAGTGCAGGGTTGTGGTGGTCAGTGCAGGGCTGCGGTGGGCAGTGCAGGGCCGTGGTGGTCAGTGCAGGGCTGAGGTGGTCAGTGCAGGGCCGTGGTGGTCAGTGCAGGGCTGAGGTGGTCAGTGAAGGGCCGTGGTGGTCAGTGCAGGGCCGTGGTGGTCAGTGCAGGGCTGAGGTGGTCAGTGCAGGGCCGAGGTGGTCAGTGCAGGGCCGAGGTGATCAGTGCAGGGCCGTGGTGGTCAGTGGAGGGTTGTGGTGGTCAGTGAAGGGCCGTGGTGGTCAGTGCAGGGCTGAGGTGGTCAGTGCATTGAAAGCCTCTTTGTAAACCACAAACATATTTTCAAACAACCTCATCAAATAGAGAAGTTTATCATATACCAAGTTCGGAGCGCCTATACCTTCAGCATTGTACAGCCCCGCGAGCAAAGGTGGAATAACTGATGGCGTTATGCCACTCTGTGGCATAATAAAAAATTATTGCCCCGCAAGTATCTGTGGGGCAATAACGATGCTTGCCGGCGTGGAAACTACGTAAACAACCCTCAAACTATGCCAAATTTGTCTCATTTGATGAAAAAACAACGTAAAATCGATTTATTTTACCGTCAAATTCGGCAAAAGCGTTGCCTGTCCGCCATCTTTGGTCTCCTCCGTAGTTTCCCCATGAAACACCAGACGGCGGGGCAGTAGTCATCTCGATCTGATTTATTTCCTTTAAATTCGCAATTCTATGCGTCTTTCATGCGTTTTCACGCATAGATTCGTCAAAATATTGAAAATAACGCATGATTTGACCGTAATAGTGCGTTAAAATTCGTAAATAAGACATTTCCAGCGGATTGAACTCTTGAGGCGAGGTTAACTTAACATGGCGGCCCCCTGCATCGGACGTGGACAGGGTAAATCAAGAGAATTCGTCTTATTTTTTCACATATCTTCAACATAGGTGGGTATTTGATATATAATAAAACAAGAACTAACCTCGGGGGCCCTCAGCCGCAATTATTGCCCCTTGTCTCAGCCTATTTTCAGGGTCTCGGGCAGAGCCCTCGACCCTGAAAATAGGCTTCGACAGCGGGGCAATAATCTTGGCTTCGTGCCCCCTCGGTTAGTTCTGTGCATATACCAACTCAAGGGCTAAAGGCCCTGGGGCCCAGAGGCCAAGGTACAGGGCCCACCAGGCATCAATACCGGGCTGAGCCGGGCTGAGTAGGATTCCTCACCCTCCTTCTCTCCCTGCCCCCAGCGCCCAGAGTAGGGTAGCTACCGGTGGCCCAGGAGGTATCTAGAAATTGTATAAGACTCTTGTACCCTTCACACTCTTCCCATTCCTCAGCAAAGAAAGAATCGTTTAAAAGGGTTTATATGCTGATTTGAGCATCTTTAAAAACTTCCATAGTTGGAACAGTTATGACTTCCATAATGAGCCAACTATGAGTCAAAACGGATCTTTAGGTTGTAGCCCTTGATAAGAATGTCGATTTTTTACATGTCGGGAAAATGTGTGACAAATACATTTTCTAGAAATTTATAAAGATTTTTATCATATTTCTTACACTGAAAAATCCAACAAAAAGATTTTGCTAAAAATGTTCACATTGAAAACACATATATTTTTGTATTTCACATATTTTCTCATGAAATATTAGATCATTTTATGTATAACCATGTCAAAGATTAGCTTACTCCTGTGGCTTTCCATTGGTGTATGATTTCACTTATTTCATAATGATTTAGATACCAAAAAGTGTCACGAAAAAAAAATTAGGTGTGTGCATTAGACCATGACCATTGTCAGAGCCCTTCTGGTGCACCCAGACAGTGGGCAGACAGGTAATTGTGATTGACAGGTGAAGGATCATTGACTACTGAGGGGCTATGATTGCTGGCACCGGTCTCAATGACCACTGGCACTAGTGTTACATAACCATTTCAGGGGCACCAGTAAGTTGTGCATGACAGAGGTATCTTAGCATACAACCATTATTTTCACTGAAAATGAGACAGAGGCTTTCTAAATACTATTCATTAGGTTTTAAGTTGAGATTTTTTTTTTTTTTTTACATGTAACTCTAGCATAGCATCTCAGCTTTCAGGATGCAGTACCTTCTTTCTATTGTTCTTGATTGGTATTTTTGTACACATCCATAGACACTTATTGGTTTTAAATGCCATTTAGAGGGTTATTTTTTGTTGCCAACTAAGAGAGGCCGGCTGACCACATACTCAAGAATGCAAAGCTAAAAAATAGGGTCTAAAAATATAAGTTAGCAAAAACTGGGTTAAGAATAGAACACAGCCCTGGTAAGCGGTAGCTGGCTAGCTGTACCTTTACGTGGGCCCCCAGACAAGTTGTTAATGGGTTTAAGAGATTTAATGGGAAATGCATGGCAACTGTTTTCACATCAACTTGTGTCCCTCTATGAGGTGCAGCTACATAGCTGAGAAATGTCAATGTCAATAGTACAGATGGGTTTATGCTACTTTTTAGATAGATTACCGCATTTAATAGTTCTGTTGTTGATTTGAATCATTAAATCTAAATGTCTTTTTCATATCCAGTGTATTGTTGAGTCTTATAGCCACCTCATGGATAAACAGAATAACCGTGCTTGGAGTATGTTTCATGAGGTAGGTCATTTAAGAAAATGCAAAAAACCCGTCTCCAATATTTGACACTCATCCTATCAATAGTTTATGAAAGAATAATATAAAAATGTGCGGAGGTAGTAGTAGTAGTTGTTGTAAAAGTAACTTCAAAGGCAGACCACCAAAGCCCAAGCATATTCTGAAAAGAAACTGTGTTGTTCTTATAGGTTGTACTGTTCTCTAGTATTGAAGGGGTGATGGTGTAACTGCACTTATTATACTACTCCAAGTCCACACTTTTATTATATCCCCCTTAGGTCGTATGGCGTAACTTCTGGTATCTCACCAACTTGGAAGGTTCATCAGGAGGGTTACCAGGTAAACCTCTGATAGAGGTTAATTTGGTAAACCTCTGTAAATCACCCTATGTCCCCAATCAAGAAATCATGAAAACTTTTATCGTCACATTTATAAAGCCCTGGTTTGAATCACAGACCTTGAGACTTGGGATTTAGAGTTCCACAGTGTACCTCCTACCCTACTGAGGCAATTTATAGAACCTTAGTAAAAGCTAAAATTGAAAACTTTAATTGAATTCATAGAATTAGAAGTAAAATAGATATTTAACTCTAACCAGTAAGCTACAGAGGCCAGTGAGAAGCACAGGTCCAACTCCAATAATGACTAAAAATGAAATTACAAATAATCATAATAGATCTAGATATTATATCTGTAAAGAAAAATCATACATATGGTTTTTGACAAGCCACAAACATATGAGAGGATATATAATCTCCCCAGTGGCCTGTTGCACAATAGAATTTCGTTGTTAGGATCAAACAATGAAAGCACAACGAACTTTTGCTTAACAACGAAACTTTTGTTATAACGATGATGCAATATCTCTGGTTCTAATGGATGAAATTAAATTCTGTAAATTGATATAAAAAGGAAAAAAATTAGAAAAGAATCAGTAAAAGTTACATATCTTTGAGGGCATTCTAAATATAGAAAAAAAAGTGTCAAAACGTTCGTTGTTACGATAAAAGTAACAAGGAAATGTTTCGCTATTTAATTCATTTTCGTTGTTACGAAACCCATTGTGCAATGGGCCACAGAGGTTATATATCATAACCTCCATCTCTACAGCCATTTACCTTCGCATATGTTTCCCTCACTAGCATAGTCAGAAACATCAAACTGTGAATTTGAAGAGTTGCGACTTTGGTGCATTAGCCTCCGTCATAATACAATGTTTTTGTTGTTCAGTCAGGTATAGCAGAATTTGTTATGACACGTATATCTGTGTATGCACTGGCCGTTGAAAAGAATTATACATCAAAAAAGGTATTCTACTCTGATAATATAGGTACGTAAAGCATTGTTTTTGCCAGTTATCTTAGAATAATTGCTTAAATCGCTTACTTGTGGCTAGATGCACCATTCTATTCAAAATGAATTCTTTTAGTGGCTTTATGTATAGATTTGATATTGATGTATATATAGACTCTCAGCTGAAAAAGACAGTTCTAAAGTGATAATTATCATGTTGCAAATAGGCTCAACAGTGATACAGTTCAGGCAAATACCTAAATTTCAAAGAAAAAATGTACCTGATACTTTTTGATTGCAATCAAACAAATGCGAAATATATATTCATATTTGCAGACCTTGAAGTCAGTACATGGACTAACCGTACTGGAGACCTCACTTTTCATGGGTCAGACAATGCAGATTTTGTTTTTGTTCCCAAGGAGACCCTAACAGAGATTTCAGAGGGTATACTTAACTTTCCCTGCATTAATTGTCATTGTGGTGTTTATCTGTTCTTTTGAAACCAAAATGATAAAATTCTTTTAGCTCGTAAAGCTTGAAACTTTTCATATACTCTCTTGATTTTCTTTAAAGCGAATTATCCTTTTTGAGATTTTATATTACTTTTAGTACCTTGATTTTCAACCCAATTAGATGGTGTTTGGGTTATGTACTACCATCTTCTCAGGTTGCCCTTTGTATCTGTGTATCTCTGTTCTTTGCCTGTTATATTCTTAGTGCTAGTTAATATAAATGTACATTTCTGTTGTAGGAACAAAATATTGGCCAACTATATACAGCACCAACTACAAGACTGCAGCTGATATTTGGCAAAATAACTTTTCGTCAGTTTCGATTTTATTCTATTACAAATGATGCATTAACAATAAATTATATTTAGTTTTCTGCCTTTTTATTCTATTAATTGTATATCATAAATACACGATTAACATATATTTCTCATTTACTTTCTAGTAAGGATAAACTTGTATCTGGCATACTGTCTGTTAAAACAGAGCATTGGACACAGTTGAAAACACCATTTAAGCTTGTATTTCATCAGCATCAGGTCAATACATGTTTTTAGTTTTACTTGAATTATCAAAAAGGGCAGTTCTGGCAGGAACCACTCATGTTGGTTACAAGGCTAAGAATAACACTTTTGTCTTTATAATTACAATGTCAGTTACAGTGCCAGGAAAGTGCCCCAGTGGCCCGTTGCACAATAGAATTTCGTTACAAAGATAAAACAACGAAAGCACAACGAACTTTTGCTAAGTAACGAAAAGTTTCGTTGTAATGAAAATACAATATCTCGGGATCTAATGAATGAAATTAAATTCTGTTAATTGTTCTAAACTAGAAAAAATTTAGAAAAAATTCAGTCAAAGTTACAGCTCTTTGAGGCTATTCTAAATATAGAAAAAAATATTTCAAAACCATCGTTGTTAAGATAAAAGTAACAACGAACTCTTTCGTTGTTTACAATATTTTCGTTGTTACAAAACCCATTGTGCAACGGGCCACAGTGCCCTGTTGCACAATAGAATTTCGTTGTTAAGATGAAACAACGAAAGCACAACAAACTTTTGCTTAACAACGAAATGTTTCGTTGTTACGAAAATATTCCACTCTTACTTAAACAGTAAATATCTCAGCTTCTAATGGATGGAATTGAATTCTGTAAATTGATATAAAAAGGCAAGACATTAGATATAAAACCAGTAAAAGTTACAACTCTTTGAGTGTATTCTAAATATAGAAAGAAAATTGTTAAAAAAAGTTTCGTTGTTACGAAAATAACTGCAAATAATTTATTAAGCAACAACGAACTCTTTCGCTATTTACAATATTTTCGTTATTACGAAACCCATTGTGCAACGGGCCATAGTACTAGTGGCCCATTGCATAATGATGATCGTAACAACGAAAATCAATTAAACAACATAACTTTTCGTTGTTACTTTTATTTTAACAACAATTGTTTTGACACTAAAGAAAACTTATTTAGAATGCCCTTAATGACTTGTAATTTTTACTACTTTCTTTTCTTAATTTTTGGCTTCTCATATCAATTTACAGAATATAGGATTTTTCGAAACATTTCGCTGTTAAGCAAACCATCTTTAAGTTATCTTAAGTTGATCCTAACAATGAAAATCCATTGTGCAGTGGCCCGTTGCACAATAACGATTGTAACAGGAATCGATTTCTAATTGTAACAGCAATCAATTTCTAAATCAATTGCTGTTATGCATGAAATCAATTGCTGTTATGCACGTTTTTAGCATGTTTTGACCCTCAAAAGAAACCTTTTTAGAATGCTGTAAATAACCTGTAATATTTACAGGAAATAGTCCTATAGCACCCCTTTTAACATCAATTTACATAATTCCATTGATCCAGTAGAAAAAAAGATAATAGGCATTTCACAACAAGGATAATCTCAACAAAGTTGTCCTCTTGAGGACAATGTTGTTATAGTTGTCGTTAAGTTGTCCTCCTTGTTACAATCAATCATTGTGCAATGGGGCTGATGCAAAGTTCCTGAAACTGTGCACATGACAGGTATGCTTCCTTTACCTAAGTTATGAAATGTTATTCAGAATGTGCAAATTCATTACTATAAGCTATACAAACTTTTGTAGTTTTATTGAAACATTATCACATTGCAGTAAAGTTCTGTTTATTTCTGGTTTGGTTCCATAGTACCCAAAAACATTAGTAAATGCCTAGGCTGTTGTTTGGTTGGACTTGGAAAAAGGTGTGAACTAAACTCAAGGTGGTTCTGTGTCTCCAGGGATGCCATAGATCTTTGGTATATTCATGGTTGGACCTTGAGAAATAAAGAGAAAATGAGATGGGGCTTTTGAGGGTGGACCTAACTTAATACTTAACTTTACATATTCATGATCGCGTATCTGGTCTACATGCAAGCTACTCATGAAACACCTGCCCTTGTTTAGTCAGGGTCATCCTCGTGCCAAGAGGTGATGGAGTGGCTTTGGACCATTAGGTCATTCCCTGATCATAAAGTATCATTATCATGCTATTTTCCCTAAGCATAGTTAAGTCATCAACAGGTAAATTGTGATTGCATTGATGCTTTTGCTGGGGCAACCTTCGTAGCAATGGAAGCACACCTCTATGGGATGCTGACTTTTTCAGATGCCAACATGTTGGTAGCTTAAGCCGCGTCCCCACGTGGCGACAAACCCCGGCGATTAGTTGTAGCTGGTGACACACAAGTGTCAAACTAGTTCCATCCAAAGCGACTTTTCTCCCACAGAGCACTAGTCGCTGGGGAAGGGACAGGTTTAGTACTTTGGACCACCATATACAACTAGGTGCTGGGGTTTAGTCGCCACGTGGGGACTTAAGACCATCTAACAAAATATCTAACATCGCTAGATATTTTGAGTGATTCACTCATTTTTGATAAATTTCTGATTGCATGCTGATGTGATGAACGGCTATTCAGCCAAAATACATAGAGGTTAAAATAATAGAAATAAGGTAATAATGAAAATAGATGTAAAGAACGAATATGTAAAGAACGAATAACGAATATGTAAAGAACGAAGAACGAAATAGATGTAAAGAACGAATATGTAAAGAACGAATAACGAATATGTAAAGAACGAATAACGAAAACGTAATGGAACGAAACCCGGAAATATGTAAACCGGAAGTGAAATGTAAACCGGAAACGGAATATATAAACCGGAAGTGACGTCAATTGTAGGTCACGTGACCGAAGGCAGCCAATCAGGGCTGACCTCTCTAGTATATAAAGGGGCGGTGAGGCCCGAATAAACAGAGTTCTTCAACAGTTCTCCTGGTGTCCAGACGTGTCCTCTTTCCTGAAACAACCACTAAAGATGAGCCGAATAGAGTAATTAAGTCGAAGTTAGGACAAAACAGTCGAAGTCCGAGATAGGTAGTCGAAACATAGAGGAAGGGGCCCGAAGGCCCGAAGAACGAGGAACGAGGGAACGGAGTAGGGCACGAAGGCCCGAAGTAGTACCGGAAACCGAGGCATAGTATGGTACGAAGACATGGGGAGCGGAACGAGGGAGCGAAGTCCGCGGGGACGAGGGCGCGGCGTGCTCGGCCCCACGCTACCAAACAATAGGCGACCGTCGGCCCGTCGCCCCCGCGGACCGGAACTCAGGGGTGGACCGTTCCCCGGCCGACCCGTACCCCTACCATAATTTCCCTCCCCCGCAGTCCTCCGTCGACATCGAGTGCCGATCGATTCGCTCAGCCCCCCCTCGTGCGCGAGGCACGACTCTAGAAACACATCTCGGTTCTTGGCCCGGATTCCCCGTCCGCCCCGAGACCCGAACAACCCCCACGTTCCTCTGTCGTAAGAATCGGCAACCCCGACTTACCAGAGAACGTCACACTGGTGGCAGCGGTGGTGCTGAAATAGGCACATACGGACTTGTGGATCTTGGGTGTTTCATCGGTATTGGATACTCATGGCGACTGCGGCAGTCTTCGAGCAGATGGATTCTGACGTCGCCTTCAAGGAAGGTGGGGAGGAGAAAGGAGGTGCGAAAACCGAGACCAAAGGGGAGGACACGACCATCATGGGTAGGCAGTTTAATTTTATGGGAACGTCCACCCCGACGGATGAGCAGAATGTGCGGGCTCAACAACAACAGACCGGTCAGGAAGGAGCGAGTTTGAAGAAGTTCAGTTTACGACCAGAGAAGTATGACGGTAAACCGGATTTCGAGGGATGGATCAACCAGTTTGAGGAGTACGCAACATTGGGACGCTGGACGGCCGAGGAAAAAGCGGCGATGCTTTTCCTCTCGCTGACGGGAACGGCACGAATGTACTTTGTCGGACTCCCGGACAGGGAACGACTCCGTTACTCGGCGAGGGTGGATGCGTTGCGCCGGAGGTTCGGTCAGGAGAAGGACACGTGTAATGCTCTGCAAGAGTTGGCGGGCTTGAAACGTGTAAAGAACCAGACAGCGAAGGAGTTGGCTGATAATGCCCGGCGACTGGCATCGAGAGCCTACTTCTCCAACGACTACGCTAGCCAGGAAAAAGCAGCATTACATGCGTTCCAGGCTGCAGTTGGGGAAGACCTTCAGCTGAAGTGTGCAGAGAAAGGATGCAAGACACTAGAGGAGGCGGTAGAGGTGGTAGAAATACAGGAACGATACTCACGCCGCCTCCTGCGGGCAGTGAAGCCCGAGGAGGACGCCAATACACAGATCATGGCCTTGAACGGTAAGTTGGAGGAGATGATGAAAGAATTGGCAGAGGAACGGGAAGCTAGAAGACAAGCAACGGCCCGGAGGGAGGCGTTTAAGAAGCGAAAAGAAGATTTAGAGTGTCATCACTGTCACCAGAAGGGCCATTTCGCAAGAGAGTGTTCTCAGCGTCAGGGAAACGGACAGTCGCCGTCGCAGTAAGCGCGGGGCCCCCTTCGGGCGCGGCGAGAGAAGTAGTAGGCATGGGAGAATGTGGACTTTATGTGGCCGGGACGGTGGGAGAGAATGTCGTCCGTTTTTTGGTTGATACCGGATCTATGATCAGTCTGCTGTCGGAACGCCTCTGGAGAGAGTGGGGACGAAAAAGAGAAGAACTGGATGGATATGAAGGACGTCTCTGCTCGGTAGATGGTAGTCCGTTGCGGTGCTATGGATGCACGAACTTGCCAGTGAAATTGGGAACACGCGTGTTGAAGTGGACGTTCATGGTGGCAGACATCGGTAGAGATGAAGGGATCCTGGGAAACGACTTCGCGGTGAAATACCGGCTGACAGTTAAGCCCCACGCGAGTGCCATCTTCCTGCCCGCCGAGGGGGAGGGAGAGGGGGAACGAATCCCGGGAGTAGAACAGAGAACGGATGGGATTCGGGCAGTTACCGTCGGAGGACAGGTCGTGCGAATCGAGAAAACGACGGAAATACCCCCACTCCAAGTGACCCGAGTAACAGTAGTAACGAGAATGGACATAAGACAGGGTGGACAGCTGGCTGTCATCACCGGCGCTGGATTACCTATGGGACTGGAGGTGATCCCAGGAACGGTGACATTGGGAGAAGAAAATGAAGTTTGGGTGGCCAACCGAGGGACCGAGAGCGCGAAATTGGAAACCGGCGGGGTACTCGGAGAAGCCACCTTCGTACAAGAGGTACGAGGAGTAGGAAGTGAAGCAAAAGAACCCCCAGGAGCGCTCGCTGAAATGATAGGGGAGGCTAAGAAAGACCTGACCACGAAGGAGGGCGAGGAGCTGGAGAAAGCCATCATGGCCCGGGAACAAATGTTTGCGACCTCGAAACATGAGTTAGGACGGACAGATTTAGTACAACATCGAATTAAAACGGGAGATCAGATGCCGATCAAGCAGAGGGTCAGACGGTATCCGGCCACCAGGAGAGAGGAAGAACGAGCACTGGTGGAGGATATGTTAAATTTAGGGATTATCCAAGAGAGCGGGAGTGCGTGGAGTAGCCCGACCGTTCTAGTCAAAAAGAAGGACGGAGGAACGAGGTTCTGTATTGACTACCGAAAACTGAACCAGGCTACGAAAGTGGACGCCTATCCGCTCCCGCGGATAGAGGACAGCCTCAACACTTTGGGAGGAAGCCTATTCTTCTGCAGTCTGGATCTCGCAAGCGGATATTGGCAGGTGGAGATGGCACCGGAGGACCAAGAAAAGACGGCCTTCGTGACTCAAGGAGGATTGTATGAGTTTAAAGTGATGCCATTCGGGCTAGTGAACGCCCCAGCCACCTTCGAGAGACTGATGGAAAGAATCCTCAGAGGAATCGTGTGGGAGGAGTGTCTGGTATACTTAGATGATATACTGGTCTTTGGACCAACGTTCAAAGTGACTCTGGAAAGATTGGTACGGGTTCTGGACCGACTGAACGCTGCAGGACTGAAGTTAAAGGCGCGAAAATGCAAGCTGTTCCAGAAGAAGATTCCGTTCTTGGGGCACGTTGTCTCGTTCAACGGGATCGAACCCGACCCCGAAAAGTGTCGGCAAGTAACCGAGTGGCCGGTCCCGCGGGATCTCCACGAGGTACGAGCCTTCGTGGGATTATGTTCGTACTACAGAAGGCATATAAACGGCTTCACGGAGTTGGCTGCCCCCTTGTATGAATTGGCAACGAAGGAGGAACCATTCGTGTGGAGCGCGAGACGACAAGAGGCATTTGATGCGATGAAGAAGGCGCTAACGGAGGCCCCGGTGTTGGGATTCCCGGAGGAAGAAGGACAATGGTGGCTTGACACAGACGCCAGTGACGTGGGAACGGGAGCCGTGCTATCACAAGAGCAGAGAGGGGAGGAACGGGTGATAGCTTACACGAGCAAAACCCTGGAGTCAAACGAACGAAAGTATTGCACCACGCGGAAAGAACTGTTGGCGGTGGTGCGAGCTTTGAAGCATTTTCGGTGCTACATCTATGGTCAACGCGTGATAGTCCGGACGGATAACAGCGCGGTTAGTTGGCTGCAGAGAAGTAAGGAACCGATGGGGCAGGCTGCTCGGTGGATTGAGATTATCGACTCGCATGATGTGTCGTTCCAACACCGACCGGGCAGGAAGCATGGGAACGCTGACGCGTTGTCCCGGTATCCGTGCAAACAATGTGGAGAGGAGCACGAGAATACCGAACAAGTGAGAGTAGTGACGCGGGCCCGGGGGTACGAGCCCGGATGGTCCCCGCAGGAGATGAGAGCAGCGCAGAGGAGGGATCGAGATATAGGGCCGATTGTCGCACGGATGGAAAAAGATGCGGACCGGCCAGGTTGGGAGGCCATATCTCCGGAATCCCGGGAAACAAAGATCCTATGGAGGCAATGGGAACGATTAAGCCTCAGGGATGGCGTGCTGCATCGGAAGTACTGGGAACTAGAAGGACATGGTTGGAGGAACCAGTTGGTCGTTCCCCGAGGGGAACGGGCCAAGCTGGTAAGGGAATACCATGGAGGCGCAGCAGGAGCGCATTTAGGAGTCGCCAGGACGACGGCCCTGTTGGAACAAGGGTTTTACTGGCCGGGACTCCGGGAAGACGTGCGGAAGGAATGTCGAGAATGTGATTGCGCGTTGCTGAAAAAGGGGAGAGGAAGACGGGAGCCGCTACATCAGTACATAGTGGGGGAGCCGATGGAACGGCTGGCCATGGATGTTTCGGGCCCGTACCCAGTCACCAAACGAGGAAATAAGTATTGCCTGATGGTGGGATGCTATTTCACCAAATGGTTGGAGTGTTTCCCGATCCCGGATCAAAAGGCAACGACAGTGGCGAACAAACTGGTTGAAGAAGTAGTAGCACGGTACGGCGCGTTTCGGGAACTACACTCGGATCAAGGCACGAATTTCGAATCCGAGGTGGTGGCTCAGGTCTGTGCACTATTCGGGATTCACAAAACAAGAACGACGCCGTACCACCCCAGGAGTGACGGGTACATAGAACGAAGTTTCCGTACTTTGGGGTGTTGTTTGAAAGCCAGCTGCCGAGCGACAGGTCGGGAATGGGACGAGATGGTCCCGCTCGTGATGATGAGTTATAGAGCAACGCCGCAAGCCAGCACGGGAGTGACACCGAACATGATGATGCTGGGCCGACAGACCATGATGCCGCGACAGGCGATTTATGGGAGACCTCTAGGACCAGAGGAGGAACCCCGACGGGTAGGCGACTATGTGGAAAGCCTGGAGGAAGGGCTAGTCGCGGCCTATCGGGAGGCCCGGGCGGGGCTGAAACGAGCCGCCATCCATCAGAAACACGAGTATGATGGGAAGGTGACTCGACGGGAATACCACGCCGGAGAACTGGTCTGGGTGCACGATACGGTAGTGGATAGGGACAAGGGAACGAAGTTGCGATTTCCATGGATAGGCCCTGCACTGATCGTCAAGGTGCTTGACCGAGGACGGGTGGTAGTACGGAAGAAACGAGGGAAACCGGGGGGGGTGGTCCATGTGGACCGCCTGGAACCCTACCGAGGACACGCTGCGCCAGCTTGGATGGTAGCTGACCAGCAAGGATACGAGGCTGCACAGTAAATGCTTGGGGTGGGGCGCGCTAGGGCACGTAAGGAAACGGGGTACCCCCTTTTTGTGATGAAGTCGTTTTCGTGTCTCGATTCCGCAGGTGGAAGAGGACCAAGGGAACGACCAAATCGGCGCTACACAGAAAGGCTTTGGCCAAAAAGGACTGATCAACCTGGGGCCATTGAGTCGGGGCGGTGCGTTGACCACTACAGTAGGAGTGCAGGTCGTTAGGCTGTAGAGATTCGCTACCTAGCTGAAGATTGGTTCTCTTGCGGATGTAATATAGGTGGGAAATGCGGGGTTGGAACGAAAAACGGCGTTCGGGAGCCACGACGGCCCGAATGTCTAAAGTAGTCCCACGGAGCCGCTTTCCGGTCAGTTCGGAGGAACCACAGCGTGGAAAAGATGGTTGGATTACAACGGAAGACAGACCCGGTGGCAAGCTGGTGAAGACTTCTGAAGTAATGCCGACTTGGTAATACCGCTTTACAGCGTCCAGGAGACCGGAGGAGAGTAGATGCGGCACTCTCGGGAACGCCGGAGGAACGAACGGACGGCTGTAAAAGGCGAGGCCTGAAACGAGGACGGGCTTTAAAGTAGGTCGTAAAAGGAGTAAAAGAGGACAAAGAGAACGGGGCGGCGGCGAGGAGATGATAACGCCGAGCCCCTGTGTTCTCCGGGAAGTGTGCGGAAGCACTGTGAGGGCCAAGATGAAAAAGGCAAGAAAAGGCGACGAGGGATGAAAGGACCGAGGGCGTCCGGTGGGGCAATAAAAGGCCTAGGAAAAACGCGAGGACGGGCGAAGGGCCGCGAGGTAAAGAAAGCAGGCGAGGCGGTGACCAGCGGCGGGCCCCGGGGACCGGAAAATAGTAGGGGGCGCCACCGTAGAAGTGGATGGTGAGTCTGACGCTAGGGGTCGCTAGTGCAGGCCACGCCCACTTCCGCCTGCGGCGGCTATAAAAGGCAGAGCGCTCGCCGGAGCAGGTCATTCTGGTCAGCCGACCAGGATTCATCGAATCGCAGACGAGCAGACTGAGCTAAGGAGAAGAAAACAAGAAGAAAAGCAGAGAAGCGAGACGAGCAGCATCACCACGAGACAAAAACGGAAACGGCTGACGGGACGAGCTTCAGGATTGGAACGAGCCCCGAAAGCCCGGAAAACAGACACGATGAGCGGACAGTGCTGGGAAGGACATTGTCACGGAAAGGAGTTTAAGCACTTGGCCAAGCATATTAAAGGCCAGCACGATGGATTACGGAAGCAGTACTACATGTGCCCGGTGTGTTCGAGTCGAGCTTATTCGACACACCAGGACTGGAGAAAGCACATGACGGAATCACACGAAGGGAACCTGCAGAGGGGGATGCCGAAGCAAGACCCCCTTCTGAGGCTGGAGTATGCTGCGGCGTTCGCCTTGGACCCGAAAGGACGACCGCCGTACACCAGTTTCGCTACTGGGGATGAAACGGCGGCCCGGGTAGCCAACATGGAACGGGACTACGCGGTGCGCCATCCAGAGGGGTTTCAACCCCCTGAGAGGGCGGTGGATAAGGAGGCACCGGAGAGGCCGCGACGGCAGATCCGCATCCCTTACTACCCGAGGGCGTCAAGAGGATCTGAGGACAGCGACGCCGAGCAGCTGGAGCAGGTAGCAACCGAAGAAGGATCAGAGGCCGACGAGGCCGGCGAGGGAGCCCAAGCAGCCAAAGCAGCAGGGAAGGGACCCCTGGCCGAGGTGGTGGAACGATCAACACCCACGCGTCGTTCCCCTCGGAGGGCCGCAAAAGGAGTACGGAAGGAAGACACCGAGTCGCCGCGAAGCGCGAGCCGGGCCGTGGTCAACCCGAAACCACTCCTGACACCAGACCAAATATCAGGGTTAGTACAGAGCCGAATTAAGAAGTTAAACGCCCAGGGAGAACCACGGGAACCGAGAGGACGAGGACTCCCAGGCAGAGGAAAAGGACGAACATCCACATCCACCCCGAAGCCGGGTTGCTCAGGAATACCACCGGGGGCTGAGGTGGTGGAATTGGTGAGCTCGTCCGACGACCAACGACCGAAAGTCAAAGAAGAAGAAGAGCCGCTCGCTTTCAAGAGGCCCCCGACGCAGGGATGCCCGACGGAGGAGCCGTCGCGAAAGAAGAAGTGGAAAAAGGTCAAGAAAGTCCCGAAAGAATTGGAGGAGGGAACGAGTTCGGACCAGTCGGAGTCAGGCAGGAGTATGTCGGCCCGAAGCGATCGGTCTTTGATTATCGCTGAGTCTAGCAGCATGGGAGAGCTGGGACCATCACAGCCTGAGACCTCGACAGGAGTCAAACGGACCACGGGACTAGAACCACCTTGTAGCGACGCACAATTTACTATGATGACAGTTCATAAGAAATCGGTGATATACGAATCACGACACCCGAGGTACCCCGGGTATTTAAAAGGAACAATGAACCGGGAGGGATCGTTCAGGGGTTACCACGAGGCGAGATCCGACCGGGAGCTGGAGGACAGCATTCGGGAAGCACAGGGAGGCCGGCTGGTGGAAAGAGAAGCATTGTACCTAGGGAGGTTTCTACGCGAGATGGCAGAAAGACAGGGACTCAAACCGTCGGGGCGAGTGGAGAAAGTAAAGTATGTTCGGCATGCGGCCAGGCCGGAGGACACGGCGTCGACGGCCTCGACACAGCCGCTGTTCTCTACCCCTACCCCGACGAAAGCAGATTCACCCCTGGAGAAGATGGTATGTAAGCAGCCGATAGTGCCGCCCCCAGGATTGAAACGAATGAGAGACATTACGGTAGCACCAGACACGCCAGAGACACGGGCGGCGGTTGACAACCTGACTCGGGCCAGTTTGGGGAGCTCGTTTTTCGGGTCGCAAGGATCGGAGGAGACCCCGGGACCACCGTCGCCCGAACGTATGGGATCGCCGCCAGGACCGGATACCCCACTCAAGGACGAGGACAAACACGGGCGGGCGCTACAACCGCGGGTTGTGATACACAGATTACAAATGCCGGCTGCCCAGTCCATGGACGAGGAGGTGGAAGACTCAGAGGACATGGAGTTGGGGCAGGCCGAGACCAGAGGGTACGAGCCGGAGAAACAAGAATTGGACGAGTCGGGAGCGGATTCAGTGTGCGGGTCTATCGGAACGGAGATGCCGACGGCAGGACCATCTAGAGAAACACCGAGACTCAAGTTATTACGGACACAGGCCGTTCACCAGGTCTTACAGGGACACTTTCCGGTGACGGCGCGAGCGGTACGAGACTGGGACGCGGAAAAGGCCATTCGGGTGCAACTGACGTGGCCCCCGAGGGAGGTGCGAGGAATGACGGCCAAGACAAGAGCAATGGCTTCGGCGTCTATGGCGTTCCTGATGGCACTAGAAACGGGCCGCAAGCCAGAGACATTTGAAGAAGCGATGGCGCAGTTCCCGACGGCGGCACTGGGGCCGTTGACCAGGGAGTTCCCGGGGGTCGACCAGCTAGTTAACGAACACAACCGGACCGTCCAATTGGCTCAGACCCTAGTGATGCACAAAAACGAGGATCAACTGGATGACTTGTTGAAGGCGACAAGAGAGGCGGAAAAACAGAGCGGAATGGTGGATCAGCTTCTCGAACTCCCCGCTAGGGAGGAGAGACTGTTGCTGCCGATCCGACGCCATGAGGAAGGGTGAAGTGGATGCTGCTCGAGGTCTTGCACGGAAGAAAAACAGCGCGACGGAACCAGAGGTGGAAGATGGCGCGTCGCGAGTCGGGTGGGGAGGGATTACGGGGCGTTGGCTCCTCACCCATAGTGTCAAACCCCCAGGGAGAGAACCGGGCCGAGGCGGAGGTACCTGAGCCGCACAGGAGGCCGAAGCCTGGATAAAAGACTCTCCTGGAGACCGCTGGACGGGCCCGAAAACTTTACTTAAACTCATCGGGAACGGACTGGCGGGCTCGAACATTCTTATCTTAATTTATTCTTATTAGTTTCTTTATGGAAACCTTCTTGCGGAAGTGAACGAAACCACATGTGTTAGGAGGTGTTGAGCGTAATCAGCGAGCTGGAGGGTCCATGACTGGAATGAACTTACCAAGCCTGCGGGGCGAATACGGGACGGAAGGAGGCGCTAGGAGGAAAAACAAGTTTGTAGCTGTTCCTCTTCTTCCCTGGAGCCCGCTGCGTTGGTTGGGACCGAGCAGATGGAACGGGATCGTCCGGTCGCGGAAATGGATAACGGGCCGGGCGACCCGGGAGCGAGAGTGAAAGTTGGGAGGCGGAATCGAGGAAAGGAAATCAGAAAGGACGGATAGTGTTGTCATTGTAGTCTTTGAGTCGACGGTTGTGCCGGGGTAAATAAGGTACCGGTGGGCCGGCGACTCGCCGCTGGAGGAAAGGCTGGCGCGGGCCAAGACTGAAAACCCTTCTCCCGCGCTGCCTTGAGCGATCTGGAGGCGAGGAAGAGACGACCTCTGTCCTCTAGCGGCACTTCTACTTCCTGCAACTTTGTCTTCTTGATCTTGGATGGATCGATCAGAATGTGGATGAACCCGGATTCATGTACCATCATCTTCTGAGTTTCCTTGTCTTCAGCCTCTTACCGCATACGAAGAGCGGCAAAATGGAATTTTTCGACCTGAATGCTGGTTTTATCGTGCCAGAGTTGATGCAGCGAGTCGTGAAAGGATTGCGGCAAGTCGTAGATGTCTCCCGGAGGACCAAGGCACGAGCAGGGACGATAACTTAGGGGCCCTGGCTCGTGACCGACCGTAATATATAGTAAAAACAATACATGAACGAGAAACAAAAAAATTTAATAGACTTACTAAAACTTATATTAATCTCTCACCTGCTGTAACGACAGAGACTCCTTCCATGTCGTATTTCCTGATGTCTTCTTCCCAAGGAACGAAACAAAATAGTCTTTGAAACATATAGGGAAGTAATCTTTGCAATATACAGGGAGGTGGTGCTTGGAACGTCGGCTGCGGATGCCCTGATAGACAAATCAAGAGGTCTGCAAAGAGCGACGAGGAGCGATCCTTCTTGGAGTTCATCGGATGAGTTCTCTATACATGCTATTTTATTGTGAATGGGCCCGTTCCGGATCTCAAACGTTGACGTTGGGTGCAGGTCCCAGTTGATGTCGTCCATCTTCACTTTCTACGGCTTCTTCTTCTCCTTCTCACTAATATCTTCAACTTACCAACTTCGAACCGTCGAGCAGCCCGGAACGGCTCGGAGCTGTTGTCTCGGCGTTCGTCATAGGCATAGTGTCTCCATGCAATGTGACATGGCACCATGGACGACTGTGGCCTTACTCCAAAATCAAACCAGACCGGATCTTAAACTTACCTCTATTAACGAACTATTTGTTGGTATTACAGTCTTACGAAAATCGTCAATAAGCACGGTCCTCCGGGAGGACGAGGAGAAAAACTTAGTAGGCGGAGCGAGGCCCGAGAGCCTAGGAAACGAGCGAGGGCCCGAGTGCCCGAAACAGGAATCCTCTTCTTAGGAAAATCATCTCATCAGTAGAACGAAGGAGCCTCCCTCTCGCCCCAAAGAGGATTGTCTTCCTGCCGTTGTTTACGGGGGGGGGGGAGGGATGAGAGGCACCGGCTCCTGTCATCAAAAAGAAACTTCATCAAAACTATCTTTTTAATCAGGTCTCCGTTCCGGTTGTTGTCATGCCACTTGGGCCCGGAACGGTGACGGAAATACTTTACTATGGTGGACTCTCTCCGACATCTCTTTCTGAAATCCTGAAATCTTCAAATGTGTCGACGTGGTCGAGGACGGAACATCTTGATGCTGGGTTAACCACGAGGACATGTGTCGTAAAAGTCAAACTTCAGTTCCTGTACGGAAAACGGACACTTCATCAATAATTAATGATTCTAATCTTCTCAGTCTCACCTTCACCCGAACTCCATCTCAAAGCTTCACCGTAACAAGTAGCACGAAACCCGCGACGTCGTCTGCTGAAGCTTCCACTCTAAGCTTTAATGAATGAAGTTAAGTTCCTTTCCACAAACAACGCCATCTTCTTCTTTGGGTACCTTGACCTCTGGCTCGAACATGTTGTCCTTGCCAACCGTGAAAAAGTCACTGGGGGGCTCTGAATGCCGAGGCGACCGAGGGTGCGAAGTCCAAAAAGAACATTCTATCTACAAAAGCTTCAGTCTTTCTTCTTCAACTCATCCTTAAAATCATCATCATCACCTGAGAGAACGCAGAGAAGAGTAACAGTTACGGAAGAACGAGGGGTCACGACCGACCGGGTAGGAGAATCACGACCGATTCTCTACCCAAAAACAAGGGAGAACGTCTGGACGACGGCAGAACGGACCGAGGGTCGAGAGGACTAAGGGTCACGACCGACCCTGGCCTCTGGGTGGGAGAGTCGCGACCGATTCTCCACCCGAACTAGGGGAGAACGTCTGGACGACGAAAAACGAAGGGAACGGGGGCACTGCGGGTCACGACCGACCCATGGCCCCGGGCAGGAGGACCACGACCGGTCCCTCTGTCCTAATGAGGGTAAAGAAAAGGCGAGGAAAAACGCGCCGAGGGGCTAAGTAAACAGAGCCCAGAGGAGAGGAGCGGGGGCGACGGGGTCACGACCGATCCCCAGTCCCGGGTGGGAGAGCCACGACCGGCTCGCTCATCCTAAAAGACGAGAAAAACAGGAGGTCCTAAATAGATCAAGGATAAAGAGAGCCCTGACGAAGATAAAAGAGACTAAGATATATAAAAACGAATTATATGAACTTTTAGAAAAACGAAGAGAGAAAAACGAAGAAAGAAAAACGAAGAAAGAAGAGAAATAATAATTAGCCGGATAGGCCCCGGGGGCCCTCCGAAGTAAACCGGGGAGGACAGAGGGTGACACCTCCTCCTCTGCCGATAAGGAGCGTAGGATTGAAATGTTTCTGGTTCTAGAGTATGTTCTGTTGTCGTTGCTGTATGAACTGTGTTGAAATTTTGTATAACGTGTTTTCCCACCTTTCAAGAAGGTGCGGGAGGGTGTGATGAACGGCTATTCAGCCAAAATACATAGAGGTTAAAATAATAGAAATAAGGTAATAATGAAAATAGATGTAAAGAACGAATATGTAAAGAACGAATAACGAATATGTAAAGAACGAAGAACGAAATAGATGTAAAGAACGAATATGTAAAGAACGAATAACGAATATGTAAAGAACGAATAACGAAAACGTAATGGAACGAAACCCGGAAATATGTAAACCGGAAGTGAAATGTAAACCGGAAACGGAATATATAAACCGGAAGTGACGTCAATTGTAGGTCACGTGACCGAAGGCAGCCAATCAGGGCTGACCTCTCTAGTATATAAAGGGGCGGTGAGGCCCGAATAAACAGAGTTCTTCAACAGTTCTCCTGGTGTCCAGACGTGTCCTCTTTCCTGAAACAACCACTAAAGATGAGCCGAATAGAGTAATTAAGTCGAAGTTAGGACAAAACAGTCGAAGTCCGAGATAGGTAGTCGAAACATAGAGGAAGGGGCCCGAAGGCCCGAAGAACGAGGAACGAGGGAACGGAGTAGGGCACGAAGGCCCGAAGTAGTACCGGAAACCGAGGCATAGTATGGTACGAAGACATGGGGAGCGGAACGAGGGAGCGAAGTCCGCGGGGACGAGGGCGCGGCGTGCTCGGCCCCACGCTACCAAACAATAGGCGACCGTCGGCCCGTCGCCCCCGCGGACCGGAACTCAGGGGTGGACCGTTCCCCGGCCGACCCGTACCCCTACCATAATTTCCCTCCCCCGCAGTCCTCCGTCGACATCGAGTGCCGATCGATTCGCTCAGCCCCCCCTCGTGCGCGAGGCACGACTCTAGAAACACATCTCGGTTCTTGGCCCGGATTCCCCGTCCGCCCCGAGACCCGAACAACCCCCACGTTCCTCTGTCGTAAGAATCGGCAACCCCGACTTACCAGAGAACGTCACACTGAATTGGAACTCTATTTCTGGTGGTTTTGATCAGTTCTTAGTAGGGCTCGACTAGTTCTGGTTGCTCAAAGAACCAGAATATTAGTGTAATCAATTTAATTGTAAACCACTTACATAAGAATCTGAGTCATTGAAGCACTACCTAATGCACAACAGAGTAATCGTGAATTTTCTTCAGAAAGATTAAAGGCATATGAAGTAAAATAGGAACTGAGATGAATTTGACAGGTAGTCTATCCTATTTCAGAACACGAAACTAAATGAGAAGGTAATTTGTGGATCATATAATATTACCATGGGGTAAGTAATGTTTTCATATAAGTACATATAGCTCAGTTGAACTCCTTCATCCTATGTTATGTTTAGCCACGTATTAATTCAACCTATATTCCATTCCACCATTAGTTTCAATGACGCATATGCAAAACTCAAAGTTGGATGATTAAAAAGTTGGCAAATACCACAAAGGATGCCAATTGTTTGCCAAGCAAAGTGTGGGTTCATTTGAAAAAAAAAGAGGTATAAAACATAAATAAATAAGATTAAAAGAAATTTTGAACAAAATTTATTCTATATCAAGCCATATTCGATAGATCTATGCTAAAACCTGAGCAAATTGTTCAGTGGACCAGCATCTAAAAGTTCGGCGAAATTGCCTTTGTCATGCGACAGCCCAGTTGGACCTAAACCTTTATGTGTAAAATGTGTTATACACAAACACTATATTTGTAGTACAAGTCGAAGATATTCAAGGAGAGTCTACAGTTCTATGGATGTATTTAACCACCCTCTTTTTTTCATCATTTATTGGCTTTACTTTTTAGGGGGTTAACATCATTTATTAGCTTTAATTGTTGAAAAAGTGTAGGTCGGCCCAGGGGGGCTTTAGGCCGGCCCAGGGGGGCTGTAGGCCAGCCCAGGGGGTGGCAGGCCGGCCCAGGGGGGATATAGGCTGGCCCAGGAGGCTGTAGGCCGGCCCAGGAGGCTGTAGGCCGGCCCAGGGGGCGGCAGGCTGGCCCAGGGTCTGTAGGCCGGCCCAGGAGGCTGTAGGCTGGCCAAGGGGGCGGCAGGCCGGCCCAGGGGGGCTGTAGGCTAACCCAGGGGGGGCTGTAGGCTGGCCCAGGGGGCTGTAGGCTGGCCCTGGAGGCTGTAGGCCGGCTCAAGATGCTGTAGGCCGGCCCGGGGGGCTGTAGGCCGGCCAAGGGGGGATGTAGGCTGGCCCAGGGGGCTTAAGGCTGGCCCGGGGGGATGTAGGCCAGCCCAGGAGGGCTGTAGGCCGGCCCAGGGGGTTTTAGGATGGCCCAGGAGGCTGTAGGCCCAGGAGGCTGTAGGCTGGACAAGGGGGCTGTAGGCTGGCCCAGGTTGGATGTAGGCCGGCCCAGGGGGGCTGTAGGCCGGCCCAGGGGGGCTGTAGGCCGGCCCAGGAGGCTGTAGGCCGGCCCAGGGGGCTGTAGGCTTGCCCTGGAGGCTGTAAGCTGGCCAAGGAGGCTGTAGGCTGGCCCAGGAGGCTGTAGGCCAGCCCAGGGGGGATGTAGGTCGGCCCAGGGGGATGTAGGCCGTCCTTGGGCTGTAGGATGGCCCAGGGGCTGTACGCCAGCCCAGGAGGGTGTAAGCTGGCCCAGGGGGATGTAGGCCGGCCCAGGAGGCTGTAGGTCGGCCCAGGGGGCTTTAGGATGGCCCAGGAGGCTGTAGGCCGGCCGAGGAGGCTGTAGGCCGGCCCAGGGGGCTGTAGGCTGGCCCCAGAGGCTGTAGGCTGGCCCAGGAGGGTGTAGGCCATCCCTGGGGAGCTGTAGGCTGGCCCAGGGGGGAAGTAGGCCGGCCCAGGAGGGCTGTAGCCCGGCCCAGGGGGCTGTAGTCTGGCCCAGGGGGCTGTAGGCTGGCCCAGGGGAGCTGTAGGGGGGATGTAGGCTGGCCTAGGAGGGCTGTAGGCCAGCCCAGGAGGCTGTAGGCCAGACCAGGGGACTGTAGGCTGGCCCAGGGGGCTCTAGGCTGGCCCAGGGGGCTGTAGGCCGGCCCAGGAGGCTGTAGGCAAGCCCGGGGGGATGTAGGCCGGCCCAGAGGGGATGTAGGCCGGCCCAGGGGGGATGTAGGCTGGCCCAGGAGGGCTGTAGGCCGGCCCAGGAGGCTGTAGGCCAGCCCGGGGGGATGTAGGCCGGCCCAGAGGGGATGTAGGCCGGCCCAGGGGGGATGTAGGCTGGCCCAGGAGGGCTGTAGGCCGGCCAAGGGGGGATGTAGGTTGGCCCAGGAGGGCTGTAGGCTGGCCAAGGGGGGATGTAGGCCGTCCCAGGGGGATGTAGGCCGTCCCAGGGGGGGGATGTAGTCCGTCCCGGAGGGATGTAGGCCGGCCCGGGGGGATGTAGGCCCTCCCGGGGGGATGGAGGCTGGCCCAGGGGGGCTGTAGGCCAGCCCAGGAGGATGTAGGCCAGCCCAGGGGGCTCTAGGCTGGCCCAGGGGGCTGTAGGCCGGCCCTTGGGGATGTAGGCCGGCCCAGGGGGGATGTAGGCCGGCCCAGGAGGATGGCTGCCGACCTAGGGGACTGAATGCTGGGCCAGGGGGGATGTAGGCCGGCCCAGGGGGGATGTAGGCCGGCCCAGGGTGCTGTAGGCCGGGGAGCTGGGTGCTGGCCTAGGAGACTATATGTCCATGTCGAGAGGGGTCTGGCTAGCTCTGGAGCTTCCAGGGGGCCGGGAGAGAGGGCAAGCCAGCACAGGCCCTTCCAGGGGGCCGGGAGAGGGACCAGGCCAGCTCTGGGGCCTCCAGGGATCTGGGAGAGGGGGCAGACCGGCTCTGGGGCCTCCAGAGGGTCGGGAGAGGGGGCGGGCCAGCTCTGAGGCCTCGAGAGGGTCGGGAGAGGGGGCAGGCCAGCCCTGGGGCCTCCAGGGGTCCAGGATAGGGAGCAGGCCGGCCTGGAGGCTTCAGGGGGCCGGGAGTAGGGGTAGGCCAGCCCTGGAGCCTGCAGGGAGCTAGGATAGGGAGCAGGCCAGCACTGGAGCCTTCAGGGGGCCGGGAGTAGGGGTAGGCCGGCACTTGGCCTTACAGGGGGCCGGGAGTAGGGGTAGGCCGGCACTTGGCCTTACAGGGGGCCAGGAGTAGGGGTAGGCTGGCGAGTAGGGGTAGGTCAGCACTGGGCCCTACAGGGGGGCCGGGAGTAGGGGTAGGCCAGCACTGGGCCCTACAGGGGGGCGGGAGTAGGGGTAGGCCGGCACTCGAGCCTACAGGGGGCTGGGAGTAGGGGAAGGCCGGCACTGGGCCCTACAGGGGACTGGGAGTAGGGGTAGGCCTGCCCTGGGCCCTACAGGGGGCCGGGAGTAAGCGTAGGCCAGCACTGGAGCCCTCCTGAGCTGCCGGGAAAGGGGTCAGGCCAACCCTGGATCTGCAGGGGATGGGGAGGGGGACTTGCCCGACCCTGGAGCCTCTCTGGGGCTGGAAAAGGGGCTAGGCCTGCCCTGGGTCCTCCAGGAAACTGGGAGAGGGGACTGGCCTGCTCTGGGGCTTCCAGGAGACAAGGAGAGGGCCTAGGCCAGCAGTGGAGCCTCCAGGGGCCCGCGACAAGGGGTAGGGAGAGGGGCTGGGCCTGCCCTGGGGCATCCAGGGGACCAGGAAAGGGGTCAGGCATGGGGGTCCCTGGATCCTCCAGAGATGGGAAGAGGGTTTAGCCTTGCCCCAGGGCCTCAAGGCGACTGGTAAATAAGCCTTTACCACCAGGAAATGTTTTAGGTCTATGCCTGTAATAGATAAAAGAATGTATCATTAATTGGCATGCATAACCTCAAAGTGCAAAATATGCAAAGTGACAATTTTCAGGAAATTATGAAGCTACCATATTCTGGTTTTACTGACAAAAGTATATTCTGCTATATGATTATATGTATTTATTGATATATAAATTGATATATATGTCTATGTATGTATGTATATTTAAACCATAGAACTATATGTATGATACTAATTAATATACACATATATGTATAGACCCACCTGTTTATCATACATCTTGTCCTTCCAACTGTTAAGCCTAAAGTGCCAGGTAAGTCACCTCTGGGCCATTTAGGTCACCATTCAGGCTATGTAGGTCACAACTGAGCCAACTGGTTGCTTAGCACCCCCATTGTTCTAGGCCAGGCTAGGTGTGAATGCCCCTGACCCACGGCCGATTATATTTGCACATCCACCGACGATCACACATCCAAAAAATCACACATCCCCAGGCCCATGCGCGATGACTATAAACCCAAATTTTGTGACAATAGCCCACGCGTAATGACAGGAATCATTGCGCGTGGGTTACCTTCACATCTACGGTAACCCACGCGTGATGACGGGAATCATTGCGCGTGGGTTACCTACACATCCACGGGAATCCACGCGTAATGATGGAAATCATTGCGCGTGGGTTACCTACACATCTACGGGAACCCACGTGTAATGACGGAAATCATTACGCATGGGTTACCGAAACATCCACAAATTCTTGGAGGTGTGGAGGTGTACACAAATCATGGCGCATGGACCTCTAATCATCGCACGTGGGCCTTAAATAATTGCGCATGGGCAGCAAATCATCACGCGAGGCTACCCGTGGATGCTTAGGTAACCCACGCGCAATGATTTCCGTCATTATGCGTGGGTTCCCATGGATGTGTAGATGTGCAAATAGATGGTCCCCTGACCCACAGGCAGGTGTTACCTGCAGTGGACACCTGTGGAGGTTAAACTTTACACCTCTTTACTAGGAATTTAGGTAGGCACAGTAAAAATACAGCAAATCCCTTATGATTATCCCATTTATTTTAACAATAGCCTCTTAAATCCCTTAGCCAAAATAAACATATTGAGTTATTGTATTTCACATAAAGTTTAAGTCAAGCAGTAATGATAAATAGCATAAAAATATTATGTTATCAGGTATTTTGTCTTCTTATTTTTTATTCTCCTGCCCCCTGGGCCTCAGGGGAGGTGTCCCCGGCCTCCCTGCACCTTCTCCTGCCTCCTGGGCCTCAGGGCAGGTGTTCTCGGCCTCCCTGCCCCTTCTCCCGTCCACTGGGCCTCAGGGGAGGTGTCCCCGGCCTCCCTTCACCTTATCCCACCCCCAGGACCTCAGGGAAGGTGTATCCGACCTCCCTGCCCCTTCTCCCCCCCCCTGGCTTCAGGGGAGGTGTCCCTGGCCTCCCTGCCTCTTTTCCCGCACCCAGGACCTCAGGGGAGGTGTCCCTGGCCTCCCCTCACCCCATCTGCCCCATTAGCCTCAGGGAGGGTGTCCCCAGCCTCCCTGCCCCTTCTCCCACATAAGGACCTCAGGGGAGGTGTCCCCAGCCTCCCTGTAGCTTATCCCGCCCCAATGACCTCAGGGGAGGTGTCCCAGGCCTCCCTTCTCCTTCTCCCACCCCCTGGGCCTCAGGGCAGGTGTCCCCGACCTCCCTGCCCCTTCTCCCACCCCCTGGGCCTCAGGGCAGGTGTCCCCGACCTCCCTGCCCCTTCTCCCGGCCCCTGGGCCTCAGGGGAGGTGTCCCCAGCCTCCCTGCCCCTTCTCCCGCCCACAGGACCTCAGGGGAGGTGTCCCCGGCCCCCCTTCACCCTATCCCTTCCCCAGGACCTCAGGTGAGGTGTCCATGGCCTCCCTGCCCCTTCTCCTGCCCCCTTGGCCTCAGGGGAGGTGTCCGCAGCCTCCTTGCCAAAACTCCCGCCCCCAGGACCTCAGGGGAGGTGTCTCCGGCCTCCCTTCACCTTATCTTGCCCCCAGGACATCAGGGGAGGTGTCCCCGGCCTCCCTGCCCCTTCTCCCATCCCCAAGACCTCAGGGGGGTGTCCCCGGCCTTCCTGCCCCTTCTCCTGCCCCCTGGGCCTCAGGGCAGGTGTCCCCGCTCTCCCTGCTCCTTCTCCCACCCTCAAGACCTCAGGGGAGGTGTCCCAGGCCTCTCTGCCCCTTCTCCCGCCCCCAGAACCTCAGGGGAGGTGTCTCTGGCCTCCCTGTCCCTTCTCCCGCCCCCAGGACCTCAGGGGAGGTGTCCCTGACCTCCTTTCACATTATCCCATCCCCAGGACCTTAGGGGAGGTGTCCCCAGCCTCCCTGCTCCTTCTCCTGCCTCTTGGGCATCAGGAAAGGTTTCCCTGGCCTCCCTACCCCTTGTCTCCAGCCAAGGTGCAAAGTAACAGTCACGTTATGCTGCCATACTTCTTTGGTTTGTCTGTTACTTACTAAATTGTCATGTAGCTGTCACATTATTTTTCTGGGAGGTTGAGACCTAACTAAAACAGTATGTTCTTACAATGTTCTGGTGAGGTTAGGTCAAGATCAAATTAAAATAGAACGTCATTGTGACATTCTGATTAGGTGAGGTGCAGACCTCACTTAAACAGAACATTGTTGTGACCTCCTGACCAGGGGAGGTCCCAAATTCACCTAAACAGAACGCTATTGTGATGTTCTGATTACATCAGGTGTTAACCTTACCTAAACTGAATGTTACTGTGACTTTCTTATAATGGAAAAAAGGCATGCATTCTAGTTTTCCATTAGAATTAAGCAAATTGTAAATGTTAGTAAAAGTCCAAGCAGTGGGATTTACTAAAAACGGGATCATGAATGCAGCTTTACTGAAATTTATAAAGAATCTTCAAATTTAAAATTAATTTTATATATCATGTAAATATCATGCTTCTACCTTTGATACCATCAGTAATGGCACTGACAAAATAGTATGTGAATTTATCCTATTTAATCTATCTTTACATTTTCTCCTTTCGTTTACATCAGTCCTAAATGCAATAAAAAATATAAAGGTGATTAAAAGAACATAAATGTTACATGTGAACCTTTATCTAGCTTTCCACGTCATTTAAGTAAATTGTAAACCCAAGTAAATATCAATGAGACTTTAGGACTGGGTAGATCCCTTCCTCATGTTTAATATGTGTAATTATATACCTGTTGATGCCTAATCTTTGATGCATTTTAGATATATCAGGAATACTTCTGATTGTGAAACTGTGTGGACAAATGGATCTCAGACACATTGTGAATGCTATTCACAGGGCTATTTTGGGATACTTCTGACAGAGCTCTATCCAGTAAGGTTCATTATCTTTCTTTATAAATACACAGACATGGTGGTGGCCATGGTCCCATGTATAATTCACAGACACAATAACATCATATTTTCTTCAACAGCAGAACATATTTAAAAATAATTCTAAGAAATGAAGGGTTTCTTGAGATGCAAAGAAAAGTTTAAGAATTTTCCTTAGCAGTTCTTGAAAAACTATTGTAATGTTCTTTTTCTTATTTTATCTGTTAATTCATGTGCCCCTTCCCTTCTTCCCCTCTCTCCAACTGAAAGGTAATGAAACATTTTTAGGGTCAATATAGAGTTAAAGGAAGAGTAGAAATGCTTGAAGAGTCAAGCAAAAATCTTATCAGAATCATTAAACATTCTTACTCATAATATAATATGGCAATGCAAGGAGTATGTAATAACAATAACAATTGATTACCTGAACTTTGTAATGGAGTAGCAGGCTGCTACCGTAAACCTGACCATCTTATCAAAGGACATCAAAGAAGGTGAAACATCTGTAATGGAGTGTGCTGCACTCCTCAACCCACCAGTACAAGGAAGTTGCTTCACATGGACATTAAAAGGGAAGCCTGTGGCCAATGGTCAGAGGATCAGTATTGAAACACAACTTGACCCCAGTGGACATAGGCACAGGTCAACACTGACCCTGAAGAGGTCAACTTGGCAGGACAGTGGTAGGAACTTGACTGTCATTTTGATAATTTTTGCAAATACAATGTTTATCCAGTCATTAGAATTAGAATATTATTTGCATGGCAGACCATATCAGGATTATTGGAAAATCTCAATAGAGGTAACCATGCTATCTTTTAGAGTGTAAGCACCTGTCAACTTTAAATCTTGGCAACTGCAATGACTTAATACTTCTTTTTTTTCTAGGTGTTGTGGAATGTGCCATCATTCTTGGTTCAAATGTCGCTGCCAACGATACAGCTGTGTTATATGTATTGGCAAAGCCTACCGTCACCGTCAGTCCCATGAGCCTTACCATACTGGAATATAAGGACTCAAGTATTTCCTGTACAGCAATTGTACCTGGGACTGGTACTCCTGGAGACCTCACTTTCAAATGGTTTAGGTGGAATGGTAACCAAGAGATTGACATTTCCAACAGTAATTCTGCTAGTAAGTATGTTATTATGATGCTACTGGCATTGTAAGTGTGATGCTACCGGCAATGGGTCAATGCAATTTATATGGGTTATTTGCTAAGAAAATTACCAACATGTTGGTATTGAATAATACCTTTGACATTGGTACCTAGAGCCTATACAAATAGTACTCAACACACAACCTAAATACTCATGAATAATAGTGCAGAACTTGGCAAATGATAATTATATCAACCATTAACTCATCTTGTATCGCTACAGATGAAACTGTAACATCTAGAGGACAGAATAGCAGCTTGACCATTAAAGCTTCTGGTCCAAATATTGTCAAGTACAGCTGCACAGCCACTAACAGGGCTGGGACTGGTGAAAGGAGGTCATGTCAGGTCACTGTCATTGTTAAAGGTAAATACTCGATTTATGAATATTCTGATATATCGAACAAAAGATGGATCGCAACATGGCTGTCGGTAGACAGCACTTTCTGTACTACGGTCAAAATTTCTCGTGGATGACTCAAGTCAATCATCCTAGACTAAACACCCTAGAAATCAGATACACCTAAAATTTGTGGTGCTAGTCTGCTGAGTAAGTCTCTGAAAATGGGTCTTTTTGTCCACCAAAGTGACACCAACCCAGATGGTTAACATTTAAGGGGTAACAGCAGACTGGGGACTGGGCTTAATACATGCCCTATTGAATAATCATCAGATATAAAATAAACTTCCTTCTTTGAATGAAGTTATAATAATAAAGTGGGATTACAAATTTCTTATCAATTCAAAACAAGATCACTGCCAAAACCTTAATGTCTTGGTCTCATACACGCTTTCTTTATTGGGGAAAATGTAATTTTGACACCATGTTATTCAACAGACACTCAAACTTGTGAGCAGGAAACTGAAGGCAATGTGGCATGGCCAAAGACAGCAGTGGGAAGTACAGCATTGAAACCATGCCCAGGGAATGCCACAGGTGATACATAGTCATTTCAAGACAATAACTGGGAGGACATATTGCATGATGAAATTTCACATTTTTCTAGGCTCTCTATCTAATCTAGCCTAACTGACATTCTTGCTTTTGAGTCTGTACCAAACCTCTGAACTGATAAGTGGAAACTATCTTCTTAAATGATGATTATTGGGCTTATATTCAGAGTTGGGAAATTTGTAATCATGTTATTTTTTCGTTAACTTTTAAAATCAGGGGAAGCATACCGTGAGTGTATGTCTGCTCAAAAGTGGGGATTGCCAAACTTTGATAACTGTGTAGACAAAGTCTATGAGGACATTCTGGAAGAGGTATGTACACTTATTTATCAATACAAAATCCAGTTACATAACAATAACCAATATAAGAAGACATGCGGGGGGCATCCGAGGGTGGCCTTATGACCCATAGGGGTTTGTCACGGCCCATGGGGATCATACTGCCACCAGAGGACAAACTAAAAGGGTCTTCTATTATCATCACCAAAACAAGATTCAAGTACGTTAAAAAAATACTGGGAATGTGGCGCGGTTTTGTACAGAAAGTCAATACGCACTGCCCTTCCATACACAGCTCATTGGCCATGTGGGTGATAAATGTAAATATAATCTCTAGTGTAGTGATATGCCCTGAAAAATTTGTACTTTTAGATATAATGTTAAACTGAGATAGATACATATTCCCATAGATTTCTGATGTGTCATCTGGCATTGGAGCAGACTCAAATAAGACAAAGGACATAGCTGAGGCACTTGAGAAGGCCATTGATTTAGAAATGGATGGGGCAGAAACAGCAAATACATCTATGAAGGCTGGCAATCTCAATGCCTCGCTTGAAGCAATCAATAAATTTTCCGAAATACACATCAGCTTTGAAGAACCACCGTCAAATGATGAAGTTAATGTATGTATTGACATTAATTGATATAATTGTATATCACTGCTGTCAGACTACCAAGAGTACACTTTTCAATTCTATGTTTGGATATGAATAACTAGAACAATAATAATACAGATGATACATAATCAGTTGGTTATGTAAGGCAACTTCGTATTTATGAATACAACAACATCAATGTTATTCACAGAATCTTTCTTTTTGTTTTAAAGTCAATACTGCAAACCTGTAGTACACTAGTTGATGGACAGAATGAAGCAGCATGGACTCCACTATTAAAAGTGAGTAGATAGTTAGGTTTTATTGCAAAGCATGTGATGTTGTCTTTTGTATGTTTATGTTCATGTCACAATGTCGCAATGCAGTATCATTATAATATGCATGTAATGGGATATCAAACAGATCTGATTTAATCATTGTGATGGAATCTATATATATTACACAAACATATGCTTTCATATGATATATAAAAATGTTATCAGGTCATAGGATTGCCAAAAAGGGAAGGAGAGATAGCACAAAGACTAAAATGGTGGGATTTCAACATCATTTCCAAGAGATCACACAATGGATTGGATACTCATGAATAATTGTGAAAATTTATTGATCACCACCTCCAGTTAAGTTGGATGTCAAACATAGCTACCAAAATGAGCAAGACTTTTTTCCATAACAAACTACATTTTTAGGTAATAATAAATCTACCAACTTTGTTTCAAACAGAAAGACCCAAAACGAGCCTCAACAGTAATGCAATCACTAGATAGATATCTTGAATCACTGGCAATGGACGTGGAGAATGTAAAAGGAACAACTGAGTTTGAGGCAGCAAACATTGGTGAGCGTTTGGATTTGTAGCCTCCTCTTTCAATTAGTGAAAACCATTTGAAATTATCCCCTTTATTAGGAGTGTGATATGAGTATATTACCTCACTACCTACACCTTGATAATCACCTAATAAGCTTCATATCCATTCTGTGAGTAGTTGGACTAAGGAAGTTTTTGTTTGAAGCATTCAGTCTAAAAAAACAAAGAAATTGTCATTGAGATTCTCAATCAACTGGTTTCTATGTAGAAAAGAAACCCATAATGTTATGAATAGATTAAATGTTCTTTTTGTTGTACCCTGCCAGGTTACCATCTCACTTTAACAGTATTTAATATTCCCAGAATTTTTTAACAGTTATTAAAGACACAATGAATGATAATTCTACTTAAACACTGTTGAACGTGTAAAGATCCAGAGAAAAAAATGCAAAGGTAACGATCACTATAACCATAGAACTGTAGGGAGTTCCCATAACTCAATTTTTTCCTCATCAAAATAGTTATGGCTGTTCAACCCTGGCAAAAATCGAATGGTACTCTTTCCTACCCCATAAAATCATCGAAAGAAAAGGGTGAATGGGTACGGAATACAACAGATCAAGTTGTGTTATCAAGGGAAACAATGCAAGAAATTGCCAAAAGTAAGTGAAGATATGTTTTGAGAAAAAATCGAATGTAGACATTTGAAGTACTATTCACACATCTTTGCGATGATATGTTTTGATTTTGTCTCTTGAAGATACAGGTATGAAGATACTGGTTGCCTCCAGCACATATTACAAGGCTCTAGGACATTTGTTGCCAACAAACATAAACAGGTATAATTCCCCTGTACCTATTTCCCTTTCATTGTATTTATAGTTTTCTTTATTGACTGATGACTGATCTGTATGTATTTCACAAGGCCTCTACACTGAAAACACAGAGTTGTCAAAAATGTTACCAAAAACGACAACCCAAGGTTGTCTGTGTCCTTAGGCTGTCATTTTAGGCACCATTCACTTACAACCCTAGGGTTGTCAGGCAGGACTTTTGACTTCTTATTTTCCTCTGTGACAACTCTATGACAACCCGTTTTTCATTTTTGCTTCTCTGATGACCTTTTTTGCCCAAAGTAGTCAGGAGAAAATGACAAACTTTGGGTTGTCATCCAGCCTAAAAATTCACAATGACAACCCTCTGACCACCCCCGAATTGTCATAGGATTGTCACAAGGACATCACACAGCATTAATGGCCTGAAATGAGCCCTGCTCTGCCCCTAAAAGCCACCCATTACAACCCAAATGTGCCCTATGACAACCCTCTGACAATTGCAACTTTAAAGTGGCTCTCTGAGGACTTTGTGTTTTCAGTGTAGACAGAGGGATGATAAAGGTGACAGACTTACATATGATTATTGTTGATGATGTTCCAAGCTAATAAAATTTGTTATTTGTAACACTAGTTGAAAAATTGAGGTGCTAGACTAATAAATTAGGTGATATTAAAATTCAGTGACGTAGGAAAGCCCTCTATTTAACAATTTTTATTAGATTTATCAATCTGTCTATAGGTTATAAATTAATTCTTGACAATCTAATGATGCATAATGAAAACTTAATATTCTTTGAGAGATATTGAAATAAAAAACGACAAAGCACCATGCTCTAACTGATTCTGTTCAATATCTCTTTTCTAGAAATCTGAGCCCAAGGATAAAATGATATGTAGTTATTGGAAGTTCTCAAGTGAAGATAGGTAACTTATATGATTCTGAATTAGTTTTATCAAGATTGTCTTTTCCCATAATACGCTCCAAATAATTGATACATTAAGACGATTGTGCATATCATGTTTTACTCAGTGTTGTTCAGACTAATAATTTGAATTTTATCTAGTGGAGGATGGTCATCTTCAGGATGTGACACAACTTCAAATACAACTAGTGCCTACTGTGAATGTAACCACATGACCAACTTTGCAATCCTTGTTTCACACTATCGACTGGTAAGTATATTTGATTAACTAAACCCTTGCATTTCCATGTGTCCTGTAAGTTTTTCTTTATTCAGAACAACTCAAGAAGTAGGTTCAAGAATACTTTCCGTTAGTATTGTCAATGTCACAAGTGATGATCAGTTTGTTACACCAATTTCTTTCATCTTTCAAATGACCAACGTAAGTACTCAAGAGATATGTTTTCTTTATAAAACAATAAATACTTCATAGAATTATGCTAGTTTTAAATAATCAAATCTGCATTTTCAAATTGCTGGGGGCAATGATTACCTAGAAATCTCCATAGACAAGGCCTCTACACTGAAAACACAGAGTTGTCAAAAATGTTACCAAAAACGACAACCCAAGGTTGTCTGTGTCCTTAGGCTGTCGTTTCATTGCTAATTTACAGCCTCCGCATGAGCAGAAAGTACTGTCTATTATATCCTTTGTGGGCTGTAGTCTGTCCATCTTTGGAATGGCAATAACAATATTGATTCACTGTATTCTGTGGAGGTAAGTTGGTCAACTGTGTTACTACTTGATTTACTTGATCAATAATTCCATTGATCTCAATTACGTAGCATGCTTGACTTTCATATAAAACGACTTTAAGTTTGTAAATAAAATAAATGTGATGTATTTGTGGTTTGTGGTTTTACACTTCAACTTATATCTAATTTCATACTACAGAGCATTTTCTGTTGTTCTACCTCTCCTAGGAATATAAGTACTGTGGTTCGTGGAAATATGGCTCGTCAAGTCACCCTGATGAATCTGTGTTCAGCGCTTATCATAGCAAACCTCCTTTTCCTGTTTGGTATGGAACAGACAGAATCAAAGGTTAAGATATATTTAAATAATAAGGTAGTAAGATTCATGCACCACCAGAAGTTACAGTATTAAGTATGGCTTTTATAAATAAATGTGGACGAGGCGGTGTTATTCTCCCAGTATCAAAAATTTTGTTTACCCATTCCAAAAAATTCTCAATTTGGATAGTTCACTAATGTCTACAGAAAGAGTGAAAAGGGTAAGAAAATAATCAATGGCTTTTATAAATGCTCAACATTTTTATACCTAATGTGGCCTTCATCAAGAGTACAATGAAATGATTCATGTACGTTGCACAAAAGTCATTGTGCATATGAAATATTAGTGAAGTCCTTTTATGTGTAATACATTTTGCTTTATGGATGAGAATTTAGATGACAGGCAAAGTCACCAGATGAGAAAGGAAATTATAATAGGAATTATTAAGAATATTCAAAATTACATAAATATAAGAATGGCAGACGCTGCTGGTAGGTGATATACCTGTATAACTACAGCAGATGAAAGGCACCTTCCAGTAAGCAGTGCTGCCTGGGTAAAATTCAATAATGGGATAGTATATATTGAGCTGAGCCAGCAGGCGAAGCCAGAGAGAACACTACCTGCCATGTACACATACATCCGGTGACTTGGATAGGAGTTTACCATTGTACTGCTGCCCTAAGACAAGCGGACTCTCAGGACGAAGCTAGCCTTGGGCAATGTTGAACGAGGACCGGATACTTAGGCTGTAACACACCTGCTACTGTATGCCTTTGAATCAACACCAATAAACTTCCTCTCAGCCAAGCGAGATTTCGTGTTGTGGATATGAACACCCATTTCATGGATGTAGTCTATCACTTGACTAGCGTCAATAGCAGACACTATACCAGGCAGTCTGAGTAGCGATTAACTGTAGTTTCACCATATCTAGAAGTAAGACCCATAAACAACCACTAGCGTTCAACGTTTCGGTCCACATAGAAGCAGTTTGACAAAGGTCAAATTAACACTGCTTACTGGGTTATCAGGGGATAAAGGTCATTTAACAAAATAAGGTCAACGATCAAAGTTGTTAGAATGGTCACGTATGCACACGATTTCTTTTAAATTCAAATCAACATCTATTTTTTTTTCTCTGCATACAAAGAATTTTACATCAGTGTCATTTGTTGTGAATTACAAGTATAATGTTATAATTGTATAATAATCAATGTCATTTACAAAGGATTTTAGGTGGAGCCAATCTATCTTGAAAGAATGCAATGTTTATCTTCTTATATTCACTTTTGTGCACATCTATTGTTGCCATATGATTAGACTGCAACCAAATGTCAATATTGATATGAGTTTTTTTTATGACAGATTTTTTACTTTTTTTTCTTTTCAGATTTTGTGCACATCCATTGCTGCCCTCTTGGAGTACCTGTTCCTGGTGGCCTTTGCCTTGATGACAGTTCAAAGTGTTACCCTGTACTGGAAAGTGAGCAGTCTGTCAAGGGGCATGAGTTCTGATGAGACCAGGAACATTGTGGGCAGCATGCTCACAGCATGGAGTAGGAAGCATTATGTTTATTGACTTAATTCTGTATTTTAGGTTATTTCACCCCTGGTATGTAGCAGGGTTGGGGCTAACATAGGAAAACCAGGACATCCTGATAAAACTTGATGTCCTAGTTTGCTGCTTGTCAAACCTGGTGTCATGTCAGATGTGGCGCTGTTTTCAAAATTACTGCATTATCACACATCGTTCTGACCGGCAGTAGTGTATATTCTTATCATTAGAACTCAGTTTAACTTATGTATATTCGGTAAGGAAATCGTCTCCTGATCAGTTTAGTATAAGATAGATTTCTGTGTGACAATAATTTAGAAGTTAGGTTGGAGTAGAGAAAATGTGTTTTGTAGCGGGAGTTGAAATGATGTTCTGTCTCACACCATTTTTAGTAATTATTTTAGATATTTATGCTTAGATTTATGCATACATATACAAAATATTGCATATTTTGTTTTAAAAAAATGCGTTAAACAACACATATTACAGACTATGTTTTCACAGCCAGTCACACAGTGCAAACTTTATATTCATGTACCTTTCCCACGCAAATTACTTACCCTATAGTGTGAAACACAGCTGGTTATCAGTCTGGTTTGATAGGGCCTGCGTAAAACTCTTAACTACTAAATCTGTATCGCCCTGGGATATAATAACGCTCATTCTTGATAGATTCAATGCGTTAGAATATCTGGAAAGTGATGTCTCTATTGTTCGATATTCTTAGTTTTATTCAACCGTTCCAAAATCATAGGATGCTCTGTGTCCCAGGATTACGAGACATCTTGATAGGTGGCCCTGAATCTCTATCTTAGCCTGGACCTGGTGTAGTCTCATATTCTTTTACACTGGCAGATCCCTTAAAGAGGTTAAGATGTCACATGTAGAAAGCCATAGACCACTTTGCACAGTACTTGCACAATACTTGCAGAATTATGCTTAAAGAGATGAAATAATTGGATCACCACAGTATTTTATCTTCGGGTCTCTTTCCACCTGGTTCCACTAACTCTTGGCCTGAGGGTCGGAACTGGGCCGAATAAGGCACCCTTTATAATGTTCTAGATCCCAGCTCAGTTAGTTTTTACTCAATTTTGAGTTTAATCTATATCATACATTTCCTGTGCGACAATAATAAACACAAGGAATCTCAAAATGCACAAAGTGAAAAATTATATATATATATATCTTTGGTTGCATTTAACCATTTCAACATCAATTTAAGGCATTGGCACTTTGCAGTAACATACATTTTCTCTTGTCCTTTTAATTGTGCACTAAACAGTCGATAGTGAAATATTGCATTCAGTTTATTATCTTGTATTAAAACTTAATGTTATAACCTGATAAATTCAAACCTCTGATAATTTGTAATTGCAATACTATTTACATTGCAGTTATTCCAATGTTGATTGTTGGGATTACTCTGGGAGTGACACAGACAGAGGGCTTTGGAAATGAGGACTAGTAAGTCAAGACTATTTCTTCTTAAATTTTCTTTGTGAATGTTTGACACAGATTAATAAGAAATACATTATAGTTGTTTAACGATGATGCAAATCTTGTTATTCTCAAATAGCACATTAATTAATGAAAACTGTATGTGACCCGATCTGACATAATGAGTCGGATGTCGCAATGAGTCACATGTCTCAAGACCATTCCATCAGAAAATACAGATTCTTAGCTGTAAAGAGGTGTAGCATGCGACATGCGACTCATTGCGACATCCGTCTCATTATGTCAGATTGGGTCAGGTATGTTTAAGTCCTGTTTGATATTGACACATTGCCCTGAATATGTATGGTCCAAGGGTAGCCTGCAGTTAAAGGAAAAGGTGTGTGGTTGTGATTATTGAATTGAATGATTGGATAACATTTTGCATCAATTACAACATGACAGTTTGTTTCCTTTCAGTTGTTGGTTGTTACTGAATGGAGCCATCTGGTCATTTGTTGGACCAATACTCTTTTCAATTTGTGTAAGTTATATTTAATCTTGTGTTCCATTTCAAATCAAAGAAATGTCAATGAGATAAGAGAATTTAGAATAAACCTTATTTGTTGTTATAAATAACTTTTCACTGCCATTTGTGTTACCAACAATTTTGAATTTATTCTTTATTATGTCTTCAGATCAATTTCACTGTTTTGATTTTGGTACTTATTGTCAAAATCAAGTCTCGTGCTTTTGGAAAGGGTACACAGGACCGAGTGGAGCAAGCTGCAAAGCGACAGGCTATTATAAAGTGAGTTGATTTAGAACTACAACTAATTTTATCAAACATTTTCATAAAGATTAATGTTAACTTCTGAAGTAAAGATTAACATGTTTGCACTTTTCTTTAGTCTTGATTTGAATTCCTGGAATGTTTGTACAGAAAAAAAATCACTTCATTTCAATTTCATCCCTCATTTGATTTGGTATCATATATGCACTGTGAGTTCAAAGTCAGTCCCATGTCCACTATTATTGTCATAGATATGAATTGGGAGTGGGCTTAAGATTCACCATGTTTAACTTTCTTTTGCCCAAATAGAAAATCATATTAGAAAAAATAAAATTCTAAGTCATGACTTACTTTAGTTCCAGTTTCTATATTAAGCAACTGCCTGTACACTGTAAAATTTGCCCTCTTCTTTAAGAAAGAACACCTTGAAGGCAAGCATAGTGAAACAATATTTATAAGTGACATTTTTGTCTAAAGGGCAACACTCTGGAGCATCATGGTGTTACTTCCAGTGATGGGACTGAACTGGATATTTGGAATGTTTGCAGTGAGCAAGGAAATGGCTGTCTTTCAGTATATCTTTGCAATACTGAACTCATCCCAGGTAAGCATTTTCTAGACTCAAATGATCATTGAAATCTATTCCTTAAGCCTATTTGTCACCACTAGTGTTAAGGATTGACACCTGTGGTTAGGGCGTGATTCCTTGTAACTACTTGTACTGCTCTTTTTTAAAGTGTCTCTTAATTCATATAGACATGGTGAATACATTAAAATGCTAAGTTTGAGAGTTATCTGATGATATAGAATATATGTATGAATTATTCAAAGTTCCTTAGTTATGATCATGCAAAGAGAAAAGTTGATTTTTTCATTTTTATTTTTTGAACAGCTATTTCTCAGTAACCATGAGGGGTAGAACTTTGAAATTTGGCATACCTGTTCAAACATTGCAATCGAGAGAAGAGTGTCTCAAATTTTCGATATCATTATTCATTCTCTTTTTTTAAAAAAAATTGTAAAAATTCAAAATGATTATCCTTGAAGTTACCCGTTTTTTGACATAAAATCACAACCAAGGCCAAAATAAAAAATCTGAGACACCCTTCCCTGCACTGAAAGGTTATATGCACGCGTGAAAAACTTCAGCTGCGTCGCTTTTATAGTTAATGAATAATCCTTGTTCAAAAAATAAAAATGAAAAAATGGGTTTTTGAATTAGAGTTTTCAAAATTTTCACCTAACTTCCATACAATTGTTTTGGCTGAATAGAGAAAAATCAGAGCTTTCATTTGGTATATGGTTCAGGATTATACCTTACATAGGTGCTGAGTTACGTGCATAAACAGAAATGATAGCCCAACCACCGGTGTCAATCCTTAAAATCTAAACTATGAAATATGGCGGAAAATCAATAAAAACATGTTTTCTGTAATCAACTCAAGTAATGTTGGAGCTGCAAAAATGGCTTTTGTTTACAAACAAATGGAATTGTTACCTCTTGTGGAATTCTACTTTGGTTTGAGCTAGTTTGACAGCTAATACTTTACCACTGACCTTAACTAGACTCATGTAACATATGTCTATATGTATCAGAATTTTGAAAATGTTATATTATATTATACTGGTTTTGGCTCCCTTTAAAGGTAGCTGATATAGTGATGTCATTTTGTTTTTCTTTTGACAGGGAGTTTTCATTTTCATTTTTCATTGCTTCACAGATACCAGTGTAAGTATATACATTATTCTTATGCACATTTCCAGTGAAATCAATTAATCTGATAATGGTATAAGCTGAGATATAAGGTTTATAGTGGCAAGTGTATGTATATGTATATTTTTTCTGATTTCAGGACTTTTAACAGATTTTCCAAAAAATATTGAAAAACGCAATTACTAAAATAGATAATAAATGTATTACTTTTCTAAATCACTTTTAAGTTTCTATCATATATCACTCTTCTTAAGATATAGCAGAACTGACATAAACTTCAAATATGCAAAAATGTATTGAATGATAGCTTTGGTATGAATGGAATCATGAGATGAAGGTCAATTTGGACCTAAATTAGGTATAAGGAAATGGTTAAACAAAATTATGCACGAAAATGATGGGCCACACTAGCTCTTCATCCTATCTCGTTCATGCTACTAATACTATTATGATTAGTTCAATTGATAATGTAAAGGAACAGGCCACTTCCAATATTGCCCTATTTACAGTACCATATTACAATATAATTTATGGTACCATATTACCATGTCATGGGCTTATTCCATCCAATTGATTACAGGTCAGGAAAGCTTGGGCGATTAAATTTGGTTCTTCATCTGCTCAGGTACAAGGAACTACGGGAACAGTAAGTTGAAAACAAATAGCACACAATTAAATATATAATTATAAGGTATGTGAAACATCTATCTCAAGAATGTCTACAAAGTGAAATACAACAAACAGTATGAAAGATTTTGTGGCCTGTAAATGAATGAATCCAATACGAAAGAATGGTACCCTTCACTCTACTTTAATTCAATTTTTCTAACCTTATATTACTACATATGCCCAGACTGAAGACTCTTTTTATTGTGTTTCTAATCATATAAGATGATAACAACTTTAATTTCCTTAGATTGGATTTAGTTTGTCAAAGTTAAAGGAGAAACATCTTGTTAAGACCAACTGCCCAGATTATGATATCATTTTGCTTACTTTCTTTTTGCCCTTAGAACACAAGACAGGGCAGGTTTAGTGCTTCTTCTGGCACTAACTTGAGAGGTACAAGTATCTCAGAGGGACACAACATTTCATAAGGTAAAAACTGAACCACAGAGTATGATCCTTGGATGTAATTTTTAAGCTGATTTCAGAAAGTAGATGAAATTGTTTTCATTGTATAGGCTACTTCTGGCTGTAGTTAAGAGGTGACTGTTTGGTGTTTTATAGAACAGACAATTGAGTACACATCTACTTTTTATGTATGATAGGACAATTTACATCAGAACATTTACTTATTTTCAATGCTTCAGACGAAGAAGGAAGATGGAGGCATTGTCGGGCATATGGAAATGTATCCAGAAGAATAAGATGGGTGATCCTGTGATACAATCAGAGACATTTATGAAGGAAATACCATGGCCAATTATTTGAAAGTTCATTTGGGGACGATGGGTCCGTCTCCCCATAGGTGTATTTCTTTGTCAATTTGTTCCCAATTAGAATTTGGTAATATGATTAGACAATGCCGTTGGATGTAAAGCCACACACATCCCCTACACCATCTTTTGGCTATTACCCCTTTCTGTTGGTGGCACCATCTAGCCGACTATCATGGAATAATGTGAAGCGAGTTGTGTAGTTGCACATCTGTTAATCAAATTGCTACCACTTGTGGTGCAAACTGCAAATAAGTGGAAAAACATGAAGTGGAATGTCACATCAGCCAATCAGATTGCTGCATTCTTTCAGCTGTTACCTGCATCTAGTTGATGCTGATGTCTTGAAAGTAATTGAACAGAGTTGGTATTTAATCATCAAAACAAGAAAACTATAAAATTACACAAAAATAATAGGAAGGTTAGCATTGTATTGCACTATTGTTTTTCTGATTGGTGGGCTCCTCTCATACATAGAATGAAGGGGAAGTTTGTACCAAAACAGTAACTCTCAAACATGTATTCGGGAAAATAATTGGTGTGTTTTTTGGGAAGGTTGCATGCAGTCAACTTTTGAATTCCCCAAAGTTTTATATAGATTGTAAAACACTTTATGCACTAGACACCTCTAATACATTTAGAGATTTGTTGCATAGTTATGACCATAGTTACCTTCCCAATGATCTTTATCCACCCATGGAACAATTGAAAAAAAAACTGTGAAAAGTTGCAGATCAGACTAGTGTATCATTAAGACCAATTTCAGTATCTATCCTTGATTGCAATGTTTAGATTGAATAAATAACATTTCTGAGTTTTATTTTACCTAAAAATGTAGGACATTCAGATATCATCTCCCTCTCTGTACATCCTTTTACATAGATTAAATTGATCAGGACAAATGCCACAATGTTTAGGTTTAAAAATTATATATATATATATATATATATATATATATAAGGATGTTGTTATTATGATGAAAAGCCTGCAACCTCACAGAAGATGTAAATAGTGCATCATGTATTCGTGTTCATGCTTGTAAAGACAGGTACAGGTATCATTGTCTTTTATCATAACATAGTTTACACATGTCAGTTAATCAATCAGCATTGAATAATTGAAACAACATCAAGGCATTACATTGGATATGGTGTGTGTTATTGATGGATTTAAATGACTGTAGCAAGGATTTGAAGTATTTGATGACATATTTGCCCTAACAATATGTTTGCTTCTAGTGCATTAACTGATTCACTGGTGTTGTTGGTGCCTTACATTAATCTCTCTTACATGCTTTAACAAAAGTGATGGTTTATAAGTATAGTGCCATAATATAGATGGGTGTATATCTGTATTCATTAAATATGTATAAACTTTTTAACATGATGTGTTAAAAAAAAAGTGTTGATATATTATATCAAGGGTTGAAATTTCATGTAAGGATGTTCCTGTACATGTGCAAATAGTCATCGAAACTATGAACAGACCCTTTGTTGTATACAGAGATTATACTTATAGAAGCAGGCAGAATGCTGTACGTGGTCTTTAAGTATGCATGCTTCATAGCATGCATGTCAGGATACAAAAAGAACTAAGGAATTAGATATAGATATAGATATATCAAGTATGACAGTCTCATATGTTTATGATGACTATTCAAGAGCAGATATAGTATTTCATGTTAAAGGATAAAACTGCATTAGCCACAAAGCGCATAGTAGTTTATCCGAAGGGCACTACACTTACCTGAAGGCATAGCTTACAAGCCCATCAAATTATATATAATCCTAGAGGTAAATCTATGTAATTCATTGTGCAAAACATATGTAGTCCTGTAACATCTTGTGCAAATCATATATAATTCCACAGGTAAATGCATATGAATTCCTTGTGTAAAATCATGCATAATTCTATATAGTCTTAGAGGTAGGCCCATATATAATCCTGTTTGAGAATAATGCATAATCCTATGTTGTTTTAGTGGTAAGCCTATATATTCCTATGTGTGAATCATATATAAACCTATGTAGTCTTATACCCACATATAATCCTGTTTGTTAATCATCCATATTCCTATCTAGTTTTAGAGGTTAATCCACATATAATTCTGTGTGTGAATCATGCATAGTCCTATGTAGTCTTAGACGTAAACCCATATATAATCTTGTGTGTGAATCTTTGCAATCTTTGGTATAAATCATTATGATCATGTAGAAAAACCTATATTCTCCAATGACAAAATTATTTAATCCATAGTTTCCAATAAAAAGAAGCCAAAGAAAACACATGTGATCACTCCCTTCCTATCTTACCAAAATGCTGTTACAAAAACACACAGAGTGCGGCATCATCCTCCGGCCGCTGCTTTTAGTACATAATGAGGCCGAAGCCCCATTTTCCCTGAAGAATGTGGTTTGTCGCAGATGATTGTAGCCCTCTGCAACGTGGTGCTCTGTAATCTTATTCAGCATGTTTAATATTTTCGTAGAGATTCTGCGCGTTTCAATATGAAATTCCTTACGAAAATGATCGCAATGGACCCCAATGCTATGCGATCAATTTCTCTAGCCTACAATCATTTTATCGCACCCAAGGTTGTTTGCGAAACATTAAGACAACTTTTTCATAGGTCTGGGTGACACAAATATCGACCAGGGCGAATGGGGCATTAGGGAGCTCTTAGTGAAGTAGTCTGAGGAGGGTCGTGGCAATGGGACCAAGGGTGACAGCCTATGCATCAATAAGCAGCAACCATTTCTTATTAACAGCCAGCAGCCTGCACCTGACATGTGCATGCAGTTCAATGGCAGTCATGAGATTCAAACTGGTATTCTGTAAGGAGAATCACAATTGAACAATGGTCTTAAATTTCATCCTCTCATTGAAGGCCATGGATTGCTGTTTGGCTGAAGAAATCTAGTGGAAAATATACATTGAACAGACTTCAGGAACATAAAGAGAGCTGATGGATACCATTACAATAGCTGAATCTATCTTGTCTATTTTAGACACTTCAGCTTTAATGTGAATGTGAATGTAGTGAGCAAGAATAAAAATGAAATTTATTCCAACTGAAGCTGGACTTTGGATTATGTGAGCAGGTGATCTATTGCCCCAAGGTAATTCCTTTAAGACTGGAGTTTGCCTCCCTACTGGTAGGAGAAACCCCTAAACACAGTTCTGCTCAAAATATTTAAATATTGCATAATCATATTTATCCTATTATTTACTATCCATATCCTTATCTGAATATATATGCAGGTTCTGCCCACTTAAAAATGATTGAATACCACAAAAAGATCAAGTGAGAATCTCAAGACAAGTAATGGATGCAATTCTCCCAACCACAGACAGCCAGTTTTATGAATTCCACCTTCAGGTTAGCCCAGAACAGGATGCATCATTGGTAATGTGACGACAAAACTCAAGGTTTTAGCACAGACATTTTCATGAATTCTACCATTATTTTAAGATTAATATTGAATTAAACTATTCATCATTATTTTTTGAATTAGTACCCATGTATATTTATATTCATTCATAATAGATTGATAAATAGCAATTATTTGGTGATTTTCTATAATGTTTTTAGGGGTTTTGTCCACAAAATTAATCCAAATTAACCTGCAGGTCCTTAGGATACTCTAAATCAGCTATCTGTGGTAGGGAGAATTCTGTTCTGGTATATCAAGTAGACTTCATCATATGGCACCACAGGGCGGATCTAGTGAGAAACTAACGGGAACGGCATATACTCCTGCCCCAACTGTTCCCAAGACTACAATTACATGGAGATGGATTCCGGAGATGGCTTCTGATGAGTGGTCAAATAGCAGGAGATTAAAGGACAGTATTGTCATTAAGGATATGCATGCCCACTAAAGATAGATATACACTTGATTGGAAATAAAAGAGCAAAATAAAGCTACACCACTATAGATAGGTAGTTATTATGTAACATGTTTATATAAGATGCAATTGTTATCAAGGTGTAAAGAAATAGAATAGGAGCGTCCAGCATACAAAAACGGCCATGGGGCACCTCCTGGCATTTGCCAAGACTCTGGGCAAGTTCTTAGCATAGTATAATGAATTGTAGAATATCATATAATTTTAGGTATGAGTTAGAAAGCCTTATTTTTAGTAAAAAGATGTAGAATTGACTGCTGTGATGGAATTGTTAAAAGATATAGTAAATGTATGAACTGATATAACAGTTATACTTGTTATAATATAACAAAAAAATGTGGTGAAGAACATCTAACTCAACGACGGCTTGTTGTAGACTTTGAAATTTATTATAGACATTCAAAGTTGGTCAATTAACATGTTTCGGATAGTTACATCCTTCATCAGAATTGATTGGAACCGTGTAATTGGGGTGGGTATATCAATAATCAACAGTGTGAATTTTAACAGGGTGAAAATTTTAACCGGTTGAAAATCAACAGGTTGAAAATAATTAACAGTGTTGAATTCTAAAAGTCCACATTTCTTGGTATAATGTTAAAAGTAATTGTATTATATAAATATTAGGATCTTCACAAATATTAAATGAAGATAAAAGGTGAAATTATACTGAGTTAAAGTCATTTTTGGGTAGAAAGTCTTTGACAACTCTGGAAAATCCTGCTATAAGCTAAAGTCTAATTCCTACAACAAATATAAGACACAACGTCCGTGAGAATCCTATGCTTCAAAAATTTTTTTTTTTATAATATAACAAGTATGGACAATTACACAAATGTTAGGATAAAATACCTTTACTATTTGTGAGAGTGGTTATACGTTATAGTGGTTAACGTTTATATAAATTGTATATCATACTGAGTTTGGTGAGAACTGAACAAGTCGTTTTTTTGTTATTTTACATAAACTCATTTTTTTCCATAGAAGCCAGTGGTAAAGGAATTTCTTTATTTAGGCAGTAACTTTTTTCACAAATGGTAAAAAGTGGAAATCTAAGTCTCTATTTACTTCTATGGGTATAAACTTTGATCAAAATAATTATCTAAGAAATGTGGCTGGTCATTAACAATTAGGCTGAGAACTTCACAGTTAGGGTTGGGCCAATGGTTAACTGAACGGGAGCCAAGGCCATCAGGGGCAGATCCAGGAATTTAAAAAAAAAGGGGGGGGGGGCATGCTATAGCAAAATACATTTTTGCAACTTTAGAGTGCATGAATTTTACATTAAAAAATATGGGCCAAAATATAGGGAGGTGGGGGCATGCACCTGACACTCTCTCCTAATTGATACCTGGCCATGTACATCTTATAAATGTCACTTGTATGGGATACCATTTATTTATGATTACCATATACTAATAACAATTTGTCAAAACATACAGGGCTGGCCCATGGCTGTGCTCCACCAACAGCTCCCATAAAACCTACAAACACAGCTCAGTTGAGTTTTCTCAATTTTTGAGAAAAGGTAAAAAAGAAGGAAGAATTCTGGCTAAAATTATAATTACATAATAATTGGCATTTATGACTGTCAACTTTTGAGATATTGTATATTTTGATATTAATAGGCATACAAGCAGCTAAAGAATATGTGGAAATACAACAGGATAAAATTTCCCAATGTTGTCTCTTGCTGCCTAGATCTATAGTTTCAATATGTATGACATGCCAGCATTTGAGTCAAGAGTCCTAGATGGTATTAAATCATTAGATAAATAGTCAAATCAATTGTGCAATTTAAGTGCCTGGCACACGGCCACGGAAATGTCATACGTACATTATAATCGGAGTATGCAATTAATGTAGAATAATTGGGTTCACGACAAATATAAAAATCGTGGAATAGAATATAAGGATAAACTGTGAAATTAGCTGCACACATAACTCGTGTTTTTTTTGTGTGTTTTAAAAAATCGTGTTAATTTTCATACCACATTATCATGATATCATTATATTTTATGGAGTATTTAAGGGGAATTAAAACAGTCAATGCATTCCATCTCAGATTATGTAACGGGCTAACGGACCTTAGCAATGGAGCTATATTCACAAGTATATAAGTATTGTATGTAAATAATAACTACTATCATGATATTGGCGTGCATGCATTATTAGTTTGTTTTACTTAATAAAACAATCTCCAATTTCCTTGTCATATATCTTAATAGTGCTATATCAATATAATGTTAATGCAAAAATAAAAATAAAATAGATTGAAAATTATTTGGGACATTACCATGTTGTCATGTAAAAACACAGTCCACAGCACCTACCCGACCTGACAATTTTGGTATAAATTGGTTTATCCTAGACATTCCCGACGAAAATATCAAACTTGCTGGATAATTCGTTGGGATGTTTGTTTGGATGAAATCATGATAAAATACTTCTTAAGATAAATTTGGCGGAGGCCCCACTGCTTACAATGTTCTCAGACGGCGCGCCTGGTAATTTCATTGTAAATATTTCATCGTTGGTCCATTTCTGGTCCAAAAATCTATGATTTCATACTTTTACAATGTTTTTGCCCCATATGCAAGTGACATGGCAAATGATACCCCATTCGTAGGTCTCTTTGGTAATATTTCAAGGGAAATTCAAATATGTTTTTCATATCTGTTTTTGTCTCGTTCCAATAACTATGAATATGTTATCATTATTTTTATTAATTGTTTGTATCTTATTTACCCTGTCTTACGTTTTAAATTATTACTTTGGTTTCCAAAATGAAAAAGCCTTATACAGTAAGATAAAATAATGGACACAGTACATAAAGTTATTTGGGTATAGAGAACTGCTTCCTTACCTCACTGGGGAGCAGACTGCTATGGACTGGACTCAGGACAGTGCTGACCCCTGTGCCTCAGGCACTGCCTAGTCAAGGGTCTAGCAGAACACTTCCACTCCTCATTGGATCCAGACCTGTGTCTGTTTTTCTTTTTTTTATATATCTATATAACTTAGGTTGGAAGGGGCCGCCTGACGGTTCCAGTTTCGTATAATAAACCAGGAATTGCCCAAACTCACTCATATTCATCTGTTCTCGCTACCAAGGATTTATAGTAAAATATTGAAAATAACGGTTACTGGTTTAATAAGATAAAATCCCAAGAGTTAGATTACAATTTAAACACTTGTTCATTTAGATGAATTGTCTGATCTATCTTAAGATTATATATATGTATATATATATATACATATATATATACCAGTAATATAACAATATAGGTTCTATATAATATTACAATTTGGGGGAGCTAATCATATAGTACAAGAAACATGAATCTTTGACAAGTTATACGAAGAATAATGACATGGTACAGCTATATGTGCTTGTACTCTATAATATTATTAGACATGACATTCAAGCAGTAAGATTTCTCCAGGCCTAGGGATTTTGACTTGAATTAGGTTTGACATTGAATGGCAGATTTACTAATTGAACCTTGCAGTATCATTTTATATAATAGTATGTTGAATTCAAAAGAACCATGATATCTAGATCACTGACCTAAGAGTTTAGTATTCTCACGATCCTATAATAACTATACAGTTGGTTACCACCACTACTTGTAGAACAAAACTATAAAATTATTGATCAGTTTCAACTCAAGCTTATAGTGTGGCAATGAAAATATAGAATGGCCAAAACTACAAGAGAATGGAGGAATGGTAATGGTTCTTCAGATTTTCTGTCTCACACCAACTCTCTTTCAGGAGTGTCAATAGCACCATGTTAAGAATGTCAATAGCACCATGTTAAGAGTGTCAATAGCACTCCTTGCAACTACACTCCTATACTCCTGGCCCCCAAACATGCTTTTTGCACAAGGAAGAGGCAAGACATAATGACACTTTTACACTGATATGGGAATGTGCATGATCCCTTTGGGCTACGTATGATCAGTCACTAGATATGACCAAGAACTATGTAATATCACAGGCTATGTACCATTCAAGGCTTTGTATGATTAGGTTTATGTATAGGAAACAAATAATCATCAATAATCCAAATAAGAAATATCCATAGATTTTAGAAGCTTCTAGTTTTTTCAATAATCTAATCATCTGAACAATTAACAACTTTCCATAGGACCCAGTGTTAAAAACCTTCACATTTTGAGGGACCTACCATTAATGGTGTATACATTACAAATGGTTGGAGGGGAAAGGGGTGGGGTCAAGGCCACAGCAAACAGTGAAATATATTGTTATGACTGTTCCTGTGAAGTCCTGTGCATGCTTCAATGACCAAGCATGTTTCAAGAACTATGCATACCCCAAATGTGATTGTACATATATCCCGTCCCAATTGAAAAATATGACAGTGCATAGTTTCATCCCAGCAACATTGCTAGGCCTTTTCCGTGCTAACAACTTTTTCACCTGCCCCCTCATTTTCAACACCTAGCCCAGAGCTTGAACATGAGTCATTGTTTGCACAGGCAGATCTGGGTCAGCCAGCTCACTTTCACCAGCCCACCAGACACGAAACTTTCAAAAATTGTCATGGTCCAATGAGTTCCACATATTCAATACCCATATATTCCCGTCAACATGATATCATGGGTTATCACACCTTATGGCAACTGCTGGACCTATTCAGCAACTGTCATACTACTTATGAATAAAGTCCTCTCTTATATTCGAAGTATAGATTTTTCCTGCCCTTAACCTTTCCAATACATACCAAATAACTGACGAAGACTTTCATACAGTCGAAACATGTTGATCATTGTGCAACCTGTCTAAAGTAATAAATATTATCAAGTCGTCCATCCATTTGTGCTTGTCAAGTTTGGTGTCTATTCCACACTTTTAATACCAAATAACTGTACACTGCCTTGTAAATGCCCAACCCCATGGGATCCTCCCCTGTCTTCAGCTACCTGTCCCTCTTCCTGTCACCTACCCTTCACTTTTCTTGTTTCCTACATGTCTCTCTTCTTGTTCCTTATATGTATCTGTTCTCATTCTCTACCCGTACCTCTTCCTGTCCTCTAGCTGTCTGTCTTCTTATTCCCAGCCTGTCCTTCTTTTCATTCCCTTCCCATCCCTTTCCCTGTCCCATACCTGTCCCTCTTCAAATCCCATAAGTGTTACTTATGTTATAAACCTGTACTGTATGTTGGCTTTGGGATTATTTTTACTAATGAATCAGTGATGAATGTAACGAGGTTTCTCTGCCAGAAATTAATTTTCAAAGCAAGTCAAAAAAATTACAGGATTCTTATTGATGTATCAGTCTTTGTCAAATGTTTGAAATGACAGGAGAAGCTTGTTTTGTACAGTATCTCCAGTGAATATGTGGTTCACATTACCCTTAAAAGAATCTTATTATCTTGAGCTGATCTAAAACATATGCGTTAACACTATGAAATAAAGTGCTACATAGAATGAATAATCAGTAATAACATGAGACTAATTCTTGGATGCAAAGTTTATTACATACCTGGCCTATTGAGTTAAAACACAATTGATTTGCTTATACAGAATGAGAGTAAAAAGAGTTCTATGGCCTGAGTTTCTTTTATTTGCGCTGCTTTTAGGGATTGGTAGTTGATGATGATGAGGTTCAATTAAGAAATGGCTTGTTGGTAAATAGGTAGCATGTATCGGGAGGTCAGGTGACCATGCAGCGACGGAAGAGAGCATAGGGTTTTTGTTGATGGAGTATTTGCATCTACTGATGTAATGTACCAAAACATTATAATTAGGAACAACATGAGACTTACTCTTTTTAGACAATGTTCTTTTACACACTTCTTGTATAGATGTTTACTCTGTCATCCAGAAGTAGTGTTGGGTTAATGCATCAAAGGCCCTGAGTGATAAATGTTTGTTACTTAGTACTACCCTCAAGTCCTTTAATAACTAGCAAAACAAATCCACAACTGTTAAATCACAAAACCACAAAATTCCAAATATATTGTGACATATAGGCACTAGATCACAAAATGTTGTCAATGTGTTCCAATTATCAGAAGGTCAATTAACTTCTAAGGGACATACATAATCCTCCTAAACTATAGTTGGCAAACTTACCACCTCCCAAAAATGCTTACCCAGTTAACTGCTGCTCCTGAGTCAACTCAGGTGCAGACAGCTTTGTAGAGGTTTTGGAATCATATTCCAAAACATGCCCATCAGTAAAACAGTATAAAAATATATGATTAATCATTTAGCCCCCATTCAGGACATAGCTGCCTGAGGTTGTACTCCACAATCCAGCTGTAGCCCACTGGAAAAATGGGAATTTTTCCATTATTTTTCCACATTTGTTCAAGGAGAACATTATTATGAGTATTCAACATACAAAATTGGCCAATATATTGTTTAAAGGATGGTCTAATTTCTTATCCATCCTACAAACCCCATGATGTTAATTGAGAGGATCAGGTCAGTCTTTGAACTTTCTCAATTACAAGGAATTAAGGGAATTCCAGAGAGTAATCCATGGAAATCCAGGAGAAATCAATTATTTCTTGAATGCAATCTGTGGACTCTAAAGGGTTAATAAAAAACGCATCCTTTTTCTCTTAAATTACACCCAGGAGCATGGTAGTTAAGGGGTTATACTTCCTTGGTCGCTGGCAAAGCCCTGTGAAAAACAGCCTTTCCCTATGAAAGTAAAGTAGCCCAGTAGGCCATCTAACCAATACATCTTTGTGTTTGCTGAAGGTGTTGTGGTTGGCATGGTAAACACATGACGCAGGACAGCAGGACCAGTGAAATAATTTCTGGAATTTTCCATGACATACACAGATCTTAACCAATCAGATTATGTATGGGCAAGTAGCAGAAACTATATAGAGCTCGACTTAAAACTGTAAGGCGTAGTATATGGTCTTATCACATATCACTGAAGACGCAGTCTACTGGAGAGAAAAATGGCAACTGATAAAGTTTCAGTAGATGAAATATTTGTAATAGAAATGCCTTCCAATGATGAAGATGGAAAGGAACCCAAGCAAAAACATCTCAAGAGAGAAGAGAGTCTGGAGGAGTTGACATCTGGAAGTAATGAAGAAATTTTCACAATAAGTCGCAGCATTGATACTCTCATTTCTAAAAAGGGGTTACAGTTAAAGACAGGTGAGTGTGAGACTTGTCTCATGGTTCTCCATCGGTCATGGCAGACCCCATGCTGTAAGACAATCATCTGCATTGATTGTCTGGATACATACATCTCCGGAAAAGTGGATGAGGGAGTCATCGACATTCAGTGTCCTGGAAATTCATGCTCAGAACTACTGGATCCTGTGACCATGAAAAAAGTTGTAAAATTTGATAAGAGCAAAAGACTCAGTTATCTACGTGTGAAGGCAGGCAGGTACAAATCAAGGAAGGCTTGCCCTTTCTGTGATTACATTTTATCAGTTGATAAACCTGTGCTGGATTTCTATGAAAAGTATGAATCTATATTAGTATGCCCAGAGTGTTACAATGAATGGTGTATTGACTGTATGGCACCTTGGCATGAGGGGCTGACCTGTGGCGAGTACAAGGGCAGTGATGTGAACACTGGTGTCAAAGAATGGGCGGCTCCAGAAGGAAAAGGGAAGAATAGGAAGGCTCAAATGTGCCCAGAATGCAAAGTAAGTACTTATTTACATGGTGCTATTAATTTTGTATAACAATTTCATGTTGTTGTTTATTCCATACTGAAGTCATTAACTTCAAACATAAAATAAGAACAAAGTCTTCCTTATCACAATGTACCTCATTCTTAGCACCATTATGTAATGATCTTGCAACAGTATCAAATTGCAAAAAGAATGATAATTTTGAGAAAGTTGATTGTCCTTAAGTGGAGTTGTCATCAAAGGGTTCTTTTCATATGAATTTATAAATTTCCTTTTTTGTTCACTTTGGTTTTCTAGTAGATCTCAAAAATATTTCAGGTATTTGTGAACTATTAAGGAGAGAAAATTGGATTCGGGAATTCACCAATTTCTGGCCTTTTTGATACTCCCCTTGTTATGTCATCATGATGGGGAATTCCCCTAGAGACATTTTATATTTAGTTAGTTAATTAACTGTAATGAATTACCTCATTACGGCTAATCGTCTAACTAATTGATTAGTTAATGAAGTCAGTTGACAGTTACCGCCAAATATGGGTATATTATGTATACAAACATGAAAGAGAAGTTCCATTATATCTTTCTCCCACAAAATCATATTGATACAGAGTGATATCTGGCACCATTAATGAGATAACAGTGGGTTGTAAAATGCTGCAGCTACCAAGTGGGCAAAGGGCATTTAACAAACATTTCACCACAGCCTGATCTAACATCTCATGCTCACAGCCTCTGAATTTTAACGTCACCCCTTAGCGCTCCCACATCTTTCAAAAAACCACTGGTTGAGAAGTGATCAATTCATCTAGTGACTGTGCAACAGAAAAGCTAAAAAGATTACATACTGCCATTTTGAAACTATCATAATTATTGTATTTGGTTCTTTTCAGACCTGGATACAGAGAATCGAAGGATGCTACATGATGACCTGCAAAGAGTGTAACACCAAATTCTGTTATGACTGTGGTGTCAAAATCCCTCACTCTGCTCTTTCTACCTGTGTCCATATGCATACTGGTACTGGTGTACATGAGGAGAAGAATGAGGTCCATGTGCAAAGACCCCTCCACCATGTGCAAAGACCCATCCATCATGTGCAAAGACCCCTCCCCCATGAACAAAGACCCCTCCCCCATGTGCAAAGACCCATCCATCATGTGCAAAGACCCCTCCCCCATGAACAAAGACTCCTCCACCATGTGCAAAGACCAATCCATCATGTGCAAAGACTCATCCATCAAATGCAGACACAAAGGGGCAGAGTCCATGTGCAAAGACCCAGTCATCGTGTGCAGATACAATGGAGAAGGGTCTGTGGGCAGTGTTGGAAAATTACAAAACATATTATTGCCGTGTTGTCTATAATCCTAGGTATTTACACCCTTCAATATATCTACATAATATTGCAACAAGAATGCCCACTACTGCATTATGGGGCGATTGATTATGCCCTTAATGAGCCTCAAGGCCTAAAGCCATATACCACCGGTTTTTCAGCTGCTCTTGTGAATTATACTTCTTGTTAACTGCTGGTTACATAATTTAGAAAACTGTTACTTCTAAAATCTAAGTAATGGTTCGGCCAACTCAATAATGTTCTCTTCTTGATTCCATGGCCTGTTTTTATCATATTATTTCTATTTTGCTGCTGTTGATATCTAATAATGATTTTTTTGCCCTTTCAGGTGCAATCTTGTGTAATATGTTTTTGGTCCATGTGACGATACACTTCAGCCCACTGACATTCAGTTTGTCCTTTCTGTTATTGCTACTAGGAATGATCTTGTTAGCTGTGCCTTGCATAATAGTACGCTATTGTCTGTAAACAAGCCTTGAATTTTCCCATCAAGATTCATCTCACTGAATATTGGTTCAGACACCGTTGAAGTTACTTTTTACACATCATAATCATCCCAGGCAAATCCCACTTGCAAAGCTCCCCAAGGTAGGATGTTCATATATTTCTCAATCTAATCAAATATTTGAAAATCACAAATGTTCTTGAATTGCAATATTAATGCAACTGAATCTGAGCAGTGAGCAGTAATTACAAGTCACTTATTCACATGGGCCTCATTTCAGAGGTGGTATAGATCTTGTGAAGAACAATATATTATCCACACCCAGCAAACACAAAACATTAAGACAATGCCAAACAACATTACATTTTCACAACGTTTGAAAGAAAATGTTACAGCAACATTTCTACAATTAATAAAATAACATTAAAATTTCTTGCAATGTTGCCACAATGTTGTGAAATAACATTGTGAAAAAATTGTTTGACAACATGATGTTCACAATGTTGCAGAAACATTGTGATACAACCTCAAAACAACATAAAGATGGGACCACTGTTTAAAAGTACCAGTTTCAAAAGCATTTTTTCAAAACCATCTTTCAGGATAAATTTTTTAAAGAATTAAAAAATGATTAAACAGGCAGCAATATGTTTCCTATTACAGATTTAAGAAAAACACTTATATTATAGGGAGATTTCAGTTACTTTTAAATTACACACCTCTTTCAAAGGTCCTTGATATAGTGGACCACCTCTGGCCTTGGGATACTTAATTGTAAATACAACAGGTCAGTTCTTTGGGTGTACATACACTCTTTGATGAATGTTATATGACAGTGAATAAAGCTGGCTTTTATCATATGCATAAATTATATATGTTATTCTGGACATATGTTTTTATAATTATGTTTGTAAATGAAAAGAAGTACAGAAATTCAAATGGGTCGAGAATGGGGCTGGTACGCTTTTAATAGACTATGTTAAAAATATTCAGTGGTGTCAATAACATTATCTATGAAAAATCCAGGTCTATGCCAATAAAAACATCAATAATGTGAAAGGTTTGGGAATTGTTAACAATGCAGCATTGTATACATTATTGCTGTAACCTTCCATGGTGTCCACATTTTTACGTTGCAACAATGTGAATTTGCAATGTTCTTATAACCAAAGTGCAACATTGTAGCAAAGTTATAACAACATGAAATTGTTAGCTGGGCATACTTCAAACGATATGATTTCTGGCCATCTTCCCATAACCGCTGTATAGAAACTTTAAGATTGATGAGGCTCATAATTAAGGATGAATGTTTTTCAGTGAAATACATTGAGCATGGAGTTTGTACTAAAAACAAATAATGTTAGAATAATTGTAAGAGTATTTCAGATGTAGCCAAAGTTATGGGACCTTAGAATGTGGCTGATTTTATATATGTTTAAAGCAATCTTTGTGAGTTAATTGTAAAACCCCAAAATATTTTGGAGGGTTATTCATGACTAACTAGGTGAACTTAGAAAAACTAAATGATGTCATTTTCAAAGATCAAGATATTGGTAAGGAAATTGGTGGAATGTCAACTTTACTGATGAAGATTTATATCCCTACCAGATACAAGAACAATTTGTGTTTAAGATGCATAATTTCTGTGAAATTTTATTAATTGCAAGAGGTATTGATTGTACATAAAAAGAGTTATATACCTGGATTAAATTCAAACATTTGCAAGGATATTATTGAAAAGATACCCTCCAAAGTGTGTCATATAAGTACCTATTTGCTGAATGCTGGAAAATGTTGATGATGCATGGTAAAAGATTGCATTGATTTCTATTGGAGAAAATAATTCAGTATAGAACTGTTAAACACTTGGAAAGTAACAAGATTATATCAGAACAACAAAATGTATTTGCACTTGGTAAATCAACTCAATTGGCTATTTTTAATTTCCTTAAGCAAGTATATGGGGCCTTTAACCAAGACAAATATGTAAGTGTAGGTTACCTCACTATTTCTAAAGCTTTTGGTTGTATAAAATCATGATCTGCTTCTATGTAAATTTTGAAAAATGAGGTTCACAAAAATTGGGTGCACATTGTACTTGACTGGTTACAAAAGTACATTTTATTATACACAAACACTTGTTTGCAATAGGACAAACATATTTATACAATAGTATGAACAAATAAGGAAAGTCAATTGATACATTGCATATCAAATACTGATTGTCCATGTGTGTTTGTCTTTTTTTTTGTGATTAGAAAATGTGAAGTGCTATTGCTGATATGAGTTTATAATAGTGATGCTAAAACATATTCATGATATAATTGATGAATTAGTCTCTTTATTGACCCAGAATGAAACTTTCAACCATTACTTTGTAAAATCAAAAGATTAGTTACAAATAGATTATTTATATCATAAAGAATACAAATATGTATTTCCGAATTTAGTGCTGTGCATATTTACAAAGCTAAAGAGGCCATTTTACTATTGTCTGAAAATGGTCATAGAAGAGATATGCAAATATTGCAACATGGCTGTCTTTGTGTATATTATGAAAAAGGATTACCAGACCATGTTGAAATGATATATAGATATTCAGCAAAACTATTATGTTTAGAAAAGCATAGGAGACTGCAGTTACTGTCATTGAAGTATAATTATATATTTCATTGAAATATGTACATAACACAAAACTAAATGAAGGAAAGAAAACACAAGATCTAAAGGTCCACTGGTTAAGAAAGGGCCGATTTTGTGCATGTGACTCGGTTTTATGTTTAATTGAAGGGATCTGATTTTAAACTATGAACGCTTAATTATACCACCAGGACAAAATGTTACAAGGAAAATATGTTTGAAAGTTCTCAGATATAAAGTAGACATTCACAGAAACATATTATGACATTGCAATCAGCTTTTATAATAGGGCATAACACATTTTAAGTTCTAAGTTTTCCAGTCCTTTCTTGGTCAGCAGACCTATTTTTAAAACTGAACAATGATAGAAATATGATCTAAGTCCATTTTATGTTGGACGTACATCGCGGGATTCACTGATGTCTGACATACAGAAAGGTGATGATATAATTATGTAATAAAGGCTTAAACTAAAATGTTCTATGAAGACTATGAAATTTAACTGTAACTTTTGTTTTGAAATATTTAATCATCCTGGCTGACCAGTTTTCTGATAAGTGCTTGCAGAAAAAATATATCTGATTGCAACATTTCTATTTCATTTTGCAATAGTTCCATAATAAATCCATAACAAAATATAAACCTTGTTTAAAAGGAAATTGTGTAATCAAGATAATAACAATTTGCTTATATGGTACTAAAATGACATAAGTACATAGAACATGAAAATACATAGTCAAATAGTACTCAGGATATTCAAGGCCTAATATTTGGACTTTTTTCCAATTCTTTATTAAAGTGGCTAACTTCAGCTTAGACCGATCTTATAATTAGTACACTATCTAAATAAAGTTCATTGTACTGAGATCAATACCTTGTGCATGGCAAGAATTAATAGTAAGGATTTAACTATTTCAAATATTAGATTTAAGTATTAGAATGCTTACAGTAAAGCTACGTTGTTTTAAGAAAGGAGAATGGTCACCAGCCAGAGTTAAACTAAAACATAACTAATAAGTCATTAAAGGGAACTCAAAATACTAAGAAAGCCTATTGATGGCTATAGGCAGTGTCAATGGCAGGTGAGACAACATTAGGACTGATGTCCACATGGGAGCCTTGTCTGCCAGCAGCAGCACTTCAGATTGAGCATAGGTATGCATAAGATTAATAAAAGGTAAGTATAAACGGGTCCTGAAAAGGTGAGACCGAGAAACCTATTGGACTTGGATGAATCTTTGGGGTTCAGGACATGGGTGGATATAACTTACACTAATTGATGGCGACATCTGGTGACCATACGTTGAACTTTCAAAACCTTGACAAGCTTAGGACTTACATAGGTGGACTACCAATAGGGAAGCCTATGACTCTAAGCATGGTGGACTCATTGAGTATTGTTGGGTATGTTGTACTATTTGTGATTGAATTGCTTACATTTGACTGCATAATTATATCTCCTACCCATTTAAATTTCAATAAACTCAAACCTCTGCAAAATGACTGTCTTGTGTTTGGATTCGAACGACCCGAGTGGAGACTTACCTTTACCCTTGGCTAGCAACAAAATTAAGTAGCTGCAATAGCAAAGACTTACAGTATGAACTTAATGGCCTTTTTTGGTTCCCCATTCATAAAACAATAACATGAAAACACTGTTGTTCAACATTGTATAATTCACTTGTGGAATGTTAATAAATACATAGCTGATTTTACCAAGGTTTAGTATTATTACAACAGTTATGGACAATGGAAGTTTAATTTTTTTTCAGTAAATAAACACACATATTTGTGGATCAAAGTCATAACAGTTATTAAAATCAAACAACAATTACAAGGAAGTGCATATGTAGAACACTAGATAATACATTTGATTTCACACCTCAATTGAAATTTAAGTTCCTTCATTTTTGCTTATTTTCAAATTTTTCTTAATTTTCAATATCATATGTTCGCACATCCAGGCTAATCCATCTGAGAGGTTCATAATAAAAAAATATTTTGTAACACTTTTCACTTTTGGGATTAATAAGTTTAAAGAGGATAGCATCATGGCCTCTAGTATGAATTGCCTTCTTATCTGTGTGGAAGCTTTATTCGTTTGAACATACAATTTAGTCTTGTGCATTTCTTCTATCAAATAGATAGGGAACATCTGCATAAACATGTAAATCACAGGAGTTCAAATGTAAATAATTATGATTAACACAGATGCCTTATCCTCTGTTTTGCAGTCTTTATAATTTATCTATCAAATTTTGCAGAGCTTTTGATAAAAAAATATTGCCATAATTTATATATGGCAAAACCATAGTTTTGTATACGGTTAAAGCTGTTTGAGTGTTTTTTCAAATTTTATGTAACAAGACAATCTATTTTATCATATTGTTTGCCTATAATAAGTTTATAAAAGGAATTGTTGGAATGACAGCAAATTTAAAGAAAAAAAATACAATAAAATAAAAGAAACAGAATAACAAGAGAAAACTAAATAACCAATGATTTTCAGATATATCTGACATATCTGTATAAAATACTTCATATTTACATTCAAAGATGTGTTGGTAGAAGCCATTTTTTAAGATGCTAATATTTTCTCCCTTGAGTCTAGTGGTGCAACCCTCCCTTTTGTTGGTCCCCCCTCTGAATCCACCATTGATGATCTGTTTCCTTCTTGCTACATACTTAAGGATAGAAACCAGTGGTCAGCAGCCATATTGGGAAAACTTCAGTATAATCCTTATCAATTTCAATTTGATTTTTTTTAGTTTTATTTTTTGAACATCAAAATTTCCCTTAATATTCAATCTACGTGAATGAGCTTTTACATACACGTTTATAATATTCCTATGCAGGGAAGCGTGTCTCAATATTTAAATCAAGGTCCTAGATTTTATTTTATGATCAAAAATGACAAAAAAGGGAAACTTTTTGCAATTTTTGTGCATTATCATTTTCTACATAACATAAAAACTAAGCCCCATTTAAAAAATCTGAGACACGCTCCGCTGTGTGTATATGTCAAGAAGATATCCTAATAATTTCAAAGGTTTGGGTTGAATGTCAAGTGAGATATTGGTGTTCAAAAATGGATTTAAATTCTATGATTTGTTTTTGTTTATCACCAACCTACACAGGCATTGTTTTAACTATTTTTATGTAAGTTATACCAATAGATTTGGTTATAAAGTGGCTATCTAACGATATGTCTCATTTAGTCATACTATATATGGAGATAATATGTGTGACTGCATTTAAAGGGAGCGGTTGTTAGGACGCTATCCCACAAACAGATGCTATCCTTCAAACTGGTTTGTGGGATAGCAGCACCATAAAGGTGTTATCCCACAATCAGGCTGCTATCCTACAATGGACTCTATCCTTCAAATTACTTATTTATGTATCAAGAACAATATTGAGAATATGCCATATCAGTCAATATTGGTTGGAATAGGTCAACAGTGTTTGAAATGGGTAAACATTGATGAACATAGTTGAGCATAAAGAAAAAGTTTCCAGATGTGTTCAAAAGGGTCAAAAATGAGATTATCAAAAAATGATGTGGCCATACATGATATTGTCAAAAAGGAGAGTCTCAAAATGATAAACAAAATTATTGATTCCAATGATAATTATTTTCTCACCTGCTGTCACCCTACCTGGTGGTGATTATTACATAAACAGAAAGGACAATGTATAAATGTTGGCCCAAATGATGTCCCCCAATGATATTATCCAAAATTTTGGATGACATCATTTTAAGGATCATCACCTTTGGTTATTTTTTAATTATTCCATATGGGTTTACATCAGTTTTGGTGATTTACAAATACTTATTGCATCGTTCTGATTGCAGGTGCTATCCCCCAAATATTTGTGACTTAGCAGCTGTTTATGGGTTAGCATCTTGTGGTGATGCTATCTCACAAAGTGTCATCTTTTTGTAGGATAGCATCTGTTTGTGGGATAGTGTCCTAACAGCGGTGCTCTTCACGTCCCAACCACTGGTGTCTATATCCTTAAAAACCTTAATAGTTAATTGTAGAGGGGAGGCAGGGTTTTGGGGCTGCACTTTCATTTTTGCACTTTTTGATATCCTATTGGGCCTAGATCCTTAAATTTCAACAGCCATTTCTTATATTATACTGGCAACAGAACTGGGGAGCCATTAAATTTTCATGAATTTGTCCTATGAGATCAGGACCCCCCAGCTGGGGTCCCATCCTAAAGGTGTGGATAGGGGTCCCATGTCACCCAATAAAATAAAAGAAATCCTGATGTTGCACTGTTAAATTTTTTAGACACACACATATTGCTGTGTGAATTTTGATGTCCGACGTCCTTAAAGCCAAAAATGCCAGGAGTGTAGAAGGGCAATCCCTGTGTGTTAATGCAAAATATGACCCATTACTTCCCCAATTCATTTCTCTAGTTCTTCTCCAGAGGCCTCCCACCCCCAGCTCCCATAGCCCCCCCCCCTCCCCAGCCAGGGGTGGACCAATGATCAACTGAAAGGAAGTCAAGGCCATCAGTGGCAGATCCAGGAAATGGAAAAAATAGGGGGATGTGTGCTGTAGCAAAATATTTGTCTGCACCCTCAGTGCACAAATTTTGTATGAAAAAGAAAACAAAATGGCCAGAATAGGGAGGGGGAAGGGGTTTATACTCCTTCAGAGTTTTCATGAGACCAAAACCCCCCATAATTTATAAACAAGTCTTGTAACATGTGTAGCACCATTGTATCGGTCTATACCCTCTTCTATAAAGTATTAGTACCTCTGTTCACATGTTATCCTTATCTGTTATCCAGATAAATTTTATGTATTTTGCTTTGAATTATAATTCATTATTGTGGTATTTCTAAAGTCAGGTTCAAAATAAGGAGGTTTATGTATTTTAATGGAAGCAAATTAGGTTTGGGCAAATATTTCTAAATGACCAGGTCTTTGAGTTAACAGGGCTTCAAAATAGTGAGGTTTTACTCTATTGCTTGCCAGTGCCCATAAGGCTTGTCTCTAGACCACCTAGGACACAACAGGGAATGGGCTAGGCCCACCTATACATGAATTTAGAGAGCAAAAGGTTAAAGGCCTTATTCCACTATGCCGCGAATTTGTTTGCAGTGGCCACAAATTTGTTTGAATCAGCTGCAAACTAGGCACCTACTGCTATATTCCACTAGTTTGCGGCCACCCGTCACACACAAACAGCTGCAAACAAGTTTGCGGCCATCGCAAACGAGGTGGAATATAGGTGTTTGCTGCCCCTATTTGCAACCCCTCTTTGCAGCCCCTGCATATAGGTGTGGGATACAAACATGTTGGTATCAAAGTCGCAAATTGCTTGTGGCACCTGTAAGTAGTGGCTGCAAATGCTCCCTGTCGCATAGTGGAATATGGCCTTTAGATGGGCTGTAGATGGCAGTGGTGGATTTGGCTTTTAGAAAAGGTGGGGGCACATTAAAAGAAAGGGGGGATGCTGCCCCTTAGTTCCAGAATTTTGCATTGAATAAATCTAAATTTGCCCTAAAAGAAAGGGGGGGGGGAGAAGATGCAGGCTTGTCGCAAGTCAGCATATTCTTAAATGTCCCTGTCAATTTTAAAAACCCTTCATGTCATATTTAGAATTTAAGGAATGTACTATGACATGTCATTGATCTTTTTCTTTGTGTCACATCGTTATCTGAAACGGTTTAGATTTTATTTATAATTTTCTTGATTGTAGTGCAAGATTCATGAATCTTTGACAAACTATTTGAATAATGATGAGCTGGCACAGCTATGCATATTAATCATGCCAGTCAAGCAGTGAAATGGTTCCAGGGCCCTTGACTTCGATTAGGTTTGGTATTTAATTACAAAGTTGAACCTTACAGTATCATTTTGTAAAATAGAAGGTTTAATTAAAAAGTATCATTATATCTAGATCTCTGACCTAAGAGTTTAATTTTTCAAGATCCCATGACAATTATACTACCTGAAAAAATCAATCAGTTTTGACTCCAGCTATACGGCACTGAAAATAGAGAATGGCCAAAACTACAAGAGAATGGAGAAATGGTGCTGGTTCTTTAAATTTCTTGTCTCATTCCTTGCAACTACACTCCTATACTCCTGTCTCCCAAACAGGCCTTTTGTGCAAGGAAGAGGCCACCCATCATGAAACTTGATTACATTAATTACAATGATATGGAGGTGTGCACAATCACTTTTGGGTTACATAATATGATCAGTGACTAGATATGACCATGAGCTATGTATTATGCTCTGATATTAATGATTAGGTCTTTGTATAGGAAATGTATAATCATTAATAATCCATATGTAAAATACTGATATCTTTTAGAATATTCTAGTTCTGGATGATCTAATCATCTGTACAATCAACAACTTTTCGTAGGACCCAGTGTTAAAAACCTTCCCATTTTGAGGGTCCTACCATTAATTGTTTATACATTACAAAAGTTTGGAGGGGGAAGGGGGTCAAGATAGCATATGGCATGACCAAGCATGTATCAATGACTATGCATACCCCATATGTGATTGGACATATATTGATTCCCATGCAGATCTGGGTCAGCCAGCTCTCTTTCACCAGCCCACCAGACACTAAACTTTCAGAAAATGTTATGGTCCAATGAGTTTCATACATTCAGTACCCACATTTCATATCACCATTATATCATGGGTTGTCCAACCTTTATGGCAGCTCATGGACCTTTTCAGCAACTGGAATATTGCTCATACATAAAGACCTCTGTAATATTCAGAATATAGATTTTTCCTGCCCTTAATCTTACCCATACATACCAAATAACTGTACACTGCTTTATACATGCCCAATCCCATGGGATCTTTTCACCTACCTTTCCCTTTTCTTATTCCATACATATCTCTCTCCCTGTTCCCGACCTATATCTGTTCTCATTCACTTCCTGTATCTCTTCCTATCCTCTAGCGGTCTGTCTTCTGATTCATAACCTGTCCTTCTTTTCATTCCCTACCTATCTTTTAATTTCCCTGTACCAAACGTGCCATAGCCGCCTGAGGTTGTGCTCCACAATCCAGCCCTAGCCCCCTGGACAAATAAGAATTTTTCCATTATTTTTCCATATTTTTCCAAGGAGAACACTATTATGAGTATTAAACATACAATATTGGCCAATATATCGTTTAAAAGCCAATTTAGTTTCTTATCCATTCTACAAACCCAATTTCTAGAATGTTCACTGAGAGGATGAAGTCAGTCTTTGAACTTTCTCAATAACAAGGAATTTTGGGAATTCCAGAAGGGAATCCATGGAAATTCTAGGGAAATCAAGGATTTCATGAACGCAACCTATTGGGTCTGAAGGGCTAATAAAAAATGCATCCATTTTCTCTTAATTACACCCAGGAGCATGCCAGTTAAGTGGTTGAACTTCCTTGTTAGTAGGCAAAGTCCAGTGAAAACACAGCCTTGCCCTATAAAAGTAAAGTTAACCATATTACAAATACAACTGTGTGTTTGCAGTTGGTATTGTGGTTGACATGGTAAACATATGAGGCACGACAGCAGGACAGGTAAAATGGTTTCTGGAATTTTCCATTACATACACTTAACCTATCGGATTCTGTATAGGCAAGTAGCAGAAACTATATAGGGCTCGACTTAAAACTGTAAGGCGTAGTATATGGTCTTATCATATATTGCACCAGACACAAAGAGAAAGATGGCAACTAACATAGTTTTAGGGGAGGAAACATGTGTAATAATAATGCCTAGCAACACTGAAGATGGAAAGTTGTCTGAGCAAAGACATCTTGAAACTGGAGAGAGTCTACAAGAGTTGATATCTGGAAGTAATGAAGAAATCTTCACAATAAGTCACAGCAAAGATACTCTTATATATAAAAAAAGAGTTACGATTAATGACAGGTGATTGTGAGGTTTGTCTCATGGTCCAACCATGGTCATGGCAGACCCCATGCTGTAAGACAAGTATCTGCATCAGCTGTCTGGATACATACATCTCGGGAAAAGTGGATGAGGGAGTCATTGACATTAAATGTCCTGGAAACTCATGCTTAGAACTACTAGATCCTGTGACTATAAAAAAAGTTGTAAACTTAGATAAGAGCAAAAGACTCAGTTATCTACGTGTGAAGGCAAGCAGGTACAAATCAAAAAAAGCTTGCCCTTTCTGTGATTACATTTTATCAGTTGATAATCCTGTGCTGGATTTCTATGAAAAGTATGAATCTATATTAGTATGCCCAGAGTGTTTCCATGAATGGTGCCTTGACTGCATGGCACCTTGGCATGAGGGGATGACCTGTGGTGAGTACAAAGGCAGTAATGTGGACACTGGTGTCAAAACATGGGCGGCTTCAAAAGAAAGAGGGAATAATAGGAAGGCTCAAATGTGCCCAGAATGCAAAGTAAGTACTTTTTAACATAGCATCCTGTGTATGACAATTTAAGGCCGTATTCCACATACTGATTGTGCTGCGCAGATTTGACGCCGATACACTTTCTGCGGCGCTGATAAAAAGTTGGCGTGCCACCCGCTGACATCGGTGTGTGGAATACAGGGCATCGGTGCTGATGCAGCCCGCTGAAATCTGCACCGCTGCCGAAAGTGCCGCGGATAAATTTACCAACATGTCCGTAAATTTTGTTGCAGCGGCGCACGTCAGCGGCAGCCGCTTTCGCCATGTGTAATACAGCCATTTTGCCAGCCAAAACACCATTAACCGGTGCTGCTTGCAATTGTGAAGTCACAGGTGCCACTGGCTAATTAGGTGACAGTATTTCAGTCATGTAGTTCAAGATATTCTTGCGTAGGGACATGTGTGGGTCAGAGAGTGGGCAGACAGCGCCGTGTAAAGAAAGAGAGTAGACTTCGCCTCATTCGACACAATGCCACCCAAAACCAAGCACGGCAGATTCCCTTGGATGGATCAGTTGGAAGACGACCTCATTGAATGTCGGGAGGCTTGTGACATCTTATACGACATAAGTCATCCAAATTACAGCAACAGGGACAAGAACGGAGAGCCCTAACTCGGAGTAGTGTCCGGTGAGTATTTCCTTCATGGCGCCGATTGTCTTCTTCGGTATTACTTGATAAATGCAAATAGAATTGAGAAATCATGTATGAGGTAATGATGACAGGGTAGATAATGGCAGTAAGATATCGTTCACACCACATCAGCATCATTAAGTAGTTTACTTTTTCAAAGTTTTGAGACCCTATATGGGTGTAAAACATGCTACTTTAGAGGCCGGTACCCGGTCACCCATATGGCGAAAAACAAGATGGCGTTGACAATGAAAAAGCAAAACAAGAAAATAGGTCACACTACATCGGTGCCTGAATGTTGAAAGTGTATACCTAGCAGTCAAAAATCTCGTATTCTGTTGTACAGTTGAAGCGGTTGAGGTTCACCTCAAGACCCTCGGGATGAACTTCAGCAAGTTGCTCGAGTTGAAGCCAAGCGGCAGCACGGCAAAGGAGCTGTCGACCAGGAAGAGATACATGCTGCACCGTCTCCAGTTTCTGATGCCACACATGAGGACCCAGGCAACACGGTCGTTGTATGGCTATCACTTAAGCATGAGATTTCTTTACCTGTGCATGTAGCTAATTGGCGTTATAATTAGATGGAAAGGGATGGGGGTGGGAGGATCACAGGACAATGAGTATGATATGTGGGTAGATCCATGTGACGAGAGTTCACAAAAAACAGAGGAGTTGTATCCAAGGAAGAACTTGCTGTATCCAAGGAAGAACTTGCTAATTGTAAGATTGGATTTTTTGAAAAAAAAGAAAAAAAAACAAAAAAAAAACGTCTTTACAGAGGTGCTTTCTTGGGAATGTCCATTTGAGTGATTAGATAATAGTTTGGAGGAAATAATCCTACATAGATGTGTTGCTGAACTGCATTTTCCTTGACAGATCGATTAGATTACAGTTATTGCTGTAACTTTCTGCAGCAGCCGAGTGCCATATCTCATTATACTGCAGAAGAGGCAAATGCTGTAAAAGTATTAATCTCTTTGGTTTACCTATGTACCTGTGTTGATGATGATCTTACAACTGTCTTCCAGCTACAGCCTGGAGTAAGTTGAATATTGTACTGGTGGTGGTTAGTGTCCAATATCTGTTAATACCCTGTAAATAACCTCACCTTGGCTAAAATGCATGCACTTGTGTCTAGGTATCTGCACCATCTGCTACTGAAGTATTGGCTTTGCCTCACAATCATGACATAATGCCAAAGTAATCGTTGTGGAATGTCTTCGTCTCCCTATTAGCACCTCATCCTTGTGAATCAGTGTAGCTACAGATTAGGATAATGTTTTATTCAGCTTCAGCTTTCCCGTTATCTGCACTTGAAGAGCACAAACTTTAGCTTGCACTGATCTGTTATCAATCAACTTCAATCTTTCTGCTCCAAACATTGATTTCTTGATGAACATGAAAAGACGGCATGGTACTGAAATAAACTTCTGAAGATCCACTTACAAAACATGCAAAGTTTCCCAGATACAGATTAATCTCAAAATTTGAAATCACATAAATATATGTGTAGATACTGCCATCAACCAAGTAACTATCAACTGAGCAGTTCTCCAAAATTTGGAATCAACAGAGGGCTCATTGGCCTAGGCTAAAATGGACTGATTTTGGAACAGTGACTGTTGAAAGATAGGTTAACTTTGAAAGTATATCATCACAAGGCTGGATAAGGTGTCCTCCTCCCATGTCAGCGAGGTTTAATATTATTGGTTTAAAGCCTCCATACCCATACCTTGGATTATCCTTTTTGTCATGAAATTAGAGTTATTTTCAATTGGTCTATTCAATTGTCTGTTGAGCCTGGTGATGATATAAAACTTTGTAATTGCCATTATTCAGTTAAAAAGAGAAAACTTTTAACATCCTCTCCTCTCTGTCTGAACTAATGAAATGAATTCAACAAACCAGAGCATCTATATGATAATAGCAACAGCCAGATACCACTTGAGGTAAATGAAAGTGAAAGATTCGATATATTTGATATCATTTGTCTTCATCGGGTCAGGGAATTGATCAGAGTTCAATAGTAAAAGTAAAAGCATCAGGCAGGTATCACTTCTGATCACTGGAAATGAAAGATTTGATATAAGTACAGGTCTCTGTGGCCGAATGGAAAAGGTGTCCGCCTCCCATGCTAGCGATCTGGGTTCAATTCCCCGCCCCGGGGATGTCTTTATCATTTTCGTCAACCGCCCCATCGCGTAGTCGGTTTGACGAAAAAGAAAAGATATGAATGGGATTCAATAACTGTGTGGCAGCAGTGCAATGTCTAACCGACTGCGCCACTGGGATTCAGTTAAAAAGATTAAACTTGAACTCCCTCTGGTCTCTACAATGCTTGCGTTCCCTATGGAGATGGAGATGGGTAAGCGCGCGGCCGGGTTCAATTCCGCAAGACGGCAGAGAGAAAGCTTGTGCCGATACGCGTTGGGACATTGACATGATGAAAAAATAGAAGATATTTTCGCCAGGTCGGGCAATTGAACCCCGGCCGCCTGCACGCCCAAAAGCATCTGACGAAAATGAAAAAGACATGTGCCAGGTCTGGGATCCGATAACTGATTTCCCGTGGCATTGGTTCAATGTCTAACCGACTAAGCCACGGAGACTCAGTTTAAAAGATAAAACTTGAACCCCCTCTGGTCTCTACTGATGGAAGGGGATTCAAAAACTGATTTCCCGTGGCAGCAGTGCAATGTATAACCGACTGCGCCACAGAGACTCCGTTAAGAAGAGAAACCTTTAACCCCTTCTGGATATATATCTATTCATATTTCTCCAATTTCGTCCACCAATTGATTAGTTTGGTGAATACTCACTGTGGTCCGTTCATACTGTGAAGTGAAAGTTATTATATCATCTCGGTGGCCGGTTAAACTCAGTTAAATCAATTCACTGGCACGCAGATATTTATTTCTTCACCGGGTCACTGGTAAAATCGTCACCAACTAACACACAGATCAGAGGGAGTTCAAGTTTCCTCTTTTTAACTGAATCGCTGTGGCCAAGTCGGTTAGGTCTGGAACTTGTTCCCGGCAGATACAGTTAATCGAATCCCATTCATATATTTTCATTTTCGTCAATCGTGGAGGGGTGCAGGCGGCCGGGGTTCAATTCCTCGACCCTGGTCGTTCACACGCACATCAGATGGAATTCAAGTTATCTCTCTTTTATCTGAGTCTCTGTGGCCGATTGAACCAAGGTTGCCATATAGATGTTATGAAGGTGTGCGCCTCCCTTGTCAGCGATCAAGGTACAATTGTCTGGCCGGCTAAGTATAATATTTTCATATTGTTATCCAGCGGCCGTGGGACTTTTAAAGAAAAGCTTTGCCGGGTCGACGAGCCTTGTGCTGATATACTTGAACTTTGTATGATATACAAAAACAAAACCACAAGTGGTCCACGCCGGGACTCGAATACTAATTCCACGGAGTAGTCCAACACCTTAACCACTAGACCACCGGGATTTAGTTGAGAGGTGAAAACTTGAACTCACTCTGGTATCTAGCAATGTATTGGATCCATTGAATATAAATATATTTTCTTGCAATCAGAAAATGAACTCTGCCAGGCCAAAAATGCAAAGGTCCACCTCACAGATCAGAGGGAGTTAAAGTTATCTCTTTTCAACTGAATCCCCGTGGCCCAGTGGTTAACTGAGGAACTTGGTCACGGCAGATATAGTTTTCTAATCCCGGCCATCTCTTTTTCATTTTCGTCGACTGCCTGCTGCTGGTTAGCGCCGGTACGCATTGGGACATCGCACAGACAACAGAGTTAAAAAGAGAAAACTTTTAACATCCTTTCCTCTCTATCTAAACTAATGAAATGAATTCAACAAACCAGAGCATCTATATAATAATAGAAACAGGTAGATACCACTTCAGCTCACTGAAAGTGAAAGATTTGATATCAGTACAGATATCTGTAGCTGAATGGATAAGTTGACCGCCACCCATGTCAGCGATCTGAGTTCAATTCCCAGGCCCAGTGAAGTAAAATATTTCCATTTTCGTCATTTTTGGCGAAAATGAAAGAAACAGGCATCTACTGGGATTCAGTTAAGAAGAGATAACTTTAACTCCCTGTCGTCTCTATCAATGCAAGTATAATATTTTCATTTTTCGTTGTTCAGGCACTGGCAACTGTAGCGATAGCAAATCTTTCACTTTAACTTTGTCAAGGCATAAAACCCTATCCACTTGAATGGGAGGTTCAACAAAAAAGAAAAGATATGAATGGGATTCGACGACTGAAAGTCTTTTTTTTCTGCTGACGAAAATGAAAAAGAATTGAATAGGGGAGGGGATTCTCTTGGCCAGCCAATCTGCCTGGGACTGAGTGTGGGTCTTGGTCCTGACCGTTTTGCTGGTTGTTAGTTGTGATTGTTGTTGCTGTTGCTGTTTGTGTACTTCGGACTCTGTAAATAGAAACATAATGAGCAAAATGAGCAAATAATGCAAAGAAACGGCAGGTGAAAAAAAAATTCAGAAATTTTTTTGACAGAAATTTTTTTTTGCTCGTTTGATCAATAGGCGTTACTGCCAGGCACATGTAGGTACAAAATAAAGGTCATAGGGTCACTATAATTATTTTTTTATGGAAATAGGTCTGGCAGGGAAAGTACGTGATGTACTAATTACATCATTTCACTAATATAATCAGTTTGGATGTTATTTTCTTTTTTTGCATGTCAAAAGCCCTTAGTTATACATGTAATAATGAATGCTCACAGACATAATATTGTATGAATAAATAGGGTAACTGTGATGCCGTAGAACGTTCATGATCTCGATCACGCACATTCCATGAAAACTGGAATGCAACCAAATAGCTTTGAGAAACCCATCAAGATCATGGTATATTAGTTCATACACATAATTAATATCGTTGCCAACCTCAGGAAACATTTCAATGAAGGGTGAGTTTATTTGTAATGATATTTAATATGGTTCACATGAAAAAAATAAGGGCCTATGAACGTACATGATGTGTGTCTAGAGCTGCTTAGCATAGTAAGAGTAGCACGAACCCCAGAATGACATTCCTACATGTGCCAGAATATATTTTGACTACCAAGAACACTAAAAATTTCAATTGTATCCGATATTGAAGAAGCCATATGAGTTTAGAAGTCCCACTAAAAAGCAGTCACGTATGTTCTAGTACATTCCGTAAACATGGAGCACCGAGTAAAGCCGCCATCTTTTCAAATAAGACAGGACATGGCGTCCTGGGTTTTTGCGCTGGCGGTTTGTCAAGGATCTTTCCGACAGAATATTCCGAAAAACTTAGAATTTCATTGCAAAATGACTGTGCTTTCATGATCTATGGTCACCCAACTACCTTCTTGACAATTCAACATCAGTATAATCAACATATTCAATTGATATGTTAGGGGGTGCTGCGGTAGCGTTATCCGCCGTAAAAAAACGGAAGTAAAAGATTCCATCACGTACGTTCCATGTTCATGTATGTTCCAACCTGCTATTTTAGGGGTGAAATAGACATGTTATGTTGGTAAAACCACTTCAGAATGTACATGATCAAATTCAATTATTTTTTTGTATAATCCAGTATAGGTCTGAGCATTTAATCAGATAAGGGAAAAGCTGTTACCGATATGGACAGGTACTATGTGGGGTAAAATTCTACATGAACATATGGAATCTAAATAAAAAATAACATACCAGTATAGACCTTTTATTGGTACATCACATACATTACACATACTATACTTTGGTTAGTATAGGCATTGACATTTTTTTTACAGCCTAAGTAAATTAGGTAAAGTATTTTTTATATCCCCATGGGTGTCAGTTATAAACCAAAGCCATTTAGAACTACACAATACAGACCCAGATGAAATGAGATTACTCAGAATGCATGAACATTTGTCAAAAACTGCATCTTTTAGGCATTTCATGGGCTACAAATGCCTCAGATTTTAAAATGATTATTTACCCCCACATAAATTATACATTTTCTAGTTGGTTAATATGTCTTCTGTTGGATAACACTTAAAATATTGGTTTACATATTGTATTATCTTGATGTACATACTTATATATTTCACCTGAAATGTTTATTTACTACACTTTATCATTGTAATATCACCGAAAACCAGGGGCAACCCTGAAGTGATTTACTTAATAAACAATTTAAAAAAAAAAAAAAAAGAAATTTTTTATTTTAAACCCAGTGTCAGTATAGTACCAAATAATGAAACGTACATGATATTGTACAGTTTCAGAAAAACTGACCCACATCCTGTTCTCATTCAAGAGTACTAGTGTATCTGTGACCCAGAAAACAATTAAAGATACATATGTACGTTTTATCACACAGTAGGAGCTTCATATGGCAGCAAGGGTACTTCTTGGATGTTACAAGGAAGCATTCAAGTAGTAAATAAGGGGTGTAGCAGTGCATAGTAGGGCATTTTGGATAATATATGTACCCCTGGGGATGACATACATATAATCAAAATATTAAGAAAAACACCATTCTTGTCAATCAATTTGCAGGTGTGGGCCATTTGCCTTAGTGACAAATATATTAGATTGCATACTTCACAAAGTTGTTTTAGTATCTTAGAAATTATTCTCATTCTACTCAGTGTCGACATTGCCATGTATCTTCACTTCAGATATAGCAGACAGTATAATTATATATTCAGGGCTCTGTTTGTTCACCATACATTCTTGTAATTTACCGTCCCACTAGTTTAAAGGCCGATGACTTTAAAAGGTCTTAGGGTAGAAACCCTTCAGGATCTGAAGAAAACCCTTTCCAATGGGAGGCGTCCAGTGGACTGCTACAGACAGGGAGATACTGACCAAGGTAAAGCTATCATTTACCCCCGACCTCCCTTAGATGTAGTGAAAATTGTCAGTGTAATCATAATAGTGCCTACAAACTTGGGGCAACTCACAATGCTAATGATATATTAACTTTTTATGGGGTCATTGATGGAAATTCTACGAGATCCGAAATGCATGATTGGTTACTTTGGCCATACAAAAATTGCAATGCTAACTTTATAAAGGCTTATTCTACAAAATTAGTATTCAAGAAAGGAAAAAGATGCAGCAGTTTTTGTGGTGTTATTAATTACTTTTTTTCATTTTAGTTGCATAGATCAATGATACTGTGGAGAAGTTGCAAGTAAAGTTCATCAAAACCACAATCAAGAAAATACAAAAGAAACTGGATTGATTATAAGTTCAGTGTCCATTTTTTGCATTGCAGAGAGATCATTTTAATATTGACAACAAAATCATAATTCCTGTTCATAGAGACGTTGTCTTAAAATTCATAATTATTGAGCCTTGTACTGTATTTCAATTAGTATTAACTATTTTTGTGCCCTCGTTTGTTGCATTTCCCGTAGTTTAGTAATATTCTTGTTATATGATGCATATTCTGCATGTTATACATCCTCTATTTCTAGATTCGTAGAACCTTGCTTGCCTCTTTGCTGCTTAAGTTAGGGAACACCTACACCACCCCATCCCCTGATCAAACTATCCTTGCCATGGAATCTAATGCCACGTTAAAGATGCGTCTGGAATACCTGAAGGTGATGACACAGAAACCTGAAGAGGGAAAATGTGTTGTGTACATTGACGAGTCATTTGTAAATGAGAGACACATTGCCACCCGATGCTGGGTTCGCAAAGGATCACAGGTACATAGCAAAAGTTATCAGATGCCAAAACAGTTTTATTTAATCTATTGGCAAAATTACCTTGAAATATCAAATTCTGAACTTTAAATTTTAACATTTCCTGATTAATTATTCCTGATTATTCCTGATTTACTTATAAAAGAACTTGAGTGTTACTTAAAAGGTTACAGTCGGGATAATATGCAAAATGTGTTAGGAGAATTAATCTAGTATTCTCTTTCATTCAAACTAATTCAAGTTTATTTTATTTTTATTTGCTCAGGACGTCTTTGAAGATATGTGTATATATGCAAAGGACATTCTAGGAAGCTGTATAATAGTAATGGACAATGCCAGTTACCAGAAACGGCCCCAAAATCCACAAACAAGAATCTCTTACTGGACAAACATGCCAGCCAAAAGATCCTCATAATGTGGGACAAGGAAAGGTATTATTCTAACTCTTTTTCTCTTGGTAATTGCTCGTTCCTTTCTTAGGATATCAGTGTAAGCAGTATAAAACAGCTGTTCATCACAGTAATCTAGTCTTTAAAAGTAACCTATTAATTAAAGATATCAAATTATGCTACCCCTAGGTCATTGGACAAGAGAACTTTGAGGGGCCAGCACCAAAAACAAAGAAAGAAGTTGTAGAGCGGATGCGCAACAACCCTCCCAAAGGTGACTTCATTCACAAAAACTATTTTTCCTTACTTCTTCTACCTTTTTTCGGTATCTCCTTCTATGTGAGTTAATAGAAATGTGCATCCTGGTGGTATGATATACTAGAACTTCTGATTGGATTAATAGAATGCTTGAAAAAAAAGTGTAAGTGGATTACTTTAAAGAAGCATTGTTTTAGGCTGTGATAAAAGTTTTAAATTTATGATATCATATAATAAATATTGCTTATACTACAGGAGTGAGTCAAGTACAGTCGATTGCTGAGAAGCACAGCCATGAGGTGATGCTTCTGCCCCTCTATCATCCTGAATTAAACCCAATAGAAACTGCTGAAGAATCACGTGGCAGACAAGAGTGACCCTACACACAACTTCAAAGACCTGGAAAGGATCATCCATGCGGGAATAACAAAATCCACCATGGACACTTGGATCAAACTTGAGGCAAAAGTTGTTGAGATCGAGAAAAAGCAGCAGGAGAATCTCCAAAAGATCTTTGATCATCAGGCTGAGTTTAGGGCAGCACATCCAGACCTTGCCAAAGTCTCATTGTTACTTATGTGGACATAAGAACTCACATCAATGATTTGTAGGTAACTAGACAGCCTGGGCGATAATAGGGGTAAAAAGCAATTGGAATAGTATTTTCAATAAATAGAACATCGAAAATGCAGTTCAAGAAAAAAAATCTAGTGTAATAATACATTGCAAACGTCTTTTTTCAATGGATCAATAAAATTTGATAGAGGTTTAATTTATTTTCTTAGATAAGGAAAAAACGAAACCAGCTGTTTCTTGGGTTGTACATCTATAGTGCTAGGTTTTCTTTATTATAAACAACCTTTCAAGCACTAAATGTGGATAGATCATGTGTCCATCTTTTCCTCTCTTTGTCAATTTCCTGTTAGATACTTCAAATTTTAAATACTTAAAAGGTTTTTTTTGTAAGGATAGTGGATGTTTTAAAGTATTTGCTTTGTAAACTTCCATATCTAATTGCAGTTCCTTGTTTCTCATATTTATGTCAGTGATTTCCTTCCCAATGAAAACAAACTAAAGGATTGATAAGGGGTCATGGTTCTGCACCTATACATTTCAAAGGCTCCTAATTGCAAGACAAGTATGTTGTCTCACAGCTTATAAAGATCCGGGATATAAATCACATATGCTTGAGATGGAAATCTACTGAAAGGCAGATTGGTTAAAAACTAAAATTTCTTTTTCATTACTACTTAAATGGATATTACCAATATACCTAAGGGGTAAGAATGTCTCAAAATATTGATATAGGTCTTAGTTCTCGTTTCCTGAAATGTGCAACATCCGTTATTGAAAGTTTTCAGAAAGTTACCCATTTATTACCATGAAACAAAAATGGGACTTTTATTAAAAATTTAATTAGATTGTCCTAGATAAAAGGGACATTATCTAAATACACAATTTCTATAACCCTTATGGGATCAAATTCATGTATACACGGTCAAAAAAAGAAGAATTTGGTATGTCGTATGATGTGTAAGCAAATTAGAAGTGCATATAAGACTCATTCTTGGGATTCTGTGTAAAGATTAACCACATTCAAGACAGCTGAACATAGGACATGCTACTATCTTTATTGAAATGGTCAAACTGATCATCTAATGGTTGTTTGCCTTAGAAGAGAGGTGGTCTTTGCACATGTTCATACTGGGTGAGGCTGTCCTTGCTACAGTTGCACAGGAAGAAATAAGGCCTGCATCATGACGCCGATAACATGGGCAGCCACACTATACACATAATTGGGAGCAGTTTGTGCAATGCAGTTTGTTGCACATCTTGTACCAATGTGTATCAGAGTTACTAATGTCACCTGCAGTGTGTATTAAAACACACATCAGCAAACAAAGCTTGGCCTGCTCACAACACAGGGCAAGCAGATTTTCCAGAAGTGCTGAGGAAATGTTCGCAAGCCTGGATTATGTAATACACCCCCATTTACAACACTCCAAGCTTGCCTGTACATCATTTTACTTCACAGGTGACCCTGGTAACTTGGCCCTCTATAACGGTAGCCTGTATATGGCTTCCACGTACAGGTTACCTTAGGGTTGTCTGTGGTGCGTTGCATAACCAAACTCTCACAACAGCGAGAGCACAGTAAGGTATTAGGTAAGGGTCTTGCAACAGTGATATCCTTAAGGATTTCAATGTGCAAACCCTTGCAGTTGCGATGGTTTTGTACACATTCTACACACATTTAATTGACTGATAAATACATTTCTTCTTCTCACCTTCTGTAATATATAAGCTTAGGGGCACAGCTATCATTTTCTAAAAACATAATATTAAAGTAATGACCCTAAGATATCCTCCCGACACATTTAAGAAATGGGTATGCCAACCCTCTCTGTTATTGGCTGAGTGGGATTACCTCGCTGTTCAACAAGGATGACTCTCACTGTGTGTGCCAACCCTCGCAACAGCGACACCAGTTACCCAACAGAGCACTGTGCTCCGTCGCATAACCAAACCCTCGCAACAGCGAGACCACAACGAGGGTTTAGATTTAAGTCTCACAACAGCGATATCCTTATGGTTTTCAATTTGCCAACCCTCGCAACAGCAATGGTTTTGTACAAACTTTGAACACAGTTAATTTATTGACAAATACATTTCCGCCATTTGCCTTCTGCACATTTTGAGAGCTGAGGGACACATCTAAGAGTTAGTGAAAACAAAATGTAAAAATTCCAACCCCAAAATGCCCTTCCAATACATTGAAAATTGGGGTGTGCCAACCCTCGCAACAGCGAGGAAAGTTGGGTACACTCGCTGTTGAACAGGGAGAGGTCTCGCTGTAGTGGACAACCCTCGCAACAGCGATACCCGTTATGCGACGGACCACTGTAGATGGGGTCCCTTCTACAGGATACCCTGGGTTGAGGGTCGCTGGCATATCACATGCCATCCTTAGCAGGACTTATGATAGGTACTCTCAGAAGTAAGTGTCCTGGGCCACCCAAAGGGGTTAGATACAGTCCTGCCTTACAGGTTGTCCTCTTTAACCAAGACAAGTACAATTTCCAGTATGTTAGTCCCAACCTGTGAAATGGGGCACCACACTCCCCCTCCCGTCCCCACCCTCACTACATGAGGGACATCATAAACATATCTATCACCTTGCCACTGGTCGCTTAAGCGCCATACCCACTAGGCAATTTTAGTGGTGAAGGGCGATGGGCAATCCTAATGATCGATGTTAAACTGGGTTATCAATTGACTGGGTTATCAATTGATCGCTGGGAGATTTTGCACGGGTAATGTGTGTTTTCTTGGCAACAGGCAATGGATAACTTGATAGCTGGGATAATCATCGGGAAAATCGTCAGGAAATTATCAAACTTGCTTGATATTTCCGTCACCCAGCAATAGGGATGGCAATTCAACCTGTCGGCCACCCCCCCCCCTCCCGTGACGGTAAAATTGCCTAGTTGATGTGGGGGCTTTTCAAGCTGTGGGGCTTGGTGAGACCAAGAAAAGTGGCCTGTTTCATGATATCAGTTATAGCTAATATAGGTTTGAGCATTCCTTTCGATTTCTCTATGATTGTTTTAAAATTATGTATCACAAATTGATTTTTGTTACTGAAACCCCAAAATCACGGTAAGTCCAAGGTCACCCTGAACCATTGTAAGTCACCTCCGAACTATTGTAAGGAATACCAAACCATTATAACTAAATTGAGGCAAAACCTCATCTTAAGGTTGTGAAACCAAAATGTTGCAGATGATTATGAAATACCCTGCTGAGGTCCCCCACACAGTGTGTTCCAAAAGCTTGGAAGGTTGACATCATTGTCAGACATTAGGGGAAATGACATCAGACATTTCCATATACCATAGAGGGTAATGTATAGGCTTTGATATGAGTGGCGTTGCATTTGCATTGTTGTATTTAACCACTCTGGGCTGGACCTGGATGCCCGTCACCAAGTAGGATATATATAATTAGCCTTATCAAGGCAGTGGCGCAGACTATAATAGAGGTTATGTAATACAGCCTAGTCTAATGTAATTAAGAGCATAGTGAAAGGCACACACTGACACTTTGCACGTGAAATGCTATTGTTGCACACCTCAGTTTGTGTATAGTATGGCTCACAATGTTATTGGCATCAATTTTGCAACCCTTGTTTCCTCCTGTTATGTATCGTATTTGTATGTAGGTGCATTACAAGTGCATGACATTAAATGCTGCGCAAGGCCCTAAGACCCTTTAGGTACTAGGACTAATTTGTGTCAGTGAATCAAAGAAAGTGAAAGCATCATTTACCATGAAATGCATGATTTAAACCAGCATATTTTCCTTGATTAAGATATCACATTAATAGAAATATATATATATGTACCTGCAAACACATGATATCTATATTGACAGGGTAGGAATGTCTGTATGTTTGAAATGTAAGGTACTTAAGGTAAGTCTCTGGAAATACAGTCCAGAATCATATTTAAGGTTTTTTGAATATTCTCTCAATATCTTTCTACAAATCTCTCCTTAAAATGTTGAAAAAAGTTTTTAAAAAAACATGTTGATCAAAACAGAAACAATTAAAAAACACACACAAACCAACCATTTGTTGGTGTGGTAACCTGTTTCATCCTCTGACCTCTATGGCTCTAGGGTTGTGATTGAATACTGGTGGTGTGTTTAGTTCCTCACACATTGATGGTGGCACCCTTGAATGTGGGATGCTCATGCATATTCATATTCAAATTCAAATGGCAATTTGCCTGTAAGGTCAACATTGTTACTCATGTCCTGAAAGTGTTCTTAAATTGACTTCACTTAGCATTGGTTGTTCAGCACTGGATTAGAGACAATATAGACTCTTCAGTGTCACTCATCTGTAGCACTTGAAACTGAAACTTTAATGACTGGTGGTCAAATTGTTCAAACACCTTGCAGTGTAAAAGGTTGGGAAATTCATCAATTCATCAATTCATCCAGTAGTTGTTCAAAAGAAAAGCTAAGATGCTTACATATTGTAATTTTGAGACTGTCATAATCTAGTATTTGGTTCTTTTCAGACCTGGATAGAGAGAATCGAAGGATGCTACATGATGACCTGCAAGGCATGTAACACCAAATTCTGTTATGACTGTGGTGTTAAAACCCCTCACTCTGATCATTCTACTTGTGTCAACGCGGATGTTGGTGTGTATGAGGACAGGAATGTGGTCCATGGGCAAAGACCCATCCGTCAAGAGCAGATACAGAGGGGTAGAGTCCATGTGCAAAGACCCACTCATTGTGGGCAGATACTATGGAGAAGGGTCTGTGGGCAGTGTTCTGTAGATACACAATATCATATTTTCATCTTGTCTTTAATCCTAGGTAATTATACCCTTCAATATATATACATATTGCAGCAAGAATGCCCACAACTGCATTATCAGGCAATTGATTATGCCCTTAATGAGCCTCAAGGCCTAAAACCATAGACCAAAGAGTTTAAAGCTGCTCTTGTGCATTATACATCTCGTCAACTGCTGGTTATATCATTTAAAAAACAGTTACTTCTAAGATCCAAGTAATGTGTTTAATGGTTTGACCAATTAAAAATTGTACTTTTCTTGTTTCCATGGCCTTTCATCAGAAAATTCAGACATCCCTGGATAATAACAATTTATTTAATTAAACATATTTAAGGATTGACAGCGGTGGTTTGGCTGTGATTCACATTTTTTATGAACCTCCACAACTAAGTAAGGTATAATGATAACTATATACCATTAGAAAGGTCTATTTTTCTGTATTCAGTGATATAAAGTATTTGAAAATCAGATGAGAATTCTGAAAAACGTATTTTAAAAACAGATTTTTCTACTTTTATTTTTTGAACAAGGACTGCTCAATAACTTAGGGAGTTACATGGCTCATGTTTTCTAGAAATATTGATAACCTTCAATTGCAGGGAAGGGTGTCTCTTTTTTTGTTAATGCCTTAGTTTTAATTTTATGCCAAAAAACGGTAACTTCGGGGTGAATTATTTTTACTTTTTACTTTTTTTTAAAAATAATGAAGGCAGATATCAAAATTCTGACACACCGTTTCCTTCATTAGAATGTTTAAAACAAGCAAGCAAAACTTTGATGGTCTATCCTTGACAGTTACTGAAATATCATTGTTTAGAAAATCAAAGTGAAAAAAATCAACTTTACTCTTTGCACGATCATAATCTAGTAATTTAAAAATTCTTTAAAATGCATTTCGTATAAAAAGGAAAAGCAGAAACTAGGTATTTGTACTATATATATATTGCCTATGTGGCTAGAGAGATACATTTAGAAAAATGTAATAAACCTGAGCACCAGGAATAACTGCCCCACCACCGGTGTCAATCCTTAAAGTGTTTTTTAGATCTGTTTTTATCATATTATTTCATTTTTGCTGCTGTTAATATCTAATCATGATTTTTTTTCCCTTTCAGGTGCATTCTTTTTTGGTGTGTTTTTTACACCACTGATGGATCACATCAGCCCGCTGACAATCAGTTTGTCCTGTCTGTTAGTGTTACTAGGAATACTCTTCTGTTATGTGCCTTGCATACTATTGCATTATGGTCTGTAAACAAGCCTTGAATTTTCCCATCAAGCATCATCTCACTGAATATTGGTTCAGACACCGTTGAAGTTACTTTCTATACATAATAATCATCCCAGGCAAATCCCACTTGCAAAGGTCCTTATGGTAGGATGTTCATATATTTCTCAATCTAATCTAATTTTTTGAAATCACAAATGTTCTTGCATTGCAATATTAATGCAATCAAACCTGAGCAGTGAGGAGTAATTACAAGTCACTTATTCACATGGGCCTCATTTCAGAGGTGGTATAGATCTTGTGAAGAACAATATATTATCCACACCCAGCAAACACAAAACATTAAGACAATGCCAAACAACATTACATTTTCACAACGTTTGAAAGAAAATGTTACAGCAACATTTCTACAATTAATAAAATAACATTAAAATTTCTTGCAATGTTGCCACAATGTTTTGAAACAACATGATGTTCACAATGTTGCAGAAACATTGTGATACAACCTCAAAACAACATAAAGATGGGACCACTGTTTAAAAGTACCAGTTTCAAAAGCATTTTTTCAAAACCATCTTTCAGGATAAATTTGTTTAAGAATTAAAAAATGATTAAACAGGCGGCAATATGTTTCCTATTACAGATTTAAGAAAAACACTTATATTATAGGGAGATTTCAGTTACTTTTAAATTACACACCTCTTTCAAAGGTCCTTGATATAGTGGACCACCTCTGGCCTTGGGATACTTAATTGTAAATACAACAGGTCAGTTCTTTGGGTGTACATACACTCTTTGATGAATGTTATATGACAGTGAATAAAGCTGGCTTTTATCATATGCATAAATTATATATGTTATTCTGGACATATGTTTTTATAATTATGTTTGAAAATGAAAAGAAGTACAGAAATTCAAATGGGTCGAGAATGGGGCTGGTACGCTTTTAATAGACTATGTTAAAAATATTCAGTGGTGTCAATAACATTATCTATGAAAAATCCAGGTCTATGCCAATAAAAACATCAATAATGTGAAAGGTTTGGGAATTGTTAACAATGCAGCATTGTATACATTGTTGCTGTAACCTTCCATGGTGTCCACATTTTTACGTTGCAACAATGTGAATTTGCAATGTTCTTATAACCAAAGTGCAACATTGTAGCAAAGTTATAACAACATGAAATTGTTAGCTGGGCATACTTCAAACGATATGATTTCTGGCCATCTTCCCATAACCGCTGTATAGAAACTTTAAGATTGATGAAGCTCATAATTAAGGATGAATGTTTTTCAGTGAAATACATTGAGCATGGAGTTTGTACTAAAAACAAATAATGTTAGAATAATTGTAAGAGTATTTCAGGTGTAGCCAAAGTTATGGGACCTTAGAATTTGGCTGATTTTATATATGTTTAAAGCAATCTTTGTGAGTTAATTGTAAAACCCCAAAATATTTTGGAGGGTTATTCATGACTAACTAGGTGAACTTAGAAAAACTAAATGATGTCATTTTCAAAGATCAAGATATTGGTAAGGAAATTGGTGGAATGTCAATCTTTACTGATGAAGATTTATATCCCTACCAGATACAAGAACAATTTGTGTTTAAGATGCATAATTTCTGTGAAATTTTATTAATTGCAAGAGATATTGATTGTACATAAAAAGAGTTATATACCTGGATTAAATTCAAACATTTGCAAGGATATTATTGAAAAGATACCCTCCAAAGTGTGTCATATAAGTACCTATTTGCTGAATGCTGAAAAATGTTGATGATGCATGGTAAAAGATTGCATTGATTTCTATTGGAGAAAATAATTCAGTATAGAACTGTCAAACACTTGGAAAGTAACAAGATTATATCAGAACACCAAAATGTATTTGCACTTGGTAAATCAACTCAATTGGCTATTTTTAATTTCCTTAAGCAAGTATATGGGGCCTTTAACCAAGACAAATATGTAAGTGTAGGTTACCTCACTATTTCTAAAGCTTTTGGTTGTATAAAATCATGATCTGCTTCTATGTAAATTTTGAAAAATGAGGTTCACAAAAATTGGGTGCACATTGTACTTGACTGGTTACAAAAGTACATTTCATTATACACAAACACTTGTTTGCATTAGGACAAACATATTTATACAATAGTATGAACAAATAAGGAAAGTCAATTGATACATTGCATATCAAATACTGATTGTCCATGTGTGTTTGTCTATTTTTTTGTGATTAGAAAATGTGAAGTGCTATTGCTGATATGAGTTTATAATAGTGATGCTAAAACATATTCATGATATAATTGATGAATTAGTCTCTTTATTGACCCAGAATGAAACTTTCAACCATTACTTTGTAAAATCAAAAGATTAGTTACAAATAGATTATTTATATCATAAAGAATACAAATATGTATTTCCGAATTTAGTGCTGTGCATATTTACAAAGCTAAAGAGGCCATTTTACTATTGTTTGAAAATGGTCATAGAAGAGATATGCAAATATTGCAACATGGCTGTCTTTGTGTATATTATGAAAAAGGATTACCAGACCATGTTGAAATGATATATAGATATTCAGCAAAACTATTATGTTTAGAAAAGCATAGGAGACTGCAGTTACTGTCATTGAAGTATAATTATATATTTCATTGAAATATGTACATAACACAAAACTAAATGAAGGAAAGAAAACACAAGATCTAAAGGTCCACTGGTTAAGAAAGGGCCGATTTTGCGCATGTGACTCGGTTTTATGAATAATTGAAGGGATCTGATTTTAAACTATGAACGCTTAATTATACCACCAGGACAAAATGTTACAAGGAAAATATGTTTGAAAGTTCTCAGATATAAAGTAGACATTCACAGAAACATACTATGACATTGCAATCAGCTTTTATAACAGGGCATAACACATTTTAAGTTCTAAGTTTTCCAGTCCTTTCTTGGTCAGCAGACCTATTTTTAAAACTGAACAATGATAGAAATATGATCTAAGTCCATTTTATGTTGGACGTACATCGCGGGATTCACTGATGTCTGACATACAGAAAGGTGATGATATATGTAATAAAGGCTTAAACTAAAATGTTCTATGAAAACTATGAAATTTAACTGTAACTTTTGTTTTGAAATATTAAATCATCCTGGCTGACCAGTTTTCTGATAAGTGCTTGCAGAAAAAATATATCTGATTGCAACATTTCTATTTCATTTTGCAATAGTTCCATAATAAATCCATAACAAAATATAAACCTTGTTTAAAAGGAAATTGTGTAATCAAGATAATAACAATTTGCTTATATGGTACTAAAATGACATAAGTACATAGAACATGAAAATACATAGTCAAATAGTACTCAGGATATTCAAGGCCTAATATTTGGACTTTTTTCCAATTCTTTATTAAAGTGGCTAACTTCAGCTTAGACCGATCTTATAATTAGTCCACTATCTAAATAAAGTTCATTGTACTGAGATCAATACCTTGTGCATGGCAAGAATTAATAGTAAGGATTTAACTTTTTCAAGTATTAGATTTAAGTATTAGAATGCTTACAGTAAAGCTATGTTGTTTTAAGAAAGGAGAATGGTCACCAGACTGCGTTAAACTGAAACAAAACTAATAAGTCATTAAAGGGAACTCAAAATACTAAGAAAGCCTATTGATGGCTATAGGCAGTGTCAATGGCAGGTGAGGCAACTTTAGGACTGATGTCCACATGGGAGCCTTGTCTGCCAGCAGCAGCACTGCAGATGGAGCATAGGTATGCATAAAATTAATAAAAGGTAAGTATAAACGGGTCCTGAAAAGGTGAGACCGAGAAACCTTTTGGACTTGGATGAATCTTTGGGGTTCAGGACATCAGTGGATATAACTTACACTAATTGATGGCGACATCTGGTGACCATACGTTGAACTTTCAAAACCTTGACAAGCTTAGGACTTACATAGGCGGACTACCAATAGGGAAGCCTATTACTCTAAGCATGGTAAAAACATCCATATTATGATGGTAAGAAAATCACAAAGACCATCCCAAACTGGTCCTAAGTCCCCAGCCTGGGCCGATCAACCAGGTCAAAAGTAGCATACACACAACTCTCAGTGCCGTGTTCCCATTCTTAGGGCCATGGAAGAAGTCCTTTGTGAAAAAGGCCAATTCTAATGCATCATTATGTTCATTTGTGATTGTGTCTATTGTAATTTTACAAAAACTCAAATAATATTTGAGTTTTTGTAAAGTTATACCAGGATATAAAACTCATATTATGAGTTTCATATCCTGGTATAACTATTTCATATCTATCATACATATATCTAATTAGTAAGTAACCATATTATATTTAGAAAAATAACTTTGTCTGCGTCATTGGTTTTAGGAGTCCAAATGCCTGTCTCTATAATTGCTATTTTCCTGTGTAACATAAGCACTTGATGGTTCTTTTATCAATAGGGAAAAAATGGGATAAGGTCAAGAGTGGACGGCAAGGCTTCATCCTGTTATTGGGCTCAGGGATGTCACCTGGCTGGTAAATTATCAAACACAGTCTGACCATTAAAATGTGTCAAAGGAAGTTTTTTACATTTGTAACTATTTGACATTATAAATAGTAAGGACTATGAAGGGGAAATTATTGACCATTGACTTACCTAGGGTGCAAACCATAAAGATTTTGTTATAATTATCACTATATAGTCATATCCCGTCCATAAGAATTTCAAGATATTCGAGAAAATTATCATTGAGGACTTGCAATAATATTTGTGAAAATATTTTCATGACATCACAACGTGAAACGTACATTTTTGAACAAAGCGTATAGGTAGTATATGAAAATATCTTTGTGGCCAAGGAGGAATGCTATGTAATTTGAAATTGATTAAAAATAATTGAAATAAATCATTATTTCACGTTGTTTATAACATTTTTTGGTATCATGCCTTATTATTTAAATGATTATGGCAATTAAATATGGTTGGTTGCAGGCAGTTTAGCCAAAAACTTCCATCTGATGATGTATATATTGCATCCCATATCATCTTATACATGCTGCCAAGTGAAGTAAACACTAAAATAAAGAAAGTCTTAGCTGAACATTGCAAAGACATAAACACAATGATGGTGAACCTTATTATTTTACTATTCATGCAATTCCCTTGTCTTAGAAGATTTGCCATCTAGAGGAAAGTGCTGCATAAGGTTTGAATGAGGCATCTCTCACAACAAAGAAAGACTATAATATCACTTGTATGTATTATGCTTGAACCACTTAACTATACTACTTCTGGGCGACAGAGTAAACATCTACTTGAGAATTGTGTAAAAGCTTTGTCTTAAAAAGAGTAAGTCTCATACTGTTGATGATTGTAATGTAATTATCCATTATTGCATCAGTACATCAACAAAAGTAGCCAGTAGCACCCAATACTGAAAGCTATTAGATATACCAAACTCATTAGATTCTACACTCTCTTCAGTCACTGCATAGTCACCTGACCTCCCCTTTTTAACTTAGGCAACCCATTCACCTGCAAGCAATTTCTTCATTGCACTTTGTCATAGTCAACCACCAATCATCACCCTAGAAGCAGGCCTGAATAAAAAATTGGATTCATGGAACCCTTTTTACTCTAATCTTTCGTGACCAATCAATTGTGATTTATCTCAACAGATGTTTAATAAACTTTGTATCCAAGAACTAATCTCATGTTATTACTGATATCTCATACTATGTAGCATTTTTGTTCATAACATTAATGCAATATGTTTTATATTGTCTTGAGATGCTAAGATTCTTTTGAAACCAATGTGAACTAGGCATTCACTGGACATGCAAAAAGACAAGGCTTCTTCCTGTAATTTCCAACATTCCAACAGGAAAGGAGACAGGTAGGGAATGAAAGAAGACCCAGATAGGGGTGAACTATATTGTGTTGTTATTCCTAAAGTCTATATGGGGAGTTAATAAATATGTCATTCAGTTCTTTATTACTGGCAGGTTAATCAATTTTCTTTTTTAACTGCTCGCCAAGGGGTAGAAGTTCACCTATGCTTGGGTAGTTCAAGTTTGAAGTTTTATTGATTCAACAGCACAAAGTGTGAGATACTTTGTTGTCCACACAATTTGTGACCCAGCTTTACCGTAAAATTACCTTCAGTTTCAGGTTCCCTTATCACTAAGCTATTCCTACAATGAATCCTGTAACTCAATGTAGTTAGTTCAACATATGGTCAAAATATAACGCCGCTGTACCAACAGGTAAAGTCAGCCCAGTTCCCAAAGATGTATCTATGTAAATCTGAGTTCGTTTCTTGCTCTCCCTCTTTTTCAGGTTGGCCTGGATTATATACCAGTCGCTTTTGATTTAAATGTATAGCCAAAATACAGCACTACTGCCAGTATGTGTGTTTGCCATCCGGACATACACTCTGCTAGCTATCTCATCTCCCTTTGCCACTGTCCTTTATAGCCCTCACTAGGCATTTATTTCTAAAGTCCTTTTATATATTACTTTAGAGTTTATTTCTGGTCGTCACAGTCTGGTGACCATTCTCCTTTATTATAATAATCACAAAGCTTTTACTGTAAGGGCTCCTACTCTAACAATAAGATCTTTTAAAAGTTACAGCAACTTTCTCTGCTATTCACATTTATAACAATCGCGCTTGAGGTATCCACCTAAGTACCTTGGACCAGAAAAGGGACAGCTAGTTGTCAGGAAGAGTAATAGGTAGGGAATTAAGATAAGGAAAGGTAGGGGATCTGAAGAAGGACAGGTAGTTGTTAGGAAGAGAGAGAGGTGGGAAACAAGAAAAGGGACAGGTAGGGGATCGGAAAAGGGACATGTTGTTGTCAGGAAAAGAGAGAGGTAGGGAACAGGAAGAGAGATAAGTAGTGAATGAGAAGACGGTAAGGTAGGAGACAAGAAGAGGGACGGATAGGGAATTAAAGGGGAGAGAGGTAGGGGACAGGAAGAGAAACAGGTAGGAAAGTGGAAGAAGAACAGATAAGGGACATGAAGGGGGACAGGTAGAAAATGAAGAGAAGGAGAGGTATGGGAGCAGAAGAACGACAAGTAGGGAAAGGATAGGGGAGATCCCCTGGGGTAGGGCATGTATAAGGTAGTTTACAGTCATTTGGTATGTATGGGTAAGGTTAAGGGCAAGAAAAAGCAATGTTTCAAATATAATAAAGGTCTCTTATTTATCCATGAATTATATGACAGTTGTTGAATAAGTCCAAAGTCAGACAAACCAAAATATAATGGTGTAATATAAGGGAGTGAATATGTGGAACTCATCAGACCATGACAATTTCTGAAAGTTTAGTGTCTGGTAGGCTGGTGAAAGTGAGCTGACTGACCCAGATCTGCCTGTGTGAACAATGATTTATGTCCAAGCTCTGGGCTAGGTATTGAAGAGGAGGGGAGAGGAAAAAAAGTTCCCGGGAAATCCAAGCTTATTGCAGATATTGATAAGCTTGGATTTCCCATGGAATATCATGCTAGGATGGTTCATCAAGTCATTCATCTTTACATCTGTACATTTAGTTATCTGTTGGTGAGATAGTAATATAACATAATAACTTATTACATTTTTTTTTTCATATGGCAAATAATTTGATGACTCAGCTATCATTACTCAGCCATCATTATTTTTTAAAGAAAAGTAGTATATGGTGCATATATCTTGTTGAGATCGAAAAGAATTTTCTTATTCTCAAAATATTATTTTCTCTTTAAAAAATATGGCCGAGTCATCAATCTACTTGCCATATGTAAATATGTTGATTCATTATTTACAAAACCACAAATCAAAAGTGAATAATGAATTCACAAAGATCCCCTCAACCCAGCAGCCCTCAATGTACACCCAGTGTATACAAAATATACAGTCCCTACCTGACCTGTATCCCCTGCCCAATATAGCAGGTAATCCTTACACCTGACTGTAAGGGGTTACCTGGTCAAACTGACCAATCAGTGACCAATAACCAGGGACTACCGGTACACAAATCATACTGAACCAACAAATTCATTGTGAACTGGGACAGTAAAAATTGAGATGGAAACTTGGACCTACCTGACACTCGTCTGTGGTCAATCAAGGAGAGAGCTTGTACTGTCCCATCTTCCGACCAGTAATACGATTAATTTCACTATGTTTATTGGATATCTTTGTATATTAAAGTTTCCTAGTAACTGTTTTATTCAATATCTTATTGATATTTCATTATGATTGACTAAGGCTATTTAACAAACCATAAATTGAAATGTATGAAAGTAAACAAAATAGAAAAAAAATTAACTAAAGGAAAATGTAGGTTAATTGATGAACAATAATATAAGGAAAAAACATATGACTTTCAGTTATAGGAAAATGAATTGAGTTTTCACTTGAATTATCTAGAAAGAGAAAAATTGAGCTAGCCTTTATATGTCTCTTTTATCTTTATTAAAATGTTTAATACTATCTTGAATACTAGATGGCCACATATGAACTTTATTCTCTGGTTCCCAAAATTCATAATGCACCAGTTAAAAGGATTTTCGCAAATAGGCTGTATGAAGTACAGATTTTTGTCAGTAAGCTGCTTCCAAATGATTACAACATCATCAATGTATTTTATGAAATGTATTTTATTGAACAATATTATTCTTTATTTCATTATTAAAATCGCCAACTTCACAATACAGCATTGATACATACATATGATAAACCGAGAAGGGGGTAGGATGGTCGTTAGCACCCCAAGGCTAGACCCTGATATCAGCCTGAGGGAAGGCCCCGAAGGGCTGCACGAAGGCTGATATTAGGCTCCTGCCGAGAGGTGCATACTACTCAAGGGGTGCATACTACTCAAGGTTGGGAATGGATTTGTCATACCTTAGGCAAAGATTTCTTCATGATTTGAAGTCCCATGTAGGTTGTGTATAGTGTGTACACAGTATACACAGCATACACAGCATACAAAAAGTGCACAATATTGCTGTGTGCAAACACAAATCCCGGATTATGGCCCATGTCAGAATGTAAGTATCATTATGCGTTTTAATTTGTTTATCCGATTTTCATATGTTTCATGCATAGATCTATGTATATCAATAGAAAATTTCACTTATTTTTAGGTAAAACATGCGTTAAGTAATGCACTCTCACAGAGTATATGGTGAATGGCTCCGTACCACACTCTAGGGTGATATAGAGCTGGTAAGCACCCAAGTTTGATATGGTGTGTGTTAAACTCGTAGCTACTAAACCTGCATCGCCCTAAGGTATAATAAAAGGTTGAAACCAACACTAAAACAAAGAATTGCCAAAGACGAGACAATCTTTCAATTTACCATACAAGGATTTACAATAGTTTTCTGAAAATCAGCAAACTTACATTTTCATGATGAAATCTGTGTTTGAAGGCAGATTTTCCAAACCTTTATGGATTGTAGATATTTTACTTTGGTACTTGGTAGTGACCCTCAGTATGATAAGTTATTGACACCCTTCCTCGCTAACAGGCCTCTAAACCAGCTCAGAGCAGTCAGACTAATCAAGAAGACAGCAGATGAAGATAATTATTTCACTAGGGTGAAATAATACTTAAGAACATCCCAATCTTCCTTCTTTAGGCAAGTTGAACAATGTAGTGGCAGAGGTGTCGATCCTCCTACATCTAAGGGAGATCTCCCATTTTTTTTAGAATATCAAAATAAATCTCCTGGTCCCCCCACATTTGAAATTATAATTGTAATAAACTTGTCATTTCCAACTCTACTGTAGTAAATATAATAAGCAAAGACACACAAGTAGCTGTGCATTCCACATTTTTCCTTATGCCTAAGTATACATAATGCCTAATTTCATACAGCTATGTTATTTTATTTCATACACATTTTTTAATTCAAAGTAAGTATCCCTGTCTGCAAGTGGTGCAGCATGCACAGTGCAGTCCTATTTGTGTGATGTCATAATTTAACTAAATCTAATGGTTTTCATAAGAAGGTAGGAAGCAACCTATTTCAATTTTGTAATTGAAATAATAGAATTCAATGGCTTCTGTGTGTGGCAGTACACACAGACATTCAATTTCAGGATGATATGGCACTGAACATGCTATTAATCTATTTAAATCTATTAATTATCAAAAGAATCTCTCTATGATCATAAATTATATCTTCCTTTGTTAGTATTAAATCTAAGAATACAAATTGAAAGAAGATTAAATATTGCTGGCCCAATCACTTTAAAAGATCTCCTTAAACATTATAGCTTGCAATATGAGCTTCAGTTGCCATTTTCTGACATAGATGTAGCTAGTTTGTCCTTCTTACCATCAAGAACAATAATTATTCAGTTGCGTTTTGATCTTATCTAAATATTGAAATTTGCTTGTTTCATTCCTTAAAAGAAGATGCAATTAAAATACTCCTCAAAAGACCTTACTATCAAGTTATTTCACAAACACATTTCAAACCTTGATTATCAAATTCAACCTATGACAATAAACTCACTTTTTTTTTAATTAATAAGCCACCATCAATTAATCCAGCTCATTTAGGTATAACATGAGGCTGGCTAGGCAAAGAATATTGGTGTATTCCAGTGTTTATCTAGGATGAGTTGGATATTTAAATATGTGACAAATATATGATAAGATTGTGTGCCGACTTGGTTTTAGTTGGTCAGATTGTTTGATCTCATGATCATTCTGCACAAGCAGGCACAACCTGATACATAATATAGCGAAAACGCTATTATGAAAATTACTAAACATATTAGATAGATTGTGAAACTCTTGGAAATAAAAGACACCAACAAAGAGATGAGGGCTAAAAGAGCTGAAAGAGAAAAAGGTACAATCATTATATACCTACATTGTGAAAATGTTAATTAAAGAAAAGAATCTGCTCTCATATCTGTCTTAAAGGCAGATATGTACAATATTTTGATTGTAACTCTGATACACTATTACAAATCAATGGACATGAAAACAACTTCTTTTGAATTGTGTTATTGTAGATATATATACTGTAAATAAAATAATTGTTTCCCCTGGAGGCTAGAACATACCAGCACTTGTACTATACTGCTAACTTGTCTTCAGGTAAAAAAAATGTATATATTTATTACTATCTCAAAAGAGAAACACATTCATTAGATTGAGAAGTAGATATATTATCTTATGCTGTGACCACTGACAAAAAAAAAAATGCCTAAGAGCAGCTGAAACTTCCTTTTCCTATACACTGGCAACATCCAGGCCCTAAATATCTTGTTTCCGTGTGATGTCATAATTCCAGGAATAAATCACAATGATCAGAGGAAAACTTCATACCAGAGGTATGGCAATATAGTCAAGCCCATGCCCCAACCCACCTCCAACTTCCCTCCCCCCCCCCCCCTCCACCTCCACCACTATCTTTGCATCCAGATTGGTCAACCTCGGCATCTGGCCACAGCAAGGCTATCTATGAATAGCGTTTAAGGACTGTCATATATGGCTGGCAAAATCATAGCCTGCAAATACCACACTCCCCACTCCACTCCTATTATGTGTGCACTTTTTTTCAACAGACCCCGAGATTCCATTCCCGGCTGATCAAAAAGTAGGAAAAGTTCAGAATCTAGAGTGGGGCAGGAAGTGGGACCCAGGGAAGGTGGAAGTGAGCCTTGCATGAGAAAAAGAATGAAGGTGTGGAGTGAAAGGTGAGGTTAGGTAGCAACTGGTAAGGATCTGGTTTGAAAGGTGAGGTTGGGTAGTGAAGATTATCTTGTTTCCGTGTGAATGATAGTTAAGGTTCATTAATGAAGGGTCAAGGTATGGAGTGACAGGTGAGGTTAAGTAGTGAAGGGTGAGGGAGTGGAGTGATGGTTGATGTTGGGTAGTGAAGGGTAAGGGAATGCTGAGTAACTAGTGGGATAAGGTAGTCAAGAACGATGGTATGCTAAGAGGGACATATTGGGGATGGAAGGAGATACAGGTAGGGAATGCGAAGAGGGACAGGTAGGGACGGGTGGAGGGACAAGTAGGACTGAAAAGACAAGTTGGGGGGAGTAGTTGGGAATTGTGTAAATTGACTTTCATCAAAGAGGGATGGTCTGGGATGTGGAATGGAGGCTAGGAAATAAGTAAAATGACTTCCTTCAAAGAGGGGAGGGTGGAGCGTATAGAATGGAGGCTGGGAGATTGACTTCTATTAAAGAGGATTTTTTCAAATTGGCAGCCCCCAGAGGCAAAGTGGAAACTACGTAGGTTTTCACTGATCACTGATCACTGATCGGCGCTACGCGCCTCAAGCCGCCTCCGGCGGGGGGAAACCTAAGAAAATGACTTCCTGTAAAGAAGGAAGGGTGGAGCATGTAGAATGGAGACTGGGAGATGAGAGAATGGACTTCTCTTAAAGAGGATTTGTGGGAGGATGCACAAGGGCTCAGGCTGTGAAGGTGACTCTTCCTTACCATATAGATACCCCTGGGTCACAAGTAGTTACTGGAGGGTTGGTGAGAGGATGTCTGGACACTGTGATACCTGTACTGCAAAGATTTCCTGGCCACCGGAGGGTAACAGTGACACCTCTTGCATGAAGTTTTCCTTCGATTGCTGCGATTTTACCCTTGAATTGTGACATTCTGCTGATTGAAGGCCTGGATTCAACTGGTTATGGTTTTAGGCCTTCAGCCTGCTTGAGGATATATAATTAATGGCCTAATAATGCACCAGTGAGTATTGTTACAACAATACATAGATATGTTGAAAGGTATATTTACCTAGGGTACAGACAATGATGAGACTGAAACAGTCCACACAATCTCTACACCTTTGTATCTGCATTTGATGGAGGGGTCTTTGCACATGGTGAAGGGGTCTTTGCACATGGACCACATTCCTGTCCTCATACACACCAACACCCACATGGACACAAGTAGAACGATCAGAGTGAGGGGTTTTGACACCACAGTCATAACAGAATTTGGTGTTACATGCCTTGCAGGTCATCATGTAGCATCCTTCGATTCTCTCTATCCAGGTCTGAAAAGAACCAAATACAATAATCATAATAGTGTCAAAATTGCATTGAACGATTTGACCACTAGTCATTAAACTTTCAGTAAGTGTTACAGATGAGTAACTCTGCGGTGTCTATATTGTTTCTAATCTAATGCTGAACAAACAATGTTGACCTCACAGGCAAATTGCCATTTGAATTTGAATATGAATATGCATGAGCATCCCACATTAAAGGGTGCCACCATCAATGTGTGAGGAACTAAACACACCACCAGTATTCAATCACAACCCTAGAGCCATAGAGGTCAGAGCATGAAACAGGTTACCATACCAATAAATGGTTGGTTTGTATGTTTTTTTCATTGTAGCTGTTTTGATCAACATGTTTTTTAACATTTTCAACATTTTAAGGAAAAAGATTTAAATATCTGTGGAAAGATTTTGAAAGATATATTCATAAAAATATCAAATACGATTCAGGACTACATTTCTAGAGACATCAAATTTGTTTGTAAATGTCATTGCAGCAAGACAAAAATGATCAATTAGGGGAATTGATCCATGTCCAAAGTGGTCGCTGTTGGCTTATCAGTCTGTATAGATATTATGTTTTTCTAAGTATACATCATACTTATTTTATCAAGAACAAAATGCCAGTTCTTATATATATATTCAACATAAATTTAGTTTTTTTTACATTTTCCTGGTTCACTTTAACATGTCCTCACATTACATTTCAAACATCGAGACATTCCTAACCTGTCGATATATATATTATGTGTTTGCAGGAACATATGTTTTTCTATCAATGTGATATCTTTATTGGAAATGTGGTGGTTTAAATGATATGTTTCATGGTAAATGATGTTTTCACTTTCTTGGTTCACTGACACAAATTTGATTCAGTACCTAAAAGGTCTTAGGGCCTTGTACTGCATTTGATGTCATGCACTTGTAATGCACCTGTATAGAAATACAAAACATAATAGGAGGAAACAAGGGTTGCATAATTGATATCCCAATAACATTGTGAGCCACACTATAGACCAACTGAGGTGTCAGTGTAACCCCTATTATAGTCTGTGCCACTGCCTTGATAAGGCTAATTATATTTATCCTACTCAGTTACTGGCATCATGAGCCAGCCTGTAGTGGTCAGATACAACAATGCAAACGCAATGCCTCTCATATAATATCCTATACATTACCCTTTATTATACCTTTCTGGAATTGCCAAATAGGCATACAGTGACAGACCGTACTATACAGATACGGAATCCGTATCTGTAGACTTTACAGATATGGAAAAGAAGTGCAAAAGAAGACATCCTCCAAGAGGTGTCAGACACCCTCCAGAGGCGTCCTCCCATGTTAATTTTCATGATTATGACATGGAGGACCCAGAATACCTCCCACCGGGTAAGCATAATAATGATATGCATCATATGGCCCTCCCAAACAATCATGTAGGCCTGATGAGGAGGACTACATGGAAGAGGACATGGAGGAGGACATGGAGGAGGACATGGATGAGGACATTTGAGAACAAGGAGCCGTAGGAGGGGTCGATGAACATGACATCCAGGCCTACATTGACTCAGGCAAGAACAAAAACACCAAGAAAAAGATGGAACAGGTGGTCAGGTGGTTCCACAAGTACTGCCTGGAACATGGGTATGAGGACTTCGTGGCCCTCTCGCCCTCATCCATCAATGTCATGGTGAGTGCATTCTCTATGGTCGTGAAAAAGAAGGAGGGGGCGAGTACGAGCTGGAAACCCTGACAAGTATGAACCGGGCCTGGAATTCAACAAGTGCCATTCTAAGACCAGACAGGGCCGAGGGATCACAGGCATTTCAAGCCTAAACTGTTCAAAAATGAAAGAGGTGCGCAGTCCATATGTATCAAATCTTCAAGTCCCACCGCCCACCCCAAATGATGGCCCCTGACAGCCTCTTCTTCATGGCCATCAACAAGAGTGCCAGGGCCAGAACCTGGTATAAGTACCAGCCCCTGGGTGTGCACCAAGTTCGGAAGATTGTCCCTGAAATGGCCAAGGTATGTAAGCTGAAGGGGAGGCTAACTAACCATTCAATCAGGAAGAAAACAGCAACTGACCTGCTCCACAGTGTAGTGAATCTCACTGTGACAGTAGTTGACAGGTCACAGCAATGTGGCCAGCCTGACATTTCAATGCAGTATGAAATGTGCGATCTCCTGCAGAGTGACTAGGAGAGGGCACAACTCTCAAAGAAAAGGGCCCCTCCTGCAGCCACACCTCACAGTGAAGTCTTCGGTGCCCTCACAGCATCCACAGCACTGTCACACAGGAGGAGGCCTGTGTCCTGTGCCCTAAGTGCACCTCCTCCTGCCCCCAACCAAGGTGAACATTGCACAACTCCTCCAGGGACGCCAGCAAATGAAGCACCATGGCCTACCACCTCTCCTATGAGGCAGGGTGCCACGCCCCCTCCCCCACAAGCACACAGTATAAATCCTCCGAGGCAGGCAGCCACTCCTCCAGGGTGGGCGGACATCACCCAAGGTCTGGCGAAGATCAGTCAAGGTCCGGTGACAATCAGTCAAGGTCCAGCAACTCCTCCAGGGGGGGCGGTGGCTGCTCCAAATCCAGCGGCGGTCACTCCAGGCCAGGCGGGGGTCACTCCAGGCCAGGCGGGGGAAGGATTCATGGACATGGCCATAGTCCCAGCTGCCCCGACTGCCCAGGGACAGGGGCAGGCTGGCCTTTTCCTGTCCTCCTTATCAAGCCTTATCTCAGGCCTCTGCACTCCTCAGCGGGGCAATCTTTCACGGTCTTTGAACATAAAGTTTAACTATTACAGTGGGAACCATCAACCCATGTACAATCCAGCCAAAGTCTGAAAAAGTAGGAAAACATGGGAAATCTGGGTAAATCCGGGCAAAGTCCGGGCAAAATGTGAAACATTTTGTTAATTCCATGTTGTTTTATATGTATTTTCAAAACATCCACATAATTTTCCACGTAGTTTTGGAAATATTCCAATTTTGATGATATGTACAAGGTTTCGGGAGCTCCAGTCCTTGTTGAAGATGTAAAAATCAATCTTAATTGAAATCTGCAAGTTGTACTCACCTTTGACATGTCCCGCCCATGTTGGAGGGAAGAGCTGCGTCGTTGCAGGGCTGAAGGGCGCTGTTGCAGGCGCTGGAATACATTAATTGTCAAAATAATTCAATCTAGCTTTTTCAAACTTTAAAAATAATTTAAATTGAAACTGACGATTCCTTGTTGTTCTCCTTGTATATTTGTTAAATATTTCACCCAAATAATATAAGTTATGGCAATATTTTGTAGCTTTATTCTGAATTGAAGTTGTAAAATTCAGTCTATATCAGAATGTCTAAAGTTGTGCTGATCTTTGACACTGGGCACTGTTGCAGGGCTGGTTAGAATTGAATAAATGCTGAATGTCATGCACTGCTTTTCACCCATGTTGTTCTCCACGCATTTGTCCATGCATTTGGGGCCTTCTCCATGTAGATATGTAATATTTTCAAGCAAATCTGGCGGGTGGGAGAGGGGGTCCTCGGCAAACTGCAAGCACAGCAGCGGGCACGCGAGTTGGCATGTAAAATGTCGAAAGTTCTTCACCAACTATCTCAATATTTAGAGGATGACACATACATTTCAAACGTCCTCGTATATCACGTGTATCTTATCTCCCTGTAGCATGTAGGATTTCCTCATAGAATGAGCATTTTCACCGTAAAATGAAGAAATACGGAGGACCAACTTGGACTCTTGGCGCCATAACTGCCGGCTTGTTCAAACGGAAAGTAAGTCAATCAGCGGCATTACTCCGGAGAATTGTAGTTCCCCGCGAAACATAGTTCCAAATGAATGCGGCCTGTCAAATAAATTTACAGCTTAATAATTAAAATATATCATGGAATATGTTTAACTTAGACTGTATAATGGCGACAAATTATAAAAATTCCCAAATTATTGAATAATTTTCAAAAACATAGCCTTATCACCGTTGGGGAGACACACAAGAATACCAGGAACTCTGAAGTTGTCGTGAAGTCGGGCAAATTACCTCTGCGCCTTCAGTAATTGTGGTCCCCCACACATATAGTTCCAAATGAATTGGGCTGGTCGAATAAATTTATGGTATACAGATGATTTAGAATTGCTCAAATCTCTTCTATGGTGATCATTTAAGCTTCACAATTCCAGAAAAATTATAATAAATACAAAATCGGACTCGTAGGGAGATATGGATAGCCAGATCACCCGTGGCGGAAAGGCAGATTAGTACTCATCCTCCGGATACTAATCTGCCTTCCCACCATGGGTGATCCGGCCATCTGTATCTCCATACTCGTCCAGTGTTGTTCATGTATGGTATGGAAATGTCTGATGTCATTTCCCCTGATGTCTGACAATTATGGTCCACTTCAGGGTATTTCACAATCATATATGACACTTTTGGAAGATATTTTTGTTTCACAACCTTAAGAGGATTTGCTTCATGTTAGTTATACTGGTTTTGCATTCCTTACAATGGTCTGGAGGTGATTTACAATGATTCAGGACAAACTATGATGGTTCGGGGGTGACTTACAGTAATTTGGGGTGGTGACTTACAATCATTTTTGTATGAAAAGTAATAATCTTAAAACAATTATAGAGCAATCATAAGGCTTTCTCAAACCTATAGAAGGTATGAAGGATATTATGAAAAGGGCTCCTGTTTATGTTCTCCCTTAGCCCCTAGGCCTGTAAGAGACCAGTGGCAGGGTCATAGAAATGTGATTGATGTTCCTCATATAGTGTGGGTTTGTGAACAACATTTGTGACCATCTCAGGGATTAAACAAAGGAATTACTGAGGAAATTAAACACTTAGTACATGGTCCCTCCCAATACTCCTCCTGGGTTTTATAGCACCTTCATGGGGGAGAGGCGTGTAGGTTTTTTTTTTATTATTATCATTAAGCAAAACTATCTTGCTGATTGCAATGCTTTTCAGATAGTAGATGTTAGTGTGACGTTCTCTGGTAAGTCGGGGTTGCCGATTCTTACAACAGAGGAACGTGGGGGTTGTTCGGGTCTCGGGGCGGACGGGGAATCCGGGCCAAGAACCGAGATGCGTTTTTAGAGTCATGCCTCGCGCACGAGGGGGGGGGCTGAGCGAATCGGTCGGGAATCGGCGCTCGATGTCAAACGGAGGACTGCGGGGAAGGGAAATTATGGTAGGGGTACGGGTCGGCCAGGGTTCGTCTCGCTCTATCTCCCAGACCAGCACTGACCCCCAACGGACGGTCCACCCCGTGGTTCCGGTCCGCGGGGCCGTCGGGCCGACGGTCGCCTGTTGTTTGGTAGCGTGTGGCCGAGCCTGCCGCGCCCTCGTCCCCGCGGACTTCGTTCCTTCGTCCCGTCCTTCATGCCTTCGTGCCATGCTACGCCCTGGTTTCCTGGTTTCGGCCTTACTTCGGTCCTTCGTTCCTCGTTCCTCGGGCCGTCGGGCCCCTACCCTAAGTTCCTCCTATTTATCTCGAACTTCGACTATTTTATCCTAACTTCTAGTTAATTGCTCGGATCGGCTCATCTTAGTGGTTGTTTCAGGAAAGAAGACACGTCTGAACACAAGGAGAACTGTTAAAGAACTCTGTTTATTCGGGCCTCACCGCCCCTTTATATACCCTAGAGGTCAGCTCTGATTGGCTGCTTTCAGTCACGTGATCTACAACTGACGTCACTTCCGGTTTACATTCCCGTTTCCGGTTTACATATCACTTCCGGTTTACATCTTTCCGGGTTTCGTTCCTTTACATTTTCGTTCCTTTACACTTTCGTTCCTCACACTTTCGTGCCTCTTTTTCGGGCTTTTTACACTTTCATTCATTCTTACATGTTTCGTTCTTTTACACTTTTGTTCCTTTTCGAACATATATACCTTTTATAATATCACCTTATTTTCTCTTATTTTGGTCTCTACATATTTTGGATGAATAGCCATTCATCACATTAGTAACATATTATCATGTTAGTATACAATTTAGGATGGTAGATGATGAATGTGGGGTTGCACACTTAGTCTGTATGGTGAGAATGAAAGATCATTCAGGCTTTAACAAACTGTTACTGTCACTCATTCATTCGCTTCCTGGTGACTATACAATCCAATTTTGCCAGTCCAATGTTAACTGTTTCATCCTGGATTTAAATGCAGGTTGGCTGGGGTTATACGCACGGGCAAGACAACAGGATCCTAAACACGTGAGGTATGTCCACCTATAATGGGGGAATTGTATGTGCGGGATTGTGCCCGCATATGTAAGATTATGCATGCAGACTTATTGTGTATAAATTGGGGGCTATGCCCCGAACCCCCTTTTTATAATTTTATTTTCATTTTATATTTTTTCTAAAATAAGTGAAAATAATTTGTTTCTGCAAGCACAACAATAATATAGTATTCATATACTCAAGTGAGTTAATGACCCAATATATAAGGAAACTAGTGTGGGCTGACATTGGTTCCGCATATGTAAGAAGACCAGTCTGTGCAGTCTTAACATCCGTTAAGAGTCCGCGCCACAAACTTCTTGCATGTAATCAGTCTCAAGGAGGCTGTGGAGAGAGGGGAAGAGAGGGGGAGAGGTCCAAAAGCAGGCAGGGTAGAGATGGGGAGCGTAATGTCCCATTTAGTAGGTTGGGACTATCGTACTAGAGATTTTAATTGTTGTGGTTAGATGGGACAAACCATGAAGCTGCATTGCCCTGATAACATCGGTTGAATGATAGTCCCTGTCATCTTAATGTGGTATCTGACCCCTCTGGGTAGTCCAGGATGCTTTTCCCCAGGAGGAGTATCTATGATTAGTCCTACTAAGGATGGCACTTACTAACCTGTACTGCAACCATTATGGAGTGCCAGGTTGCCAGGGTCATCTGTAAAATTCTGTACAGGCAACCCTAGTGTGCTGTGAATAGGGGTGTATTACATAATACAGGCCTGCCAACATTTCCTCAGCACTTCTGGAGGATTTCATGAACAGAAGTCCTGTTGTAGTTATGCAGAGTCACCAGATCTCCCTTTTCTGTGGACCTTTTGTGACCTTTTGATCTCCCGTTTATCTTAATTGATTTCTCCTGTTTTCCTTCAATTTTTCCTTGGTAAATACTATTCATACATTAATGCCAAATATATAAACTTTCTAAAGATATTACTCTCCAAAATATATAAATATGATGTATATAGGCAAAGTAATTGGCAAATTACATTTGAATTTCCTTAGAAATAAACTTAAGTCCATCAATATTTTCATATAATTCTATCCAAGAAAATGTGATTGTAGCCTTTTTGTAAAAATTTCCATAGACAAATCTCCTGTTTTGAAACCCTCACACCAGGATCTCTCCCATTTTCTAGGTATTTCCATTTTGCACCTCTGGCGGACTTCCACACAGGACTCCCTTGAGGGGGCCATACCAGAGAATGTTCATGTTGCTTCCAGGGTTGGTTTACATATGACAGTTGTGCCTGTGGGGTAATGATTATTAGCTCTACTAAGGATATGTAAGTCTGCTTTGCCTGTGTTGTGAGCAGGCCAAGCTTTGTTTGCTGATGTGTGTTTTAATACACACTGCGGGTGACATTAGTAACTCTGATACACATTGGTGCAAGATGTGCAACAAACTGCATTGGACAAACTGCTCCCAATTATGTGTATAGTGTGGCTGCCCATGTTATCGGCGTCATGATACAGGCCTTATTTCTTCCTGTGCAACTGTAGCAAGGACAGCCTCACCCAGTATGAACATGTGCAAGGACCACCTCTTTCCTAAGGCAAACAACCATTGGATGATCAGTTTGACCATTTCCTTCAAGATAGTAGCATGTCCTATGTTCAGCTGTCTCGAATGTGGTTAATCTCTACGCTAAATCCTAAAAGTATTTGCACTTCTAATTTGCTTACACATCATATGACATGCCAAACTCTTCTCTTTTTGATGGTGTATATATTTACATGAATGTGATCCAACAAGGATTATAGAAACTGAGAATTTAGATAATGTCCTACTTGACCAGGACAATATAATTACATTTTCAATGAAAGTCCTATTTTTGTTTCATGATAATAAATGGGTAACCTTCTGAAAACTTTCAATAACGAATGTTGCACATTTCAGGAAATGAGAATTAAGACCTATATCAATATTTTGAGCCATTCTTCACCCTAGGTATATTGATAATATCCATCAAAGTAGTAATGAAAAACAGATTTTAGTTTTTACTAATCTGACTTTCAGTAAATTTCCATCTTAGGAATATATGTGCTTTATATCTCCAAGCCTTTGAAATATACAGGTGAAGTACCGTTACTCTTATCAATCCTTTACTTGTTTTCATTGGGAAGGAAATCATTGACAAAAATATGAGAAACAAGGAACTGCAAATGAATATGGAAGTTTATAATGCAACTTCTTTAAAATATCCTTTATCCTTCAAAAATAACATTGTAAGTCATTAACATTTGAAATATCCTAAAAGAAATTGACAAAGAGAGGAGAAAATGGATGCATGGCATCTCCACAATGTGTGCTGTAGCTTTAAATCTAATAAACTAATCTAATAGAAACCCAAATCATAATTGCAGCTAAGTAAATCAGTAACTAAGGATTAGCAGTGCTGGGAAAACAATAAAGAAATTCCTTCTCTAAACATAATCATTGGACTTATCATCTATTATATTTTTTTTAGAATAAAATCCCTATAATTATTATGTCACATGGGGAATCAATGGGAAACCTCATCGGATCATGAAATGGAGTCCCCCATCTCAAAAAGCGCAGTGGAAGGGATATGTGCTTTATTGCATATTACATATAATAAGTCCCTTATATGTTCTTATTATTTCAACATATACTTATCTTTAGGTGTTCCTTAACTTGGTAATGGCAAGTTAGGTCTAGTAAGGAATGCCCATCACAATGATTCTTTCCTTAATAATTCACAAATACCTTTAATTTCCTAATTTGCAAATTTATTCATTTAATCTTTAAAGTTTATGGTTTAAATGTGATATAGACAGGAACATCCTCATACACACATAAAATGGTCATACACACAATACTGTTAAAATTTATGTTAGAAAGTACTTACTTTGCATTCTGGGCATATTTGAGCCTTCCTATTCTTCCCTTTCCCTTTTGGAGCCGCCCATTCTTTGACACCAGTGTCCACATTACTGCCCTTGTACTCGCCACAGGTCATCCCCTCATGCCATGACTGATGATGAACCATGAGACAAGCCTCACACTCACCCGTCTTTAATTGTAACCCTTTTTTAGAAATGAGAGTATCAACGCTGCAACTTACTGTGACAGTTTCTTCATTATTTCCAGATGTCGACTCCTCCAGACACTCTTCTCTTAATAGATGTTTTTGCTCAGGTTTCTTTCTATCTTCACCATCGTTAGAATTTTCTATTACAAATATTTTATCCGCTAAAACCTTTTCAGTTGTCATCTTTCTCTCCAGTAGTATCTGCCTGGTGTGATTAGACCATGAACTATACCTAACAGTGTAAAGTCAAGCACGATATAGTTCCTGATACTTTCACATGCAGGATCTAGGTAACTATGTAATGGCGGACGTGATCGGCTAGTCTCCCACTAGCTACATGAGAAAATGACGCACCCCCCTGGAAATACCGATTGCAGTGAAGTTCAAACCTTACGATGGATAATATAAATATGTGGTGAATAGAACATAGTTACTAAATTGGGATATTGGCGAAGCAATCACTGAGGATGAACATTCGGAATAAACTGGATTTCGGTTAGACAAAGGAGTACAACATGGCGACCACGTCGGAGAACATGGGTGAGACGGATGTGATATTGGATAAACTAAAAACTAGTGCTAATGTTGGTACTGGTGAAAACAAAATAGAGCATGTTAAAACGCCAAAACCATCAACATCATCGATTGGCACTATTTTCAATAGTGTTAAACGGAAACTAAACCAAGCTTTGAGTCCCGTAGAAACCAATGAAGGAGACATACCCGGTAATCAGTCAACCGTGAAATCACCAGATAGAAAGAAGCAGAAGCAGAAACCAGGTCGGAAACAAAGGGCGAGAAAGAAACAATGCCAGTCTGATGACAGTTTGTATATAGTAAGTGACTATGACACAGAAGATGAACAACCCCTTGCCGCACACAGCCAATTGCAAACAGCACTTGGCGCGCGGGCGAAAGTACTTGTGAAAACAAAGAGATTTAGACGAGCTCTTCAGCGAAGAGGAACGCCCATTAAAAAGGTCTCTGAACAAATTTCATCGATACCCCCTGTGCACACTAATAATACAGACACAATAGTGCAGCCACAAGCAGACGCTGCTGAAACAGGCGAAACTTGCAACGGTGATGTCCTCACAATGCTAACGTCTATACAAAATAGCATTACCTCTCTCAAAACAGAATGCATGGAAAGTAGAGCCGCTATAAATAATATCAATGAGAATGCAGAGCTTGTAGCCATGAAAATCGTGACCACTGACGAGCTAAAAAATTCGATGACACAATTAAGGAAGGAATTGGTCACAAAACAAGACTTGGAGGATACGTTAACTCAGAAGCTAGAGGAAAGTATGAAACCGATGAAATCTAAAATAGATAAACAAGAAGTGAGCATCAACCGACACAAAGTCCAACTGAATGAATTGGAAGAAAGTGTAGCAGCTCTACAGGTTTCTGTAAGTGCAGATGAGAAAAGAATCAATGACCAGAGTAAAGTGGTAGAAAATATGGACAATCTAGTGACAGTGAATGGAGCTAAAACTGAGAGCCATATAGATGAGATAAACCGGCGCTTGAATATTCTTGAAAGCAAACATGTACAAGGGAGAGCTGATACTAGTACTATAGCAGGACCGATGAGCTATGCCCAGGCAGTCAGTAGTAATACAGGCTCCGAAGCGATGGAACGCTCAATCATACTTGAGGGCATTGAGGAACGTCCCCAGGAAAACCTGGATCAGCTAGTTTTCCGCATGGCCTATGAAATGCAATTGCCGCTGAACGATTGGGAGGTAAACTGAGTCGATCGAATAGGGCGGTATCAGCAGGACCGACGTTGGCCTAGACCTGTTAAGGTAGAATTTGTTACGATACGGAAACAACAGTTGTTCCTATCAAACAAATCAATCTTATTATGGACGGAAAGATTCTTCCGGGTAAGGATGCGTCCCGATGAAACAAAGGAATCATGCATAGCAAAGTCGAAACTACGTAGAGTAGTAAATGAAATGAAATCAAAGGGAGGATCTGTTAGACAAATCCGAGAAGACAAGTATATGATTAATGGGAATAGAGTGAACGCATGGAATGCCCACAAGTACACTACAAATGACAAACCCCAACCTAGAGACACATTGGGTACTCAACAGAAAGTCGGTGAGGGAGGACATACCCACAGACCGTTTGGGGATACAAGTAGTTACGTGATCACTCCAAGAGGGTTAGCCTTCTTTGGTCTTCGAAGTAAGCTGAGTGCGCACTATCCGACTAAAATAAAACACTCCCGAATGGAACTCTATCAAGCGTCCCGTAATCAGAGGATGGTTGTATGATAAATATAGCCAAAACCCTGAACTATGGGATTTCTTGATCAGTTCATCTGGATATTCGCTGCTAGAAGCAAGTCCATATGATGACTGGTGGGGTACCGGAGTAGGCCTAAAGGATCCGCTACTCTTGTCAGGCGATTGGACAGGAAATAACTTCTTTGGTATGGAGACCGAATCTGTCAGAGATGAGCTAATGAAAAAGCAAAGACAGTTAGAAATGGACAGTGTGAACAGTGTGATAGTAGGCACCCACGGAGACCCGGTCGGCAGTGCTCAGTGGACCGTATCCAGTACAATGACCATTCAACCGTGCCCGCCCACAGAGGACGTAACTCCCGACCCCGTCCCTGTGGCGCCGGCAGAAATAGGAGTACAAGCTGAACAAAGTCAACGGCCACAACACCACAGAGTAGACGGAACTGAAATAAGTAACCGAGACGCAGCAACGACCACATCCAGTATTGACGGAAACGAAGAGGACGTCATCAGTTTGCTTTTGTGACAGTCGAGGAAGGTATTTAGACGATGCTCTCCTTGAGTTTTTGCGGCCCGGTGAAATAGTGAACACTGAATACTACCCTGGAATAACCTTAGGGAGATTAAAAGCAAAAGTCCGTTTGTACACAGAAGCACACTATGTGAAATCCATTTATATTCTCGCTGGGGTAAATGACACCAACCGGAGAGACCGGATTACGGGGAAGACTTTCATACCATTCCATGATTCTCAAAACCTGAGAAACAGTGTAATGGACGAAGTTGAAAAGCTGATAAAATTCTGTGTGGAGGAATGTAGCGTGGATGACGTTATCATGGCACCCATTCCCGGATTTAACCTCGGTGTATGCAATAGAGTTTATGTATAGGATGCATCGCAACGTATACTGAACGATGGGGTAATGTTAGTAAATTCTGATATAATAACTACTAATGCTGCCTGTGGCTATCACACTCTGCTCATACATCGATATATACACCGCTCCATTGGTCATGGACGGAGGGTAGTGCACATGTACTCACGTCTTTGGGACGGGCTACACCCGAGAGGTGACACTTTAGTGAGCTGGGCGAGAAGTATAGTCAGATCGATGCGGATGAATGGTCATTTGCCAGCCTAATATATAGAGGTTTTATTAAGTATGGCCCCTTGCCATCAATGCAGCTTATTTGTATGAATATCTGAATGGTTCCTACCATCGATATTTAAGATCAAGTGTGGGCGTGTGAAATCCGATGAATCATCTGAAGTGCAAAATGAAGCAGGACGCAAACATTTGACTATGGACGGTGACGGATGGTTACACATTATTATCAAATACATATCAGAATGGCATCTAGCCATCTATATGCGAACACTATATGAAACCCATTATTGGCACTCCTCACCTTCTCCGAACTGTTTCACAAACGAAAGACACGCAATATGGGAATTATTGACAATTTGGAAAAATTTCGAATAACTAATGAACTCAATTCTTTGTGAGTAAGTTTGATGTGAAGTATAATCATACTCAGTGGATTTAAGGGTGAGATGAGCAATGGATAAGGTCTGTATCTGTACTTATATTTCTTTACTGACGTTGTCACTATTACAGATAATATAGACTAGAGCTGATACGTATACTCAGTAGACTAGAATGGCTCCTGCCATCAGTCTCTTTATTATTATACAGTGATATAACTATACTTTAATATGAGGGCTATAAGTGGGGGGTGCGTAGAATTTTCTACTCGAGTAAACATACAGTTACTAATATAATGTCTCGTACCTTTCATCAAATGGTTGTTATATACAAGCGAACAACCATGTCAAAAAGTGATATCCGAAATTGGCACTTTCACTTTCTTCATCTCATAACCTCATACTTCAGCATCCGTGTCATTATTCTGAAAAACCCATTAATAAATGGCTCGAGGCAATGATTTGTTGAAGGGCAACGGGTTCAAAATAGTGAGTGTTAATATAAGGAGTGTACTAAAACACAAGGATGAATCACTCATTATCTTTGACGGAGCGGATATTATTTGTATGCAGGAGACGTGGTTGGATAGTGGAATATCCGACAATCAATTGATATTTCCGGAGTATACCATTTTTCGTCAAGATAGGAATTTTTTAAATGCAAAGGGTGTTATAAAAAAGGGAGGGGGGCTGTTGGTACTGGTAAAGAATGATATATCACCATATGTTGAGTATTTATCGGATATTTCAGCGTCTAAAGAATGTATGGAACAAATGTGGCTACATATTTGTAAACCCGGCTCTAAAAAATTGTTTCTAGGGAATATATACAGACCACCTTCAGCCAAAGCGAGTGATGGAATAAATAGCATCAGGGAGTCAATGTTAACATCAAAGTGCAACGTGATGAAAAATATTCCTGATATTGTATTACTTGGTGATTTCAATATTAATTATAGAAAAACTTCTTCAGACTTACAAAAATTAAAAGATTTGGCGGTACAGTTCCATTTGAAGCAACTAATACGGAAGCATACTCGGATTACCAATCGAACGAAAAGTACTATAGACTTAATTTTTAGTAATATCATAGATATTAAAGATAGTGGTGTATTGAACTCCAATATTTCAGACCACCTACCTGTTTTCATTATCAAAAAACGTAAAAGAATGAAATATGTTACTGTGTTCTCGACACGTAGGAGTTATAAAAACTACAATGCAGAGACAATTTCTGACAAAGTAGAAAATGATTGGAGGTGGTATGAATTCTGGAATGTAAAGGATGATCCGAGTAAATTATGGGATATTATGGTACTAATCATCACTTCAGCAGCAAACTCATTATATCCAGAAAAGAGGTATAAGAAGCTGAAAAATCAACCTGGATGGATAAGCGATGATTTAATACGTATGATACGAAAGAAGGGGGTTCTATATAGACATGCACGCACTTGTGGTACGGAAGAAGGGTGGACTAAATTTAGAGAAAGTAACTAGATTAATACGTGAGAGTTAACGGACTTTCATTACCCATAAACTGCAAAATACGAAAAAAGACCCAAAGGCTTTTTGGAAAGAAATAGGGGATAATCTACACATAGGGAAAAATAAACCAGGTCCAAAGTGTGAGAAAATAAAATCTGAAAATGGAACAATGAGATGAATACATATTATATGAATGTTGGCGAAAATTTAGCTAAAGTTTTCAATAAAACATGGCTGCCGAGTAAATTTTTCAAGAATTTGAAGACTGAGAAATTTTCCTTGAGAATGGTTGGTACTAATACGGTAATTAAGGTACTTAAGGAAATTCCTTTAAACAAATCATTGGGGATAGGTTCATTGAGTACAGTTCTTTTATGAGATTGTATGTTATGTATGAATGTGGAAGTAACATATCTTATAAATGAATGTCTGCAATTGGGAATTATGCCAGTTTTATGGAAGAAAGGAACTATTACTCCATTGCCAAAGAATAACTTGTCTTTGCATCCAGGGGATTGGAGACCTGTTTCAGTGTTGCCTATGCCGAGTAAGATTATAGAGCGAATAGTGTATCTTCAATTGGTTAATCATTTTGAAAACAATAACTATTTATTGGAAAATCAGCATGGTTTCCGGAGGAACTTCAGTACCCTCTACTGCAATTTTTGATTATATACAATATCTGTATGAAAATTATGATAATCGTCTAAGTACTAACTCTGTCTTTGTCGATTATAGTCGCGCTTTTGATAATATAGATCATTTAATTCTGTGTGAAAAACTAAAATTATACGGCTTAGATAACAACTCTGTCTGTTGGATGAGGAACTACTTAAACGAACGAACACAGGTAGTGAAGCTCGATGGTGTTTTGTCAAATGAATTACCGGTAAAAATGGGGGTCCCTCAGGGTTCTATTCTGGGACCTTTCTTGTTCATTGTATATGTAAATGACCTGATACATGATCTGTTAAAAAAGAACTCCTCTGTTACGTTGTATGCTGATGACACAATCATTTATAGCAATGGTGTAGATGCGGCCGCAGCAATGTTGGAAACACAGAAAACTCTGGATGTATTGCATGATTGGTGTACTAGTAATAGACTTAGTATAAATATCAAAAAGACAAAATATATGGGAGTTAAGTATTATTTGGAAGATGAAATAATAGATGCATCGGATTTGAGACTTGGAAATTCAAAATTGGAAGAGGTAGCCAAGTATAATTATTTAGGAGTAATAGTGGATAAGGGACTGTCTTTTAATAGATTTGTTGATACTAAATATCAAAAGGTGAATCTCCGGGTTAACCATCTTCAACGGCTACGCCCTTATGTAACCAACGATCTGGCGAATCAAATTTATAAAATGACAATCCTACCATTGATTGATTATTCGGATTTTATGATAGAGAGTGCTTCTCACGTTAGATACAATAGGCTTGAGAGACTGCAGGAAAGAGCATTAAAAATCGTTGACAATGGGAAACATTCAAAGCTGTGTAATGATGGTGTACAGCCTTTAAAACTCAGGTGGCGTGAACATATACTGTGTCTTATGTATAGACAAAGTAAAAGGATTGATCTCCTGGACTATCGTACACCAGGTTTTTTCTTAAGAAGTACCATGAAAATTAGATTTAGGCAGAAGACATTGAGGCGGTATGAAACATATTTGAAAAGCCCGATGTCCAGATGTGTAAAAATATGGGGGATGATACCCCCTGACATCCAGAAGGCCACCACCAAGGTTAAGTTTAAGGGTCTGATCAAACCGTTATGTACGGCAATCTGACTTTTGTACGACATTTGTGTATTATGATTCTGATATGTTATCGAAAAGGTGAAAGACAAGGTGGATATAATCATTGCTCATCTCATTATTATCACCCTCTCGTTGTATATATTTAATAATTTAGCTCATATTGTTATAATTTAATCATCCCCGCCGCGCAGCGGCCCACGGCCCGTCAGGGCCGTGGCTGGGGTGGTTATGCCGTAGTCACTTTCCATGGTTGATTACGACGGACCTGTTTGGTGTTTCTAAAGGAGGAGGATAAATAATCGATCTTGATCATACTTTTGCAATGGTCATACAATAAATTATGTTTTTCATGATTATAAATAATCAAATTCAAAAGTATGATATATTAGTCATGGATTTACTGCTTTTCTATGCTGCAAAACAAGTGTCCGAACATCGGCTTCAGCTAATTTCGGCAGGCACTGTGAGTAATTAATTTGTGACGTTTCGCCATGAACGTCTCGAAGGTGACACCTTGGCTACCGTCACTATGGCGATGCGTCCCTAGCTATAATGGACAACCCCGCCGTCGGGCCCGCCGTGCAGCGGCCCATGGCCCGTCAGGGCCAGGGCAGAGGGTGGTTTATCCTGGTTTAGACAAAGTATTCGCCTCTGGATATTCCCATTCCATAGCGGATATAGGGAGCAGGAGGGGATGCGGTGCAGGCTAAGGGTGGTTATGCCATAGTCACTTTACATAGTTGATTACGACGCCCCCCATAGGCCTAATAGAAGAACAATTTGCTGAGCCTAATGATAACTGTAATTACTTAACAGATGTATTTTCAAATAATCATTCCATATCAACTCTTGAAAGAGAATTCCGTATGTACTTTCTACTTTCGATTAAACAAAGACAAAAGTAGGCCCATGAATGTTGGTAAGAACGATTTATTTAAATTTATTGTAGAATTATACTTGAGGATTGTTCTAATTAGCAATAATAATGATAAAAATAAGATGCAAAATCAATCCAAGTATAATTTTCACAGTTACTTTCTGGGGTGATTGCCCCATTTTCTTGTTATATAATTGTCTTACATAATATAGTATAATGTAATTTATAATTCTAGTTAAATATACAAAAGAATGTATCAACCACAACTTCTGGAAGAACATGTACTCACATGAAGATGTTAATAAAGTTGAACTACTCAAAAAAAAAAATTGGTTGAGACCTGAAATGGGATTTTCCAAAAACCGTCTCACCTGACTTGTTGCCCTGGCTCCCTGCTTTTCTATGTGAACCACTTTATCATAAACAACTACATTAATGACATGAAAAGTTGGTATGGGTAATGTAAACAGGATTGTAAAGTCAAACAGCCGAAACCAACAAAATAAAAATCCATTTAAATTTTTAATTATTGGTAGTCTCCCCTGCCAAAAGTAAAGAATATGTTCCCAGCATGATAGGTAGATAATGTTTCCCTATTGCAAACAAAAGCTTAAACAATTTAAATGGGAAGGTTAAATATATTAGAAACCAGTGAGTAAAATCACAATTAAATATTGTTTTCAATATGAATTGCATCCTTGTTTGATTTGCATAAGACTAGTAGGCATTTGTCTCTTTCAATTGTATTATATGTGGTAGATATAGCATGAGTCAGTGGCTGTACACAATATTAACCAAAGCAACAGCCGAGGTTTATATCCAGAGCAGCCACTGACGAGGGCTATATTTGACATATACCACGGAACCTCTTAATTGTTGTTTGTCTGGACCACCCCAGGTTTGCCACCCCCTCCCCCCTTTAGATTCTGACTTTAGATACTGACTCTGGATCTGACCCTGCCACCCCTCCACCCTTGTCCCCACCACATTCCGTCACTTCATGCCTACCACGGCATACCCTGGTCCTCAAGGCTACCTGTTGGTCTTGGTAATGTGTAGCTAGTGGAATCCCATGGGGAGACAGTGCGGCACCATAGTGGTGCCATGAGATTATGTAGAAGCGTTCTGCTCCAATGGTGGAATATGCAATACATTCATGGCCTATATAGTAATTTTATAGTTCTTTTGTTTTCCTTGTACACCCTGGTATATGTAGTGTTAGGCAAACTTTTATAATGAATATTAAAGGACTATAATTATATGCTATGATAAATAGATACACTGATCATAAGAAGATCACATGATACACTCATGTCTTAATTGGCATCACTGATGGCCAGGGGATTTTTGTTAGTCACAGGGTACGGTCGTGCTACTTCATGGTTGGTTTGGTAAGAAGGTTAAAAGGCCTCACTGAGTTACTTTTCTCCTATACACCTCTCCCATGAACCTGCACAGCCCACCACCTTGCCTTAACTGGGTCAATTAACTTCATATAGGTTAACAATAGGAAAACCTCAAACAGTTGTTTCAAAAGTAATCCACCAGGAAAAAGATGTATAGGGAGTGGGATGCATGATGCATCTGTACCTAGATTTGGCAAATTGAGAATCAAAAAGTAATTTGTTCCAAACCTGAAACATGAAAAAGGTAGTAGCACAGTCAGTTTCTGGTCAAACTTTATACGAAAGCCTCATGATAAATACAAGTGTGATTGTGTGTGTGTGATTGTGTGTGTGTGATTGTGTGTATGTGTGTGTGTGATTGTGTGTGTATGTGTGTGTGTGTGTGTGTCTAAATGCAAAATACCTCCCACTTTAGAGACCATGAAAATGGGTTTGATGACAGTTTGATTGGCAGTGCTGTAGTGGGTTTGTTCTTGTGGTCTGACCATGTTTGAGCCAGGACTGAGTCTGTCATATGACCTCACCCCATGTCATTCTTACAAGTATAAGTTCAACAATTAAACTTGTACAGGCAGAATCATGTGCCATTCCTGATATAGCTGGAATATTGCAGAGTGGACTTTAAACACCAACAATTAGTCTGGGGTCCGAGCCATGAAAATTCTGATTCTGTGTGCCATTTTGTTTGACAAGCCCCTTCAAAATATGAAACAATATGATAAAGACAGTGACTTTGACTTTATCCAAGGTCAAGGTCATCAAAATTAAAGTCAAAATATGAGAAATATCAAAATATGAGTGTTTTATTTTTTCCAAACTATGCCAGCCTATGAAATATGTATAAGTAATATCTAAAACCCCTCTGGAGTGCTAGAGGGGACCCTTGGGCTTAGGAAAATGCCTGTTGTCACTGTGTGAAGGTGTGGGTCAATGTGACAGCAGCCTTTTTGTTTGGTTACCTCCTTGAAAAATCACCCAGAAAGTGATGGTCTCTTTCTCTAATAATCTAACAAATTCTTAAGCCATTTATTTTGAATTAGACAAATCAAAAGTGCATTAGTAGGGTAAGATAAAACATGAGCGACATTCACCTTAAGCTTATCCAAGGTCACAGTCATCAATATTAAGGTCAAACTTTGAAGAATGTCAAAAAATGAGTGTTTTATTCCTTCTAAACTATCCTAGTCTATGAGATAAGTATGAATAATACCTAAAACTACTCTTGGGTACTGGAGAGGTCCCTTGGGCATTGGTAAAATGCCTGTTTTCACTTTGTTAATCTATACTTATGCTTGACAGCAACTATTTTGTTGGGCTTCCTTTTTGAAAATCTGACCAAGAAACAAAAGCTTACTCAATTTATACATCAATAATATCATATTAGAGAATACATAAGTTAAGTAGTAGGCACAGATACAACATGATTAACCTCATCCAAGGTCAAGGTCATCAAAGATTAGGTCAGATTCTGAAAAAAAATCAAAATCGCAGTTTTATTTATTCTAAATGTAGATTTGATTTTTACAACTATTTTGGGTGCTATAGAAAAACCCTGAGCATTGGTAAATGCCCCTTAGTTGTGTATAGACGTTGTGCAGATGACGTCACATTGCCCAAAATATGCCGGACAATGAAATGTGAATACGACATTTAAAAAAAAAAAATCCTAGTCCATAAGATATGTAAGAATAGTAATAAAATCTATTCTATGTTGCTTAAGCAGCAGTTATTTGGGAATAGGTAAATACTGTTGTAATTTTGTAAAGATGTGCAAGTGTGACAGCAGACATTCTTTGGACTAAACAGCTAGAAACAATAACTAGTCAGAAATTTTCTTCATAGAATTAGCATAGGCAAACACAGCAGAAGGCAACAACCTTCCTCCATCTCCCTTAGTCCCTCCTGTTAATATTACCAGAAAGAGTTCCTTCTTATATTAAGACATACAGGTTAAGAAACAATAAAGAAATACTAATTATGTAGGTTACATTCATTAGTTACCAGTTTCAAAAATACATGGTACCCCTAATTCTGAGGCCTGCAATTTCTTGCTTGCTTGGTGAAATGGGTGCTTTGATGGTGCATACAATCAATCCTCAATTCCAAACACAGTTATATATACAATAAATGCAATGGGAAAGGATTTAATATGATGCTACATTATTCTAATATTTGCATGTCATATCCAAACTGTGACCCAGTTTTACTTCTGTTATATTAAAATGCTACTAAGTTATGGGTGGTTTTGTAAAAATATATGTTCTCCAAATCCACTTATCCTAACAGCAGAATTTTTGACTCTTTGGCACTTTCTGTAAGTAACTTCATTTTAAGGTCTGACTGGAAATCATATGAAGTGTCTAGAGATATTGAACAAATGTGGCAAAAGATTGATCAGGTTCTTCATTCATGTAATACTGTCATCTGGATATTTATGACTTCTTTACACCTCAAAGAGTGTGAGGGTTTTCAGTCAGCCCTGTTTGGTCTCCTCACTCTGACCAACCAGGTAAGCACCCTCCCACACCTGAACGAGATTTACAGTTCTGCCTGGGAAACCGGGAACAACAGGCGCCCCTTCTAAGGATGCCCAAATCAGGTATGCTTCAGCTCATACAGAGAATCACCAAACTGCCCCATGTCAGTGCCCACTGCATGACAGATGCATGAGAAACAACTGTTTCCATAACCATCGAGACAGAGAACCAAGCTCTGGCATTACCCTGTCCAACCATGAATGCAACTTATCAATGCAATGCATCCTCAACCAAGAACAGGGATGGAACTAGGGCCATCCAAAAATATGTTTCCCTTGCACAGACTGTTTGTTATCAAATGAGGACTTGACATCTATCCTGTTTTACTTTTACTTTCATTTTATTTTTCTTTTTTTATTGAGTCAAAACATCATCACATACAATCATGTGCTTTTCTAGATGTCAAATAAACTATACAAATATACAATGTAAATATACAAAATTTTACCTTTTTATTCTTCTTTCATACAACAGCCGTAGGTTTACCAATATATCCGTCGTCAAATATTTCTTTAAGTCCCCTTTTGTTTCATTATACTGCACCTCATATGGAAGTAATTTCCAATATGAGTAAGCCCGATACCTAACACTTCTTCTATAGACTTCAAGCACAGGCTTATCCAATTTCAATTTTTTCCCTCTATCACTACACAAAGTCACATTATAATCTACATGTTTATCAATTATAACCTCATCAAAAACATCATAAATATATAATAACAATCTCTGCATACGTCGAATATATAATAGTTCTACACCACAAAGAACATGCACCATTTCCTCATCTGCATTAGTAATTCCTCTCCCATCAATTGTATAATTACATACAATCTTCAAGCCTCTGAATTGTAAGGTTTGTAGTCTTTCAATTAATAATTTACCCCTGCCATCAACTAACACATCCAAATAATCAAAAAAAGGCAAAAACCATCTGCTTATATACCAACAGTGCAGCCTCAAAAGTTAACAAAAATCTGATTTTACCAAATACGTACAACTTATGTGACACCTTTTTTGTAATACTATTTAGATATTTATCATATTGCATAACAACGTCCAAAAGTACTCCAAGATAATTATATGTCCGGGTTAGTCCCAGTTGCATCCCATTAGGCAGTTTAGCTGCATTATTAATATCATATATATTTTCCACTTTTGGTTTGGTAGTAAAAAATAGTTGTTTGGTCTTTTCAAAGTTCACACTTAATAGGTTTTCATGACACCAATTTAGATAATGTTTCATTCCTATTGTTAATATTTCCTTTACTACAGTGATATCATTATGTTTTGTATACAACATGGTATCATCTGCATACATAATAATTTCTATATTTGGACAGTGTTTTTGTAGATAACATACACAATCATTTGCATATAATATATACAAGGCTGGCCCTAGACAACTACCTTGAGGAAGACCGTTTGGCACCATAACTTCAGTTGATAATACATTGTTAAATAGAGTACATTGTTTCCTCTCCTCCAAATAAGAAACAAACCATGATATTACAATATCATCTAAACATAATGCTTGTAGTTTCGATAGTAAACGTGTATGGTGTATACAATTAAACGCCTTTGACAGATCGACGAAGACACATCCATAAAAATATCCATGATCTATACCAGTAACAATATTGTTGACAAAATATTGTATAGATCCTTGTGTACCATGTCCCTTACGAAAGCCATAGTGTAGATCCGTTAGAATGTTGTTATTATATATAAAAGTCATTAGCTGATTATGAACGATTTTCTCTGATATTTTTTCCGGAAAAGGCAACATATTAATTGGCCCCCAATTTTTTGCATGTGTCAAATCTTTATTTTTGGGGATCGGTTTACTTTAGCTTTTTTCCAAACTTCAGGAAAAGTGCCGGTACCCAAGGAACAATTAAATATGTGATTTACATGTATTAATAGAAACATAAAGGCATCCTTCAATACCCTAATATTTATATTCTCAAGTGCAGATGACTTATGCGTATCTAGATCCAATATAATCAGTTTAACCTCATCAGTTGAAACTTCATAAAAATGCATTTTATCCACAATATTCATCGGTCCTACGTCAACAGTGTGTATAACTTCTTCTTCGGAGGTATCAGCACCTATATTTGCAAAGAAATTATTCAAATATTCAGTTGACTTTTCTAATCCCAAAACCTCACGTGTATTCTCGTCCTCTAAATAAGTAATCTTCTTCGTAGCTTCCAAAGAATCTCCGAATGCCTTATTAATTACTTCCCAAAATTTCTTTGGATTTTGTCTATTTTCATTTAATTCTTTTTTTACCAAAGTTTGCATTTCGTATAACACGTGAAGTTTCAGTTTTGCACTGTCTATATTTACTCCACACTTCCTCCGTACCATAGAATATAGCTTCCCTATATGCCTTATGTTTCCTTTCTATTACCTCTTGTACATGGACTGTCAACCACTTAGGTTTGTTATTCTCAACTTTCATATTAGTATTAATTGGACACAAATAATCCAGACAGCGTACAATGTTGCCAAAAAGATCTTTCCATAATACATTAGGATTAGATTCTGTCATAAACTCTGTATAGACGTCAGCTGACAATTTCATTCCAAATATCTCTCTATCATAATGTCTATAACTATGCCCTGTAGTATATATATATTGCCGTACCTCTTTACATTTTTTCTTAACTATATATATGGGCAGATGGTCACTTATCCCTAACACAAGGGTCCCCGTACTTTTGATATGCTTCATATTGGTAAATATCAAGTCTATACATGATACATGTCGAGTATCGATTCGTGTATTTTTCAGGATATACTGTTTTAAGCCAAACATCTTTTCCCAGTTTTTTAACAGACGATATCCTGGTGTATGTCTTAACCTATAGTTAATATTAAAATCCCCTAATATAGTGCATTCTGTCTTCAATAGATTTACTCCAGTGAGAACAGAATACAAATATTCCTCAAACTTTTTTAACGTCCCAGTTGGTGGTCGATATAATAGTACAAGTCTCTGCCTTTTTATTTTTGGATAATGCATATCCACCGTAAACATTTCATTATCTATTGTTATAGAAGTTGATTCTTCAACTTATTTAACCAGAGGGGCATATTTATCCTTTATATATATCATCAATCCCCCCCCCCCCATTCATTTTGATTATGTGATTAATGTACAAAACTTCAAATTTGAATAACAGCTATGCCAGCGGTATAGTTGTCAACAGTTGTCAATGTGTTGTCAATTTAACTTATTACTCTTTATCAGATGCTGAACTCAGCCTTCTTACCGAGGCTCTCACCTTTATAGACACTCCCCCCCTATACCAGACAAGGGTATGTTTTCTGAAGATATTGCCAAGTTTCATCTTAGCATTAAATGCCATTTGGCAGTATCCAAATTCAATATTGCAACATCCATTAATACAGACAACTCCAATGAAGCCTTTGAGCCTGCTTCTTCATCCCTTTTTGATCATCGGAAACTCTCCTCAGTGGAACCCTCCAGCCCAATCCATTGTGGAACATATGACCCTCCTTAACTAGGCTTCAGTCCAGAACTATAAGATCCCTAGAAAGCCACAAAGGCAAAACTTGATGAAGGCTTAGTTTGAAGCCAAAATAGTGTTAAGCAAAAATCAGGCTTTTGAGATTGAAAAGGCAGATAAGGGATCAGCCATAGTTATCCAGAATCGACAAAACTACATCAGGGAAGGCCACAGACAACTTTCAGATGAGACTTTCTACAAACAGATGGATACAGATTCAGCTGCTCAACATAACACTCTGGTTGCAAAAGTGGTTAAATTTCATGTAAACATGCAAAGAAACTTCACAACAGACCTAGTGATATCTTGTCTTAGAACAACCAAGAACACAAAAACTTTATCTATTTCTTAAATTAAAAAATAAGAAATATTCCACCCCTGGCAGACCAATTGTATCTGAAAATGACTCCCCAACATAATGTATTTCACAATTTTCATTCAAATGTCTTTCAGACATGCCCAAAAACATGGATTGGGACCCCGTTCTAAAAAAGAACCTTCTGTCTGACTCTTCACTTAATAAACCAAATAAGGCAGATCACTAGCCCCTACGAGGCTGTTCCAAAGCAAAACGGCTCTTGTTGATTCCAAAATTATTTTTGGACTATAATAGAACAAGAACTTAGGTGACTCTTTGGTGCAGGCATCTACCTGCACCATCAGTAAAAAATCCAGGTCTCAATGGTCAATTGACCAACAACATGTCGATACTGTCCATTAATGAACAGACAACACAAAATCAAATAGAATGTAGATGATTGTTTGTTAACACCATTGTACAACATAAACTGCTAAAGTAGCAATTTAATTTACTTGATCAATTACAAACACTGTGGTATACATTATGTAGGCCAAACTAAAAATTGACTACTAACATGGTTCCAAAGCCATTTTCAAGACATTCAACATCACCATGGCACCACAGTGACCAGATATTTTATTGTGTCCAGCAAAAAATCTGGGTCTTACATGGGGCTTCTACAGCTCAGTTGTATCTGTCATAAGAGCCCCACCTGAATCAATGACAGCACACTTAGAACGGGATAAAGAGGAAAACACTAGATGCAAAGATTGTCATCCTTAGTTCCTTTGGGTCTAAATCTAATGGATTAATGACAGATTTTACCATAATATGGTCAAAATAGATTTTCCAAAACTAAACATATCATTATAACTTGTGACATTACACATTGACCATCCAGTGTATGGACATAGTCCTACCACCCTTCGACCAACAGCCATTCTCCCCTAGTTTACCTTATCGTTCATAATGTATCCCAATCTGAAGAAACCTTACCAATCTTATTTTGACAATTGGAATTGGCCTACTACATGAAAATTCTTAAATATGGACAACATTCTGTTCTTCATCAGTTTATAATTGGCACTAGAATTATTTCATTACAAAAAAAAAATGTACGCATCTGAAGGTGAAGGGTGAAAGCGAAACTACATAATAACAAATCATAACAAATCTTGCTAACACCTTTCATTTTATTACCTGGGATGTACAATTAATATTTCATTGTCCCAATGAGCACAAGTTTACCTCAATGACATCATAATATATCAATGATTTTACATCCTAGGTTGCTACGCAAACCTTGATTGTCAGCCAGGTAACTGTTGGCGATTTCTAAGTAATGCATTATGTTTTCTACTCTAATGAGCTGCTCATCCGTTAGCATTATGCAATAATAACCAATTAATACTCCAAGGGGGCCAAAAATGATTCGTATTGTTGAATTGTTGATGTAGAAAATTGAACGATAAAAAAAAATGGCTGGAATGGAAAAGAATGATCAGATATTACCAGCAGCAAAAGAGAAAAAAATATGATGAAAACAAATCTTATGATTATGTCAGAACTGAATTGGATAAACAGTCATCATCTAAGTACATTGGTATTTTCTGAAAGGCCATGCAAACAAGAAGATTACAATAGTTAAATTGGCCAAACTTCTAGAAATAGTCATTAGATCGTAGAAATAGCTGTTTTCAAAATGTTGTGACCGCAGGAAAACAAATAGAATAATGCCTAAGGGCAGCTGAAAATCTATTGTCCTATGTACTGGGAAAATCCAGGCCTTTGTAAAGGTATTGTGATGTCACAATGCCAGGAATAAATCACCAAAACTTCAAACCATTTGGTATGTTCAAGTGCATTTCATGCAATTGGGGGGAGGAATTGTTGAGTCAAAAGGACAAGTTTTTCCTTCATCAGATCGTTTACGAGTTCAGTATTTGGTAGGCTCATCTTATCCATTGATAGAATTAATTAATTATGTCCTTAGATTTCAACAATTAATTTTCCCTTGAATTTTACCAAACTATTCTCTTGTTGGTCAACATTGTAGGCAAATTCATTAAATATTATCAGTTACCTAGAATCAGGACTGTTATCTAGACCAGTGATCTTTTTATTTTAAAACGTTTCACTGTGCAGAAAGTGATACCTTAAAATTAATATTTCTGGGAGGCAATTCATAACATAGCCATTCCGCAACGATTGTCCCTCAGATTCCTTGATGCCTCACTATAAACTCAAGTCACCAACAGATTGAAGTCAGTTACCTACTTGTTCCTAATCACATTGGGCAATTTAATCTTAGAGTTGATGTAATAGGGGATGTTATAAGCATATTTAGTAACATTCACATGCTTCTGACAATCCGCAGTCACAACCCTCTCAGCAGGCTCACAAAATATGTGTTGAGTGGATCCTGGAAATACCTCTACCAAAACTGGCCATTATGTAAGCAGCTCCCTTTCCCAGGCATATATCGATATTTAAAAATGTTTTCATTCTATTGTGGCAAAAAATCCCATCCTAGTAATCAAGAACATGATACTGCTCTACTCCTAGGCCTGTCACCAAAAAATTAGCCAAATCACATTCTCTGTAGCTGAATTAAGCCGGGTCCCCACTAAAATATTTGACATGTTTAATATTCTTCAATAGACACGGGCGACTAGTTAGTCATCCGACGACGTACTGAATTGTCTTCTAGTCGCCCGCTGATTAAGTACAAGAGCGTCCCAACTTGGTGATTAGTGTTTAAGTAGCTCGGTGACTAAGTTAGTTGCCCGACGATGTACTAACTTCTTAATCGGTGAGCGACTAATGTTAGTAGCCATCCTTGGTCGCCAAAGTGGGGACGCGGCTTAAGAGTTTGTAATGTCATTGAAGACGTGACAAACAGGCAGAGCGATCCCTGGGAAAGGGCCAATCCTTAAAGGGAGGGGCCAGTGATATGTAATGTGGGTCAAATGTGTATATATCCTTTTTTTAACAATTAAATCTAGTTAGAAATACATTCAATTGATATCACTATAGAATGCTGCTTTAGAGATATAGGGGGTTAAGATCTGGAAATGTGTTCAAGGCTCTTAAAGGATAAAGATGGACATCACACATGGAAGCTGTTCTTTTGAAATTTAATATGGCAAGACCCTTAAGATACCTAAATGTTGCACATTTTTGCTGTCAAATAATAAATGATGTGAGCTCAAATTATAGAAGACTAAGAAGATATTAAAAAGCAATAATTATTCTTTAATTTTTCACATTTTTACATTCTAATCTTTTGCACAAAGGTAGAAGTTAACATTTGCTTTGTGCATGCCTACTGAATTAGCTTAAGAGCCACCAGATGAATATACATGATAGGAATTCTTCCAAATTACTTAGTTTATGAAAATATATATATAAAGTGGCCAGTGCCGCTGGTAAGTGTTGGTATACCTGACGACAATGATCATCGGGACACACTTCCCCGCAAGCACTGAGGCCCTGGGAAAAATCGATATTAGACTGCTTTATAAGCAAGAGTGTAGGAGAGTCAAGGGGGGGAGAACAGTAGCACTTGGATCATACGAATCGGGAGATTCGGAAGGGGTTTAGATAGCCATACAATCACGGGACATCTGGTGACTTATACTACGTCGTTACGAGACGGCCTGAGGCGAGAGCAAGCGAACTCCACGGAGGAAGCTTACTTCCCTCAAACTGAACTGTAATACCTTTGATTCATCGCCTCCACGAGCAGCTGTACACATCACTATGACCACCAATAAACTTACCGCACTGCCAGACGTTGTTCATGTTATGGATTGAGCGCCCATACCGTGGACTCGCTCACCACTCGACTAGCCCTCCCATTAAAGACAATACCAGCCGTACTAGATAATGCATGGAAATGATAATCAACACCAAAACAACCAATAGCGTTCACTTTAACATTTTACTTGTCACACCACACACAGATAAATGCCAATAAAATCTAAAGCAGTCCAAATAACAATGTAAAATTTGGCTTGGTGAATATTTGAGTTATAAGGATCAGGGCACTATTAATGTCGACATTCCCTAGCTCCTCTTTTTAAAATTGGAAAACAGGGCCAATTCTTACATCTGACAGGTCAAACATCACAATTTCTTAAATTCAACATGGCAACATAATTGTTTCTCAAGTGTTATGCAACAAGGCTTTTCTTAAATTCTACATGTGACCCACAATCCAGTGGCTAATCTAAGGGAAAGGGGCATGGGGGACCACACCCCTCCCCCTTTTTAGGGGCAAATTTAGATTTACTTAATTCTATTTCTCGCTGTGACTGTCTGTGACATTACACATGCAGATCTGCCCTGTGCTACATTTTGAATAAAAGACATGTGTTTAAAATACAAAATAAAATGATAATAAGATAAAAATAGACTCATGAAATTTGATGAAGAGATTTATTGTATACAGAGGATAACAGCACCATAATCATTTTCAACCACTTTCAACCCTCTTCTTAATTAAACCTAATTGCTGTCAGTCACCCATCATTACCTTAAAATTGGGCCTGAATAAGAGAAACTGTTGCCAACCCTTCTTACCTTCCTGTTTTATAACCAATAAATCGTCTTTTATTCCAACAATGTGTAATAAACTTTGAATTCAAGAATTAGTGATATATTTTTACTTTACACTGAAAACCCTTGTCTTAGATTTTTTTCTGTCTAAAGAAAAGTATTGTATAGGGTTTGCACCAGGCACCTCTCACAGAATTGTATACAACAACTTTGTATAGACAGTGTAAGTCCCATGATGTTGCTGACTGTAATGTAATTATCCGTTGTATCATCGAACCTCGGCACTGTTGAACGCCAATCATTACCTAAAAGCAGGCCATGAAAACAGTTTTACCCTTTTGTGGCATAACTGACTAATTGTGTTTTGATTGAATAATTCTTCAATAAACTTTGTATCCAAGAATCAATCTCATGTTACTAATAAATAGCATTTTTTTTTTATAAATGTTAATGCAATGTGTTTTAGATTGGCTTTGGATACTAAGCTTAATTTCATCTTATCTTATCTAAAGCAGATTATGATTATTGGCTAAACTGAACCTCCAGATTGATAAGTTGATTGCTTGGTGTAATGGAAATGAATCATCAATTAATGTTAGGAAAACTAAAAGTATGGTTCTGGGCTTTCAATCAAAAGTCAAAAGATTATAACCCTAACCCTCTGTATACAGGAAATCTGGTTATAGATTTTGTACAAGAATGCAAATATTTAGGGGTTATAGTCGATAATAATCTGACCTTCAAACCTCAATTGAGATATATTATTAATTTGGTGGTTTGCTACGCAAAATTAGAAAAAGCACTCAAACAGCTTTAACCATTATACAAAACTATGGTTTTGTCATATATAGATTATGACAATATTTTTTTTATCTAAAGCTCTGCAAAATTTGATAGGTATATTATACAGACTGCAAAACAGAGGATACGGCATATGTGTAAATCATGATTACTTACATTTGAACTGCTGACTTAAATCTTAATTGAGGTGTGAAATCAAATTTATTATCTAGTGTTCTACATATGCACTTCCTTGTAATTGTTGTTTGATTTTAATAACTGTTATGACTTTGATCCAAAAATATGTGTGTTTATGTACTGAAAAAATTGAAATTCCATTGTCCATATCTGTTGTATTAATACTAAACCTTGGTAAAATCAGCTGTTGATGTATTTATCAACATTCCACAAGTCAATTATACAATGTTGAACAAGACTGTTTTCATGTTATTGTTTTATGAATGGGGAACCAAGAAAGGCTATTTAGTTCATACTGTAAGTCTTTGCTATTGCAGCTTAATTTTGTTGGTAGCCAAGGGTAAAAGTAAGTCTCCACTCGGGTCGTTTAAATCCAAACACAAGACAGTCATTTTGCAGAGGTTTAATTTGATTTTATTGAAATTTAATGGGTAAGATATATACGCAGTCAAATGTAAGCAATTCAATCACAAATAGTACAACATGCCCAACAATACTCAATGAGTCCACCATGCTTAGAGTCATAGGCTTCCCTATCGATTGCTAGTCCACATATGTCCTAAGCTTGACAAGGTTTTGATAGTTCAACGTATGGTCACCAGATGTCGCCATCAAATAGTGTAAGTTATATCCATCTTTTATCAATTTTTTGCATACCTATGCTCCATCTGCAGTGCTGCTGCTGGCAGACAAGGCTCCCATGTGGACATCAGTCCTAAAGTTGCCTCACCTGCCATTGACACTGCCTATAGCCATCAATAGGCTTTCTTAGTATTTTGAGTTCCCTTTAATGACTTATTAGTTTTGTTTTAGTTTAACGCAGTCTGGTGACCATTCTCCTTTCTTAAAACAACATAGCTTTACTGTAAGTATTCTAATACTTAAATCTAATACTTGAAAAAGTTAAATCCTTACTATTAATTCTTGCCATGCACAAGGTATTGATCTTAGTACAATGAACTTTATTTAGATAGTGGACTAATTATAAGATCGGTCTAAGCTGAAGTTAGCCACTTTAATAAAGAATTGGAAAAAAGTCCAAATATTAGGCCTTGAATATCCTGAGTATTATTTGACTATGTATTTTCATGTTCTATGTACTTATGTCATTTTAGTGCCATATAAGCAAATTGTTATTATCTTGATTACACAATTTCCTTTTTAACAAGGTTTATATTTTGTTATGGATTTATTATGGAACTATAGCAAAATGAAATAGAAATGTTGCAATCAGATATATTTTTTCTGCAAGCACTTATCAGAAAACTGGTCAGCCAGGATGATTAAATATTTCAAAACAAAAGTTACAGTTAAATTTCATAGTCTTCATAGAACATTTTAGTTTAAGCCTTTATTAAATATATCATCACCTCTCTGTATGTCAGACATCAGTGAATCCCGCGATGTATGTCCAACATAAAATGGACTTAAATCATATTTTTTATCATTGTTCAGTTTTAAAAATAGGTCTGCTGACCAAGAAAGGACTGGAAAACTTAGAACTTAAAATGTGTTATGCCCTATTATAAAAGCTGATTGCAATGTCATAGTATGTTTCTGTGAATGTCTACTTTATATCTGAGAACTTTCAAACATATTTTCCTTGTAACATTTTGACCTGGTGGTATAATTAAGCGTTCATAGTTTAAAATCAGATCCCTTCAATTATTCATAAAACCGCGTCACATGCACCAGTGGACCTTTAGATCTTGTGTTTTCTTTCCTTCATTTAGTTTTGTGTTATGTACATATTTCAATGAAATATATAATTATACTTCAATGACAGTAACTGCAGTCTCCTATGCTTTTCTAAACATAATAGTTTTGCTGAATATCTATATATCATTTCAACATGGTCTGGTAATCCTTTTTCATAATATACACAAAGACAGCCATGTTGCAATATTTGCATATCTCTTCTATGACCATTTTCAAACAATAGTAAAATGGCCTCTTTAGCTTTGTAAATATGCACAGCAACAAATTCGGTAATACATATTTGTATTCTTTATGATATAAATAGTCTATTTGTAACTAATCTTTTGATTTTACAAAGTATTGGTTGAAAGTTTCATTCTGGGTCAATAAAGAGACTAATTCATCAATTATATCATGAATATGTTTTAGCATCACTATTATAAACTCATATCAGCAATAACACTTCACATTTTCTAATCACAAAAAAATAGACAAACACACATGGACAATCAGTATTTGATATGCAATGTATCAATTGACTTTCCTTATTTGTTCATACTATTGTATAAATATGTTTGTCCTAATGCAAACAAGTGTTTGTGTATAATAAAATGTACTTTTGTAACCAGTCAAGTACAATGTGCACCCAATTTTTGTGAACCTCATTTTTCTAAATTTACATAGAAGCAGATCATGATTTTATACAACCAAAAGCTTTAGAAATAGTGAGGTAACCTACACTTACATATTTGTCTTGGTTAAAGGCCCCATACACTTGCTTAAGGAAATTAAAAATAGCCAATTGAGTTGATTTACCAAGTGCGACAAATTTTGTTGTTCTGATATAATCTTGTTACTTTCCAAGTGTTTAACAGTCCTATACTGAATCATTTTCTCCAATAGTTTTGTGAATATGGGTGTTTACATGATAAGATGCTAATTTAATGCATACGATTCTTCACCCTCTTCTGGATAATGTTCATGAAATAATTTATCATGAATCATAACAATTTCCCAGCATTCAGCAAACAGGTAATCATATGACACACTTTGGAGGGTATTTTTTCAATAATATCCTTGCAAATGTTTAAATTTAATCCAGGTATATAACTCTTTTTATGTACAATCCATATCATTGCAACTAATAAAACTTCACAGAAATTATGCATCTTAAACACAAATTGTTCTTGTATCTGGTAGGGATATAAATCTTCATCAGTAAAGATTGACATTCCACCAATTTCCTTATCAATATCTTGATGTTTGAAAATTACATCATTTAGTTTTTCTGAGTTCACCTAGTTAGTCATGAATAACCCTCCAAAATATTTTGGGGTTTTACAATTAACTCACAAAGATTGCTTTAAACATATATAAAATGGGCCAAATTCTAAGGTCCCATAACTTTGGCTACACCTGAAATATTCTTACAATTATTCTAACATTATTTGTTTTTAGTACAAACTCCATGCTCAATGAATTTCTCTGAAAAACATTCATCCTTAATTATATGCAAAGTCTCCTTTAATGTAAGCATGATGAGCCTCATCAATCTTAAAGTTTCTATCCAGCTATTATTGGAAGATGGTCAGAAATCATATCATTTGAAGTATGCCCACCTAACAATTTCACATTGTTATAATTTTGCTACAATGTTGCACTTTGGTTCTAAGACATTGCAAATTCACACATTGTTTCAAGGTAAAAATGTGGACACCCAGAAAGGTTGCAGCAACATTGTATACAATGTTGCATCCTTACCAATTCACATTGATATTTTTATTTAAATAGACCTCGATTTTTCATAGATAATATTTTTGACAACACTGAATGTTTTTTACATTGTCTATTAAAGGAGTATCAGCCCCATTCTTGACCCATTGGAAATTCTGTACTTTTTTCATTGTCATCCATATAAAAACATATGTACAAAATGATATATATATAATATATAATGAAAGCCAGCGTTGTTCTCTGTCATATAACCTCCATAAAAGAGTGCATGTACATCCAGAGAACCAACCTTAAGGTTAGATTATGTCGGATTAATGACCTGTTGTATCTACAATTAAGTATCCCAAGGCCAAAAGTTGTCCACTATATCAAGGACCTTTGAAAGAGGTGTGTAATTTAAAAGTAACTGAAACTTCCCTATAATATAAGTGTTTTCTTTGAAAATGTATCCTGAATGATGGTTTTGGAAAAACGGTTTTGAAATCTAGTACTTTTTTAAACAGTGGTGTCATCTTTATGTTGTTTTGAGGTTGAGGGATTTTATTAGTTGTTGAAATGTTGCTGTAATGTTTTTCTTCCAATGTTGTGAAAAGGTAATGTTGTTCGACGTTGTCTAAACATTTGTGTTTGCTGGGTGTAGATTATAAATTGTTCTTCACAAGATCTATACCACCTCTGAAATGAGGCCAGTGTGAATATGTGACTTGTAATTACTGCTCACTGCTCAGATTCAGTTGCATTAATATTGCAATGCAAGAACATTTGTTATTTTCAAATATTTGATTAGATTGAGAAATATATGAACATCCTACCATGAGGACCTTTGCAAGTGGGATTTGCCCGGTATGATTATGATGTATAAAATGTCTCTTCAACGGTGTCTGAACCAATATTCAGTGAGATGAATCTTGATGGGAAAATTCAAGGCTTGTTTATAAACAAGTTACAGGCAAGACAAACAAGATTATTCCTAGTAACAGTAACAGACAGGCCAAACTGATTGTCAGTGGGTTGATGTGTATCGCCAGTGGGATACAAAACCCAGTCATCAACATTGCACCTGAAAGGGAAAAAAATCATTATTAGATATCTACAGCAGCAAAAATAAAATAATATGATAAAAACAGATCTAAAAAACACTTTAAGGATTGACACCAGTGGTGGGGCAGTGATTCCTGGTGCTCAGGTTTATTACATTTTTCTAGCCACATAGGCAAAATATATTTAGTACAAATACCTAGTTTCTGCTTTTCCTTTTTATACGAAATGTATTTTAAAAATTTTTAAAATTACTAGATTATGATCGTGCAAAGAGTAAAGTTGATTTTTTCACTTTGATTTTCTAAACAATGATATTTCAGTAACTGTCAAGGATAGACCATCAAAGTTTTGCTTGCTTGTTTTAAACATTCTAATGAAGGAAACGGTGTGTCAGAATATTGATATCTGCCTTCATTATTTAAAAAAAAAGTAAAAAGTAAAAATAATTCACCCCGAAGTTACCGTTTTTTGGCATAAAATTAAAACTAAGGCATTAACAAAAAAAAGAGACACCCTTCCCTGCAATTGAAGGTTATTAATATTTCTAGAAAACATAAGCCATGTAACTCCCTTAGTTATTGAGCAGTCCTTGTTCAAAAAATAAAAGTAGAAAAATCTGTTTTTAAAATACGTTTTTCAGAATTCTCATCTGATTTTCAAATACTTTATATCACTGAATGCAGAAAAATAGAACTTTTTAATGGTATATAGTTATCAATATACCTTACTTAGGTGTGGAGGTTCATAAAAAACGTGAATCACAGCCAAACCACCGCTGTCAATCCTTAAATATGTTTAATTAAATAAATTGTTATTATCCAGGGATGTCTGAATTTTCTGATGAAAGGCCATGGAAACAAGAAGAGTACAATTTTTAATTGGTCAAACCATTAAACACATTACTTGGATCTTAGAAGTAACTGTTTTTTAAATGATATAACCAGCAGTTGACGAGATGTATAATGCACAAGAGCAGCTTTAAACTCTTTGGTCTTTGGTTTTAGGCCTTGAGGCTCATTAAGGGCATAATCAATTGCCACATAATGCAGTTGTGGGCATTCTTGCTGCAATATGTATATATATTGAAGGGTATAATTACCTAGGGCTAAAGACAAGATCCTTAATATCTGCCCACAATGAGTGGGTCTTTGCACATGGACTCTACCCCTCTGTATCTGCTCTTGACGGATGGGTCTTTGCCCATGGACCACATTCCTGTCCTCATACACACCAACACCCACATGGACACAAGTAGAATGATCAGAGTGAGGGGTTTTGACACCACAGTCATAACAGAATTTGGTGTTACACTCCTTGCAGGTCATCATGTAGCATCCTTCGATTCTCTCTATCCAGGTCTGAAAAGAACCAAATACAATAATCATAATAGTGTCAAAATTGCATTGAACGTTTTGACCACTAGTCATTAAACTTTCAGTAAGTGTTACAGATGAGTAACTCTGCGGTGTCTATATTGTTTCTAATCTAATGCTGAACAAACAATGTTGACCTTACAGGCAAATTGCCATTTGAATTTGAATATGAATATGCATGAGCATCCCACATTAAAGGGTGCCACCATCAATGTGTGAGGAACTAAACACACCACCAGTATTCAATCACAACCCTAGAGCCATAGAGGTCAGAGCATGAAACAGGTTACCACACCAACAAATGGTTGGTTTGTGTGTTTTTTAATTGTTTCTGTTTTGATCAACATGTTTTTTTAAAAACTTTTTTCAATATTTTAAGGAGAGATTTGTAGAAAGATATTGAGAGAGTATTCAAAAAACCTTAAATATGATTCTGGACTGTATTTCCAGAGACTTACCTTAAGTACCTTACATTTCAAACATACAGACATTCCTACCCTGTCAATATAGATATCATGTGTTTGCAGGTACATATATATATATATATATTTCTATTAATGTGATATCTTAATCAAGGAAAATATGCTAGTTTAAATCATGCATTTCATGGTAAATGATGCTTTCACTTTCCTTGATTCACTGACACAAATTAGTCCTAGTACCTAAAGGGTCTTAGGGCCTTGCGCTGCATTTAATGTCATGCACTTGTAATGCACCTACATACAAATACGATACATAACAGAAGGAAACAAGGGTTGCAAAATTGATGCCAATAACATTGTGAGCCATACTATACACAAACTGAGGTGTGCAACAATAGCATTTCACGTGCAAAGTGTCAGTGTGTGCCTTTCACTATGCACTTAATTACATTAGACTAGGCTGTATTACATAACCTCTATTATAGTCTGCGCCACTGCCTTGATAAGGCTAATCATATATATCCTACTTGGTGACGGGCATCCAGGTCCAGCCCAGAGTAGTTAAATACAACAATGCAAATGCAACGCCACTCATATCAAAGCCTATATATTACCCTCTATGGTATGGAAATGTCTGATGTCATTTCCCCTAATGTCTGACAATGATGTCAACCTTCCAAGCTTTAATTTTGGAACACACTGTGTGGGGGACCTCAGCAGGGTATTTCATAATCATCTGCAACATTTTGGTGAATATATTTGTTTCACAACCTTAAGATGAGGTTTTGCCTCAATTTAGTTATAATGGTTTAGTATTCCTTACAATAGTTCGGAGGTGACGTACAATGGTTCAGGGTGACCTTGGACTTACCGTGATTTTGTGATACATAATTTTAAAACAATCATAGAGAAATCGAAAGGAATGCTCAAACCTATATTAGCTATAACTGATATCATGAAACAGGCCACTTTTCTTGGTCTCACCAAGCCCCACAGTTTGAAAAGCCCCCATATCAACTAGGCATTTTTAGGTTGGATGAGGGGGGGCGGCGGTTGAATTGCCATCCCTATCGCTAGGTGACGGCAATATCATGTTGCAGGCCTTATTTCTTCCTGTGCAACTGTAGCAAGGACAGCCTCACCCAGTATGAACATGTGCAAGGACCACCTCTTTCCTAAGGCAAACAACCATTGGATGATCAGTTTGACCATTTCCTTCAAGATAGTAGCATGTCCTATGTTCAGCTGTCTTGAATGTGGTTAATCTTTACACAGAATCCCAAGAATGAGTCTTATATGCACTTCTAATTTGCTTACACATCGTACGACATACCAAATTCTTCTTTTTTTGACCGTGTATATATGAATTTGATCCCATAAGGGTTATAGAAATTGTGAATTTAGATAATGTCCCATTTATCTAGGACAATCTAATTACATTTTTGATAAAAGTCCCATTTTTGTTTTATGATAATAAATGGGTAACTTTTTGAAAACTTTCAATAACGAATGTTGCACATTTCAGGAAACAAGAACTAAGACCTATATCAATATTTTGAGACATTCTTACCCCTTAGGTATATTGGTAATATCCATTTAAGTAGTAATGAAAAAGAGATTTTAGTTTTTAACCAATCTGCCTTTCAGTAGATTTCCATCCCACGCATATGTGATTTATATCCCAGATCTTTCTAAGCTGTGAGATAACATACTTGTCTTGTAATTAGGAGCCTCTGAAATCTATAGGTGCAGAACCATGACCCCTTATCAGTCCTTTAGTTTGTTTTCATTGGGAAGGAAATCACTGACATGAATATGAGAAACAAGGAACTTTAAAACATCCACTATCCTTCAAAAAAAACATTTTAAGCATTTAAAATTTGAAGCATCTAACAGGAAATTGACAAAGAGAGGAAAAGATGGACACATGATCTATCCGCATTTAGTGCTTGAAAGGTTGTTTATAATAAAGAAAACCTAGCACTATAGATGTACAACCCAATAAACAGCTGGTTTCGTTTTTTCCTTATCTAAGAAAATAAATTCAACCTCTATCAAATTTTATTGATCCATTGAAAAAAGATGTTTGCAATGTATTATTACACTAGATTTTTTTTCTTGAACTGCATTTTCGATGTTCTATTTATTGAAAATACTATTCCAATTGCTTTTTACCCCTATTATCGCCCAGGCTGTCTAGTTACCTACAAATCATTGATGTGAGTTCTTTTGTCCACATAAGTAACAATGAGACTTTGGCAAGGTCTGGATGTGCTACCCTAAACTCAGCCTGATGATCAAAGATCTTTTGGAGATTCTCCTGCTGCTTTTTCTCGATCTCAACAACTTTTGCCTCAAGTTTGATCCAAGTGTCCATGGTGGATTTTGTTATTCCCGCATGGATGATCCTTTCCAGGTCTTTGAAGTTGTGTGTAGGGTCACTCTTGTCTGCCACGTGATTCTTCAGCAGGATGATAGAGGGGCAGAAGCATCACCTCATGGCTGTGCTTCTCAGCAATCGACTGTACTTGACTCACTCCTGTAGTATAAGCAATATTTATTATACGACATCATAAATTTAAAACTTTTTATCACAGCCTAAAACAATGCTTCTTTAAAGTAATCCACTTACACTTTTTTTTTCAAGCATTCTATTAATCCAATCAGAAGTTCTAGTATATCATACCACCAGGATGCACATTTTTATTAACTCACATAGAAGGAGATACCGAAAAAAGGTAGAAAAAGTAAGGAAAAATAGTTTTTGTGAATGAAGTCACCTTTGGGAGGGTTGTTGCGCATCCACTCTACAACTTCTTTCTTTGTTTTTGGTGCTGGCCCCTCAAAGTTCTCTTGTCCAATGACCTAGGGGTAGCATAATTTGATATCTTTAATTAATAGGTTACTTTTAAAGACTAGATTACTGTGATGAACAGCTGTTTTATACTGCTTACATTGATATCCTAAGAAAGGAACGAGCAATTACCAAGAGAAAAAGAGTTAGAATAATACCTTTCCTTGTCCCACATTATGAGGATCTTTTGGCTGGCATGTTTGTCCAGTAAGAGATTCTTGTTTGTGGATTTGGGGGCCGTTTCTGGTAATTGGCATTGTCCATTACCATTATGCAGCTTCCTAGAATGTCCTTTGCATATATACACATATCCTCAAAGACGTCCTCAGCAAATAAAAACAAAATAAACTTGAATTAGTTTGAATGAAAGAGAATACTAAATTAATTCTCCAAACACATTTTGCATATTATCCCGACTGTAACCTTTTAAGTAACATTCACGTTCTTTTATATGTAAATCAGGAATAATCAGGAATAATTAATCAGGAAATGTTAAAATTTAAATTCAAAACTTCGTAATTTGTTATTACATCATTTATAGTGAAAGGCATATAGCCATTTATTCAAATTACAAGAAAAAGTGAATATTAATTGTGACATCCACAGCCCAATACTACCATAACAGTAATGTTCTCCAACCATACTACTTCAGTTAGTCTGTTACTTACTAAGATGGCATGTAACAATTCTGTTATTGATAATGAGGTTGAAACCTCACCAAATCAGAATCTTATTATCTTGTTCTTTGGTGAGGTTAGGACAAACCCAAAACAGAACCTTATAAGAACATTCTGTTCAGGCTGAGGAACAAAACCAGACTGTTAATATAATATTGGAGGTCAGTGTCACAGCAGTATGTTACACAAACTGTATTGGGAGCCATCAAAATAACATGAACCAATACAGAACAAACAGAACGTTGCTGCAACATTATAATAATGCATTATTGACTGGGAGGTGATTAGAGCTTAGGTTGCTTACAGCATTCACTTAGCCTTCCTTTACAGTTTTTTTCATGGCGAAAGAGACGAATCATGCTAGACCCATGCTCTAAGAAAGGTTGACTTTTCCATCCTTTTACAACCATTTATGTTAATCACACCATAGGTACTTTAGATTCATTTATTGGATACCTGAGGATGTAGAAGGCATTATTGTCTTTCCTTTAAGTGGTTATACAATATTATAAAACAAGACTGGATGGATTGTCCAATTCCTTCTGAATCCTATGATATATGTAATACTGTAGCTCATTTACCTAGAAAGTTATGGTTGTTTGAAAAAAATCCCTTTTTCCATAACTTTTAAAGTCACCCTTTCTTGGTGCATAGGTCTATAGTCCATTAAATTTAATGGATAACTTACTGTGCGTTCATTGAGTTGTGATAGTCTGAGGCACCACTTTTGTGTGGTGTAAAGTTCTACTGTATGCAACTAGCCATGCCTACTCCCAGCTCCAATGAGGATATAGCGTCTTCCTCTCCCCTGGGGAATGTAGACCTTTAGATGAAAATTATAATTATTTATATAGGTATCCTTCAAGCTCTGGGAATATTGTGTAGGTGGCTTAGTTACTTTATAGACCATAAGTTCAGAATTTGATATATCACAGTAATTTTGCCAATAGATTAAATAAAACTGTTTTGGCATCTGATAACTTTTCTTATGTACCTGTGATCCTTTGCGAACCCAGCATCGGGTGGCAATGTGTCTCTCATTTACAAATGACTCGTCAATGTACACAGCACATTTTCCCTCTTCAGGTTTCTGTGTCATCACCTTCAGGTATTCCAGACGCATCTTTAACGTGGCATTAGATTCCATGGCAAGGATAGTTTGATCGGGGGATGGGGTGGTGTAGGTGCACCCTAACTTAAGCAGCAAAGAGGCAAGCAAGGTTCTACGAATCTAGAAATAGAGGACGTATAACATGCAGAATATGCATCATAATTATAACAAGAATATTACTAAACTACAGGAAATGCAACAAACGAGGGCACAAAAATAGTTAATACTAATGGAAATACAGTACAAGGCTCAATCTCAATAATTATGAATTTTAAGACAATGTCTCTATGAACAGGAATTATGATTTTGTTGTCAATATTAAAATGATCTCTCTGCAATGCAAAAAATCGACCCTGAACTTACAATTAATCCAGTTTCTTTTGTATTTTCTTGATTGTGGTTTTGATGAACTTTACTTGCAACTTCTCCACAGTATCATTGATCTATGCAACAAAGATGAAAAAAAGTAATTAACAACACCACAAAAACTGCTGCATCTTTTTCCTTTCTTGAATACTAATTTTGTAGATTAAGCCTTTATAAAGTTAGCATTGCAATTTTTGTATGGCCAAAGTAACCAATCAGGCATTTCGGATCTCGTAGAATTTCCATCAATGACCCCGTAAAAACTTAATATATCATTAGCATTGTGAGTTGCCCCAAGTTTGTGGGCAATTTTCACTACATCTAAGTGAGGTCGGGGGTAAATGATAGCTTTACCTTGGTCAGTATCTGCCTATCTGTAGCAGTCCTTGTCCATTTGCCCCGTCCTGATTTTGCCATTGGACGCCTCCCATTGGAAAGGGTTTTCTTCAGATCCTGAAGGGTTTCTACCCCAAGACCTGTTAAATTCATCGGCCTTTAAAATAGTGGGACGGTAAATTACAAGAATGTATGGTGAACAAACAGAGCCCTGAATATATAATTATACTGTCTGCTATATCTGAAGTGAAGATACATGGCAATGTCGACAATGAGTAGAATGAGAATAATTTCTAAAATACTAAAACACCTTTGTGGAGTATGCAATCTAATATATTTATCACTGGGGCAAATGGCCCACACCTGCAAATTGATTGACAAGAATGGTGTTTTTCTTAATATTTGATTATATTTATGTCATCTCCAGGGGTACATATATTATCCCCTAAAATGCCCTACTATGCACTGCTACACCCCCTATTTACTACTTGAATGCTTCCTTGTAACAGCCAAGAAGTACCCTTGCTGCCATATCAAGCCCCTCCTGTGTGATAAAACGTACACATATATCTTTAATTGTTTTCTGGGTCACAGATACACTAGTACTCTTGAATGAGAACAGGTTTCATTTGTTGGTACTATACTGACACTGGGTTTGAAATAAAAATATGTAAACCAATATTTTAAGTGTTATCCAACAGAAGACATATTAACCAACTAGAAAATGTATAATTCATGTGGGGGTAAATGATTATTTTAAATTCTGAGGCATTTGTAGCCCATGAAATGCCTAAAAGATGCAGTTTTTGACAAATGTTCATGCATTCTGAGTAATCTCATTTTATCTGGGTCTGTATTGTGTAGTTCTAAATGGCTTTGGTTTATTACTGACACCCATGGGGATATAAAAGATACTTTACCTATTGAATATGTCGATTATACTGATGTTTAATTGTCAAGAAGGTAGTTGGGTGACCATAGATCATGAAAGCACAGTCATTTTGCAATGAAAAGATGGCGTTTTACCTGGTGCTCCATGTTTGCGGAATGTACTAGAACATATGTGACTGCTTTTTAGTGGGACTTCTAAACTCATATGGCTTCTTCAATATCGGACACAATTGAAATTTTTGGTGTTCTTGGTAGTCAAAATATATTCTGGCACATGTAGGAATGTCATTCTGGGGTTCGCGCTACTCTTACTATGCTAAGCAGCTCGAGACACACATCATGTACGTTCATAGGCCCTTATTTTTTTTCATGTGAGCCATATCAAACAGGGTCTGATTATTACAAATAAACTCACCCTTCATTGAATTGTTTCCTGAGGTTGGCAACGATATTAACTATGTGTATGAACCAATATACCATGATCTTGATGGGTTTGTCAAAGCTATTTGGTTGCATTCCAGTTTTCATGGAATGTGTGTGATCGAGATCATGTACGTTCTACGGCATCACAGTTACCCTATTTATTCATACAATATTATGTCTGTGAGCATTCATTATTACATGTATAACTAAGGGCTTTCGATATGGAAAAAAATAAAATAACATCTAAACTGATTATATTAGTGAAATGATGTAATTAGTACATCACATACTTTCCCTGCCAGACCTATTTCCATAAAAAAATAATTATAGTGACCCTATGACCTTTATATTGTACCTACATGTGCCTGGCAGTAACGCCTATTGATCAAACGAGCAAAAATAATTTTTCTGTCAAACAAATTTCAGATTTTTTTTTTCACCTGCCGTTTCTTTGCATTATTTGCTCATTTTTTCTCATTTTGTTTCTATTTACAGAGTCCGAAGTACACAAACAGCAACAGCAACAACAATCACAACCAACAACCAGCAAAATGGTCAGGACCAAGACCCACACTCAGTCACAGGCAGATTGGCTGGCCAAGCACATCGAAGAGGTGGGGGAGGACCAGCACCACGCCGACTCAGCAAAGCGCATGAGGAACCTCAAGGAGTACCAGAGCCTGCATGACTCAGCAGAAGAAAAAGCTAGAAAGGCAGCGCTGGCCAAGGCCAGGAAGGAGAAATTTAACCAGAAGAAGGAGAACCTGCACCTGGGCTAGCCCCCCCCCCCTCAGCCTCCCCCCCCCCCTTCAGTCCCTGCAACTGGGTGTCCGCACTGCGCTGTAGGCCGAGGTCAGCGCCCAGCTGTGCGTCCTCCATCTCTGAGGCTGCCTGACCTTGCTGCCGACCTCCTCCAGCCTGACCCTGCTGCCGACCTACTCCCGCCTGACCCTGCTGCCGACCTACTCCAGCCTGACCCTGCTGCCGACCTACTCCAGCCTGACCCTGCTGCCGACCTACTCCAGCCTGACCCTGCTGCCGACCTACTCCAGCCTGACCCTGCTGCCGACCTACTCCAGCCTGACCCTGCTGCCCACCTACTCCAGCCTGACCCTGCTGCCGACCTACTCCAGCCTGACCCTGCTGCCGACCTACTCCAGCCTGACCCTGCTGCCCACCTACTCCAGCCTGACCCTGCTGCCCACCTACTCCAGCCTGACCCTACTGCCGACCTACTCCAGCCTGACCCTGCTGCTGTCCTACTCCAGCCTAACCCTGCTGCCGAGCCTGACCCATGCTGCCGTGGTTCAGTCCCAGCCTGCTGCCGTGGTCCATCCCCAGCCTGCTGCCGTGGTTCAGCCCCAGCCTGCTGCCGTGGTTCAGCCCCAGCCTGCTGCCGTGGTTCAGCCCCAGCCCGGTCCTGTGGTCCAGCCCCAGCCCGCTCTTGTGGTCCAGCCTGCCCCGTCTAGAAAGGTAATATTTTATAGTCAGTCTACTTTACCCAATAATTACAATGTTTCTTAGTGTAATGCAAATTTAAATCTAATGTGTTTTGTAATAGGTATTTTGTTGTGGTCGGCTTAACTACTCTAGATCTACCTACAAGTATTTAGATTCATCTCTATTATTATATTTATACTACACACATTTAGTAAATACATCCCCATTAATGATTTATAGGGTAAACAGCTCGCTGACCCATAGACGAGCGCCCGGCTCCACCAGGAGGCCTTTGTGTGATGTGCTAAGCGCCAGCGAACCAGGGACGGGGGCAAGGACCGTCCTACCATCCTGAGTGATGAGGGTGAGGAGGGCCTCTACCAGGCCCAGGCACTGGCCAGGCGACTTTCTGTGAAGAAGGTAAGTTTAATTTATAACCAACCTACTACATACTTACCAACTTCTGTGTATATGTATGTGTGTGCATGTAGAATTAATTCAATTTTGTTCTAAAGTCTTCTAATTATAAATAGTAGTATTTCTAACTACTTAACAGATTATTTTTGTTTAATACATATAGTTATTTTGTGATATTATTTGCAGTTGGGACAGGAGGTCGGGGACAGCACCTCACGGTCGGAGTCTCGCAGCAGGAGAGCAGCATGGGCACCAAACCAGAGACTCAGATACTCCACAGGACGAGGAGCAACCCTGGCCCAGCGACTACCATCTCGGAGGAACTTGCGTAAGTATTATAACAATGTCCGGAAACACTACTTGTCTTCCAACATAATATTTCATTTCTTAAACTGTTATCATTCCTGTAAGTTATGTATTGATTTGATTTTATCATTTAATCATGTGTCATTACCATTTCTGACATTATTTATGTTCCTGTTATACTTGGTACTTTAACAGCGCTGTTGTAAGGAGGGTGTCTGAGAGGAATGGTCAGTCCTAGCACTGAGTGTTTAGGTAATGTACTGTCAATTTAAACTTAAGCTTGGTAGTACTAAGTGCTTGTAAGTAATGCATGCCTATTTTTTCTAGATCTATACATACATGTATAGAATAAGAGGTAAGTATATTTTTGTTGGTGATGGTCCTTCAAGTAACAATAACCTGTTAAGCTGCATGTATTTATAACCAGAATGTTGCATCTTCTATCTCTGTAATGGTAATATTTTCAGTGAAATATACTGTACAGACTGCTCCCATGATTTATTTTCCCTAAATAAAAAGTAAACAACAGTAAGAATTTTGCGTAAGTGTAATACAAGCATTTGATATTTGATATTTATGTAATTTATATGCATTGTCTGAATACTCTATTTCAGGTCGACATCAGAGAACGAGGGGAAGAAACCAAAGGGTCCTAGGATCCCAAGGAAGTCCACCTAATTGGACTAGAAAAAAGGCAGAACACGAAGCTGGAGGCCAAGTTAAAGCGGTTGCAGGATGTCATTTCCAAGATTTCGGTCAAAGCCCAGCCGTCTTCTACAACTGTGACCTATGAGGAGTTCCTTAGGTTCCTCCCGGTCTGCCTGGTCCTGCCGTACCCCCAGCTGCTCCTGTGTTGCCGTGTCACTTGGTCCTGCCACATTCCCTGTTGCTCCTGGTGCTCCTGCGTCACCTGGTCCTGCCACGCGCACTGTGTTGCTAACTTGGCCTCCAGCTTCGTGTTGCCAGCGACACCTCCTACATTATGATTATGGCGTTTTTCTAAACATCGGAATGTTTCCAAACTACATGTGAAGTCTTGCATGCTGGTGCGACCACGATGCCGCCTGCTGCACTTCAACGCCTGATGCGGCACCTACCATGCCTCTCGCGACGCCTGATGCTGCACCCGCCCTGCCTCCCACCACGCCTCCTGCTGCAACCGCCCTGCCTCCTGCGACGCCTCCTGCTGCACCCGCATTGCCTCCCGCAACGCCTCCTGCTGCATCCACGACGCCTCCTGCAGCACCTCCTGCTGCATCCGCATTGCCTCCCGCGATGCCTCCTGCTGCACCCATGACACCTCCTACAGCACCTCTTCCTGCACCCGCATTGCCTCCCGTGACGCCTCCTGCTGCACCCACAACGCCTCCTGGTGCACCAGCAACACCTCCTGCAGCACTTCCTGCTGCACCTGCGATGCCTCCTACGGCACCTCCTGCTGCACCAGCATTGCCTCCCACGACACCTCCTGCTACATCCGCCTTGCCTCATCCTCCTCCACCACCTAAGCCCACACCAGCTCGTGATACCTCCGGCACCAAACTGTATGACACCTTCATGCGGAACATTTCAGTACTTCCAAAGTCAGCTCGATATAAAATATTGGGTCAGATAACCACCAAAGAAGCAGTACAACAGGTCTGTGGTGCATCCCTTTTAGCACGCGATCTGGATTTGGACCGAAGAAGTCTGATCTCTCTTCCCCTAAAGAAAACAAAGTGAGCTGAGAAATTTGATCTAGTTAGACAGCTGATATTTAATTTCCTTGAAACGCCAGAAAATTCCATCACCCTATCAGGCAAAATGGACATTGTTACCATCAAGAAGGTCAAACATCAGAAGGTGCAGCTCACTGAGGTTTTGTATGTGCTCCACCAGCAGTACAACGAGTTGTACCCTGATAACCAAGTCAGCTTTTCCTTCTTCTGAACGGTGCAATGGCAGAACCGGTATATTCTCCCCGTACACTGCAACACTACAACGTATGCCTGTGCCATCAGAATTTCGCTCAAAAGATGGACGTGCTTTGTGGATTAGGACTGCCTGCTCTTCCAGACACTTTCGTTCGGGATTGCACCACCGAAGCCTTTGCACCAAGCCTGCTCAGTCATCATAAACTCCATCAAGTCCAAGTACCCACACATCTAGATGATCCACTACCTGACCAACTAGACCACCTCTCAGTATAGGAATCTGTCGATTTTCAGCATCATGGCCAAACACAGTGAGCTGTTTGGTCTCACAGCCACGTGGCTATACTTTGAGGCTCGGCACGGTAAAGGGGCCTGTGACGATGTTGGGGCAGCAGCAAAGCAGATGGATGACATCACTGTCAAGAGGAAGATTTTCATACACAACACCTTGGACTACACCAATGCCGGGAACAGGGTGCATACAGTGGTAAACTACATCCATATGCCAGTTTCTGACATTCTTACTGCATGGCAAGATCTAGTAGCAGTGGTTTGTGCACACTCAGTGAAAGGCACAATGAAGACCCATGCCGTCATCTCGCCTTCTTACGGCAGGTTGTTTCTCCGCGCCGCATCATGTTACGGTGAGTGCTGCTACTCTGAGGGACAGTGGATCCTGCAGTGTGGTGGGTGGAGCCAACACACCCTGTTCGAAAAGGAGACCCAGTCTGAAATGGAACAGTCGGACTCCCATCATGACACAGACAAGTCCAAGCCAGAAGAACAACAGTCTGAGCTTGGGAAGGAAGAGTCTGAGCCAGAGCCAGAGCCAGAGGCGACAACAGCTGTTCCAGAAGTAGGAAAGTTGGTCTCCTGCCTCAACAATGACAGCTTGTATGTGGGATATGTAACAGTGATCGTTCTTACCCCTGGAAGCCGCGAGACATGCAAAAACCAGTTCAGGTGGCCGAAACTGAAGGACAAGCTGGAAATGCTGCCTGCCAATATACTGACTTTGTTTCACCTCCAACATTTCCGGGCAGTGGTCGGTGCACCTTTTTTGAACTGAGTCAGGAAGACTTGGACAAGTCAATTCAGGCCTACTTTACAAATTGAACTATTTTTTCACCCTTTTTCAGGTCAGTAAACATGTTTTCTACCTTTAGAGTAAAGAAATAATCAATTGGAGGTATTTTAGACATGTAGGTATTTATTCAGAAACATGATTGTATCTATATAGAATATACATGATCTGATGGGAACATACGTGATATTTAAAATTTCCTTATGAAAAAAAGGTTGAAATTTTATATTATTGCATATGTATGTACTCAGGACACTGTAGAAGTGCTTTAGGCCTTTCATGTAAACCATGTCTAGCTCAGTGTTAGATGTATTCCAAAGCAAGTAAAAAAAGATTCACATGAAGTTTGACTTCAGAAGAATGTACGTAAATATCTGTGGTGCAAGGAGGGGTTGTGGCAGCTATCTCTAATATTCCAACATGTTTCCTAGCCTGAGGGTGAATATCTAATCCATTCCTAGTATTTTACCTGTGCAGGTAGTGACTTAGAAAGATGGCTGTAAATATGGAACGTACATGACATACCGGGAACATGTGTGATATTTTGACATGTTCTGGTTGAGAGGACAGCTTGTGAACTTTTCAAGTCGTAGAGTATTCTGGTGTTGCACTTTCATATAGAAAACAAATTTGAGAAGTGTGTTAGGCTTTTCCTAAGCATGTGAACCATGTCTAGCCCAGTGTTAGATGTATTCCAAAGTGAAAAAAAAAATTCAGATGAACTTTGACTTCCGGAGAATGCAGGTAAATATCTGTGGTGCAAGGCGGGGTTGTGGCAGCTATTTCTAATATTCCAACATGTTTCCTAGTCTGAGGGTGAATATCTAATCAATTCCTAGTATTAAGGATAAAGAGTGGTGATTTTGGCGTTTTTTGCAGTAGTTGAATCTTTGATTTATCAATGTTTCAATTTTTGAAATATCTGCTTACAATTTCTCATATCTACACTTGAATATGTCCTCTACATAAAGTTATAAGAAATAAGATTGATTAATAAAAATTGACTGAGTAAATGAATGATAAAAATGATAATTTTATTTTTAAATTTTATTTTTTGAAGGTCGATATCTGACTTAAAATTGAAGGTACTTATTGGACACTTTGGATATATGTTCAAAACATTCTTATGTAGGGAACTGTGTCTCAGATTTTTGATGTAGGTCCTAGTTAAATTTTAAGAAAATATTGAAAATAAATGCAAAAAAATTATTGAAAAATTACCTATTTTTTTCAACAAAATGAAAAGTAGGACCTAAAACAAAAATCTGAGACACAGTTCCCTCCACAGTAATGTTTTTGCATTACCCATAAAGTCTCAGAATTCCAGAGAAAACCTTGATGAAGATATCGACATTCAAAAAATAAAAGTAAAAAATTCACTTTTTCACATTATTTTTTTCAAATTCCCATTTCATTAAAAATCTATCTTTGCCATTAGATAGAGAAAAATCTGCCCTTTCATTTGATGTATCATACATCAATCAGTTAGCTATATTGGCAAAACTGTTGCAATTTTACTGAAATGCCCGTTAATCACCACTCTCTATCCTTAATAATCAATACTTTTTGAGAATTGTTTATTTGACACAGGATTTACATGGTTGTTAATGATTAATGATATAATGAACATATAATATGATATAATGAACATATAATAAAATTAGGATGTTTTCTTCTCTAAATATTGAGTTTGGAGTTATTTCCAATGTATTTAGGAAGAGGGAGTTCAGTAAGTGTCATGCTACCCAGAGTGGAACGTAAATGATATAGCTGGAACATACATGATGAAAAATGACTTTACTTTACGAGGGTAGTACATTGAGTTATGATGTCCAGACTTTAACCATTATTATTTCACATAAGATAACATGTTAAAGTCCTGAAATAAGACAGTTAGGAATAATATGGTCTATACTTATGTTCAGGAATGAAATTGACAAGAAGTGGTTGTTTGAATCATGAAAAAAACAAGAAACTGAAATTATGCACTAAGTTTGGAGGTAAATCTAATATGTAAGTTTTCTATGGATTTTCTTTACAATCTCTTATGAGTTTGTAGATTTATGATTGTTTCATTTGGGTTAAATAATACCCATAAAATTGCAGTTAGGTGCACATAGGTCATTTTCATCATGTACACTCCAGTGAAAAAACATCATAGACTTTGAATAGTTATAAAAACTGATATAATGAACATTTGCAGAATGCAGAAGACTTACTTTTTGCTTAATTTATTTTGGGAACCAGTGTGAGATGCTTAAAATGTAATGTATGTGATATTGTACACTTTCAGAAAAACTGACCCGTATGATTAATAACATTATATATATAGATTATCTCAAAAACGCTTTTCAAGTGACATAAATTACAAAACAACATGTGGACAGATTTAAATTTCAAAGTCCATAAAATGCAACTATTAGGCCTACTCTAGAAAATTCTTAATCTTGTCCATAGAATAAAAGGATGACATAGGCTAATTACAAAAGTGGCAGAGAATCTATATTTGCAATGTCATCAGTCACAAAACACGTAAATTTTACAGCAATATTTTAAAAGGAAATAATCAGGAGAAGATATAGGCCTTTGAAATTTACTAGCCCCTACCCTCACATCCCCCTCCACACTAGGTGTCCCAAATTTTTCCCATCACAGGTTGACAGGCCTGCATTTTTCTAACATGACATTGTTTTTGGTATGAGGAAGAACTAACATGCATAAATATAATAAAGTGTCTACAGTAGTGTTGCCAGTTCTCGTGCAATAAGGAGGCAGAATTAAATAATGATTGATATTTGATGAACATATTGGCTAATTTTATTGATTTTTACTTACAACAGGCAAATACGTCCACTAAGCATAATTGACGAAAGAAAAGTCAGTCCAAAAGTATTTTTGTGGAAATTCCCTGTATTATTATGGAAGGTTAATTCTTCAGTTTCATGCACTGTTGCCTATTTTTGTGCATTTTGTTATAGCAAATCTTGAAAGATCTGATTATAGTAAGGGTATAGAATGCACCTGTTTGTGCATTTTCATTTAATAGGGTTCGAAATTAATGTCAGCCTGTCAACTCCAGGCTGATATTTTTGAAACGGGGCTGACAAATCTTTGGAAAAAAAGCTTTAATTCAAACTCATTTTTACATAAACCCCTATTTCATTCCTATGTTATGTAACTTACAAATACTAAATTGATACAATCTTATAATGATGATAAGCATACGTTTCAAACCCAAATATTTTAAAACTTGACCACCAGTCACAAACATAGGCCTATAGGCCTCACCCAAAAGTTAAATGTCATTAAACATACATGTGATAGGGCTACCTTGGATGAACATTCTATGTTAACGTTAAAACCCTCTGGAATTGGCAGTTCTCTTTGTCTGACCCTCTCCTTGGCTAGTTTCTTTGGGCAGGTCGGCCTCTTGTGGCCATTGCAGCCACAATATCAACACCTATTAATATTCAGCACTGTTAGGCAAACAGGTCAGAGTTGATCAACATTCCCTGTCCGTTAACGTTGATGTATCCTTGTCTGATAGGAGACGCACGTGTGACTGCAAGCAGATGACACTAATCTGTGACCTGTGACCCGGTAATAAACAGATCCCAGTTTGGCATTGACCTTCACCTAAATTCCTGAGTCTGACATTAAATGTCAGACTCTTCCAGTGACGAGATATTTGTACAGAACTCCAAATAACCATAGTTGGATGGTGTGAAAATCGATCACAAATCACAATTATGACTGAAACATGTTCCCGTGTTGTGAGTGTTGTCTGCAAATTTTGCCCTGAGTGATTTCTAAGTCATAATTGTGATTTGTGATCGATTTTCACACCATCCAACTATGGTTATTTGGAGTTCTGTACAAATATCTGGTCACTGGAAGAGGATGACAATCAGATAAGAACTGGACTTTCTGTGGCGATGTCTGTCAACGTTTGCACTCCTGAACGAGTGATAATGACATTGCCAGTTTAGATCAATTCAACTTCAATCACTTCGAGGGAAATCACATCAATGAGAAAACGTATATTTCACAAAACTAACAAGTCTCAACAATGTATATTTCAAGCTGCTGCCCATAAAACTACAAGTGGTTTTGAACATGGTCGCCACGTAAGTTTGTCAAACATTTATTTACAAAATCAAAATCGTAGATCAAAAAATTAGTTTAATCCATATTTGATTTAAACATAATTCTTTTAATGTAAATAGGATAAATCTAGTGGAATACTGAAACGTGTGAGATGGGTCAAAGTGTGGGTCAAAATGTGTTTTCTATTAAAAAAATGTTTAACTTGATAACCATTGCTTAGAAAATGCGTTTTTGGCAATTACTCTTGCCTCTCCACTGGCATCCCTTGCCGTGCACCAGGTGACTCACTCCAACCTACAGAATGGCAGCGTGTGACCTATTCCAGCTGCCCTCTATGTAATGGATCCAGAACTACTGCTTGGTCACCTGGTGCCAGGTATGGGTCATCCAGTGCCAATATCACATAGTCTGAGACTTGCTGGGTCACCTGGTGTCAGAGATATGTCACACAGTGCAAATAGGGGTGGATCAAGGATTTTGAGAAAAGGGGGGAAGGGGGCTTGCTATCCCAAATTTTCCCCCGCCGCCTCTGGGGGCAGGAATTTTACATTAAAAAATATAATATTTGGTCAAAAATAGGGGGCCTGGAATGGCATGCCATCCCCCCCCCCTAAATCCGTTATAATCCATTGCTTTAAATGATACCAGCTTTATGCTAATAAGTTCAGATACTGCAACATAGCAAATAAAAGATGCATCCACTGCCGCAATTTCTATAGTTTTTGAGCTGTTTCTTGCACGGCACATCTATAGCTACAGGATCCTTATTTTTCAATGAAATTGATTTAGCACAATGTTTATGTAAAGGATTAGCAGTGCTGGGAAAATCGTAAAGACGTTGCTTGTCTAAACATAATCATTGGACTTATCATCCATTAGCTTTTAAAGCTTAAGGAAATCCCTGAAGCGGTATACCCACTAGGCGATTTTACCGACGCTGGGCGACGGGCAACTGGGAGAATCGGCCGATTCTTATGATCACCTGTTGGTACAGTGAATTGAAATGTGCATGTTTGATTCAAGTCAGCGCTAAAATCGGCCGACTCTTCTAGTAGAATCGGCCGATTTTAGCACCAATAATCAGCCCACTCAGGACAAAATCGCCTAGTGGGTATGGGGCTTAAATTTCATATGTGACATGGGGGAGGGGATGGGAAACCCCATCCCATCAGGATACAGAGTCCCCAATTCCAAAAATATGTGCTTTATTGCAGATTATATATAGTTAGTCCCTTTCATGCTCTTATTATTTCAAACCATCCTTATCTTTAGGCATTCCTTAACTTGGTAATTGCAAGTTAGGTCTAGTGGGGAATCCCCATCATGATGATGTAGCAAGGGGAGTATCAAAGAGCCAAGAAATTAAGGAATTCCAAAATGTATCTTTCTTTCCTCAATAGTTTACAAATACCTCCACATTTTCCGTAGTTAATGCCATACAAAGAAGAAATTTGTAAATTTAATCCTTTAATCTTTAACCCGTTGTGAATTGCTGTATTTCCCCAGGATTTCCTTGAATTTCCCTCTGAAATTCCCATATTTCCTTGTACTTGAAGAAGTTCAAATGCCTACCAACCCCTAGCAGTTCAAATTATAGTCATCTGGCTTTGAGCATCGGCTAGGAAATTAGATAACCTTTTTAACAATATTTTGGTTGTTTTTTTATGTCGGATAATCTTTGAATCATTCTCTTTGGAAAAATTTGCAAAATTTACAGGAAAATGTCTGTTTTTTTCTGGGCGGCTACTGCCAGATTGGGTAAGATACCCATGGGTGGCCACGGCCTGATTGGGGTCTAAAGGGTTAAAGATTATGTTTTGAATATGAAAGAGACAGCAATATTCTTGAACACACACAAAATTGTCATACACATGATGCTCTGAACACTTAAGACCGTATTCCACACACCGAAAGTGTGCGCTGGCGATAGCGCAGCGACAATGGCACGTCTCCGCGACACTTTCGGTGCCGCTGCTTTCGACATTTTGCCGCCGAGAGCCGCCGAAGAAAAAAAAGAAGAAAAGGGTGCACAGCTGCTGGGTTAGGCCATGGCTAGGTCCACGAACATATGCCGACACGGACACATTGTTTACCCTGCAGAAAGAGCAGATTAACAAAGCGGCTGTAAAGCGCATTTTCTTTTTCTAATATGTAGATAATATGTAGGTATGCTTAGTGGTTGGTATGGATAAATGGATTTCTTTATAAGTGTAAATCTTTTTCTTTAAAATTATTACTTTTCCCGTCTCAGTTAGTTCTCAATTCTATTGTTTTTATAATAAGTTAAGCGCAATAGTATTACTTAGTTATCTGCAACAGATATATAAAAAACAATTTGGTGAATAATAAAGATTTCTTTATTTTCTCAACACAGGAAGAAAATTACTCGGAGTACTGACAGCTCTTTCGTATGGACGAGGACACTTATCAGTTCCTCCTCGGGAAAATTTGCCACAAGATCAAGAAAAAAGATACGACTTGGCAGAAAGCAATCCCTGCAGACCAAAGGCTTTCCGTCAGACTTCAGTGTTTGGCTCCAGGTGTGTTCGTCAATCAGAATTTGTTTTCATCTTTTTTTTTTTACAAATTAAATAACCTGGTCTCTAGATGATATCAGCAGCAATACAATATAGCTTACAACTGAATTAAGACATGATAGCATGAACCTCTTCACATTCGGTGGTAATGATTGATTCATATTGGAAATGACCCTATCTAAAAATCCTTGACAATGAGCAGAAACTGCAACATAAAAAAAACATGTAGGGGAATATAAACTAAGAGGCATTGTACAAAATGGTAGAAAATACTGATAAATAGGAAGGTAAAAAAATCTGTATTTAGTCGGGGGAAGAACATAGAGTCTCGTAGCTTCGTCAGCTTTTACAACTGTTTGTTCTTATTTCTTTGAGTGTATATTTACCGATATACATGCAAGACGACGTGGACAAAAATCATTCTCTATGCTTTTCTTCATCAAGGACACTTCCAAACTGATATTAAGCGGGACTATGGGGTAAGCCAGCTGAGAGTGGGCGTCATCTTGCAGGACACATGCGAGGCAATAATTGACTGCCTCCATGAGGAGTACTTTCAGGTAACATAACAGATTCACCATCTGCAGTTGAAGCAAAAAAAAATCAAGTTAAACATATTCTACATGTAATATATTTCAAGTGCGTACCAGATAAATAATCTTTTCTACTGAAAAATTGTTTCTATTAAGATATTACAGTATGTTTCTTATCAGCCTTTCACATATTTTTAAATACAGGCTTGACACTTCCGTATCAGCGCAACTATCAAAAAACATCTCCTTTTCTGCGCGCTTTATCTTTGTGCCAAATTCAACTATAAAGCTTATATCTTCTTTTTTTCAGACGCCAAAGGAACCGGAGGACTGGCAGAAGATCGCCAACCTCTTCTGGCAGCGGTGGAACTCTCCGCACTGTTTGGGGGGTGGGGGTGGGGGGGTGGGGTGGGGTTTGGACAGTAAACACGTTAAAGTTCGGATGCCTATTAACTCCGGCTCCTTGTATTTTAATTACAAGGGCCAGTTTTCCATAGTCCTTATGGCGCTTGTGGATGCCAACTACCTCTTTCGCTAGGTAGACATCGGAGTGGAAGGTCATGTCGCCGCTTCCATTAGCTCTCCTCGGCACCGATCTTAAGGCGCCATATGTGATCATCAGCGACGACACCTTTTCGCTTGACGAGCACCTGCTCAAGCCCTTCTCCAGGTGCGGGTTAACCGACAGAGAGGCGGTCTTCAACTACCGCCTCAGCAGGGCCAGGCGGGTGATGGAGAACGCTTTTGGCATCCTTGCTAACCGATTCGGCTGTCTGCTCAACCAGATGGTCCTGAATCCCGACGCTGCCGACACTGTCGTGATGGCGTGTTGTCTCTTGCACAACATGCTCCGGCAGCGGTGTGGCCGAAATTACATCCCGGAGGGCGCCGTCAATGACAAGGACAGTGAGCATTATTTTGTCCCAGGGAAATGGAGAAGAAACAAGGAGCTGCCGTCAATATACCCGCCGTCGGCAGGAAGCCAAACAACATCAGCCAGCAGTCTCGTGAAACACTTGCGGACTTCTTTCAGTCGCCGACAGAATGCATGTTGTGGCAGCAACGCGCAATCGATGAATAGACTGGCTGTATTTACGCAGCGCTACATGTCTGAAACTGCTAATTATATAAGATATTATGTTATACAAATTGTCACTCTAGAGCTGGTGAAGTATTCCACCTCATGTTCATCAACATTGTGCCGTAAAAGAAATATACGTAGCTACTTCCTGATTCTGTAAATATTTGTAGACACTTAGATGCGAAGATATATGTATGAGAGTGCTGGCTTTGTCAGATAATGTATTACCCAAAATTTAACCCTTGCAATGATGAAGTTTTCCACCTCTTACTGGTTTCGTGTTGAAACATACACAACTGCTACCTGTCTTTGTAAATATTTTCAGATACTTTCTATTTGTTGCTCCTGAATCACCTGCAGTTTTAACAAACGTCTAGCATGCATTCAACCAATAACTATTTTCCATCGCCCTTTAGTGTCTGCGTAAATGCTTTCTGTTGCTGAAATGCTTGCATGCAAACTTTATGCATATTTTTACCATCTATATCATCTATATCTACATGTATACCAGGGGTCTACTCGGGCTACTCCCGGAAACATTAAAGAGCATCTTATTGAAAAGTTTAATCTATCTTTCATTATAATTTTGCGGCTGATATGTGTACAATAACAAGTCTTATCGCTGAAATGGAATGCTATATCTCAAGATGAATGAGTACCTATAAAACTTTTGTAAAAACCTTTGAAAAACTTTGAACAACGGATCATATGCCGACCGCATTTCAGATTGCCAATGCCAAATATCTATTGTCTGTCAAGAGGCTGTGGCCCGCCGTAGTACATGCAGTCCCCCTGGTCCACTGGTTGTGCCGATTGCCCTTCCAGCCTGATTCTGGCTGCAGCTGAAACTGGAGGGTATTTTGCTTGCGCCACAATGCGAGGCTGTTGCTGTGCAGTGGGGCTGACATTCTGAATTGGGTAGCGATGGCCGGGAGACACTGAGAATAAACTGTTCAGGTTCGGTGACGTGATAACCTGCTGTGTGTAGGCGACACCACTACCTTGTCATGGCCACTGCCATTGGCCATGCTTCGTGCTAAGGGCTATGATGTTCACGTGTTCCTTGAAGTCCTCTCTAAGCACGGGGTCCTTTATTGCCCACACTTTGCCCACAAGCAGTTCTCCCCACAGGTCGTGCTCATCTCGCGCCAGAGTTGCTGCTACTATGGCGGAGGCGGAGGGTTGGTCTGGTTTAATTGAATTTGCGAGGTCGATCAGAACTTCGTTGTGCTGCATTTCTACTTTGGCCGCCACTGCGGATGCTGCATCAGCAGCCGATTGTTTTTTCGGTTCTGGCGCCGACTTGGGTTCAAAAGTGTTTCTGCTGGTGCTGCAGCTACCGCTGCTGCTACCACTGCTGCTACCACCTCTTGCTCTTCGTTGTCGGTCAGTCCTGCTAAAGCCTCGTTCTCCATGGTGACGCCAACATCCAATGCCTGAACCAAGTCAATGACCTCACCGTTGCAGATCACGGCTATGGGTTGTAGAGCTGGGGGCTGGGGCGCAACAGCTCCTTCGTTTCCTATGTCGGGCAGTAAGCCGTCGTCATGTGCGTTGGCGTTTTTGGCGACCGCTTGAACCGCTTGAACCATCTGAGGAGGCTGATCGGCGACTGGTGCATCAGCAGCAGAGACACTGTTGCCGGCGGCTGCATTTTCGACGGCATAATTACCGACGATCCTGTTATCAACATCATTAATGGTGCCATTTGCGCTGCCATTTGCGGTGACAGGTTCATCAACATTTGCAGCTTGTTGACCTTCTGGAGCCTGTACAACCACATCGTCTGCTGCGTTGCCTGCCGCTGGACGGTTGGCTTGAGGAGCGGGAGCTGGATCCTGCGGGGGGATGTATTTTGGTACAAAACCGGGTAGACCAGGACCAACATCGTCATCGGAGCTCTCCTGGAAAAAAAACTTTATTATGGATTCAGCAATCAGACATTAATCATTGTTTTTTCTTTTCAAATTCTTGCACTTCACTTCCCCGTGCCGGCTAAGAATAGAATTTTCATTTTCAGCAGCTTAGACGAATATGAAATAACCTTGTTCTCCACCGGATCTCAGACAGACTGGCCAGATATCTAATTTCTAGATGAAAATGTAATTACTAATCCTCAATTATATAGCTATTTCTATTTGCAACGTGTTTGCCAGCCTTGCTAAGCTGACGAAAATGAAGTGCAAAGCTTTGCCGGGCTGGAGAACTGTACCCAGGTCGCTGGCATGAAAATAAAGCCATCACACAGGTAACAGGGAGTTAAAGTTATCTCTTTTTAACTGAGTCTCTGTGGACAAGTCGGTTAGGTCTGGAACTTGGTCCCAGCAGATTCAGTTATCGAATCCCATTCATATCTTTTCAATTTCGTCAACCGGGTTGAAAAGCGGGTCGTCAAGGCGCGCGGGCGGCCGGGGTTCAATTCCACACCCCGGCGAAGATATCTTCTCTTTTTCATTGAATTCAGTTATCAATCCCATCAGTATCTTTTCCATTTTCATCGATCGTGGGGGCACGCGGGCGACCGGGGTTCAATTCCCCAACGAGGTAAAGAAGTAGATAACTATAAATCCGGTTATATCCTATTGGACATGAAATAGACTTATATTTAATGAATACCATACTTTGATAGTGACCAGAGTGTGCAGATATCAGTACAGATCTCGGTGGCTGAATGGATAAGGTGTGTGCCTCCCATGCAAGCGATCTGGGTTCAATTCCCCGACCCGGCAAAGCTTTGTATTTTCATTTTCATCAGCTGGGGTTCAGTTATTGAATACTGTCCAAACTCTTTTGGCACGATTCAGTTAAAAAAAAAAAAATGAAAGAGATATCATCATTTTCATTTTTTCGTCCATATGCATCTAGATAGGCTCTAACCTGCATCGGTTAGACGTTGCACTGCTGACACGGGAAATCAGTTATTGAATCCCCTCCCCTATTCAATTCTTTTTCATTTTCGTCAGCATAAAAAAAAGACTTTCAGTCGTCGAATCCCATTCATATCTTTTCTTTTTTGTCGAACCTCCCATTCAAGTGGATAGGGTTCTATGCCTTGACAAAGTTAAAGTGAAAGATTTGCTATCGCTACAGGTGCCAGTGCCTGAACAACGAAAAATGAAAATATTATACTTGCATTGATAAAGACCACAGGGAGTTAAAGTTATCTCTTCTTAACTGAATCTCAGTGGACGCCTGTTTCTTTCATTTTCGTCAAAAATGACGAAAATGGAAATATTTTACTTCACTGGGCCTGGGAATTGAACTCAGATCGCTGATATGGGAGGCGGTCAACTTATCCATTCAGCTACAGATATCTGTACTGATATCAAATCTTTCACTTTCAGTGAGCTGAAGTGGTATCTCCCTGATCCTATTATTATATAAATGCTCGGGTTTGTTGAATTCATTTCATTAGTTTAGATAGAGAGGAAAGGATGTTAAAAGTTTTCTCTTTTTAACTCTGTTGTCTGTGCGATGTCCCAATGCATACCAGCGCAAACCAGCAGCGGGCAGTGGACGAAAATGAAAAAGAGATGGCCGGGATTTGATAACTGTATCTGCCGTGACCAAGTTCCTCAGCTATCCACTGGGCCACGGCGATTCAGTTAAAAAGAGATAACTTTAACTCCCTCTGATCTGTGAGGTGGAGCTTTGCATTTTTGGCCTGGCAGAGTTCATTTTCTGATTGCAAGAAAATATATTTATATTCAATGGATCTAATACATTTCTAGATACCAGAGTGAGTTCAAGTTTTCACCTCTCAACTAAATCTCGGTGGTCTAGTGGTTAAGGTGTTGGACTAGCAGTTTGCTACTACAAGATTTCAAAAGCAATAGGCAGGTCCCCCCGCAAGGATCAGATGAAGTTCAAGTTCCCCTCTCTCTCAATAATTTTTTTTTTCAATTTCCTCACAATCCCCGGTGACCTTGGTTCATTCGGCCACGGAGACTCAGATAAAAGAGAGATAACTTGAATTCCATCTGATGTGTGCGTGAACGACCGAGGTCGGGGAATTGAACCCTGGCCGCCTGCACCCCTCCACAATTGATGAAAATGAAAATAAATGAATGGGATTCGATAACTGTATCTGCCGGGAACAAGTTCCAGACCTAACCGACTTGGCCACAGCGATTCAGTTAAAAAGAGGAAACCTGATCTCCCTCTGATCTACGGTTAGTTGGTGACAATTTTACCAGCGACCCGGTGAAGAAATAGATATCTGCATTTTCATCGGCGTGCCAGTGAATTGATTTAACTGAGTTTAACCAGCCACAGAGACATTTGATGATATAATAACTTTCACTTCACAGTATGAACGGACCATAGTGAGTATTCACCAAACTAATCTATTGGTGGACGAAAATGAAGAAATATGAATAGATATATATCCAGAAGGGGTTAAAGTTTTCTCTTCTTAATGTGTCTCTGTGGCGCAGTCGGTTATACATTGCACTGCTGCCATGGGAAATCAGTTATCGAATCCCCTCCCATCAGTAGAGACCAGAGGGGGTTCAAGTTTTACCTTTTTACTGAGTCTCTGTGGCTTAGTCGGTTAGACATTGAACTAATGCCACGGGAAATCAGTTATCGAATCCCAGACCTGGTGCATGTCTTTTTCATTTTTGTCAGATGTTTTGGGGCGTTCGGGCAGTCCGGGTTCAATTGCTCGACCCAACGAAAATATCTTCTATTTTTTCGTCATGTCAATGTCCAAACGCATATCGGAGCAAACTTTCTCTCTGCCGTCTTGCGGAATTGAACACGACCGCGTGCTTACCCATCTCCATCTCCATAGGGAACGCAAGCATTGTAGAAACCAGAGGGAGTTCAAGTTTAATCTTTTTAACTGATTCCCAGTGGCGCAGTCGGTTAGACATTGCACTGCTGCCACGCGGAAACAGTTATCAAATCCCATTCATATCTTCTCTTTTTCCTCAAACCGACTACGCAATGGGGCGGTTGACGAAAATGAAAAAGACATCCCTGGAGCGGGGAATTGAACCCAGATCGCTAACATGGGAGGCGGGCACCTTTTCCATTCGGCCACAGAGACCTGTACTTATATCAAATCTTTCATTTCCAGTGATCTGAAGTGATACCTGCCTGATGCTTTTACTTTTACTATTGAACTCTGACCAATTCCCCGACCCGATGAAGACAAATGCTATCAAATATATCAAATCTTTCATTTTCATTTACCTCAAGTGGTATCTGGCTGTTGCTATTATTATATAGATGCTCTGGTTTGTTGAATTCATTTCATTAGTTCAGACAGAGAGGAGAGGATGTTAAAAGTTTTCTTTTTTTAACTGAATAATGGCAATTACAAAGTTTTATATCATCACCAGGCACAACAGACAATTGAATAGACCAATTGAAAATAACTCTAATTTCATGACAAAAAGGTATTGGTATGGAGGCTTGAAACCGATAATATTAAACCTCGCTGACGTGGGAGGAGGACACCTTATCCAGCCTTGTGATGATATACTTTCAAAGTTAACCTATCTTTCAACAGTCACTGTTCCAAAATCAGTCACGATTAGCCTAGGCCAATGAGCCCTCTGTTGATTCCAAATTTTGGAAAACTGCTCAGTTGATACTTACTTGGTTGATGGCAGTATCTACACATATATTTATGTGATTTCAAATTTTGAGATTAATCTGTATCTGGGAAACTTTGCATGTTTTGTAAGTGGATCTTCAGAAGTTTATATCAGTACCATGGCATCTTTTCATGTTCGTCAAGAAATCAATGTTTGGAGCAGAAAGATTGAAGTTGATTGATAACAGATCAGTGCAAGCTAAAGTTTGTGCTCTTCAAGTGGAGATAACGGGAAAGCTGAAGCTGAATAAAACATTATCCTAATCTGTAGCTACACCGATTCACAAGGATGAGGTGCTAATAGGGAGACGGAGACATTCCACAATGATTACTTTGGCATTATATCATGATTGTGAGGCAAAGCCAATACTTCAGTAGCAGATGGTGCGGATACCTAGACACAAGTGCATGCATTTTAGCCAAGGTGAGGTTATTTACAGGGTATTAACAGATATTGGACACTAACCACCACAACTACAACATTTAACTTACTCCAGGCTGTAGCCCAAATCTGGAAGACAGTTGTAAGAGATAAATACTTTTACAGTATTTGCCTCTTCTGCAGTATAATGAGATATGGCACTCGGCTGCTGCAGAAAGTTACAGCAATAACTGTAATGTGCTGCCGCTTGGCTTCAACTCAAGCAACTTGCTGAAGTTCGTCCCGAGGGTCTCGAGGTGAACCTCAACCACTTCAACTGTACAACAGAATACTAGATTTTTGACTGCTAGTAATACACTTTCAACATTCACGCACCGATGTAGCGTGACCTATTTTCTTGTTTTGCTTTTTCATTGTCAACGCCATCTTGTTTTTCGCCATGCGGGTGACCGGGTACCGGCCTCTAAAGTAGCATGTTTTACACCCATATAGGGTCTCAAAACTTTGAAAAAGAAAACTACTCTATGCCCATCTACCCTGTCATCATTACCTCATACATGATTTCTCAATTCTATTTGCATTTATCGAGTAATACCGAAGAAGATAATCGGCGTCATGAAGGAAATACTCACCGGACACTGCCAGCCGCTTGGCGATCCGAGTTAGGGCTCTCTGTTTCTTGTCCCTGTTGCTGTAATTTGGATGACTTATGTCGTATAAGATGTCACAAGCCTTCCGACATTCTTGTTTTGTGAGGTGAAGTCTACTCTCTTTCTTTACACGGCGCTGTCTGCCCGCTCTCTGAACCACACATGTCCTTACGCAAGAATATCTTGAACTACATGACTGAAATACTGTCACCTAATTAGCCAGTGGTACCTGTGACTTCACAATTGCAAGCAGCACCGGTTAATGGTGTTTTGGCTGGCAAAATGGCTGCATTCCACATGGCGAAAGCGGCTGCCGCTGACGTGCGCCGCTGCGACAAAATTTACGGACATGTTGGTAAATTTATCCGCGGCAGTTTCGGCAGCGGTGCAGATTTCAGCGGGCTGCATCGGCACCGATGCCCTGTATTCCACACACCGATGTCAGCGGGTGGCACGCCAACTTTTTATCAGCACCGCAGAAAGTGTATCGGCGTCAAATCTGTGCCGCACACTCGGTATGTGGAATACGGCCTTAAATTGTCATACACAGGATGCTATGTTAAAAAGTACTTACTTTGCATTCTGGGCACATTTGAGCCTTCCTATTATTCCCTCTTTCTTTTGAAGCCGCCCATGTTTTGACACCAGTGTCCACATTACTGCCTTTGTACTCACCACAGGTCATCCCCTCATGCCAAGGTGCCATGCAGTCAAGGCACCATTCATGGAAACACTCTGGGCATACTAATATAGATTCATACTTTTCATAGAAATCCAGCACAGGATTATCAACTGATAAAATGTAATCACAGAAAGGGCAAGCTTTCCTTGATTTGTACCTGCTTGCCTTCACACGTAGATAACTGAGTCTTTTGCTCTTATCTAAGTTTACAACTTTTTTTATAGTCACAGGATCTAGTAGTTCTAAGCATGAGTTTCCAGGACATTTAATGTCAATGACTCCTTCATCCACTTTTCCCGAGATGTATGTATCCAGACAGTTGATGCAGATACTTGTCTTACAGCATGGGGTCTGCCATGACCATGGTTGAACCATGAGACAAGCCTCACACTCACCTGTTGTTAACGGTAATCCATTTTTATGTCTGAGAGTATCATCGCTGCGACTTATTGTGAAAATTCCTTCGTTACTTCCAGATGTCAACTCCTGCTGACCCTCTCCTGTTCCAAGATGTTTTTGCTCAGTTATCTTTACATATTCATCATTATTAGGATTTATTATTATACATGTTTCCTCCTTTAAAACTATGGTAGTTGCCATATTTCTCTCCAGTAGTCTCGGTCTGGTATGATTAGACTATGAACTATACCTAACAGTTTAAAGTCTAGCTTAATATAGTTCCTGCTTACACCGCAGGATCTAATTGGTTGAGACCTGAAATGGGATTTTCCAGAAACCATCTCACCTGTTGTTTGCCCCACATAGCTAGACTTCCCACTCCGTAGACACCATAAACCTTTTGTACATGACTCCTCTTCAAATTTAACTGACTTTAAATCCATAAATCAAAAACTTAAGGCCTAATTACACTATGCGTTGGGTCCCTGTTTGCGTTGGGTATCATTGTGGGCATATTACACAACGCGTCTGACTCAATTTGAAGTAAATTACACTAGGCATATTGGGGTCATGTTGGGGTTGCATTGGGTCATGTTGGGTCACATTGTGCACCCAGTTTGAGTTTGATATTAATTTTTCTGTATTACACTTTGCATTGGGTCTCGAGATTCACGTTTGCTTTTTGCATGGCAAACACTGCTGGTGACCATGACTCACCTAAGGTCTCAGTGCATATATATGTCTAAGGGGCCATCCATAAAATTATGTCACACTTTTTCATGGTACTTTTAGGACATACCCTACCCCCTGTCACACTGTCACACAAGAAAAAAGGCTGAGTTTACATTCGTCATAAGTAATGTAAGTCAATATTGTCATCAATTTTCTCGATTTAAAAACTGTACTGAAGAGATATTGCTGCTTATAGGTCTGTTTAGAATGATAGATTCAAAAAAGTAAATCCAGTACATGGATATTGACCCTTCCATTCCCTCCCCCCTCTATTGACTGCCAATGCTGATTGAGAGTAAAGTGTACATTTGTATGTATGATTATATGACATCACTTTTTTATACAGGTTTTTACTCATCAATGATACATATTTTCAGCCTCCTCCGGCAGGGGAAACCCTAAAGAAAATACAACATTAAAACTCTCACCCTTTATAATGAAATATTTTTTGTTTGATTCATTACCACCTGGTAAACAGCTAAATATTGTTCATGTGCCCACCTCTTCACAAGGTCTATACACCATTCGCGTGATCCACCACTGTGCGGTCCTACTTGTCCTATTTTTCTTAAGAGATTAAAAAAATCCATAAATGTCCCTTTTTCTGATACACTGCACCATAGAAAGTCCCTATGTGAATGCCGGTTGGCAGTTGGACACAAATTATGCCCAGTACAATAGGGAGATATATTTCCCTATTGATAACAGCCATATAAAACTGTAAGGTTAGATTTGGAAAAGTTAGTAAATGAAATCAAGATTGATTTAAATATATACAATGTGTATCCTTGTTTGGTTTGTATTAGGCCTAGTGTGGTAGGCAACTGTATTTTCCTATTGTTCTAGCCATTGTGTGAGACAACCTTAAGTTTTATTTTGAATGTAAAATGATTATTATACTAAGATAGATATAGTATAACCAATTTCTGTGGCTCAATACATAGCATCACCTCAGGTCTTAAAAAAATCAAGATAAACTTTACATGACACACATACTTAATCTGGCTACACTCATGACCAGGGGATTTTTGTGTGTCACACAGGTTTGTCGTGCTACTTTTTACAGTTTTTACCTCTAGCTATGACATAGTCTGTTTGGTAAGAAGGTTACAGGGCCTGGAGGGTACTTTACTTCTTAAAGCCAAGCCTGGTTTTCACAGGATGCAGCTATTTGCTGATAACTAAGGGGGTTTGATCCCCATTTGCCAAGGCCTGAATGTTGTGAGCATTGTCAAACTCCTGATCCCAGAGATCCCTTTTGAATACATCCAACATATTTGATCTGTTCATGTGCATTATATACAATCCTGGTGCAGAAAGTGTTTGTGAAAATGATCCAATCCAATCCTAAGTAATCTTATTTTTCAGCGTGAATGGTATTTATTCAATTTTGTTAGACTGCAATAATAGTCATCCCAGAGTTTCACCTGCATGAGATAACATTTCTTGAGCTCTCGGTGATGGGAAAAATGCTACCCTGGTTTTGCACTGATCATGATGTTTACCAGTTAGTGCTTTTTTATTCAAGTTTTCCTCCTCGTATCATTGAGAGTTGGTCATCCTGGGCATGCCAACAATTATATTTAATTTCACATTATATTTCATTTTATATCAAGACCTCCTCAGTTGGGCCCTGAAATATGTGCAGAGTGCACCCCACAAACAGCTGACTCACTAACCTACCAAGGCCTACATTCCTATTTAAAAACATCCATATTATGGTGGTACAAAATCACAAAGCCAATCGCTAACCGGTCCTAAGTCGCCAGCCTGGGCCAATCAACCAGGTCACAAGCAGCATACACACAACTCTCAGTGCTGTGTTCCCAATCTTAGGGCCGTGGAAGCAGTCCTCTCTGTAAAAGGCCAATTCTAATGCATTATTTCTGTTCCTCTGTGATTGTGCCCATTGTAATTTTGCAAAAACTCAAAGAAGAGTTTTATATCCTTGTATAACTATTTGAAATCTATCATACATATATCTGATTAGTGTGTAACCATATTATATTTAGAAATATAACTATGTCTGTGTTGTGGTTTTAGGAGTCCAAATGCCTGTCTCTATAATTTCCCTATGTAACATAAGCACTCATGGCTCTTTAACAAGGAGAGATATAGATCAATGTGGCCAGTTGCCAGGCTACCCCTAACATATAGTCTGAGGGGTGTGAATAGGACAATAATATATCTTTCTGTTTTGGAAACAGGATAAGTGTAAAACAATACTAGGAATAGGTTATGTCTATGTCTCCCTGCACGGTGGGGTTACTGGTGGAGGCAGTGGGCCATGACCCAGGGTCGGTTAGATGTATGTTCACAGACACATTGGTATTCATTGAAAATGCTCAATCACAGAATTAACTTTCCTGTTTTTTTTCAATTGATATATGATAATATTTTTTTAAATCAAAGATCACAATTTGCCATAAATTGAAAAAAAAGAGAAAAAATATATTGATTATACCTTCTTTTTTATTGTACATGGGGACTGTTCTAGAGCCCAGCAATTCTGCACAATGAATAGAAAATGAGGTCAGTGTCTGTTGCAAAAATGCTCTAGTATATGTTCATTCATGGTAGTGGAACCTCTCAAATTCAGCAGAAATATATATTTTCAATGCAAAAGAATTGTAATATTCTTTAGAGTTAGAGCTAAGTATTGTAATCTCTCTAGTATTGGCAGGAGTACATTGTGAATTAGTTAAGCTAGTGTAGAAGCAACGCACCGAGTGGCACTCCTGTCTGTGGCTAGATACAGAGTATAGGGTTGTCGTAAATGGTGGCACCCCCACACTGGGACGATTGTAACTGAGATAGTTCACTCCTAGATAGGTACCAACAGGTACAAATAGGACTGCTAGATCACGATGTATGAAGTATCCAGCTTAGGAGGACATCATGAGATCAAGGGCTTTGCTATTTGCGATAGCTTTAGTATAGAATTAGGAATAGGATTAGTTTAATATAAATGAGAATGGGATGTATGTAAGGTTAAAAGAGGAGAAACTCTGATGAGTATTAGGATATCTGCGTATGGCACCAAGCCCGTGGCTGGCCCTATATAAGCAGTATGAGACTTAGGATGGACGAGCAGACCAATATAGACTTTGATCAGAATACATGGGAGCAATAGTCTAACAAGACGGATCATAACGGGTAGTGCTAAGAGCTGTTGGGTATCATAGACCTTGAAAGGGGAAGCTTAACTATAGCTATACCTGATTGGAATGTTACTGATGTTGTTAGCTTACGAGATGGATGGCATGTATTGTATGGATGGAATGACAATTTACTTGTATCTTTGTACAGGAATGAGCCCCTTTACTTAGACTCTCTACCATTGATGAATTATACGAACTTTCGAAATAAGATCCAATCAGATTAATAACAAAGAGCTAGCCAATACGAAGAGTAATAATGAAGAACTCCCCTAATTTCTATTGTAATCATCTTTATTCAATTATCATCAAGTTGCAAGCAAGTAAACAACATGTGATCAATATCACGCAGTCTAACAAAATATTGAACATATCCCCATAAGATGCAAGCGAGACTACCCAGGTATCAAAGGCCAGTGTTGTGCACATTGGTAACTCCGGATCCAGGGTGCCATGCATGTGTTTTAAACTCGAGTATAACTCGGGATTCTGCGGGCTGAATTTCTGGTGTTTCCCACAAGTTTTTGACATGAGTTTTCACATGTAAAACTTGTGTTTTTGTCTTCTCTAGTTAAAAAAAAATAATGAAAGATAGTGGGGTTTGAACCCAGGACCCCTAACACATATTTCCAGCACTCTACAACTGAGCTATAGCAGATTGATGTACTGAGGAGGCAAGATAGATGTATTTGAAAAGTTTAGAACATAGATATCTACTGGAAATTGAGCATGTGGATATGCAAGAGTTGCATCATAATTTCATTTATCATCATAGATAGTAAATTAAACCAGTTATATCTTAATGGCATATATGCTGCAGGTAAGGGACATGAAGGGGGACAGGCAGAAAATGTAGAGAATTAGAGGTATGGGAGCAGAAGAACAACAAGTTGGGAAAGGATATGAGAGGATCCCCTGGGGTAGGGCACGTATAAGGTAGTTTATAGTCATTTGGTATGTATGGGTAAGGTTAAGGGCAAGAACAAGCAACATTTCAAATATAATAAAGGTCTCTTATTTATATATGAATTATATGACAGTTGCTGAATAAGTCAAAAGTCAGACAAACCAAAATATAATGGTGTAATATAAGGGAGTGAATATGTGGAACTCATCAGACCATGACAATTTCTGAAAGTTTAGTGTCTGGTAGGCTGGTGAAAATGAGCTGACTGACCCAGATCTGCCTGTGTGAACAATGACTTATGTCCAAGCTCTGGGCTAGGTATTGAAGAGGAGGGGAGAAGAGAAAAAGTTGTTAGTACTTGAAAGACTGTAACACTCCATGGGAAATCCAAGCTTATTGCATGTATTAATAAGCTTGGATTTCCCATGGAACATCATGCTAGGATGTTTCATCAAGTCATTCATCTATATTAACATCTGTACAAATAGTTATATGTTGGTGAGATAGTCCACAAAGGCGGTTAGCAAAAACACCTTGCGCATATAATGAGTTGTATATAAATAAAATAAAGGAACAGTTACCAGATTGTAGAAGAAATTTCATAAAAGGTATTCGGAATTATATGGGTTACCGCATTACATAATGTAAATACAGCAGGGGCTTCTGGTAGGTGTAATATACCTGTTTAGCTACAGCAGTTAGGGAACATCTCCTAGCGAGCACGACTGCTTGGGATAAAATCACTAATCAGACTGGTATATATATGTGGGAACCGATGGTTAAGGGGGAAGAACTATTCGATACTGTTTGGATCAGTACAAGTCTTAAGGATTCGGGGGTTTGGATAGCCACATATATGGACATCTGGTGGCTAGTAAAGGAATTACATTGTTGCATGACCGCACGAAGCTGGGCGGACTCTACGGATGACACCTGCCTTCAAGTGATGTTAGTTATGAACCTAGGGCTAAGACAGACTGACAACACTGGCAATTGTACGCGATTGATATAATGCGCTGGCTATGCGGGAAAGGATACTCAGACTGCGGTATGGGTGAATAATCGTGTATTGTCCCCTAAACGGTACACCAACAATGCGGTAAATAGCCTATAAAAAAAAGGCTGCACATCAAAACGATACAATAACAATAGTACTAACAATAACAATTTTAAGCAGTTCAAATTATGCCGGAGAGGCGGCGGACGCTGATGACGTCATCGTGACGTCACGGTGTCTCCGTAACCAGGCGACGGTTGCTAGGCTACCTGGAGCCGGACGGGCGCCGCAGCGCTTATATGGCCATTGGCACAATGTCTCTTATATCCACTAATATACATAACTCATCCAAGCATTGTCTGCGTCATGGACATGAGTGCCCATCTTGTGGATTAGTCTACCACTTAGCTAGCAAGAATAAAGGAAGTTGCCTAAGACAATCGAAACGATAAGTAATAGCAGTACACAAACTAATAGGTAAATACCTATAACAAAAACTAGCATTCAATAATGATATAACAAAATAACTTATTTTATCTTTTTTTTTTCATATAGCAAATAAATTGATGATTCAGCTATCATTACCCAGCCATCATTACTTTTTAAAGAAAGGTAGTATATGGTGCATTATCTTGTTTAGATTGAAAAGAATTTTCTCATGCACAATCTATTTACTCTTAAAAAAGAATTATGGCAGAGTCATCAATCTACTTGCCATATGTAAATATGTTGATTCATTACTTAAACCACAAATCAAAAGTGAATAATGTATTCACAAAGATCCCCTCAACCCAGCAGCCCTCAATGTACACCCAGTGTATACAAAATATACAGTCCCTACCTGACCTGTATCCCCTGCCCAATATAGCAGGTAAACCTTACACCTGACTGTAAGGGGTTACCTGGTTAAACTGACCAATCAGTGACCAGTAACCAGGGACTACCGGTACACAAATCATACTGAACCAACAAATTCATTGTGAACTGGGACAGTAAAAATTGAGATGGAAACTTGGACCTACCTGACACTCGTCTGTGGTCAATCAAGGAGAGAGCTTGTACTGTCCCGTCTTCCGACCAGTAATACGATTAATTTCACTATGATTATTGGATATCTTTGTATATTAAAGTTTCCTAGTAACTCTTTTATTCAATATCTTATTGATATTTCATTATGATTGACTAAGGCTATTTAACAAACCATTGGCTTGGGCCAGGACATCATAGATGAACTACAAAAAAAAACTGTGAACATTGAGACTAAGGTATTTTACCAACGTGGAGCTACTATTTATTCTATCATCGAGGCAGCAAAGAATGAGATACTAGTGACAGTGCCAGATATGGTATACTTCGGCGTTGGAGTAAATGATCTTTCTGTCAGACACAAGGACGGTAAAATAACAGCAATATTTAATGAAGTTGGGAACCTAGTGGAGGTATTAGAAAATAGATTGTCCAATGCCAAAAATGAGCTCTCAAAACTATGCCCCAAAATAGTTATTTGCCATATATTAGGACTGGATATCAATGTCTATAATAAAACTGTTGATTTTGAAGACCAAATGGACAAACAACAAGTCATCAACGGAGCCCTTCCGTTTCTAAATACAGCCATAGACTCAATAAACATTGACACTGGGGTAATTGGACCCTGGCTAATGGATACAATACACAATCTGACCCAGGGAAGAAGGATTCACAAATATAAAAAGCTACGTGATGGACTCCACCCGTCTGAACCTACTCGAAAAATATGGGCTAAAAAAATTGTTGATTCAATGTGGAAAATTGTATAAATTTACGATTTGTAAATATTTTGTGCTGATTGTATATCTTTTATAATTCTTGAAAGGATATAGATGTAGCTTATGTCTGATTAATCTCGTATGGGATAATCAATTCACATAAGCTCAAAATATTCTCTAATTTATTGTCTGTATAATATTACAATTTGAATATTAACTCTAGTATGGGTCAGATTATTCTCGAATGGGATGATCTAATGTCACATACAGTTCTTGATATTTGAACTGTTACCTGTCCACTGGTATATATACATCAACTGTTATTTTTTGTTATTTCCTCACGTTTGAAATTTTTTCTATCAAAAATCTGACTTATGCAATTCCTACTCTCACCCCTATCTCGTGCCATAAGGATTGAAACCATGCTGAGAAATCCAAGAGATTCACTCTCAGCTTATTTTTCTAATTTTGAGAACATGTACACACACAAATGGTTTCGATTTTTATTGATTACAAATACTCAAAAATTAAAAGCCTCTATTGACCTTACGTGGACTAAGGACCATCTGTTATTCTATTATAGCTAATCAGATAGGTAATGGTAGAGGCCTACACTTTGCTCATTTAAACATAAGAAGTCTATGGAATAAATATGATCAATTAAAAATATATTTGAATAACAACAATTTCTCTATCATAGGAATTTCGGAAACATGGTTGAACTCAATCATACCCAGTAATTTAATCAATATACCTGGTTATATATGTATTAGAAATGATCGAGCATGGTCAGATAACCTAAATATATCTACAGAAAAAGGTGGTGGTGTTTGTTGTTATGTAAAATCGAGTTTAAACTGTTCTGATAGTGAATTATGTAATTTAAATGTTTCGGATAAGAATGGTGAATATTTATGGCTTACACTGTCTCATCCTCATATGAAAAAGATAGTTGTATGTAATTTGTACAGGCCTCCTCAAGGAAATGTGCAAGAATTTTGTAATTATCTGGAAAACTGTATAGAGGCCTTAAATCAAAAATATGAAAACAACTATGAAATATTTTTGATTGGTGATTTCAACATTGATTACTCGAATCACCATCATCCTAATACCAGGACTTTAAAGTGGTTTGAAGGATTAACAGGCCTGACTCAAATCATAAATGGTACAACAAGATATTCATCAATTAATTCAACTATTGATTTATGTTTCAAGAATTGTACACATATTAATCAATTTGGTATAATGGATGTAAATCTGAGTGATCATCAAATGATTTATGTTTCAAGAAAACACCAAACAAAACTCAAATGTAATACATCATTTATTGGTAGATCTTACTTGGATTTCAATCAGGAACAATTATTACAAAATCTGAGTAATAATGACTGGACACCCTTTTATAATTTGACAAATGTCGATGACTGTTGGGATTATTTTATTAATTTGGTAAAACATGAATTGGATATTCAATGTCCTCTTCAGAATATTATCATTAGAAATATTAAAGATCCCTGGATAAGTAATGAATTTTTGGAAGAAGTCAAGGATAAGGACAGATTATTACGCAAGGCTAAAATAATTAACCTGCAGGAAGACTGGACAAATGCTAAAACAGCTAGAAATAGGGTTAATCTATTAATTAAAAACGTCAAAGCAGATTTTATTCAAGAAAATTTGCAAGAAAATTTGTCTGATTCTAAAAGATTTTGGAAAAATATTCAAATGATAATTCCTAACTCAAAATCTTCCAAGGCACAGTCTGTCCTTATCAATGACAATAATGGTTTACCAATATCTGATCCGAAATAAATGTCAAATTTTATGAATACATTTTTTGTAAATGTTGGTCATAATCTTGCTAAAGATTATAACAGACGTTGGTTTTACACAAGTGTTATTAACGAGAATTTAATTCCTGATTTTTCAACTACTGAAGAAGAAGTTGTAAGTCTTTGTAAAAACATTAAATTATGTAAGTCTTCTGCTATAGATGATGTTCCAACCAAAATCCTTAAACCAGTATTTTTAACATTGAGTCACCAATTAACATTATCTGTTTCAATCACCCTTATGTAGACCTATAATCCCTAAAAAGACTTAAGAACTGTATAACTGTGACCCGTGTTGACGAATTGAGTCGGATGTCGCACAGGGACGAATTTCAGTTAGGTATACCATCAGAAAATACTAATTATTAGCTTTAAAACAAGGTATAGCATGTCTAGATCTGATATCTAGGGCTTGAGATAAGTTGTGACGAAAATAAAAAGAACCGTGCCTATGCGGGTATAAGAAACTGAGATAAATGAGTTCAAAGTTTTTCTTACCGCGCACTACCGCGGTCCTTCAGTAAAACCCTAGCAACGTATACTTGTAATCAATCCTTGTTCTTGAAACTTTACATAGTCAAATGACTGTAACGTCCTTATTACTGTTTTATTTCCCATAATTCTTGCGTGTGATGAAAGATCATCTTGCAATGTCATTTTCTATATAACATTTTGTTAACATTTTTCATTGTTTGCTTAGTTATTCATACATTTACAACTTACCAATGATTTTCAATACCATAGGGGGTTAATGTGTCCCTCACAAAATTGTATTCATTCACAAGTAGTCAGCACAAGGCAAGTTACGACGTGGACCCCCTCCATAAATAGCCACCCTGCAACGTCCGTGTGTAAATGGAAACCCTAGTCGTGGGAACTTGTGGTCTGAAACGCTGAAGAGATTGGAACGCACCCCAGTTTGAGAGTTGGGTTTGATATAGTTTACCACTTAACACTTTTATTTTCCATATGGTATTTGAATAATTTTATTAGAATACATATTCAAAGTTACCATATTTTCCTTGATAAATAAGAATGATATATACTTAGAAAAACATATAATAATTTATACAGACAGACAAAGAGTGACTGCTTTGGAAAAGGGATGATTCCCCTAAATGATCACTTTTGTCATGCTGCAATGCCAGTTAGGAACAAAATAGATGTCACTGAAAATGCAGTCCTGAATCATATTTACATGATTTTATAAAGAATATCTCAAAATCTTTCTGCAAAAACTTAAATGTTTTCTTCAAAACATCTAAAGAATAAGTTAAAAATGTAAAAAGTTAAACAACAAATATTGAAAGAAAACACACAAATTGTTCATACTCATATCAATAATGTTTTTATTTAGAACATGCATGGATATCAACTGCATCATAATATAACTTCTAACAGACTTCAATTTGATCTACAAGAAGAACTCAAACTCCTTTTAAGAAAACAGCAAAGTCAATATAAAGTTATCATTGTTAAACACGTGTCCTTAAAGTGTTCTTAAATCAATTTTGGTTACGATTTGTTGTTTGACATTGGGTTATGGACAAAATAAATAATACAGTGTCCCTCATCTGTGACACTTACTGAAAGTTTAATGACAAGTGGTGATATTGTTCATACCCCTTACCATGTGTGTAAGGTTGAGAAGCCATCAAATCATACAGTGATAGTGTAAAAGTAAAGCTAAAATGCTTAAAATCTGTAATTTTGAGACAATATCATATTATCATTTGTCCTTTTCAGACCTGGATAGAGAGAATTGAAGGGTGCTACATGATGACCTGCAAGGCATGTGACACCCAATTCTGCTACGACTGTGGTGTCAAAACCCCTCACTCTGTTTATTCTACTTGTGTCCATGTGGGTGCTGGTGTACATCAGGAGAGGAATCTGGTGCATGTGCAAAGACCCCTCCCCCATGTGCAAAGACCCCTCCCCCATGTGCAAAGACCCCTCCCCCATGTGCAAAGACCCCTCCCCCATGTGCAAAGACCCCTCTACCATGTGCAAAGACCCCTCCACCATGTGCAAAGACCCCTCTACCATGTGCAAAGACCCCTCCCCCATGAGCAAAGACCAATCCATCAACCACAGTCTCGAGAGAATAGAGTCAGTGTGTGCCGTCAATGGATATCATTAATACTATGTAATTATGCTGTTTACTATATCTATATGTTGTTATAAGAATGCCTGCTGGTGCTGTATTGGGCTGTTGATCATGCCCTCGAGCAGCCTGAAGGCCTGAAGCTATAGAACAAGGGTTTTTGCAGCTGCTCTTTGGCATGATTCTTTTAGTTTACCATTTGTTACATCATTTGGAAAACATTACTTCTACAATCTAATTAAGGTGTTTAATGGTTTAGCAAATTTGAAATTGTCAGACATCCCTACATAATGACAATTCATTTAATAAAACATTTTTAAAGTTCTATTTGTTAGATCTGTTGTTTTTTTATATTATTTCTCTTTCACTGCTCTCTATATCTAATACTGAAAATTTTCCCTTTCAGCTGTGTCTTCACTGCTTACACTGGTTATTTTTGCTTACATCCCTATATATATACACATAAGCACACTGACAATTAGTTTGACCTGTCTGCTCGTGATACTAGGAATAACCCTCTTGGGTTGTACTATTTTTCTAGATCCTGACAGGAATGGTTCACCTGAACGTTAACTCTGAATTAAAATGTCTGTTTCTTTTATGAAAGAAGAAAGAAAATTGAGAGTGATCTGAAGTTATATCACAGTTATATCATTTTTACTGTATTTCAAATATTTGATTAAAGAATCTGTGTTAAATAATTGAAATGAAAAGTAATGAGAAACTGGTTCATCCTTGGATCTAACCAGACATCTTTTGTAAAGCAATATGATTGTTTAGGTGTCTCAATTGACACAGAATTAAAGTTTTAACTATTGCTTTGTAAAATGAAAAGGTTAGTTAAAATAGACATTTTACGTTATTCAAGATATGGAGATGTATCACTGAATTTAGTGTATCACTAATTTACAAAGTTAAAGACCCCATTTTATAATTATTGAATATGAAATTTTTCTTCTGGTGTCATTGTCAACCGGCAATAGAAAAAAAAAATCATATATTCAAAAATGACTGTTTTTGTGTGTATGTTATAAAATTGGATTGCAACACTATGTTGAAATATCGGTACTTCATAACTATTAAGTTTAGACCAACATAGGAGACCTCATTTACTTTCACTGACATGTGTACATAGCATGAAACCAATTGAAAGGAAAAAAGATATAAAAGCTACATGATCTGAGAATAGATCTATTTGCTAAACTGAAAATTCAACAGTAGGAAATATAATACAAGTCCATTTTATGTTGTATGTACATTGTGGAATTGACTGATGTCTGATGACCAGAAAGGTGATGATATATATGCATTAGAGGCTAAATCCAAAATGTTATATAAAACTATGGAATATTACTGTAACAATTTTTTCTCAAATGGTTTATTTTCCTGGTTTATCTCAACTTAGACCTGTCTCTTGTAAAGTCAATCATAGAAAGAATACATTCATACTGTTGGGTTGCATCATTTTTATTTCACAATTGTTTCCATGATAATTTCATAACAGCATATAAACATTGTTAACAGGGAATTGTGTAATCAACATGACTATTGATCTCTAGTTAGGCACATTGTTGACATAAGTAGAGTTGACATAAAGTCACATATATTCAAATAATACTCGGGATATATAAGGGCTTATACTTGGACAATAAATCCAAAGTTTTACAATAGCATTGTTTATGAAGTTGCTTTTTCCATGACTGCTAAAATTCATCATAGCTGTTTAATTTTCTCATATGTACCGGTAAGTCACACCAGTACCGTAGTGATAAATATTACCTTTCACAGGAGCGAAAATGTAATATCTAGTATGTATTAATGTTATCTTGTTGAAGTTGCTAATTCAAAACTGCTGTTATTGTATTTGAATTTTTCCATCTTATTTTTTAATGTTGCCTTGGAAAACCAGTCCTGAACTTGATTGATGGTATTTGATAATCAAAATATACAATCAAAAATCACTTAACCTTCATTTTTTGTAGCCTTTTTACAGTTATATCAAACTACAGTTGACTTTTGATTTAATGGAATCATAGTTCAATAGACATCACCCTTAGATGGGGAAAAACCTAAGTCCTGGTAAATTATCTTTATAATATGTCAAAATAACAAGGTACTAGAAAGTGTTTGCAGACAAGAGTAAGGATAAGCTGGAGGTATGAAGAGGAGCTGAAGGTGGTGGTCACACCTAGAAGAAAGTAGCAGCAATCATTAATATTAGGTGTGATGAGGAGCAGAAGGTGAGTACTGGTGGTTGCACATAAAACAAAGAAAGGGCAGCAAGGAGGTGCCGAGGTGATCTGAAGATGAACATTCTCCTAGAATGAAGCAAGGGCCGTTTAGAACGACTATGATGACATTTATGATTATTATGATTATGAATTAAAGTTATATTTAAGTATTATAACTTGGAATTTTGAGCCTTCCATTTAGTATGTATGCAAATTTTCCAATATCTCAGATTTCCCATCCTCCCAGGGGCAAAAATATGCATTAGATTTGCAAGCCTGTAAACCTGTAAAGCTCCGAATTTGGGACACACCTCCCCCTAGGAATCTTGTAGCTTTTCTTATGCATTTAAGTGAATTCTTAGACATCATTAATATAATTTTTTAACTCAACAGGGTCAAAAATTCAGGGCTGTCCTAGGAAATGTGGGACACTTGGCAGGACTGGATTCGTAAGCAAATTTTTTAAAATCTCAAAGTCCCCCTCCCCCCTGATGCGTACTTACTTAATGGAAGGCCCCTTTTGTAAAAATGAAAATGTAACAGTGATATAAACAGGTGTAATTATGTGACAAGGGGGGCAACAAACAACAGAGAGGTGCACAAAGGCAGTTAGTAAAAAACACCTTGTGCATATGATCAGTAGTATATAAATAAGAGGAAGAAACAGCCACCAGATCATAGAAGACAAAGAGTATTCGAAATTATACAAATTATTGCATTATGTAATGAATATATGCCAGGGGCTTCTGGTAGGTGTAATATACCTGTTTGGCTATGGCAGACGGGTTATACCTCCCAGTTAGAAGCACCGCTTGGGAGAAAATCAATAATTGACTAATATTTATATATATGGGAATCTGCAGTTTAGAGGGAGAGAGCCATTTGATTCCGTTTGGGACAATACGAGTCTTAAGGATTCAGGGGATTGGATAGCCATATACTTAGACATCTGGTGACTAGTAACGGAACTATACTGTTGCATGACTGCGGGAAGTCCAGAAGACTCTACGGACGAAGCAGGCCTTCTAGTAGTGCCTTTTGTGAGACCGGGATTAAGAGGCTGTAACCACACTGGCAATTGTAAAATAATTGGAACATCCACTAATAAACTTGACTCTCAGCCAAGCATTGTCCGTGTCATGGATATGAACTCCCATCTTGCAGATGAGCCTACCACTTGACTAGCAATAATAAGGAAGACCAACTGAGACTGTTTCGACAACAAAGTATTAATAGTTTCCCATTTAATAAGCAAACACCATAAACAAAATCTAGCATTCAAAGGGTTGTAAGTCCATCTGCTAATCCCTGTCCATCCCCTGGATCTGCATCTGTCCACTCTGAGTTAAACGGGCAACACTCTTCAATGGCCAAACATTAAGTCACCTGTACATGTAGTCCCCTTAGGCGAGAGTCACCTGTATATAGAGTAATATAGCCTGAGATTATTCAAAATTCAATTCAGCTTTACAAACAATATCCTTTCCTCGGTAAATTGCACAAACAGATATTGCAAGAAATTAGACTTCTTCAAGTTCTCCTTTATACAGTGCACTACAAGACATTAGGGATAAACTGTCATATCGCCCATGGATAAAATACTTTCTTTTAATTAAGCAAAGACTATCCCTCTTTACAAATGCTTTTCATATAGTTGTGATGTTTGAAGTCATATAGTATGTGTTAATACACAAGTGAAGTAATGCTGATGACAATGAATGTTTAGCAGTTCAATGTTGTATTTTTAAGTCTCTATTACCTTGAAAGAAAGATCCTTCCAGGATTTCACCATGTAGTACAAAGTTTTAAGTTTTCCAGTCATAAATATTTAAATCTAATCCTCCTCTTGAATATTTCAATATTTTCCGACAATCTCAAATGTTATTTTATCCCATAATATGCACATATATGATAACAAGGTCTATTTAATACTCTTTATTCTATGTGTGTTCTATACCACATTTGGAAGTCTTGGGTGCCACCCCCTATTTGGAAAGGCTTAGTAAAGTATACCCCACTAGTCTGACAGCTACACTCAAGTAATTCCCTATGTTGGTGTAGGTGTGATAGCACATGCAGAGGCGATTGCATTGATTTTAACAGTAACACCTCAGTTATAGACACATGACTTTAAACTCCTTACTTCCTAAAACAACACTTTCAGATTAATGCACCCTGTGAGGAGTTGCAAAGGGATAAGGGACTGTGAGAGAAAAATCACTCAACTTTACTGATCTATAAATCTTACTAGCCATGACCTAGAGAAAATGAAAAAAGTATTCTGAAGATCATAATTTACTGAAGATTAGTGAAAAAAAATAATCTTATTGCCAATTTGTCCTATCAATTGGAGTCTGATAATATAGGATGATTTGGCATCCAATCTTCAATGAAAACATAGATTGGTAAACATAAAAGTAAAATTAAAACAAGAGCTGAATATTAACAACCCCATCATTGAGATTTATCTAAAGATCAGCACATCAAATACTAAAATCCTTGTATGATATAAAATGGTATGTATTGATATGATAATTCTATTAATATTTACAAGTTCAAATCATTTGATCTATATTAATTTTTGCACTCATACAAGTTGAATCATTGAACTTATGGGAATTGTTGTGGACATTGTTGTGGGCGTTGTTGTGGGCATTGATGTGCCCATTGCCATGCCCATAGCCTTGGGCATATCCAAGGCCATAGCATATCTAAGGCCATAGGCAAGGGCTAATAAGGGACATTAAATCCAAAGTTTTACAATAGCATTGCTTATAAAGTAGTTTTTTCTGTGACTGCTAAAACTTATCATAGCTGTTTAATTTTCTTATACGTACTGGTAAGTCACACTAGTACCATAGTGAAAAATATTACCTTTCACAGGAGGGAAAATTTAATATTTATTATGTATTAATGTTATCTTGTTGAATCCATCTATCTTGTTGCCTTGAAAAACCACTCCTGAACTTGATTGATGGTATTTGATAATTAAAATATAAAGCCATAGCATATCCAAAGCCATAGCCAAGGACATAGCCAAGGCTGTAATCATGGTGGCCATTGTGGTGGTGGCTGTGGTGGTGGTGGCTGTAGGGGTGGTGGCTGTTGTGGTGGTGGCTCTGGTGGTGGGTCTGTAGGGGTGGTGGCCGTAGGGGTGGTGGCTGTAGGGGTGGCGGCCATTGTGGTGGTGGCTGTTGTGGTGGTGGCTGTTGGGGTGGAAGCCTTTGTTGTTGCGGTCTTTGTTGTGGTGCTGGTAGGGGTGGTGGCTGTTGTGGTGGTGGGCGTTGTGGTGGTGGGCGTTGTGGTGGTGGGTGTTGTGGTGGTGGGCGTTGTGGTGGTGGGCGTTGTGGTGGTGGGCGTTGTGGTGGTGGGCGTTGTGGTGGTGGGCGTTGTGGTGGTGGGCGTTGTGGTGGTGGGCGTTGTGGTGGTGGGCGTTGTGGTGGTGGGCGTTGTGTTGGTGGGCGTTGTGTTGGTGGGCGTTGTGGTGGTGGGCGTTGTGGTGGTGGGCGTTGTGGTGGTGGGCGTTGTGGTGGTGGGCGTTGTGGTGGTGGGCGTTGTGGTGGTGGGCGTTGTGTTGGTGGGCGTTGTGGTGGTGGGCGTTGTGGTGGTGGGCGTTGTGGTGGTGGGCGTTGTGGTGGTGGGCAATGTGGTGGTGGGTGTTGGGGTAGTGGGCGTTTGGTGGTGGCTGTGGTGGTGGTGGTGGTGGGAGTTGCGGTGGTGGCTGTGAGTGGTGGTGGGCGTTGTGGTGCTGGCTGTTGTGGTGGTGGGCGTTGTAGTGGTGGGCATTGTGGTGGTGGCTGTTGGGGTGGTGGCCATCGTGGTGGTGGCCATCGTGGTGGTGGCTGTCATCATTTCATATTCAAATTTCATATTCACATTTCATATTTCATAATCATTTCAAATTGGGTTACAGGTAAGATCAATACCATGATAGTATTTATAATGAAGTAGATAATTTCTTAGGCTTTCTTATGATACCTTATTTATAAAGTTTTATCAAAAACTTACTGTGCTACTACATTTTTTCATGTTTTAGGTTTGGAAACAGTTACTCTTTGGTTATCAAATGTCGAATCTAGTTACAGATGCTTTACGAATCCTATTCCCTATATATTGATTTCATTAAAGTGGCTACACCCTGGTGGATTACTTTTGACATAACCTTTTGAGGTTTTTCTATTTTTAACCTACATGAAGTAAAATGACCCAGTTACGAAAAGCCAAAAATATAGGCAAGGAGGGGAACTGCGCAGGTTGGTGGGGAAGGTGTATAGGAGGAAAGTAACTCAGTAAAGCCTTGTAACCTTCTTATCTAACCAACTATGAAGTAGTGCGACCATCCTGTGTGACTAACAAAAATCCTCTGGCCATGAGTGATGCCAACTAAAGCATGTGTGTAGCAAGTGATCTCCTCAGCGTATCTTTTTATCATAGCATATTTAATCCTTTAACGTCCACTATAAAAGTTTGCCTCACACTATGTACAATACAATTGAAAGAGATGATTGCCTACTAGCCTTATACAAATCAAACAAGGATGTGGTTCATATTGATAACAATTAGGATTTTATTCACCTTCCAATTTAAATTCTTAAGCTTTTGTTTGCAATAGGCAAGCATATCTATCTATCATGCTAGGAACATACTCCATACTTCTGGCAAGGGAGACTACCAATAATTGAAAATTCTAATAAATTGTTATATCTTTGGTTTTGGCTGTTTGACCTGTATGATCCCGTTTACATTATCCATACCAACTTTTCATGTTATTAATGTGGTTGTTTATGATAAAGTGGTTGACATAGGAAAGCAGTGACCCAGGACAACAGTTCAGGTGAGACAGTTTCTGGAAAATCCCATTTCAGGTCTCAACCAATCAGATCCTGCATGTGAAAGTATCAGGAACTATATTGAGCTTGACTTTAAACTGTAAGGTATAGTTCATGGTATAATCACATATCACACTGAGCAGAGACTACTGCAGAGAAAGATGGCAACTAACAACGTTTTAATGGATGAATTATGTGTAATAGAAATGCCTTCCAATGATGAAGATGGAAAGGAACCAAAGCAAAAACATCTCGAAAGAGAAGAGGGTCGACAGGAGTTGACATCTGGAAGTAATGAAGGAATTTTCACAATAAGTCGCAGCAATGATACTCTCATATATAAAAAAGGACTAACATTAATAACAGGTGAGTGTGAGGCTTGTCTAATGGTTCTTCATCGGTCATGGCAGACCCCATGTTGCAAGACAAGTATCTGCATTGCTTGTCTGGATACATACATCTCGGGAAAAGTGGATGAGGGAGTCATAGACATTAAATGTCCTGGAAACTCATGCTTAGAACTACTAGATCCTGTGACTATAAAAAAGGTTGCAAAATTGGATAAGAGCAAAAGACTGAGTTATCTACGCGTGAAGGCAGGCAGGTACAAATCAAGAAAAGCTTGTCCTTTCTGTGATTATATTTTATCAGTTGACAATCCTGTGCTGGATTTCTATGAAAAGTATGAATCTATAATAGTATGCCCAGAGTGTTTCCATGAATGGTGCCTTGACTGTATGGCACCTTGGCACGAGGGGATGACCTGTGGCGAGTACAAGGGCAGTAATGTGGACACTGGTGTCAAAGAATGGGCAGCTCCAAAAGGGAAAGGAAATAACAGGAAGGCTCAAACATGCCCAGAATGCAAAGTAAGTACTTTTTCACATTCAAACTATAAACTTTAAAGATTAATGGAATACATTTACAAATTTCTAATTTGAGTCTCATTAACCTCAGTATTCTGAAAAATATTTTAAAAGAAAAATTTGGAAGTATATGTGAATAATTAGGGAAAGAAAATCACATTTTTCAATTCCCTAGTTTTCTAAGATTTTTGATACTCCTCTTACTACATCATCAGGACCAGGAGTCCCCCAAGACCTAACTTGCAATTACCAGGTCAAGGAGTGCTTGAAGATAAATATTGGTTAAATCTATAAGAGCATGTAAGGGAATTGATATATATAAACTGCAATAAAGCACATATTCCTTCCACCACATTTTTTTTGGAATGGACTCTGTTTAATGATGCGATGAGGTTTCCCATTGACTCCCCATGTGACATCACAAATTTAGGGATTTCCCCTGTAAAAACTAATAAATGATAAGCCCATGATTTGATATTTCTGAACAAAGAATTTCTTTACAATTTTTCTAATATTGGTTATCATTCATATAAACATTGTGCTAGATCAATTCCATTGAAAAATAAGGATCCTATAGCTAAGTGCTAGATCTCCTTTAAAATAAAGTGCAATTATCTGGTTGGTGCCTACTAGATTGGTTCATCAGATTCAGAGTTAGAGCATTCATTGTGGAGAGGCCATGCATCCATCTTTTCCTCTCTTTGCCAATTTCTTTATGAATATTTCAAATTTTAATTACTTATAATGTTATTTTATAAGGATTTAGGATGTTTTAAGGTAGTTGCATTATAAATTTTCTTATTCAATTGCATTTCCTTGTTGCTCATATTTGCGTCAATGATTTCCTTCCCAGTGAAAACAAATTAATTGATAAGGGGTCACTGTGCTGCACCTGTATATTTTAAAGACTCTTAATTGCAAGACAAATGTTAGAAATATATCTTACAGCATACAATGTTTTTTTGGGGATGTAAAGGACTTATAAAGGTGACGGAAATTAACTGAAAGGGAGAATGGTAAAAACTAAAATATGTTTTTCATGACTACTTAAGGAAAGACAACACCTCTGCATGGGTCATAAAGCAAAATAATGATAGCGCTCTACCTATTGTGGCCAGAATAATGAATTATATATCAAATAATATGCAATATAATATTTTTAAGTTTTAAGTTTTGAAAATCAAGGAAAAATGTAAACCAGGTTAAATGGGACTTTATCCAAATTCACAATTTCTATAACCCTTGTTGGATTGTATTCATATATACGTCATCAAAAAGAGAAATATTCCGCATGTCATGATTATGATGTGTAAGCAAAGTAGAGGTGTATCTAAAGCCCCATACCCACTAAGCAAATTTTACATAGTTGGGCAATGGATCAGCACTAAAATTGGCTGATTTTGCCCCTAGAATTGGCCGATTTTAGCATCAATCAAAATCAAATGTGTACATTTCAATATATCATACTAACAGGTGATCATACAAATCGGCCAATTCTCCTAGTCACCCATCGCCCAGCTTCAGTAAAATCACTTATCAGGTATGGGGCTCAAGACTTACTTGTAGGATTTTGTGTAGAGATTGACCATGTTAAAGACAGCTGAACAGTGTATGTGCTGCTATCTTGAATGAAACTGAACAAAATTGTAAGTGTGTACAAAAATAAAAATGTGATGAGATGAGATGATTATCTTTAAGTCACAGTACATAACAAATCATATAAACAACTACACAATGAATCAAAAATACTGAGCACTAAATAACCAGGTCTTTCACTAATCACCATGTGTAGGTACTCATGAGCATATACATAATATACTTACAAAGTCTACAGTCATATTAGATAAAATAAGGGTAACACCATACATGTCACCTAGAGGGCCATCAAACAAGTACAGCAAATAGTCCCAAGTTACTGTACTTGAGCATGATGTCATCGTACATGTGAGCTCTTAGACATGTTAACAATATCTGGACAAGTAGGATATCATCTTATATCGTTTCCTCCAAGGTCACTATTTTCCTATGAGTGTGAGCACATAAATAAAATAGACACATGGTCTATAGATAAAGTAGTTAAGGGATGTCACCACACATGTCAGCTAGTGGGTCATCAATCTAGTATGGTAAATAATCCAGAGTCGCAGTACTTAGGAATAGCTTCATCCTGCTCCTTGTAGAAGGTCATCTAACAAGCATGACAATGATTACTGGGTCACATTACTTGGTCATTTTGGCCTGTTGTTGTGCTCAGACAGACATTATCTAACATACCTTCCTCTAAGTTGTATGATAATATGCAAATAGCTGTATGATATAGAATTGTAAGCGTGTACACAGTAATAGTGAACACTATTGTATTGTTTATGGTTAATTATAATTATAGTGCATTGTCCGAGATAATTACTGTCATTGATATTAATCCTAATGGGTGCTAGTCGAGTGGTAAGTAAGTCCACGAGATGGGCGCTCAATCCATAACATGAACAACGCTTGGCAGTATGGTAAGTTTATTGGTAGAAACGGCGATGCGTACAGTTGCCAGTGATGGTAATAAGTTCCAAGGTATTACAGTTCCAATTCAAGGTAGAATAAGCTTCCTCCTCAGAGTCCGCTTAGCCTCACCTCCAGCCGTAGTGCGATAGTACCGTGTAAGTCACCAGATGTCCCTGTGGTTGCGTAGCTATCTAAACCCCTCCGAATCTCCCGATCCGTATTATCCAAACGCTAATGATTTCTCTCCCCTCTAACACTGCGTTCCCGCTCTTATAGCAGTCTAGTATTGATTTTACCCCAGGCATCGACGCCTGTTGGGAGGTGTACCCCGGTGAACATGTCATCAGGTATATTTACACCTACCAGCGGCACCTGCCATATTTATACTAGGTATTGGCATCAACTAGGTAATTTAGAAGAATTCTTATTATTCAACTGGTGACCTTTACACTATTTCAATTATCATGCACAAAGTAAATGATTTAATCTCTACCTTTGTGCAATAGCAGTATAAGGACTAGAGCAGCAATTGATCATAGTTACTATTAAGAGATATAAATAGATACCAGGAATGGGTTAAGTTAAAATTTTGTATTTTATCAGACGATCTAAAAATTTAATTAGTCAATAACCAAAAACAATTTACATCAGACAGTTATTCACTTGGGGAGGTATATCATGTTTCTTCACCTTGCCGACGACCACCATATTTGTTGTTGTGAACAAGAAGTTCTGGATGGTGTCTCAGTATAAAATAACCCCCAATAAATCTCTGCACATGGCTGAGTCTGGTTGTGATTTTATGCAAGTGCATGTGTAAGGCCCTGAGGCCCTTCTTCTCAAAATCTTTCTGTAAATCTTTAATTATTTTCCTTGAAATGTTTAAAATATACTAATTTTGTGTTTAGTTCATCCTACATTGATAGTGGTAACTGGGGATGTGCATACTCGTATATATGTTGTCTATTTATAATCCACACAGATTGCAACTGTGCCACTGTATAGCAACTAATAGAATTCAATTTGATCTGGAGGAAAATCTGTCATTTCTATGGAAAAATGGCAATCTAACCTTTAATTCATCAGCGTTACACATATCCTTAAAGTTTTCTTAAATTGACTCCCTTTTCATTGGTTGTTCAGCATTGGATTAGAGACAATGCAGACTCTGCAGTGTCACTCATCTGGGGCACTTACTGAATCTTTAATGACTAGTGGTCAAATTGTTCATACCCCTAACACTGTGTGCAGGTAAGAAGTGTTCAATTCATCCAGTGATTACACAAAAGAAATGATAAGATGCTTACACATTGTAATTTTGAGACTACTAAAATAATTGTATTTGGTTCTTTTCAGACCTGGATAGAGAGAATAGCAGGGTGCTACATGATGACCTGCAAGGAGTGTAACACCAATTTCTGTTATGACTGTGGTTTCAAAACCCCTCACTCTGATCATTCTACTTGTGTCCATGCAGGCACTGGTGTTCATGAGGAGAAGAATGAGGTCCATGTGCAAAGACCCCTCCACCATGTGCAAAGACCCCTCTACCATGAACAAAGACCCCTCTACCATGAACAAAGACCAATCCATCATGTGCAAAGACCCCTCCCTTGTGTGCAGACAAAAAGGAGTAAACTTTGCAAAGGCCTGCAGCTGTGTTTTGGACTGGGTTTTCAAATGTGTTGTGTTTTTTTATTCTTCGTTTTACCAGGTATTTATACCTATCAATATATCTGTGTATTGTTCTAATAATACCTACTGGTGCCTTATCAGGCAGTTGATTATGCCCTGAGCAGCCTTCCATACTAAGTCTTTGTTTCAATCAGCATGATTTCACAATTCAATGGATAGAATGACAGCAATCAGAGGAATTGTTTATGCCACAGGTGTCACAGTAACCCTCCTGTAACTGGGAAATTGTGTGGCATTGTATTCACAGTATTCCAGTATCCTCTCAGCCACCCTCCTTGAGCCAAGGGGGTATCTATATAACAAGGAAGAGTCACCATCACAGCCCGAGCCTCAGTGCATCCTCTAACCAACCTTCTTTGATAGAAGTCCAGACCCTCAACCTTCCTTCCTTGACAGAAGACATTTTACATAATTATGTCCTGACTTTCACTCCACAACCCTTGCCTCAGCTCTTTGATGGAAGTCATTTAACATATTTCCTTCCTCAAAACCACATCCTTGACCTTTCCTGTTTGATAGAAGTCATTTGTCTCAACTCCCTGCCTCCACTCTACGTCCCCCACCCTTCCCTCTTTGATGGAAGTCATTTGGTATATTTTGCAGCCTCCACTCCTAACCCAAGACCTTACTTATCACTCCTATCCCTATCCTTCATTACCCAACCTAACTTTTTACTCCACACCCATTGTCTTTTTTACCCAACCTCACCTGCTCTCATCCTTTTTCCCATATAGGTCTCCCTTCCAACTTCCTTTGGTCCCATCCCCTGCCTCATTCTAGGACTATAATATAGAACTCCACATAGAGTCTACAGGTCTGACTACTTGCTTCTCTGGCAGGTCAGGTTGACCAAAGTGCAAGCAAGGAAAGGTGTGGGTTGTGGTCCCAGCCAGCGTTGTGACGTTATAATAAAGTTGCTGCAATGTTCTGGTTTGGTCTTTGTTACGTTACATTGTAACGTTGCAGCAATGTTTTTTGATGACTCCCAATAACGTCACTGCAACCAACAGTTGCAACATTATATTGTGACATTCTGGTAATGTTCTTGCCATGTTATTATGAGGTTATTATTGGGACCTTCCCAACAAGAACATCACACTAACGTTCTGTTTAGGTGTGGTTGAGACCTGACTAAAATGGAATGTCACAATAACATTCTGTTTAGGTTACGTTGACACCTGACCTAATCAGATAATCATAGTTACGTTCTGTTTAGGTAAGGTTAAGACATGACCTAATCAGAACAGCACAATAACATTCTGTTAAGGTTAGGTTGAGACCTACCCTATTGAGGAAATTACAATAATGTTCTTTTTAAGTGAGGTCTCAACCTTACCTAATCAGAATGTCACTATAATGTTCTGTTTGGTTTTGGTCTTAACTACTAATTACTTCATCAGAACGTTATGGTTTTGGTTAGGCTTCAACCTCTCAGAAAAATAACGTAATGATTATGTGCTACTTTTGTAAGTAACAGACTAACCAAAAAATTATGGTTGCATAACGTAAACATTATGTCGCTCTCCGGCTGGGGATGGTCACCGGCCATGGTTTGGCCAGCCATCTTATGATAGTCCTCCACGGCTTTTTATAGATAGCCTCACTGTGGCTAGGTGCTGGGGTTGACCACAGTGGAAGCAAGGATAGTGGTGGAGGTAGGAAGGGGGATGGGGGAGGTGCAAGGGGGACATGCAGGGGGATGGGGCCGTGGGCTTCACTACTGTCACACCCATGGCACAAAGTTTTCCTTTGATTGCTGAGATTTATTCCTAGAATTTGGACATCATACAAACAGAAACAAGACATTAAAGTCCTGGATTTGACCAGTGCAGAGGACAAGAGTTATCAGCTGCTCTTAGGCATTATCCTCTTTGTTTACTGATGGTTACAACACTTGGAAAACATCAACTTCTACAATCCAATTAATGTGATTTCTTTGGTCAATTTTAACAAATTGTGTTTTTATTTTTTGTATGGTCTTTCATCAGAATATTCCAACTTACCTAGACAATGACTGTTTTGTCAATTCAATTCTTACATAACCATAAAGATTTTTTTCATCATACCATTTTTCTTTTGCTGCTATCAATATCTAATAATTGTATCCTCTTCCCTTTCAGTCATGGCCTTTATTTTAACTCCGGTATGGGCACATATTCAAAGGACATAGCTTGGTTTGCGTTTTTTTTTATTATTATTATGTACCTGTGGAACTCTCGGTATAGTTCTGTGCACAATTTGTTGCTGATGCATTTTTCAGAAATCTTATTAATTCTGTTGATATTTACCAGAGTTATAAATTAAATATCAGTAAATGCAGAACTAAATACTCTTCGTCTCTGTTTATTAATGTTTGCAGTAAGCTGTGACTTACTTTAAACAATACTGATTTAAGGATGTTTCCTACTTAAGACAATAAAACAAACAACATAGTCAGGATCGTCAGCACTCCTGGAAAAGATTGATGTGTCAATTGTCATTCTCTGATGAAAAATAGATGTTTTGCAATCAAATATTTAAAGAGTGAAAAAAAAAAATTGATATTAACATAAAACCTTCCGAGTAGAACCTAATCAGAACGTCACAATAATGTTCTGTTTGGATTTGGTCTTGACATTACTTCATTAGAACATTATGATAACAGTCTTTTTTGGTTAGGTCTCAACCTCTCAGAAAAATAACGTAATGGTTATGTACTATTTTAGTGAGTAACAGACTAACCAAAAAAGTATGGTTGCATAATGTGACCGTTACGTCGCCCTCCAGCTGGGAGGAAACACAGGGCAAAGTGTTCAGTTTGCAGAGATAGGCACAATTAATCATCGCGTGGACCTCAACAGTCTCAAGGAAAGACAAAGCAAACCGCCTATTTTGAATACAGCACTGTGAATGTAGAGCCTCAGCCTCAGATCGGGTCAGTGACAGAATGTCGCAGCTCTTGGATCCCCAGTCTCAATCATCAGAATCAGCCCAGTCTCAACCTCCAGCAAAGGCATGTCGATGATCTAAGGATTGTTACTTTGATGAACAAGAACATAAGCTATAGGAAAACATACAGAGGTTGACAGTACTACCCTGAATATGAGGTGAGTGACAAAAAATTACTGCCCAAGGCCATTAGGCTGAGGGCTGTAATTTTTCTGACACCCCACCAAGTATACAAGGTCATACTGTCAACCGAGGTTAGTGTTCCTTACATCATATACCATATTTTGTACGTTATAAGGGAAAAAGTAAGGAAATTACCAGTGGAGTAAAGTGGGCAGTATCACAATGTCTTGCCTATGTACCCACTTTGACTGGTTTTATACAGTTTACCCTAATATTCTTTATTTTATCTATCATGTAACATAGTGGTATATTTTGTATACTTTCATGTGTATAGATTATATATAATTTTTAGTATTTGTATTATTTAGTATTCCTTATTCGTAATCGGTGGTGGCTGTATATATTGTATACATCACAGCCACGTGACCGTCCCCTAGATATACCCCCGTGGTTGCCAGCGGCCCGCAGAGTTGCAGGAAAGTTGGAGTAGAGTTGGTTGTTAGCTAGCAGTTAGGGAGTTGTAGTGCTAGCGTGTGAAGGCCAGGGCAAGGCACCCACGGGAGGTAGTGTGGTCAACACCGAGAAGCTGTGCCGTGTTGCAAATAAAGGAGACAAAGGACCTTTAATTACCACTGTGCGATCTGGCCTACAATCATTAACTCCATTGTATCAGACTGCATTATTGTACCTGACATTAAAAAATTGAAATAAAGTTAATCCCACCAAACCCGACTCCAGGGGTCATTGGACTAAGTTGTTTTATTAGTGAGAGATTTGTGCAATCATCTTGACTTTTGACAGTCTTGGTCAGGATTGAAAATTGCTCAGAAATGACTAGGTATATCATCTTTTAACACTGTTGAGTTGATCAGTAAATGGTCGTCAAGGCGACAGTTGAAAAAGTGTCTTGATTTTTGAACATGGTGGAAAATGTCCAAAAATTACAGATTTTTTACTTTTTACTATTTTAACCATTAGATATAATAATGTTATTTTAAATGCAAGAGCAGAATTTAACTGCTTTGATGATTGTTCATAGAAATAGTTAATACGTATGTTCAATTATAGTCCAAGCAGTGACGTCCAGTAGAAAGTGCCCAAAAGAGTTTTTGGGGGTAATACAATTACAAACTTATTAAGATAAGTTAACGAGCAAAGGACCTATGAATAAAACGTCCACAGTAGAGCCACGGTCCACTAGAATTGTTTGACACTGATGTGTTGAAGGAAATAAAAGTAGTAAGTTCTCTATGAACTGTCCATGTCCTGGAATGAAGGCCATCACCAGCTCACCAATTATGCAGATGTTATCAACCACCAACACAAGGTTGACGTCGTTAGGCAGTTGAAAGTAGGTATCACTGAGAGTTTTCAGGGAGTTAACACAGATACATGTGGCTATAACCAATTGATAGGGCTTAAAAAAAGAATAACATATCTATTTTGATCTCCTGAATTGGTTGATTCCTTGATTTTCTATGATTTTTTTTTGTATAAAAGATTTGAGGACTTTTTCAAATTATACAATAAAGAGCATGATTTTCACGCAACTTTTTACGCTGATAAAATCAGAATCTGAGAATTTTACACATACTGGGATATACTACAAGTTCTGAACTTTCACACTGTATGTGTGATGAACCCCCATATAGCATGGTGAAAATGCAAGGAGAATTCGAAAAGTCATAATAATCAATGATTTTGGCCAATTTGTCAAGGCCCGATAGATCACAAAATATGACTCTAACACACTGCCACATTCGAACATGTTCCCAAAATTGGTCAATATGGTACTATATACCATTGAACTCCTCTTGAAACAAGCTTTCCAACATTATAGGTATTACCATGCTCAGACTCAGTGTGTGTCCATGAGTGATGCCTGAACATTGCCATTTTTTAGGGGATTTTTGACATTTTTTAGCAGAAAAACATACTCTCATAATTCCTAATTTTATACAACAAAAAATCAAAATCTGAGAATTTTACACATACTGGGGGGTACATCAAGACCTGAAGGGTCTCACTGTATATGATAAAGCCCCTTATTTCATGGTGAAAATGCAAGGACAATGCAAAGTCATCATACATAATATGACCCAGTGACAAAAGCTGACAGATCACAGATTATGACTCTAACAAACTACCACATTTGAGCATGTTACCAAAGTTTGTCATTATTGTACTATATACCATGGAACTCCTCTTGAATCAAGTTTTCCAACACTATAAACATTGTCATGCTCAGACTCAGCATATAAGGCCATGAGAGTTGACTCTTTTTGAGGGGTTTTAGACATTTTTCAGGGGAAAAAGGTCACTCTCCAGGATACCTATTGAAGGGTAAGGTTCGGTGAAGCCTGGGGGGTGAGGCGGACGAGTCAATGGCAGTGGGTGGATCAATTTTCATGAAAATTCCTCTGACACTAAAAAGTAATCATGCGAATCCATTTAGAATTCACAAAATAAAGAGAAAATAATATTAATTAATTCTTACAGGCCTCATCTGTCAACAATTCTTTAGATAATGATGTGCAGATTGCCTCAGATTAAAATTAATAATTATGATAAATAATTTAAGGATGACAACAACTCTCAGTCGTGCATTGGCAGAGTTCATTTTATTAAAAATATTTTAGACGTCTTGCAGATGACGTTACAACTCTTGAAATGGACTGGCCGCCATAGTGGTGATCACTTTATAATAATTGTTATCCCCAATTTTGGTCCATTCAAAATGGATACTTAATTATGCTAGATTTTACTTAGAAAAACTCGCTGACACATAGCCAACAATTATTATCTGTTAGAATTCATAAATTTAGAATGTATTTATGGCCATCTGGTCATGATCACCATGTGGTGATCACCAAAAAGGGATCACGTGACCATGTCTGCACAGGGTCCAATCTGCCGCCTCGACACCTTTTACAGAAAGTTATGTCTGCACTGTAGCTGCAACTGGGTCCCGGTTCCTGTGACCTAGTTAGCACCAGCGAAAACCGCAGACTACTTTTAGGTCACAGTTTCTAGGTCACAGGCATAGTAATAATAGCAAGGGGTGGCATGTTTTCTCCCTACATAGGAGAGTCTATTCTCACGGACTCATTTCCCGGCGCGGAGGTAGACCTCTCTGGAGAATGCAAAGACTCTATTGACAGTAGTCTGTACGACGTCCCCACTGTTCAAGCTTATTGGAGGTGACTGTTGGGAGTTGTCAGTCTAGCTCTATCTGGGAGACCTCCCTCAGTCAGAGATACTCCGCACCTGTCCGTTAGTTGTTTATAGGTGTTTAACGCTGTATCAACATCTATCGTTATATTAAAGCGATAACAAGGTTTTGACAATTCTGTCTTTTTGATGATTGCATCTGTGAAATGAGCGTATCTATGAGAAGGTAGAGACCATACCCCTACACTTTTACCGAGGCAGGTGTTCTTTTATATGCAGTGTCCGATAGGCAGGGCACCACATACAACAGCCGATGGTCTACCAGAGACCTTTGACAACCCAGTCATTGCCACTGGGAGACATGTAGAGGTGAATAGCAGCTAGCCCATCCCAGCCCAGGATTCAGGCAGTTCTCAGTCTAGCTCTATCTGTGAGACCTCCCAAGGCCTCAGATATACTCTTCACCTGTCTGTCTGTGCGTCCTATCAACACTCTCCGCCCACTGTTTACATCACGTGATACCCCTCTCCACTCTCCTCCCACACCCACCGTCACTCTCCGTCCTGACCCGGGCTGTGGCTCGAGGGTACTCAAAGGGGTGGGTGGTTGGGTGTTTCAGAAATTCAGCTAAAGCCTGTATTCCACGATGCGTCCATGTACTTCATCATTGATTTTATTTGACTTTATTCACATAAACGCAAGTGAAACGCACGCAAACGCAAGCACTTCTGAAATTAAGTTTGTACATGTTGGTATCTGGACGCAAGTAAACGGATTTGGATGGGGTGTCCCTAATTTTGGCCAAATTAAGAATATTCTTCGTCGTTAAAGTGGCAAGTCATATTTTATTATAAGGGAAGCACCCGCCCCCTCCTTTTTTGACATTTCCGGATCCCTGCCTGAAAGCCCATACGCATATGAGGCCCACTAGGCTGAATTGGTGCAGAATTCTATTGGCCGATGTGTGCACTGATTCAGAAAATCAGTCAGCATGATTGTAATATTGAAATGTACATCTTTGATATGAATCAAATCGTTGCTAAAATCAGGCGATTAGTATCATAATAAGTAGGACCGTGGGCGGGGGGGGGGGGGGGCGTCCGAGGGTGGTCATAGGGCAACCCGAGGACTTCCCCTTAGGTCCTTCTTTATTTTATCTCCCAGGAAATCTCCAAAATCTGTTTAAATTACTAACAAAAAGGACTGTTCAGTGAGCAGTGCGTACGGCATGGCGATATGCACTGCTCACAATACGCACTGCTCCTCAGCAGTGCAGGTGATAAAATCTCAGTATAAGGATTGTTGTAACTCAATTTGCACAGATTCCATGAAGTAGATTTGTGTCGTTATTTTTGCATATATATATCAGGAAAAGAACTTACTATTTAGTTTAAGTGCGTCAAACTTAGTGCTACTAGCCAAAATCTTTGAGCCTTTAGATTCAAAGACAATAATTAATTAAAATGGTATTGAAGAATCAAGATTGCCTCCAGCTCCATTACTATCATAGTAAACTAATGACCACTTGTAACAATAGTTATATTGACAATCAATTATCATGCTGTCTAAACCCAGCCCGAGGTGTGACATTATAATAACGCTGCAGCAACGTTCTGTGTTGGTTCTTGCTACGTTCTTTTGATGACTCCCAATTATGTCACTGCGACCTACTGGTGTGACGTTGCACTGTGACATTATTACAACATTCTGGCTTTGTTCTTTAACCTAAACAGAACGTTCTTATAACATTCTGTTTTAGTTTTGTCCTAACCTCACCAAAAATCTCACTGCCAATAACGTAATTGTTACATGCCATCTTAGTAAGTAACAAACTGACTAAAAAAGTACGGTTGCAGAACGTTTCTGTTACGACACACGCTGGCTGGGAAATTTGTCAGGTGGCATTGGACCCCCCTCGAGTAAAACTTACCCCAGAACATCCACCCCTCTCCCACCCACACATACATACAACACATATACCGCGAGACTACCCTGAGGCACCAGGCGATCCTACCCAACCACCACAGACTCAGTTCTACTCAGTTCTGCTCAAACCACCAAGATGGCGAAAATAGACTTTGAGACGCTCAAGGCTGAGATGATATCGAACGGAGAGTTATTTCGCGACTCGGAAATAGAATGCGACAGGAACTTTTTGTTTTTCACACGAAATGAGAATAGGGACGCAAAGCTGGAGCGACTGGAGTGGAAACGGCCTACGGTAAGAGGGGGGAGAAAAAAAGAGAGAGAAAAAGGGAGGGGGGTGTCAGGGGGTGCTCAGCATAGCAACGTTAAGGCAGGGGCGGATTCAGTGGGGGTTGGGGCGGGGGGGAGAGGGTCCCGGGGTTCCTGACCCTCCATCCCTTCTGCTGGACCCCTATACTAGAAGTATAAAAAGAGTGGAAAATGCCACACGTGCGCAAATACATGAGGTTTTAGTACTTATTCTTTATGATGAACCCCTTTCCCCCACAATCGAAAAACCTCAATGGGCAACTAATAAATATTCCCCCACTCTCCCGTATTCTGCCTTCTCCATAGAATTATTTATTTCTCTCCTTAATATTCTGAAATTTTCTGGAAATGATTTGATCATTCCTTAAAACTTTGGCAAACGTTTCTGAAAAAAACCCACAAATTTAATCAGCCCTAGTTGCTTCTAATTATTAATTCTGAGCATCTAACTACAGGCTCTCACTTCTCGTCCCACCAACTAACTGTCTGGTTAGCTTGCCCTGTATGTGAAATAGTTTAGGTCCTTATTGCTAATACACTGTGTGTGGCCAAAGAGATACAAGTCCATGGTGCAGCTAAGGGATGTGTTTTCCCCCGATCAGTAAGCTGCAGAATACTTTATTTATTTTCATCCACGCAGGATTTACCAATAAGAAATATTCATTTGTCACAAGGGACAAGGGCTCTCTTACAGAAGTATACTGATTTGAATGAATCTCGTTACATTCTTTTGATGGTACCCAAAAACGTATTTAGAACCTAACGTTGTGATGTTGCACTGTAACATAATTATTATTATCTTTTCTTTTTTTTTGCAAAAAGGGTACTTCTCAACATACATTGAGATCTTCAAGTACATAGTAGATTTATAGAAATTTAAAGGAGATATATAATGTTCTTTCTGATAATAATATTGTTAATATAAGTCTCCACTTTACCTAAAATAATGTAACAGCCACGTGAAAACTGGGCAGGTTACAGACTGACTAAAAACGTATGGTTGCAGAATGTGCCTGTTACGTCGCTACTTCCTGTGTATGCATCCATGGGTCTTCAATCCTAGGGGGTTAATGCTAATGAGGCAAGTGTCTAGGGCCAAATGTCCAAGAAGTGGGTGTCTGGGGTAATCCTTTTTTTTAAATCAAAACATGATCACCATAACAGTGCTTTTCATGACATTATAACACCAACGTAGTAGATTTATATACAATTACATATAGCAATCTACCCAGGCAAGCATGTGATGTTATTATAATGTTGCTGCAACGTTCTGTTTGGTTCTGTACTGGTTCTTGTTACGTTATTTTGATGGCTCCCAATAACGTTGCTGCAATGTACTGCTGTGAAGTTGCACTGCAAAGTTATTATAACATTCTGGTTACGTTATTCAACATAAACAGAATGTTCCTATAACATTCTGTTTGGGTTTCATCCTAACCTCCCCAAAAAATAATGTTTTAATAACATTGTGATTTGGTGAGGTTTCCACCTCACCATCAACAACGTAATTGTTATGTGCATGTGCTATCTTAGTATGTAACAAACTGACTAAAAAAGTAAAGTCGCAGAACGTGCTTGTTATGTCACTGCTTGCCTGGGTACATACCCACAAAACATAGAGGTTCAACTGTACATGTCCATAATCTAGGTTACAGAAAACATGTAATCAATTAGCTTTCTCCCTGGGCTAAAAACTATTTATATATAACTCCTGATGTTTGCTATAAGTCGAGTCAGGTGTCTGACGTGAGTGGAGTTTCCTAGATTGTCTGCAGGTAGCAAGTGGGTCAAGAATGTAGTAGCAGCCGTGTACAGATCTGTACTGTTACCCCGGAGTGGGCACCTGCAGACTATACTCTCTCGGGTCTCTCAGTAAAAACACGCCGTCCGTACTAAATAGCCAGGCGTGGAGTCGGCGGGGGGAATTCCTGTAGTGTTACTTGGGAGGTTATACGTATAACCTTGAATACACTTCTATGCAGTGAAAAGTAACCTTGAGTATCTACTTGTTAATTGTTTCTCGTTATTGAAGAGAATGATGTTAGGATTTGAGCTGATAATGAATATATATTCGGAATATCTTTTAGAAGGGGAATGGAATAGGAAATATGGGGAATATGAAAGGTGAAGATGGAGGACGAAAAAGTTAGATCTGTTGTGGGCCTAGCACGCCGCTTTGGTACTTTTTAACAACATGGTGGCTTCTTTACGTAAACAGCTGTAGATGAGCTCATTTTATGTATCTCTATGTTTTATCATTGCATATGTTTCTTGTCGCTCGTTGGCCTTTGGAATGAAAATTGTTATAAAAACAAATAGGTAATATTAAATCTAAATTACAAGAATTAAATCTGTTGTATTTGAGACATTCTATCCTGCTATAAATGATAAATATACCGTTTACTTTCAGGAACTTGTCAACAATCCTAAGTTTATGGTGGAGGGTGCGAGTCAGAGCGACTTCTGTCAGGGAAAATTAGGCAAGTAGTTTTACAAGCAGCTTTCTCGGAAAAGTTGCACTCACATGGCCATCCAACATCACCGACTACTGAAGTCAACAGCAGATTAGTTTAACTGACAACTGACTGTCTGTGTTAAGGATGGACTACTGTGGTTGGACCCAATTTTGTGGCACGCCTATTAGTATTTGCTTTTTAATTGGCCAAATATGCTAGAGCTATGCATTACATATAATAAAATAAGATTCAATACCTACTGATATAAACTGGAAACGATGTGACAACAGTCCCAGTCTAAGACACTACCACAAAACTATCAGTTGACAGTCTGAAAGTAACCATAGTAATAATGCTATGGTGTCATACAGTGCTCTCCCTGTGACATCACACTTAGCTTGGCTTCTCGGCTATCTGGATATATATGGTGGATAGACGATGTGGATAGACGATGCATCCATCGTCTTTCTTCCTTGTCCCTTGATAGCTTGGCTATCCAGATAGCCGAGAAGCCAAGCTATCAAGGGACAAGGACGAAAGACGATGGATGCATCGTCTATCCACCATAACACCATTAGGCCTGAATTTAATGGATGAAATAGATTAAATTATAATAAATAATTTATTAAATAATCCAATTTCTGATAGACCCCCTTTCCACCAAAATCGTTACTGATACAAAAACATGTAACCCTGGCTATGAAAATGTGTATATAAAAGCATCTAAAGGAACTTTTTGACCAAGAATATCTCAGCCAATAATCTGTATAAACGTTTACAATTAATGCATGTAGTTATTGTGCGCTAGGAGAGAATTGTGTCTCAAGTTGTTTATATTAGTCCTAGTTATTATTCTATGTAATGTAGGGGGAAAATAAGCTTTTTAATGATATATTATGAATAAGAGACCTATAAAACACAATCTAAACCACGTTGAGGGCATTTGTACGCCCAGTGCGGATCCAGCTTCAGTCAATGGCACACTGGTTTAGTCACTGGCTGACTAGTGTTAACCATTTCCAATGATGGCAAACTATGCTATAAACGTTGTGCAGATCATGTCAAATCCCCAAAAATGGGATGGACGCCATCTTGTTGATCAGTTTTGAAATTGCTAAAACAAACATCTAAAACAAAAATTTAAACCAGATTTACCTCAAACAACTTCACGGAATTATTATGAACAATTATCATTACCTAGAATTAACAAACTTTAGGTTTATTGTATAGGCACGTGGTAATAATCACCACGTGGTGATCACCAAAATTTGGTCACCTGACCTGTCTGCACAAGGTCTATAACAAGCACTTGTTGCTGCGGATTGAAAGGGTTAATATCATTCAACTACTGATCAAACTAGTCGGCAGTATTGATTGGCCAAGTGGGAATGTGGGTTTATGTTCACAGTAAAGAATAGTTTCTTAATAGTTGTTTTTAGTTGAATTACTTACACAGGTGACAACTCAAGCAAACGTGAACATACGAGGTGATAAGAAATTATCATATTATTTGGAATATTCTCAGAAGTTAATTGGAATTAGAAATATGGGGAGTATGAAAGAACCATTTCTTCAACATAATGAGGTCCTTCAAAAAGTGTAAGATAAAATGGAAATAATATTATATAAATGAAACATGAACTAATTTTCCCATTGCTATTGCTATGTGAAAGAGAATTATGAACATCATATGCTCTGGTATTACAATAAAGACCAGTTGATTCATGTGGCAACTATATGATTTATAGAAGTTAATGATTTCGTATGATCTAATGAAAAGTAAAAGTAGGATTTCGCTTGACTTGTGGAATAGGCGTTATAATCACGGCCTTTTTTTTTTTTTATATTCCCTCTCTACTGTGGTTTACTTGTTCTATAAAATAATCAATCCTTTCTTTGTCCACAAAGGTGACTGCTGGTTCCTGTCAGCTGCAGCCACCCTGTCCACGAACAAGAACCTTTTAAAGCAGGTCGTTCCGGGTGACCAGTCATTCGAAAAAGGGGCGTACGCGGGCATCTTCCGGTTCCGATTCTGGCGATTTGGGGAGTGGAAAGAGGTGATCATTGACGATCGCCTCCCAGTGGATGGCAAGGATGGTTCGCTGTTGTTCGCCTCTAATAAGAAATTTAACAATGAATTCTGGGCAGCGCTCATGGAGAAGGCATATGCAAAGTGAGTATATATATCGTCACTTTTTAAAGCATGCATGTAAATAGTGGTCCGTCACATAATCCTCTCGCCGTTGGTGCAAACCCTCAAAACGGCAAGAAGATTATGCGACAGACCACCATCTACATGCATCCTAGAACTCTTGCAAAAGCATATATGTTATAATAAATTGTGCTGGTTCTACCCAGCCAATTCAAATTCTGTAAAATGTTGTGAAAAATATAGATCCAGATCTAATATTCCTGAAAACTGTTTTGACTTGAGAATCTTTAACTTTGAGAAATAATTATGAATGGGCATAAATTGCTGTTACAGTTTTGCAACAGCAAGGGTTTTGTCACCATAACAGCGAGACCCATATCTAAAACCCTTGCTGTGCTCTTGCTGTTTGGTTATCTTTGGTTTGGACTTGCGAGGGTTTGGTTATGCAACGGACCACAGTGGGCATTGTGAGTTTTTGTCAAGCTACACATGCACCATATATTTGCACTATATATAATTGGTGGTTGTCTACACCAAACTCTGGCTGTGGGTGTTCTTTTATTGGTGATTCATCGGTGAAATCAACATGTGTCAGGTTTTGACGCCCTTCATTAGGATTCGATTCATACTCAAATTCCTCCCACAAACGTTTTACTAGGTTAAAGTAACAGGGAATTTTAACCTATACTCCATAACAGAATGTATAAAGACTCTACCAGGAATACTAGAACTTCCCCATTCTCGAGCTCCATTATCTTATAGATTACAAGTGGCTTCACCAGGCTGAAAAATGCTGGCAATCGTAAACTCTTTCAGGATTCGAACCCATAACCTTTTGGTCTGGAGGTGAGGGTCCTAACCACTACACCATGATGCCACATGGAGGATGAGGCTGGAACTAAGTAATGGGGTCATGACCCAATTTGCTGGTTCCCACCGGTCCTTTTAAAAGTAGTTTAAAGCAAACCACAACGCAAATCAGTTATATATTGTCAAATAAAATTTTCAGTGAACTTTGTTTGTTTACAAACCATGTATGATCATGAGTCATCTGATAACAGAATGGTATGCAAAATTCTATTCGGAAACAGATTTAGACTGTCATGAATACTCATTTTCTGACTTGTTTTGGTCTGTTGTGTGGTCCACACAAATACCTAGATTGTTTACCCCAAAACTGATGACATCATCAAAATGGTATTTCCGGAATCCCCCCTGCATTTTCACTCTGCTAGCAGAGTCTCTAATTAGTATTATTTTTGGTGGAGAATGATGTGGGAATTGAGAGGAAGTAAACATGGATGAGCCTGGCTCAGTACAGAAAGGAAAGGGGAAGATTTGACCTATTGACCCTGAAGATGACATCACTGATTATGGGGCAGTTGGGTCACGTGGGGGGATTCCCCAACAAGTTGATTGCAGACCAGAAAACGAAAACAAACAGATCCTCTTTCCAAGGATCACAATTGTCGACTTCTAGCCACCAATATCTGATTTTAACTGGCAATATGATTTATATGAGTGTAGTTGAAGATGTCAGGATCGATTTTGAAAATTTAAAAAATTTACTAAATTTTGATAATTTTGCATTGTGGTTTGCTTTAACAAAACAGCAACCAGATGGACAGGTTGGTTATGGCTTGTTTCGCTGGTTCTTGGTAAGACCTGAAGAAAGTTCAGTATGTAGGCAGCTACATGCGAAAGGACATCTTTTTGGAAGAAGTAGGGGAATCATACATCAACAAATATATTTCAGACTCCATCGATCTTACGAGGCCCTGTCGGGAGGCCTGCCCCATGATGCCTTGGTGGACTTTACTGGAGGGGTGACGGAATACATTAAACCTTTACCGAAGAAGGCAGAGGACCAGAACAAACTGTTCAACCGCCTCCTGAAGTTTCAGCGTATGAACACAATGATGGCCACCGGCATACATGTACGTGAGTCAAGGCTTTTCTATACATCGTTCCAACGAACCTACGCAGTCCCCTACCTTGCCTACCTTTTGGCACTTTTAGTAACTAGGTCACTGTACTTTATATAGGTTAACTATAGGATAAACCCATTTCATTTTTCATCCACCAGGGTGGTGCCTCTTTAATGAAAAAGATCTGAGATATCTACTTCTCATGTATTATGCATCTACTAGTTATAATGATAAACATGACACACCTACTTTTTATCTAGATTGTCCGAAGCAAAGTATATAATTACAAACCGTGTATTCTGGAAAGAAGTTCCTTACATGGTATATTTTCTTTCTTATTATAATCTTGGTGACATATACAACTCTCCACAATGATTTAAGGGAAAACTGATTTGACAAGAGCATCAGCCAACAATAACTGAAGCAATGGTATGGCAGTTTATTACTTTAATTTGTAAGTTGACTTCCAATCACGACATATGGAACTTGTCCTCAAACATTTAAAACCATAATGAGTAGAAAAAGGGGCCATCCTCTTGTCACTGGTGGTATGTTGTCCCAAGCTCTCTAACACAATAAAAAAACTAACATGGTTCAAGGGAACTGGATGGGAAATACTTTAGAGATTGACTTGGAAGACTTTTCAGATGAAGATTATCTTCTAGGCATCCCCATTTCAAAGGTCTTTGTACTTTGAATCGTGTCAGCTGCATGCAACATACATACAAAATGAGGTATATCAACAGTAACAATACAGAACCTTGGGGTTAACCACATTTTCTAAAGCTATCTATACAATTCAGAATAAACGGTCGGTGGGATTGGTCGTTCTGAAAAAAATGTAAGAAGTGCTTAGGAATTAAATGGAAAGTGCAAATAACTGAACTCGATTATGAGTTCAAAATGGCAATCAAACGGTTGTATTTGTTTAATTATACATGTCATGAATGTGTGTTACATTATTCGTATTCCCTAGTTACTCAAAATGTCTTTAAAATCTATATGGAAGATCAATTATTGCAATTGAGTACTGAAGTTAAAAAAAAATTCGAAGCCTATATCCTGTCTGCTTTTCCCCTCAAGACGAAGGAAACGGGCGTAGTGGAGGAGCTGCTGACCACGGGCTTACTGGCGGGCCACGCCTACAGCATCACCAAGGTTACTAAGGTAGGGGTCCGTATAACATACCTACAGCATCACCAAGGTTACCCAGGTAGGGGGTCCGTATAACATACCTACAGCATCACCAAGGTTACCCAGGTAGGGGGTCCGTATAACATACCTACAGCATCACCAAGGTTACTAAGGTAGGGGGTCCGTATAACATACCTACAGCATCACCAAGGTTACCCAGGTAGGGGTCCGTATAACATACCTACAGCATCACCAAGGTTACTAAGGTAGGGGTCCGTATAACATACCTACAGCATCACCAAGGTTACCCAGGTAGGGGTCCGTATAACATACCTACAGCATCACCAAGGTTACCCAGGTAGGGGGTCCGTATAACATACCTACAGCATCACCAAGGTTACCCAGGTAGGGGTCCGTATAAGGAGTTTCAGATTCTGCATTGCATGACCTAACGTAAACGTAACTTTTTTCTCAGTTTTTAAAATTTGTGTGAAAAAAACTTCAACATGATTACATTATTATGCCTGTATCATAAACGACCATTCACTTAGGATTCACAGATTTTGAATTTTAAGCCTGAGAAATAGTCAGGTAGGTTAGAGATACGTTGACATATCTCAAAACTTTCAAGTCATATTAGAGACTTCCTATGCTAGAATTATGAAGAGCAAACAGCTCGCCTAACACACCTTCTCAGTAATGGAGCAAATTTTAGTCGGCACCACAGAACCCACTAGGTGGCAGCACTGAGTATCAAATACAATGTTTCAATCATTTTCACAGTGAATCACTGTTGGGCAAATTGGTTAAATGTTGGCCACATTATAAACGGAATAATGGCGAAATTACTTTACTTATGATATGCCTTTCTATCCTGAAACTGTCCTTTACTTGATAAAAGTAGTTAGAAACGATTTTTTTTGGGTTTAATAATCAATCAAATAATTAAACAATGTTGTAAGTTACTGAGGAGCTTAGCGAGCCAAAAGAAGAAACAACGAGATTTTGGTAAAATATTCCAAAATTTAGTGAAAGCACGTTTTTGTTTTTGCAATTAATTCTTATAATTGTTAGAGAATTGAGTGTGGAAATTTGTGTTTTACCTCATGGTACCTACCCCAACAGGGGCCGATCTAGAGTCGTTCATCCAGGGACCAACCATCCCCAATACAAAAAAAAAAGCGAAACTAAATAATGTCAGATTTGTACAAATCAACAAGCGTAGGTTATTCAGAAAAGACATCCGCTCAGTCGGGGGGGGGGGGGGGCAATTGTCCCTTTGCCCCCCCCCCCCCCTGGATCCACCATTGACCATACACTTTAAGTGGACACTTATCTTGCTGCTCTCGTTGTTTTTCCAGGTTGATATAAGGGGCAGGCCGGTCCGCCTTATCCGGGTCCGTAACCCGTGGGGGAAGAAGGAGTGGAACGGGGCCTGGGGCGACCAGTGAGTAGATGGGATTTTCACAATTAATTTTAAAGGCTTTTATTAGTAATAATCTTCAATGCTTTCTGTAGGTTCTATTATTATTTTAAAGATAAGGCAGTATTTACAATACATAGTATATGTCGTTGATATTATACTGTTCGTATACTCTTAGGGAACTAATGATATCAGGTGCAAAATGATAATAAAGATGTAGCACCCACATATCATGTGGTGTGATGATATAGTTTCAATTCTATGTTTTGTTTGTGCGGATTTCACTCAATTAATATAATCCTTTTTACAGACACCTTTTTGGATGTTTGGTACGTCCACAAGTGAAGGATGTAGGGGATTGGGGGAGTGGTACTGGAGTACCAGCCCAGACTATTTACTTTTTGGCGCAATATCATTTTCTGTAAACCCTGAAAATGTGACATTTAGGCGCTTCCGCCCCTCTACCCCCCCCCCCCCCCCCCCACACACACACATACACACACGCATAATTTCTCGATCCGCCATTTTCAAAAAGGGGAGAGGGGTGCAATTCTGACAATTCCCCCCTGCGGGCAGGACCATTTTATATTCAAAAAATCTGAATTTTGGCAAAAGGGAAATGAGGGGGGGGGGGGGGGACATGCTCCTGCCACCCCCACCCCTCAAATTCGCGACTGCGCCTTAATCACAAATTTTCTTGTCTTTATTTGGTAACCATCCCTGCTCTTTCAGGTCTGCGGAGTGGAGGGAGATCACAGAGGAGGAGAGGAAGAGGCTGAACCTGGTGAAGGAGGATAACGGAGAGTTCTGGTAATGATTTAATGAACTTTTTTGACTGTCCTTCATATTAATGGGCTCTGGATTGGGGGGGGGGGTCCTAATGTCGTGTTTTAAGTTTGCAGGGAGTGTGGAGTTTAAAGGGAGCCAAAAGTAATATTGTTTCAAAATATAACAAACTTTTGCAAACTTAAATAACTTTGAAAATACATTCTAAGGGTCACTTACCTTAGCCCCCCACCCTCTATACTACTGCCATTGGTCCTGCAAAAAGCATGATAACTATAGCTATGGCATCACTTAAATTCCATTTTACACATCCCAAGTATGCCGGAAAACAGCATTGTTTGTAAAAAAAAAAAAAAAAAAACTATTTTGGTGGGTCAACAAAATTGACCTGGGATGAGTTTTAATGTATTTTAATGTAGTTAAAGTTTGTATTCACAGTCTAAATCTTACCACATGCCTAGGGATAGACCAGATAGAATATATTTCAATAGTTAACAGAATTTGTAAAGTTTTGACCCTACATTGCTTTTGGTTCCCTTTAAGAAATATTCGCGTCACATGTCACTGGGTTTTTAACCTTCCCTTTTGTGTCATTAGGGCCTTATGTCATGTGTCGAATTTAAGAAATGTATCTGTTGCCATGTCAATTTTAGTGGTCCATCCACATATAGATTTGTTCATAGTATCAAAATACAGGTGCACATCATGTAAGATCATTTCAATTTCCTGCAATTGTCAGTAATCTATTTTTTTGTTCCAAATAAAGCTTTGGATATTAAAACAATAATGCTTTAAATATATACAATGGAGATGTATCAATTTGTAATTAGGCGAGTACACTTTTGCAATTGTTTACATTTCATTTCATGATATGACTTATACAGAGTGGATTACATATTTTGTGGCTGGGCAGGCATATTCTGATCACGTTTTAACCCATGAGTGCAAGGAAAAGTCCTTTAAAGAAATATACATTTTCATTATTTTAAATGAATTTCTTTTCGAAATATGGTTTTATCAATGTCAAATATATGATAAATTTCGAGGAATTGTCTTTTCTAAAAACTGCCAAACAATTGTTAGACTGATACTTTATCTTTTACGCTTATTCTTGGTCTTATCATCTTTATCTCATAGGATAACGTTTGAAGACTTCTGCAAGAACTTTGACTTCGTTGATGTTTGTCACATGGGGCTAGAAGACCCTGACAGTACGGTATGTGCAGATAATGCAATAAAAACAATACTACATGGAAAAATGAAGAACGAATTACAATTTACTATGGAAACGTTATACACTAGCATCAATCGTTGGTGGATTTAGAGGGATGCACAGGGAGCGTGCACCCCTCTTATTTTTGCCAAAATGTTGAATCTTTGATGTAGAATTCCTGAACCAGAAAGGTCCAATTAAAGGTTTTACAATAAGGTACCCCCTTTTGAAAATGTCTATATCTGCCCCTGTCTATTAAGGGACTATTTGGGTTTCATTTAGTAACTAGCAGTTACACACTAAAACATTGACGTAAAGGCCACATTTCACATATTGAAAATGCATTGCTGATATGCAGCTGATCTACTTTTGCCAATGCAGATATACACTTGACGACGTCACCATTAAAATTGACCAACATGTTGGTAAAACTTCCCTCCCAACTTTCGGCTGGCATCTGATTTTGACAATTAAGATTAGTAGAGCCTTCCATCTGTACACTTATGGCACCGAAAGTGTAATATAAGTGCAACAAAAGTGTAACGTAAGTGTAACGAAAGTGTAATGAAAGTGTAATGAAAGTGTACTGAAAGGGCATCTAAATTATACCCGCTGATTCTGGGTATTCCATCTTTATTTTTCCTGAGTCAATCTTAAGAAATATTCACAATGGAAACGTTACTTGCCCCATAATATCAGCAGTGCATACTTTCGGTCTGTGGAATACAGCCTTAAAGTTGTACTAATAAGTTTTACTTTTGTCTGGCCCACAGTCGGGACGTAAAAGCTGGCACATGACGACGTTCCATGGGGCGTGGGTGAAGGGGGTGTCGGCTGGGGGGATGCGCTTATTGGAGGATACACCTTGTAAGTACAGAATATGTTAAAGCCCCATACCCACTAGGCAATTTTACCGGCGACTGGCCATGGGAAACAGCAGAATCACTGGTAAAATTGTCACCAATTCAGATCACCTGTTAGCATATAACATTTCAATATTACATGCTAACAGGTGATCTGAATTGGTGACAATTTTACTAGTGATTCTATTGTTGCCCATCACTAGTCGCCGGTAAAATTGCAATTTTACTGTCGCCAGTAGCCCGTTGCACAATGAGTTTCGTAACAACGAAAATGATCAAATAGTGCAACAGTTTGTTGTTACTTTGATTGTTACAGCACACGTTTTGACATTAAAATAACCCTATTTAGAATGATAGTAATGAGCTGTAATCTTTACACAAATTTTACATATTCTTTCCCCCTTTTACAGCAATTTACGGATCTTAATTTGATCCAGTAGAAACAGAGATACCTTGTGCTGTTACACAACCATTCTTAAAGTTATCCTTGGGCGTGTGCTGTTACGGAATGTCATTGTGCAATATTGTGCAGAGGGGACAGATGACTAGAAGAATCGCCAGTGAAAATCATTGGGAGACTGTCACATCAAGCAAGTTTGATATTTTATGGGCGCTTTTACTGGCGCTTTTACCTGTGATCCTGTTTCCAGTCTCCCATCGCCCAGAATATGCACCGTACCCATGGACAGTTGCCCAGTGATCCATTAATGACCCAGTCTCCCAGTGACTTTACTGCCGATTTTCCCAGGCGTCTGTTGCCCATTGCCTCTACAGACGTTAGTGGGTATTGCCCTTTACCCTCTCTCAGATTTCCAGCCTTATGGATATGCATATAGCTTTAGAGCCTTTATTTAGCTTAAGATTCATGAAAATCAGAATAAAGCTTAATTCATGCTATAAATGAAATTTTCCATAGTTTTCAATGAGGGTCAGAAAATCTAGATATTTTTGCATTCTGTTACCATGGTAAATGTAATGTTGATGGTATGCCCAAACCTACCAATACTACTTCCATGCAAGTAAGGGTTTCCATACCATGTCTTCAGGGGACAAGATTGGGGACAATTTTGAAAATAATTCGTAGTAAACCTAAATGTAAATGCAAACTGAGATGGGCTTATTGCAGTTCCAGTATCTTGAAAAGAAGGGTTTTTTCTATTAATCTAATTACTTTAATTCTATATTCTCTTGCATTAACATTAGGAGTTCTCCTATTTCTTTCATGGTTGACGATTTTAGGGCAATCAGGTATTTCATATTTCAAGTGACTATTTTCCTTTTGCAGTGCCGTCTGAGGAGGCAGGTAGGTTGGCTGCTGTTCTTATATTTACTGAATTAAGAAAACATAAATTAGATTTGTTGATAGCTATAGGTCTAGGCAGCAAGAAACAGCTCACTTTCTTGTGATTTAGTAGGTTTGATTATTAATAATATGTTTAGAGTCAGGTTGTTTATATGAATATTTGATTTCTTTTTCTTTTAGAACTTTATCTATACTGGACAAATTACATTTGGCTAATAGCCGATTTTCAATGCTTTCCAGTTACATATAAATTTTCAAGCAATATCAATTCACAATATGTGCGGAATAGGCGATTATTCATAAGTGTTTCCAATTATATTTACAAGTTATACAGTAAAAACATCATATATAGATTTAATATTTTCACTGATATTAATTTTGTAGTTTTGTAAAGATGCTATAAAACTGGAACAGAAATACTCTCAAGATATGGCAGGATCACTTTCAAGTTATGTACTGGTTTCTTGCTTCCCAAATCCTTAGTGTAGGACTAAGTACTCTGTTTGTTGGTTAATTGCAACTGTGGACTTGCACTGGTGAAGATCTAAGGAAAAACCTATCATTGATACTTACCCTTTGTTTTGTGAATAAGTAAACTTTCTAGAATGAGGATATTGACAACTAGAGAACATTCATACATTCATCAAGATGAAGATTTTCCGTAAACTCTGATGGTTTGGAAGTGACCAAACATAGACAATATACATTGTATCATATTTCAAGCACATTCAGCTGAAAGCAAAAATTTGAATGTTCATAATGTCTGTTAAATTCTCATATTTACACAAACTTTCAGTGTTCTATTACTCAGCTGTGAAACTCAATCCAAGTCTCATATTTTTGCCCTTTCGGCTTGCGCAGACAATTGTGTCTGTACGCTGTGTCGGTTTACTTTTACAATGGCCATGGAGGTCACTTGTATAAGTTTACTGTACACAATGGGCTTTGTGCATACCTTACTGTAGGAACTTTAATGTCTGCAGAAACTCTATCCTTCCCTGTACAAGGTCCAAGCTCCATACATTACATGATGAATTTAGCAATGACTTTCAGAGTGTTTCACCCTGGTCTTAACTCTAAGTCATATTTTTAATCAAAATACTTTGATTCTTTTTATGGTTGTGCTTCAAACTTATGAGCTTATGTTCCTGTTATTAGCTATATAAAATTATTAAGTTTAGTGACTGTTAAAAAACATCTTATCTTTTATCTGAAATGGTGAGGTGCAAGAAACATATATATACATTTCTCCTAGTGAGAAACACACCCTGCTCCTGAAAAGCACAGGTAACTGTATCAATGATTAAAGTTTCATTTGGCAAATTTTAGCAATTGAGTCATTGTTCAATAATAGTTCTTTGTTATATTCTTATTGCAACGCTGATACGGAAACACCGCAATATGCTTCAGTTTTTAACACACTATCTATTCTGTTTGTTCTCTCCAGACACTTACTGGTGTAACCCACAGTATGTATTCTGCGTGAAGGACCCGGACCCTGAGGACCCTGAATTTATGGCCACGCTTGTTGTATCGCTGATACAGAAACATCGCCGTGTGCTGCGAACTCTGGCGAAGAAGTCAAAAGCTCTTGAAAACTTTTTGGGCTTCGATCTACTAAAGGTAAATAGTCAATTATTTGCTCTCTGTATATATTATATAATGTAATAGAATGAGAGAAAAGTACCCAGAAAATGTATGTTAATTCATTTTAAATACTTCTCTCTGTATAGTTTTCTTTTCATAATAGTAAGACTCCTGACAATGCCTTTCGCCCTAAATTCAGAACCATTGTGAATAAATTAAAGCGTTAGCCCTCTGCGTGACCAATGGTACCGTAATGCCATATGGTGTTGGGTGCTCTGTTTGTGCTCTCATTAGAGATAATTTACTATGTGACCAACAGGCGCTTTCTGACAACTGTAAATCAAAAGTGTAAATCATTTATTCAGTTGAAGTGGTTAGGTTTCTCCGTGTCCTTTACAGGCAACCACTGTAACCCTTTCATGTGTGTTATATTCTCATGGCTGTAGATCCGTGTATGTATGTTTGTTAATTAGATACTGTACATTCTTGAAGCACAATACCCTCAGTGGAAAGGCTAAATCTCCAAGAGTACTTTGGTTACAAAAATATGTGACCAGTCATGGGATATGGTATCCTAGTGAGGTATACGTCATTTTGCTCCAAGTCTATAATAAAGTGAATTATCAATGAAAACAAGCTAATAGTGCTTATTTTGATAAGAAATGTGACCCAGGTACGATTTATCAAAGATTACAATTTTGAGCATGAGATTATTCTGTTTATTTATGGAAGCTGCATTGTGGGTAATTTTGCAAGGAATATCTTTTTCTTTAAAAGGGTGTTACAATAAGGAATGCTCCCTATGCAGCTTCACTATGGTGGTAATACACTCTCCATCCACATTCAAGGTACTAGTGATCAAATGTCAACTTATCAGCTATAGCTATTTCCCCCAACTATTCCACCCTAGGTGCCTGTGGCACACTTTGAAGACTTACTAAAGGGGCGTGGCGCAATGGCTGTGGCAGACCGATTGTCCTTGATCCATCACAAACGGCCGAGCCGCATTCGAGAGATGTCGGCAGTATACAGGGTAACCCCTGGCATCTACTGCCTGGTGGTGTCCTATGGGTTCGTCAACCATGCGGGGAAGTTTATACTGCGGATTGCCTCTGAAAAACGTATATCCAGCGCGTAAGTACAGGTTTTCATACATTTCACTAAGAATAACCTATCTAAAGATGTAATCACTTCCACACATATGCTCTTTCAAGTAGGTTATCAATAACTGTAATACTCTCAATATTTTGTGATTATTGAGCATGCAAAGAGTGATGGATCTGTCATTCTTACATTGGATTTTGTTAAAATGATTTGGATGATTTGTTCTGGTCAACGAAATTTTCTCTTCCAAAAGGTTGTATCATTGGATATTTCTCCTGTGACATAGAACTAAGAAACCTAATCAAATGGAACATTTACTCTTATGTGGTTTGCCAAATTCAATTTCTACCGAACATGAAAATGAAACACCAAAGAAAGTCACATTGACCTTGTATTTTACATGGCTCTTTATTCTCTCACTCTTCTAGCCAGCTGGATGTACCAACCCAGGCCAGCCTGGTAAGTGATGGCATATTTTACCACAAAACACCAGTCACTTTAGTGCTCTTTGTATAATGATAACCTGCAAAGGTCGTCATATAAAGTAGTTTTGAGAAAGAAACATTGATTTTATCACCAATCAGATGTATCCTTGTTAGATAACTGACCTTAATTGGTAAAATTCAACATCATCAAAAGTCCTATTCAAAGTAACATTTTTTTTTTTTTTTTTAATTCTTTATTCTATCTCTCTTATACAGAGCTCTTCTGATAGTGTGGTATAGGTACATAGCTAATATCAGCATTAATAATTCATCTGTCACATAATTCATTTCTTAATGCAACGAAATACAATTCAAGTATAAATTATATGCAAAATTATATACAAACATAAATTCAAACAAGATCACATTCATAATACATACAAATACAAAAATACATAAAGTTACCAATCTCACCAAATTAATTCTGACAAATCAAAGTGCCTTAAAGCATTGTTAAATTCAAAAATGTTATCAGCGTTTTGCAAGTCCACATTTAATTTGTCCCAGATACTACATCCCAAATAGAAAGGGCTTTTCAGCACCCTTTCTTTATCAGTAAATGGTCTTGTTAATCTAATCTTATCATTTCCTCGTAACCTCATATCAGGCCGTACATCATCCACATTCAATCTATTTTTGCTCAATTTAAACATACGTCGCAGCATTATCATTTTCCGCCTATCACATAATGATAACAATTTTAAATCTTTATGATATTGAATCATATCTTCAGTTGGGACCTTTTCAAAAATATTTAAACATGTTTTAATCGCACGATTTTGAAGTGGTTGCAACTTCTTAACATATTTCTTTGAACAAGATTCAGTTACAAGCGCAACATAGTCAAGTAATGGTAATATGCCTTGTTTATACAATAATACAGAGGTCTTCTTATCCATGTATTTTCTTACAATTGCTAACGTAATCAACTTGTCATTCACTATTCCAATAGTCGATTGCAACTGACTATCAAACAACAAACATTTATCAATTTTGATTCCCAAATATTTATATATATCAGCATTTCCAATAGTATAGTCGTCAATAGTTACAACTACATCATCATATGATATCTTAAATTTCGAACCTGACAGCAAATGCTTAGTTTTCGAAAAATTAATTACAATATCATTTTGTTCACACCATTGTTTTACCTTATTCAAAGTCACACAAGAGTTCATACATGCATCATATTTACTATTGCTACTTTCGACAATGACCGTGTCGTCAGCATAAATATTACAATAAGAATTATCTAACATATTCACAATGTCATTAATGTAAATAATGAACAACATTGGCCCGAGACATGACCCTTGAATAACACCTTTCAACACTGGTTTCTCACTCGAAATACAATTTCCCAGGCGAGTTGATTGACTCCTACCAGACAAATAATCCGTAAACCAAAGTACCACATTATCAGTTATCCCATACATGCACAATTTTCGCAGTAAAATACTGTGATTAATGGTATTAAAAGCCTTGCTATAATCGAGGAATGTACAACTAGATACATTACCCACCCTTATATCTTCAAATAATTTTCTACTCAAATTAAGTATAGCTGTGTCAGTCCCCCGACATGGCCTGAAACCATGTTGACATTCAGTAAAATAACCATTTATCTCAAAATAATTCATCATTTGTTTGTAAACACATCGTTCTAATAGTTTACCAGGCAAACATATATTGTTCACAGGTTTCCAATTTTCCACAAACTTCTTGTTACCATCCTTGGGTATAGGAGTAACCACGCTGCTTTTCCATACTGATGGGAAAATACCGGTAAACAGTGATAAATTAAGCAAATACATAAATTCATAATGACAAATAGATAAACAGTCCTTCAGAATTCTAGAGTTTAGTTCATCAAACCCTGATGACTTGCTAATATCTATGGATTTTATCAGTTCATCAACATCATCTAATTCTATGAACTCAAATACAAAACTTGTATCTTTTTTATCCATATTCATCATATGTTCATGCCATACCACATTTTGATTATTATAAGCATTCAATCCAATATTAACATAGAAATTGTTCATGTAATCAGCCGCTTCTGTCCCAGTTTTAATGTTTCCATCTTTGTCATAAATGACTGATGGACCTGATTGTTTTTTCTTGCCCAACACCTTCTCATTTATTGTTCTCCATAGTCTTCTCGGGTCTTGCCTAAAATCATTGAGACTATTTTTAATTGTACGGGCTTTACTATTATTTATTAAACGTGGAATTTTTTTCTTTTGTATCTTATATGCCTCCCAGGACTCAACTGTGTCCAGCAAAATCGCTCTCCTGTATAACATATTTTTTTCCTTAATATTTTCAATGATTTCTGCCGTCACCCAATCAGGTCGATTTTTTTCGAATTTTTGCGTTTTATACGGACACAAAATGTTTACTGCATCAATAAATATTCGATACATCACATCCCACAATTCAAGTCATGACATTTTTACCACGTATATGGATCGTTTTCCTTTCGTTTTGGTTTATATGATTTCAATCAAACCAGTGAAACAACCAAAATGCTATCCTTATGATACTGGGATAATTCTTTAAAAGGATTTAGTGATTGAAACTTTATTAAAACTCTCCTTGTTACAATATATTCCTGCGTAACAGGCCACTATCAAATCCTTGAAGAATCCAGTGGTAAGTCACATAATCCCCTCACTGTTGAGAGGGTTGGCAAATGGCAAAGTCTCGCTGTTTTGCTAAAATTCAGCCTAAATTTTCACCCACTTTTACTAATTTTCCCATACTGAAAATTTCAGGGATAATAGATCTAAATCTATATTTTTCAAAACGGTTTACCGAATTAAAAACGTTTGACTAGAACAGCCACAATTCAACAGCAGGACCCATCACAACAACAACGTCCTTGTACAAGGACGTCCTTGTTGCGAGGTTTGGGTTATGCGACGGGGCACAGGGCTCAGTAAAGAGGAGTGTGAGATTTATTCTTATTGTTTTGTCAATGATAAAGTTTATTTTCATTCCTGTTCAGAGTCTTCAGAAGGAGGCCCTTGAGTTCAGGCAGCTGTTTGACAAACACGCAGGGGGCGACAGGTACGCGGATGCTGAGGAACTTGCCACCATACTGAACGAAAGCCTCATGGATGGTGAGTGGGATTTGTTTACCTAACTATGCAAGTATTTTGATAAAGTTATTTAGGAAAACCTTAATAATGTTGACGTTGCCATCACACTGAATCAAGACCTTTAGAATAGTGGGTTTGTTAAGACGCTATCCTACAAAAGGACGCTATCCAGCAAAAAGGTTAGATTTGTCACTTAGCATCAAGCTAAAGACGCTATCCTACAAAAGAACGCTATCCAACAAAACCTGTTTGTTGGATAGCGTCCAGGTCATGCTGCTATACTACAAAAGGACGCTATCCAACAAAAAGTTTATTTTGGTCATCAAGCATCCTATATAACGCTATATAGTCAAAATCCGTCTTTTTATTGTTAGTTTTTACGGGTAGGACATATCTATATTCCAAAGGATATAATTCTAAATATGAAATAATACATAAGATATCAAAATTAACATTATGAATTTGTTGTAAACAAAACTAAACTATACCCTTAGAGCAGTGTCTACCTGGAGCCTGGCCACCCAATCAGGGCCCAGGAGCCTCTGCAGTGAGGGAAATGTGACACTAAGTGACAACAATTCTTATTTTGTTAAATAATGTATTTTTTCACTTGGTTCTTTAATTATTACTTATAACTATTACAATTTTTGTCACTTAGCAGCATTTTTGTAGCTTAGCAGCTTGTGGTGATTCTATCCTACAAAAAGATGCTAAGTGACAACATTTTGTTGGATAGCGTCTTTTGTAGGATAGCGTCTTAACAGGGTTCGGTATGAAGAGACATTTTAGTAAATATACTTTGACCGATAAACACCTTGATGCTGAAGACTATTCCACCATACTGTGGCCTGTTAATAATACTCTGTATAGCTATGGAGGTTTTATGTATGCTTAAAGAAACTGCATGGGAGTTTGAAACACATGTAAGCCACTGTTTCATAATCAAGGAAAAACAAATGTTGCAGCTGATATGTCCTCTCTATAGATGTGCAGATGTAGTCATACTATACTTTTTAGGAATTGACTTGTAAAGTCAGTATAAAGCGGTGTCTCCACTTGAGCGACAAAGAATTCTGACACCGGGCGACGAGTGTTTATCACCCAGCAACAACAGCAAAATCCGTCGCTTGGTGACAAAAAATACGTCGCTGGGCGATGGGAAAACGATGACGGGCGACAGGAAAGTTTATCGCCTGGTTGAGATAGGCTTGGCGACCAGGGTGGTGGCAATAAACTAGGTTTATCACCCAGGATGCTGGCGCCCTTCTGTCTAGCGATATATCCCCTAAATCGCCAGCATTTTTGGGCGTCAGATCAAACATGTTTGATCAGGATCATCGCCCACGTTGCCCCGTCGCCTAGCTTTATCGTCGGGTGATGGGGGGCTTCCTTAATCACCCAGCACCAGCCCGTCTGGTGGGCAGTGGCTTCAGACCTCACTTCCTCGCCCGGTATGATGAAAATCGCTCAAGTGGAGACATGGCTTAAATCATCTTTCAGCCGGGATCTTTTTAATGTCTGTCTAAATGTCGTCTGCTCTGTACAGGAAGTGACGTCATCAGCCTGGAGACGTGCCGCATCCTCATTGATGCATCATCTGTATCCTTGAACTTGTACGGATTGTTAAAAACTTTGTTTTATTTTACTTTGTACTAAGGCAATACTGTCAAATTGATAAATCAAAACCATAGAACAATTCCTGCGGAAAGCAATGTATAGAATAGATAATAATAATAGAAAAGTTACAATTTCAAATCCATGCAGATTAAACCAAAGTTAGCTGTTTCAACTATCTATAAAAAAGCTGAAGTTGGATTTCATAATTTCAACCAAATACATTTTTACTCAAAGTAAGTATTTCCTCCAGTTTCCTAAGAAATTGAAAGCAGGAAATCTCTAATATCATGCTTTAATTAGTATTTTTCCTAAGATAACACATCTTAGATATCCAGTGTTATTTATTGTTATTTATTCCTGTACCTTTTCCACTCTGTGTCACTGCATCACATTCTGTCGTGTTTCTCTGTACGCTGGGACAGGTCATTGGTACAACATACACGTAAATTTGTCAGTCTTTGAAAAGTCGAGTTGTAGCTCCTTGTTTGTAATATCATCATGTTGTACTAATATCGCAGCTCATGTTGTGTAGTGTAGTACCTCTTTACAAACACTTTGGTTTCATGGGGAACCTGATCTAGAATAATGGCTTGGTAGAAATAGTTGTAATCCAACCACATCCCAATCAGTTCGTCCAGCAAGCTTAAAGGTACTTGTATCTATTCAGCAGGAGTTTAACTTGTAGTGATATTTTTTCCATACCTCCTCAGAATTTTCTTTAGTACATCAGGAATACATAGCCAGAGGGAAAACAAGTTTTACCGTTAGGTTTTTCAGTTAGGAGATTGTAAACATTTGAGGTATTTACTATAGGTTTCTATGGGAAATACCTGAGTTTTTAAATTTCAAAAATCCCAGAAAAAAATGTTGTAGTGTTTTTTTCTTGAAATTCCTACAGATTTTGAGCCTTGATCTTATTGATATCCTGTACAAAAATCAAAGGGTTTTACCGTTTTGATCATAGACTTCTCTATCATCCCTATAGTAATAACTGACACACTGTTTGTGTGTAGCAGCAGTATAACAATAGAGGGTTCAACAGGTATGCACCAGGTGGCAGTGCTGGGATAGGTTGGAAGTATCTTTAAGCGAAAAGGCCTCATCTTACACAAGCAATTAGCTCCAGAGCACTCATAGTGCTCGGATTGGAATATTTCCTGAAATTCACATGCGTTGTGGTTAGCTATAGGATCTGAGTTTTAGGCTTAAAACGCTAAAGCTTTCCTTAACCCAAGAAGACTGTTGTTCCAGGAAAGCTGGATTTCGACCAAGTGAAAATTCAGTGGAAGCTTGTAAAGGAGCATGAGGTACGTAACATATCACATTTCTATGTTTTAGGTATAAGCAAATCTTTTAAATTTACATATCACTTTATAAAGATTGAAACATGTCGATGAAACACATTCTGTCTCACACATGTATAAGCAACAGTGTCCACCAAAAGTTTGGGAGTTAAGGGGGTGTCCATGTGCTATAGACCGAAATCAAAGTAAATCAAGATGTTCTTCCCATGATAGTCTATAGAAAATAATTATTAGTTTCCATCTTTCAATCACAATTATCAGAATATCAATATCCACAATAAATAATCAATAATAATGAGGTGCAACCTATATTTCCCTAGTTTGTCTATTTGTAAAAGGTAAGTACTAAAATTTCACCTTATGCACATACAGAACCTTTTTCTTTGTGTAGTTAAATTCATCACCAACAATAAATATTATCTTGCTAGAATCTTTTTGCTTTAAGCTGAAAAAATAGAAGTAGCAATGAAAATTAGGAAATTACATTTGTGATCTTTTCTGATGGAAGGAGTCGTTTCAAACTGGTCGTAACTATGCGATCTTACTCGTTTACATATTTTAAACTTTTCATAGTTGTATTTCATGATATTATGTTCCTTAGTTATGCTAATTAGAATTTAGATTCTTGATATTTAAAAACATCGTATCTAAATTTTCCAATCCCTTTCAAGATGGCAAGGTCGATGGTTGCCCCAAAAACAGTTCTTGTGGATTCGTTAACTATGACACATGATTTTCTTTTTGTGTAGACTAGTTCACTGAACAGAATTCTAAGTTTACTAATAGAGAACTCCGCATCTATGATGCAAGTCTTGGTTAATGTTCAACTAGTTTTACACAGGTTTTATTCGGAATTTTATACACTGAAATGCTAAAAGAAACTCATAAATCATATTAGAAACGAATAAGGGTATCACCAAGATACCACTCGTGGGAAATCCAAGCTTATCTATACCTACAAATTGGATTTCCCATGAAGCGTCACATTTTGTGAATACCGACACCCCCTTTATCTTTAGTCATAAATATTAATGAAGAACTGTCGGTTCAAACAGAACAACCTTATTATAGAAACCCATCCTTTTAACAAGCCTAGGACTGAAGCCCCAGAGGTTAAGAAGTAAATTTCCCAACTGAAGCAAACAGAAGCCCCTGAAGCTTAAACTTATCTAATCTCATGAGGCTCCATTTCCTCGTGGTCCTAGATCTGTCACAGTGGATCAATATTACACAGGGTTGTTTAACAAATGGTAATTATCTCAGGATTTTTGGGTTACCATTAACTGTGAAGTGTTGTGAAAGTAGCTGTTATTTCTCAGACCGTGGTTGTATGAGATTATGAGTTTTCAAGCATAGATGCTACTGGACATTCTTGGTGAAAAGTAATGTATAAAATAGATAACATTTAACAGAGACGTTACATTTATTAAATCCATGCAGATTAAACCAAAATTAACTGTTTCAACTGTCCATAAAATTGGATTCCATAATTTCTACCAAATATATTTTTACTCAAAGTATGTATTTCCTACAGTATATGTGTGAGACTTTTAGAAGAACATGTGGATGATACATGTATTACTCTTCTGCGTATAGGTTTAACGTTGGCAGTAATACAAACATAACATTTATCAAATAACAGGGCCATCCAAATGAAGGGATACAGAAAATATGAATTTTGATAGCACTTTTATGTGATTTTCTAACTTTGTCAAAGTGAGATCCCTAAAAAGTATTAATTGCCATTGTGGGTCCTGCAACCTTTAAGAAAAATAATTATAAAATGAAAGACATGTCATATACCTAAACAACATCTATCCTTTGATTAAAGTAATAAATGTACTTTACATGTTGTTTGAGTCTTTGCTACATCAGCTATGCATTATCATGTTCTGCTAATATTATGTCTTCTCATATACAAAATACAATTTGCTCACAATAGTAACAACAGGAACTTCAAGTAATACAATTATGAAAGAATACAGGAACAATTATTTCACGTGTTGAAGATTTTTGCCACTACAGATTTTTGACATATTTCCTCTTACTTTTGATCTATCATTTAAGCCATCCTAATGTTTCATTTATATCATTGTTATGAACAGCATATCCATTATATTCCTGACAATGTGGCAGGAATTGAGGCAATTGTTTTGTTTCTTTTCACCAAAGAACGCACTGCCACTGAAAACAGGTGGGTGATCTTCATGTTTGAAATGTTTCACAAGCTTTGCATTGTGTTAATGAACCTGTTCCTTCCCCCACAGAACTCCTTCAATACGTTTGACACGCAGGAGTCGGGCGTCATCGGGGTCGCCGAGCTGGGAAGGGCGCTGAAGTCACTCGGTAAGTCACCATTGACATTTGATCAGAGACCTTGTATGTATATATGGTCGATTCTCACGAAACGTGCCCAATTCGCTGCAATAGGAGTCAACAGGGTGATTTTTTTTTCAAATTCTTTCAATCTTCTGGTATACTGGAAAGGGTGTATTGGACACTATGTATACCCATTTGGGAACACTAATATTGCTTTTTCTTAATTCTATGGCGTCTATAATATGTGTAATTATATCGAGACTGGAAAGCTCCTCTATGGACCTATGGCTTGTTGGAACCTGACCGTTCAACCGTGACCATGGTACAAACATTACCAGTGTATTTTGGGAATAGTTTAGTGGCACCTCATATTGCACCAGCACCATGGTCGCAATGGTCGGCCCAAATCTAGTCCAACCACAGCCCAGGTGGCGCCCCTGCAGTGAATAACAGGTTCGCCTCTAGTTTTCAAGTCTCGCTATATCTATTATATACATACAAGGTCTCTGATTTGATGGCTTTCATAGACAGAATTTTCATTATATATTATATATATATATATATATATATATATATATATATGGGTCTTAAAGGTGGACCTATTGAGCAATGCAACTAAAATTCTGGTGGGATCTACTTGGATGGATCCAGGGGGGCGAGACCCCTGCCCCCCTCCCCCACCCCTTGTTTTAGGTCATTTGATCATAAGGGATATTTTGTGAATATTGGATTATTGAATAACGACGTTGGGTTGTTGCCAATAATATTTTGCCTGGATCATTATTTCTATCATCGAAGACTGGTGGTTCCTTTAATAATTTGTTTTATCATGTTTTTTATGACACAAGTTATTGCAGATAAAACGGATTATAAGAAGGAAAAATACAAATTTAGAAACGCCAACAGTGTTAAATTATAAATCACGCTTCCCTTTTGTCATCCCCAAGTCCCCCTTCCCCCCCCCCCCCTGCCTCCCTTCCCCCTAATGGTTTCTGTCTAGTCAGCAGGTCAGCTCCAGTCCTGGACAGTCTCAGGGACACTCTGTATCGATCCTGTGGGTGATAGGGGATGAGGTATGGGCCATGGTTACAGTCTGAGCCTCTGGACCCAGTATGGAAGGGGTCTAAAAAGCGACGTCATATTAGAGGCTTATGATTAGTTCGGAAATAGCTGTTGGAGAAATAAAGTGGGAGGATTTATATACAATAGGCAAGTATATACAATCAGCAAATGATAAAGAAGGCACTTTCATTAGATATGTATGGACATTTTCAATTCACTTGGACCCTCTACCTCAATGGTTCACAACCCATCTTGGACTTAAGCACACATTGTATAGGACCATCCCACATACGCATGTATTTAAGTATGTCGGACCCTTCCCCCCAGGTTCAATGTGGCCACGGACAACAAAAGGTCAAAAGTACACAAATTCTATTAAATGGAATTACATGCTATGGCCATAACTTAGGGCTATAGTACAATATGGGCAATGCATCTGAAACTACATGAAATACACTGAAACTTGTCTCTAGATCTGTTCAGTTTTGGTGACCCATCAAAATAGGTTTGTAAAACAAACATTGCTGTTTAAAAGCAAAAAAATATCATAGGTTTGCTGGAATTCAAGTAAAGTTAAAGAATGCTTTACCAATAGCTAACGTTAGACTCATAGGATTTATTCTTATAGTTAAATCATGATATATACACCATACGAAACCTTATCTTAGGGGTAGAATCAAGTCATTACTAAATGTACAAATGATATGCCAATTGTTAAATCTTTATACACATACAAATGGATAAGAACCATAATAGAGTAACATAACCTCCATTGCCTCCTTTCCCTACAGGCCTAGAGTTGGGTGAGAAGGCAGTACGCAGTCTGGGTACTCGGTACGGAGGGAAGCACGCAGAGATCCACTTTGATGACTTCGTACAGTGCTCAGTGAGACTGGTCAAACTCATCGGTAAGTGCACGGGTATATGGCAACATCAGTATATAACCTCCATATATCATTTTTACGTAATACTGGAAACCTATTCAGTTCAACAACCGATCCATTCTAATAAGTTTTGGATGAATATTTCATGTTACACTCCGCCAAGTCACCAGTAAACTAATTTAGTAATATGCCTCATAACTGAGTTAATCGCACTAATCCTTTAAGTATGCAATCTCATAATGAATCTCATTATTAATCATTACACAATTTTTACACATTGAAATAATCTCCTTCATATTGCAGAGGCCTATCAATTCATTATCCTAGGCCTACACCCTCCTGCACGGATAGGGCTCGATGAGGTAGGTCAAACCTCATCTCATTATCTAAAGGCTCTATTACACTACACAACATGAACTGCGATATGACAATATTGCAGAGAAACGGCACGTATTAGTGACTAAATTGAGAATAATATATGTCTTTGAAGGAATGGATGCGTTTTAAATCATAGTGCACTAGACTTTGAGAAAATGGCAATCATGCTTTAGAGATTGTGACATTGCCTTCAACTATACCCCCGGAGTCCTGAGAAGAACTAAGATATTATACAATAATTGAAGGTGCGGGATCCTGGACTCATTCATTTATAGGAACATGAACAAATACATTATACTCTATTTTGCCCAGAATTATTTATTGATGATATTTGAGTTGGATTTCTTAAGAACATTTCAGTTAGATGCATTGCGTTCAACCTCTTCCGACTCGAGACTATGACATACGGTCGGAAGTCACCCTGCTCAGGTTTGTCCCCTTCTTTTACTGCAGTGGCTGGAGAGGCTTCTACTCTGTTAAAGTCCCGGATGAAGGCACCGGAAGTCCGGTTATCCCAGAAGGCAGTGCTGCTTCCGGCCTCGTTCTGGGACCACGCACAATGAGAAGTTACCTTGGGGTCTAATGGGGATATCACATGACGAGGGGTAGGACAGGGGGTTGTAGAAATCGTACGCTGCATGAAAATAGACCTTTAAGACCTTTAAGTTTCTGTAAATGGGGCCATTGAGGTTTGCTAAAGGTTATGGAAAGGTCACCTTTACAAGACCTTTCCAAAACGTTTTCAGGTGACCTTTAAAAAGTCATCAAATATCTTGCAATGGTATTGGAAAGGTGACATATCCTAAGCCTTTAATGAACCTCAATGGCCTCATTTACAAAATTAAAGGTATAAAAATGTCTAATTTTATGCAGTGATACTTCTTTATATTTGTGGTGCTTTAAAGCCCACAATTAGAGGGAAGTTTTCTAGGGGTCTAGTATGCAGTATGATAAGAACTAAAGGACCTCAGGGGGCATCCAAGGGTGGCTGTACAACCCAAATGAGGATTGTCACATACTGAGGGCAAAGTCCGACGTTTGTATGATCCCCATTGGTCCGTCGCATAACGGGTATCGCTGTTGCGAGGGTTGTCCACTACAGCGAGACCTCTCCCTGTTCAACAGCGAGTGTATCCAACTTTCCTTGCTGTTGCGAGGGTTGGCACACCCCAATTTTCACTGTATTGGGGGGGCATTTTGGGATTGGAATTTTGACATTTTGTTTTCACTAACTTTTAGATTTGTTCCTCAGCTCTTGAAATGTGCAAGAGGCAAGTGGCGGAAATGTAGTTGTCAATAAATTAACTGTGTTCAAAGTTTGTACAAAACCATCGCTGTTGCGAGGGTTGGCAAATTGAAAACCATAAGGATATCGCTGTTGCGAGACTTAAATCTAACCCCTCGCTGTGGTCACGCTGTTGCGAGGGTTTGGTTATGCGACGGAGCACATGGGTCGACTGCCAAGGACAACCCCAAAGGTCCTTTTATATGTAATTACCAAAGCATTAGACAGACTATGTTGAAACAGCTATATGAATGAAGAGCAGTACGTACTGCCTGGCTATATATGCTCCACCGCCAATATGCATCTCTTGTTGGCCAAGTGGGTGATAAAACACATAACATGGGTATGACAGGGTTTTTATCAAAATGATTCACGATAATTATTAGTACGATTGTTGTGGTGTTGCTATTTCTATCAGATGATACTTTAAGCCGTATTCCACTACACAATGTTTGGCTTGCAATCTGTCAAAATTCTGACAATGTTTGGCATAGAAATCATCAGCCACAATATCTACGCCATGTATGGTGGTGTTGGGCACCTTTACCAAAGATGAAATGCACCCAAAAATTGCTGGCTGTCTTTTAGATAATAAAGATCGCGAGCTAAATATCTATACTAGCACTAGTTACCAACATGTTGGGAATATCAGGAGCTCTGTTCAACATCACAATGTTTGATCTCTAGTAGTCACAGTTTTGGTTATCATCTTCTTTTCAAAGTGGAATATAGGCTTAAAGATAAATATCATAAAAACAATAAAAAGAGAGTTAAAGTATTCAAGATTGTTTAAGATGTTTGCTACGATCCTCCCAATTATAAAGAAGTCCCTGGAAGGAAATATTTGCTGCTCAAATGTTGATTAATATTGTGCTTCTTTGAGCCTGGGTCTGCAAATAAGCAAGAAGAATGAGGTCTTTTTGGAAATGGAGACAATATTAATGCTAGAATGCTTAAAGGGAGCCAAAAGCAATTTGGGTCAACATTTTGGAAATTGTGTTAACTATTGAAATATATTCTATTGCCATAACCTAGGCCTTTGGTAGAATATTGACTGTGAAGAAAGACTTAAAATACATTAAAATACATAAAAACTTGTCCCCTGTGAATTTCGATGACCCACTAAAATTGGTTTGTTTACAAATATTGCTGTCTTCAGGTATAAATGGGAACACAAGTACAGTTATAGTTGGTCATCATGACTTGTACTATACCAATGGCTAGAATGTATTTTCATGGTTATTTGAGTTTCGAAAATTTTGTCATATTTTGATACAACATTGCTTTTGACTCCCTTTAATTAAGATTGTTAAATGTTTTGACTGCGTTTGTGAGATTTTTTTCTTTTGTGAGATTTCATTGTCAATGTAATGCTTGCACCTATAATACCTATCTCCGGTGTGATGTGATATTACAACGAAGCATTAAGTGCTCCTAAATCAAGGACTGTTAATAAAACTTAATATTATGAATATTTGTTTGTGTTTCGTTGTTTTAATCACACCTCGATCACCCTACTTCGATGCCCCTATAGTATAGAAAGTAAATCATTCACAAAACTTCATGAAATTGCTCATTTATAAGATGTTGACTAAACAGGACCAGCATGCGAATTACAGTCAAGGAGGTTGTGTCCTTAGATTTGTAAAGAAGCGACAAGATACATAATATATCCCGCTTGTTTTATATTTTATATTTATAGAAAAAGTATCTTCGCAACCCCTACATGTATTACTGTAACCTGAATAGACCATGTATGTTTAGAGAGAAAAGAGTAGAAACAAATGGCCATAAGAAAATAAAAGTTGATTTTTTGTACTTTAGTACAAAACCCTCTGCTTTTTTAAAAACAAAACCTTGCTGCAGCCTGCTGGACCCCTGGAGATATATACATCGAAGAGCAGTCCATAATTTTATAGGACTCAAAGCTCGTTGTTGAAAGACTGTAGTATTGTGCAACAAGCAGCAGGGATGAGAAGTCGAACGGTCCCCTTTCCTTCCTCAGAAACGCATTATAATTTCAAAAAGCATAGCTTCATTATGTAATTACTTTCTTTTCTTCTTAAGCGCCTTATCTTATATCGAGGACCTGCTTTGGGTAACAGTCCGAGGAGCTACGGATATCTTTTTTGTAGTAATGGAAATTGTATATGAATTTGATAATCCTGTTGCATAACAATATCCTCATGATAAAAATATCACCCTAAACCTTGTCCTATCATCTGACCTTTAACAATGGCGGATCAAGGGTGGGGGGGGGGGGGGAAAGGATGTTCCAGGGGGTCCTCGCCCCCATGTCCTTTTGGCTGGGATGTACACTTATATGAGAAAAGAACGTTGCACCTCTTGTGTAAGAATTGGCAAAGTTGTAATACTTAGCTGTATACGAAACCCGTTTCTGAAATCCTGCATCTACTCCTGTTAAAGATACGTAATGTGACCCTAACTATTTTGTGGCTACGGAGGTGATTGTAAAGTTGGGAAAGCCAAACCCAGGTATCATTTCCCCATCCCATTATGAACCTGCCCGCCGGACATTTAGGACGCATGCGCAGATGGGACTGGTGGTAACTGGAGCTGTCGGTGTGTTAATGTTCTTGTGATTTTACATCTGAATAATTAAGACGATTAGTGACAAACTCTGTGGAACTATGACATTTAAAAAGAAGAAAAATCAAACATGAATTTCCCTGCAAAAGGCCTTGAGGTGTTTCATAATAACCTCCATAGCTACGTAGGTTTCGTTTGTGCTTGCAGAAACTGTGCGAGAGTTTGAAACTCCCGTATCTCACTGTTTCATAACCAAAACTCCTGTAAATCAACCCAAGACTCATGTAAATTAACCCAAAACTCCTGTAAACCCATCCCAAACTCACGCAGCTACAGCGAGGGTACAAGGTGATTGTAACTTATGAAATGCAAAGTTTGCAAAGGTTTGTTATGAAACAGGCCACTGACATCACTGAAACACATCTATAGATATAGGAATATTAATACATATACAAGTATATAATTACAATAACAAGTACACGTTAGACTAATATAATATTATAGTTACAAATGTAATGGTTGAGTCAATTAATGGTAAGAAAAGTTTCAAAGAAATAAAATGTAACGTGGAATAACCACATGCATTGCTGCACCTGGCGAACAAATAAGAAAGATTGGCAGGCTTGGGTTAAATAAATTTTATCTTATAAAATTTATGTTAATATTGATGATAAGAATGATTAAAATTTTAATAATAATGGTATAAGATATGAATAAAATTAATAAAAGGAGTGGGTGGGTGGGATTTTGAAGGTGGAGTTGTTGATGTATGTGAGGTATGTGAGATAATGGAGGAAGGTAGATATTATGGGATAGATTTAGGGTTGGTTTATTGGGAAATATAGTGGGTTGTAATTTTGTGTTATAAGTGAATTTGTCCCTAGGTGGCAGCAATGACCCAGCCTGCATACAATACTGTAGCATGCTTAAACCATTAAAAAGTAAACAAACATAATAAATTCCCATATTCGCATTATACAAATTTCTGAACATAGTTTAAGTTGTGTGAACCGCTCCGTTGTTCCTACTTCTCTCACTAGGGGCGCCTCTGTCTGCGTCTCTCTGCGCATGCGCAGGTCTGTGATACCGAGACCTACAGACAAATCCCTCAGGATGCCGTGGTGGGATTTGCTGAGAAAGAACTGGATCTTTGGTAATCCAAATCTCCTCTATTTGGGTGGCAGCCAACCGTCTTTTTGTCGTTCAGAATTCTCTTTTATTTCCCGTATTCTCTGTGTGTTTTCTTTTTCTATTTTGGCTAAGCAGTATCCAAATCTTCTGGCTGAAGAGTATCTAGGCTGTCGCATTCCAAAAGTGATCATCTCAGTATCAAAGTCGCAATGTTCTCAGACCAAATTATTTAGAGTTTTGCTTTACTGTTGTAGAATATTCCATACAACTCTATCTACTACAGATTCTTGAGATGATTTATACTGGCAAGGGTTTGCAACGCGAACGCACCCCCTAACCATAAAAACTAATAGTGATACGAACACGCGACCATCAGTGTACTTTATCTATTGAACTAACCTTACGGAGCTGGATTCCCAGGCAAGCAGTAACGTAACAAAAATGTTCTGTGACTGTCCTTTTTAAATTGGTCTGAGACCTGGCCAATTTTTACGTAACAATTACGTTATTTTAGGTAAGGTTTAGACTTACTGAAAAAGAACATTATAATAACATTCTATTTTGGTAAAGTTGAGACCAAACTAATGAAGAATGTTATAATAACGTTATTGTTAATGTAACGTGAAATAACGTTACAAGAACGTCACAACAACGTTCTAGTGTGACGTCACAACGTTAGGTTCTAAAGACGTTTTTGGGTGCCCTCAAAAGAACGTAACAAGAACCAAACCAGGTCTAAACAGAACGTTGCTGAAACGTTATTATAACGTCATATTCTTGCTTGGGTTAGACTATGAAACAAGTACCTTTACCTTCACCTGTCTTTGTATATACTTTAGTACACTTTGAACCTCTGCAAAGTGAGCCTCTTCATCTAAAACTGAATACCCTGAATGAAGTAGAAACCTCTATCACTGTCTAGCATAACAGATAATGTCCCTCGCAGGTATAGTAACAGACAAATAACTTGCATTTGAAGCATGAAGTGATTAGAAGAACCCATTTATTACATATCCCACTCATAAGACAATAATACACAACACTCTTGTTTAATAAATTGATGGTTCATGTCTCACATGTAACTCTCTCAGGGAATATTGGCCGACAGAAGGTTTAGTTAAGCTGGTTGTGAGGTACACAGGTCTTCAGTGGTAATTATGTGAAAGATTAAGACCATGTTAATCCAAAAAGGTGTATGTCTCTATTGGCGTCTGTGCTTATTTAGTAGTGGGTATAAAGGAAGGATAAAGGAGCGACTTGCAGTCGGGGAGACAGAGATCATATGTTTTCTTTACACTACATGCCAATATATACATATATTGTACCTACAGACCATGCAGGCAATTTTCCTTTTTAGATTAAAGAGAGGGAGAATGAGAGAGCGGTTAAGAGGAAGGTAGGGAGTGAAGGCCAGAACACATATGCCAACCAGACAATCTTAGACAAGAGGTCTCCGACTGGATAGTCATGAAAAGCTTGTCTTAATTGCTGATAAGGCATATTTTTCAGTCAGAAAGCTATGACACATACACCACCTTATCCCAACTCAACTCAACTGTTGAGTTGCGTTGGGCAATGTGTCCAGGCCTTAAGGGTCAATGGGGGGAATGGGTAAGGGAGGGAAGGATAGGAATGGAGAGAAATTAAGGAGAGATGAAGGGAGAGAGGAGAGGATGAGGGAGGAAGGTAGACACAGGGAAGGGGAGGAAGGAGGGTAGGGAGGAAGGCAACGAAGGACAGGGAGAGAGGGAGGACCGGAGGGAAGGAGGGGGGAAGGTTGAAAAAGGAGGGATGGGCAACGAGGGAGGGAGGGAAGGAAGAAGGGATGGGAGAAGGATAGAGTGTCGGAATGAATAAGGAAGGTATACTCAGTGGCTGATCCACGGGGGGGGGGGGGGGCAAAAGGGGCAATTGCCCCCCCCCCCCCCCCCAGACTGAGTGGATGTTTTTTTTAAATATCTATCTTTGTTCATTCGTACAAATCTGACATTATTTACTTTCACTTTTTTATATGGGAGTTTGGGTTGCCCCCCCCCCCCCCCCACCCCCACTCCCCAGATGACCGACTCTGGATCCGCCCCTGTTATACAGATCTGGAGAGAGCCAGTGAGGTAGGGAGACGGAAAGAGGCGGTAGGACAGGAGGGTTGGCTATACAGGGCGGAGAGAATCTGTGGGAGATGGAAAAAGGAAGGGGTTAGGAAAGGGAGAAGTAACAGGTGTGACTGGGAGGCAGGCAGGGAGTAGGGAAGGAGGTTGGGGAGCAGCAGGCAGACATGCACATGTTTAGAGGAGAGGAATGGGAGGGGGGAGGGGCGGATTTAGTTTGGGAGCAGGGGTGTCCAGGGATTCTTGATCCCGCTCCCTTTCGGTGGGGTCTTAAACTGGAATAAGAGAAATAAAGGGTTGTGAGCGAGTATATGACAATATAGTATCTAGCTATTATGTCCCCCTCTTTCCCGCACCTGCCCCTGTTGGGGCAGGAAGAGTAGGCCGTCGGCAGGAACGGGTGGTAGAATTAATAAAATATAATGTATGATATATTATAGTTTGTTGCATTTGTGAGTTCCTGTCACATTTAGTAAGACAAATATCGTCTGTTTCAAATTACAAATTCGAGTTCCTTTCTGTAATAAAATTAATGTGCTTTAAGAAAAATACATATTTCATTCAAATATTAATAGTTATCAACCCGATTTTCAAATTATCTAAACATTTGCACTAAATTGCACCTTGGATCACAACTTCATTATCAAATTTTGGCCTTTTCTGAGTCAATCGCTTCCCAGCAAACAAAGTCCTGTGTTGTGGAGGTGTTAGGACAGGAGATAAATGGAGTTAAACACGTGTATGAAACTCCTCCAGGACTCGGGATTTTGTTAACGTTTTTTGAACTCGAGTTTTCAGGTTGATGTTTTCTGTGAGTAAACTGGTGTTATACTATGGGAAAAACATTCTTTTTCTAAGTAAAATGTAGAAATATATAACCATTTTCATACAGCATTTTCATTATACTCATTGAACTTTCAAATTAATTGTCGTGTTTGCTAGGCATGTATTATATTCAAATTAAGTGTAAATCCATAAAAGTACAATTGACAAACTTGTCAGAGGCACAGTTAGACGCCAGTTAAACACCAGTTTGACACCAGTGAAGTACCAGTGAGACACCAGTTTGACACCAGTTTGACACCAGTTTGACACCAGTGAAGCACAAGTGAGACACCAGTTAAACATGATTTAAACAACAGTTCGACACCTGATGAAGGAATGCTGGCAACAACATTCAGAGAACTGGTGACTTCCACTCTTAGGCCACAAAAAAAGTGTCTATGACTGTCTCCATTGAAACTGTTATTATAAAGGGTTGCATATTAAATCATATACCCACTTACAAAATGAGCATTTGCAAAAATAGTAATGTTGTTTTACAAGGAAAGGGAAATATGATAATTTGATTTGTTAATGGGTTGCAATTTTGATTTCATAAATATAGTTTGCACACCTTTCAATTTTTTTTTTAATTATTATCTTTTTAATTATGATGCAGCCAATCATGTAAAATTGATTTGCACGTTTAGGCATTAAAATCATAAAAATAAATTTCTTGGAGTAAACCAATGTCTCAAACAGGTGAATATACTGGCAATACACAGGGATTGTAATTAAACCAGTATTAGACAACTTTTACATGAGTTAAACTGGTGTTAAACACGTGTGCTGTTTGCTGGGTTAGAATGACTAGATAGATATTGCTATGCTTTTGAAACATTTATCGTGTATAGAAACGTGTATCCTATAGAGTGTTGAATGATGTATATTACAGAAGGTAAAACTTGACCCAAAAAGTACCTATCCTAAATAGATGGAAAATATATGACCACGTGAAGAAAAACATACCTGTTTTATTGTGAAATGAAAGCACCAGTGCACACTCATGATCAATTGAAATAAAAACAGTGTATGAATACAGAACCAGTTGGTGTTTTGTCGCACAGTGGATCACTAGCTCTAGTGCTGTCAAAACCCCCGAGTACATCGGCCTAGCCCCATGGTTATAGGGAGGGATGTCTGCTAGCAGGGAGGTAGGGGAGAAGGCAATGGTATTCTAATCGGGGCTGGGGAGGCAGCAGTGGCGTCAAGACCTCCCTCCCCTCCTCTCTCCCTATACTCCCTCTCCCCAATCCCCCCTTCCCAAACCCTACTCCCCTACCTCTCCCTTTCCTATACCTATACCCCCTCCTACTACCATTTCACTTCTCCTTTCCCTAGCCCACTTCTCCCCCCCCCCCCCCCACTTCCTCCGACACCGTCTTGTCCCCCCCCCCCTGTCTCCCCCCCCCCTGTTACAACCCCTTCCCGCCTCATTTTCCTAACCCACCCCCTCCCTCCTAGTCCTCCCCCTGGTTCCCAAACCCCCCTCCCCCTACGTCTCTCCCGTTCCCATATCCATGTCCACCTGCTACAACCATTTCCCTTCTCCTTTCCCTAACCAGACCGCTCCCCCCTTCTTTCCTCCCTCCCCTTGTCCCCTCCCACCCCCTGGTACACCCCCTTCCCGCCTCCTTTTTCAAAACCCAACCCCTCCCCCCTACACCCCCGTCCTACCTTCTGCTCCCCACCCCCTTCCCCTACACCTTCTCTCCCCCTCCACCACCCACCTCCCCGGTCGATAATCGCCTCCCAGCCGCCGCCGCCGACTATGTAAAGCCAAGTGTACAACAATCTATTTGGCATGATTTCTTGTTAACCAATACAATTAGCAAACTCACACAGTTGTTAGATGAATACATAAAGACTATAATGAAACCTTTAAAAGTATACCATTGGCTTCAATGAGAAAAATAGCTGAGAATAAATATCCGTAATTTTAACACCAAAAGTTACAAATGTTTTGATGGGAACAAAGTCTACATTTTAAGATGAAGAAAACATGGGGTCACCATTAAAAATCAACACTTATTCTTGAAAATACCAAAAATTTACCAACCACAAAATAACCAATTCATGAATCGTTTTGGCACTTTTCCCAGCAATTCAGATAAACATGCACGTTTCAATACATCGCACTGATGGGCGATCGTTGAGGTCTAAATTCTCCATAAAATGGATAGCTGATTTACAGTATCTTGAGAACCTGCAGGCTCATTATAATATATGACTGGATTTGTAGACACAACCCCTTGGGAAACTGTAGAAAATAAACAAATAGTTGTTATATATCCATTGACGATGAATGAATTCTCATATTACTTGGAAAATATTGAATATGAAGGGATACAAATTCAGGAAAAATGATTTCTACTTTTACATCATGTTAAACTTTTAATAATGAAATTTTTGATAACAATTTCTATACTTAAGCCTTGTAATCTTTCTAGATATTACCTGTTAATTTTACAGATGATCATATCTTGTAAATGGATATGGTGACATATGGTTTTTAAAATTTCATAGCTGTCCCTATCCTTCCACCTGACATCTCTGTGAGTTTGGGAATTCTATTATACATATGGTTATTATGGTGAGCCAACAGCAATGTTGATTCAAAATATGACAAATTTTTACAAGCTCAAATGACTATGAAAATACATTCTAAGAGTCTAACTTGAGCCATTGGTACAGTATAAATCACGATAACTAACTATAACTTTACTTGAGTTCTATAATACTCATGTCAGTTATGCCTGAAGACAGCAATGTTTGTAAACAAATTTTGGTGGGTCCCCAAAATTGACTTGGGATGGATTTTATGTATTTCGTTGTAGTTTAAGTCTGTATTCACAGTCTATATTTTACCACAGGCCTAAGTTATAACTAGTAGAATATGTTTTAGTAGCCATCAGAAATAACAAAATTTTGACCTACATATTTTTGGTTCCCTTTAAGAAATCACACCATATATCCATATTTACCTTCAACATTTGGCACCCCATAAGTAGGCAGCCTCCTGCCTATATCCCACTCCGCCCTGCTCCCAGCGCTCACTGCAGGCCGGTGGAGGCAGGAGCCGGGTAAGGCAGGAGCCAGGTTAGGCAGGAGCCGGGCAAGGCGGCAGGGGCTCGGTGGGACCGACAGGAGAGGAGAGGAGAGACAGACAGGAGTGAAGGAGAGCGGAGGGAGGTGCCGGCTGCAGCAGGGAGAGCAGGGAAGGAGCCTTTGGTGACCAGGATTGGGGAGGCGGTTTGGGGAGGAGACAGCGGTTTGAGGCGAGGCCGGACCACTACTGGGGCGCAGGATTGGGTCTGGGCGTGTGTGTAGGAGGGCACCGGCTGTTGGAGAGGCAGGGCTGGGAGAGGAGGCAGCAGGAGGAGTGAGGGGCTGGTGTTGGGGTGACCAGGCTACACACTGCCAGCAGCAGCAGAGGGGACTGCAGGAACAGGGGTGTGGTAGTAGTATAAGCAGTAGACAGTTTGCATCAGGTTACCCACTCCCCAACATTACCATCATCCGAACTCACCCATAAGCGTATAACCACCACCGAATCAATGGGAATAACTGACAGGAACCACAACAACAACCAGAGACCACTAGCGAGTGGATATTGCCAAAAAATGATACAAAATATGGAGGGCGCTTTCAGAGGAAACCGGTGTCGGGACTGCCCCATTGGGCGATTGGAGCGATCATTCAAACCACCCCTCAACACAGGACCACCTCTTTTGGACACCCCTTAGAAGGAACACCGTCCCAGTATTCTCCATGGGTCTTTCTGTTCCCCTGAGGAACACAACCTGTGACCCGTAAGCCTCAGGGATAACCCCCATTTCCTGCCAGGAAGCGTGTGTGCGCGAGCAGGGGATTTATGTACCGTTGGCAGACGTGATCACTCACGACTGTCTGGACTGCCAGCCACCATACAGGGAGCAGGGGGATCTAGGATCTAGGCTACCACTGCATGCAATCTCCAGCCTAGGTCTGTCAATATACAGCCACTCCCCACCCTCGGCCACTGTGTGTATGCGAGCGAGTCAATAATGGGAGCCTGGTTTATACGCGTAGGATTTACAGCAGCATTTTATGAGATTTGTAGCAGTGTCTGCGGATGCACACATCTAGATACAAAGGCAGCAGTATACTATACATGAGGGCAGCCTATACTGTGTTCAACATTACTCATTGACATCATTTCAAACCAGCATATGTGTGAATTCTGCATGCAGAAGGGACAGAAGACTTTTGTGAATGCTGGCTAGCATTTTATTTAAAGAGACTTGATCCATTACTATGAAGAAAATATCATGATCATTTAACAGCATGCTTGATACATTTTGAGTGTTTCACAGGAGAACATCAAGTATAGTTGAATGAGAAAACCAGTTATAACTGAATATTAAAAACTCTTTAGCCTGACAGAAGCATATGGATACATTATATTGATTACTGAATATCAGTGTACAAATAGTGTGTATATATTTAGGTGTGAGATTCTTCATAGGAGTATTGTGAACGATTGAACCGTACTATTCCACATATTCACAGTGTGCATCGACAAATCTCTCATATTGAGCGGATTATTTTCCACGAGGAGTATTACCAAAGACAACAATGTGGCAGCAGGCACCAATTTGAATGTCACCTACATAGTCATCATTGTAGATCATTGGTTATAAAGAATTGCAAAGAGTTTTACAATCTGTATTAACCACCGCATCAACTATGCGAAGAAAGAGCAAGCTGTAAAAGAAGATACCTCATCAGTGGGGCGTAGCCTCTACATAGTATATTATGATTAATCCTCTTAATCATTAAAGGTCAACGCTACATTTAAAATTCTATTTATCTATGTGTAATATATTCCGTGTTTGGGATTAGGCATACATTTAACATTGAAAAGGAAATCAAGTACATGTTGATAAGTACTTCCCTTGATCAGCTAGGATAACTGCAATATGGAAACATACTCATATTAACACTGGCTGGAATTGTCCTTATACTGACCATGTGGTTTACAGGAAATGAGACTATAGGTCAAGTCACCACATTGTCTAAGTTGTATTAGACTAACCTATGGTCACCTGTATGGTTATTTCAACTGATATAGTATAAAAGCGGGTGCAGGAGTAAGTAGCCATGGCTTCGAGCAGTAGAAACGCACCCACCCGAACTGCTCTGGAGGTTAAGGAGGAACTGCTCCGTGCTGGTCAACTCTACGAAGATGTGGACTTTCCGGCCACGGACCGGTCCCTATGCAGGGAGGGGACAGTGAAACCGGGCATTCGATGGAGACGTCCATGGGTAAGTCTGTCTGTGAATAATGATAAGTACCCAGCCAAGTATGTTTTTATAATGTTGCCGCATCTCTCTGTTTGGTTCTGTATAGGTTCTTGTCTCGATAATGATGCTGTGACATATATATACTGCTGTGACTTTGCACTGGAACATTATTATAACATTCTAGTTATGTCCTTCAACCTAAACAGAATGTCCTTATAATGTTCTGTTCTAGTTTCATCCTAACCTCACCAAAAAATAACATTGTAACACAATTGTGATTTGGTAAAGTTCTTCCCTTGAGCCCATTCATGACCTTCTCATCAGTTATTTGTTTTATTTATCACACCCTGGGAACATTTTAAGCTGAATTCTCAAAGCTAGCTTAGATCCACTTAACTAGGGGAACTATTTTCCACTGCCAGAACCAATAAGCCCATCCCAGTAAAAATCAACATCACAATTTACCATGAAATTTAATACTTAGCAATTTCTTCACGATTTAATCCCAAAAGATAGAAGTGTAAAACAAAATGAACCATGATGGTTTAGTTGACAAATTGCTTCTACAATTTATAAAATGCAGGTTAATATTTTGGCCTTTTTCCCATAGGAACCAATGTTAAAGTCTGTCAGCCCAACCTATAATGTCCAACCCTATATTCCCTAAAATACAGCATTTGGATTAGCTAGCTAACCTGCAAATCTGTCACATCATAAAGTTTAAGAAAACATAACATATTATGAGTACGTGGGGATATAGAAAAACATGATTCTTAGTTATTCCAGTAATCACAACTCTAGGTAACTAGGATGGCTTATATGTATATTTTTTCAACCCTTGTCCAACCGAGGATATACCCAATGTGGGATGGGCTTATACCATGCATCACCCTCCAAAGAGATGACACTTTGATGCATTAAACTCTTAACTAATAAATCTGTATCACCCTAGGATATGATATATTATTATAGTGATTGCACTGAAGTAAATAGAGAATATAGCAAGAGATCTTCCATCATGATAAAAGTAGGTATTCTAGTATAAGTTATGCTGAGCAAATATCTTGTTGTGATTCTATTGAAAGACCTGACCTTTAGGGTACAGGTGCTTTATAACAGTTTGTTAACTCATGGGCCGTGCCTATCTATATGCTAATCTCTAAACTTGCAAAGTAAGTAGTTTCTTAATATAATGTCCCCTGGTTACTTTTTCTCCAAGTAGTGAAACTATGATGATTAAGCAGCTTGTCTTCCAGACGCAGTCATCTAAAATTACCATGAGGAACGCATGATTTCAATTTTATGTAGTTTTTTGTTCCAACATTCACCAAATTTACACTGGTGTATATCCCTGCACATGTTTACTCATAATATAAGAAAGACATTGATTTATGTACCAAATGTTTCTACAAGATTGAAAAAGATTATAATGTATAATCGCTTTAGGATTCAAGCTCCACACACACACACACACACATAACATTCTTTATTAGTAAAATCCAAACTTAAATAAAATATGATGTTGTTATAGCATTCGTTTTTAGGAAGTCTCAACTGTACCTAAAATAACGTTACTGTGATATGGAAACTGACCAAAAAAAGTATGATTGCAGAATGTTCTTGTTACGTCACTGTTTGCCTGGGGGTAGCCTTTATTTTATTCCATCATGACCCCCCCCCCCCCCCTCTTTACATATTTACTGCAGCCATACCTTTAAAAGGAAAAGTACTGCTTTAGGAAGAAGTGTCTACAGCAACATTAAAACAGACTTAAGACGAGGCCAGCATAATTATCAAAAATCTAACCTACCAACATCTCATATAGTTGTGTGTTCCTAACAAGCCAAGGGTAGCATCTTCGACTGCAACTCCAAACCTCTATAGTTTATACTCTCATAGCATTCACACATAATTATGAACTCTGTCAAGGACTATGCGTTGCGGATGTAGGTGGCTGTTGTCGGACGACATCTGTTATCTATAGATTTGTCACTTGCAAAACCAGACCGTCCATCTACAGGTGTACATGTTTTCCAATATACAAAGGGGGAGTCTCTACCCCATTCTCACTGTGGGTGCTAACCTTTGGTTACTCTATGTAAATATTATCTCTATGTAGCACCCAACAATAGGGGCAGGTAATCAATAAGGTACTAAAGGGCTCCCAAAATATATCAAAGCCTCATAGGGGCGGTCCATTAATCATATACATGCACAAAGGGGTGGGGCCAAGGGCTTAGTATATTCCCTATGAATATTATATACTAAATGGGGATCAAGAATCATGCCTCATGTGGATATTTATAACAATAAACCTTTTGATTGAAAATTCCACACTAAAATTACGTGCAAAGCAAAATTTAGATAGGTATATGAATTATAAAAGAGGGTAAATGGTATAAATGCTATTAATATGGTCTAACAAATATCATAGATATGGTACTAATGGCATAAATACCATAAATATAGTGTTCAAAACACTGAGTCTATTCCTTCAAAAAAACTGTAGCTGCCCTGCCTTGCAATTGTCCCTTCAGTGCAACCTATTACAAAGATACTGGACAGGTTTGGGCCATGTGATTATTCCACTAGTGGTTGGGCTGATCCTGCAATTGACCAGTGACCGATTTATTCGCAGACTGTCTGGTCCAGAGACAAAACAGGTCAATATAACAGCGGTCAGCCGATAATGGTTACATCATGTGGCAGTGCAGGTGTTAACACATGTATATTTCATATTGCACATGTCTTTGCTGAACCTATTTATTGTGCTTCCTACAGGGCTTACTTCAAAAAAATGTTCAAAGGCCAACAACATAAACATTCAATAAAATATGTTTATGATAAAGAACAAACCAGACAGAGTAGCTTCAGTTGACAATTCTCTAAAACACCTAGAATATTTGGAAGCTCTTTATAAGATTCTTATAGCACATATCAATCATTTTGACATTTTATGTGTTCTTAAAATGTTCTCCAATATGCAAATATAAAGTTGGAGTGTGTATCTCCAATCACAGATAGTAAAGAATTCACTTTAACAGTACTGAGGATTTAGAAAGAATGACGGCTTCTCTGACCAATGGCATACCCAGAGAGCGTCTGGAATCCCTAACATTTCTAAAAATCAATAATAACATTAAGGCATTCAACTTCTGCACTCGGGTTCTCACATTGAAACTTTCATAGGCTCTTCGAAGCCTTGTTTCTCCCAAATGCTATTAGCATAAACCACTTTACGACTCAGAAAACTGCCATTGTCAGCAATATTTGTTTCACTGTTTGTGCCCGGAAAGATCTCATTTGTGCATCTGGTCTGCTGATGCCGACCGAAGTGATAATCAATGGGGCAGGTGTGGGAGGAATAATCGTAAAGCACTCCGGCTCGCAATCACAATGTGTCACCAAGGTGGTTATTTTTCGCTGATGCATTCTGGAGTTGATGCTCATTACTGCTGAAAAACATACCCTCTATTAGGATTGGGTTTACCAGTCATAATGCTTTGGAACTTGATGTAAAGGATTATAAAAAGTAAAATTAAGATCAGCAACATTTCTGTTTTTACCATGTTTGATGGAATATACTATAACTATTTGGACCTTGATTGTGATATTCAGAGATGGTATGTAACCTTAAGTTGCACTCATGTAAAATGTGGATTAGACATAAAAGGGGTTTCATCATTAAGAATTTGATTTCAGAAGCCCAACACTATAAAATGGTGTTGTATAAATAAGGTGAAACGAAATTTAAATAAAGGAGTTCTGAGCTCTCCAGGCCATTCCCGAAAAAGCTAAATGCAAAGCAAGCATAGGGCTATTAATGTCCCATAATTGTGTGCATCTATAACCTTTTCTTAGATTGTTATTATATGTATCGTGCAAGATGTCAATAACATGCGGAAATGAAATCATTGAGAAATAAGCACCCTGTCGCTATGTGCAAGAATTCTTAAGGACGCCATAGTGCAATCTTACAACTATCCATAAGAGGTTCCAGGGTGTTGTCAGATAGTGAAGGGTGCGTTAGTCTAGATGTGTGCTCTCCGCCCTTTACAAGTTATGTGGTTTTTAATCCAATTAACAGAGATTCTGGGGAAGGTTGAGTTAAAAAGCCCATCATAATTATCCGACAGGAGGAGGGGCACAGTATGGGGCTTGTTCTAATCATCTTTCAGTATTTGACAACCCTGCAGAGTCTCTTATGACTTCTTTTAACAAAGTGAGGTAGCCTGAGCTATCTAGTCCTGTTAATAGCTGCTCACAATTATTTAGATGGCTTTTAAATGCTGATGGCATAATAGGAAGTATATTATCGAAGTGCTCTTCACCCCAATGGTACAAAGGCACACTAGATGTATTCATTGGGTTATTTTCCCTACTCTAAGTAAAGTTCTTAGCCCCGAGCTTTAGGGGTGAGTGTAAAAGCAAATCCACTCAAAATATCTTTCTATGATTTGCATTATTTACACAGTACTGTAACAATGAAATGCTACATAGCATCAGGCACCACTCATACAGTAAGAATTTTCCTGACACTGCCATTTTATTAAAGGTATATAGATCTTATATGTGTTGCAAAGGCACTAACTTGGAAAGAAAGATATTCCAAAATCCAAGAAATTGTTTCGGAGTTTGGATTAAAAAGAGTGCCATATCTGAAAGGTCGAGAGCACAGACCAGTTCACCTATGCATCATCTGTATCTGGTAACTCCACTGAATCCCTTGTGACTACTTTGGGTGGAGTAAATTACCCTGAGCTGCTCCAACATGTACAGAACAGTTTCCAGTGAACCTGGTGGCTTTCACCTACTTAATTAAGGTCTTATCGTTACAAACACTGACCTTTAGTAATGTGCTCCCAGAATGACAATAAAAGACAGGGGCAGAAACAGTATTTTCGAAAGGGAGGGAGGGTGGGGAGGTTAGCATTAAGGTTAAGTACTAAAACGGTGTGCATTTGCACAAGTATACACATGCGACATCGTCCCAACTTTTTTGTAGTTTAGGGGTCCAGCAAAAGGGGTGGTTCAGGACCCCCAGGACCCCCCTGGATCTGCCCCTGGGTCACTTCTAAACATTTCTTACCGTTCACACATTTCAGTGAAATTGTGGTCTGTAGTAAAAAGTATACAGCACGATCCTGCACGAAGCAGCAATTTTGGTTTCACCTTCCTCTGATTCAAAGCTGAAACATTTGAGATACTGCACAGGAAAAAACAAATAAGGAAATCAACTCTTTGAATTTACAGAAAGTTTGCCCAGTCTGCGGTATGACATCATAATAACATTGCAGCAACATTCTGTTTTGGTTCTTGTTACGTTATTTTGATGGCCCCCAATTACGTTGCTGAAACATACTGCTGTGACATTGCACTGGGACATTATGTTCTTCAACCTAAAACAAAATGCTCTTATAACATACTGTTTTGGCTTCATCCTAACGTCACCAAAAATTAACATTACAATAACATTCTGATTTGGTGAGGTCCCTACCACACCACCAACAACCTAATTGATACGTGCTATCTTAGTAATTAACAAACTGATTTAAAAAAAGTATGGTTGCAGAACATATATCTGTTTTGTCGCAGGTTGGCTGGGTGGGGAAAGTTGAATTAAGCAGGAAAACTGGTAGAAGCCACAGTAGGGGTCTAGACTAATACATCCCTCACTATCTGACCAGTCTGCTATGGCTCCTTTTTAATGGAGTGGACCATCGTGAAGCACCCCGACCTGCCCACGATGACCCAGAGGGCTTTCAGCTACTTAACTAGAGAGTAAAATTGAAGCACCCTTGGTTCCTGTTATGCAGAACATCACTACTCCTTTGGCAGGTCTCTTCATTCAGTTCCTTCCTCAGCTCCACATATAAGACCCATTCTAATATGGCTGGACGTGATCCTGTACATGGAAAGACCACAATATCTGGATTTTAGATTCCCCAAGTCAATAAACAATCCAAATAAAGTCTAAATTTGAACTGCCATTTCAAGCATAACTCCTACATCATAGCAGTATAGTTAATCCTGAGGGTCTCCCTTCAGGTAACCGACCAGTATAGATAACTGATCTATCTTCGTTCAGATACTCTCGGGTTCTAGGCTAACCTGCAGGTTATGGTAATCTGCGTTTGGGAGAATTCACCCTACCACAGATAGCTGATTTTCAGTATTTTAAGCATCTGCAGGCAAATTTGGGCTCATTTTGTCGACAAAACCCAATGAAAAACTATAGAAAATAAACAAATAATTGGTAAATATCCATTCATAATGAATGAATTTTCAAACAACTCAGGAAAATTAAATGTATATGGATACTTATTTGAAAAATAATGATGACTTATTGTTCCCAATGTTAATCTACAAATAATGATACATTTCATGGAAATTGCTATAGTAAATCCTTGACTTTTGTTGACATATTACCCAGCATGCACCTGGTTTGAGGCTAACCTGCAGGTAATACTCAAGAAACTGGCTATCCGTGGTTAGGAGAATTGGAAAAGGGTCCTTGTTCTGACTCTATCCTTTAGACAATCCTTACCAAACATTGCCACATTCAAAGGGTCACATTTTCTCTCCTAAATTGTTTTCTGATTTATGTGTAAGCATGTTTAACCCTGCATGTAACAAATACAATGTTTGAGCCATTGTTTAGTTGCATCGCGCCTCCTACTTTCATGAAACCAATGAAAATGATTACAACAGTGCCAACAATCTGCTGCAGTTATTGTCCTGTGTTAAAGTATTCACTCTCGATGGGATGATTACAACAAAGAACAATAAAAAGATCCTGGTCTGGTTTTGATGCTATTTAGTTTAATGCTCCAATAAACTGAACCAGTTAAATTCTCTCCAGCTTTTGCTCTCCTCTCCAAAAGTAGATTGATGCCTTTTTCTGCGGGAAATATGCATCACTATAACTGATCTGATAAGAGCACAGATCTCATCATAGATTAGCGAATGAGAGATATCAGTTGTATGATATTCATATAGAATTAACAAGTGGTAGATGCATACTCTTTACAGTAATTTCAATGTTCTTACAAAATGGTTGTTATATTTCTTCTCTATACCTCTTTTGGGTTTTGATTTGTCAAATATAAGCAAGGTGAAGCCATCAGAGCCCTGGCAACTGCCTGCTAAATAGTTCGGTCATTGATTGTGGCCATAATAGTTTCAAAATGGTTGAACATTGTATATATGGTCTGTTCCTTTTTTGCGGGTCTTAATTGTCAATCATATAGGATATGAAGAGATTGTTACTCTGACAACTGACCGATTGATACTTTGGCCATTAATCATGGTCAAAATAGATATAAAAGGGTTTTTAATTTTGGTCTATTCCCTTTTATGGGAATTCTTATTTGTCAAATATATGCCACGTGAAAAGATTATAACCCTGACAACTAATTATTCGATGCAACAGTCATTGACTATGGCCAAAAGTGTTATAAAATGGTTGTATATTAAATGTTATGGTCTATCCCCTTTTATTGCAATTCTGATTCATCAAATATTAGCATAATTGTGAAGCAATTGTAGCCCCAACAACTGACTGCTCGATACTTCAGTCATTGACCGTGGCCCTTGACAAGCACCACTCCAAACATCAATATCAACAGCCAACTTTCCACTTTGCAATCAGCTCTAGACTCCTAAAATAGACTCTAACAGTATCAGTATTACGAAGTGGCCGACACAAGTCCATACTGTTACACAGAAAGCGCAATCATGTTATCACTCCAATGTGGCACTCTCCAGAATGAATTGTCCCTCTACTTGTATTTATGTCATTAATGGCTGACGAAATTCGTTGGCAAAGAAAGAGGGAGGTGGGAACCTATCCCAATTAAAGGTATTCGGGTTTGAATCTGTCAGCTATAGCTATGTTCTGACCTTGGCAAAATGTTGCCACTTATTACAATAAGCCCATCCCACATTGGGTATATCCCAGGGTTGGACAAATTTACAGTATGAGCCATCCTTGTCTCCTAGAGTTTGGATTTCTGAAATAAGCAACAATTGTATTTTTCTACATCCGCAAGTTTTGCTAAAACAACATGATTTCTTAGATTTCATCAATTGACAGATCTGCAGGTGTGCCAGCAAATCAAAATGCTGTATTTCAGGGCAAAATCAACGTATTGCTTTGGTTATTTTTGTATTACGCAGCTGCCTTCATGCAACAAGCACAGTAGTAATTTTGAAAATATTTCATGGTGCACTTTAATGTTCGTGTAAAATGGGATGGGCTTATTACCTACAACTATTATTTTCAATCGATATCAACAACAACATAAGAGTCTAATACTTACCTTCAATTAGGCCTCTGGCCAACTGTGTAGCAGATGCAAGGTACACAATTTGTAACACTTCACGAAACTTGTGATATATTATCTTTAAATTGTGTAGCACCATAACATGGTGTAATATGGTGCAGCACATTAATATGGTGTTCAGAACCAATACATCATTGGTGAAGCCCTGCAAAGAATGTACCATATTGCTCGAGCTGCAATATAACATGTACACAATGCCTACCACTTTGTATGGAGACTTCACTACAATAAATGGAAATTGCATTCCCCAAGTACCAGCCATGTAGGGCTGGTCACACTGAGTGTAGACTGAATGAACTCTGAATGAACACTGATTCCACATTGAATGAGGAGGCATCTCTTCAGCATACATTGCCCTGGTAATATCCCAAAGCTGAATGATATTGACAATTTGGTGGATGATAAGATAGTCTGTATTCTGCAACTACGGGACACTACAAATGAGTTGGAATTCAAGCAAAACTTCTACCTTTCCTATTCATTTGCAATATCACTCCAGAAAGCTATGGACATGACAAAGGCAAATTTACAAACGTATTAGTAAGTTCTTTTATAGGTCAAATGCTATGAAGAAATTGCAATGGTTAGTTTGGAAATGGAGTCAAGTTAGTTGCCGGTATTAACTAGTTTCTAGAAATGTTATCGATAGATGACCTAATGCCAACTAAGACCATTGTATGTGATGCCCTGCTCATGGGACACTGCATATAAAAGAACAGCTCCTCGGTACGATGTAGAAGTATGCATATATATGTTATCTACCTTCTCATAGATTTGATCATGCAGGAGCTCTTTGATACATCCAGTAGTACTGAGCAACTGAGTCTAAATATCGAAATTATGGATATTTGTTTTTATATGGGGAAAAATGTGAATTTTCCCATTGAAGTCAGTGGTAAATAGTCAATGGTAAACGGTCATTTTTTTTCAAATTACATCATTTCTCAAAATTGATTATCTTGTAAATGAATTTGGTGGCATATGTTTTAGTCAAGCTTCTTATAGTCCTTATGCATTCATCTAACAGCTGTGTGAGTTTGATAATTTTATTATGGTTATGAGAACTCATGGACAATATCCACATCTACCCTACTTCCAGTTCTGTAGGTTATGCAGGCCTTGCCTCACATAGGGGTAGATTCACGATCCTTCTGATCTACACTGCTTTATCATTTACATCGGCAGGTATCCTGAATACATCATCTATAAAGTGACATTTCAATGTCCTGGCCTAACGCAATAAATCTTCACTAGAATTCATTTGATAAACATTGTATTGGTTCAAGGAACTTTCTGAACCAGTTTCTAAATGAAACCTATGTATACTTTTTAGGAAGTTATCGTTCAATAAAGTAGCTGTGCATTCCCTGAGTAAATTTGTGTCTATTCCAGTGCTAAAATAAGCATTATATTATGCAAATATGATACATTAGAGGTATGTCGCACATCTAAGTTCAGGAACATTGAATATTGCCTCTTACATACCAATTTTTGTGAGGAGAATATTCTGTGATGTAGAACCCTATGAGAGATCATCTGCTGATATCATTTGCTTTATCAATATCCCTGACCCCAATGGTAAGATAATGTAATAAACTAATTTAGTCTTTGTATCTCACATACCAGCTAGCTCAGGCTAATATATCACTTTTGGTGCAAAGAGGTGCAAAAAATAAGTCACCCTCCATCACTTGTTTACAAACGATTTGGTGGATTTAAACAGGTCAGACCCCCACCCATTCAGGCTAAAGTATGCATTGGATTTATACAGCATGTACATGTTAAACAAATTACAACTTCTAGAAATGTGCGTACACATGTGCTTAATGGAGGGCCCCTATATGAAATCTTTCTATCAGAAAATAGAATTTTGATGATCAGGGCCTATGGAAAATGGCTATTATTGTTAGGAAGGTGTCATGTCCCAGCCGAAACAAAACAACAGCTACACGCGAAAACAGTAAACAATGCACGACTATTTGCCCTACACATACCAAGCCTCTGAGTACTAAACTAAACGATATCATGATTAAACTATTAATATGGGTCTAGACCCTTAAAATTGACAGTGTGACACGGCCATTTCTTAAATTCAACAATGCGACACTGCCAAATTTGACATGTGACATGGCAACTAAGGGAAAGTGACATTGATATTTTCTTAAATTTGACATGCGACAGGGGCTTTAAAAAGATTGTGACATGTGACAGTGCCATTTCTTAAATTTGGCATGTGACATGGGTCTAATCTGTATTATAGTGACAGGCGACACAGCGGTTTTTTAATTTCGACATGCCACATGGGACCCCCCCATCTATACCCCCATTAATCTATGAAAACTATTATCTAAGGTCTATGTTAAAGGAAATAGATATAGCCTTGGCTTTTCCACACAATCCCTCACGCCCGCCGTTTCCCGCCTTTTCTTCCCGGTGGGCTCCAAATGTCGTCTGCCACCTCAGCCTCGGCCATGATTGATTGACGACCTTCAGACAAGGTCATTGTCTTACTCCAGCATGCATCTTGCAGCAGACGTTTGGCAGATGGTGGCAAAGACTGGGTGTTAAAAATGATGCAACACATGACAAGTGCAGCTATCAAAATAGAAGAAAAATACATAAGGGATTAGCAATAATCTGTCAAATAATGTATGACCCTCATCTGCAGTCATTTGGTATTGTCTACAAAAGGTTTGTAACAATCAGCTGTAAATCACTGGCGTTTTTAATGGAAATCGTAGTCCCCTAAATAATGCGAAAAGCAAGATTAACAACATGAAAAAACATATTGTAGGGTATAGCTCTTAAAATAAAGTCATGAAAAATAATAACCTAGACGTGAGAAAATCTCATGTAGATACTTATGTAGATATAGACACGAGGCTTAAGCACCTTAGGATGGTAAGAGCCAAGGTACATACATCATATCCTTGGTTCATTGAGCTGATTTCTCATGGGATGCTGATCGTATTGTACACGGAGCATGCGCATTCAGGTTACTGAAGAAGGACCCGTATGTTGTCACTCCTGCAGCTTAAGACCGGGCACTTATCTCTCTTTCAGTCATTACAGCACAGTGAAGCCTAGTAAACAACAGAGACAGTATTAAGCCGCGTCCCCACTTGGGCGATGAAGATTTTAGTCCCCATGCAACCATTGTTAACCCTTTCCAACCACAGCGACCAACACCAAAATCAAGCTCTAGTCGCCCATGGAAGAAAGGGTTAACACTAATCGCCTGGGGATTAAAATCGTCATCGCCCAAGTGGGGATGCGGCTGTACACTACATTGTTTGAGCTGTGATATGATGATGACACAGAAAGGTCACGCATATAAGAGATTTTTTGAATATATTTGAGATACTCCCAATTGTAACTCCTATAATGTGAATTGTATGTAAAATCATATATTGCCTATGTTGCAGGTCAAGTCGTGTAATGTAAAGTCGTGTTATTCGTCCCTTCCACAAGGCCAAGGCCAACCTTTTCAGCCAAGGAGTGCAAAGTAATAATGTTCTGCAACGTCCAAATAACGTTCTGTGATGTTCTGTGACATTATTAGGTACAATTACTATGCTGATGCATATTGTATGATTATAGTGAAACTCCACAAATGAGGGTAAATGCATAGAATGTGGATAGACCTAAACTCAACAAATGATGCAAAATGCCATGTATACTTATAAGCATTTATGTGCCATGCTTACTTTGATTAAATCACATACGGGCACCACAGGAACACTAGACTACAATTGGATCGACGTCATGCAAAAGTATATAAAGCTATATGTTTCAAAATATTTAGGTTTACATTAATATTAGGTAATCACCAATACATCTCTTTGCACTATTCTGTCACCTATGTGGGTTATACCTTTGGGATATTAGTTATACTGCAGGTTTCCTGTTTGTTGGTCTCAAGATTAAAAGATCATACTCTCAGGCCAGGCTGCAAAAATTAAGATCAAATGTTCAATTTATTTTAGGTAAAAAATGCATTGATTGATGGGACAACTGCAGGCATGGCAGAGAGTTATCAAAAAACAAACCATTTAAATCTCTTTTATGTGAGGAATTCATGTCAGTGCATTCGGTGAATGGCCGAATGGGATGTCAGAGACCGATTCCATCAAAGCGCTCCTGTTTATCTTACTTCAGTGGGTGCCCCTGAAGAGATTCCTTCCGGGAATAAGGTTTTTGCTTGAAGTACTTAAAAATCACTGCAGGCCATGTGTATCCCTCAAATTGCATTCTTAGGCACTATTTTTTAATTTAACCTGGAGCAGTACTTTTTTGGAGTTAGAGCCAGAATTTCATAAGAAATCTTTATCTAAACAAACATTCACCTATGTATGTACTACTTTGCATATTTGCCCTATTGACGTAAACTGGTATGTTGTCTTTGCCATGTACCGTTTTGTACAGATTTTCCCAGACACAGATTAAAATAAGTTTACCAATTATACTTTGACTGTTCAACACATTGTTGTTCACAAGTTCATTTAGACTTATACTGTGAGGTCTGCATTTATGTATTCCAGAATCTGACAATCTTTTTGGTGAATGCCAATCCAATTATTTTACTGAAATTTTTATTTTAACTGTTTCTAACATGAACACGTCTTGAGAGAATATTTCTATATAATTTATATTGAAAGGAAAAAACAATCATTATCCCAGTCATTATCTTAAAAGTCAAGAAACAGAACCACTGAATCGTCGTTTTTTCAGCCCGTCTTTTTTTCAACCCAAATGGCCATGTTGATACTGATTCACTTTGGCGGCTCAGGTCTGCCTCGGAGTGATTGCAAGGTGTTATTCATCTTTTTTCTTAAACCAGATTTAATTCGGTTAAATTGGCAGGCAAATAAAAAAGAAGCTCGACGGCAAGGTTTAAACTTTCTTAATGCCGGTACAGAAAAAACATAAGTGGTAAACCAATGAAATGAAGTAACACATATGTGCAATCGACCAAAACATTACCATGCAAACTCCAAAGCATAATGGTTAAGGTATTATTTCTTATGAAAATAGAGCACATGATAGGGACAGTCCAGATTCTAATAAGACCTTTAATCTATGAAACTCTGACCCAAATGAATGCTTCAACTGTGAACTTTCCCTGCAATAATATGTAGAAAAAGCAACAGGCAACCAATAAAATGGTTATAACTTCAGAACAAAATAGACAAAATGTTATTCCCATGTTTGGGTTGTCCTACAAGATATACCATATCATTTGATTGGTCAGGATATTGTCAGTCATTTGGATTTATCAGGGCAACAGCATTGCAGTAGTCTATGATAGTTAAAACTCTCATTATACTATCCTTTAGATAATATTACTATGTGGAATTAGACATCTTGTCGAGCAGCATCAATTAATATGTTGAGTTGAGTGTTTGTATAGATTCTGTCGTGGGGCCGATGAGAAGGAACAAATTCTGATACTAATCAACAGATTTTGAACCTAATTCATCCCATTGCTTACTGGACTTCAGCAGTAGTTTAATATTACCACTATAATCCTCTTTCTCTGAAACTTCACCACCAAGAAATGCAACTTCTATTGTATAAACTAAAATAATCTTTCATTCAGATATTGATTGAAAGTGTCATTAGTATTCAAACCGAACAAAGCTAACATTCAATATAAGTTTAGACATATCATTATATCATTTTTTATTACACAAGTGGCTCCGCCATCCTACGTTCCTGCCCGCCGACAGCAGGAGAGGCCGGTGGGCCGCTCTGTGTAGCGCCCTGCACACACCCCTGACCTCTCGGTGGTCAGTGTGAGGGGTCGGCATCTGCACTGGCCAGGCACCATGCAGAGCACTCACCACTCGGTCCCAGGGCCCACAGAAGGGCCCCCATGAAACTGTCTTGTTTGAATTAAGTGCATGTGGGGTCTCTTGAAACCCATAATTTATGCAGGACTCAGCTGGTTCCCCCTGTTCCCTCATTAAAGAGTTTACAAATCCGTAGTACAGACGGATTAGCTGGTCCTCTATGGCACCGCTGGTTACTGGTGGGATACACTGTGGAGCAAGAGGTCTGCACATGCCGTCGAAGCAACACAGATTTAGAATGAGTAGGGTAATTATGACCTACTAATTGGAATTGGTAGAGGATTGTTAGTGGTGATAAAGCTAGCGATTGATTGAGGAGATTTACTCTAAGGGTACAGGAGGGTGAGGCGATTGGACAAGGCCGTCAGATGTTGTCCTAGTAGAGTGATATAAGCACCTTAGGTTAGACACTAGGCGGATTGAGGGAGAAAGGGGCTTGACTGAGGCTTACAAGACCTTTTAAGGTGACAGAGGGTCTTTGAGGGAAATCCATAAGCCTAGACTGTCATCAGTCTAACCAACGCTATGGAAATCTTGGTCAGGGTGTGTCTTTATGACCCTGTGCATATGACCAGTGTTATAGTTAAGGCTGTATTCCACATACCGAAAGTGCTCTGCCGATTTGACGCTGATACAATTTCGCTACTGCTGATATATAATCGGCGGTGCTACTGATAAAAATTACGAACAGGTTGGTAAATTTTTCCTGCCGATTTTGGACTGGCTGCCGAAAGTGATAAATTGGCTGCCGAAATTGCATAATCGGCCGCCGAAAATGTGGCCCGGCGATGTGGAATGTTTCCATGGATATGCTCAATTTCGGCAGGGCACACTTTCGGTATGTGGAATACGGCCTTTAAACTGAAATGTAGAATGTGTTATGGGTTATGGGCTATTAATGGGCTATTCAGTTATTGCTCTCTATTTATTTTCATAATGTTTGATAATTTCATCATTGATTGGAATAATGGTTGAATTTTTTGTGATGTTAAACTGGCTGTTCAAATATGCATCCTATGAATATTTGAATGTTCTTGAAGACCCTGTGCATATTATTACTATGGTCTTCAAGGCTTTTCAGCATTATATCAAAAGAAACACTTTTTTCATTTTGAGGAGCAGATTGTAAAATGCAAAATCAAATTACATAAGAATCATCTCAAAAACCCTTTACAATTATGAAAAGGGGTTAGCTACTATAAAAGATTGTTAGCTAAGCAATGATCCCGCAGCACCGTGTAGGCGCCTTGGTGAGAAGATGGATGGTTTAAAGGGGACAAGGGGCTTGACTGAGGCTTACAAGACCTTTTAAGGTGACAGAAGCTCTTTGAGGGCAACCAATAAGCTGAGCCTGTCATCAGTCTAACCAGCACTGCAGAAATCTAGGTCACTTTCTGACTTCAAGACCCAGGGCATGTTGAATCTGGGGTGACTATAAATGGGTTATTAATTATTCCTCTTTATTTAAGGTCTTACTGCCCAGGAGGGTTTCACAATCTCAGCCTTGATTGAATTAATAGTTCAGTGTATTATGTTTATAAACATAAACATGCTTTTGAAATATGCATATCTTGAAGGTCTGAATTAATGCCTTATGAAGTTTATCTTTTCAGTCAATTTTCGTCTGAGGTGCACGGGGTAAAATGCAAAATCACATCATAATTATATAAATCACATAAAATACATATTTCAATTAAGAAAAGGGATTTCTTGTAAGAAAATCTTTAATAGTCCCCCACCTTCCTGAAAGGTTACTGTCAAAGCAATGATCCTACAGCACGGTGTAGGCGCCTCGGGTGAGGCATTGGGTGGTTTAAGGGAGACGGGGGGGCTTGACTGAGACTTAGGAGACATTTTAAGGTGGAAGAACGTCTTTCCGGGGCTTGCAGTCGGCTTAACCTGCCATTGGTCTAGCCAGAACGACAGAAATCTAGGTCATTAAAGTTACCTTTATTACCATGTAGGAACATTCTTTAACATTCTATAATTAATCTGAAGAGGAGAATGTGATATAAGCATAAACCAGCAAATATATATTTCTAAATAACTTATTCCAGAAAGTTTAAAATGAATTTAGTGGGTTTTGTCAATGTTTTTTGAAAATACTGAAGTTTGAGTATTTCAACCAATCTTATTATTCATTTTATTCAAAAGTTTCCATGGTGATCCCTTGCTTTTCATCATTTCTGGTATGAAGTATTCATAACAATTAAGGGAATGATTTAGATGATAAAAAATTGTGATTTAGCATTACGCAAATGATTTTTCACCAGAAAGGTTGTTAGCGGAGCAATGATTCCGGTAGCATTTGTTATTAATAGCAGCAGTTGCTTCCATCACCAGGGGTGTTATAACCATGTCCCTCCCATCCCATCCCATATTATCTTTCATTAGACCCAGCTTAAAATGCAATCCCAAACCACATCTGATGGTGCTTCCATGAGCTGCGCCAACAATTAAACTGAGGCCCGGTTTACACAGTACGATAACCAGGCTTGTGTCGATGATGATGATAGTATCAGACGGGAATCGGGCCAGATTGAAAATGTAGTGTAAATTCTATGTAAAAAACATAGTGTTTGAAATGTTGTCAGGATTATCCTTAGGTCAACTGCCGGGACTATCCCAGGGGTTGAGATAGCCATAAGCGTAACAGTTTTAACAGACTGTGTAAAACCCGCTTGGGTCTGCTGGTTACAGCTAGCGATCGAGGCAGTCTGTAAATAGGATTTGAAGGTGTGAATCAGGGAGAGTGGAGGAGGAAATAAGTTATTCCTGGTTTGCTGTTGTGACAAATAAGCCGGTTAAAGACTGCGGTGCCAGCTGTTGGGAGGTCCTGACCGAGATGGGTTAAAAGGTGACGCACAAATAACTTCACTTGGTGGAATACTCACTGGACACTGCTTAAGAATATATTTCTGCTTTTGTATTTTGAGTAATGTGGTATTTAGAACCTGTTTAGATACTAATCTAAGAGCTCTAGGACATCCACACTCTAGTCCCAGCCAGAGGCGTGACATTATAATAACGTTGCAGCAACGTTCTGTGTTGGATCTTGTTATGTTCTTTTGATGACTCCCAATTACGTTGCTGCGACCTACTGCTGTGACGTTGCACTGTAAAGTTATTGTTCTGTTCTGTTTATGTTCTTCAACTGAAACAGAATGTTCTTCTAACATTCTGTATTGGTTTTGTCCTAACCTCAGCCAAAAATAATGGTATGATAACAATTTAATTTGGTGAGATTTCAACATCAACATCAATTACATAATTGTTACGTGCCATCTTAGTAAGTAACAAACTGGTATAGTCGCAAAATGTTTCTGTGACGTCGCAAGCTGGCTGGGTTGTAGTAGCTCCCCTGCATGTAAGTAACCACCTATTTGGATAACATACCAAATCAGAGTAAGATTAGTCATCTGTTACTCTGTTTGACCTGTTTGCCACGTTGCATTTTCTATCTTTCTCTGAAAATAGTTACTATCCTAAAATTGTGTATTCAGGAGAAACATGGACCCGTGATTACTCCTCATAAGATAAAACCTAGTCAAATTCAAATAATCTGAAGGACTATGTTACATTAGGGGCCTTCCATTAAATACGTACGCAAATTTAAAAAAAAATCAGACCCCCCACCCCCCCCTTGGGCCAAAATACGCATTAGATTTATACAGGAACGTACGCAAATTTTCAAAAATCCCAGACCCCCCCTCCCCCCCTTGTTGTGTATGTACTTTATGGAAGGCCCCTTAAATGTTTATTTGGAATTTTCCCTTTTTGAACACTCATCTCTGAGATGTGTTCTACATCATGGATAGTGATGGACCCTGTTGAGTTCAAGTTTCGTCAGTATGTTTAGTGTATTGCTACTTAGCCTATACACTGTACCCTGGAGCGAAGCACAGCCATAATTTCCTAATGCTGCTCTCTGCTAAGCTAAACTAAACTAGCTTAGTGTGCATAATGCTTCAGATGCTTCCCTTTACACAAAATCCCCAGTCAAACCCACTCCTCCCTGCAGTGCCAGTATTTCCCCCAACCCCCATGGGCCTTCAATGCTGTCCCGACTGATTTGTGGCATTTGCTCAGAATTGCTCGCCACTCGCTCGCGACATGAAGTACTACAATGGGTTTGTTAGTGCGAACCCCCATTGGGATCACACTACAATCCATACTCACAATTCCACAAAGGAGAGCATCTATGATTCTCTTTCAGAAAATGTCAAAAAGAGGAATTATGTAGAGAATGGTAATGAATCATCTTGAAATGTGCTATAATGGTGTTGTTGACAATTGGTTGACCAATATAGAAATGAGTTGTGCGGTTGCTGCCATCCTTTGAATACATTCACCATTGTATTATTGGTCCAACAACATGCCTGGAAATGATCATTTGACTAACTCTGATTTATTCTATAGGGAACACTGCTACCCTTCAACCTTCCTACTTCCATTGATCCATCACAATAATGATCCATGAGCATCATTCCTAATAACTATTGTAATATCCATTTGTGGTGCTGAGGCATGGTGTGGTGTACAAGGGTGGTTTGTACATTTGTAGTATTAGCTTGAACAATCCTCATTCTGATTTATCCCTATGATCCTTTGCAATATATATTCTCACTCATGAGCAAAATAACATGTTCCTGTTATTATAAAACGATGAATCAAAGAGACAAATTATTTGAAGATCTGTTCTTTAGGAAAACATAATACCATCACTTTCCTTTAGGGCAATTTACCTTTGTTAATTGATTCATTAAAATACATTAAGATATAGGCCAAAAACCTTTCCCATATCATTCGATATTATTAAATGTCACCTGAAGACATTATTTAAATTTCTTGGATAGGTGACATTTCCATTGCCTTTAATTAATCATAATACTCCCATTTCTAACTGTCGCGGTACATTTAAGAACAAATTTCATGAAGCGCTACAATTCATTCTGCTTAAAGGTTGTCCTTTTATTTGTTGATTAGAAAATAATTGCAAAAACCTGATCAGGAAGGGAGCCCAATATTGGTTACGAACACAAAATGGCCCAGCTCTATCAGCTATTGAAAGCCCCTATACTGGTGGGTTATACATTGATAATACTCAGAACAATGCCTAGACAATATTGAATCATAACTATTTCACATCACATGTGCTCTTCCAAAAGTAGTATTCTTCTGCTTTTCTTTTTCTTCTGCTGGAACTGCTCTCACTATTATCCTCTCACTTGATACCATTTGGATATCACCCTCTGTGTCTCAGAGCTATGTTTAACTAACCAGGTAGGAGGTATGAGATGGGTTATCAACCTAACGTTTGTCAGGAATACTCAGTTATGGACTTATCATACCCTAGCAATATTTCAAAATTCACTTTGGTTATCACCCTGCCCATATACATAAAGCGTCAAACTCTCAAATACTGAACTTGCATCACTCTAGGGTGCCTTCCATTTAGTATATATACACATCTAGGAGGGGGGGGGGTCTAGGGGGGGCCCCTAGGGTATCAAAGATTAATCTTGTAGCTACTGAACCTCAGAAAACATTTAATTGCTTTATGTTCCGAAAGGTGTAATTTCTGGAATAGGTTGTAGGCAAGTCTCAAAATAGCACCAGAAGGAGGCACTACACCTGGCTCATCCACTCTACAAGATGGATGTGACAGCACCACTACCATCTCCTCATGATGGGTCTAGACCCCTAAATTTGACACGATGACACGGCCTATTTTCAGCTTAGTGACATGCGACATTGACTATTCTTAAATTTGACACGGCGACATGGCCTCTTCTTAAAATCAACATGCGATATAGATTAGAGTGACATTTGACAAGGGCTTCTCTTAAATTCGACACAGTGACAGGGCTAGTTCTTAAAATCGACAGGCAACATCGGACCCCCCCATCCATACCCCCCTCACACCCTCTCCTTTTAAACCCCTGAGGTAGGCTGCTGCTGCAGGACCCCCTCCTCTGGGACTGGGCCTCCCAGTGACAGGCATTCAGCAGTGATTAGAAGGGATGAACAGACAGAGTGTGTGCCAGCTAGCAGCTCTGCATAGCGTCAACTGCATCACAACGGTTCAGAATACAATGAGCATGTCTGAGCAGTTCAGAATACATTTCACATATCAAGGCTCATCCGAATCTGTGAACCTTAGAGTACAATGAAACAGTTTTGTTTCTAAAGGTAAAGTAACAGGCACAGCAATTCAAAACGTACTTTCTGGAAAAGATTGTAGGCAAGTCTCAAAGTAGCACCAAAAGGAGGCACTATGTGTGGCTCATCCACTCTACAGATGGCTGTGACAGCACCACTACCATCTCCTCATGATGGGTCTAGACCCCTAAATTCTTTGACATGCAACATTGGCTATTATTAATTAAATTCAACACAGTGACATGGCCTTTTCTTAAAAGCGACATGCGACATAGATTATAGTGACATTTGAGGAGGGCTTTTCTTGAATTTGACACTGCAACATGGCCAGTTCTTAAAATCGACAGGTGGCATTGGACCCCCCCACCCATACCCCCCTCACACCCTCTCCCTTTAAACCCCTGAGGTAGACTGCTGCTGCAGGACCCCCTCCCCAGGGACTGGGCCTCCCTGTGACAGGCATTCAGGAGTGATTAGAGGGGACCCACAGACTGAGGGAGTCCCAGCGAGCAGCTCTGCAAAGCGTCAACCGTATCGCAATGGTTCAGAATACAATGAGAATGTCTGACCAGTTGTGAATACAGCGAGCATGTCTGAGCAGTTCTGAATACATTTCACATATCAAGGCTCATCTGAATCTGTGAATGTGAAAGTACCATTGTTTCTTTATTCTACACAGACTGACCTCATCCCATTGATTATTGATAACATAAAAACCATACCCACTAGGCATGTTTTACCATTGACCAGCAACTGCAGAATATCATGCCATGGGAGAATTGCCAGTGAAGTCACAATGTGACTAGGTTATGAGGGGATTGCTGAGCCACTCCCAGTGGTTATGGAATATATTCTGGGCCACAGGCGATTGGCGAATGAATCAGCAGTAAGATTGCCAGTAAAATCACTCGTAAATTATCAAACTTGCTTGATAACTTTACCAGAGATTCTCCCAGTCGTCCAACACCCATCAATGGTAAAATAGCCTAGAGGGTATGGGGCTTTGTTATATCAGAGTTATATATGTATGTATATGTATATATATAATATATATATATATATATATACATATATAAATGAGGAGATTTGAGACGTCCACCACTATAATGAGCAGAACTAAATGATTAGTCCCAGGTCTGCGAAAGTCTGATTAGACAAACTGTACTAATTCAATTCCAAATATTTCCTAGAAATTCTGAATAGTAGTGAGCATATCAGTTCGAGCATATAAATGCTGTTGTGCATAACTCGGGAATCTGAAAATTTTATATAATAAACAATTGTTTCTTTGAACAAAATCAATAGGATATATTGAGACGGCATGGCATCTGCATAAAACTCAATTCCCAATCGTCCAGTGCACAGATTGTTTGATTATTGATGAGGAATCTGTTTTAAATCAATATGTTTTTATTATTTCAGGATCCATTCTATCAAACCTATAAAATATATATGTAAAGCCAATCCTTCTTGTAGTAAGAAACAAAAATGCCTCTTTGAAAATGTCAGGCCTGAGATGGTGAGAGGGATTGAAAGCAGGTCAAGGCAATATCAGCATCCTAGGCCAAGGCACCCAGCATGTCTGATAACCTATTGAATGCCTCCAAGCTGCTCCAAGCTGCTCCCACCTCACTCCCTCTGTTCTTACCCTATTCCCTGGAGGCTCCATAGAAATCCTAATCCAGAGGGACTGGTGCAAAGGGCGGAGGGAGGGAAGGCATTGGGAAAGGCAGGCGGATGCTTTCAGTTACATCGGCCCATTTGTAAGCGGGTTGTTCGGGCAATTTTCTCACCAGCCATCGAGCAATTCTCTAGACGGTGGATGAGACAGTGCTTCAGTGAAGGCAAGACTATTGGTCTATACAGAAGCTGCTTCTTATGGAGGGTTATATTCCCAATGAGAAAAGTATGGTGATGGGATGTCCAGATTTACTCAATGACACAATCATGACTTTAAGAAAGCCAAAGGCAATAACATTGCAGAAATACTGCATTTTTTTTATAATTAAGATATAATGAGCAATGTATATATATATATATATATATATATATGCGAAGTTTTCTGTTATTATTAATTCCTACCCGTTATCATTAAATTCGACACGGTCACATGGCCTTTTCTATAAAAAGTGAAATGCGATATAGATTATAGTGACACAATCATGTCTTAAACAGAGCCAAAGGCAATAACATTGCAGAAATAGTGCACTTTTTTATAATTAAGATACAATGAGCAATGTATATAATTATGCAGAGTTTTCTGTTATTATTAATTCCTACCCATTATCATTTTTATTATTTCCTATACTAAGCGTCAACTGCAGGAAGATCTTACATGTAAGAAGTGTTTTTTCAATTCAAAAAAAGGACACTCTTTCTGTCTTTCATAGATACCAATTAAGCCCCACGTGCATTTATCAATACAATGACAACTAACTCAACTAAACTTACATTTTTGCAAAGTTGTGTCTTTCTGATCTAGGCATCAACTGACTGTCTAGACTGTGTTTCAAAAAGAGGCAGTTGTACAGATGGATTGTGTAAGTATTTCCTCCACTTATGGTGTGTAGCCAATCAAATTAGTCTAGGGCTGTAGTTCAAATAGAGTGCAATCTAAATGGTAGGAGTAGAACTTGAGGACATAGACTTCCGATACAGACAGAGTGATAGAGACATTTATGATAATGGAAGTATTGCTATGGGAAGAGTCCAGTTACGCCTGTTGATTTTCGGAATAGTCTTACACGTAAAATGCAAAGATGCATGTAGGACACAGGTATTGTAAAGAAATATTGAAGCTCTTTCGGATAAAAATTGCATAGGTTATTTTCAAGATCCTAAAGTAATTTATCAAAAACCCTTGCCGCAGCCATGAGACTCCCCATCTCTATCCCTATATGCTAATCTGGGCCCGCGGGCTCTAGCCTCAGACAGCGATCGATACAGGGCTGGGAGGTGTGGGGTGGGTCCCACTGGAGGGTGGCCCTGACCCATCTTAACCAGGCCTAGAGAGGGGTTTGCCACATGTATATTAATGCCCTAGTCCCACTGGGGTATATTGAAGCCTCCTTATCCAGTATTTGGGGAAGCCTAGGGGGTCTGGAAGATGTATATTAATGTCCTAGTCTCACTAAGATATATTGAAGTATCCTTTCCCAGGCTGGGATAAGGGTGTCTACCAAATATACTGATGGTCTAGTCCCATGGCTGTATATTACGGCCTCCTTATCCAGTCTTTAAGATGGGGCCTGCTACATGTATATATATTAATGCTCTAATCCCATCGGTGAATATTGAACCCTCCTCACCCAGGCTGGAATAGGGGGGTCTGCCACGTGCATGTATATTAATGTCCTAGTCCCATTGATGTATATTGAAGCCTCCCCAAGGCTCTGAGAAGTAAATGCCAATGTTACCTTTTTGAGTTTAAAGATCTACACCCAAATCCAATGGGTATGGTCAAAGTGGTCTCCAAACCTTTTTTCTTCTTGTTCAAGACGAATTACACAAAGAAATATATGTATATATATATATATATATATATATATATATGTTAAGGCAGTTAGCTCATATGCTGATAGACCTCCTCTTTTCGAAATCAAGGATCCACCCCTGAAGTCGGTCATGAGATGTGAGCCATGGGTACAAGGGTAGTGTAGCCCCCACACCCCCTGAGGGTAGGCAGTCTATACGGCAGATCAATCTACACTAAGACAGAGCCCCCAGGGAAGCAGGTTTTAAGATGGAGTGTGTGTGCTAAAGTGACTCTAGATGATATAGAGATGGCATGATTCATTCAATGTAGCTGAAGGAAATATTTGATAATTGGGGTTTGAGTATGGCCAATTTCAAATATTGAATTGAATGGGTTTCATATAGTAACACTGCTAGATTTACAATATAAATGTAATCAAAAGGCAATGTGCCATTTCAGGGTGAATTCTTCTACTGCCATTTAATGGGGCTGCAAGTTCATGAAACACAAAATATAGCCCTGGCAAATATACTGCATCGCTTATAATTATATTATTATATGAGCATTAATACACCTAAATGATACCTTCCAAGTGTAGAGAGTAAGCAGCAACATCAGGACTAAGCAATATTAAAACAGTCTAAGAAAAATAATTTCCATATCTTGTACTCTTACATAATTATGAGGTTGTCTTACACAGTTGGGGGTAAACCAAAAGGCATATTCTTATAACATTGACAACATGGATGTCTATATTCCTGAAATATCTTACTGCAACCATCAGACCTAGGAACAAAAGGTTGAATTGGGTCGAGACATTTTGAAAGGAATGACATTTTGGATAGGTGATAATTTAACCAAGCAGTGAATGCAACCCATGACTATTTCATCAAGTATGTGCATACCAAGTAACCCTCTTGGCAGTTATACTATATGCCAAGTATCCCCATTGCCATTTCCCACTATGTGCTAAGTAACCCCATTGCTAGTACTAATGCCCATAGCTATGCCTACATGCATGGTACAGATACCTCCAACCAGCTTGCGTAACGATTCGCTGGGGCACGCAAGCCTACCATGTATCGATTAATCGCTCCCATTTAATCAGGGCTCAAATTATCCCCCGACTGATATTTCCCTTCCGGGCCTATTGCTAATGGCAGCCAAGGCTTTGAATGGAATGGGATGTTATGATGCAAGCGGGCAAATAGAGGCCAGGAGTGGAGCTTGTTGGCATTGGGTAGGTGTGCCTCTACCAAGAGGGAACTATTATTATGGTAGTCGTTTTAAACAAGTGATGAATATAGGCTCATTGATAATGTTTCTGAACCAAGGGTCTTTTTAGTTATTATGACTTTAAATATTATATTATTGTTAATACGAGGATGTTATTTACCACCAGTAGGGAAGTGATAGGTATAATATACCTATCACTAGAGGTTCCATAATGACCATTATATTATAATGGTCATTATGGAACCTCTACTCACCTATATCTTGTGAAGAGTATTTACAAAATAGCAGGCCCAAAATAATGGTATGAATATGGGAAACAAGTGGGGTAAAATATGAAAAAGAAAGCCTGTTGCATGAGTTGTATTGACTCCTCTTTTATGGATTCCAAGAGCCCTGTCTTTTTTTTAATCCTTGCAGAGTACTTTTTGACATTGTTGGTATTGATCCAGGTTCATCAGTATCTGACACACACCGACACACCTTGTTTGGATATCTCATTTTGACCCCTTCTCTGGTTGGGTATGTATTTTAATACCAGGATTCTATTCTTGCTTTCATTATACTACAATTCACTTCCAACACTATGTTTTTTTCCACAACTTCTGTTCGTCAGAGATTGTATAAAGTACTAAAGACATGACCTATATTTACAATTAAAGTTAAGATTAACTATTTTACAATTACAGAGATTCCCTTATAGTTACACTAGCTGTGAGACCTTAGTTATGCAGATAGCCAATACAAGTCTAAAGCCGCGTCCCCACTTGGCCGACTAACGGCGGCAATTAGTGCATTTCCCCGGCGACCAAGGAAGAAATATTGGTTGCTGGGCGACTAACTAGATGCCAGGCTACTAAAAAATTAATCCCCACGTTGCAGTTAGTCGCCGGGCGACGAGAGGGAAATTTAGTATGTCGCCCAGCTACTAACTGCTCTAATTGCCGGCGACGAGTGGAAAATATTAAACATGTCAAATATTTTACCCCAAAACCACGGCGACTAGTGGTTTGGTCGCCAGACATGACGGCGCCAGTATGGAGTTGATCGCCGGGCTACTAACCACCTTAGTCGCCCGACGACCAACGAAATTTAATCGGCCAAGTGGGGACCAGGCATTAGACGTAAATCTGAGAAACACCTCTACATCGCCTTGTGAAACCTAGGCAATCTGACCAAATAATTCCATTGGATGAGCCAGAAATGTCCTCACCAGTCTCCAACTGCCTACAGAGAAGCTGTTAGATAGAAGGGAGCGGTTCGTAATGAGACCGTGTGTGAGGGTGGGCTCGGGACTCGCTCGGAGGAGTATAGCAGGTCACACCTTGAGCAGCTCCCTGGTCACAGCCTTAAAGGGCAAGAGCCTCCCAACAAAAAGGCCAGCGGTCGCCTCATGATGGATCAAAGAGGTCGTTACCATAGCAGCCGCATGCATTCCCATTCACCCCGAGGGCAGGGGCAGCTGTGGGGTAGACCGAGCAATACGGGCAGTCGCGGGCAACTCAAATTGCTTGAACCAGGATACATTTGCTATTGTAGTTGACAATACCCATGTGGAAAAAATCAAGAAAGTGATTGTGGCACTGAAATATGGATATGAAATATTAACTCTGGTCCTAGTATGTTTATAAAGCCTTCGGTGGGCAGAGGGATTCCGTTTCAAAAGGAGTCAATATGATGAGGCGGCTGTCGATAATAAAATCCCTGATATGTCTGCAACTGCATGGCCACCATTGGACAGTTCCTGAGAGGTATCAATAGAATTCCCAACAGCTTGGAGGATGGGAAGTCCTTGCTATATGTACATCTGTGGATGTGTGGAGAGGAGTAGCAGGTTTTTCTTGCAACAGAAAAAAGATTGGAGGCAGAGATCTCTATTTACCAGCATGGTGGTTGTATCTAAAATAAGGAAGTACACAATTTATTTCATGATATCAAATGACCTTTATAGTATAGAAAAATGAAATAGTATTCTTAATTTTTATTTCATGGTCTTCCAAAACAAATATGAAAATGATATGTATTGGATATATGTAAGGTGCCATCAATCAATTTAGGTATGCTAAAAGAGGAGGGGGATCAAGGGCTTCAGCACAATTCTATTGCATTTAACTTACTAAAGTAGGTGGAACAGGTTAGAAAACATGTCAAAATACATATATAATCAATGAATGCCTCTAATAAATGTGAATAGATCTGACCACACTATTTGAACCTGTTGTTATGCAGGATGGGATATTTAAGCATATATTTTCTAACCTAAACAGATATCTCCTTTCAGTTTATGACGGAAGTGCAAAACAAAGCTTTACTCATTTCTGAAAATGGTTTTATACATGTAATGTTGTAACCAGGTCTGGTTATGACATATATAATGGATTGGTATGATAGCTGTCAATCATATACCCTCTTTGACAACCTTTAGTAGAAAAACTAGCCTTGATAGGAAGAAGCATGTCCAGCCATCCTGCTCCTTGGCACAGACAGATACCCATGATATATTGCCCGCGACAGCACTTACGCCTCCACAGCCGACTGGTTTCCATTTAAAGAGCCACACCACGTGTTGAAAACTGTAGATGTTAGGTGGACATCGATCGAGCCCGCTCCCAATATCAGCCCTGCCCGGAGCCATCCCCCCTGCCAACCCTGCAGGGCGCGTCGACGAACCGACAGGCGACAAACTCTCAAGAAGTAATTTCCCTGGCCCTATCAGGCTCATTCTGAGGGGGTTGGCACAGGGTGGCATTACTCCCAATCCCCTGTCCAGGCCTGCTGCCTGCTGCTTTTAGCTTGTTAGCCCATTTTCATTCATCATACTGTGGGTGGTTCTATAGCTGCTGTCTGGGCGTAAGACGCGATCCATCTCGGACAGTGAATGTGGCTGTCTGTATGGATTGTGCCCGGTCATAACCTTGATGCCTCACTCCGTCTCCATGCCCTAACTGCGAGACGTGTAGCCTGCATTTATTCCCATAGCCACACGAGGCCACCCACTTTGAGATCAGGGGTGGTCCAAGAAGGTGGTGGTGGGGTTTCAGGGTATGCTGATTCCCCTCCCCTCTTTGGTGGACCACTACATTACAAAAAGAGGGGAAAATTCCAGATATGGACACAAATTTTCACTGGTTAACTAAGTAAGTAATTAAAGCCCCATACCTACTAAGTGAGTTTGACTGAATCGGCCGATTAATTGGCAGTAGAATCAGCCAATTATTCTCATAGAATCAGATAACCAGTCAGTATGACATATTAAGATATCCATGTAAAATCAGCTGACTACATAATATTCTACTGGAGTTGGCCTATTTTAGCAACAATGAGTTGGCCGAATTTTGTCAAAACCGCCGAGTGGGTATGGGCCTACATGCTCTTCCCCCTATGTCCGCATATGCCCAGAAATCCATGCTATCTTATTAATCAAGTAATGAAATAATCAGCCTATATACTGATCCCCACTCTCAGAAATCCTGTATAAGTACCTGGGAATAAGACTGATTCACTCCATGCCCCTCATCCCTATAAACTGATGAGTTTTACATACTATATCTCACTTACTCCAGTTGGAGACTCATTAGTCCCTCACCACAACCAGCAGACATGTAGCCTGCATTCATTTACTGCCAACATAGAGATATCCCTGTCCCTGCAACCAGAATATGACTAATGTTTATAGGCATATATATACAGGGTTACCGAAGGGGGGGTTCAGTATATAGGCTATGTACTAGAGTGTTTTTAATTCTCATGCACATGGCTTTTCAGGCTCTGTTTTTCAGTTATGGGGTCCACCTTCAGAAAATTCAGAACAGAATTGGAAAGTGTTACCATCCTAGACCCATAACTAGTGGTGGATGTTGGGGTCTATTTAGAAATTTAAAAATTCCTGGATCTCCCCTTGATCATAATCTTCCAATGCCACTGCACTATGCCAGATCCTTCTCAACTGAGAATCTCAGTACTATTCCCCTTACACATCAATTCCCCCAAGCCACACCCAGACAACACCAGACGTGTGCCAAAGACAGCTTATCTGGAAACCTCCAGGAAATCCCTCCGCAAACCACTCCATCTCTGCCAAATTATGTAATCAAGCCAACCACTGCCGCTCTCCGCGAGAACCCATCTGTCTTTTTCTGAAACTGTTCTTCGGTTACTTTTTATATTATTCTACTTTGTTTTTGTGTTGCTTATTTTCTTGGTTGTTTCCTAGGTTATTTCTAAACTTGCTTTTAGATTTTTCTTCTGATAGAAAAGATCTGCATGCATGAGACCTGGAGGAAGAGGGTTCATGAGATGGTTTGTATAAAAAATACTCAAGATTGATGGAATAGGACAGGGGCAGAATCTGGGTGATAGACTAAAACTCCTTCAGCGAAACCTCTGTATTCCCTTTTAAAGGGTGAATACTCATCTTAAGCTGATATTGTTTAACATACCCCAACTAGTCTTTAGGAAGCCCTATCTAATAAAAACATGTCTGGAATTATATCTATATGGCTCAGAGATGTTAGCCTCCACACAGCCCTGCAGGCCCTGCCCTAAGGCTGATGTACCTGACACATCTTGGCTTAATAACCAATCACAACAGATGCCTAGGTTTTTGAGCTTGTCTTTTCAATGAGAATAGAGGCAGGATTGTAAATCATGACAACAATGACAATCAACCTCTTCCAATCAGTAACCAATCTGCAGCATCAATTTTGGGAGAACAACTGGGCAATGTTCAAAGAAAATGGGAAAAAAGTAAAGTAGAATAAAAATCTTAAGTGAAATAATTGACATGAGAAAATGGCCGACATTCAAGAGTAAATTACTGAAATGTTGATTCAAAGATGTGAGTATCCATCTGGTAATTTGACCAAAACAAACAGGAGCTAACTGTAGTCTTGCATGCTTATATAGGCCCCAGTGAGGCAGTTGCTCCCATTAATTCCCCGACTGCACCGGACAACCTTGCGTGCTCTCCCAGATTAGCGTAATATCACAAAGGTGCACTACGCATTGTGGTCAGAATCATTCCAGTTTAGAAGCACTTACTGAAAAAGAGCGAAGTACTTCAGCCGAAGAGTTGTTTGTTTAGACTTCATTGGTGTGGTTGCCAACATCCTGAATTGCACATCTACACATCTATACACAGGTTTTATTTAGAATCAGACTTTTCTATTAGGTCAAGGGCCTTTGTAGGTAATGATGGTGCATGCAGGAACCAGAAAGTAGGAAAGTTACTGGCAGGTGCACTATTAACAGCCATGCTGGTGCAACAAATTCTCCCTACCAAGGATAGCTGGTTTCTAGTATTTTAATGACCTGCAGGCTAATTTTGACAGATTTTGTCGACAAACTTTCTGGAAAACCTATAGTAAACAAAGAAATAATTGTTATATATCCATCTAGAATGCATGACTTTCCAAACAGCTCAGGAAATATTTATGTATATGGATACCAATTTAGAAAATAATGATGGCTAGTTTATCATAATATTGACATACAAAAAAAATTACACAATTCATGGAAATTTCTATACTAAGGCCTTGACTTTTGTTGACATATTACTAAGCATGCATCCTGTTTTAGGCTAACCTGCAGGTAAAAGTTTCAAAACCGGCTATCTGTGGTTAGGAGAATTGGGAAGGTCCAATTACACCGGTCGTGAGCACTGAGTCACCCAACTCCAATATATGTTATATGAGAAGATGCAGAAACAGGCTGATTAACCCAGCAATCTGATCGGCTGCTGTGTGACCGCAAAGACTAGATTTCAAATATTTGAAGAATTTTCGCATTGGCATGTACTTGCAGGTATGTATGACTCCTGCTAGCAGAGACTTAGATAGCACCATGTGAATGTTTCATTACTGACAGAATCACTGTTTTATCAGAAATCTGTTATCAGGAGTCCTATATTTAGAAAAAAAAGTGGACTTAATGATAGCAAATTCATAGAAAAATACCTTTAATAATTAACCTAAATACCTTTTAATCACTTGTGTGTTCCTTTTCAAATTTGTGTTGTTTATTGAATATATTGAGAATAGGATATGAGATGAGTACTAAGACTTTGTTAATCTACACACACACGCACACACACAAAACATGTTATTTTTTCAATATTTAAAGCTGAAGTATCCAACAAAAAAAGATCGAGGCACCCCTGGATCAGTTCTTATTGAAGCAAAACTTTCATCTGCTTCTTATTCTCACAGGTGTATATATGATATTGATAAGCTGTTAAGTTTATTGTGTCTTCCACATTACAATAGGCCTTTGTTGTGTTTGTGTGTAGGGTCTATCATATCTATTACATACATTATATTTTTTTTATATACAATCACTTGATTAATGGTCTCTATCTAGGCAACTCTCCATCCTGAGGGTGATTAGCCTTTAAGTGTCACCACATATAGTATACTGCCTCTCCGAACACTTCCTACTGCCCCCAGCACATACAACATTACGCCTGCCATCGCTAGCTCATTTGAGGAAGATGCCCTGGGACTCCAAGTCTTTAGCGGCAAAATTGAACAACCGAGATAAAATGAGCAAGTCATTAATGCAACATCAGCCTTCCTTTATTCTCATCAGGCTGTATGTTGTAACAAGATTAACTGTATTGATGACTTTTTGTCTCTTGGCATAATCATCTATCCACATTCTTTCAAAAAGAATACAGAATCTATCAAAAAGCTATACCATATCTTCCTATTGTTGGCATATTCATTACCTTGTTGTACTAGATTATTTTGGAACATTCTATGCATTGCCTTCAGTGTTGTAAGTAGTATGGACGATGAGAAATTTACATTCTAGGTTAGGTAGTGAGAATCATATTGTGTTATCATAATATTATATATTTTTAACTATAACAATGTGATAGGTAGATAGGGGTTCACTTTAATAACCAATCCTTACAATGATCAATAATCGTAACTCTAATAATACATATTGTGACGTTCCTCGGTACTTCGGGGTTTCCGATTTCTACCGCCGAGGGACGGGGGGGTTATTTCGGTTCTTAGCTGGGCACGGAGGCTGAGCAAGAAGCCGAGGTGTGAGATCAAGAGTCCTGCCTCGCACACGAGGGGGGCTGAGTGGGTCGGTTGGGGGATCGGTATTCGTTGAAGAGGGGAGGGTGTGTTGATCAGATTGGGCCGGGGGGTCGCAGCCATCAAGCGTGGAGGACGGCGGAGGGCAGGATTGTTGTCATGGTAGGGGTCCAGGCCAGTGCTTCTACTTGTCTCTCAGGCCGGAACTGGGGGAGCTCCACTCCTTCGTTCCCTGACCGCGAGTATCGGGCCAACAGTCGCCTATGTTTGGGTAGCGTCGGGCCGAGCCGGTTGCGCCTTAATGCCTCTGGTCAGGGGGTTGCCGCTAACTTTTTCGGGCTTCTTTGTGTGGCCGGACTTCCTTCCTCGCGTCGCCAGTCGGGCAGTTTCGGGCCTTTGGGTCATGGTTTTCGGTCCCTCGGGCCTTCGGACCCCGTGCTAGTTTAAGCCTTAGTTTTACAGAACTTTACCAATATTATCTCGATTTCCTAGTTATTTAGTCCATATTAGATCATCTAAGCGATTGAAGTCCTCATAAGGAGCTATTAGAGGAAGAAGACACTTGTGAACACCAGGAGTACTATGAAGGAACTCTTTATTTTCGGGCCTCATCGCCCCTTTTATACCTTAGCGGTCAGCTCTGATTGGTTATTTCATATCACGTGATCATAGTGACGTCACGCAGTCATACTGACGTCATTTCCGGTTTACATTATTTCTTGGGTCTCGGGTTTTGGGTTTTGGGTCTCGGGTTTCGGGTTTCGTTCCCGTTACATAACAATATACTTAAAGATCTACCGCATTGATTTACATTCACATTCTTGCTTTGACACCTGATGAATACCCATTCATCACAATATAAACCTATAGGAATATAAGATCATAAAGCCTGAAACTCAACATGAAAAACTTGGAATATCTTAACTAAAAATACGATCTTGACATTCCGACCAGTGTGAAACGACCCCTCTTTACCCAGTACCATAGATTTACGACATCCGACCAGACTCCAGCTAAAGGCAGCTTATTCGGAAACTAGCAGCAGATTTGACTGCAGCCTACTTCGTCTCTGCCAAATTATGTAATCACATAAACCATTCCAGGCCTTTGAGGAGAAATGATTCTGTTTTTTCTCCCATCAGCTTTCTGGTTTTCTGTTTTTCCTATGGGGCCTTCCATTAAGTATGTACGCAGGAAGAGGGGGTGGGGGGTCCGAAATTTTTGAAAATTTGCGTACGTTCTTGTACAAATCCAATGCGTACTTTGACCCAAGGGGGGGTGGGGGGTCTAGAATTTTTGCAAATTTGCATACGTACTTAATGGAAGGCCCCTATTTGTATATGTGTTAGTGCTGGATGTTTTATGTGTCTAGTTTCTGGGGACTAGTGGCCCGCTGCAGAAAACTGATTGTGATGAAGATCGGTTGGTCAAAAACCGGAGTTGTCCTTTTGCAAAGTGACTGCTGTTCAGTCCACTTTTAAACATGATAAAAGACCCCTTAAAATTTACCCTTTTTTTGAGTTTATAACACAAACTCATTTCAACTATGCCATCATGTAGACATTTACAGTGTTCACATTCTAGCAAGACAGTTGGTTTTTCTGACTGAAAAAACAGCAAGTTCACAGTCAAGTCTCTGTTATTACTCAAACATGTTTAAAGTGAGCTTTAAGATATCTCAATGATGATCAGTTGCCCTTCAATGAGCCATTAGGATCTGTACTTGAAGAAAATAGGGGAACTGAAATGGTGGAGGATAGGGTATAAGTGGGTAGTGTCTGGACCATGGTCAAATACCCCCCAAGCAAGAATATGACGTTACAATAACGTTGCAGCAACGTTCTGTTTAGACCTGTTTTGGTTCTTGTTACGTTCTTTTGAGGGCACCCAAAAACGTCTTTAGAACCTAATGTTGTGACGTCACACTAGAACGTTGTTGTGACGTTCTTTTAACGTTATTTCATGTTACAATAACGTTATTATAACATTCTTTATTAGTTTAGTCTCAACTTTACCAAAATAGAATGTTATTATAACGTTCTTTTTCAGTAAGTCTAAACCTTACGTAAAATAACGTTATTGTTACGTGAAAATTGGCGAGGTCTCAGACCAATTAAAAAAGTACAGTCACAGAACGTTCTTGTTACGTTGCTGCTTGCCTGGGCCATGATCAAAGGTTTGGAAGCAATGGGGTGAATAGGACCACAACCTAAACCAGGGGTTGGAGTTATGCTGAGATAAAGATAACATTTTCATATGATTATATAAACATATGTAAGTTTTTATATACATAATTGCCAAGACAAAGAGGAACTCATTTATTACTGAAAGGCTAATATTATTACATTATTGTAACCACTCCACATTATTTTATTGGAGGCATCAAGGGGCTTTTGATTAAGTCAATTGCTGCACCAAGCCACCTTGCGTGGTCTCCCCTATAGTGCTGCATACTGAGGGCGATAGCGCATATTGTGCGCAGTCGCACCCGTTCTAAGGTGCCCTCGCCTAGATAAGACAGGTTCATCTTAACTAATAATTTTTCATATACCTAAATCTGTCACACAACCCTTGGCTACATTCTTCATTATAAGTAGCTTTTATTTGTACAGGTCTTCCGACAACGGTTTTTTTCCAATGAATCTTGACTGTAGCTTAATTTGCCATCTTAAGTTATTCATCTTGAGTACGCAAACGTCAACATCACCAGTGAGTATTTCTTATCAGCAACTACATGCAACATGATGATGTATACCTGATACCTTAAAGATTCAACGACCCAACGCCTACATTACGACAAAGGAAAATGATGAGCAAACATCCTTGGAGTGTTACAAATGTTTCACATTATACCATATATCAAAGCCTATATTGTGTTCAGCAGCCAATTACCCTACAAGTGTCAACGCTCATCCTTCCTCGCTGAACACTGCATACTACCTCCAGCCTGTATGACATTAAGCGCACTGTCAGGCCCTCATTTACAGGCGATGTCCTGGGCATCCAGGCCTTTAGCGGGAGTATTGAGCAGCCCGCTGCGTAAGGCGAGAAGGTCATTAGGGAGCGACAACCTGCTTACATTCCCATTAGGCTATACAATGTAACACAACTCTACAACTGTTCACTATCTGCCACTTTTACTTGTAACTTATGGCTAGGGTTTAAGATGTGATGATTTAAGTTACTGTTAAAACCATGCTTGTTACTGGCGCATGTGAAAAAAAGTGAAACAAAATATATTCAATGTCCAGCTAGGATGAGGAGAGCTGTTAAGTAATGTGAATGATTAAATATTAAGATAGAAAACTGACCGGTGGAATTTTGCGACACTCTGTATTATTCATATCTGACGGTCTGTGTGTGCATCAAAAATCTTGGTCAGAATCAAAATTCAGAACTGTTTAGACCATCTTGGCCCATCTGGTAGCTATGGTTTGCAGCGGCAGACATTGTACAAACTTGGCATCTATGCTTTGTGCATAGCCTTTGCAGTCTGCTCAGCCTCACCATTGTATGCGTGCTAAGACTGCGAAAGCCAACCCTGTCTTGCTCTAGATTATGCGCCTCATGTGCCTGGGGGCATTCACCTTTGGGGCTATGGATGGACGACAGGGGCAGATACAGGATTTTCGAAAGGGGGGTGGGGGTGGGGGGGGGGGCAGCATAAAGGCTAAGTACTAAAACGGTGTGCATTTGCCCATATGCGTGCCTCATTTTCCCCTCTTTTTGTAGTTTAGGGGTCACCCAAAAGGGGGGGGGGTGTAAGGACCCCCTGGACCCCCCTGGATCCAACCCTGGATGATCCCCATGTCTCGTGTAAGATACAATAATGGTTTCGATGATACCAGTATGTTTGATAGCCCAGTCGTAGACATTGTAAAAACGGTGAGTCTGCCAAGCCTCAGCATTCCAGACCTCGGAGATGACTACTAAAGCCAAGACTCTCTTTACCCTGGATTACCCAGGCAAACAGCGACATAACAAGCACATTCTGCGACCATACCTTTTTGGTTAGTCTATGACCTGCCCAATTCTGACTTAACTGTGACGTTATTTTAGGTAAGGTCGATACTTACTAAAACAGAATAATATAATAACACTTTATTTTAGTTAAGTTGAGACCTAACTAATAAAAAATGTTATTATAACGTTATTGTTATGTGAAAGAATGTTACAAGAACATCACAATAACGTCAAAATGCAACGTCATAGTGTTTGGTTCCAAAGACGTTTTTCTGTGCTATCAAAAGAACATAACAAGAACCAAACCAAAACTTGACAGAAGGTTGCTGTTATAATAACGTCACTTTTTTGCCTGGGTATGCTCCTCAGGTGCTCATTTCCTTATGCTACTCACCTTTAAAGTTGTAGACAGAGGTTCCCGATGCTGAATTTAAGAAAGGTTCAGACCATTCAGGATGCTTGATAGCTTTGCTTGCATTGGCACGCATTGTACGAGCAGCAAGTCTGTCGAGGCTTTGAATTGCAATTTTCGGAGTCTTTACAGTCCTACCTTTGTGCACTTGCTCTCACTTTAGGTTCTAAAACCAGCCATGCCTTACCATGCATTATGCACAAGTGTGTCGGCCACCTTATGCCACTAACCTTTGGGGCTATAGACGAAGGGCCCTGGGTAGTAATATCAAATTTAAGAATAGGTTGCAGTGGGTGGCAGTGATTTTTCGAACTGACAGTCTGACTGTACTTGCAGTGCAGTCTTCTTTGACTGAACGATTGTCCAATTCATCATCCACCTTAAGCACAAGTTCCACATGCCGATTTGCTGCCAATCTTAAAAATCGGCAGAGGAAATAAGCAATCAATATTGACATATCATATATAATCGGAAAGCATTTATTATCATCTTTCAAATGCTATATAGCATGTAATGTTTAATGTCTTATCCCCAGAGGAAACCAAACAAATACAAAATCGGTAGTATCAAAATCGGTATGTGGAATACGGCCTTAAATGAACGCATAGCGGAATATAGGATTAATATGGCCTTCACCTTTGCCTAAGGAGGTTCTTTGGCACCTTTGCTCAAGTCTGAAATATCACAAATCTAAAAAAAAACAGTTTTAGATACAACCAATGTAGAATAAATGTTGATTTCCCATTGTTTAGAACTTTTCTTTGAATGGTTCATGTGATACATATGAGCTGATATGATTCAAGTCAAAACAATGACTAACCTTTGGCTTATGACATTATTTTTCACACTTATTTTGCAATGTGTCATGTAATATCAATGGCCCTTACTACCCACTATTTCTCATTAATACCTTGAAAGTATATCTTCAGGTCCTATTGAATCTTTATGTAGATTTATATCACTTTCACTGTCAGTTGTACAATAACCCCCGAGGCCTATGTTATAGCATAAAGGATCATAAAATGACAGACTGCACTATTCTCTCAATGATTTATTCATAAGAAACTGAGCATATGAAACAAGGCTGCCCAGCTGCAAGCCGTAGGGACCAAACCTCTGTCATATCTGTTTTTTATTGGGGCGTAAAATGACCGGGGGCCTAAAGCGACAGATTGATGAGGCGGATCGAGTTGTCTCGATCGCCCGCTATGACTAGGGAGATATAGGCTTATCTCTGCGTGACCAGATGGGGATTCCTGGACAATACACAGGGTGGTTTGGGAAACCCTACATCATGTTTATATCAGCTCACTTGCCTTCATATATTTCTGCCAGATGAGGGTCACAGAATAACTGAATTTCAATCAAAATAGACAGAAAACAAATTGCCAAGAAGAGTTATGTTCTTACTTATTCCCAAGATATATCTAGAGGATAAACTAACTTTTTTGCTTTACTAAATTCAGAAAGGTGTTTTCAATTGAGTAGGGAGTCATATTGTCAATGACTATTTGACTCCCAACTCTCCATGTCTGGATGTATCCTCCTTGGGAGAAAGTACACTGAGTTAGCTAGAGAAAGCCTACTTTTATTAATTTTTCTTTTTAAGGCTTTTGTAAATGAAATAAGCAAACATAAAGATTCACACAATTTTACAAAATAATCATATCATTTTACATGTAAGGTGCCTATGCATAAACCTGCTGAATAACAATATATTACAAGCAGCCAGAGTCGGTTTAGACTTCGGGGAAAGTTCTTCGCTCCGATTTCCGGCATTGCTCATCGCGTGCTCACCACTCTGCCTCTCTTGGTTTTATTAACAAGCCTTTTTCCCTCTCAATCCACTTTCCCACTCACAACAATTTCTCATTGAATGTGATTCCCATGCAAGAGTTTTTCCTCTTGAATTCATTGATTTTCATTTCGGTCTTTCCTGGAGTAAAAACCTACTTAAAACAAAACAATACAAAGGCATTGTACATAAATATGTGAGATACGAAAAATATATTGGCTAATCACAATAAAATGATTTAATATTTCTAAATTTACATGTTCCTTACAAAGAGATTTTATTAGAATTCCATGTTTACGACGACGGGAAATACTTGACCACACAACTAAAGTCCTGGCGACCAGAAGTGATGAAGAATGACCCTGATTAGTTTGATTGGTGGGAAATGGTGATTTAACAAGAAAGCTGGCAATCTCTAATTCAACAAGAATTCCAACCCAAAGATTCCATTTGTACTCTCCCGGCTAGTACCCATGCAGTGGCCTAGAATCGTACTATAATAATATAAGACCTGCAGGGGGCGTCCGAGGGTGGCCATACAACCCATAGGGGTTCGTCACGACCTGAGGGTGAAGGGACTGGTTATACGCGCTACGTCCGCGCCGCGGACCTCGCGCATATAGAGTTTTTTACATACGCGGACTCCAAGACCGCGCGCACAGAATGCCTTATATACGCGGACACAGGGTGGGGTTTAATGTCGCGTGTGTCAAAACACTAATACACGCGGACATTATTTTATAAAACAGGTATATAGGTACAAATGAGATCAGACCTAGAAATATGAAAAGAAAAAGGGGGTGCGGGGGCATAGCCCCCGATTAAAACACATTTAATGGTCATATAATAATATAGAAATGGACTATGTCCGCGCATATAGACATTTGTGTACACGCGGACACAACCCCGCGTGCACAAGACCATCAGTATACGCGGATCTTACACCCGCGCATATAAGAAAATCTGTGTGCGCGGCTATCTGGGGCCGTCCCCGCGTGTATAACCCCAGCCGAGGGTGAAGCCCAAGGATTGTACGATCGCGATCGGTCATACGGCCACCCGAGGATGACCCTAAGGCGTCTTCTATATTTTACCATCCAAGCAAAAAAAAAAAGAAGTTTAGATCCATGAATACAAGGAGCGGTATGTACAGCCTGTCAATACAGATTTACAGGATATAGTCTACATTACATCAAGTTCTCAACCACACAATTGTAAGGTTAGATGAAGTAATGACATCACAATAACACAACAGGTTTGGAAACTGGATACTGTAAAGTCCTTCACACAAAAAACACATGGATATTAGGCTCCTTAGGCAGCACGAAATACAGACATTTGTGTTACTATCACAAAAGGTAACAAAAGAAATATGATATAAGGGATGCAGGAAAGAACAAAGCCCTTTTCACATGCTATCCCTTAAAGTGTTTTCTCTGTGAAGAATCCTATCAAAAACCCACTTTAGAGAAATAAGCAAGACTAAGTTTTGTCATACATGAAGCAAGGACATGTTACACGATATTACTTAAGTCAACTGAGAATATGTTCATTTTCAAAAATACAATGATAGGAAATATGATACGAGTCTATTTTATGTTGGTTTACAATGGGGGGTTCACTGATAAAGAATTACAAAAAAAACGGTAGGGAACGTGCGAGTTCAATGGCGACCAGATTGAAACTGACTAGATGTGAAACATAGAGAGATTACCCAGGCATATACATAAATATCAACAACGAGCCTCCAAAATAAGAGATACAATTAATGACGTTGTGCTGTGAAAGTCCTGATGACGGCACCCCCTCATGAGAGTCCGTGCACACCGTTATGACGTGTCCATCTCTTTTCCCATTTTTGTGATGTCATTCCTAAACAAAGAGGAGGTGATGTCACAAAAATGGCAAAAAGAGACAACGGGTTGTAACGGTGTGCACAGACTCGCATAGGGAGTGCCACTAATGACGACGTCACGAAAATCCCATAGGCGATGGCCCAGCTTACACATATTTGTGTAGCTAAACTATTTTTCATATCAATGAGACAATCTTGACGTTCCCCAGAAATATATATTTACATAATGAATAAGATATATAATACAATATATTCAAATTTTCTATTCTTTTTCACTGTAGCCTTGGAAGACAAGGGATAACCCTCATTGATGATATTTGATAATGAAATATAATGAAATAAGCAGAGGATTTTGAATATCCTCCTAATCGAGGGCATACTCCATCTCATCCATGCCTCTACTCAGCAGGATATATGACCAGTGTATTCATCATTTACCACGAAGTGTTAACTCCCATGTAAGATCTACCGAGCATGTTACATCACCCATGAATATTACACGCATACTATTCACTCGGTATGGGAAACAAAGGGTCGTACGAGTCGCACCATTCTCACCATGTTGATACTGGTATGATGCAATATACTGTAACTGCCTCATAAGGGTGGCTAGGAGTACTCACAACATGCTAGTAGAAGGTCTAAGATATGACAGGCTGTATGAATATGCAACGTCCCCGATCGAATCTCATTTGCAGACTCGAAATATGTTATATATGAAGGTCGGTTTCCACTGGACGACAAATCACGTCTATCGGTGGGCGTTCAGTGTTAACCATATACATGTATTAAAGAAAATATAATCTATGTGGCAATATAATTCAAATGAGCAGCCGGTAACCCATTATGGTCTCATTTTGTATACTGCGACCTCTTCTGTACAATTCTTATAGACCTTATTCAGAAAGCTGTACGTGACTAGATTTAGTGATCACCATGAATTATCCATCAAGGAGTGGTCCTTATGAAACCAGAAAAAATGTATACCCAAATCTGAAGATATTGATGCACACATGCTCAGATCCCTGGAGATCACTAACATATCATTCAATCAGGGGGAAATAGTTTATTCGCTGTTTACAATCCAAGGTTATGTTGATAACCAATATGGCAGTCAGTCCCATTCTGTATGTATACAGTGACGCCATCTGCACAGCGTCTATAGACCTTACTGGAGTAGCCTTAACCTGTACACTAATAAGGCACCAGCTAAGAGACCATTTGACCTTTACTTGACCTTTATCTCCTCCTACCTGTGTGCTTGAGAAGGTCAACCATTAAGGTCGTATTCCACATACCAACTTTGATGCTGCTGATGTTACATTTAATTTATTTTCTCATGAGAATATGGCATGAAGCCATGCATCCTTTATATCATTTGAAAGAGAATTGCAAGACCTTTTTAATTATCTATAACATATTTGAGCAGTATTCCCACTGCCGATTCTAAAAATCGGCAGAAAAATTTGCATGTGGAAAACAGGCTTTAGAGTACGGTGTAGTGATCCCATATCAAACACTGGAATAACAATGCATACCATTAAGGGCCATACCCACGAAGCGACTTTAGCAATGACGTGTGATGGGCGACTGGGAGAATCGGTGTTATTGTCATCGGGCGACTGCAATATTAAGTTTGATACTTTACTGGTGATTTTATCACCAATTTTACGGGTGATTCTGTCACCCATTGCCAGTTGGTCAGATTCCACACCATACCCATGGGGAGTTGCCCAGCTATCTAATAACAATTCCTTAGCCTGGTGACTTTACCAGCGACTTTGGCAATTGGCGGTCAGTCGTTGTCGGTAAGATCGCCTAGTGGGTATGTGGCTTTAATGTATATGAATAACAGCAATTGTGTAACTGTTACCTGCTTGAACACCAACTGTAACAGATGCCACACATTATTACTACTACAATGAACCTGCATAAGTTAGCTGCACGGTGCGTCAAGTATATTCTAGTGCTATATTGTGTAACTATGTGGCATAATTCATATATACTGGAAACATTATGGCAAGATTCCGATTGCAAATTTTAAGAGAGAGTTGAAGGCACCCTGAAATAATGTAATTAGGTCATTCTACTTACGAATAGGATCAGCTACACCAGTAAGTCCTTTGAAGAGGATGACGGATAAATCGGATAACTCTTAAAAAGCTAATGGCCTATAGTTACCTCTGAAAAAAAATCTCAATTTGACCAATAAAACTGAAAAGTTTGAAATCAACTAATGTTTAATGTTTTATTAAAAAGAATTAAGTTAAGCCCATACTGGCCATAGGACTCAGCACAAAAAATATCAAAATGTATGCCTCACTTTGGCTTTATCAGTGTAAAGGGGTAAAGCGGGCTTTTAAAGGCTTGTCGTGAGGATTCCTCAGGATTTGCAGCACCATGCTCTACACTTTGCATCTTTTACGACATCAAAGCCTTTACAACCAAAGGCTTACGCTGGGCCCAAACTGGGTGAGGCCTTAAATCGATCAATCACAGCTCGATCGGAGTCATCTAGGATGGGTTTGATGTGACTCTGAGTGTAAGACTTCTGGTTACTATTTAGAGCATGTGTTTGACTATCAAGCATAGCACATAGATCTAAAAAACTGTGCTTTGGCCCTGTTACTTTTAATTCTTTAAATGGCCTTGCTCACCATTGCCTCATAAATAAGCATACATTCAAAACAGAGTACATAATAAGTTCTATATATGTATGTATGTATGTATGTATGTATGTATTGTATGTGTGCATTTGGAGGATGAGTTTTAGTAGTACCATTCTGATTGCATCTGTGCAAAATAGATAATTCAAATGAAGAAAAAGCTATAACTATAGACCTTTTTCATTAAGAGTGTTGCGCCTCCTGGTGAAGTAAATGGAACCAATGGTTTAGGTCATTTCCTATAGTTAACCTATATGAAGTGAAGCATATAGGTTACCTATATGTAATGACCTAAACCATTGGTTCATATAGGTTAACTTTAGGAAATGACCTAAACCATCAATTCCATTTACTTCACCAGGGGGTGCCACACCCTAATGAAAAAGGTCTATAGCTATGCAGTTGATCGTGATGTAGAAGTCCTTTCATTTGAGTGGGCTTCAATGTGCGGTCTATATCTATGTGTAGAAGGGCTAATTGAGCCTTTGGCAGTCCTCCTCAATTTACTATAAGCACAGACTGACACTTGTCACTTCTCTAATTGCCAATTAAGCAGAGTAGGTAATTACAATGAGCCAACCTAGTGAGATAATGTTTACTCTACACTGGTTTGCTTATTTAGTTGGCAAAAGTACTTCAAGGGGTGGCAATCAATTTGCAAACTTATATCAAGCCTTTTGATTGCTTCCCTATCAAGATTCTCTGAAGGCACAATGGTGACCTTTTGCAATTCAGTAAGATGTGACACAACACAGTCATCTAATGTTAATTTTCCACAAGATGATTTTCTTGAGAACGATAAAATCAACAGAGCTGTTTTGTCTCTCATGCAGACATTTAAAGTTGTCGGTCCTACTCTTAAATTTGGTTTGGAATCACTCCCAAACCCATCATACATTTTTCTCTATTTCAATCGTCTGCCACAAATTGATTAAGAGGAATCAGCTGTTATGATTCATGAGCTGAATTTCACCAAAAAAATGCAAACCGATTTTGGACTGACATATTATATCATATGCATTGGAGCCGACAATGCACCGATTTCACTGTTGGTTCTTTGTAGGTCCTATTTTTTCATGTTGTGTATCATCAGCTTTAAGGCAATATTACATTATGTGTGTGTGGGGAGGGGACCTTTTGGTGAGGAATTAAATTGAGAGAGAGAAAAAGAGTCACAAGCATGTGCACAACTATGGAACGTTTTAGTACTTAGGCTGCATACGGACTCCCCTGATTCTAGCACCCTGTATTTGCTACTGTCGTTGTGAATCCAAAACCCTAACGTGAATACCAACGTGAATAATCTTTGTTACATATTACATATTTATCATATAATTATTTTCTGTAGAATATCACGATTAAAGCCCCCAACACAAATCAATCAACAGAAAACATAAAACAGCATTCAAAATGAAAAATAATAAACAGCATAATACAGGATTGAAAGTGAAAGAGGTACGAATAACACTTGAACCGCTTCATAGGTATAGTAAAATCAATAGTATCACTTCTAAGGAGTCGGAGTCTAGGTTGGTGCTACCTCTAGGATAGGACGTTTTTTTCAATTGCATTTACCTGCAGATGCAGTACTTTGTATCCTTTGTAATATAAATGTATCTAAGCAACAATTACTATCCAGATTTTCTATAACCTTTTACTTCCTTTTTTTTGCATAAGCATTTCCCTTAAAAAGTCCAATTTCAATAGAGTGAAGATATACAGAGAAATAAAGCATCACTATGACAGCACTCTGGTACCTAACATGAGCGAGGCGGTGCTAAAATTGGAAGTCGCTGCACTTAATGAACCACACTTAAATGGCAGCGCTCCGTGCAAAGGTCAAACCGCCAGGTTGAAGGTCACAAAAAGGTCAGGATGTCTAAGACCGACCACCACCTTTAGTGGAGCATTGTGAAGTGGCCTCGACTTCCGAACGGGATGCCCAGGGTCGGAGAGTGTGTGGTTTGTTTCAGAATGACTACAATAATGCCAGTAGTTTCTCAATAATAAAGCCAGTAGTTGTCTAATAGTATGTACATATTATTATTATCCAGACGCTTATTGTATTTAAAATGACTTAAAACTAGGAATTATGTTACAATAACATTCTAACATAGTTGTGCAATCATATTATAATTGCACAACTAGGTTAAGTTGATGAACATCTTTCTATGTTGGTCCTAGAATTCAACCTGTAAACGAATTTCATGCAAAAATATTCATCCTTCAGTCATGTGCAAGGTTCCCTTTAAGAAACCTCATGGATCATAAGAAACACAGGACTGTGACTGTTACCAACATAATGGCAGAAAAGGTATTTTCTGGGATTCAATAAAACCAGTGTGTCTGACTTTCTGCTGACTTGCATTCAACCCCAGTGCCCTTTCCATCCCATAATTCCCAGCATCAGGCGTAGAGCGAAAGCACCCCCTCCTGGCATTGAGGTGACTTAGATCGATACTCTTAGGGCTACCGAAGCAATCTGAAACTTTTAGAGGAAAAAACCCGAGATGACATTGCCCGAACCCATCTCCCATCTAGGAGATGGACCTCTCATAGTAAAAATAGGGTAGGGTTTTAGAGAGTAGATTGATCTGTATGGAGAGTGTAGGTAGTGGGAACGACTGGAGAGTGGAGTAAATAGGTTGGCTGGTTATATACTTGTATGGATGACTTTTGTATGATTGTACGGACCAGATGTTTATGTTTTAGCAGTACATCTCAGAGACACTATTTCATACAGGACTACTGAACCATTTCCTAACCATTTCCTGACGCCAGATGCATTAATGACATTAATGCCAGATGCATTAATGCATTATACACACCACACTCTGGATGCCAGATGCATAAATGCATTACTACAGTAAGAACACCAGATGCATGTGCAGGTTCGATTGGACGATTTGCAAAATTCAAATTTTGTTAATTTTCTTATATATGTAAATATTATTGTGCATTTGCATTAAGGTCTAAGTGACTACTTGGATGGTGGGGATCAAGGCACTGTTAGAATTTATGTTCACTGGCTCCTCTCTTAATTAATTTACCAAAGTGTGGCAGTTAGTATCACCTAGTGTAAAACATGCCTTAGATCTCGTAAAGAGAGCAGTATATCTCAGAGAGACGGCCCGAATGCTTCCCTTTTCACCCAATTATCAGGTAATTCATGGCTGAAAGAATTGCCTCTTGCCCAATACAACTTTAACCTAAGCGCCCGCTGAGCGATAATACCATTAACCTCCCACTGTCCGCTTCCATTTCATTATCGGCCTCTTCCACTCAGTGCACTATCTCCACTTCCACATGGCAGGGATTATACACCGGACACAGCGTAGATAGCCGCGTACAGAGAATTTCTTGTATACGCGGATGTGAAGTCTGTGCAACAGATGTACTTATATACACGGACATTGTGGCCGCGTATACAAGTACAATAACATACGCGGAGGTACATGCCTTTTTCTTCAATATGTCAGCTGGAACTCGGGGGCCAAGCCCCCGAACCCCCTTTTTTCTTTTCTTTTTTCTATGTTTTATCTAATATTTAGCATATAAAATATTTTAAAATCCAATATACTCCATATTACTTTATGTCCGTGTATGTAGGCAGATCTGGACGCGCGGACATCGTGTCCACGTGTATAATAAATTCTATATACACTTCCTCTGCGTGCGCGACTGTCGCGCATATAGCCAGTCCACTTCCACATGGCAGCAGCATGCTCAGAGCCAGTGTTTTTTGTAATCAGTTCATTTAGTATTAGATGTTTAACCAGTTTGGTATACATTTACACCAGTGGCTTACCCGGGGGGAGGTTCTGAGGTTGTCTGGAACCCCCTTGGGGTTCTCAAAATTTATAACAAAATAACAATATAGGAGATAAAAGGTGAGAACCCCTCAGATATGTATGGAACCCCCGCGAACTAACCTGGAAACCAAAACAGATTGATCTAAGAACATTCTGTTGAGGTTGAAGAACTTAACAGAACATTATAATAATGTCGCAGTGCAATGTCACAGTAGTTCATTGCAGTAACATTATTGGGAGCCATCAAAATGATGTAACAAGAAACAATACAGAACCTAACAGAACGTTGCTGCAACTTTATAATAATGTCACATGCTTTGCTTGGTAGTTCTATCTCTGTATCCTGAACAGCATAGTGATTTATATTGTTGCAATGAATTAATCCTATAAAAAATAATACAAAAGATATTGTTATAATAGCATTCTAATTTGGTGAGGTTGTAGCCTCACTATCAATAACATGATTGTTACGTGCCATCTTAGCAAGTAACAAACTGACCAAAAAAGTATGGTTGATGAACGTTTCTGCTGCATGCATGAGAATGCATATGCCTGTATTGTTTCAACAACAGCCTCCAAAATATGAGATGCAAATTGTGACATTACGCTGTGAACATAGAGATGGCAGTGCCCCCTCAGAGAGTCCATGCACGCCGCTACAATGCGTCGTATGTTTTACCCTAATTCGTGATGTCATCGCCGTTTGATTACATTTCGAAAAAGTGCAAAACAGATGAACGTCATTTTGCTTGAACGGTTTGCAGTGACTCCGCCAAACAGGGCCACCATCGTTCACGGAAAGCATGTTGGGAATGGTCCGAAGTCACATATCTTACTGTAACTGTAATATGTTTGGTTTTAAACAAATTAATCCTTTTCTGCTCACCACTTAATCTCCTTAATCTACCTTTCAGGAGATCGTGGCCCGGCCGCGGTTCGTGATAGAGGAGGCCACCCGGTTCGACCTGGACCAGGGGGACCTAGGTAAGACCCCACCACCCCACCACCACCTCCACCACCACCCCACCACCCCCGCCGTCCCCGCAGCCCTCTTCCGCCCAGCTCTAAGCTTTACACGCGCTGGAGCCAGGATATGGCAAAGTGAGCTCTTTGTGACAACTCAACAAAATGGGATACTTTTATCATGATTTTTTCATGATAAGTCTTCCATGATCATCGTTTTCCATGATCATTTTTCAATAATATTTTTTTTTCATGGTAATGTTATAATAATTATTATAGACCTATATTCTAGTGTCTCTTATCAATATTGTCGGTCAGAAAACAAGTTTTTACTCATTACAAATCGCCGATGATTTATTGGGCAATAACTATCTTTTGGGTAAGACAGAATGATTTATAATCATAATATTCAAATATAACAGTCAGATAGCTTAATCAGTTATGAAAATGTAATATGAACCCAACAACTATAATGTTAGATATAGAGTATTACAAAGCGATTATTGTTTTTGTTTTTTTACAAATGGTCCAAGCATTATTTGTACTATCATTACTATTACGCATACATTATCAACTTTTACAATAACAATCATGAAGAAACACTAGGCATCTGTATGAATAAAGGATGCAAGTTTAAATAGTTTATTAAGTAAAATTGAATGATAAAATAGAAATAGTTTTCACAATATGACTCATAGACATGAAAAGCCTAGATTCGGACGAAGTTTATTCTTTGAGCGAGTGATTCACGTTTACGCTAAATGACTCTTCGGATCTCAAACTAATCTGAACATGTTGTTTTAGGTGGAACACAAATGGAAACGGACTGGGACAATTACTGTAAATATCAACTCTCTGAATAGGACCAGTCTCTCCTAACTAGATTAACTCTCTATTACCTCAGTGCCTAGTCTTAAAATAGATTTAAGACGACACATATGTTAATTTTAGTTATCATATCTGTAGTTATTCTTGACTATGATCTAGAAATGATTTCTAGATTGGATGTCTGATTAAGTTATTCTACGACTGAAATAAGCAATCATTCTAAAATCGGAATGCTTCAGAATACGTTGCTTATGACCTAGGCTTAAGAATTCACCAAGTGCCTTTTACGTATAAGATAATGTTGTTTTCTGCTGAATCTAATCTTGATGCTGTCCAAGAAGAAACAATTAATCTTCTGTTTATTTCATGTATTTCCATATCAATGTTGAAATGTTAAAAATATTCAGAAAACAGGATGGGAAAGAGTAGAGGGTTTTATAGTTACTATTCAAGAACTGAATACCAAAGCATAGAAATAAGAAAAATAATGGGATAATTACTTCCATAACCTAAGTCGTTTTTAGGCGTTCATAATCAGATTGCTACATGTGCGTTTAGTGAACTCACGACAGATGGATTAACCAGATAAATCAAGGATATCTTTTGTATATAAGTACATATATAATATAATACAATACAACAAGGATATATTGTTATATATATATCTGGCGTTTCAGACCCTTAATTTTCTTTTCCAGTCTCTCAAAGGGCTTCTTAATTTTGTCTCTTTATAGAAACCCTACTTGTATAATTAACTCCTCAATCTAAACAGTGATCCACCTGCCAGAAGCTGATATCACAGACATCATGTAAGCTCCCCAGTGCAATAGTACTCAGCCATCCTCCATCCTCCATCTTAATGGGAGTGTGCCAATAATAAAGAAAGAGGCAGCTCTAGAAATAGCATTCAGAGCATTTTTGGAGCATGTAGGAATTGCCTGGCAATGCTGCTGCCTTCGTCAAAGGTATCATGTTTTATGTTGCGATCCGAGCGAGTCCCCGAAATAGAACGGAAGGATGGAATTAGATGCCTGGCTGTAATATCTACGCTATCCATAAAGACTGGGTAATTGGATATAAATGTTATCTCTGTCTATTAAGAAAGTCTCTGAGTGAAGTGTTTTATTAGTGCTGGGGGAACTTATAATGATGTTTTATAAGGGTTTGAGGCCAAGTTGGAAAATGACACTTATTATAGGAATCTGTGTCAGTCCTCTTACACATATACAGTTAATTGTCTTGTGAAAGGCTTCCAATGATGTTGGCCACAATTCGGGAGTTTACCAATAATTTTGTTTATATATACCTGCTGCACAGAATATAATGATGAAATGCCAATGACAGGGATATGAAGGGTCGCTAGAAGACGGCTGTTGTGTGTGTTAATCATGTCTATGGACTCATTAAAGAACACATTAAAGAACACCTCGTGCTTCAAAATGTTACTGTTTCAACTGACATCTAATGCCGGTACTGAAATATTCCAAGACAATTTTAACTGAACACTAATTTGTTTTCATGTCGAAACATGTCGATTCGCTACTGATTTATTAAAATATAAGCAGTCTGAGAACTAAGGCAGTGAGTTGGATATGTTTATGACTTCATAAAAAAAATTAATGAATAATTTACATCATGTCTAGGCAGTTCAGTACACAAAAGTCAGCCATTAGAGAGCGCGAGCGAAAGACGATCCAGCAATTAAAGGCTGATAAGCTGGTATTTAGTTCAATGACTCTGTTTCGAGCGACATTCTTCCTGGGTAATTCATGGTGTTCTGTTTACAGGACATTCACTCGTACCGCCTCTTGATGCCATAAGTAGAAGTAAATCTGGTTAATTAGCCTAATGAGAGTAGATAGGGTAGGTAGGGGTCATTGACTGCTAGGGGGACATATGCAAACTCACGTCTAAATTAAAGGAAAGCTTGCACATAACTGCAGAATAGTTATTTTTCAATGAATCCTATTGAGCAGGTTATTCATAACTTGCACTATCAAAGCACGCAAAATGGAAGGAAAATTTCCAGTTTACGCACAATTATGGGACATTAAAAAAACTTGTATTTTGTTTAATTTTTAAGGGAAATCCCCTAACTAATGATGTAGCAAATGGAGTTCTTGGGGAATCCCATCTGTCCTTAGAAGGAATCCCCATCCCTGTAGAATTTCTGATAAGGGTTATGATCTCTAACGCAAATTATATATATTTGGCCCAATGCAACTCATAATGAATTAAAATATATATTCATCTACAACCATTTTGTGAATTCCCATAGCTGTGACGTAGCAAGGGGAGTACTGAGTAGCTCAGCATTCAAGGAATTCCCAAAGATAAATTCTTTTCTTGAATAGTTCCTTAAACCTCAACATTTTCAAATTTTTACTTTTGACATATTATCAGGATGCTTATGTCAAGGTTGTTACACAAAAAATAGTACTTCATTAATTTATGTGCAAGGTTTCCTTTAAAATGTTGCGGTGAACATGGGAGTCCACACTGATAACCTGGGAGTTCATATTTATACAAAGGACGATAGCTATCCTGATGGCAATAGGAACCACAGCCAATTTTCAGAAATTATAATGTTAACCCCTAATAAGAACATGTATAGTTAGAAATGTTGTAGGGGTTGTAGTAAGGCTGTCAGGACACTGAAGGAGGTATTACACTACACGACATGAGCTCTGATATGCAGATGTAGTGAAATGAAACATTTTAGACAGAAAATTATTTTTTACATATATGTAAAATACTCCAAATTGCCATTCTTTAACAATTATATCACTCATTTATGCGAGTTGTCTGTAATATCATTATATTGCGCCTCATATCGTAGCTCAAGTCGTGTAGTGCAATACCCCCTTTAGGGCAACTGTCGAGGCTATCGTAACGCTTAGGGTAAAACTTATCTTGTTCTTAACAATTCTGACGGCCTGTGCAAACCCCCCTTCAACAATAACTGACATACACTATAACCAAGCAATGCCCCATATGTGTCTGAGTAGGCTCATATATAAGAAGAACATCTCCCCTCTTCCTGGAACTTTGGTGTGTTGTCCCTACCCTACAATAAGTGGTTATTGATCATGTACTGTTAGTATTGTAAGAATAATTACAATAGGAAGCGGTCATCTGTTAGAAAAGTATCATTACGAAGAAAAAATTATAATGATACACTACTTCTGTCTGAGATGCTATTTTACCCATAGGATTGCAATATAAAAGTGAATGATTCATAATGTAAGTATAGACGTTGTGCACATGACGTCACAACTGACACAATTGGATGTCCACCATATCAATTGGTGATCAATTTATTATCATTATCATTCAGAATTTTGAAACATTTACAACAAATACTTATGCTACATTTTCCTAAAACATACTAACTGAATAATTATTTACAATTATTGCAACCCAGAAATATAAATTCAGAACCTATTTCATACCTATGTGGTCATTGTCACTACACGGTGATCACCAAAATCTGGTCACGTGACCAGGTCTGCACAAGGTCTATACATGTCAATAATGTGTTTATTAAGTTTATTAAAAACTGGGTTCTTTGATAAAAGTCTGGTATCATCACAAGATAGAAAACCACCTCTACATGCAGTGATCCACTATGTGACTATTAAGTAATTATAACATTTATAAGAGTATAGTCTTTAATTGTTTATCAAATAACCTTTTACCACAAAGGAAATTTTGAAAACAAATTTCCAGTTGAATTACTGAACATGGGTAGTACGAATATCTTATTTTCAAAGTTTTTTTTTGTCATGTCTTGGGTCACTGGTTTGATGAGTCTTCTACAAAGACAATACAAAACCCATACTAAAATCATTAAGGCGAGACATACAATGAAACATTGCCTTTCACATACAACATTATCGCTGAATACAACTTGTTGGCTATAGGAGGTTACCATGGAAGTAGACTTTAGGCGGTTTTACACAACATGACTTGAGCTGTGATAAGACAATGTCGAAGAGAAGTCACACATAAGTGTCATCATTTTAGTTATCATATCACTCTTGTATACCCATTTTCTGTAATTACATCATATTGGGCCGATGTTACCGCCCAAGTTGTGTAGTGTGCTACCATCTTTAACCCTGTATTACATTGGGTAATTTCCACTATCAACATTTTATTCACCTTTAAAGTTTCATACTACAGGAATCCATACACGCTACACACCACTTGCAAGAGGTTCGAAAAACCTTTCCATTGATCTATAAAATCTACATAATAAGCTGATATTCTCAGTTGCAATTTCGGAATCTGTGAGTAAAGTCATGTAGTGTAACGTGGCCTTCAGTCTCAATCAAGTTAATGATATATGCTCCCTTCGGCCTCCCCAGGGAACTGTATTCCCCAAGGCTATTTTCACTATGACACGTTTTACCACTAAATTTTCATTATGAATATTACAGGAACCCACGCATATTACACACTGTTTGAAAGATAATTCAAAATCATGTATAATCTTATATAACATGTCTATAGTTAGCATGTATTCCTTCTCACAACTTTCTAAATAGTGAGTAAAATCATGCAGTGTAATACCACCTCCAGTATCAATCAGGCTAATGCTCCATCCTACCTCTCCCCTTCCCAGGAAACTGTGTTCCACTAGGCAATTTTCAAAATATATGACATTTCATCCTAAACATTAAATAAACCCACGCATGTTACATACCATTTGAAAGATAATTGTAAATCCTTTCGAATGATATATAACATGTCTAGAGTTTGCACGTATGCCTTCTCATAATCTTCGAAATAGGGAGTAAAATCACGTAATGTAACACGGCCTTCAGGGTTAATCAGGTTAATGCTACAAACCACCTCTCAGCATCTCCAGGAAAGCCAGTAGCCAGTAGGCTATTTTCACCGTGAAAACTTTGTTTACCTCTCGATCTTTATTCTGAGTATTACCTGGAACCCATGCATATTACATACTGTTTGAAAGATAATTGAAAATCCTTTCTATTGATATAATATAACATATCTATAGTTAACAAGAATCGCGTAGTGTAATACCACCATCAGCGTTAATCATCTGCAAGTTAATGTCATAACTCCTGGTTCAACATGGCTGAAGAATATTACAGAAACCCATGCATATTACAAACCGTTTGAAAGATAATTGGATATCCTTTCTAATGATATATAACATGCCTATATGGTCAACAAATATCGTGCAGTGTTATACCACCTCCAGCGTTAATCAGGTTAATGCTCCATACCCCTCTCCCATCCCCAGGGAACTGTGTTCTACTAGGCGATTTTCACTATCAAAATATCTGACTTCTTATCCTAAACATTAAATGGACCTACGCATGTTACATACTGTTCGAAAGATAATTAAAAATCCTTTCTTACGATATAAAACATGCCTTTAGCTATCAAATATGCGTAGTTTAATACCACCTTTAAGTCCAATACCCACTAAGCAATTCTACCGGCGACGGACGACGGGAAACAAGCAGAATCGGCTGATTCCTATGATCCCCTGTTAGTATAATGTATTGAAATGTGCAGGTTTGATCATAACCCCGAAATTGGCTGATTTTAGCATCGATCAGTCGGCCGACTCAGTAAAAATCGCCTAGTGTGTATGGGGCTTTAGTGTTAATCAGGTTAATACTCCATCCCCCCTCTCCCCCAGGGAACTGCTGGTTCATCGCGGCGGCCGGCTGTCTGGCCGTCTCCAACAGGAAGCTGTTTGAGCGCTGCGTGCCCCCTGACCAGAGCTTCGAGGACAGCTATGCAGGTCAGTCACAGATATACTTTTCCAAAAATATATTTGATCATTATATCAAAGTAAGCTACTTTGTCTAACATGGCTGTGGGATAGCTCACATGAGGCAGTAGGTAAGGTTCCTTGAGTGGAATTCTTGCTTATAATTTCAATAATTATTTCATCTTAAAAAGGGGGTGGCGAGGTTCGTCAAGTGGACAATTTTCGACAGTTTTTACAATTTTTACTCTTACTTATTTACGAAAATGTATTAAATAATTATTAACCTCCTTTGTCTAACAAGGTGGTGGGAGAGCTCACATCGGAGCTCACATAGGGATTTAGAAGGAATGGTCTCTGAGTTAAGAAGTCCTTTTTCATTTTGAACATCTTTAGCTCCCAATATCAGGTTATACCGTTCATACAAAAGTGAAAGTAGTTTTTCCATCTTAAGCTTCTCTTACTTTTCCTTCTGATAAATTTCCAACACAGATAACATGACAATCATGGGTAGAGCCAGCTTACCTTTCAATCAGTTGGCAAAAGTACAACAAACATAGTAGCCTCTTTGTCCATCTTTCATTTCAATGAATTTTGAACCTGGAAAATTCAAACAAAACATAATCCTGTTATAGCATTTTAGATACTTCCAACTTTCAATTCTGGAAATTTCAAACAAATGTAGCGACTCATATGCAATATCAGGTATGACAAAACTGACATATAACAGATATAACTTATCTACCTTTATTATTTTCAGGTATCTTCTACTTTCGATTCTGGAACTTCGACACATGGGTGGAGGTGATGGTGGACGACCGACTGCCCACCTACAGGGGACGACTCATTTATGGCCGGAACAGGGAACAGCCGCAGGAGTTCTGGGTCGCCCTCATGGAGAAAGCCTACGCCAAGTGAGATGGGTTTCTATATATTAAATTATTTTATTGTGTATTGCTGTGATGGTGGATGCCAAACACCCACCAATATAGGGGTAGAATTGCACTGAAGTCCAGTGCAACAGAATTATTATACTCTTTAGAAATTAATATTCACTGTCGTAAACCCTCCGGTATTGGCAAGAGTGCTTAGTGAATCAAGTGATGTTAGTGTGTGAGCTAGGCGCCGAGTGGCGCCACTGTCCTGTGGCCTAGGTATAGTTATAGGGTTGTCATAGATGGTGACGCCCCCATGAGGAAAAGATTGTAACTGAGTTTGTCCTCTACAGGTACGCACAGGTACAAAAGGGACACTAGTGCAATAAGAAAGACTGTTAGGGAGTTTTATGATTTTGGTGTACGAAAATGCCCAGCTTAAGAGAATACTATGGGATAAAGGGTCTTGTCATCTACGATAGCTTTACGTAGAATTAGAAGTAGAATTAGTTTAATGTAAGTAAGAATGAGAAGTATGAAAAATAGAGAAAACACTATTATAGGTGTTAGAGTATGCGTATAGCGCCAAGCCTTTGGCTGGCACTATATAAGCAGTATGAGACTTAGGATAGACGAGCAGACCAATATAGACTTCAATCAGAACACATGGGAGTAATAGTCTAACAAACGGATCATAACGGGTAGTGCTGATACTGTAGTAATCGCTACAATAAGGTGATAGTAAGGATTGGGACAGCTTAGGGTTAGCCTTACGGACGGAGTACTGGATGTGACAGAGACTCTACCGATGGTCTCTGGCACTGGTAGACGGGAGGTGACTCTCCCAACAGTCGCTGAGTGTATAGACCTCGAAAGGGGAAGCTTAATCATAGCTATACCTGGCTGGAATGTTACTGATGTTGTTAGCATTGTGAGATGGATGGCATGTATTGTATGGATGAAAGGACTATGTACTTGTGTCTTCAGACTGTCTACATGGATATAATAAAATTACCTCTTGCCAAGCGCGTGTTCTTTGTATAGGAATGAGCCCCTTTACTTAGAATCTCTACCACTGAAGAACAGACGAACATCCGGAATAAGATCTAACTGGATCAAGAATAAAAGCTAGCTAACACGACGAACAATAATGAAGAACTCCCCTAATTTAAATAGTAATAATTTATTTACACGTCTTCAAGTAGTAAAAATGTAAATGACATGCGACAAACATCATACAGTCTAACGAACGATTCAACATGTTTATATAAGATACAAACAAATAAGAACTATATCAATGAAACATCATCGGAATTAACTAAAGATAAAATAACACCAGTCTAGCTCAGACTCATTTAAGTTGCATTTAAGTTTCCCTCAGAAGAGAAATTCTAGACCTTTAGCAGAATTGTCTCAGCTGGCTGGTTATACTATTTGACAAAATTGTTTCTTTGCAATGTTTTTATTGTTGTCCTGAATTAACATCTAAAGAGGTTCTTTGCACTGGCCTTTATTGGAACTGACATTGTTGTTTGCAGGTTCTGAGATAGAGGAGCAACCATAAGTAGCATATCCATGAGACAATTGTCACTGAGTCAGTCAACTTATATATTGGAACTTTAAGGACAATTAGTCTACAAATCAGAAATATTCAACAGGTTTGATATGTTAACACTGATCTTACCAGAATAGGCCAACATTTTGATGGACAATAGTTGCCAATACACAGAATCAGTCTTGGGATATGCTTCTACAAAGTACCACTTTAGATGTATACTTCAGGATATAGGACATCACTGTAAAATTTGCAGTTTTCTCATGCCTTCCAATGGTTATTAACCTAGCCCTATAGCCTTTTGGTCCAATAACTTCTGCCCTTCCTTGGTTTAACACCTCCATGATCTCGAGGTTGACTTGATTTCTACTCTAGTCATTATTATGCCTGTCTCATGAAAACTCATACCCTATCTCTCCTTGTGCCACTTTATATATAGGGTGGCTATAAGTATTTCTTACCACCTTACCCATGGACAGAGGGCACCAGCTTTAGTAAGGCTGGTGGTATGCGATGCAATTTTGGACTAATTATGGACCAATTTCAGAAATCAGTCTGACAAATAATGATCATTTTTGTACAACATTCTATTTCTTATCAACTGTACCTCAGTTGTTATGACACCAAGGTTATCTTTACCCTAAAATACACATCTAAATAACTATGTGAAAAATACTTGAGAAGAAAATTGGTTAGCATTTCGTCACATCTTGGTTCACCGGCTTTACAAACATAAATAGACAGTAAGAAAATATAACAATGTATACCTGTATGTTTGCAGGCTGTATGGGTGCTATGAGAACCTCTCCGGGGGGTTTATGATGGACGCCCTCGTGGACTTTACCGGCAGCATCTCTGAATACATCAGCCTGCGGAAGCCGTCCGACGTCCTATCAAACCTCTATGACCAATAGACATGTGACAGCACTCTTAGTAAGATACATACAGTAAATAATAATATATACCTGTTTGTTTGCAGGCTGTATGGGTGCTATGAGAACCTCTCCGGGGGGTTTATGATGGACGCCCTCGTGGACTTCACCGGCGGCATCTCAGAATACATCAGCCTACGGAAGCCGTCCGACGTCCCGCCAAACCTATATGACCTCATGTGGAAAACTGCACGAATGAACTCTATGATGGGAGCCTCCATAGAGGTAGGTCAGGTGTTAAAAATATTATCAATGCAAACAAATTACATAGCAACAAATATTACGAAAGAAATTGTTATTATATCAGAAAATATTTAAGAGACAGTTATCAAACATAACACAGCAAAATAAAAACCTTCATAAAATTCTCGATCCGTTGAACATGGTTGGCTAGCCCTTTAGAATTGTTTTAACCAAAGTGATGTTATTGTATATGAAAATATTTAAGAAAAACTTTTTTGCTTGATATTTGTTCATAAGAAAATAAGGAGGTGATATTTTCAGATAAGAATAACGGTTCTTGATTAGATAAGATTCCAATAATGTCTGTAAGATAACCCCAGAAAGATAAAAAGTTATATTTACTTTGACAGAATTTAATGGGGTTAGCGTTCGGATTTACTAAAAAGGGAGGATCAGCAAATAGGCTAAGCAGTAAAATGCAAATTTATGCATTTGTCCGCTGTATTTTTTTTTACTCATTTTCACTCAGTTTTATATCTCCACAAAAGGGTGGGGGAGGGCATCCATCCCCTCTGGACCTCCCAAGTTGAATGATAGCAATCAAAGGTAGAACAGAGTGTAGCCAGTTCAAGGCATGATCTGTGAGCTGTGAGAGTAAACCTCTTTGTTTTCTCTGTCCACAGTCCAAACAGAGACGAGAGGAGCCTCTGGCCAATGGCCTGTTCCGAGGCCACGCCTACAGCATTACGTCCCTAGCCCGGGTAAGTTGACGTGTCCCTGCACTAACCGTACACTACTACCAATCACACGGTCACTGCACTAAACCTACACTATCACCCATCACATGGTCACTGAACTAGTACCACAGTAGGCTCCACCAAATGCACTGCTTCCCCAGAACTTCAAAGGGAGATACATAACTCATCCATGGTAGGAGAATTCTCCCTACCATGTATACTGATTTATGTATGTGCAGCACCTATAGGTTAATTTTGATTTATTTGTAGACAAACACACAAAGGAAATTAATTAGAATAAACAGATATTTCCTGTTCATCTATTCATAATGAAAACATTTTCACTCCAACTGAAAAAAAATTATTCACAGAAAATAGCCAAAATATTATTTGATGCTAGTTTTTCATCCTGTTAAACTTCAAAATTATGCAAGGATTAAAGAAAATGAGTATACTCAATCTTTGAAGTTGACATAATTCTCATGATACATATTGATCTAGGCTGTTGTCTACAGGTGAGATATTCGAAAGAATTATCCATGGTAGGGGGGATTATACCATTTGTTTAGTATGGAAATCAATCATTTACAGACCTCTGAAATTATAAATGTATCCTTTTCTATCACATTATCAATATGTATATTTTCCAATTGTATATTTTCCAATTGTAATTCAATATGTTAGAGTAGAGTTCTTCTCAATTGATCTCTCTAGCGTATAATGTAGTTCAATTGTTAGTTAATTACTACCAGACATCAAATACTGTCCACACTCACTTTCACATGCAACTCACTAATAAGGGAAGTTTAAACACAGATTTTATATGAACTCTTACAAGTAAAAGGGTGGCTATGAAGCTGAAAAATGATACGTTATATTAACAGAAGAAAATGGAAATAGATCTGCAGCCCGTTAGCTTAAGAGGATGTCTTTAACTAAAACATAGCCGATGACAAGAAACATGTTTTGTATCAAATATCTGTCATTCAGAACACAAAACACTGCTTGTTTTTTTTTATAGCAAAAAAACATCTGTTAGGTTACTGAAGGCAGTATTACACTACACGACTTTGTTTGCGATATCGGTACAACATGATGATTCTATAGCTACCAACCAATTCACAAACATGAGTAATTTGGTTGTTTAAAATGGTAATTTGGAGCATGTTACATATGTGAAATAAAGAATTGTATCTCTAATATGGCAATATCTCTAAGACATAGTCATATCACAGCCCAAGTCGTGTAGTGTAATATGGTCTTAAAGCAGCTCCTCTAGGGAACCAAACCCTCAATGTTTACTGCAACACAAAATGACTCTTTTAGCTCATAAAACACAACTTTCCTTTAATTTCTCCGTGATTCCTTTGTAAATATGCTACTGGACAGCGTGTTAAACAAAAATATTTTGGTGGTGTAGAAGATTATGATATAATGTTCTACACAACCAAAATATTTTTGTTGTATATTATACAATTTATTTGTCCTATTCATCCAATATGTAATCCTGTTTTTATTATTGAGGGTTTACTTATAACACTGTAAGCTTAATCAATCTGTTTTGAAATTATTTTATCATATAAACCACTGCTTATTTCTAATAACTCATTATGAAATGTTGTGTATCAAGGGATATGGAATTGTTTTATCAAACCTTCTATCAAGAGAGACCTGGGGCTATATTTTAGTAACTGATTTCAGTGATTAGGCTAATCAGTTAAATTTTGATAAGTGTCTCATTCAAATCTATTATGTCTGTCAATCAGACAAACTACACCTAAAATCTCTTTTCAAAGATATTTTGAAATGACGTCACTTCTTTTGCTGATAGACAGAATAAGGCATGTTGACCTGATTAGCTGAATCAGAAAAACCAGTTATGAAGATAAGGTATAAAATAAGTTTGATGAACGCAAAAAACTAAGTGTTTAGTTATCTTGATATATTTTAGTTAAGGATTATGTGCTTAAAGTTGTTAAAGGCTTCCAATTCATCTTGAGAAACTTATATTTGATCGAATATGGGGGACTCATTGTGATTTCAAGTCAAAACGATAAATTTGAATGCTTGAGAGCTATCAAAAACTTTGAAAGCATGGCTGTTCCCCAAGTATCATATAGTGGTTGTTCTCAATTGATTGCAAAACACATTTTATTTGAAGTGAGAATTTAGAGGGTGACTCTGAAAAGCTTTCTTTGATGATGTTGCAAGTTTAAAACATTATTTCTAGAACTTTGTTGATTTGGCCAAAAGAAAATCCTGCATCCCACAAGATCGAACAAAAAAAATATTAAAAAAGGTAAAGTAAATATAGTGCTGATAGTCCTACTAGAACCAATTTTCTGAAGAGTATCTGACAAGAATCTCTCTTTTTTGTTCTAGTTGCGGGGTTATGCACGACAAGTGTCGGAGCCTCGGCTGTGGGACTGCTGCCATATTTGTGTAGGCGCTCACTTTTTCTGGTCAATCCGCCTCAGTTTTTGTACATAATCTTGCACATGTTGTCCTATTTCCTGGTAAATCAGGAACTGTTTGTGAGCCCATTCATAAGCCTTCTCTAAGCTTTACCCACAGTTTTTCCTTTGTTTATAGTTAGAAACTCTTTCAGAAGTTTTATATAAAATGTGCAAAGTAAAGGGAAAAGGAAAATGGGCTCCAAAAGTGAAATTCAAAGCTCAAGTGGAAAACATACAATGAAATTGCATGAAAGGTGTGGGTATACATAGAGAAACCTTTTGAATGGTATCTGTAAGTACAACATCACAGGAACTTTTGTTTTTATATTTCGACAGTTACGTGTGAATTCGAGAGAGGTGTGTCTTCTTCGGTTGCGGAACCCTTGGGGGCGGGACGAATGGAACGGAGCGTGGTCGGAACGGTCTCGGGAATGGAGAGCGATAAGCCAAGAGGACAAGATAAAGATCGGTCTAGTACCGAGAGAAGATGGCGAGTTTTGGTAAGACTTATGTAAAACTTACTGTATGTTCATATCAGAATTATAGTTAGAGATTTATATTTGTAAGGGCTAGGGTAAAATATATTACTTGAAAACACATTATTTTTTTACCAAAGCCTTCAGAAGATACATTTACTACCATTTACAGCAAAACCCCCTATATCGAGGGGTAAGGCTTTGGGATGAACTATCAGAGGAAATACAATAGATGCAAACGAAAAAAAAGACAATTCAAAATGTGGACTGTTTAATTCTATTAAGGTAATATAAATGGATGAGAAATTGTATATAGATATTATGATCACCACCATTATTATCATACATAATCTTGGCATTTGAACTTGAATTGTTGAATCATATGTGACATGTAAATCTTGACAATATTGTATAAAATATACTTTTCTTTTGGAAGATCTTGTAGGTACAGGAAATAGAAAAAAAAACTGAACATGTGATATTCAGTATAACAGAACTTATATTAGAGGCACTCCCTTTCAAGGCCATATGATAATAAATCTGAACAAATTGAAAGGAGAAAACAAATTTAGCACAATAGTATAATTAATTGTAATTATGTTTTATCTGTACAGCATCCTGGGTGACACTTTCTAGAATACTGTAAATGGTAAAACAGAGCTTGAGGTACTTGTCTAGGATTCAATTGTTTCTTGTGTTTTTCAGGATATCATACGAAGACTTTTTGGATAACTTCACTGACCTTGAGTTCTGTCACCTCTACCCAGACCCATACACTGGGGAGATTGCACAAGAAATGGTGAGAGATTCATTCAATGATCATATAATTAAAGGAAAGCTAGCACATAATCAAGGGTTAGATATTTGTCAATGAAATTGTTTGTGCATGGAATATGCATCAAGAACTAATGATGCTAGAAATGTTTTAAGCATATTCCAATTATGGGCACTGTTGTGGGACTTTGATATTTGGTCTATTTCAATGGGTTTTTTAGGGAAATCCCCTAATTTATGACATCACAAGGACTGTAATTGGGATTCCCAAGCTTTTGAAAAAGGGAATCCCCAATTCTCAATAGTGTATACAAAGGAATTTTTGCTGTAGTATTAAATTTTTATATTAAGCCATGTGCAGGCTATACATACTCGTATCTTTTACTCACCTAAATTCTTTCTGTTACCTATGATTCCAAAGCTATTTTGAAAGGGATTCCCCTTCATTATGACATAGCAAGGACAGAATTGTAACCCCAGAAATTAGGGAATTCCCAAATTTTATTTTATTTCCTCTATAATTCACTAATACTTTGAATTTTTCCATTTTTTCCTTTTGAAATAGTTTTACAATACTCAAGAGTAGCTAAATAATCAAAAAATAGGCTTGTGAAAAATTATGTGCAAGGTTTCCTCTAATGAGTAAGGGAGGGTTTCCATTGAACAATGCAACTGGAATTCTGGTCTAATGAGATCATAAACTTTAACAATTACAGTCAAAAATTGTTAGATACATTTCAAGCGACTAACTGTTTGTGAGATTTTAATATGACTTTTGATTGAAACACGTTTTCTAGAGATTTTAGTCAAGTTTTAGTCCTTTCCACTAGCTCTGGTCGTATTCAACCAGGTATTGTTGTTTCAACAACCAGAAATTTGGTTGCATTGATCAAGATCAATTTTGACTTCCCTAATTATGTTTCTGCAATCGTTGGCCAATTTTCTACATAGAATCAACCGATTTGTGTCTATTCCGTTCAGTGCACACTTGTCAATAGTTATATGCAGTGACTGTTTTCGATATAATGTGATATGTGTACAAGTATGTATGTGATTAGATTTTGAGTAAATTGGAATAATACTGATTATCATTTACTTAGAGGTATTATAAGCTGTTCATTATGTAAATTATTGTAAGCTTGGACTCATGAAATGAGACATTTCTTAAATACATAAAGCATTATGATGCACCGACACTATTTTAATACTAATGAGCAAAAATAAAACCACATTTATTCCGTAATCTAAAACAGGTTTGTGAACATTGTCTTTCAGAATAAGCAGAACTGGGAAGTGTCGCTGCACAAAGGGGAGTGGGTGCGGGGGTTTAACGCCGGTGGCTGTGGCAACGCTCCCGACCAGGGTAAGGATAGAGTAATATTATATACCAATGCCAAAATACGCTATGAATACTAACTGGACACTGCCATTCAGTATTTTTGGTGTATTGGCACAGTGGGCAGTATTCATGTATACTGCCCACCTTGCTTTACTGTGTAAAAAATTTTTCTCCTTATTTTGTGATTTCTGAATTCATTTGCATGATTATTCTTTTAATTTCAGGTAAAATAATGCAGTCTAATTAAATGGAGATAGTGATAGAGTCCTAATTTAAGAGAAAATAATGAATATAAGGGAAAATTGCTTGACACCAGTCAAAGTGTGTGCATAATCAATACATTGGAATACTGCCCACTTTGCTCCACTGGTAATTTCCTTTCTCCTTTGCTTCTAACTTACAAAATATGGTATATAATATAAGGAAAACTTACTTCAGTTGACAGTACAACCCTGTTTACTTGGTGGGATGTCAGAAAAATTACTGCCCTCAGCCTAACAGCCTCGGGCAGTAATTTTTCGACACCCACCTCGTATTCAGGGTTGTACTGTCAACCTCTGTATGTTTTCCTATAGTTCTCACTACCATGGATGGCTCATTTCTTAACTTCTTATACTTGCAGGCTATAGATCTGGACAGCAAGAAACAGCTCATTCTGGCTAGATATTATAAATGTTATTTTATATGAAGTGTCGTAAGTAACAGGACATATGTTGTCATAACACTTTGAATCTGCCAGTAAAGTTACATTTTGGGAAATGAAAAGAACATAGGAAATGAATAACTAACAGGAGTTGACAGAAAATGTTCAGGTTTTTGAGTTGTTTCTTGTGTCCCAGATCTATAGCCTAGATCAGAATGCATGCTGGAAAACAGAATGACAAACTGACTAGGTTTAGGTGTAACAATTTGCACTATTCATGGCAGTATTGGTAGTTTAAGATCAATTTCAACTACTTTTTCATTTGCTATTTGTATATTTTCATCATTTTTTTGAGCTTGTTCCAAAATTAGTTAATTTAACACAGAAATATGGCACATATTTGTATATTCTCTAAAGATTTTCAAGTGCTATTATCAACCAACTTAGCCAAAATTAATCTGCAGGTGCTTAAAATACTGTTAATGATCTATCGTTGGTAGGGGGAAATGGAAAGCAATATTGTCACAGGCATTATCAACAGCCCATAAGGTACTGGAGGGGATGTCTTATTCCCCCCCTCTACTAAGGAGGCAATATCTTATTAACTGAGGGCAATATTTTTGGTGCACATCACACAGTTGGTTTTTCTGCCCAATTCATTTCACTTGTATTGCACCCAACGGACTTTGTTTCGATCATATTGGTTCTTATGGTGAAATTTATAACTTTAGTATCAACATGGCCATATCCACAACATTTCTGAGTCAAGATTCTCCTGTGAGAGCCCTGGTGCTCTCTGTTGACAGGATTACATTAAGACCAAAGCTCCCTATTAGATGCCTCTCTATAGACCTTGTGTAGGTGATGTCAAAGAATGGGTTGGTTATTGGGGTTTAACAAAATTTTTTCACCCACACAGCAAACGAGCCGTGCACATATTGGGACTGACGCATATTGCCAGGCTGTATTTCAAATATTGCTTGGGTGATGAAATAAAGAAGCACTCTTGGGGTCATCCTCGGGTGGCTGTATGACCCATGGAGGTTATACAAACCTTTGGCTTCACCCTCTGGTAGTGACGATACCAGAGACCTTGTATGTATATATAGGATATATAGAGACTGGAAAGCTCCTCTATGTTCCCATGTGCCTGTTTCCCTGGTGGCTGGTTGGAACCATTCCAGTCAACCATGACCAGGGTCTGATCATTACTAGTGTATTTTTGGAATAGCAAGTGGTACCCCTATGCCATTTTAAGAATAGGCATAATGGTCAATCCAAATCTAATCCAACCAGCACTTAGATGGCAGGCCTGTAGTGCATAACAGGTTTTGCCCTGGCTTTCCAGTCTCGATATATCCTATATATACTTACAAGGTCTGACGATACACTATGATTGTAAGGCCACACTCCGATGCCCACCCATTACTTCTTATTATAATAGCAACATCTAAGGTCATATCACAGTGCAACAACAAGGTTTGACAATTCTGTCTTTGATGATTGAATCTTTGAAAAAAAAAAACAATTCTATGCGAAGATAGAGACCATACCCCTACACATTTACTGAGGTAGGTGTTCTTTAATGTGCATGTTTCACAACATTCACACAACACAACAGCCAATTGCCCTCTAGGGGCTTTTGATATTCCTTAAAAATTTGACAGTATGGGACTGGCTGCCTTATTACATAAGGAAGAAAAGCACTTTCCTGGGCTACTGGGTACCAGACATTGGTTGTCAATGACCATGATGGGAACCAGTGACAATAAAGATGATGTACCCTGATATCATATGGCTGGGATTTAAGGACCCAAAAGAGTACTTTCCCCAAATTGGTCATTTGATATTTCAATGCATATATGAATACTATTTCATGGTCAAATGATATATTCCCATCTTTCTGGTATACAAAAAGTGTACCATATGAATTCCTGTTTCAACTGTTCTTAGCCAAGGACCAAAAGGCTTGGTCACCTTACCCTACTCACAAATTGTCTATTCCCAGATGAGGGAGGGGGGCCACAGCATTCTCTAATTGCATTAATTAGGTTAATTGGCTGCCCGGTGTACAGATGACAGTGTAAGTGGGGGGTATTAGATTATAGATGTTGGCCCGCGGGCTCGGCATATGTTAAACAAATTACAAGCTGAGCCGCCTTCAAAGGCAGTGCCCGATCGAGATTTCCACTCATTCGGCTTTTAGGCCTTACCCTGGCTAAGATTAGAGTAGCTCTAGAATAATTTCATGGGTCCTTTTATGGGTACTTTCATGATGAATAAAGCCCCATACCCACTAGAAGATTTACTGCCAACTGGCAACAGAAGACCACTGGTAGTGATGTAATCTGTGATAACTGGCAACCATCTATATGCTGGACCCCTAAATTTGACATGACGTCACAGCCGTTTCTTAAATTCGACATGCAACATGGCACCTAAGGGACAAATGACATGGCCCTTTTCTTAAATTTGACATGTGACAGGAGCTTTAAAAAGATATTGACATGGGACAGCATTACTTCTTAAATTTGACATGCGACATGGGTTTTAACTGAGGTATAAGGACAGGTAACAAAGCTGTTCTTTTAAATTTGACACGCGACATGTGACCCCCCATCCATACCACTCTTTATCTCCATAATCCTGTTAGTATGGACTATACATTTGGCAACTAATGACATAATCATTAGTAAAGTCACCAGTAAAATTTCTTGGCAAATATCAAAGTTGGCCAATATTGCAATCACTCAATGATTTTTACAGTGATCCCGGTCCCAATTCAATTGAAATTCTGGTCATTTGAGCAACTAGAAAAAGTTGGAAACAATCAGATCTGGTTAAAAACGACTAGGAGTAGTGTTCTCATGAGTGATTCTACCAGAATTCTATCAAAATATGTCCAATCGCTTGGGAAATATCTTACAATGTTAGATACAAGTCTCTACTAGTATTCAATTTGACAAGAATTCCAGTTGCATCGCTCAATGGGTTCAATTGGACTGGAAATATATCCAAAAATGGTCAATCACTTGGAAAATATCTGAAACTGTTAAAGATTGGTTGCAAGTGATGGGTTCTAATGGGTTCTCACATAAAGGCGCAGACAAAACAGCGCGCACCTGTTGGTAGTGATCCCAGTTATTACCCGATCACCTGAGAACAGTAATCAGACCAGGATACATCAACTATTCAGGTCAGTTGGGGTGTAATGCCCAGCTATTGAGCCACTCACAGGCCATTGACCTACATGGCAAGTACTAGGCTAAAGTAGGGCAAATGGGTCAGCAGATACATTGAGGTATTTAGAAGATGAAGCCATTTAACCAAAGAAGAAACCTCATGTACAAATTCTCCCCACCAAAGATGGAAATGTTCTACATTTAACCTGTAGACTAACATTGATCAAGGTGTAGAATAGAAAAATAAGTCTACAATTCGTGAAGCTTAAGCATTTAAATGATCATTAATATTCACAAAATTAGTTTTGTGGTTTAACAATATAGAAATCTAGCCATGAGGTTTTTACATCTTATGTCTTTATCAATGTTTTTACATTGGTTTCAAAAATTAATTTATTAGAAATAGATATGTAGCATATATGTGATTTTGAAAAAAATATAATTGATCTGAATCACCGTAAGAATGGTCAATTATTAGTAAAATTCTAAATATAGGGATTTGTGATTAAACACAAGAAAGTTATTTTTCATGTTGTTTTTTTGCCAAAGGATTGGTCTAACCCCACAAATAGTCCCAAGGTAATATGCTGGTTCATTCAGAATACTGCCTGACAGTCCTTAATGCCTTTAATAACCTTTTTTCCCTTTCTTCAGACCTGCTATGGACCAACCCTCAGTACCAGGTGACAGTCACGGACCCCGATGACGAGGACGGAGACGGCCGGTGTACCGTTATCATCGCACTCATGCAGAAAACTGTAGACTTCCATATGGACCTCTCCATCAGCTACCAACTATTCAAGGTCAGGCTTTACTATTTTGCCTTGTTGTAAAGTGCCATACCTACTAGGTGATTTTATGGGTGACCGACGTCTGCTGGCTGGTAAAGTTCCCAGTAAAGTTGCTGGGTGACTGAAATATTGGGTTTGATATTTTTCCAACAAATTTACTGGCAATTTTATTGGCAATTTTGTGCTCCATACTATATGTTTTAGATGGAACATATGAGGTGCTGGTGACTGGCAACTGCCAGTTATGTCATCACCACTAGTTGTTGGTCACTGGTAGCAGTCGCGGGTAAAATCGACCAGTGGGCCTATAGAACCATTCGCCCTGGTGGACCTGGCTTGTTATAGGTTTCTGTGATCTGTGAAAATTGGAAACCTGGTCCCTTTTGAAATTATTCAACATGTTGATTAATTTATAGAGAACCTGTGCAACTCAGGAGGAGATTGCTTACGCAAATGATCATAAGGGACCACAATTCTCAGTTTGAATGCTATGCGTTCAATTTCACAAGCTTACAATAATTTTGTTGCACCAGAGATTACTTGCAAATGCATGAGAACAATTGTTCGTGGGTCGTGCAACAGAAACATTGACCAGGGTGAATGGGCTTAAGGATCATGATTGCCTTTTAAACCTGTTCTTACACCCCCCAATTTGCTGTGCTGCTGCAGGTGATGCTGCACCAGATACAATATTGTCTCCCAGATATTCCACCCTTAGACTAACATTACATACCTTATTTCATTCAATTCATAATTATAATCATCTCCAAACAGACTTTTCTGAATTAGATATAGACAGTTAGGTTATATGATAAATCTGGATATCAGATTGCGGATTTCCATAAAATATTTCAGGCCATATGGACATTCTTAATCAAAAATAAAATAATGCTTAAAAGCATTTGGCATAGAGAGCATGGGCAGGCTTGAAAGCATTGGCCCTTTAATCCCTGGGAAGCCTAGGACATTTGCACTGAATCAGATCACCCATCATTATGCAGTATTCCAATGTACTAGATAAATCTAATCACCTTCAGTATAGTTACTTTGGAAGAATTTCCCGATTTCAGCGCTGATAAGTTGGCGTACTGGGTAAAAGGCACATGGTGGAAACTTTAATTATTCCTTTACAAATGAAAAGAAGTTATTTAAAAGGACAGTTGCCCGAATGCTTTATTGCTACCAGGGGAAACATATAATACCCTTAATACACTATACCTAAAAACTCAATGGTAATGAAGATTCTTTCCCATAACATATATATATATATACAAAGTTTTGGGCTGGAAATTCTTTTTTCTACCTTTTCCCTCATATGAATATTATTCTTGACATAGAATCTTTCAAGATCTTTCCTGTCATTTATTCCTGTTTCTGAGAGTCCTTAAATGGTTGGCGGTTTCTATAAATTGTTCCGCAAAGTCCATACATAGAGAAATTCCATACCTGCCTGGCATGTAATGCCACACCTAAGGCAATCTAAAAGCTGACTATCTTTACTCATCCGCAGCCCTTAAATAGATGGCAGCAGTAGGAATAGGTACAGGTATGGGGAATGTTAGCGATAAGTGGGAGGTATGGGTGGCATGTACCTGGCTTCGTGTAAGGAGACACTCCGACCGGAGATGAATAATGCTAAAGCTGGTGAGGTCTTCCTGGTATTCAGAGCCCAATATCCCATGACTGGTATTCAGAACATTGTATGCAGAGCCCAATCCATACCCACAGCCTGGTATCCAGCCTAGAATCCAGCATCTGGTATCCAGTCAATGATATCCAGTGCTCTGTATCCAGCAAGTGCTTCCCAGCCAGCTTGCGATGTAACAGAAATGTCTGCAACCATACTTTTTTTAGTCAGTTTGTTACTCACTAAGATGGCATGTAACAATAAAGTTATTGATGGTAAGGTTGAAACCTCATCAAATTAGAAGGTTATTATGACATAATTTTTTGGTGAGGTTAAGATGAAACCAAAACAGAACGTTATTAGAACATTCTGTTTAGGTTGAAGAACATAACCAGAACTTTATGATAATGTCGCAGTGCAATGTCACAGCAGTAAGTTGCAGCGACATTATCGGGAGTCATCAATAGAACGTAACAAGAACCAACACAGAACGTTGCTGCAACGTTATAATAACGTCACACCAGAATCTTGTAACCAGGACCTGATACAGAGACTGTTATCCGGAGCCTGGTATTTAGGACCTAGTAAACAAAGCCTGCTATTCATCATTATTATACCTTAGGGTGATACAAGTTTAGTAGTTAAGAGTTTAACACAGGGTGATACGAACCTGGGTGATAACCAGCCTTGTATCGCACTGCAGTGTGATACAGAAACTTTTTATTTTTCTAAAATTCATGAAAAAATGAAATCATTAAGGAATAAAGAATCTAACATATGCATTATCTGCACAACGTTCCTAGCTACATTTTACTGTTTACTGTTTGTGGATTTGATGGATATCAAACGAGTTATATGAAAAAACATAAAAAGAATGTGCAACATCACAGTCCCACCATCACTGATTGCTGTGCATCCTTCCTTGGGAGCTCAAATCTAACAGAAAAGGTATAATAAATCCATAACCAACCTCGAAGGGAGTACTCGGGCAGTTATCACCCCTCGCCGAGACCCCGATATCAGCCCTCGGCCGGCCCTTCGGGCCCTGGCCTCGGGCTGATATCAGGGTCCCGGCTCGGGGTGATAACCACCCTCGTACTCCCTTCTCAGTTGGTTATATGTATGTATTGGTATCTGGTACCAAATATCCAGTGTCTTGTATCCAGTATCTCATATCCAGTGCCTGGTTTTTACATGACTTTTGTTATGAAACAGAAGCCTATGGGAAATTGAAACTCCTATACAGGTTCTGTAATTGACGTTGCGTCGTAACGGGTTGCACGGACTCTCCTAGGGGGCGCCACTATCAACAACGTCATGAAACGTTCCGATTTGCACATCTTTGTGTAGCTATAATATTTTTGCTCAAGTCTCTGATAATGTTGTTGCAGGTAAAAGGTGGAGTGAAGCCCCTCCCTGATGGGACCAACTATGACAAGGAGGACATGGGCATGCTCATCTCGGCCGCCCGCTACACCAACCTGAGGGAGCGCACGGGGCGCCACCTCCTGCCCCCAGGCACCTACGTCATGATCCCCACCACCTTCCTACCCAACAAGGAGGGCCACTTCATGCTCAGGATATTCACAGAGAAAAAGGCTGTGTCCAGGTGACTAGAGTCTTAAGTGCCTTTATCGCTAAGTGATTTTACTGGTGGTTGTTTAAGTTCTATATTCACTAGGCAATTTTACTGGCAACTAACGATTGGCGATAGAATCAGTTGTAAAATCGAGAAAGTTTGGTATTTTCTAGATTTATAAGGCAGGGAAGTTCGAACTAATTAGATAAATTACACTATATATCAATTTTGCTTACATAGAGACACCCTTACAAGTATTGTGTGTACCTTTCATAAACATAAAGCTGATTGTAAGCGAACAGAAACAGAAAATTTTGTAGCTGATATTTTCACTTATATATTGGTTTGAGTGTGGAAAATCATTTTAGAACTTTTATAAAAACATCTTTACCATACGTATCACTGACACAATTGCTCATTGGTAAATATTGTTTCAAGTAAACGTAAATTAATTTCAATGAATGTAAAGCTCTATATCCACTAGGTGACATTTTTCATAGTTGGCCAACGAGCTGGCAAAAAAATCGTCAGATCCCTATGATCACCATCAGTATACCATATGGAAGTATGTAAGTTTGATCTGAATCAGCCCTAAAATTGGTCGATTCTGGGGGTAGAATCGGCCAAAAATTGGTCGATTCTGGGGGTAGAATCGGCCAAAAATTGGTCGATTCTGGGGGTAGAATCGGCCAATTTTAGGGCAGATCAGTCGGCTGACTTGGTTAAAATCACCAAGTGGGTATGGGGCTTTAGATAAACTCATACCATTTCCTATCTCTCCTTGACTAACTGAACCCCTTTGCCTGTCTTTCAGTGTGGTGGACGTCCCAACTCACCCTGGACGGGTTAGTATCAGTCCCCTCGTACGTAAATACCGGCTTAGAATTATCATTTTACATAACCGTCAACCCACACCGGCACCAGTTCTCCTTAGGATTGCATCCATTGACAATGCACCTACTCCCTCCTAATGATAAGGATAGCAAGAGTACTGAATGAGGTGTATTGCTCCTACTTCATATACAATGTTACTCTTGGTTTGGTTGACCATGATTTATTCTATATTCTTGTTGTTCTTTTTGTGGTTTAAACAATCAGGGTCCCTACTGCACAGGGAAATCAGGGTACATGGCAAAAACAATTCTCTGTCGGGAAAGGAAAACATGTTGAAATTGTAAATTTTATCAAAACATATGGACTTTCATTTGGTCAGGTTCTGTATTTCCTGATTCTCAAAATATCAGGGATTTGACTTCTTGATGTTGGGTTGTCCAAATTCTTTTCTAGATATGAAGGTTTTTAATTTTGAACAACTTGTTGGATATGACACTGGAGAAAATGCTATGGGGCAGGGAAATGTCAGGAAAAGTACAGAGAATTTGAAATGAAATTTGCGTGGGGATCTTTGATAATCTATATAAGTCTCCTAGATGTACCTTTATTATTTTGGTTAAGATAAACTCAATGCTTTCCATCCCATAACTCTTCCTTTTTCTTCTTCTTTAAACAAAATATTCTCTTAAGGTCCTAACAGAATTACCCCTTGCTGAAGAAGTTTCTGTGGTAATATTTGAGTCACGGATGTCATCTGGTGGACACTGACCCCCTGATATAACATCCTAAATAACGGAGGGATGTAAGACCAGATGGGGAACAGCCATAACTTTAGAATATGTGGTCAAAAGATGTTCTATGGTTGAGTCGTTATAGAAAGACTTTTCATTTTATTGCAACTAAAACAATGCCTGATATTTGGATAGATAGACTACTAATTTCAGAAAGTAGTGATATTTATTGTTGCGATATTTATGGTTTCTGAGAAAAGTTACAACCTAGATTGTTGAAAAATAGAGGGTGTGGGGTAGCTACTTTAAGATATGCAAATTAGATATGATATCACTAAGATTTTAAAAAATATTGTAAATAATATTTGTTCTCTTAATCCTTTCATTAAATTTGGATGTAAAAATTCTCTTAATCCAAATAATTACAATAATTTGTTAGTTCTCTGATAACCCATCAGGTGGCATCTAGGTGACAAGCATTTAGTATCTCTAAGGAAAGAAACCTTTACTTTACAAGTAGAAAGAAAAGTGCTCTTTCTTCTCCCAAAAAGGTCTATGAAACAGGGTGCCTTTCATGGCCAGCATGTGATATGACTATTTTTCATCTGTAGTTAGTTATTATTCCCACTTGCATTACGTTTCCATTTCAATTGCTATAACTTTATCAAATTGTATTTTCCTGAAGAAAAGATCTACAAGTTTGGTTAAATATCTAAACATAGCTTTAAATATAATTTTGGTTACTTTCTCTTTATACAATCTTACAATATTCGGCTGCCATTAATCATAGAAATGCCTTGACACATGTACATTGACAATTCTAAGTTCTAAGTTCGTACGGCCACCCGAGGATGACCCCAAAGGGTCTTCTATATCTTTTCACCCAAACAATGCTCCAAATATGTTTCGAATACTGTAAATGAGGAGTGGTACGTACAAACTGTTTATACAGACTGGCCTCTGTATCCACCGTTCGCCGGCCGTGCGGGTGATAATATTGCATCAAGTTACAAATAAATGTCAAGTATTTAACTAAATGATACTTTCCCAATTTGGTTATGCCTCTAGTCATTTGCATGTTAGCCTGTAAATATTATTCATGTTTACCTTCTCATCATCCCTCCTTTCTCCCTGTGCCAACAGGACCTGGCAGAGGACGACCAGATAGAGACGCTGTTCACTAAGCATGCCGGGGAAGATGGGCGGATCTACGCCGAGGAACTTAGGGAGGCCATCAATGAAATGCACCCAGATGGTAAGACTTTACAGAGGTTTATCAATGAAATGCACCCAGATGGTAAGACTTTATGAAGGTTTATCAATGAAATGCACCCAGATGGTAAGACTTTACGGAGGTTTATCAATGAAATGCACCCAGATGGTAAGACTTTACAGAGGTTTATCAATGAAATGCATCCAGATGGTAAGACTTTACGGAGGTTTATCAATGAAATGCACCCAGATGGTAAGACTTTACACAGGTTCATCAATGAAATGCATCAAGATGGTTAGGTGTTCTTGAGGTTTATTGATGGAATGCATCCAAATGGTAAGGGGTTAAGGGGCTATACCCGCCAGGAGATTTTACTACCACTGGGCACTGGGCGACTGGGAGAATGGCTGTCATTGTCAGCTGGCAACTGTAATCTGAAGCAATTTTGATATTTTACTGGCAATTTTCTCGGCAATTTAGTTGCCCGTCTCCACTCACCCAGACAGCATGCCATACCCATGGAGAATAGCCCTGTGATCTATTGATAATTCAGTAGCCCAGCGGTTTTACTGATGATTCTCCCAGTTGCCCATTGCCCATCGATGGTCAAGGCTTATGGTGCTTTAGGAAGTTTATCATTGAAATCAGATGGTAAGGGATTAGGGAGGTTTGTCAATAGAATACATCCAGATTCCACGGTTTGACAACGGTTTATCAGAAGATATTTGGCGAAAAGGTCTTTCGTCAATGAAATGCATCCATGGTAAAGCTCTAGTAAGGTTTATCAAAGTCTATTGAGGCAATAGTTCAATGAAAACATAAACACGGTAAGTCGTTACCAAAGATTATTGAGCAATTAAAGGCCGTATTCCACATACCAAGAGTGCGCTGCTGATTTGCAGCTGCTACAATTTTGGCAAAATTGCTGATAATATTTACCAACATGTTAGCAAATATTTCCTGATTATTTGTATGGGTGGCCGATATCGCACTTTCGGCGGCCGATATCGCACTTTCAGCAGCCGATATCGCACTTTCAGTGGCCGATATCACATTTTCGATGGCCGATATTGCACCGAAGGTACAGGCTGCCGGTATGGAACACTACTATGGAGAGGCTCAGTATCGGTGGCCCGGAATTTCAGTATGTGGAATACGGCTTTAAGGTTATTGAGTTAAAGGTCTGTTATCAATGAAATGCATCTGGACAGTAAGACTTTACAAAGGTAATGGTTCTTTTTTTCAGGGAATAGGTATGGTATCGGCTAAGAATGGAGATAGACTTGGTCATGAAAAGAAAAATTGGTGATTAAGATCCAATAAAAGGGGATTTTTGTCATCATAACATCATCATGGTCTCTTATATTCCAACTTAGGAAAGAGTTAACAGAGGCTAGGCATACAGTTCATATATGCGATTGCCATTGGCAATGTCGCTTAAAACGATTTGTTTTGGATGAATCTAGAATGACACTGTTCTATTACTTAATTTGTCAGCTGGAAAGGATAGTTTCCCCCACGTTGATTTGGTTGCCCTAAGATCAAATTGTGCCTACCACATTTGAGTTTCACATTTAAAACTTTACATCTCTCTCCCAATGCTAAACGAGGAATTCACACTGTAAAACCTCAAAAAAAACCACAGTCATGTTAAACATAGATCATAAAACCAATCAATAGCAACAATACATTTTTTCATTACTCTAGTAACTTTTCTCATAAAAAACGGATAGCAAATTGAAAACATAGAACCTCAGCTTAATGATAAGACTATATAAGGGTTTACCGTAAGTGACAGTTACCATTGCCTACTCCCAAATTTGTGGTTGTACTCCCCGGTGCTCCACCGTTCTCCCTAGTGACCGGTCCCTGGGGCGACCGGTAACTGGCTGTCTGCTACGATTAGGGTACGGCTCATTGCACCGAGGCTTCTCAGATAACCCTAATGCTGCATCCCAACGATGCGAATAATCGCCTACGATTAACTGTAATTTGTCAACGACTAGCTGTAATTCGTCATTGAAAATTACAGCTAGTCATCAACTATTTACAGCTAGTTGTTGGCAAAATATCGTAAAATGTATGATTCTTTTACCTTATTCGCTGACGATTAGTCTAGTTGTCCGCCAAGATGGCGCCATTGAGCTTCAACTAGTCATTGACGACCAAGTGCAAGTTATTTGCCTTGTGGAGATCCAGCATAATGTTGTTCAGTTAAACGAGACCAACCCAAAACACCACACCCCTTAAGGCCTGAGAGGAAATTTTACTATGCTCTGGCAAAGTTGGAAATGAAATCTGTTTTTGCCTAAACCTTTCAATTATATAAATAATATTAAGGCTACAAAAGTGTATTTGATAAGATTCAGTGTAATGGAAATCTAATAAGTAACATGGTTGAGCATAGCTAATGTATTGTATATCAGTAAAATGTATGTGTTCATGTCTTGCACATGTGATATCTTGATTCATTTTCAATAGCTTAAAAACATTTTCAATACCTTAAAACCGTTTTTGATGGTGAAAGTACCACACAAGGAGGTATGACTTTACCCCTGCTTTTCTTTGGCATAGGGGACCTCTTCGTCGTTCTTTTTCCGAATTTTAGATTTTCAGAAGCATACATACATACATACATACATACATACATACATACATACATACATACATACATACATACACACACACATAGTAAAAGAAGAAGACCCGCGGTGGGCATCCAATGGTGCATGTCTGTATGACCCAGAGGGGTTTGTAACATACCGAGGGCAAAGCCTGAGGTACGTACGATCCCCATGGATCATACAGACACCTGAGGATGCCCCCTAAGAGTCTTCTATATTTTATCATCAGACATTGTCCCAAAATTGTTTAAAATACTGTAAATAAGGCACGGTACGTACAGCCCGTCAATACAGACTACCCCTTGTCCGTACTGCATCATGCGAATTTGCTAATCCCCCAATTTCCCCTCGATGGGGAAGGCTCCTGGTGGAACTTATCATTCCAATATAATATTTATATACCAATATTCCAGTAGTTTCTGTGTGAGTGATGCTACATTTCTCCTCCCCCACAGATCTGACCCGCGCGATTAGTATGGAGACGTCCAGAAGTCTACTTGCCATGCATGATGTATCCTTTACACCAAACCCAGGGGAAAATGCTGCGTGCATATGCGCAAATACATGCCGTTTTAGTACTTAACCTTTATTCCGACCCCCCCCCCCCCCCTTTTTTTTTATTTCGAAAAGCCTGTATCCGCCCTTGGCAGGCAATCAGTGACTTAACAGGCACGTTCTGTGACCATACTTTTTGGTCAGGCTGTTACCTGCCCAATTTTCACGTAAAAGTCTTTATGTTATGTTGAATGGATGTCTATGAAGCACCAAAGGGACAGATAAAGACGCTGTCAATAAGGGGGGGGGGGCGATTTTCCTATCCTAAAACTTTTATCAAAGAAGGATCCAAATCTGTCCCTGCACCAAGCATGTCTGTGTAAAGCAACCACGGATGGGATGTCACATAATGATCTACTAATAACCATGCAGAATGTCAGTGAAGTTAGTAGAACATTGCAGAACGTGACCCTCAAAGGCGTGTCCCCACCTGGCGACTAAACCCTGGCACTAGATGTATGTGGTGGCCCAAAGTATGAAACCCATCACATCCCCAGTAGTTAGTGCTCTATTTCGGGACTAGTGTCTGGGGATGTGATGGGTTTGGCACTTTGGGCCACCACATATATCTAATCGCTGGGGTTTAGTCACCATGTGGGGAGGCTGCTTAAGTGGTTCTTTGGCTGGAATATTAGCCAGTGTCTGAGCTAACAAAAATATTATAGCTACATTAACTAATTAAGACATGTTACTTTGACTATCACCTACACAACTTTCTTGGTGTTTAAATGATTAGTGCTATGAAGCTAGATACTCAATTGTTTAGCATTGGAAAGCTATGGACCTTGTACAGACGTGGTCACGTGATCATGTTTTGGTGATCACCATGCGGTGATCATAACCACGCGGCTTATATTGAATTCTGAAATTAACAGATTGTGAATAATTATTATCATATGTTATATTTGCTTAGGTTTGTATAGGGTGAATTTAACATAAATATGTGATTTAAATGACCATTGATTGTTAATTTTGACAAATGTAAATTGATCACTTATTTGGCGCCCAATCTGTTTTAGGCACGTGCAACGTCATCTGCACAAGTCTATATATGATATTTTCTATTAAATTTTGTGTTCCTTAACTGCTTGTTTAAGTTGGATGAGGTTGGCTACATTCGGTTAAAGGACTTTAGGGGGTTACTCAAGGACTACAACTTGTGGCAGGTAGGCTCACCTTCAAATACCTTAAATTCGGTTAATTACATTACTGATGGATTTCAGACCATACACGCTGGGGTGGCGACCAAAATAGGTTCACCGTTCCCAAATGCAGGATAAGTTACAATTCGAAATTTTGGGTCACAAATCTCGTTATTTTGTGTGTGTGTCATTTTGTTGTTATTTTTTTCCATTTTTTCCATGTTTTCATTTTTCCCATGTTCTTCCAATAGATGTGATAATGTTTTTATATACAAAGATATGTAATTTATACAAGTACTTTTCCATATTTGTGAATGTTCGTGAATGTTAACAAAGGTTCGTGGATGTTTTCTAGACATACTTTGGGTTAATGAGACACAGAACCGTTTCTACAAAATAATATTCACAAAAGTCATTCGGTTGCCACCCCCGGGCACGGGCATGAACCCTCTAGATGGCACCAGGGTTCGTGCTTAGAACTATAAGAATAGAAAGGGTAGCACACTCGCCATTTTGTTTTTAGCTGGTGCCTGGCAAAACCTATAAGCTGATGACCAGCAGATGCATGGGATTCCCACAAGACTGCAGTGAATGACCCAGTTCTATTTGATATTAATATAAAAAAAACACAACTAAACGTATTATCTTTTTGTCATTAATACAATACTAAATCATAATTATTGCAGTGTGCTTTGAATTTTTGTAGTTAATGTTTTCCCAGAAGATATAGCTCTATGTATGCTTTCCCCTTCAGGGCCCCTTACTTGAACAGAATGCAACTCATTCACTGGATTGGATGGTTATTTATAGTGTTAAAAGGGTTTCCCCACACACTTCTTCAGACATTCTCTGAACTCAATACAAGTAGAGAGTTAGTAGTTGTATAATCATAGCCTTCATTAACACCCATATCTACCATGGTCAGAAATAGCCCAGAGGCTAGAGTCTAGGACTTCAAATCCAAAGGTTGGGGTTTCAAATCCCACCCATGTCAGGGCAGTGTCACTCTTTTTAATAAATGAAGAAATCACTTTAAAAAAGCATTCATTTGGGTGAAAGAACAACAGAATGATGTCACATTCATGTCTATCCAACCATTTATTTATCTTATATATAGGCTGTATAAATGCTTATAACTCTACAGCTAATGACCTGTGTCTAATTGTAAAAAAACAACAAAACATTTTCCTTTTATTCAACTTTATAACATTAAGCTAAAATTGAAATATCTTTGTGTATACCAAAGATAAATGATTAGCACTGTAAAAGTTGATAATATTAGATTGAAGATGATTTGCATAAGAAAGAATGCAACATGGTCAAATTGCAACATGACCATCAGTAGGTTTGAACCACCAACCTTCTGATTTGAAGTCCCTCACCATAGCCACTATACCACAGTTTGCTGTAATGACTGTGGAACAAAATGCTTGGGCTGAATGAGGTTGCTATATTATGTTTGGGATGAGGTTTTTGTTCAAAACCCCCTTTCAGGGGCCTCTTGTATAACTAACATGATGATGTCACAGGGGATTCCCCTACCCTCCCATGCCCTAATTAACCAGTCTGAAGGAAATAGCAATGTACATTACACAATTATGGCAAAACTATGGGCAAACATAGGTTTTAACATGGACAGGAGTTATAAATACCATTGCATATTGCATATTGTTACCAAAAGGCTTATATGCACATTGCCCTATATGGTTGGTCATGTGACCTCCATTCATAAAGTAATTCCAAATAAGGGCATTGCCATATATGGTATGCTGCAATACTGGGTGGGGTTTCATTTTTTCTCAATAAAATGGTCAATTCCTATTGATTAAACATAGATATCAATAAAATGTGACAGCCAGTTAGTTTTTATTAGTTGTCTAGGATGCAAACTATTTTTTATTTCACAAAAAAACATACAGTTTAAGCATAAATCCAAAATATATGTATGTGCAAACTGCAGGGTACAGTTTTAGGTTCTTACCCTTTTAGTATTATAAGTAACTATGAGACAGGGGTAGCGCCATCTAGAGAGTTCATGCCCATGCCCCCGGGCCCCAACATGCGCTCACTTTATGATTGAACCTTTTAATGGTTCAATGTAGCATAAGATGTTATAAGGTATAACCTTAATGGCCTTTCTACCACTGTAGAGCACATGAGTATATCATAGGGAAATCGATCAATATTTTTTTTGGTTATAGCTCATAATAAAGAGTGAATCATAGACACCATTGTAAAGATCTTTACTTTCTATTTTCAGACTGCTTTTAGAACTTTTGACCGTGATGGTCTTGGATCGATTGATACCTTTGAGATTACTAAACTCTTCAACGCAATAGGTAAGGGTGAATCAAAATGTTGTAATTTTAACTTCGTTAGGTTTGTTATAACTGGACACATAATTTATTTTATAGATTTTGTTTCACTTGCATTTAGTTATTCATTCCTAGTGGACAAACCAACTTTCCAATCTAAAACACAAAACGAAAAGTTCGTTTCTGAAGAACAATTCCTATAGGTTCCATAGGTAATTTTTTAGTTGGTACAAAAATGATAACAAAGTACCCATGACATGATATAATAAGTCACAATTAAAGTCACAATTAAAACAGCTTTACCCCTACAAGAGCTAAATTTTTTTAAATGTATCTTTTTAAAGGTTTCTTTAATATAGAGAACGTCCAGGGGCGGATCCAGGGTTGGGGGGGGGGGCCTAGGAGTCCTGACCCCCCATTTTGCTTGACCCCTAAACTACAAAAAGAGGGGGAAATGTCACATGCATTTGTGCAAATGCACGCCATTTTAGTACTTAACCTTTATGCTGACCCCCTTTCGAAAATCCTGTATCCGCCCCTGACGTCCCAACGCATTACAATATTCCTTACAGATAAAACATAAATAAGAAACCCCAATGGCCATAAATGACAGACATTTGCCTGAACAATAAGATTTGGAAGAATCTTTGGCCTGTTCCTTAAAGATTTCTCCTATCAGCATTAGAAGAGCCCCAGCAGAACTTTTATAAATTGATACTTTTTTCTCAGAGATTTAATTATTTTAAATTGAACATTAAACACAAATGCACGTTCATTTATCTTTAATAAATATGTGTTTCATTAGAATTTAACTTTTGTCTGAGCTTTTTCAGAGCACTTTATACCATTAAGGGGACCCCTTGGCATTTATAGTAAACGCTCTGCTAAAAGGTGTTTTGAAAATTTCTGCTATTGGCACACCTAGCTCTACTAACAAAAATTTGGAAACCTCCTGCTTTTGGCAGAGCTTGTTCCTCTAGCAAAGGTTTGAAAAACTTTCGCTACTGGTAGAACCCTTTGTGAAACAGGCGACGGGTCCATTCCATGAGTTTCAGTTGTCCCTTCCAACCTTGCAAAGCCATACATGTCTGAAACAACTTTCATGACATAAAATATACCTTACACAGAATAAGATGATTATAATACATATATTGTAGGTTTCTCAAGAGGCGAATGGACAGTGCTTGCACAAACTCCTGGTTTTAAAAGTATTACAGAATAAGAATAGTTTAGTGTGATCTTTCTGGTAAGGAGAGATGTCAAAATTGACTGCAGCCTGCTACTGAAACTATGAACATTCAATTGATGTGTTAAAACCCAAAACTGCCATGCCCTCCCTGCTCTTGTTCAGAATTGACCTGTGGATCATTCTTAAAGGCTTCTGCTTGGATGCACAAGCTCTGAAACTTCCACTACTGGAGTACTAGAAGCTTATTGAATGTTTTAGTACCAATTCTAGTTATTTAGGTTTCTAGGAATTTTCTGCATTTCATCTGAAAGATTAACACATCCATCAAATTTCACTCTTGATTTCATCACAATTTTTCGTTTAAAAAAAAACCGTCTTTTATTATTGTCTATTTTAAAACATTCACCTTTTGTTAGATCAAGATACCTTTAAGAAACAGGCCACACCCTGCATTACAAAGGTCTATTTAGAGAACTAGAAGAAAAATATACAACAAATATCCAACAAGTTGTATTATTTCTGTTGCCACAATTGATATTGAACTATTTATTTTTCTGGCAGATTCTTTGACAAATTAATTGCTTCTAATCTCAAAAGCCCTAACTTACTACAATGTAAAATGCTCTTTCGATTTGGAAAATTTATTCATATGCTCAACAACAGTTTACTCAATTGCCAATTATTTGTTATATATGCAAAAACAAAAATAAGCAAAGACAACATTGTATATGGAGAATCAGCCTTGACATCGATCATCCCTTGCCCCACTGATAAGGCTATATCCCATGATGCGTTTAGTGCCACTTGCGTTCCTTCAATCATGGAAACGCAAGTTTTGCTTACCAACATGTCGGTATTGAACGCAAGCAAAACCTGCGTATTCTTGTTTGATGCCATCATGTTGGTATCAAACACAAGCAAAGCCTGCGATTTCTTGTATGAATCAACGCAAGTGACACTGAACCCATCATAGAATGTCGCCTTAAGGCCATATTCCACATACCGAAAGTAATCGCCGCCGATATTGAACATCTCCAGGGTAACGATCCATATCGGGACCATCAACTTTCGGGACACTTTCGGCGGCCGAAATTGCATAATCTGTGGCCAAAATTGCGTAATCGGTGGCCGAAATTGCATAATTGGCGGTCGAAATTGTGTTATCAGCGGCCAGTCCAAAATCGACAGGAAATAATTACCAACATGTTGGTAAATGTTATCGGGTATACCGCCGATTATATACTGTCAGCGCCAAAATTGTATTGGTTGCAAATCGGTACCGCACTTTCGGTATGTGGAATACGGCCTTTATACTTGCATTCCATGAACGCAAGTATCAAAGCAAGTATCAACACGAGCAAAATGATGAACGCAAGTACATGAACGCACCGTAGAATACAGGCTTAAGTGTTTATATTCAGTATAAGGCTCCAGTAGCAGTCTTCAATTTTGACATCTTGATTAGCTCTTTGGTTAGTTTCTGAGCTCTTTGGTCTTCTTTGTGTTTGTGACTTATCACTGAACTGGATGAGAAAACCACTATTATCAAGTTCTAATTTATCTGTTGTTTGAAGGAAATGAGGTTACTTTTTTGAAAAAGGGAATTTGTCTCTTTAATGGTGCATTGGATTAGGGGTCCTTCATGTCAAGTTAAATGCTATTTCTGAAAATCTCCAAGTTGAATTTCCATAATCTCTTAGTTTCTTTGTAAAATATCCAAACTGTCCATTTGCTTCGAAGGATGAGGACTGTCTAGCTATAGTGTCACTATGGATTGTCAAAAAAACTTCTTTGGAAACTCCTAATTTAAGAAATCATAACTCTTTTCCATCTTTTTTCTTTGATTCATTTTCTTCTTTGAACATGTTGAAATGAAAGCATTTTATTTCAAATAGATGACATGAGCCTCATCAAACTAGTTTTATTTTGCTGGATTATAATCAAGACAGAGAGTTTTTCAAAATTCTTAAAATGTGTGATAAACACTGTCTGAAAAAGTCATCTGAACATCTGAAAAGTCATCTGAACATCATTAATTTTTTAAGTGTTAAATGGAATTTTCAATGAGTATAAGAAGTTTTGCTAGACCTGACCGTGTGACAGAATAATGATACTCTGTGATCAGATAAAGTTGGTGGCAAAACCATAGTGAACAGTTATATATTCAGTCATTTACCATAACCTAAAGCATAATGATGTTGTAAGTCCATACAAAATATTAACTACAAGTACCTGTAACAATTTCAAAATCTAAGACAAAGCACATAAATATTGCTAAAAAGTACAGTAACACAAAAAGAGTATTCTTTTCTTTTGTTGTTCAGTCCTTTTCATATGTCTGAAAATCAATCAGTAGAGAATCAACACAATTAAAATCTCTCCTGAATAAACTGACATAAACTAGTTTTCCCAAAATAATACATGCTGAATGAGAAATATTTTCTCAATTCCATACCAAAAACACACAGATGAAATGCATGGCAAATTTACAGTTACATAATAGTCTTGCTCTAATGATTATTTCAGTCTAAGTACAATATAGAGTAATTGCCCAATTGTATCTCTGTAAATCTTTTGTTTGTTCTGGGTTCATGCCAACAAAACTCCTACTTGCCCACAGGTTTTACTGTTAGCCGACAGGTACAGTCGGCAATCGTTCGGCGATATGGCGGGCGACGACGGCGATTAGGGGTGGAAGACTTTGTACACATTATGTGTAAACTATATGCTATGTACAGTAAGTTTCATATATAATTGCATTTATGTCATACAAATACAGAGACTTATACTGCATGAAAATATCATCTAAAGATTGTCAAGGTAGCAACAGACCAGAAAGATTCAAATCTTTTGATCTTAATGAAATGGCCCACTGCACACCATTGTCAAAAGTAAATAATTATTTGTATATAGAAAATAAACAGCCAATTAAAGGAAAGATATCTTGAATTTGGAAATGATAAGGAGAATTGATGTATAGAAATATCAAAATCAAGTCAATATACATGTATCTCATATATAGCTGTAATTTTGTTCATTGCAGACCAATTCATAAAGAAGAAGGCAAATGGTGAAGTTATTATATTGGATTTAGAAGAAGTAAGTACACCTAATCTCCTACATGTACATGGAACATGAGGTCTCTATAGGGAAATTTTTATTTGTTGAGTACACATGTACCAAGGGGGTTGGGAGGGTCTGACATTTCTTATGTGCATATGTTTCAAATGGCAGGTGACTTATTACATACCTGAATGGGGGGACTACAAAATTATATTTATAAAACTGGCACTTTTCCAGCAAATATAAAAGTGCTTAAGACATCTAAAGTGGGCTGTTAAATTCTCTGTTCCATTAAGAACTGTCCTTTTCCCCAGAAGGAACTATTATATGCATCAGTATTCAATCATATATAGCACTCATTTATTTTTTGTCAAAATTGCTACGGAAAAATTGGGGAAATCTAGCATTAATTAAAGGAATAATTAATTAACGAAAGGTTGGAGAAGCACATGTCTGTTAATGGTTGTTTCCCTTGCAGTGGCTTTCTACCACCATGTTCTACTGAATCTAGAGGCAGAAGTCACGTGATACAAGTAGCTGGTGCTAAGCGAGCCCAACACTGCTTCATGTCATCGACCAGGAACCAGCATCGCCACCTGGTGTCAACCGAGAAAACCACCCAGGGCTCCAGTCTGAACACCCAGGCTACTGAGTGGTATTCTGTACAAACTGACTTTGGCTTAGAGGGGAATGGGTGCCTGACTGACTCTTAGTCAATGGCAAAATTGACTAAAGGCAAGTTCGAGACAACGGTGAGCCATTGTCCGAACTGTAATTCAATGCTACAATATACTCGCAAAATGTAGGCTAGTTAGTCATGGAATGACAGCTGTTGAAATGAACTAGCCAAACACTACAACCATTTAAGAGATTCCAAGGCCCAAATATCCAAACCTTTTCGCTATATGCTGCCTTTAATGCTTTGGATTTATGTTTTGCAATGACATGGTGTCAACAGTAAAACATAATCATGTTAGTGGCCTGGGATGGACCTTTTGAAACAAGGATAGTTGTTTTTAAATATTATTTTTGAAATATTGCTAATTCCAGCCAACTTTCCACTGCTGGCTGCATGCCAAGTTTTAAAGGCATTGACAACAGTATTCCAGACACTAATATGTCCTCTTATAGCTATAAGCCAAAGTCTTTATGTACAGAATTATATGACCACAACCACCACCACTACATTTACTGCTGATCTCATCTTGACGTCCCAGCACAAAGTCATCCGCAACCAAACTAAACCGACCCATTTCTACCAAAGTACATATATACAACATCATATTCATACAGCGTAACCTATATTACACGCAAACAATGGCAGGTCAATACATCCAGGGATTTTTATTATTTCGTCGGATAACCCATTCAATCCGGAGCATTTACAGAGGTGCTTTATATTCAATGGTAGCCAGTTGTCTGGTTGCTACCATATTGCTACTATCCTATACAAGTATTCAGGTGCAAATAAAATGAATGAACCACAACTTTGCATTTCAGGATATGGTATGCAAGGCACCGATAAGTGAATGTCAATGCGATCGTAAGTCCTATTGCATAGGCCTTCGCGCTGAATGTGCTGCGAAAGAATTTGAGATTTTTGAAAGTATGCAGCATTTAAGATATTGAGGAATTGCAGAAAAAGGCGCAATCTGCAGTGTTGACCTATGTTTTAGGACTTGCAAGCCAAACTCTCGCAATACCAGTATTGAAGGGGATGCACAAGAACTTAGCATTTACCTTTATGATTATATATACAAGTATATATCATTTGAAGTAAAAGGATGATTGTGGGAAATAAATACAAGACTGGTGAATTTTTCTGTTTAACTGTCAAGAATGAAAGAAACGGACGTCTGCTAGTCTCGTGCAACTAGTTCAGGCCGAGAGTCAGCGAGATCAGTTCCGTCCACCAACAACATACAACATGTGCCTTCCTAGCATGCCAGGAGTTTGTCGGAGAAAAATCCTCCTTTCTCCAATCCTGGTCTTCCTCTGAAAAGCCAATTCCCCTGCAGCAGCACTAAAGGGGTTGGCGGACTTAACGAGGTCAGCTGACTTTTGGGTTTCCCATGATGCCATGTGACTAGTCCCTTATGCAGCTCCATTGTGTGTAGGTTGAATGTTGTGCATACTATTAAGCCCTATACCCACTGAGCAACTTTAGCGTTGACTGGCATCTGGGAGAATCGCCAGAAAGGCTGTCAGGCTACTGAATTGTCAATGGATCGCCAGGCAACTCCCAATGGGTATGGTTTGTGTTCTGAGTGATGGGCGATGGGCCACAGAATCAACAGGGAAATAGGTGGAAAAATATCAATCATACTTAATATTACAGTCACCCAGGAACGATGACAGCCATTCTCCCAGTTGCCCATCACCGGTAAAATTGTCCAGTGCGTATGGGGCTTTACTCTTCTAGGTCAGACAAAAATGGCAACTTTCCCTCCAAAGAGTCCATGTTCCTGTACTCCCTACCCACATTTCAATCTGGTTCTTCTACCCTGTTATGTATATCAATTGGTGTACAGTTTTTGAGGTTAAAAGTGTAGGTATACTGCCCCACCTTTAACAGACCAGTATGGTTATGTAGTTGAGCATGTGCATACAGTTGCAGGCAACACGGTGCATAGAAGGGTTGTATGATATAACTGTTTCTTGTTGTAAGCATAGAGTGTGATACACATATCCAGTTGGTCTCCCAATTGAAGAGAGATTGTGTTATATAGTGGGGAGTTTGTACATTAATAAGTTAAGCAATTAGTATATTACCTAAAACTTGTTATGAGAATTATGTTAAGCAAAACACATTTTAACATAACTTATGAAATAAATATTGGGCACAGTATGTCATAAATGATCCGTTGGTGTTCTTTTCCTGGTGGATGAAATATTATTGGGTACAACAACCCTTATTTTGTCTATGATGGGACATTAACCATTACAATTAATTTCCACAAAATTGCAAAGGAAATACAATGGTGACCTAAATACCACCATGAAAAGTAAAAGAAGAAATAAATTGTGGAAAATCATTTGATGGAGACCATCAATGATTGGTGTCAATTTCCAATTGTTGACTGTCATATGCATTTTAAAGGATGCACTTTAGGGTTTTGTATTCATTGAAACTGAGTCCAGTGATCCAATCTGACAACCTGTTATCATGTATAGAAAAAAGTGTGTCTTTCCAAGCAAATGATTGTACCATTCAATCAGATACATTGACCCATTGTTTTGTAAAGCTGGGAACCAACTGAGCGATGCAAATATGTTTCTAGATAATTTGAGAAAGCCTACGGCCAATAGCTAGTAATGTTAGATATTTTCCAAGTAATTGAGCATTTTTTGATACATTTCTGGTCAAATTGCTCAATGGGAACAGAATTTCTGGTAATTTTCATCCAGTTTTGGTCATTTTTACAAAAATTAAGCAACCATTGAACCGACCGGAATTATGGTATAATCGCTCAATTGGTTCCCCTCTTTAAAGATTCTCTTCAAGCGCACAGATTGTACACGAGCCATTAAATGGTGGCTTTTGCACCTCTTTTCCCTTGGCAGTTGTACTGACACAAACTGGCAGCAGTTTTAACCACAAAAAAACATGTGTGTTGACCTATATATACCTTAGTGTTTGTGGATCAGCAAATGGTACCAAAATGGAGAAAAAATGTTGTTTTTGTTTTATCAACTTTTGGGTGGTTTAACCGACAGCTAGTACTACTAAACAAAAGAGGTCATATGCTAATGATGTCTTGATGTGGGTAAGTAAAAGAAATAAATGGGATCTTCATTTGAAATATTGCATGACATCTCACAATGATTTATCTTCTGATATACTGTCAAACAAATGATTAATATAACCTAGTAAATATTTTTGGGGAAGATTTTTGTTTAAAACCTTGCAAACCTTCAAAGAGTTTCATATGCAGTGTTTTCATGTATGGTACAACAAAACAAGTTATTAAAAGGAAATGTTAATCTAATCTCCAAACAAGATTATGTTCTTACTCAATTTAAGGATGGTAATATGAATTATCACAATATATAGTCCAACAGCATTGAGTATTGAGTTGCAAGTGATGAATCATATTGAAGGAAGACTGAAATTGCACGATTCTATTTGAAAAGCATGACACTGTTGATAATAACATTCCCGTCTTCCAGAAAGCGTACTCATGACCGTTATTACCACATTCCATGGATGAAACTGTCAACTGTCGATTAATGCTATTCCGCATACAAAGTTGACTCACTAGTACGTATGTGTCATGTTTCGAGCATCAATTGCATCCCGGTCGACATGCAATAAACAGCAGATTGCCATCTTGCCAGGTTTTGTATCACAACTTTCCAATTGAACTTTGTTCTCCAGAATCTCTTAGTTATTTTCAAATTGAGAAGCAGTATTGCCCACACAACAGGGATATATTTTGTATTTTCTAAAACAGAGACACTTTGTTTTGGTAAGGATGAATTATATTTGTTCCCCAATATGCAACCACCCTGAACCTTTGGTAACCCTCTTTTACAATGACCTTTTCCATACTTCAAGGGTGGTAGCATGGAGGAAGACCTCTGCAGCCAAGGAGCAATGTAGCAGCGATGTTCTGAAAATTCATTTGATGCTCCGCAATGTTACAACATTCTGCGATGTCACATCCTTGGCTGGGTTTTCATGAACTAGGGGTGCATACAGGGAAAAACTCAAATTGAAAGAATAGCAATTATTACAACCTGATTTTCTTGAGGCCGTATTCCACATACCGAAATAAGGTGTGGCCGATATTGAGCATCCCCATGGTAACGTTCTTTTCCAGCAGCCCATACTTTAGGTGCACATTGGCACACTTTCCACCAAAAGTGCACCAAGAGACAATTTCCACTTGTAAAATCAGCTGCCAATACATAATTGGCAGGAAATAATTACCACCATATTGATAAATCTTATCCGCGATGCTTGCAATTATCAATTTTTGTTATATGGTGGCAATTATAAATTGCCACCATGTATCCGCAGCAAATCACTAATGCACTTTTGATATGTGGAATACAGCCTTTAGCGGAGAGGCTCAGTGGCTCCTCACACAATATCAGTGAATCTTGACAAGCTGTGTTCTCCCAGATGCAATTCTCTATTTTTGCCTTTTTTGTATTACTGATACAATGTCAATCTTTAAACATTTTATCAATCACTATGATAGATTTTGTGGAAGGACTAGTATTCTTTTTGCTATCTCATTAAAATCCATTATGTACTTCAGAAGATTGTTAAAGTATGTCTTGATCTGAGTTATCTACAAATCCAAACAATGTAATTGATGACAATTTTATCTGGCAGTTTTCGCAAGAACTCTTCCATTGCATCTGGGAGGGTCAGGTCTCGATCCCTTGTTCAAATTTTCTGTCGCGACAAGATGCCTGATGGTTTGCAAAATTGCACTTCTAGCATTCACACAGTGAGAGAAGGTCCCTGCAACTTCATGTGATTAATGTTTACAAGGAATCTCCCCTGAGTCATGTGAAATACAGGAGGTAAAATCCAACATGTTGGATATTTGGGCTCTCACGATTCATACCATTCCTTTTGCAGAGCTCGATCGACCCCAGTTTAAATGAGACAGGGAACCTCATCACACGGGGTAAATGTGGCTCGCACTGGTTTTTCCCTCCTCTAATATGTGGAGAAAAGTAGTGTTATACTACAGACTTGACCATTGTACCTCTAGGTAAGAGATTGTTTTATTATGTAAAAATGATTGTTCTAATGTTTTGGGGGTAGATTTTAGTCAAGCGCTTTAACTGTATTCCACATTTACAGAAACTGGTTGTTCATTGTTAACCTTATTACCAGGTATGTTGTTAAAGTTCGACTTGCACTATACCAGGTTTGCCTTATCTGAACACAATGTATGTCAAGAAACAAGCCATTATAACCTAAGGTTGGACCACCATAACCTATATGATAAGTTCTTAAGCCAGCGATCAACATTGCAACAATGCCTACCATAATCATATTATACAGAAATTACAACTTAAAACTTTTAGGGTTATTGTCAACCCCTCATGAAAATTAAATCAAAATGTTATATCTACAACTTACCTTACCATTTATTTCATCGTTTTTGAGCCTTTTATATTCACCAAACTTACAAGCCTAAATTACTAAGAAATCTCACTTTGCTATGAGAACCCAAAAGAAGCCTCTACTTCAGCCTTACCATGGCCTATTTAGACCTCTAATCTTGTGAAAATACAATTAACTTGCGGCTTAATTAGTTCGGTTTCCAATACATTATGGTAACTCTAATTTTCAGAATCTCTCAATTTGTGACCTCTGACACCCTTTATATTATCAGTGCTCATTTATAAGGAAGCAGTGCCTCCATATGGTGTTAACTGGATTCTCTTTTTTTTTAAAAAAAAACAAAAGTGAAATTAATGAAAAGAGATCTGAATCAGACATTTTGACCATTTACAGCAGATGTTTTGGGATTATTATTTGTACCAGCACTTGTGGAGAAGTATATTGAATGCAAACACAAGCTATTATCAAGTTTGCCATTTTTTCAAATTTGGCTGACTATGTCAGGCAATAAAATATTGATTTTTAAGATGTATTTGATAAACTTGCTGGGCCATGACTTGTTTGTTATATCTTGTAACATGTTCTCTAAATCACCAAATTTGAAAAAAGTTCATCCTCAGCATAAGGTCGATTTCACCAGAACCAATATTTTAATGAAATATGTTATGGTTAGGTTATTTTGTTGGAAAGTGATTGCAATGATTGGCAATGACATATGTTGCAAAATATTTGTTGATTTGATTGCTACAGTGTGGCATAGCCTTTGTGAAATCCAAAAGGCAATCAAACCCTCAATACCATTCATTGAGGGTTGATAAGGCAAACCCGGGTATGCGCAGTGTCGATAATCTATAACCCGGTTCTTTTGATCCTACTAGTTATCTAAATGCTATTACTGTTGTCTGTTTATCATTCATATTTTGCCCGATGATACTATTTTGAGATGCTTATTTATATAATAAAAACACAAATGACAAATTGTTTCTTCATTTGTTGTGCTTTTGCAGTTCTCTTAGGATAAAGGGTAATGGGAATACAAATTCGAAGTATATGTTATTTGCAATATTTTCTTGTAGTTAAGGCCCAACTTGGCTGGAGCAGCTCAGAAATTGGCCTGATATGTGGAAATTTGTACAAATAATCAGCTGATATTTCCACTGAACCTCATCAAACATGACATTTTAAATTTCAAACCGACAACTGATAAGTCTAAAATCATGTGGCCCTTCGCATAATGGGTCACATTGTTTTCAATGACTTGGTTAAACAGTGCATGATTTGACAAAACCATTGCTCATTGTTACACTGTTGCAAAATCCAAATCTATACCTTGGTTTTAAACTCACACTGTAACATTGACTTAATTATGGAATGGGCCACAACTGGTTTCTTGAACCCAAATTCCGAATCTTAACTTTTATCGACTTAGGGATTTTTGAATCTTTATTGGTCTTCTTCCTTGAAACTGGTAATGAATGTGTAGTACAGAGTAATTATTTCACCCCCGATACAAAGTCGCCTATCTTTTAGCACTGAGGAACACCTGTGCGCCGGCCCAGGCAATACAGGGTCTGTATAGCCCTGATGTGACGTCCCGCCAGGGCTACACAGGTAGCCGCAGGGCAAGCTAAACAAAACGTAAACAAATGTGAACAACTACGCATAATAAACCCATAATTGCTGTCCAAAACGCATTATTAGTAAACAAATATGTAAGAGGAGATGAAATACCTGCAGATTGACAAATATTTATTTTCGATGTTTACACTCTTCGCAGTGATCCGAACTTTGTTTACAATACGCTAGATGGCACCGTGAGGCTTGTTGACAAAACACGGATAAACTACTCACGGATTTCGCTCAGAATTTGCATAATAATGCCCAATAATGGGTAAGGGGGTGAAATAAATTCGATACTGACCTTGGTCGGAGTCCCGTGGCCCGTATTGCCGGTCAGTATCTACTTAGTATTTGTGTTGTCCCAAAAAGTTCCATTGATAGTCGGAAACATCTCAGGTATGTGCCTCTTAACCTTAAAGTTCCATGATAAAAATACCTTTTTGTTAATTGTTACACTGAACTAAACTTTCAGAAAAAATCTTAAGAGTGTGGATCTTTGTAAAACTGGTAACACATCCTAAAATTATCTGGTATTTAGTAAGTAAACGTGTTGGAAATACATGACATGAAGTGTGATCAATTTATCTACAATACCTGCTGGAAACCTGAGTGCACAGGTCATCACAATATACTAAAGTCCAATACCAACTAAGCGACTCTAGCTGCAACTGGGAGAATCGCCGTTAAAGTCGCCGGACCACTGGGTTGATGGGTGATTGACAGGTGACTTCCACATTGATATGGTGTGCCTTCTTGGTGTTGGGCAACCTGGTGCAGGACCTGGTGCGACCTAGCGCAGGACCTGGTGTGACCTGGTGCGTCCTGGTGCGACCTGGTGCGACCTGGTGCGACCTGGTGCGACCTGGTGCAGGACCTGGTGCAGGACCTATTGTAGGACCTGGTGCAGGACCTGGTGCGACCTGGTGTGACCTGGTGCGACCTGGTGCAGGACCTATTGTAGGACATGGTGCAGGACCTGGTGGGACCTGGTGTGACCTGGTGCGACCTGGTGCAGGACCTATTGTAGGACCTGGTGCAGGACCTGGTGCGACCTGGTGTGACCTGGTGTGACCTGGTGCGACCTGGTGCAGGACCTATTGTAGGACCTGGTGCAGGACCTGGTGCGACCTGGTGTGACCTGGTGTGACCTGGTGCAGGACCTTTTGTAGGACCTGGTGCAGGACCTGGTGCGACCTGGTGTGACCTGGTGTGACCTGGTGCGACCTGGTGCAGGACCTATTGTAGGACCTGGTGCAGGACCTGGTGCGACCTGGTGTGACCTGGTGTGACCTGGTGCGACCTGGTGCAGGACCTATTGTAGGACCTGGTGCAGGACCTGGTGCGACCTGGTGCGACCTGGTCCGACCTGGTCCGACCTGGTGCAGTACCTATTGTAGGACCTGGTGCAGGACCTGGTGAGGCCTGGTGCGACCTGGTCCGACCTGGTCCGACCTGTTCCGACCTGGTCCGACCTGGTGTGACCTGGTGCGACCTGGTGCGACCTGGTCTGACCTGGTCTGACCTGGTCTGACCTGGTGCGACTTAGTGCAACCGGGTGTGACCTGGTGCTACCTGGTGCAACCTGATGCGAACTGATGCGAACTGGTGCGAGACCTGGTGCAGGACCTGGTGCGAGACCTGGTGCAGGACCTGGTGCAGGACCTGGTGCAGCACCTAGTGCAGCACCTGGTGCTGGCAATGACAACGATGATTCTCCCAGTTGCCTATCACCGCTAGACTTGTTTAGTTGATACAAACAGGATTGTTATTTTTCAATGAAGTTAGTGCAGCATGTCATTCATATGTGGCACTTTTAATCTAAGAAATATCTAAAGGAAATTCCTAATTTTGACACTACTAGAGGACATTAAAATACTTGCGTTTTATTTCATTTTTCAAGGGAAATTCCCATATTTGTGACGTCACACTTTGAGGTAATGGGGAACTCCATGGATCCATCAAAGCGAATCCCCCAATTGAGGTTAGGCATAAAATATTTTTATTTAGGCTCATACAGGCTATCATTAATTGTAGATTTTATTACCCTAAGTGTATTTGATAACCTAATATTCCCAATTTATTTTGAAAGGGTTTCCCCTGCATTGTGACGTAGCAAAGATAGAAATGAAAGCACAGACATTAGGGAATTCCCAAATTTTCTTTTCTTTATAATTCACTAATACTTCAATATATTCCAACTTTTTCTTTTGAAATACTTTTAGAATACCAATGAGAGGTTAATTGAATAAAAAATAGGGTTTTGAAAATTTATGTGCAAGAAACCCTTTAAGAGTATCTGTACATTTCAAAAATCATTAAAATAACTCACAGTATTCATTATAAATAATTTCATCATCAAAGGCTACATTCTGGATGTAGGTAGAATAATGGGAAAATATGGGGATCTAGAATTTTCAAATTCACTAGACAGCTAATAGGGTATCATATATATATATATATATATATATATATATATATATATATATACACACAGTAAGCTTGGTCGTTTTAAGAGGAAATCGTTAATGTGAGATTCAAGTTCCCCTTAACACCTCTAGATGGCAGCAGCCACACAGGTTAAATGTGTTTGTACATATTCTGAAGAATTTAAATGCTTTTATCATACCACTTCAGAATGCTCTCCAATACTGAATATGAGGGTCTCCAAAAAACGCATCGCACACCTACGTTACGGCGAAATCGCGATCAGAAAATCTGGGGTCATTTAATTAGAATGGCTATGTATGGGGGGAAACAGGTTATTTCACTCTAACTTTTTATATATCGGTCAAATCTTCATGCAGTAAGCGAGAAAAAGTTTGGCACTGACCCCGGGAATTCCACACAGGTGTCAAAATTGTCATGGAAAGCCTAGTAATTTTGCAATCCTTGGGGAATCCCTGTTACACATTCTCAAGGCGGAGCTAACGCAACTATAATTCAATGCGTTGTGTGAAGGATCTGCTTGAAGCTGTCCCCCTCATTTCCCGTTGCTATATTCACAGTGCGATGCGCAAATGGCCGGGAATTCCCTCCAAATCCTGAGAGTCGCATCTTCTGTATATATAATGATATGGAACACATGACCATAAGAAAATTCAGATTTACCTTTTACTTTCTCACCTCGAGGATTATAACCCTTTAACATTTCCAATATCGGCTTCTATAAGTTTTCATTTTCAAAAATACTAGAGAAAAAAGACATTCTGTGTTGTTTTTTTCTAAAATTCATACATAGCTTTAGTCTTCACCTGTTGATGACCCTACCATAATTACCTTCCCTTTAGTAGGAATTGACATCCTGTTTGTGCATGGCAGCTATCAGTAGTATGATAAGAACACACTAATGGAATATGAGGTTGGATATATTTACCTGTAAGTAAATTGGCCCTTGCTACAGGTAAATATATAAAGACTTAAAATTAGATTAGATAATTATAATGTTAATTATCTTTTTCTAAACAAGGAACGAGCTATGCAGTGCCTATGAAATGGTGCAGTCATTTTAGTTGATTTTAACAGTTAGTCACTTTAACAGACTATTTAAATATAACTCAATTTCTTTTCATATCTTACTTCAACTGCGAACTACAATTTAGCCATAGGCCATCTTTTCGTTGTAACCCAGCCCGTACATCTAGATGTTATATCGTGCCGCATGCTTATTATAACATAATAAATATTATACAAATGTTATACAGTTTAGATTTATATAATGATAAAATTTTGGATTAAAGTAAATAGGTACGCACTGCACCAAATTTGACATTTACAAGGCCTTCCCCTTCTATGTAAAGGTGTTTAAAAACCCACGTTAATTACCATTACATAGCATTTACTTCATCTTGGCCTGAAAAAGTAAAGGCCTTTAAGGACAATCGCGCCATTATAGAACTACCATTGATATTTCTTTAAAATTTTACACAGTGAAAGGTACACCTATATAGATATCAAAAATGAAAAAATAATGGTAGGTCACCGTGGAAACTTTTCAGCTAGAGCAGTTTATCTATATGAAAATTATTCAAAAACTGCTTAAGAAAATCAACTCTGAAATTCTATTTTGTTTGCTTACTATTTCGATAGAACTGATATGACAATCAGTCTATTGTTTTTATTAAATGTGTTCATGTGTACTCAAGTGAGAAAGAACGACTTTTGTAAAATTTGATGATGTAATATATAGTTTTAATGGGAGAATACGCAAAATAAACTATTTCAAAAATAGAGAAATTATAAAATAAAGTGTCATACAAAAAAATTGAACATTGAAAATTGCTCTAAAAGCTAACATGACATGCATATGGATGTAGGCTATCATATCCAGCCAAAAAAACAGGGGGTCATCGTGCTCATTTTGCCAGCAGAGATGAATATCCATTAAAAAACCTAGAAATGACTTAAAATAGCCATTTATTAGTTTTCCTATAAATTCACTGAAATGTTTATTTTAAAAGTATTTTGACAATTCTATGTTAATCCTGAGACCCTTACAATAATATGGATGTATAATATGCCGTTGTACACCCTATATTAAAAGAATGACAGAAGAAAATGCAACTTTTGTTGCAAATTTTATTTTCAGTATTTCCAAAGTTTTCTTAAAATTGGTCATGTTTCCCCATCTCCCTTGAAAACTATACCTTTTATCCAATTTTCTTTACCATTTATGAATTCTACATATATTATTGAGTCTTTCTGCAAAATATGAATTAGATTGAGGAACATTCACTTTTTGGATATTTGGAAAATGGCGCCATTGTCCTTAATAAAGGTGAAGTTTTAGTCACCTTTAAGTGCTAAATCAAAGTCAGTATTGGCCCCCATTTCCACTTCTCTAAGTAGAGATTAAATGTGATTTCTGCATTTTGTAAATGCCCTTAAAGGTAAGTAACATGGAATCATAAAATTCCTGTAAATGTAAACAATTTTCATGAGGGTACTATGTATAGAAGCCTAAAGTTCATAAAGTTTAACTTTATATTCAGTATAGGTGCATTTCCTTACATTTAATAGGCTTTACAAATGGACTACCATCATATTTAACAGTACTTACAGCTGGCTACCAACCTGACACCCCCATAAGGGAATGGCAGAACCCAGACACTACAATTTTCCTACACAGACCGAGAAAGTCCACTGGTACTTCTCATATCAACAAGGTACACAAACAACTGGGCCTTGCAACCACTAGGCCCACATTGATATAAGAAGACCCACGGGGGTCGTCCTCTGGCATACGGACGACCTGCTGGCCAGCGTGCAGCCCAAGGCCCAAGGCCACAGGCCGTAAGCTGTCCAGAGGGTCATCCGTATGCCCGAGGACGACCCCTAAGGGTCTTCTATAATTCATCACCCAACAAAGATTCCAAAACTGATGAAAATACTGAAAACAAGGAGGGGTACGTACAGCCTGTCAATATGCACTGACCCTTGTATGGACCGCTGCTCAGCTGTGAGGTTGATTAATACCCTGTGTCTACATTCTCACTTCAGCATTTGCACCAGTCACACACCCCAGCTATGTCCACCCCAACCCTCATACCATAATAGTACTATAAGAAGAAGAACCACAGGGGACGTCTGAGGGTGGCTGTATGACCCATTGGGGATCGTTACAAACTGAGGGCAAAGCCTGAGGTTTGTATGATCCCCATGGGTTGTACAGCCACCCATGGACACCCCCAAAGGTTCTTCTTTATTTCATCCCCCAAGAAATATTCTATATGTGTTGTTTATACTGAACATGAGGAGCGGTACGTACGGCCTGTCAATACACACCTCCCCAATACGTACCGCTCAGGGGCTGGAGAGGTGATAAACCTACAGAACTTGGAACCAAAAGCAATGTAGGGGCAAAATTTTGCAAATTCTGTTAACTATTGAAAAATATTCTATGGCCATAGCCTAGGCCTGTTGTAAAAATAAGCTGGGATGACAGACTTAAACTACATTAAAGTACATAAAAACTCATCCCAGATCAATTTTGGTGACCCACCAAAATTGGTTTATTTACAAACATTGCTGTTTTCGGGCATGCATGGCATGAGTATTATGGAATTTATGTGAGGTTATAGCTAGTTCTCATGATTTGTTCTGTACCAGCGACTAAATTTAAACTCTTACAATATATTTTCATAGTTATTTGATTTTGCAATTTTTTTTCCAGATTTTGACACAACATTGCTTTTGGCTCCCTTTCAGAATTTTGCACTATCAAACTTTTACTAATGCCAAGAATTACAGAATCATTTACCATGTTGCAGAAGTAATATATTCATATTTCAACATTAATGCGGTGTCTTGGACATCAGGTAGAAGTAATTCTGAGTAACAGAAGATCCACCCAATATCATGGCAGGCTTTTTACCAATGATTTTATTCCTTTTTGCCTCATAGGAGTTGGTATATGAATCTTACAGATGATGATAAGACTTCTAAAAATTGTTTGGCCAATTTAGTAATGGTCAATACAAAATAATCACTATTTACAATTCTAAATGGTTTAGGATACAATTTAAGTAACATGTGACTCATAGAATTGTGATAAACTATAACCACAATTTATAATAAAGTAGTTTTGCCTTTACCCCAAAGTTGTGTGGCTACGATGATTGTCTTGCGATCACAAAGAGTGGTCCTGTGAAAAAACACTTGTTGGTTTAAACTTTGGGTTAGTCTTCACTGACGCATCACTTCATAATAAGAATAAAATAAATGTGTACCTAATATAGTTAACAATGATCTTAGAGCGTAATACTGTAAAATGTTCCAAGCATTATATTGAAACTTCACTAGGAACAACTACTCTTTGTTATTGTGATACTGTTCCTAACATAGTCCCTTAAAACGTTGGTTCCCTCTTCGGGGGGTTGAGATTTATCATGTTGATATGACCATTTGTATGGTACTTGATTCTCTTCAATAGTGTCTTTATCTTGTGGCATCTAAACTAATCTTTCCGCGGCTTGATAATGTTGAAATCTCCCATTAGATACATTTCTGTTATATATTCTGCAATGTTTCTAGAACAATGATTGAGTGGTGTAGATGGTACCCCCCAAAATTCTATTAAGTACTTCCAGACCCCTCACTATGCATTGGATTCATATTAAAATGTATACACTTTTTCAAAAATGTCTACTCTCCCCCTCTACACATACATACTTAATGGAAGGCCCGTAAGTCATCTTCAAAAGAAACTTTATTACATCAATTTCAGTGTCAAATGTATAAATATCTAGCTTATTATTCAGATGACACATCCAATACATAAAAAGTCAAGAAAAAACTGGGGCATATGTGGTTCCCAATGTAATATTATATACCAATGCCAAAATACATTATGAATACTAACTGGACACTGCCATTCAGTATTTTTGGTGTATTGGCACAGTGGGCAGTATTTGTGTATACTGCCCACCTTGCTTTACTGTGTAAAATGTTTTTCTCCTTCTTTTGTGAATTCTAAGTGGATTTGCATGATTATTTTTTTAATTTCAGGTAAAATAATGCAGTCTGATTAAATGGAGATAGTGATAGAGTTCCAATTTAAGAGAAAATAATGAATATTAGGGAAAACTGCTTGACACCAGTCAAAGTATGTGCATAATCAATACATTGGAATACTGCCCACTTTGCTCCACTGGTGATTTCCTTTCTCTTTTGCTTATAACTTACAAAATATGGTATATAATATAAGGAAAACTTACCTCGGTTGAAAGTACAACCCTGTATACTCGGTGGGATGTCCGAAAAATTACTGCCCTCAGCCTAACAGTAATTTTTCGACACTCACCTCGTATCCAGGGTTGTACTCTCAACCTCTGTATGTTTTCCTATATAATCACCATGGATATGATTGTATATTCCACGAGGAAGAGTAAAAGTAACACAGGAATGCTGAAATGTACACTGCACCTTGGCTATTTCTTTAACTAAATGCAGTATTTTAGGTATTGGTGATGAAATCACCGCTGTGGAAATTGTATATAAATACACATTCTGGAAATGTGGGCATTCTTTTATACATGAACCTATACACTGAAAAAAGTGAAAAGTTAGAAAGTTAGTCAAATATGACTTTGACCAGTAAAATTCTGGGTTGGTCAGTGAGGGTCTAACTTTCTAACCTTTCACTGCTTACATCATACTATGACATGACTAACCCCTTAGTCATAATGACTAACTTTCTAACCCTTGAATTAGACAAGAGATAATGAGTCATCATTATCATTAGAAGGCTAATTTAGGTATAACTACACGTTTTGCCTGTTAATTATGGTGTCATTATCAATTTTCTGTGATGTTTTAAAATTGGCAAATGTCTTAGTCAGATTGACTAACATATTGTAGCTTACCTGTCACCTTTGACCCCTGCCCCACCCCCCGGTCCCTGTATAGCCTACAGGCCTAAAAAAATGTAATGTAGGCCTTTTGCACTACCTATACTAATTTTAGTCTTGTTTCGTGCATTTGTACTTACAAAGCTACCCTGAGTAGATTACATAAGGACTTAGGGTCGGCGGTCCCCAGTCCCCAGTCCTAATTGAGCCCATGAGGGTGGGTCCCGTTGTGCCCCCTTCCACAGTTTTTTAAAAATGGGAAACAAACTAAATATAGGCCTATATCCCTCTTTTCTGATACTATAGATCTTTAGGATTCATACCTAAAAGGCTAACTCATCCATATTCCTATAGTCACTGTTTTTTTAATTGTATATATTCTATAATATTCTACTTACATTCTATATTGTATATATTCTTAAATTCAACATGTGACTGTTGGACCTCATCCTCGAGGGCCCCCTCCCAGGGGAGGGCTGCCGGTCAAGCATCCCAATGGGGATTAGCCGGGGGTCAGATGCCGGCACATCAATAGAGCATCTTGGACACAGCAAGAAGGAAAGAATCTTTAGTATAGTGGTTATGACACCTGCCTTGCTCACAAGCGGCCCGGGTTCGAATCCCAAGCTGTGACAACGTTTTTCGTCAGAAATGACTGACCTTTTCAACTTTGGTTAGTCAGTTTGACTATGGGTTAGTCAAAAAAAGGTTAGAAAGTTCGGACAAAAATGCACCGTCAAATGTCCTAAGGTTTTTGCGAAAAGTTAGGCATTATGACTAACTTTCTAACGCCCATTTTTTTCAGTGTAGACAAATTCAATGTATGGTACTACAAATGGTACTTTTATCCCATACATATATTTGCAGGCATTAAAAAGCATAAGTTAAGTGAATATATGCACCGTGAATACACCTTCATGGTATGTAATATCAATCGTTCATTAATGTACAATATGTCAATAATGAATAACTGTGCGGAAAAAAGTGAATAGTGTTTAATCATTGTGGATGTGTCTCCCCCCGCCTGTAGTTGGAGCGTGACCTCCTTGGTCTGTGAGCCATGACTGAAGGGGTAATACACCATGCAATATAAGTTTGATATGACAATGTCGTAGACAATTCACACATGTACAAAATAAAATCATGGTTTAATATGTGCGAACATGATATTATACATGTAAAACCCTTCACCCTGCTAATTTAAAATGACTGTATTACTAATGTATATTTTATGAAGCAAATATTGTAACTCGAACTACAGCTCAAATCGCATAGTGTAATTCAACATCAAAGGTTGTATGACAAAAATTCTGATCTACCATAACTAAAAGCCTCATGTCCTCTTAACTAGCCATAATATAGAACAGGTTCTGTATACAACACAACTCAACCATAGTATTTTATACGAACTGAGTGGGCCACTGTAGCCAGGGATTTAGACGTGCTTCTTACTATATCAAGTATTTCTATGGCGAATTATTACTTAATTTATATGTCTATCTTCAGAATAGACAACTGAAGTGCTAATATTAATTCCCAATAAAAGTACAAAGCTGAACATCTGGTTACTTATTCACCACTGATTTGTGTTCACTAATCCATTTTGATTATGTTAAATTGCTGTATGTTAATATGATCTTCATTTTGACAATGCATTAAAAAGATATGTGTATAGACAATAGATTTTGTCCAAGCAATGTCAGAATGGAGTTGTCTTTACATAATGAATCCTATAATATTAAGCAATGACAACTATAGATCTTGTGCATATGTAATCACATGAGCACTTTTCGGTGATTACCATGTCTCCATTATCATTTGCGTGCAATATTTATTGGTTTCTATTATCTCTATCCTAATACTATTTATTTTCCATGCCTTCAATAAGTAGTTTTAGCACATTTACTATTGTATCTGCCAATCTTAAAGCTCTCTAGCATATTACTTTGATACAGTATGAACAGCTAGAAAATGTCTAAGTTCAGAAAATTGCCAGACAGTATGATGACATCCAAAATGTCATTATTTATTATCATACACTGCCTTCATTGTGCAATATATAATTATCCCATCTGCTGTGCTGAAGAATTTGGAAATGTTCAATGTCAAAGGTATCTTGTTTGTTTGGTGGCTAGTCTAACAGAAGTTAGGATTCCAAATTACAAAAACTGTTAATAACAAACTAGGACACTAGTGGTTCTGTACGTAAACTCATCGTGGATACAAAGTGAATCCATAAATATGAGTCCAAAAAAGGGTGAAGGAAATTCCCAGTGGTTCTGTGAGTATAATCATGGATACACGGTGAATCCACAAACAGCGGTTACCAGGAAAACCAGTCTTGTCACGGTTCTGACTCGTGGCTGTGGTGCCCTTGATGGTAAAATAAAGTTTGCTCATTTCAAGAAAAGTAGTCACACACATGAATGACCACATTACCAGTTCTGCCAATGAAAGGTCATGTGTTATAGGAATTAGGTGAGGGAGTGTTAGGACGCTATTCCACAAATGGATGCTATCCCACAAATATTCAGGATTTGTAGGATAGCATCTACATCAAGACGTTATCCCACAAACTGATGCTATCCTTCAAACTGGTTTGAGGGATAGCAGCACCATGAAGACGCTATCCCACAACCAGCTGCTATTCCACAAATGGACCCTATCCCTCAAATTGCTTCCTTAGGTATCAAAAACTATTGAGAATAGGCCATGTCAGTCCATATTGGTTGGAATAGGTCAACAGTGGTGATCATAGTTAAGTTCTTTTTTTGTTTTGTTTTTTAATTGTTCCAAAAGCATCTCTCTATTACAAAGCTCTTCTGACAATTATATGGAAAATTAGCAAGAATTACAATTCCAACCACAGTAACACCTAGTATTCCAGGTATACAAATTGTTGAGTTATAAAGTTACCTAATCGCTCCTGAAGTATAAACCAAAAGGTTCAAGATGGGTTCAAAAGGGTCATAAATGACATAATCAAAAATTGATGTTGCCAAATATAATATTGTCAAAACGTAGGGTGCCAAAATGATGTAATTAACAACAATGACATCAAGAACAATTCTTGATTCAATTAATAATCTGATAATCATCTTCTCACCCCACCTGGCAGCAACAGCTACACAAATGACTATTTCTAAATGTTTACCCGAATGAAGTCCCTAATGACATTGACCCAAATTTTGGATGACATCATTTTAAAGACCATCATTTTGGGTTATGTTTTATGATTCCATTAGGGTTTGCATCAGTATTTGGTGATTGAACAAAACTTGTCGCATCAAATAAATGTTCTCATTGGAGGTGCTATATCCCTAAAAAATTTGTGACTTAGCAACTGTTTGTATTTTAGTGTCTTGTAGTGGCACTATCCAACAAACAGCTGCTAAGTTATAAATATTTGCAGCTTAGCATCAATTATACTACAGACACTATCCCTCAAATATTTGTGACTTAGCAGTTGTTTGTGGGTTAGCATTTTGTGGTGATGCTATCCCACAAAGTGAGAACTATTTGTAGGATAGCATCTCTTTGTGGGATAGCGTCCTAACAGGGAGGGATGGCAGACAAAAGAAATGACTACTGTATCCATGACTTCAGAAAACAACAAAACGGTTTACGATGCATCATCAAAAACCAACTTGCAGCCTTTGTTTTCCTAACCTGCGAAAGCTGCATCCTACTATTATGCATATGTCATAAAAAGTTGCCATTTCATATGTCAATATTACAACTGACATTTCTTTTATGTATCAGGACACCTGTCTCAATGTAGGTTCTGCCTCATGAAATAAAGCATGTAATAAAATGTGTAGGAATAAGCCAACATATTTAGTAAATGATTTTGCATTATTGACTCCCCATAACTACTTCTAAACCAGGTCGTTGCGCTTCTGTGAACTTCGTGATTTTGGCTTCACAACCTCCTACCACTACCATCATACGAGTACAATCAGTACCATCCTGCCATTACTATTCCACCACTACCCCAATACTACAACCTTCTTACCATTGCTGTGCTATCCCTTGGGTACAACTGTGAGTATCAAAGCTTATTTACTGTCTTACTTTAATGTCCCTAAAGCCCTAATTACACTTTGTGTTGGGTCTATGTATGTGTTGAGTCCCGATGTTCTATGTGTCTGATTCGTGTCAGGGTTGTATTGATGGCATATTACACTACACGTCGGACCCAACGCGAAGTATATTATACTATGCATTTCGGGATCTAGTTCCTAACGAGAACCTTTTTTGATATATTACACTTCGCGTTGGGCAAAGCAAATCACGTTTGCTATTCGCGTCGGCAAAAACGCGAATAAAACGACTCAAATGCGTGCCAGCCAACTGTAGTGTAATATGGCCTTAACATCTGTGTGTATGCTACTGGGTCATGGGACAAAATGTAGGTACAGGCAGGCAGAGTACAAAATCCTGCCAGTCAACAAGACTTAAGGGACAGGTATGTATGTTTATTGGGGATGCCAGAGATAGATTTTAGGATACTCCAGAAACTGAAAGCTTTAAAATGATGTTAGTGAATAGAAATGGTTTTCCCCAGCACATGTATGCATTAGATCCTTTAATATTTTTTCACGGTGATACAACTACTAGGGGTCTATAGATGGGGGGTCCCATGTCACATGTCAATATAGGAAATGGCCATGTTGTGTGTCATAATATTTCTAAAAGCCCTGTTATTTTTCACTAAGGGTTATGCTGCATGCCAATTTTAAGAAAAGGCCATGTCGCAGAGTTTAATAATAGGCCCCACCGCATGTCGCTAAGCCCAAAAATGTCTGTCCCCTTGTCAAATTTAGGGGTCTAGACCCATACTGTTATAAAGGCTCACCCCAGTAATTCTATAAAGCGGTGGACTCAGAGTTTTCTCATGCGCTCTTCCTTTTCAAACACTCATACTGAGAGACAATCATTATGTGAACATTACATTAACCCCCTACCATAGCGGGAACACCAAGCCCCTACCACAGGAGGAATGAAGGGCTCTGCCATCAATGCCAAAACATGGCATAAAATGCTGATTGCCATAATTAGTGACAAATACATAGTAACAACCAAGAAGGGTATATGAGGCCTGTTACCAACCTGATGTGGTGCCCTGAAATCAGCATGAAGGGGGTATTACACTACACAACTTGGGCTGTGATATGGCAATGTCACAAGGAATCAGCATCATGTTAGAGATAAAATTCTGTATAACACATGTAACACATGCTTCAAATAGACAACTTTTGATAGTTATATTATCATAAAATCTGATGATATCGCAGCTAAAGTTGTGTAGTGTAATACCTTCTTAAAGACACTAGATGCTGTTTTCATATGGAAACCACTGGTTCATGCTGCTTCTGGTTCAATGCAGAGCCATGTCCTCCCTCTATAAGCCATAGAAGAACTAATTATCAAAATTAATTTGTTATATTAAGCACTGTATATAAAAATGGAGACATTGAGAGATAACATTGGGGATGACATAAATAAGCTTAATATCCCACAAATCAAAAAAAGGTATTATAATCACATGGTAAATGAGTGAAATATGTTACTACACCTCCCAAGTATGTTGTCAGGGGTTCCCCAAGACCCAGTTAGGCTGCTTGGCAGGGTGGCCAGCAGGTCAGTGGCTGGGCCGGTATTAAACCATCCACTACACGCAACGTCCTGCCCACTCAGCTCTATACCTGTGGTACAAAGTTGGAGGGGGAGGAAAGAATCACCGGTACTCAGGTGGGCAGTGGTGGATGTAGGTGGAGAGGTAGTGGGAGAGCAAAGTTTTAAATTGCACAAATTTCTATGTATATGTATGTCATTATCAAACAGTCAGAGCCAAGGGCTCATTTGAAACAAGTTTAACTCACTGGCTCATTGAAACTTTTGAAAATATTTTTACATACGCTAATCAGAGTTACAGCACATCTACATGGAGTCAAAGTGCAGTGAACTGTCTCCTCTTATTTGGTCTTTGCTGCCCGTATACGAGTAATTCAAGCTATACACTAGACCACCACTTGCAAATAACTGTGTAAGCAAGAAACAGTTTGATGAAGCTATTGTTTCATTAGACTTTCATTTATAACATTCATGCTGAATCTGATATTTATGCTTCCAGCCAACCTTAGAAAAAAGTGTGAAACTTAACATTTTTGAGTTTGGCTAATACTGAAAAGAGTATCGTCCAGAAACAAAAAACTGCTTTTGTTGGCAAACATGATTAAGGTAAATAAGATAGGTTCCCACGAGCATTGAATATCGGGAAAAGTTATTGGAAGGCTACAGTTCATTGAAGAGGGTGGTAGGCATTTGGGCATCAATCAATTATAGGAGTTATGGACCCTTTGACAAAAATAAAGCCTATGTACTAATGGCTTAGTACTTTTAATACATTGTCATAATATATAATCCAACAAGGATCAAGCTTAGCAAGTCTACTTCTAGTCTACTCCTAGGAGAAATATCTTACGCTCCTAGCGCCACCTGTTAACCAGTATAAAAGGCGCTGCAAGGTAGGGAGCGAGCAGTTAGTGAGCAGCTTGTGAGTTAGTTGGTTAGAAGAAACATGTCTAACCAAGGAGTTATACCTGGAGTAAGTACATCGACTCCATGTAACAGACTGGAGTTTACCATTATCCACTACCTCGGACATAGGATTGTGTTAGAGCTGAATACCAGAATGGTCTAGAAGGCGTTGGAGCAACTCGTGTTCTAAATGTGGTTGATTGCTTATAGGAGACGGGAGGTGGACTGATGAAGACTTATACATGGTGGCTTTGACTCGGGATGAGATGTTTATTGAATAAAAACCCTTTCATATTACGAAGCTCCCTCATCGTTCATTTCTTTTGAACTATTGGGAAGTGAATGGACAAACTTTAAACGCAGTCTGAATTACTCAGACATTCTGGAAAGCAACTCATGAAGACTTGGATATACACGAATCTTACGCAGTCTTAAATCAAACATTAACAATAGTTCACCTACTAAAAAACTCAATATAACCGTGTGGTTTTGGTATTCTACTGATATATAATTATTGAAGTCACACGGTCTTCGGTGACAAACCAGAATGACAATAGATGCTTTTTTTTTGGCTTCATGACCTCATGATTAATTATATCTGTTGCCAGTCAGTATCTTGGACAAGACAATTTGAAGTGTTTTGTAGACTAAGTCACTTTGGTTACAAAGGGCGTCAAAATGAAGCAATAAAATCATTTGTCAGCAGGGGACAATAAGAGAGTTAACAACTAATAAAAGATTTGTTGCCATAGTTTTAGAAATTTTCTAAGCTCTTTCTTCACTCCAAGATTTCAATGCTTATAGCATACATTGTAATATATACGAAACAAAATCCCCATCTATTAAGGATAGACAACAGTAGGCAGGGCATTATTTGTGGTACCTCCTCTGATTTCTTTAACCCTTTCCAGACCACCAATGCAAATTTGAGTACATATATGTACCATAACTGGTTTTCTTCACCCTACTTTCAATTTTTAATGAATTCTTTCACTTTTTTCTGCCTACATGATTGTTCATGTGATTGCCCAAGATGAACACATATTATTTTGACCCATTTGGTCTTATTTTTATGTTTTTATTTTCTCTAAATATGCATAGGTTCAATGTTTCATTGTCATCATAAATTATCCTGAATTTTGAAGCTAACTTTTATTCATTTTTATATAGTTTTTTTGGATAAAATATAACATGTATCAAAATATTGTTTGTTGTAACCAACCAGAAATGATGTTCATGCTATACTTAAATCATATATTGCAAAGCATCACTGATTTTTCAAATCATAATATATAAAATATGACACAAAAGAAAGCATCATTGCTGCACATATTCTCCAGAAAGGTCAAAAGGTCACCGGTAGCCAAGTGGAGGGCTTCACATTTGGTATATCTACTTATTTTACCCACGATACTTCTGGATAATTATCTACAAATACTTCTAAACCAGTTTGTAATTAGGTAAATGCCTTCTCTTTCTGAATATATCACCTTGAGAATACTTTGCCCATATTTATTGACTTTTTTTTAATGTTTTATTACCATAAATTGCGGAAAATATAGAAAAATTGTCTAGTTACCCAAATTTTCATGTCAAACATGTATTCTATCATTAGCAATTATTCAATATACAGCCTAAATACAGAAAACAAACTGATACATCATTCTCTTCTTTTTTCCATGTACTACATTTTCTTAATACTAAACTTGGTTAAAAAATCAATATTTAACCCTCTTTTGCCTGATTTTCTGAAAAATTGTTCAATTTTTTCCACTTTTCCTAAAATTTGTCAGGTCACATGACCCTGGTCACATGACCATGAAATCATAATTCCATAATAACAATGACATATTTAGAATCCTGAGGTTATAAGCTTTCCATTGATATATAATATTCTTTGATATACCTTGGAATAAAAGTTTAAATTAGCATTTTCATTTCTCTTGTCACTGTAAAACAGGTGAAAAGTGGCTTATCAGCGGTCTGGAAAGGGTTAAAAGGTAGTAAAGTATCATGTTATATGTCAAAGAAAGGTAATATTTAATGACATAAGTAAAGTCATAGTCAGATCTTCATCTTTGGTCTAATGAATTAAAAACTTATTTTCGAACTTTTACTTTTTTATATTAACATGGATATCCTCTTTAATACTTAACTGTCAAGCTTCAAACTTTGCATGGCTCATAATAAGGTTCCATGGCAGGGAACTGTGTCTCAGATTTTCTTTAGGTCTTAGTTTTCATTTTAATGCAAAAAACGGGAAACTTTTCGTCATTTTTAAAATATCAATTTTCTAGATATCATAGAACCCAAACTAATATATCAAGAAAAAGGGACAGGCTTCCCTCCAAATGGTCCTTATCTACATGTATTCAAAATTTCAAGTTTTTACATTCATTATTAAGATTGATATCCTTGTTCAAAAAATAGTAGTTAAAAATCACATTTTTGAATTCACTGGATCACAACTTGGGTAACAAGTTTCACATATTATTGTAGTTTATATCAGCAAATAGGGTATTGAGTTGTCTTTTTAAAGATATATTACGTTTATATGACAGATTTGGATTACCAGAGTAATGAGAGTAATATTGTGACCATGGCAAATCACCCCTTATCACCTGTAGTCTATCCTTTACATAAAATCATGTTGATGTATGAGGATGAATAATTAGTTGTGTTTAAGCCTCACTCATTTGAAAGATTGATTTTTGACTTGATTTATCATTCTACTGGAAAAAATAAGTTTTAATTCTTGTTTTTCAAACCATTCTATGATATTTTCACTTCTTTGCACAGGTATCCACAACACCAGAGCGTTACTTGGAGATTCTACTGACAGTTCAAAGGTGAACAGCCAAAAATTGCATCGTAAAAGATTTTACAAGGACAAATAGTGATTGTATGTGGTGTTTTGAACAAATTAACAAACATGGCAAGCACTACTACTAATCAACAACCGTTAGTGAATATTAACATTCTGAAGGAGAGACACGTGGATTTAGTGAGACATGTTGATCTCAACAATGTGCTACCAGTCCTGATACCTTTCCTCCTATGGACTGAAGTGAACTCCATCAAAGCTGAAACAGATCAAGGTGGGAAAATTCGTGCACTGCTGGACTGTCTATATCGAAGAGCAGTTGCCAAGTCATGTGATGCTTTCAATGCTTTCCTCAAAGTACTAGGTGGCACTCAGCCTGAGCTCTTCACTTCCCTAGTTGGTAGGCCTCCCACTGAGGCTGAAGCTGACTTTTGTGTACAGACATTTTCTACTGAGTTAAAACAGACAATAACTGAGACAGGACACGTAACAGATTCTGAACTTGATGAACAGATTGACCTAGACACACAACATGTTCAGTTGCAAATTATCAAAGAGCAAAATGTTACAGATAAGTTTGTTAGGACAAATACTGAAGAAATGTGTTTTTCTAGTCATAAGGAGAGCCTTCCTCATGTATATCAGCATCACCTTTCTGAAGTTGAAAATACAACAACAATATTTGCTGCAAGTAAGATAATTAGCAGCCATGCCAAGAGAATACTAATCTATGGCAGGGCAGGAGTAGGTAAAACCACAACTGTACAGTGGTTATCTCGTCAGTGGGCTCTAGATAACTTGATGGAAGGATTTACATTTGTGTTCCTCCTGCAGTTGAGAATGCTCTTTAATTCAGACATAACTATGACCGCCATTGAACTTCTTACATTGCACAGCATGTTTCAAATGACATCAGAAGGGAGTCAGTGTGTTTTACTTTCATGGCTGAAAAATGCATCAGGTAGAGTTCTCATCTTTGTGGATGGGTTGGATGAAATCTTAGGATTTGCTCAGAAACTGAAAAATACTCGCAAGATTACTGACTTGAATCAGAAGGCCCATCCAATAGATTTATGTATCAATATTTTGAGGGGAGATCTACTACCAGGATGTAAAGTTGTATGTGTTTCACGGCCTTTCTCTGGGCTCAGAAATTTGAATGCTGACACTGTATTGGAGGTTCTTGGCTTGACAAAGCAACAGGTAAAAGAGTATATTGAAAAAAAGCATTCTAATAGACTTGAACAGATTTTGTCAGTGTTAAACAGAAACCCGATACTAATGTCAGTATGTGGAATCACATTCTATTGTATGGCTGTGACTTCTTTACTTAGTCAGGGAGTTGAGATCTTTGATGACGATTTCCAAACCTATACAAGGCTAACAGCTTTTATTTTGGTACAATACATGTCCCGCAAAATGACTAATTATCCTTTTGTGATTGAAGTTCGTTCATATTTTCATAAATTAGCAGAGTTAGCTAAAGTTGGCCTCTTTAAATCAAATGAAAATGAAGGACTACCTAAACTAGTGTTTGATGAGTATGATCTGAATGCTGTTGGTCTCACAACATCTGACATGGAGGCAATAAAGAAAGGAGGTTTGCTTCGAATAAAAGAAATTAAATGTGGTCGAAAAAATTCAATTTATGCAGAATTCTTACATTTAGCAATGCAGGAGATGTTGGCTATTGGGCATCTGTTATCACATCCAATACCGTCACATAGAAGTCTTGAGTGTGTCCTGTCAGAGGGTCATTTCAACATGGCTCTTATGTATCTGTTTGGTCTGCTATATGACACCAGACACACTTGGATTAAGGATGTGCAAAGAGCAATAAGCCCATCTGGTATTTGTCCAAATAGTGATATTAAAGCATTTATATCTGACTATGTGAATGGGCTCTGTACTGATGCTAAAAATAAACTGAAGGTTTGTCAGTTGATACATGAAGGTCATATGGAGGACCAGGCAAAGTCAGTGGTTGACTATGTTGCCCCAGATGGTGTGTTAAGCATCGTTAATACCCCAATGACAGCCATAGACATGTTGGCTGTTGCCTTTGTCTGCCAATATTCAAAGTCACTTAGTCAAATACAACTCAGTGTTATTCAAGCTGATGATTCCTTCATAAACATTTTATCCTCTGCCATATTGAAAACACACATCAACACTCTACAGGTATTAGATCTAGGATCCAATAGTATAGGTGCAGAGGGAGTAAGGATTTTGAGTGACATAGTCCAGCAGAGTTACTGTCCTGATGGGGCAGCAGCCCTGTACACCAATGCCAGTCTGACAAGTTTGTCTCTTGGAAGCAACAACATAGGTGATGATGGGGCAGCAGCTCTAGCTAAGGCCCTGTGCACCAATACCAGTCTAACAGATTTGGGTCTTTGCGGGAACAACATAGGTGTTGATGGGGCAGCAGCTCTAGCTAAGGCCCTGTGCACCAATACCAGTCTGACAAGTTTTGATCTTTCAAACAACATCATAGGTGTTGATGGGGCAGCAGCTCTAGCTAAGTCCCTGTGCACCAATACCAGTCTGACAAGTTTGAGTCTTAGAATGAGCATCATAGGTGATGATGGGGCAGCAGCTCTAGCTAAGGCCCTGTGCACCAATACCAGTCTGACAAGTTTGGATCTTATACAGAACATCATAGGTGATGATGGGGCAGCAGCTCTAGCTAAGGCCCTGTGTACCAATACCAGTCTGACAAGTTTTGATCTTTCAAACAACAACATAGGTGTTGATGGGGCAGCAGCTCTAGCTAAGGCCCTGTGCACCAATACCAGTCTGACAAGTTTTGATCTTTCAAACAACAACATAGGTGTTGATGGGGCAGCAGCTCTAGCTAAGGCCCTGTGCACCAATACCAGTCTCACAGGTTTGGGTGTTTGGGGAAACAACATAGGTGATGATGGGGCAGCAGCTCTAGCTAAGGCCCTGTGCACCAATACCAGCCTGACAAGTTTGAATCTTTCAAACAACAACATAGGTGTTGATGGGGCAGCAGCTCTAGCTAAGGCCCTGTGCACCAATACCAGTCTGACAAGTTTTGATCTTTCAAACAACAACATAGGTGATGATGGGGCAGCAGCTCTAGCTAAGGCCCTGTGCACCAATACCAGTCTCACAGGTTTGAATCTTTCAAACAACAACATAGGTGTTGATGGGGCAGCAGCTCTAGCTAAGGCCCTGTGCACCAATACCAGTCTGACAAGTTTGGATCTTATACTGAACAGCATAGGTGATGATGGGGCAGCAGCTCTAGCTAAGGCCCTGTGCACCAATACCAGTCTGACAAGTTTGAATCTTTCAAACAACAACATAGGTGTTGATGGGGCAGCAGCTCTAGCTAAGGCCCTGTGCACCAATACCAGTCTGACAAGTTTGGATCTTATACTGAACAGCATAGGTGATGATGGGGCAGCAGCTCTAGCTAAGGCCCTGTGCACCAATACCAGTCTGACAAGTTTAAATCTTGAAAGAAACAAGATAGGTGATGATGGGGCAGCAGCTCTAGCTAAGGCCCTGTGCACCAATACCAGTCTGACAAGTTTTGATCTTTCAAACAACAACATAGGTGTTGATGGGGCAGCAGCTCTAGCTAAGGCCCTGTGCACCAATACCAGTCTCACAGGTTTGGGTGTTTGGGGAAACAACATAGGTGATGATGGGGCAGCAGCTCTAGCTAAGGCCCAGTGTACCAATACCAGTCTGACAAGTTTGACCTTTTAAGAAACAACATAGGGGCTGATTGGTTCACAAGGTTATGACTGTATTAATTTTCTATCCAAAACTAATGTAGAATATGAACTTAACCATTAAGGCTATATGCCACGATGCATTCATTGTCACTTGCATTATTCTAATTACAGAAACACAAGTTTATTGGCGTTCAGATACAAACATGTTGGTATCTGAATGCAAGTAAACTTGTGTTTCTGTAATTAAAGGAACACAAGTGGTATAGAACACATCGTGAACTATAGCCTATACCAACATGTTGAACACAAGCAAACTTGTGTTTCCTTGATTGAATGAACACAAGTGTCACTGAACATATCATGGAATATAGCCTTATACTTGTTTTTATACTTACGTTCCATAAACACAAGTATAAACGCAAGTATGAACGCAGGTGAAATTATGAACGCAAGTACATGTACATTGTGGAATACTGGCTTTAGTCTAATCCATCTCATTGTATTGCAATCGATTGACAAGTTTGCACAGGTTAAATTAAATGAAACTTACACATTTTGGACCGATTGCGGTAAGTGAAATATCTGTATAAACAGAAGTCCTCCTCTGAACATAAACTGAAATGCACACAGTGATCGAGACTAACTTTCAAGGGCTTTGGCCATCAGGGCTGACCGGCCTTATATCCAAGTTTAAATCTGGAAATTCGTCGGCCATCCAGGCCAATTTTCATGTTATTTCCCTGAAAATTGTCGGCCCTGATACGAAATCGTCGGCCATTGGCCTACGGGCAGGTGTTAGTCTCGAACACTGTGCACATGAACTTGCATTTTAGGTGAAATCCATGAAAATACCTACCGTAATCTGTACAGATTACTGTAATCAAGCACCATCTTTAAGTGAACTACAGACTAGATATAACATATATACTCTGTATCTTATACCCTATTGTAAATGAGCTGTATCACAGAAGCAACCTAAATACTAAGTATAAGATACTTTGTTAATTATAGCTGTTGATTATTTCAGAGGATGAAGAGGACTCAATTAATGTTATGACATGAACCAGTGATATTAATGGTGGTGGACGTGGCTTGTTCTCACTGAAAATTTTTTTATCACTACCAGTGACGGACAGGTATCCCCATACACTATATCACTCACAGTACACCCACAGTGACAGTGAGTAGTGATAAGAAAATATACCAACAAATGAACCAGTGATATTATTTGACTTAGCAAAGAACTTGCAATTGCTCCCCTGCTATAGGTACAATAGTACAACAGATTACATAGATTATACTGGAGGGTTACAAGGGAAATGGATTTCTTTCATGTTTGTAATAACCAACAAGATAGGCAACTAGAGATTGACAATGCTATGCAGTAGAAGAAAGGAGCGTCTTCACGTAGAATTATAGTAACATACTGATCATGTTGGGCCTTAAACAGGAATTTGGTATTAAAAGAAGGTAATGTTAAAACGCAAAATTCAATATACTGGTTTAACTAAGTTTCGGAGGATTTGCCTTCATTGTGGTATTGGAATCTGGAATAATTTACCTGGATCTTTGCAACATGGACAAATTTAAATCTGAAATGAGTGCGTTATTGTTTAGTAAAGCAATTACATCATGAAGGTATTATGGTTATTGTGATGTTGTGATGTTGAATTGACTGCAAAATATTGAGTGCAGCATTGGAAATATTAAAAACATGATAAGAAATATACTGATATATACTAGATTGTGACTAGATTTTACTTTGTCTGCCTCTACCATCGCAAGAATAACCATAGCATGAAGCAGATATGTACTAGTAGAAAAACAGACCAGATATTATAATATGGATAGCAAAATCACATGCTCATTCTCACCCACTCATATCATATTATATAAAAAGTTAACGCTACGTGCTGCTGGAAGAACCCGTATCTACATGAAGCTGTCAATAAACTTATATTTAAAAGAAAATGTCAAAATAAGTTGAGTCTCTTTTCAGTACCCTTTCTCCAAAATAAACCATAATATTACACCCTTTTCTTCATGAATCTCCATTGTTCCCAATTCAGGCATAGAGGAAGCATCCTACAACCATAAGATGTGGAAAAGGAATTTAAAGTAAAAAAAACTTGTTATATAAAATCTTAAGTTTTGATACTGTTACTTGTACCATTTAATTTATAGATAAAAGTAAGTAATTATATTTTTTTCATGAAATCTTAGATTCTTAGTCCAATATTTCAGTACTCATTACTTTTAATTATTTCCTGATTTAATGTGACCGTAAACATCTGTCTGTATCCTAAAATCACCCCTGAGTATCATACTACCACTAGGGCGGACACAGGATTTCAAAAAGTGGCTCTGCATATTAATATGTTCTTTATCAATTATATCGATGTTAAAAAGATAAAGGTGACGAATTCAACTTTAAATTCATAATTCCTTTAATTCTTGGCCCATCACACTTTTACAAATAGCATTGAATAGAGAAATATATTTCCTTTCATTTGATGTATAATACACTATCATTAGTTACATAGTCATTGTTGCATGTCAGTAAATGTAGCATACAGACCTGAGATCCCTTATCAATTCTTAAAGGTACATTCAACTGTTCAGCATAATTTAGAATGGCCAATAATATATCTTGGATATGTTTATTTTGGCTTTTCTTATGGCTTTAGAAGCATGTATACAAAAATTCAAAATTTATCATTTGCAATACCGAATTTGGGAGTTCTGGATTGCGCATGTGCACACCTTTGGTGCCACTTCCTGTCGGGGGTAAAACCCGACTTATTAGCCAATGAGGACTCTGCATTGTTCAATATGGTGGCACCTCTCCTGAATGTGGTATAGAATATACTGACCTTTCAAAAGATGAGGCTCAACCATTGATTTCAATAGGAAAAATCAAGAAAAATGATTTTGAGCAAAAATCTAACAATGTTTTACCATTGAAATTGTTCAGGTATTTAATATTACTATGAAAGCAGATAATGAATACTAAAGAACTAATGTTCACTGTTTCTGAAGAAAGTTAGCACAAGAAATCAAAAAAGAGGGTAATTTTGGTTATATGATGCTTGATAACCTGATTCAAGATTAATCAAATCAGGAGAATTCATGATTAAAAAGTATGTCCTTAATACCAAGATGCTTCTAATAAGTGTAAATCAGCAGATAGAAATGATATATACACTTTTTAGTACGTAATTCATCATCCAGGTGGGGTCCTGAACAGTTGTGTATACTTTGAAAGGAAACCTAGTACAGCATCGTTATTTTCTTCGTTCTTTTTTCTTCTAGGTTGTTTTTGGCTTTTCAGGTTCTGCTTAGCAGGTCTTCCGCCCGCTCCCACTTGACATTATATGATACAATAGAGATTATATATGTCTATGATGATACTGGTTATGTGGTAGCGGTAAAAATACAGAAATTCTCAACTACATGCACTGTGTACAATGAAACCGGTGCAGCACTTTTAATATGAGGAAAATCTAAAAAAAAAAAACTTCCATATTATTTCATTTGGAAGGAACATTCCTGAATTTGCGACGTCACATGGTGAGTTAATCTGGAACCCCATGTATTCATCAAAGGGAATCCCGTATCCTAAAAATATATAGAAAGGAAATTGGGGTTACATGTACACTATTTTTATTTAGGCCCATACAATAAAATAAGAAGACCCGCAGGGGGCGTCCGAGGGTGGCTGTACGACCCAGAGGGGTTCGTCATGTCCCAAAAGCGAAGCCCGCGGGCTGTATGATCCCCATGGGTCATACGGCCACCCGAGGACGACCCCTAAGGGTCTTCTATATTTTATCACCCAAACATTGCTCTAAACTGTCTAAAAATAGTGACAATGAGGAGCGGGCCATACAGCCTACTTATACTCACTGGCCTCTGTACGGCCCGCTGCTCGGCCGTGCAGGTGATAAAGGCTTTCATTACTTGCATCGATTACTAGCCTAAATGTATTCAATAACCTAGGATTCCCAACTTCTTTTGATAGGGAATTCCCATTATTATGATGTAGCAAGGATGGTACTAGTACTGAAGGCCCAGAGTAGAGGGAAATCCCTAGTTAAGTTTTTTTTTCGTTACTTATTCTCCAATATCTTGACATTTTGCTTTTTTTTTTCATTTATTACATTAGAATACAAAACTGAATTGAAATACACCAAAATTCGAATCTTATAAAATTATGTCATAGACATACATAACATGTTATGTATCTCTCTGAATATAATGTGAAAAGAACCCTTTAACCTCAGAATACCCCCTCGCGCCCCCTAGTGTGAGAATAGCGAACTACAAGACGTGCGCGCTCAACCGGAGCGTGCTGAGTCGGCCCGATGGAGGTGCCTAAATCACACCCCACCACCTGGGATCCCCGTGGCCGGAGGGATTTAGGTGTCCGTTGGCTGCTGCCGGTTGGTACTGACAGGTGAAATATGAAACTCGACTCCACATTTATTTGTACTCTTTCAATGTCGTTTTCCCCTCTTTTTGTACTTTAGGGGGTCCTGGCTGGAAGACACGAAGCTAGATTTCAATTAAAAAAATCCTTAAAGGGAGCCAAAACCAATCAATTCAATGAAATTTTCCAAACTCAAATAATCATGGAAATCCATTCCTTGAGCCTATTCCCGGCCTATGTTAAAATCTAAACCATGAAATATGGTAAAATCATTCAAAAACATGTTTTTCTTGCTCAAATCATTTAATGTGGATCCGCAAAAAACAGGGTTTGTTTACAAACAAATGCAAATATTACCATCTCTTGTGGCATTCTACTTCAGTTGCAGCTAGTTTTCACAGCTAATACTACACCACTGACCTTAACTGGACTCATCTACCGGCCGATTGTGTTAAAATGTCCTAGTGGGTATGGGGCTTTAAGTTAATCAGATACTCTTTAAGGCAAATCAAATGTATCCGACCAAATTAAAAGCTATAGCCGATTTTCTCCACATGTAAAACAGGAGCAAAATCACATTAAACGACTAACAAACAACAAAACGCAAACGCTGGGCTGTGCCTGTTACACAACATCGCCTTGCCGTCATTTTCGCCACCACAGATACGGCCATACACTCCTTTAAGTCAAAAACCGGAGTTAGTCTCGATATAACGGAAAAATCGTTGCGCAGACATTAAACTCCAACATCATCATCATTACAAAACGTAAACAAAAATACAAATCCACCTTTGCTCCCACCTGTCCCCGCCTGTTTAGAGCCTCATGTATTCTGGGCGGGTACCTGTGGTTCTGGGGCTCTCACCAATTAGGGTGGTATTACACTACACGACAGGAGCTGCGACATGAGCTGCGACATGACGATGTCACACAGATATCGCACATACTAAGGGCCTTCCATTTAGTACATACACACATTTTCAAAAATCTCTGATCCCACACCCCCATGGGGCAGAAATATGCAATAGAATTGTACCAGAAAGTATGCGCATTAAAAAAAAAGACTCAGGCCCCCTTGATGCGTACGTACTTTATGGAAGGCCTTGTGAGGAAACCTTATGCCCGGGGTTTAGAATGTTCCCAAACACAGGCTCCTCACATGAAATAAAGTTTGTCTAATAAAGAAGGGGGGAAGTCCTGACCAGAACTAAGAATATTAAACCTGAGGGTAAATGGTTATATCAAACGACGTGTTGGGGAGAATGATTGGAATAAGGTGAAACTAACTCGCGGGGTAGAGCTGCTTAGCAGTGAATTAATTAGGTACGTCCTTTATTGATATTGAACCAGTGGCACAAAGTAATAAATAATTTCCAGAGAACCTTTCGCACAAACCTTTCAATAATTCTAAACTAGAAGTCCTAAACTGTCCTAAATGTTCCTTTGCCTAATTGAGTCCTGTGATATGAATGATTCTAATTTCTATCACAATGCCTGTAGAGGGGTTTCCAAGTCCTAGAATTGAGTCCAAAGTGCTCCTAGAATGTTTCCAAGTCCAGCTCCTGGTTTTACAAGTGCAGTCCACACACACAACAAAATAGAATGTATTGGTCGGTCCTATAAGCCCAGCTTCGCTTCAGCCACCAAGAGGTCCGCCGCTCAATGCCACGCGCTAACGACTGGCGGCTTGGGGTGCAGCCGACGGTATTAACGGAGGGAGGCGCTCGCTTGTCCGGCACGTCCGGTGGAGTCCGGTGTGACGTCAGTCGGCCACTCTGGTGCGCGTGGGGTGGGCTCACCTCAGGCGACCTCCGAGCGCCCGCGACCTGAGCAGGGGTGGGGCGCCATGACCATAAAACACACCCAACGGGATTGCCTTAATGGCGGTCTGACGGCTTCATTTGTGTGAATGTTTCTGACAACGAGACGAGTTAAGAAAGAGTGTTCTGTAGAGACAATATTGATAGACATTTATAAAATTACAACGTTGTGTTTCGCAACAGCCTAGAGACACAATTCATTGTTACACATTATGTTAACAAAAGATTAATTTGCTCATTTCTACAATTAGATCACTCCTATAGACGTTGTGACGATGACATCACAGTAACCAGAAAGGAACTGGGCGCCATCTTGGTGATCAGTTTAAAAATCTCTTCATCAACATTTCACTGACATCTGGAAAAGTTATTTTTGTATGATGTATGTAAAATAATCATGTGATATCCAAATGAACAATTCTTCTCATGTAGAAAGCACAATTTCTAGTTTTATGAAGCAGCTACGTGGTCATTAAAAGCACATGGTTATCACCAAAATGTGGGCACGTGACCACGTCTGCACTAGGTCTATAGTGCTGGTATTGCAGCCCAAGTCGTGTAGTATAATAGAGCCTTCAGTAACCACTTAAGGTCCAATTTCAGTGCACGACTTGAGCTGCAACATGATGATGTCGCAGAAAAATCACACATATTGGAGACACAATTCTGTGTTACACATGTGTAAAATACTCAAGGTTTCCCATTTCAAACAATTATGTCATCCCTGTTTGTCGGTTTTTGGTAATATCATCACATCACGCCCCAATCGCAGTTCAAAGTCGTGTAGTGTGATAGGGCCTACCCTGAACAATAAAGGCCCTATCACACTACACGACTTGAGCAATGTGGCAACTTAGGACATGTCTCATAGGTGTAAGATAGAGTTTTATAGATATTTTGTGCAGTTTTCTTACGACATCGTCATATATCGCAGCCCAGGTCGTGTAGTGGAATATCCCCTTTAATAGACCTTGTGCAGACGTGGTCACGTGATCACATATTGGTGATCACCACGTGGTGATCATTGCCACACATGGCCACATGGCTATGAAATAAATACATTGTTTAACAATTCCAATTCTCCCCACCACAGATAGCTCATTTATTGTCATTCACCTGCAGACTAGCCTAAATCAAGGTGCATGCTGGGAAATTTGTAGATACGTTACAATGCTTAAGTATAAGAATTTCACTAATCGTGGTGTATCTTAATTGTGGTCTATTGTGATGGAAACCTAGCAGAGACTATTTTTTCATTTGGTATCTACAAGTATTTGATATTTTTCAAGTTGGTTTGAAAATCAATTCATTGCAGAGAAATCTATAGCAAATAGTTGTAAATTTTTCTGTAGTTTTCAATAAGCTTTTGTCTACAAAATCAGTCCAAATTAACCTGCAGGTGTCTAAAACACAGTAAATCAGCTATCCGTGGTAGGGAGAATTGCCGGTTATAGTCAATTATGATTCAGGAAGATAATATAAAGTCAATTTTGTAAAGAAAATATAGTCTAAATGTTAAAAGATTGCAACTAGTGCTACTATTGTATTGATCACCAATATAGCGGAATGCGCATTTTGAGGGCTGTGACGTCATCTGTAAGACCTTGTGCACACATGGTCACGTGACCAGATTTTGGTGATCACCATGTGGTCAACACACCCTCATGGCTATGAAATCTATCCATATTTTTATTGAAAATGATTGTTCATCAGGATTCAGTGTGCTTTTTCTTGCTAAAATAGACAAAAATGTATGTCACAGATGCTTTAGCTTTGTAAATAATAGTAAATGTAAAGTGATCACCAATATGGCGTCCATCTCAATTTGGGAGGTGTGATGTCATGTGCACAACGTCTATAGGGGCCTTCAGTGACCACTCACTGACCACCCACTGACCACCCACTGACCACTCACTGACCACCCACTGACCACTCACTGACCACCCACTGACCACCCATATTGGTGATAATTTAAAAATGATAATTACTCACAATCAATAAACATCTAAGACTTCCATTTTTGCTGCACGCTTCTAACATAGTCACATTAGGTCATAATGAGTGATATTTATTGTTCAGAATTCATTAATGTTAGATTTATCTAACAGCCATGTGCTGATGATGAGCATGTGGTGATCACCCAAACCTGGTCATGTGACCATACCTGTACAAGGTCTACATCATGTGCAGTTTCCTTCCGACATCGTCATATCGCAGCCCAAATCGTGTAGTTATATAATAACTCCTTCAATAGGGCCTTGAAGGCCCTATTACACTACACGACATGGACTACGACATCCTTGTAATATGATGATTATTTATTAAAGGAAACCTTGCACATAATCAAGGGATAGATATTTGTCAATGAAATTCTTTGTGCACGGAATATGGTGAGGACTAATAATGCTAGAAATATTTTAAGGACATTCCAATTGCAGCCACTGTTGTGGGACATTGATATTTAGTCTATTTTAATTGGTTTTTAAGGGAAATCACCTAATTTGTGACGTCACAAGGACTGTAATTGGGATCCCCTAGCTTTCAAAAAAGGAAATCACCAATTCTCAATGGTGTATTGAAAGGAATTTTAGCTGTAGTGTTAAATATTCATATTACGCCATGTGCAAGCTATAAATACGTGTATCATTCACTCACCTAAATCCATTCAATTACCTGACATTCCAAAGCTATTTTGAAAGGGATTCCCCTTCATTATGACGTAGGAAGGACAGAACTGTAACCCCAGAAATCAAGGAATTCCCAAATTATATTTTATTTCCTTTATAATTCCATAATAGTTCGACATTTTCCCAATTTCTCCATTGAAATGTTTTGAGAATACCAAAGAGACCATACCTGTACAAGGTCTACATCATGTGCAGTTTCCTTCCGACATCGTCATATCGCAGCCCAAATCGTGTAGTTATATAATAACTCCTTCAATAGGGCCTTGAAGGCCCTATTACACTACACGACATGGACTACGACATCCTTGTAATATGATGATTATTTATTAAAGGAAACCTTGCACATAATCAAGGGATAGATATTTGTCAATGAAATTCTTTGTGCACGGAATATGGATCAAGGACTAATAATGCTAGAAATATTTTAAGGACATTCCAATTGCAGCCACTGTTGTGGGACATTGATATTTAGTCTATTTTAATTGGTTTTTAAGGGAAATCACCTAATTTGTGACGTCACAAGGACTGTAATTGGGATCCCCTAGCTTTCAAAAAAGGAAATCACCAATTCTCAATGGTGTATTGAAAGGAATTTTAGCTGTAGTGTTAAATATTCATATTACGCCATGTGCAAGCTATAAATTCGTGTATCATTCACTCACCTAAATCCATTCAATTACCTGACATTCCAAAGCTATTTTGAAAGGGATTCCCCTTCATTATGACGTAGGAAGGACAGAACTGTAACCCCAGAAATCAAGGAATTCCCAAATTATATTTTATTTCCTTTATAATTCCATAATAGTTCGACATTTTCCCAATTTCTCCATTGAAATGTTTTGAGAATACCAAAGAGAAGGTAATCAAATAAAAAATAGGCATTTGAAAATTTATGTGCAAGGATCCCTTTAAAGACAATTCACATGCAGGAATGAAATGATTGTTTAAAATTGGCAATTTGGAGCATGTTGCACATATATGTAACAAAGAACTTTGTCTCTAATATGTGTGGTTTCTCTGCGTCATCGTCATATCACAGCCCAAGTCGTGTAGTGGAATACCCCTTTAACTGAACACTTAAGCCCCTATTACACTACACGACATGAGCTGCGATATGAAGATGTCATAGCGAAATAGTGCATTTTAGAGAGAAAATTCTTTTTGACACATATGTAAAATACTCCAAATTACCATTTTTTAACAATAGTATCACTACTATATATATGCAAATTGTCTGTAATATCATCATATTGCACCCCATGTCGCAGCCCAAGTCGTGTAGTGGAATACCCCCTTAACTGACCACTCACTGGCCACCCACTGACCACCCACTGCCCACTGGGCCGGATCACTGTGGGCTGAGAGGTGAGAGGGTTGACAGGTGGGAGCCAGTACCTACAGAGAGGAGCATGCCTGGAGAGTAGAACTACCACGTCTTGAGACCAGGGAACAACTGCCGACCAGAGGACGGCCAGGAGAGGCGGGTCGACACGGGAGGAGAGGGAAGGGACACGGGGATTTAAACCAGGAGTATATACTACAAAAAACACTATGTGGATTATGGCTGTTTCTCCAGGGACTTGCCCCCTCGGAATGATCGTATTTTCGCTGGCGGTTCTGCTGACGTTACAACAATCACATGCACAGGTTGGTATCTTTTTCAGGTTCTCGTTTTCAAATCAAAACTTGCCGATATTTCACTACCTTTACTCTGGCCGCAGTACTGGTCTAAGGGATGGGAGGTTTGCTTTGTTGTATATGTAAAGTCATTCTAATTTCATTCACAAAAGGAAGGAGATTTTGGCTGAAGGCTATTTGAGTCTGGGACGACTCTTTGAAACTCCCATGGACAGTTTTTGTTCCCTGTCTATTCCTTCGTCGATGTACCCCCCGGGCACCGGTGCCACTCCGTGAAAGTCACATAGAGAGTCATGGTGATAATATTTAATATAAGATGATGTTACAGAAAAAACTCAATGTGAAAATGCCATCAGATTGCTTGGTCAGTTCACGTCGTGCATTCCTCGACCAGGCGTCCCCCCACCCGGCCCCACAACCTCTAAAAATAGAGGGTTTAATTCGGTCCTCAGTTTAAGTCGGAGCTATGCAGGGGCTGGGCCTTCTCACCGTTCCCGATACCCAAGATCAACACAAAAGGTCTCAGAAAGTGCCCGAATTCTTTGTAATTAAACGATCGGAAAAGATCCAAATGTAGCTGAACCGATCTTGCAAAGGCGCGGCTCTTTTGGAGTTGCACCATCTGCATATGTATTGTATACTATACTATTAAGTATATATACATGTATATACTCCCGGAAAAGAAAAGACACGCCACAAGGTATCAGATTATATATGTCTTTCCACACAGTAGGGATATATATATATATATATATATATATTATATATATATGTGTGTGTGTGTGTGTGTGTGTGTGTGCCCCCATTTTATACATATATATATATTCCCACTCTCTGAAAAGACTTATATAATTTATATATATCCCACAACATACATTATAATATACAAACATATATATCCCTACTCTCTTAAAAGACTTATGTAGTATGATACCTTGTGGCCAGTCTTTTTCAGCTGGGGAAAATTCCAAGCGGTCCATAAAATGTATTGTTTACAACACAGTTTGGCATAAAGTCAAATGGTTTGAATGTGAGATTCACGTTTTACTTTTGATTAAGTAAGATGATGACCTCAAACATGATCCACGATGTCCTTGGCTAATCTGTATAGAGAAGGGTGGGCTCTGAGTCCCACCGTCCCAGCCCCTTACCCCCGAGACCCTTGCCCCCTCCCAGCGCCTTTTTAAGCACCTTACACCCCCCCCCCCCCACTGGCCGGTCAAACCTGCCGACCTCGGCAGTTTCCTTAAATAGTCGCTGTTCATGGTTGCGGAACGGGGACGGGGACGGGGACGTTCGGTTAACACGGACAGAGAGTACTGCCCGACGCGTTCCCTTAAAGTCCTCTTCTCATCCGCCGATTTTCACAGAATCGAGAAAAAAACGACCAATAGCCCCTCCCCCTAGGACAAAAACTTATGAATTATAGGTCTGGTGATCAAGAAATGACCGAAACACACAAAACTTAAGATGTGTTATGGCTGCCCTATAATAAAAGCTGATTGCGCTGTCAGAATATGTTTCTATGAATATCTAATCTGAGAATTTTCAAACATATTTTCCTTGTGATATTTTGTCCTCGCGGTATATTTAAGCATGCATAAATTTATAATCAGGTCCCTTTTATTCTTTATACAATAAAGTCACATCAACAAAATCGGTCCTTTCTTAACCAGCAGACCTATAGTAAATAGAATAAAACTGAAACTAAAGTCTAGAAAGAATGGTTATTGATTGGAAAACCAATATGCCTTGTAGGACATTTTCCCCTCAAACGTATATATATCCAAGATAGCTCTCTGTCCAAGGGTGTTATGGACAATTAAAAGAAACGTCTGAGCATTTTCTAAGATATAGAATGTCAAAAGGAAGCGTTATCCTGCTGCAGACTTTCCCTGTGCGTCTCCCAAAAAGTTGTATTTTTTAGTATTAGATGTATACCCCCCCCCCCTTCCGCAATCCCTCCCCCTAGTTCTAAACCAGCTTTTGATTGTTCTGCTCCTGGTGGGATTATCTACGATTAGGATTAGGAATTAATGCTTTGTTAGATTAAGTGTAGTTAACTTAGGGGTCCGGATCCCCCTTGCATGAGCTGTCGACCCCCCCCCCCCCCCCCCCCTTCTGCGCTTCCCTCAAAACAATCCAGGATTTCAGAAAGAAAAAGAAGGAAAAAAGAGGGGGGGGGGAGGGGTTGGCTGTAGGAGGTTTACAGGGTCAGGACCCCCTGGACCCAATAACCATTGTAGAAAAGCAAACCTAAGTGCGTGCAGGCAAATTATGATATGTTTCAGGGGCGGATCCAGGGTGGGGGGTCCCGGGGGTCCTGACCCAACCCCCCTTTTTCTGGACCTCTAAACTACAAAAAGAGGGGAAAGTGTCCCATACATAATGTGCAGATGTGCAGATGTGCAGATGCACGTCATTTCACACCCCACCCCCACCCCCACCTACATCTTGTATCCGTGATTTCCGAGAGTTTGGGGTGTATTTATGTGAGTTTTGTTATGAAACTGACGTGTGCAAGAGTTTCAAAGTCCTGTACTATTTCCGTAAGGGCACATAAAACCTCCCTAACTACAGCGATTATTATGAAACAGGCCACAGTAGGCTGTCAGTCATGGGCCATTGCACATGAGATCATACATACAGCCTCGAGCCTCCAGTCACAACTCACTGGTTTAGATCATACCACAGAGGCGGATCCAGGAAAGGAGGGGGTGTCTGGACGCGCGCCCCCCCTCCCCTTGGTGGACCTCTAGACTACACAAAAAGGGGGAAATAACACGCACATGCACGCAAATATGTGCCGTTTAAGTACTAAGCCTGTATGCTGACCACCTCCCAGTTGAGAAATCCTCAAGGAGAGAGTGAGTGCAGGAATGGATACAGGATTTCAGAGCGGGAAGGGTCTCCTATATATATATATATATGCAGGGGCGGATCCTGGATTTTGAAAGACGGGGAGGGCGAAAAGTGTTCCCGGTGCCCTCCGGCTACAGGAATTTTACATTAAGAAATGTAATATTTGATCCAAAATGGAGGGGGGGGGGGAGCGCCTGGCACTAAATCCGATAGTCTGATAGGCTATAGGCTAGGTACAAGAACATTTCACATTTGCACGCATATTTGTGCCACCAATGCGTGGGGTGGGGGGGTTGTCCAGACCCCCCAGACCCCCCCCCCCCCCTCCCGCACCCACTCAGTGCCCAGTCTCTGTAAACTCAGTCCGTGTTATCATTGTGTGAACAGTGTGACCTTTCAGGCTGTAGGCCCTATACCCATCCCTAAAAGGGGGGTTCAAGGTATGCATGCAGCTGAGGCAGCTACTGGTGTATGGTTGAGGGTTTCCATACCCACTAGGCGATTTTACTGTTGATGGGCGACAGGCAACTGGATGAATGGTGTTTGTAGTAGCTGGGCGATGGTTATATCAAGCAAGTTTTATATTTTACGAGCAATTCTATGGGTGATTTTACCGGCGATCCTGTGCCACATCGCCGGTCGCCCAGAAAGCACACCATACTCATGGGGAATCGCCCTGTGATCTGCAGTTGCCCCTGATTTCACCCCCAATTCTCCCAGTCACCTGGCGCCCGGCGACGGTAAAATCGGCTGGTGGTTATGGGGCTTTAGCTTTTTCAAATGTATCTCACTGAGCTCCAGTGGGTCTTTACAAGTCTGAAACAACATGGCGATAATTTGAGGATTCCTATCTATATTCAGTAGGGAGAACCCATTCGCTGGTTAACTTCTACACCACCAGCTTGCCAGAAACCAGTCGGCTGCAAAGGATTCTGGGGGAGACGGGAATTCCCACCTTTAGATGGCAGACTGTGATAGGCCCCTGGGGTAGGCGAAAGCCCCATACCCAGTAGGCAAATTTCACCGGTACTGTGCCAGAAGAGTCAGCATCATCTCATATCAAACATTTCAATATTATGTACTGTCTGGTGATCTGAATCGGTGCTAAAATCGGCCGATTCTATCAGAATAATCGGCCGATTCTACAGCTCATCAGTTGGCCACTTTGTCAAAATCGCCTGGTAGGTATTGGGCTTTAGGGTTCCCTATACACATGAAAAGGTTCAAGCTGACAATTTTAACCATATTAACTCCGATTTAGGCCTACTTTGTGCAACCTAGACTTGTCAAAGTGTGAGGGTGTTTTGAATACCCTGAGCCTCAGATCCTCCCCCGCCTCTCCTTGGTACAGCCCTGACCTTTATATTGTAATTGACCCCTCCACTAATACGTAGAGCACACAGATCTAGAAGGGGAGGGTCACAGAGTGGGGGTATTTTGTTACTGAAATGGTTTACAGTACAGAGGTAGCTACATGATTTACAAAAAAGAAAGGGGGGGTGGGGGGCAAACAGATATAAGTACTAAAATCTGTCACTATTTGCAACCACATCTATGTTCCACGTTTTTTGGGAGTCCCTAGTTATATCTATAATAGTATTGTAGCTATTGGTGGGCACTCCCTCAATCAGTCATGCCTTTAGCCATTTAATTCTCTTTGTTCCCAATGACCGGTTACACAATCTCATGTTCAGCTGTTGAAGGGCATTGTCCTACAATGGATGTTAGAGTCAGGCAGTTTGAGAAGCCAGGAGTGGGTTACATGACCACTGCCTGAGCCAAACTGCCCCCACCCCTCAACATTAGGACCTCCAATGTCAACTGCAGGTAGACAGGTCTAGGTGGGTGAGTGATAGGTCGCTCAGTACTGGGTGCAGGGACCTGGTTCTATTAGTAGCCTTTTCCTAAACCCCTCCCTGAGTTGCGTGTGACAGCAGGAGTGGTGGTGGTAGTGGTCAGTTCTCATAGCCAATAATATAGCCTTCTAGTTGTAGGAATTAAGGCCTTCAGTTTATTGGGGGACGACCATCGCTCATGTATGAGCGGTAATTTGAAGCTCTTTTGCTTCTTGTTTTATCTTGATAAAGTTTAAGTCTTCATCTTCAACAAAAGAAGCGGGGAGGGGGGGGGGGTAAGCAGGATCCATTACCCCCTCCCCCCACCCACCAGCCCCTGTAGTAAAACCTAGTATTAAGCCAAAAACCCAACCAGGTCGTAGCATGTTGATGAATTGTTTCATACAACATAATAGTTCTTTCATATGAATCCATCTTTTTTGTTATTGTTAAGTGGTATTACTATATATTCTCTAGTGAAGAAAGCCCTCTTTAAAAAACTAAACTGTATTTTCATATTGCGTATTGCTTGGTCATAACTAGTTTCACCTCTGTTTCTAGTAAAACCAGAGATTTGTTGTGGTTTTAAACTTGCTGACCCAGAAACAGACGACCAGGAACCTTTACTCGGATTAGGATAAGCCCCCCCCCCCCCCAGGACTCCCTCTAATCTCTCAAACACTGCTACTGTTTTACTCTTGATGTTATACTTGAGAGTCATGGACTTCATGTTGTAATCAGGAGAAAGGGTACTCTTCTTGGCCACTGGATTCCAATAATATGCTATTGGTGTACTGCGCCAGAAACCAGTAGCACACAAAGTTCCCGGGGTGGTACACTGATAAGTCAGGGGCAGATTTAGAGAGGGCGCGTGCGCCTCCCCTCTAAGTTTTGCCAAATTAGGAGTTTTTAATAAATTCTAGCCTTTGATGAGGTGCCTCAAATTTTTATATTAGGGTGCCCCCACCCAGTACTTTGGGAGTCCCTAGTTCTATCTATATGGTATTGTAGCTATTGATGGGGACTCCCTCAATCAGTCATGTCTTTAGTCATTCAATTCTCTTTGTTCATAATGACCAGTTACACAATCTCATGTTCATCAGTTGAAGGGCATTGTCTTCCAATTGTTGTTAGAATCAGGCAGCGTGAAAAGCCAGAAGTGGGTTACATAATCATTACCTGAGCTAAACAGCCCTCACCCATTCACAATCATTAGGACCACCACTGTCACCTGCAGGTGGGCGGGTCTAGGTGGGTGAGTGATAGGTCACTCAGTACTAGGTACATGCAGGGACCTAGTAGTAGCCCTTTCCTAAACCCCTCCCTGAGCCTATTAGTAGGAAGGGCATGTCTCTTGGGGGTCCTACTGGTTGTAATAGGTTATGATGCTTTTGTTAGCAATTTTAGTTTATTGACGGGCGACCATCGCTCATGCATGAGCGAAACTTTGTAGCTATTTTACTTCTTGTTAAATCGCTGCATCCGTTACTATGAGTCATTGCTTAATTGTACCCATCATCTCTTTTTCGTTTGAATCAACGTTCTCTAAGTTTATCAGTACAATAGCATTCTGCAACGGGACGTTGTCCGCTTCAGGAAATAGTTTGCAAGACCAGTCTCTTACGACTACGAGAAGGTGGAAAACTCACCAACAGCAGGCTAAGATTACTACACCGTGATAACTGTGGCTCACAAATAGTCCGTTGGTTTTAACTTGTGCTCTTTAGGCTGTTGGGACAGACCAAGTGGCAGCCACAGTGTTGAGACTATTCTCATAGTGAGAGAGGCGGGTGGCGGAGTGGTACAATAATTATGAAAGAAAAATCAAATGTTTAAATAACTGTCGAACCAGCAAATAATTATGAAAGATTACCTGAATCTTTATTCACTGGTGTCCTTACATCTATCTTTATTCACTGGTGTCCTTACATCTATCTTTATTTTATTCACTGGTATCCTTAAATCTATCTTTATTCACTGGTATCCTTACATCTATCTTTAATCACTAGTGTCCTTACATCTATCTTTAATCACTGGTGTTCTTACATCTATCTTTATTCACTGGTATCCTTACATCTATCTTTATTCGCTGGTGTCCTTACATCTATCTTTAATCACTGGTACCCTTACATCTATCTTTATTCACTGGTATCCTTAAATCTATCTTTATTCACTGGTATCCTTACATCTATCTTTAATCACTGGTGTCCTTACATCTATCTTTAATCACTGGTACCCTTACATCTATCTTTATTCACTGGTATCCTTAAATCTATCTTTATTCACTGGGATCCTTACATCTATCTTTATTCACTGGGATACTTACATCTATCTTTAATTACTGGTATCCTTACATCTATCTTTAATCCCTATGTCCTTACATCTATCTTTAATCACCCCTTGTATCTCTTCAGCTGTCACCTCGTAGGTCTGATGACTTCCCATACCGATGGAAGGAGCCGGAGGGGAAGACTTTCAATTGTTTACCAGGTGAGAAACAAAATGTCATATATCTATGGTCAAATTAAAGAGCTGTTAAGATTAAGAGATGGATTATTCTTACATATTTATCGTACCTGGATACCTTTGTAATACTGAAAGGGTCATGGAATTAGTTGTATTAAAGCCTGCACAGTTTAAAATGAATATTTGAAAAAACAGGAAACAGAAGAAATAACTGTGAGGAACCTGTCCATAATGTTAGAGCATAATGGTTAACAACAGTAACTTTTTCTTATGCTTTTCATGTCATTAGAGATGCAATGCCCTCCATATCTTATCATCTCCCATTTTGGACGGAGGCAAATATTACAAAATATTAACGTTTTTACTCTTCCCTTTTCTAGGCTGGACGGGTCGGGGTGACAAATGTTACAAAGTGTTCACTTTTCCCGCCAGGTGGCAAGAGGCACAGGACGTGTGTTTAAGGTAAGGTTTGAAATGGTAAAATGAAATAACAAAAAATAATAACAAAAATCATTAAAAGGTCAATCAAAACTCAATCTGATGGTCTCAAATAAAAATAGGGGTTAAAAGTAAACTATCAAAATAATTTCAAAGGCGTGATTACATTATTCGATTATAAAAAAGGTACGATATAACATGCGATACAGCAACGCGAGCCATTGAATACAATCACAGGGCATTGCAACTAGTTCATATTTTTGTTTGATATAATACATAGTAGCCACATTTATATTATGTACCAAAATGAAATGTGCACATCATTGCGATCATTAGGATGCAAGTTAGATTTTTAATCGCTGAGATGTTATAAGATGGTAAGAATATTATCTAACGTATTGAAATAATTTGTTGCTAAAAGCGGCTGATTCTTTCGGTAAAATCGACCAATTCTAGCATGGTGATTTTAGCACCAATCCATTGGCTGACCTGGTCAAAATACCCTATGTTGCTTAAGAGCTTTATAAATCATATACATGCTATCATAGAGATACATGTCTATGATGCTATATATCATTCTATAGGGTTATTAATTCTCTTTAAACTGATATGTCAGATGCCTGGGGTCTTGCATAGATATAATATCATATGCAAGACCCCATGCATCTGACATATCAGTGGGGTGTTTCATAAAAGCTCCATAGCTACGGAGCTTTTATCTGATGTGAGCTTACGGAAACTGTGCGTGTGTTTGAAACTCTCGTACAAGGCTGTTTCATAACAAAACTCGTATAAATCGACCCAAAACTTGCATAAATCGACCCAAAACTCATATAATTCGACCCAAAACTCACATAAATCAACCCAAACTCACATTTATAAGCAAAAAAACTCACGTGGCTAGGGCACCCAAAAAGGTGATCATAAGTTTAATAAACGCAAAACATACGGAGGTTTGTTATGAAACAGGTCCCCGTTCTCATATTGGAGGAAAGTAATAGGTCAGCGGCTGTGTGAATCGCCTGGTGTGACGCCGGCCTTACCCCAAGGAGCACAGGCATCAGGCCTTTCTTTATGGTTATAATGCCCCGTGGACATATGCCTATTAGCATTCCTGGACATTGTTTTAGGAACAACATTTAAAACACTCCCCGCAGCTAAGTATGACCCATCTCTGAGGGCCTACCGTAACGCCTTAAGTAAAAGTTACTACACAATTTGTAGACTGGAACTTTCCAATCTAATATGGCGTAATAATGTGTATGGTGGTCCCCATGACTAATTCACATAACCATGGAATTGTCAATTGTGTAGTAAGTTCAACATCAATAAGATATCATACATTCATACTCCTTACACTGTTGAAAGAACTATCTGTAGGAGAAATAGTATGAAAATTATATATATATACATGTATATATATATTTCTGACTTCACGCTCATGCTTTCTTTACAAGGTAAAACCCTATAACATTAAGGTATTTTAATCGGCAAGAAAGGTCCTCCAAACCATGATGGCGCGATGGACCCTCCCATAGACGCCTTGGACCCAACCGGGTTCCATTAGAACCGATTCTCCAATTCTTTGCCCCATACATATCGGCTATAAAGGCGCCACACTAATGAAAAAGGCCTAGAGTGGTGGACAAATTACGCACATCTGCTTTTACTTTTATTTTACTAGCACACAATGGTGAGACGGGTAGATACGGTATTTCTGTTAAAAACTCATTCTATACTCAACAATCATGTACTCCAAAATCAGATAAAACATGTATGCCAAAATATATTTCAACTGATATAACAATACACAATTTACTATTTAAAGAATATTTAGTAATAAAGAAAAACGTCACTTCTCTAGACAACATCACTGCTCATGTTTGACACATATATCACAGAACGCAAAATATGCTGACCCCAATTCTGACTTCACGCTCATGCTTTCTTTACTAGGTAAAACTTAATAACATTGAGGCATTTTAATCGGCAAGAAAGGTCCTCCAAGCCATGAAATGCACTCAGGCTTGGAGCCAGGCTGTGGGGGGAATAATCCACTACCAAAACACAACAGTTGTAGCTCCAAGTACTCTGCCCACCTGTATAATTTCCCTTTTCAAACATTTTCGATAATGCGAACTAAACCGAACCGCATTTGTCGTTACTAATACCTCTTGCGGATCTGGACTATATTTTTATAGCCTCAAAATACATTCATAAAAACAGTTCAATATAGGTATAATGCGCAATCTGCTGATGAATTTGTCACAAAATATTACCGTGAAGTACTGGCCAACAGCATATTCTGAGGCCTCCCCTGAAATGGCTATAATGTATGGCACATTCTCGCGATATAATTTGCTTTCGAGTCAAAGTCTGTAATGAATATTAAAGCCGCAAAATGCGCATTATATGTCTTTATTAAGGTGTCATTATTAGCTAATTTTGAGGTAAGTCTGTAAAGGGCATTAGTACTCGTGACAGTTCCATTCATTATACACATAAGCACTGATGGCAATGTGTCAAAATTCTGCATGAAAACTATACGTATAAAACCACTGTGTGCTTTTGGTTAAGGGTGAGGGATCTAAAATTCAGAAATATTCAGGATTTCGGAAATGGCTAGGGGGGCATACTATATATATAGACTACATAAAGGTCGCTTTTTTTCATGTGGATGTTCTTGCACGTTTTCTTCTTTTTTAAAAAAAAAAAAAAATGGGGGTTGGGGGGGGGGGCAATATTCCAGTACATTAATGGAAGGCTCCCAAGATGACGCTAAGGAGCCTCTGGTCACTTCCACGACCTGACTTTTGATACCGGAGAGTCGAGAGGCCTCCTCAGCCACCACCAACTTAGACGGCCTCAGTCCCTGTCAGAGGTGTAAATGCTTCTTTTACCTGGACCCCCCCCCGCGCCCCCCACCTCCACCGTTCACAGGTCTATTTCCAGAACTCACCCTGCCCCCCCCCCCCGTCCTCCCTCCTCACCCCACCTGACTGACCAGTTCCCCATTATAACCTGAAACGGCGATCATAGACTTGTACAAAGACGTACCACTCCCTGTTAGGTCTGTTAGGTCTGTTAACAATGTTATAACGATCATAGACATGTACAAAGATGTACCACTCCCTATTAGGTCTGTTATAATTATCGCTGTTACAACGGTCGTAGACTTGTACAAAGACGTACCACTCCCTATTAGGTCCGTTGTCAGTGTTACAATGATCGTACACTTGTACAAATATGTACCACTCCCTGTTAGGTCTTTTATCAATGTTACAACGATCATAGACTTGTACAAAGACGTTCCACTCCCTGTTACTAGTCTTACGTCTGTTATCCATGTTACTATGATTAAAGCCATTGAGTTTCGTTAATAGAATGGCCATTTCTCTTGCCAGATAGTATTTTCGGAATGTTCGAGTCAGAGAGAGGCACCTTTACAATACACCGCGACTTTAATGGTCACTCCAAACTTAAATCGTATATGTGTTATATCTATGTCTAGACTATGAATAATTCAATCCAGATTTACATCGATAAAGCATTGGAAAAACAATAACAGATAGGCTACGTCTGAAGATGATAAATAAATATACTTTAAAAAAAATGTATACATATATATTTGTCATAACATATATATTTGTCATAACATATATTTTATCATATAATGATATATGTATAAAGAGGCAAAGGTGACGGTGTGTGGCTGCAGAGAAAAGGGTATACTTGCATAATCACGTTTCCCAATTTAGGAATTTATACTTTTTAAAGAAAAAAAAGAGGAAAGCCGCACTTATAGGAACATTTTTTCCTATACCCTTTACAGACTTGGCTCAGAATGCGCATTCTGTCTGTATTGAACTGTCATTATGAGCGCATTTTGAGACCAGTTTGTAAAGGGTATTAGAAATGAGACTTGATTAAAAGAAGTGAGGGTGTCAATTCGCTGGTCTCCAACGCCTTGCTGACTCTGTAACCTCACACCCCATACCCTTTCCCCTTACTCTACCCCTGAATCAATCTGAGATCAAAACCACTCTGCCACCGCCCTCTCACCCGCTTGATGTCAGGCTGCATGTACATTAAGGGGGCGGCGGAGAGAATGAAAGTCCTACCTTTGGGCGTTGCCTGTGAAACCGTCTTTGTCCAAACCTGCTGACTCAGGGGTTTTTAAACCCACACAATGTAGGGTCGTGATTGACCCGGGATGGAAATAGATGGTTTGGAGATGACGCTACTCCTATTTAAAATTAGATGGACCTCAAGCGTGTGATCGCTTAATTAACAATGTTTGAATATTTAGAACATAATACTAAAATTGATGATGTTACATGTCAGTCCTTGGATACATATCCTGTTACCATGCTAATGTCGCATCTCCGCTGGCGCATCATCTCAGCTGGCATTTTCTAGCCTCAAAGAGAGTTGTAACGGGTATCATGTTGTGACGGGTATTAAGTTGTAAAGGTAGCAGACTAAATATATATCCCTCTAATCATTTACATATTTAGGATTTATACCTAAAAGGCTAACTTGTCCCTACTCCACAGTTTGTGGAGGGGGCACCTGTCTGGCTATCTCTGCTGGCCAAAAGCATGATGGTAGGCGCCAGCCGAGATGGTGTGCTAGTGGAGATACAACACTAACAGTTCTGTGGCCTGTTTAATAATAACCTCCATAGTTATGGAGGTTTAATGTGCCCTTACGGAAACTGTATGCAAGTTTGAAACTCTTGTAGACAGCCGTTTCATAACAAAACTTGCGTAAATTGACCCAAAACTCACATAAAACGACCCAAAACTCATGCAGCTCACGTAGCTACGGCAGCCAAAAGGTCATCGTAAGTTTATGAAACGCAAAACATACAGAGGTTTGTTATGATACAGGCCACGGATCCACCTTGTAACCATGGGCACACATGATCTAGTATAAAATGAAGCACCAGATGATCACTTCACAAGCAGTTGCTGATCAGTGTACACACTCCCAACGTCCTACACAAGCTTTCTAGTGATACACTACATGCTCGTAATGAACCGTTTTGCCTGAGAGCGATTTCTGAATACTGTTAACCCAATAGAAAGGCCCTCTTCAAACCAGAGCCGACATGTATCCTGATACGGTGTAGGGGAGGATTGAAAGGTGATGATCACCTTGGATGGGGACTTGGCTTTCACAAAGAGATAAGAAAAAGTGACTGTGCGACGATTTAGTGGACCCCCCCCCCCCCCCTCACCTTTCTCAAATCCTGTATCTGCCCCTGTGGCCCCTTTATACCTGAAAGGTTGTTCCCTCCGTTACCTAACCCCCGGCCATTCTATGGTATTAACCCTGGTTGCACATTGCCTCTACATGTACAGAAATAGACTTACATACCTTTGGGAGAGAAAATTACACTTAGCTTTCCTTATAAGGGACAGAGGGGGGTTAAGGGATTAGCTAAGTAAGCAAGGATAGGATCCGGGTATTGAAAATAAGGAGGCCGGTTTATTACAATGATGACTTCACTTGTTTCTAATCAGTTATTTAAGTTTAACCATGGGGGATTGTTATTTTTACCACACTTCAGCTTATTAGACTAGCCAGCTTTCCAGGGGTTGACAGCCTGGTCAAGAACAGCATTACCTTTGACTTATGTAGTGAACATGCGAACAATAATGAGATATCATATGCTGCAAGTAAGTGACATGATCATTGCTAGATACTTATACTGAGGTTACAAAGTGTTGGTCAGCACGGTGCTAAATCAGAATTCCTTCTTCAAAGTAAGTGCTTGGTGGTATGGGATGCACTATGGAGTGAGGTGTTGATTATTGAGATCTGAAAAGTAATATATTGTCATAATCTGGGAGATCATGAGTATACGTGAAGATACTTAATAAATCATGTAGAATTATATAGCACGGCATAGAAAGCTTTCCTTGACGTTTTCGTTTCTCAGGTTTGCCCAGATGGATATAATGTCGCACAGGCTGTTTATTACACCAGGTCACTTTTATAACCCAAGCACAAAATTGACTCCTGCACATAAGTCTCCGTGTGAACAAGGATTTCTGAAAGTGCAAGTAAGTGTGTGTGTTGGGTGGGGTGGGGGGGTCTTTTAGCGACTACCCTGTACGCAGGTCTGTACTGTAAAGCTGACTATAAGTCCTGCTAGTTTTGATTTGTTGAGGTCTAACTTATTACCAGGCCGTTGATTTTGATGCTGAGTTTTCATGTCAGTCTTATTTCATGCGAGGTGAAATATTTCCTCATTTTGTTCTAGTTTAGGCCTAGCTGTCTACCAAAGCATAGGGCAGGGGCGCTATAAAGCCCCATACCCACTAGGCAAGCTAGCCCCTGCTGATCGTAGAAGGTGACGATAAGGGGGACCCAGCATTAACCAAGTGGTTCTTTGGGTTCAATTCCCCGCTGGTGCTGTGGTTCACTAAGTTATATGAGGTACAGCAAAAATAATTTCCAGGTTTTGATCCCCTGCTGTTTGCCCACCCTGTCACCTTCATCTCATAGATACAATCACCAGAGACAGAGTTCGTCCAAATCTGTTTTTCGCCATGAATATGACCTTAGTTGTTGAAAGGGCGTAAAGCATCCATTACTCACACACTCACTGCTGATGGGCAACGGGTGACTGGGAGAATTAACTGGACTCTTTGGCAAGTTCAATATTTTTCTGTCAATTTTCCCGACGATTTTCCCGGCGATCCTGTCGTCCATTGCTCGTGGCTTAGAATCACCCCACCCATATGGCGTCACCGGGCAATCCTAAGTTGCCAAGCGACTTTACCCATGATTATCCCAGTCACCCATTGCCCCTAAAGCCCCATACCCACAATGTGATTTTACCGGCAACGGGCGACAGGCAACTGGGAGAATCGGCCAATTGTTTTGATTCCCTGTCAGTATAGTACATTGGAATGTGAATGTTCAATCTGAATCAGCGGTAAAATAGCAGATTTTATGCCTAGAATCAGCCAATTTTACCGCCGATCAACCGGCCGACTTGGTCAAAATCGCCTAGTGGGTACCGGGCTTAATTCAGTGTGTATGGCCCTTAACAACCCTCCTTCCTTCTCACTCCCTGGACCAGCCCAGGGTCAAACAGGTTTGGGGGACAGAGAAGTTCACCATTGATACCATGCACGGTAGGCTTGTAGGAAGGCTAGCAATAGACAACCCCCTCCCTCCTCTTAACAAATGCTTAAAGTTAGATAAGTCAACAAGCTCGTGACACAGAGGAGACCCCTTAGCTGACCAATTACCTCTATCTACCTCACAGACGGGTGATCTTAAGCCCCACACCCACTAGGCGATTTTACCGGCGACGGGCGACCGGCAACTGGGAAAATCGGCCGATTCTTATGATCACCTGTCAGTATGGTATATTTGAATGTACAGGTTTGATCTAAATCGCCGGTAAAAAAAAAGGGCCAAATTAGCCGATTTTAGTGGCGATCTGTCGGCCAACTCAGGAATAAATGCCTAGTGGGTATGGCCCTTCAGGGCTGACCAGTGGCGGGGAGTCTATAGATCTGGTCAGCAAGAAACAGCTCATTTTGTGTTTCTTTTATTGTGACAGCGATAGGTAGGAGTTTTGGCTAGATATTATGAATGTGAGCGTTGTACATTAACAGGACACATATGGTCATCACACTTTGAATGTGCCACTATTTTTGCATTTTGTTGAATTTCAAGAACTTAGGAATAGATTAAATAATAGGAGGTGCAAGAAAATCTTCAGGTTTTCAGTTGTTTTTTGAGTCCCAGATCTGTAGGAGAGGGTGGCCCAGCTGTATGGCGAACTAGGGAAGGAAAAAACGTCAGTCTTTCGATTTAAGGGATTTTAAGCCATATTGGTCACTCAGTGGCAGAGGACTGGCCGACCACGTGGGTCCTCAATGTCGCATGTCAAGTTTCCGTAACCATTCCATATAATTATTACTTTACCTTAAACCATTGGTGTAGACCCCTAAAATCGACACGGCGACATGGCCCTTTTTGGGCTTAGCCTAAGGGACATATGACATCATGATTCTTTAAATTCAACAGGGCGACATCATGATTTCTTAAATTCGACAGCGCAACATGTCCGCCCCCCCCCATATAATCTCCCTAAACCATGAAAGGTTTGATCTAAGACCCTTCTAACTTTCTGTTCTCCCATCCACCTCCTACCCCATCTCTCCACCCCCTCTCCTATCAGAAACCCCCTGTATACTGTCACAAGAGCGTATAGGGGGGTGGGAGTATAGAGGGGCCCTTGATGGGGGGTCCCCATGTTACATGTCGAATTTAAGAAAGCATTATGTCCTTTGTCACTTAACTTATCATGTCCCATGTCACCTATAAGACCTTCTCATATCTAATGTCGAATTTAAGAAATAGCCCCTGTCATGTCATTTATGTCATTTATGTTTTTTTTTCTTCATCAAGCCTCGTGTTGCATGTCAATTTTAAGAAATGGCCGTGTCGCAGTGTCAAATTCAAGGGTCTAGGGCCATTATAGGGACGCGCACCCTCCCTTTTTGTGCAATTTCTTCTTTTCTTTCTTTAATAAAATTCTGGTAACAAGGGGGTGCGCTCCCAATTCCACCCCCCCCCCTATCCCACACACACGCACACACTTTTATAAGTAAATGCAGGAGCCGCTAATACCTCCAATGCCCCCACCCCGACCCCTTATATAAGGTGGTAATTGGCGGGGCTATTCCTGACCTCTCCTTTGACCGGTCACCACGACCACACCACCTTGAGTTATAAAACAGGGTCACTCCTTGTATACAGAGGTCTCTGGAGGCAGTGAGAAGGGGCACTCTGGGATGTTTTTTTGCACATGTTCATCATTTCGTTAAATAGGTCTATATCATGGTTAACCCCACTTTTAGATCATAGCATGAGACGATGTATCGCTATGATTACAATCACCGTACCACCTTATGAAATGGGGCCACTTCTCACAAAGGTCTTGGGAGGCACTTAGAAGGGGCACTCTGGGATGTATTTTTGCACATGTTTATTATTTCGTAATATTGGTCTATATCATAGTTAACCCCACTTTTAGATCATAGAATGAGAAAGAGGTGATTTAATATCTTATCTTTTGACCGACCACCAACACCACACCACCTTATAAAATTGGGCGGCGGCCGGGTAGGTTGGTAAGGAAAGAGAAACTTCATTATAAAACGGGATAATGCTAGGTGGGGCTGAGAAAAAACAGAAAGAAAAGGAGAAAAAATGAAAGAAAAATCTACTGGAAAAAGCAATGGACAAATAAACTAACGGCCGCAATTGGCATCGAAGACTAGCTATAGCCTTTATAAAAAAAAAGATCAGGGATATCGATTTACACATCATTAGGGATGTTTCTTTTGTATGTTGAATCTTATAATACAGTGTATTGCCGGCAATATATACCTATACCTATAGTGATTCCCATGCAGAAGCTTTAGTTTCCTGTTCTAGTTGGTTTGATCTCTTTTCCTTCTTTTATTGAGGCGCGGCGAGGGCACGTAAAAAAAGGCCGACTTAACAATAATATACATTAAGATCCGCTGGCAAGAAGTTGTTTGTCTTCCAAAACCCAAGCTCGAAAATCCCTGCTATTCAAATGCATGACACATCTTCCATTCCCCGGAAGCTACGGTTATTGTGATTATAAAACATGCGCCACTTCTGCATATAAAAAGATAAATTTGCGACGTTTTGGAGTCAAGACTCCCTCATGCCAAGTTTAGTCTGGGTGTGTAATACTAAAAGTAGTCAGGTGGGATGGAGGTGGAAAGTACTAAAACCAACCGTTGCGTAAGTCGGGAGGTCCGTTGTGGTTGAGTGGAGGCATGTTGTTGTACTCTTAATTGGGTGTGGGATTGGGAAACCGGATCGAAAGAGGGATGGAAGGCCGCTATAGGTTTGGCAAAATTATCAGGCCCGTGCACAGGGTTGGCTGTGGTTGGGGGTCAGGGGTGACGTGAATCTCTTAGTGGAAATTTTTCTTATAATATCAATAATTCAAACCTAAAAAGAGTGGCTTGGTGCCCCCCTAAGTGGAACTTTTTAATATTTTCTCCCATTTTGTTAGGGTTTTTGCAATGATTTATTGAAGTAAAGTAAATCTTTTTAAAACGTTTCCTCTTTACTCTGTGGGGAGGGTACGGACCTGGGATCATTTTTTTACCCACCGTAACTTCATAAAGAAGTCCAGAAAAACAAGTAATTTTTGTATTCAAGAAGTCGTGTACTACTATCTGGGAAATGCTGCCATCAGAGATTGAGAGCACTACAACAATAGTCAAGTTTAAGAGGTTAATTAGGCCTATTTGTTAGAAAACTAGGGATAACTGACTGTAATCAGGAAATTACTCGTCTATTGCTTATCATTTACGTTTTCATACGTAAATATTTTTATGAAGGTGCGATAGCTGGAAGAACATGATATTTATTGCATGATGGAGTTAATAAAATCCATTTCAAGGAGGGCGGAGAGGTTTATTGGGTTAGGTGCTCCGGTCAGCCTCTCATGATCACTTGTCTAGCCCGGGTTCGAGTCTGGGCCTTGCCTGCTTCACCACCTTGCCTTGCCGCCGTTTCCACCCCCATAGATTCGATCCTAGCACGTTATACAAGCCAAAAACCGTGGATTGGTCCTGACATAGCTGAAGAGTTGCTGACCACATCTTAAAATCCAACAATCATCATCATCAAAACCCATTTAAAAACAAAACCCAGTGTATGTCTATAAGGGTATGTCTATAAGGGTGTTTCACTTGGTCCACTACTCACCAACAACAGTGACTTAGTTTGTTGTGGGGCCAGGCCTAGGAGCAGTCATGGTTGTTTTTCCTCAATGGGATTGTCATAAAACAACACATGGTTCGGCTACGGTAACGAGTTCGAGTTGTACCATAGAACACTTAAAGCTTTATTCAAAATGGCCAACAACGATAATTTTGGACAACGATAAATTTGATTATTGCGCAACAGTTTGTGTTTACAATTGCTGTTCTTCAACTTATGCACATACAATAGTGACATTTTGATAAGGCATAATGTGCATTCTTGGACTACTCTGCTGTAAGGGCATGTTCTATGTCACAGATCTAGAGGCACCACAGTCCGTTTGAAAGGTCTAACTTGTGAGGCAGCTTTTAGGGGTACGTTTCCGTTATCCCAAGGAAGTTTCAGATTCCACAACGCATCATGATACGTCAACGTATATCAAATCTACCCAATCGTATATCTAAGACCATAGAATTACATAAGAGCTAGCAGTAGCGAGGCCATACCTGCCACAGTCCAGTATTTAGCCTATATCGTCCCGATGCTACGTCGGGACAGACGTGTCGCGATTTTAGGAATCTTTCCCAATTTCTTTCAATTAATATATCGATGTTTTCTCATCGGACAAACCCAATACTGTATCAATACATGTCCTTTTGTCAGTTATTTCTTTGTTGCTCACCTTTATCTAGTTTATGTGTCCCGATTTTGTATTTTTTCAAACCCGAAAATTTCTCGTAATGCAAGGTCAAACTAGTAAAGCTTGATATAAAATGCTTCTTAATATTAAGCTAGAGGTCCAAGGGAATGTCCCGTTTTAGGCCATTTGGATACGGTAGGTATGGCTAGGTTTGCCAACCGTTTATCGAGTACACTCCGTAGGGTTCTCCCGGCCCAATACCCCTGTGTCAAATCAACATGTTGCGCCGGGGAGGCATAGAGTTTATGTCGGATGATAACTCGAATTGCTGACCGGCGTGTTATAAAGGGTTGCTAGATAGTAGAGTACTGTAAAGGTACTCCCCGCTGAATACTAGATTCTCACGGTAACTTTGGACAACTTATATAAAGGAAGAGCCACGCGTTCAAATACAGTTTCAAACCTTTATTTCTGATAAGCGTACAATAGATGAAGTGTTCCGTACAAATACCATACAGTGCTGGTGAGTGGTACCAAAGTGACAATAATAACGCCCCTCTGAGCGCCTACCTCTATACTCCAATCAGAGTCCGTGCCAACCACTGATCCGGCGCTGAGCCTAAGTCCTCCAGGCCTGCTGTAGTCCTTAGTCTGGTGGTCTGGCAGAGTGGCTGGGCCAGGTAGAGTAGTGGCTTCCGGTCTAGTAGAGTGTCCAGTGAGGTAGTCCAGGGGTATGCCTTTCAGAGGGGGCTCCAGGAGAGTGTGTCCCTACAGTGGCAGGGATCCCCTTTATACAGATCCTCTCCTCCTGGGAGGAGGGGGCCTGCATGATGTCATGGGCTATATTTAGCAGGTGATATCACCATCCAGTCTCCTGATTGGTCGACTGATGGGGAGGGGTTGTTTGTGCAGGCCAGAGAGGAAGAGGGGGAGTTGTGCACGGATTGCATCATCTCCCTGAGTGGGGAGGGGTGGTTTGTGGAGGTCTCTGATTGGCGGATGAGAGCCCCAGAGGGTGGGGTGGCAGGTGCATGGGGCGAAGCCCAAGCATACCCATGGTTGTACTCAGTCACTGTCCGGCAGCTGTACGGTTCACAACAGGTGGTGCTTATATACTACCTTACACTGACATGGTTATACATAGGTATATGAGAGGTTGTGTCTGCAAAAGTAGGGTTCTAGGCATGCTGTGTTTGGGACTGGTTGCAGTCCCGACACACTCGCCCCCGGTCAGTTTCAAAAATGGACACCAGATGGGTATTTTTGCCATGTTTTGTACCTGGGTGATCCACCCTTTTGCACACTTTGGAGACACAATTCCCTTACCATTGGTTACACAATAACATTTCTATGCGATATGACGCAATACTACAGATTAGATATAATGTGAGAACAGTATCATGATTGACCCTTTTGTTATAACAATCTTTTGGGCCTGTGCTTGATGAGAACCTTACACACTTGTTGATAACATGCTGTGTGTGACATAAAATTAAAAGTACTTGAAATCCTACTTAAACCTCTAAATCTATAGAGTAAATATAAAGTAAGATGCATGACTATCTTCTAAAGTAAAACTAAATAATATACTAAGATCTTTGTCAGATAATATAAATACTACGTGCTAGATATCCGGTACCTTCTAAAGTTAATCGAGCAATTATAGGTGACAAAAGTACCTGGACTATCCGTATAACTTGTTTGAATAGCTTTTACGTCTCTATAGCTTATCTAGGCGGCTCGATAGGTACCCATGCATGGTACATGTATCAGTGGGTGCCCTGGGCAGGTAATATTAGCAGACCTATCCGGTGAGAACATTGCGTCTTTTTGAGCTTCAATTTTGGTTATCATATCAGTTTTCAATGGTATATTTTGATAAATGAAATCGCAATGTCTCTCTATTCGGCCTTGTCTCTGAGCCATATTGCTGCTGCATATGTTAGGAGCAAGAGCTCTGGAAGCTGTTGCCCCTGGGCATGTAATGATATACCTTCCTGTACATGAATCTATCTCATTTCATTGAGTTCTATCTACCTCGAATTATCCATCAAAATAGCAAAAGCTTCTGTTAGATTTGTTATAATTGATACATGGACTTCAGAGTTATCAGTGAATACAATTGGTGAACCTATTTGATTTACAGTATACAGTTTGTAGACGCTTCATTTGGGGCCAAAGGAACCTTAATGGTTACAATGACATGGTCTGTTTGGACAGTGTAAATAGGTCGGCTTTGGCTGTAGTAGAAGAGTGGTTGCAAGTGTTTAACTGAGAGTTCATGAAGGTTTATATAGCCGATCCGCTTGATCTTAAAGATGCCCTCCATGAGCGTCTCAAGGGTTATAAGGTGTGGTGAGAGGCGTCCGTTGAGTAATTGGATAACGCCTGATTCAAAGTCTGTCACTCTTCAGTTAATGTTCTGTAGTAGGGAAGTATCCTTTTGTATGATTGCTATAAGTTCGGTATTGAGCCTTGCTAGTGTGTATAAGGCATGAAATCAAGTGTCATTGTTCATAGGTAGTTCCATAATGTCCTGAAGTTTTCCTGGACTTCTTTGTTGGCTTGAGAGTCATATGATGCTCCATTGACCAACTTCTGTAGTTTAGTTGTCCTCATGAAGGCGTTAATTGTTCTTGCGTTGGCGTTCTCGATGGTGGTGTTAGACCTCAGCTTCTGTGTAAGGTCGTTAAGGGCGTCCCTTCTTAGGATGTCGACGGTACCAGTGGTTAAATGGCACTCTCATGTTGCAGAGATGCCGAGTTGCAGTGCAGATGATGGTAGAGGTCTTCGCGTTGTTCGGGATGTTGTCTGGCGCGTGTTGATGTAACTGCCGCTGGCCTGTGCATTTTGTTTCGCACAAGTGGCGTGTCAACATCAACTCGCAGCTTCCTTCCCGGTTGTGGTGGTGGGGGTGGAGCAGTCCATGACAGACTGCGTAGAGGCATGGGTGGTGGTAGTGGTAGCGTCAACACAGGCAACATATCTCGGGTGTTGCAAGGTGGTGTGCTATGCGCGATGCGATGTGGTTGCTCGTGGTAGTTGTCTAGGAGGATAACCGCCTAGAATTTGTCACGTCTGATGCCCTCTTTGATTTCTTCCGTGGTGTGGCATCGTGCCTATTCTTCTTGTCGTGATGGTACGTGTCGGAGGTGTTGCTTTCTGTCTTGCGACTGTATGCGATGTGGACCGTTTTCTTCAGCGTAGTCCGGAAGATCGTCCAATTCCTCCTGCTGATAGGCTGGCCGGAGGACATGTTGCAATGTTACACCAAAATCAGGCAGTATGAACACAGTCTGTGTAGGAGAAGAAAGGAGGCACCAAGGGATTGCCACTTAATGCCGGTAACCACTGACCAATTAATGAGTTGCTTCTGTAAACAGCTGTTTGTGATGTCAGAGATAACAGGTGGTCTTCATGTGTGTGAGGTGGTGATGGGCTGAGCACGTGGAAGAGGTTAGTGGGGGGAGGGTTGGATGTGGAATGGGTTTTGGGTTTCTGCGATGAGGAATGTGGGTCATTTTTGGAGGAGGGTGTGGCGGAGCTCTTTGATCTAGCTGAGCTGGTTCTCGGTGATTACTTTGTAGGGCGGTCAGGGGCAGACGTCGGCACCCGCGATTCAATTAATCCTACCCCGGTTAATATATTATCATATGGTTTCCAATTGTTGGGCCTTTTAATGTGGCAGTGTGTGCCCCCAGAGTCACTTGTTGTGGGCTTTATCTTTGTGCCCGTTGATGAGTACATTGTCTGGTTATCAGAGCTGATCAGGAACTGATGTCCGTAATGTTACTCGCTACCCTTCATTGAGTCTTAGTTCGTTATAAGTTTAGTGTGCCTAACGGATAGGGCTTTTACGGCCGTAGTCCTCAGAACCTAGTAATTAGCAGGCGGGCATATTCTGGAGGGGGAACCTGCAATTTATGTGTTAACAATTGATGCCCATTTTGGCAGGGGGTTCATTCCTGTCTGCCTCCTAGTATTGACTGCTCAACCGACACTTAAGTCTGCTTTAAGCTGAGTCTTATGTCTAGCAGTGAGGTTGCTGCTGTAAGGGTAGTAATGTAAGTTGACTCGTGATTGAGGGGCGAATTCTTGGTGAGTTAATGGTGCTGTTTTGTCCTTTTAGGCAGCCAACTTTGACGGTGTTATGCTACCTTTTGATACCGAGTTAGATTTTCTGTAGATGGGTGTGACACAAAGATGTTTTTAAATTAAAACTCCTTATATAATCTGTGTCATTTCCCTTTGCTGGCTATAGCATCAGTTTGTTAATTTGAGTTTCTCTGTAGTTGAAATGGAGTCTTCATCGACCCAAGACACTGAGCCATCCGCCCAGTGGACTTTGTATTGCTTTTTGCCATTTCTTTTTCGAGATGTAATGACTCGCTTGATAGGGTAGTAGAGGTCCCCTGCATTATCCTTGAATCTGTCTTTATGGTCGACTTTAGGTGGTGTCGGATTGGTTGTGGCTTCATTTTGCCTTCTGTAGTATGGCCTTAGCCTGTTTACGTTTGTAAGGCGTTTCAATACACGGCCTGTGTTAAGGTCCTTGAGACGAACCAGGCAATCTGATACAATTTCTGTAATGACGTGGGGGGTTGAGTAAATGTATGAGAATTTACCCAGGGGTTTCGCCTTGTATTTGGGATCGTATATGACTACTTCTTGTCCCATCACGAAATTGTGAGGCCTTGCTTTGCTATCCAGTTTTGCCTTCATTTTGTCTGTGTATGATTTGTTGTGCTCATTAGCTATTTCTCTGACGATTGAGAGGCGTTGCTCAAGATCATGAAGGTAATCTGTAGCTGATAGGGGTAGGTTTTCGGCACTCTGGCGTTCACTATCAATGGGTAGCAGGTTTGGGGCATGGCCGTAAAGTAGGCGATATGGGCTGTCGCCAAGTCTGGATGTGACAGATGTTCTCACACTGTACAGAGCAAAAGGTAAGAGCTTGTGCCAGTTTTCACTGTTTGTGTCTACGTAACAGGATATTACTGACTGTAGCTGTTTCTGGATACGTTCGACCCGGCCATTTGCTTTTGCGTTTACGCCTGACGTGAATGTTTGTTTTATCCCAAGTCTTTTGTGTACCTCGTTTGTGAGTTTTGACAGGAGAGGAGTTGCATTATCGGAATGCACTGCTATTGGTGGGCCATACCTGGTGTAGACATGTGTAATCAATGCATCAACAATGTCAACACTCGTTTGGTCTTTCATTGGTATGGCTTCACAGAAGTTCGTGAGCATGCAAATAACCGTGAGTATGTACTCATGGCCTTCATTTGAAGGTTTGATTTTACCAATGACGTCAATCGCGATATGACTGAAGGGTCTTGGAGGTGTATCAAAGACCTGCATTGGATGGTTTGGGTGAGCCACCCTTTTCTTTCGCGTGCATATGTCACATGTTCTGACATATTCTGCGATCATCTTTGTCATGCCTCTCCACCAATATTTGGAATATATTTTGTCGTAAAGGACATTTCTGCCTACATGTGAGCCGAGTAGCACATTGTCATGTAGTAGTGCAACAACTTTCTGCTGCATGTTAGTGGGGATGACTGTCTTTCCTTCCATCTCGACATATTTTGAGCCCTTCTTTTTAAAAGATGGATAGAAAACCAAGATGTCTTTTTCTAGTGACATGTGGTCTGCATATGTCAAGGTGAGTTTCTCTCTAATGGGATCATTTGGCAGTATCTTATTTTTCAGAAATGAAATTATGTCTGAACAGAATTCGTCATCTGCTTGGCCTTTTGAGATAGTGAGTATATCCATGCTGTCTGGTATCTCTTGTATATCAGTTTGAGGTTGCACTTTAGTGCTTGTTTGATGTGTTTCATTGCTGTGCTTTTGAGTAGCATCACTGTCATTGTCAGTTGGGGCTTGTTGATTACTCACTGCCCTTGACCTTGTTACTGCAGTATTTTGTATGACTTGTCTAACTTGTGGAAACAACAAGTCTTTACCGAGTTCCGGACAGTCGTTGTCAGGCAAGGTAATGTCTGATTCTAACCTGGAGACATAGTCTGCGAGGTAATGGGTCTTACCTTCATGGTATTGGATGTCATATGAGAATGACTGCATGAAAAGTGCCCACCGTTTGAGTCTAGGACTAGGTGCTTTGTGTGGTGCCTCGAAGATATGGACCAATGGGGCATGATCTGTAATGATCGATATATGGTAACCTTCAATTGTTGGCTCAAAATGCTTGAGTGCAATGTATATTGCTAGTGCCTCTTTCTCTGATATAGAGTAGTTTTTCTGAGCCCCATTCATTTTGGCTGTGTGGAAAGCGATTGGGCGATACTTGTCGTCAATCTTATGACATAGGGCTGAGCCAACTGTGTCGTCACTGGCGTCTGTCAGTATATACAGCGGTTTGTCGTATTCAACATGAACAAGTATGGGTGGGCTCATTAGCAGTATTTTCAGTGCTTGAAAGCTGGTTTCCGCCTTTTCATCCCAATGAAAGCGTGCACCTTTCATGGTGAACTTGTTCAGGTGCTTTGTCATTTCGCTCATTTTGGGGATAAAAGCTGAATAGTACTGGATCAGGCCTAGAAATCTGCGGACACCTCTGACGTTGGTTGGTCTTGGGAAGTCCTGAATCTTATCTAGTAGTCTCTGTTGTGGTTTGATGCCATTTGGTGTGAGGACATGTCCGAGAAATTGGCATTCATCCACTGCGAAGTCACATTTCTTTGGGTTAAGTCTGAGACCTGTACTGGCTAGTCGTGTAATGACTGTCTCTACATCTTTGACATGTTGTTTATGTGAAGGAGAGAACACCAGGATGTCATCTAGATATGTTGCTGCGATAATAGGATCTAGTCCTCTCAGCACATGGTTAATAGCTCTATTGAAACTCCAGCCAGCGCCTGTTAGGCCAAAAGGCATGCGTCTGAACTGGTAGGTGTTGTTCTGAGTAGTGAAAGCAGTGTATTGTCTTGACTGCTCTTCCATTTCCACTTGCCAGTACCCGGAGATCATGTCCAGAGATGTGAATATAACTGGCTTTTGGCAAGCTACCAGATTGAATAGGTGTTCTCTTGTCCTGAGTTTTGTACCCGGGTTCTCCACCATGTGCGCCGGGGAGGCATAGAGTTTATGTCGGATGATAACTCGAATTGCTGACCGGCGTGTTATAAAGGGTTGCTAGATAGTAGAGTACTGTAAAGGTACTCCCCGCTGAATACTAGATTCTCACGGTAACTTTGGACAACTTATATAAAGGAAGAGCCACGCGTTCAAATACAGTTTCAAACCTTTATTTCTGATAAGCGTACAATAGATGAAGTGTTCCGTACAAATACCATACAGTGCTGGTGAGTGGTACCAAAGTGACAATAATAACGCCCCTCTGAGCGCCTACCTCTATACTCCAATCAGAGTCCGTGCCAACCGCTGATCCGGCGCTGAGCCTAAGTCCTCCAGGCCTGCTGTAGTCCTTAGTCTGGTGGTCTGGCAGAGTGGCTGGGCCAGGTAGAGTAGTGGCTTCCGGTCTAGTAGAGTGTCCAGTGAGGTAGTCCAGGGGTATGCCTTTCAGAGGGGGCTCCAGGAGAGTGTGTCCCTACAGTGGCAGGGATCCCCTTTATACAGATCCTCTCCTCCTGGGAGGAGGGGGCCTGCATGATGTCATGGGCTATATTTAGCAGGTGATATCACCATCCAGTCTCCTGATTGGTCGACTGATGGGGAGGGGTTGTTTGTGCAGGCCAGAGAGGAAGAGGGGGAGTTGTGCACGGATTGCATCATCTCCCTGAGTGGGGAGGGGTGGTTTGTGGAGGTCTCTGATTGGCGGATGAGAGCCCCAGAGGGTGGGGTGGCAGGTGCATGGGGCGAAGCCCAAGCATACCCATGGTTGTACTCAGTCACTGTCCGGCAGCTGTACGGTTCACAACAGGTGGTGCTTATATACTACCTTACACTGACATGGTTATACATAGGTATATGAGAGGTTGTGTCTGCAAAAGTAGGGTTCTAGGCATGCTGTGTTTGGGACTGGTTGCAGTCCCGACACAATGTTTTAGCGGGAAAGTCAACCAGGGGCTCACTTGTAGCGGCTCCCTGTATGTAACATGTCAACATCTCCCCCTGACTTCCCCCATTCTCATACCTACTTCACAGAGCGGACCAAATATACTGTGCATATTTAGGGTCCTAGACCCTTAAATCCCACATGGTGACAAATACCCTTTACAGACTGGCCTCAGAATGCGCATTGTGTCTGTATTGTACTGTCATTATGAGCGCATTTTGAGGCTAGTCTGTAAAGGGTATTAATGCTATATTGCACTATATGGCACTTGCTTTCAGCACCAGAAGTAAACGCAAGCAAACTGCCGCAAACTTGTTTGTGGTAGGGTGCCACAAGGTGGAATGTAGGTACTTGCGGCACTTGCTTGTGGCACTTGCCATTTTACATTGATTTTCTATTAATTGCTTGTGGCACCAGATACCAACATGTTGGTATCAAAACCATAAATTGCTTGGGGCACCCACAAAAAGCGACTGCAAGTGCAACTAACCGCAAAGTGGAATATGGCCTTTAGCTATTTCTTGAGGTTATATTCCACATAACGATTTTGATGCTGTGCACAAATTTTGTGTTTGTTTGATTTCCTCTAAGAATATGACACAAGGCCTTGCATCTTATATTATCATTCAAAAAAGAATTGTACGACCTTTCCAATGTCCATTGATGTATGACATATCTATATTTGACTTTTATTCACACTGCCGATTTTCAAAATCAGCACTAAATCGGTATGTGGAATACAGCTTTGAAAATCGACATGTGACATGAGGCTTAGTGAAATGCATGAGTAAAGAAAGTATACGGCACAACATAGCTTGTTTCTTAAATTCGACCTGTGACAAGGCATCATCTTAGAGGCGACATGTGGCATGGGGACTTAGATGATAGGTGACATGGCCTTTTCTTATTTACGACATGTGACATTGTGGACCCCCCATCAAGGGCCCCATATTTACCGACACCATTGAGAGTCGTTGAGTGCCCCTAGGGATGGCTGTTTAAAGCCGTGTTCCGGCATGAGCCGCTACCGATAGGCCTGTAGGAAACAGGATTATCACCTGGCTTTAGAGGGATGTGTGTTCTGTAAATAAAGGGACTGTCCATTAAATATGTACACACATGTATAAGGGTTTGGACTGTGCACACATGTATAAGGGTTTGTACTGGGATCTAGAAAACATGAAAAAAAACAAAAAAAAAACATACCTAGTTGATTGACGGCCCCAAACTTAATTATTTCAGTAAGGATAACTACTTGCCGAAGCAGGAAAAACATAGTTAGCGTCAGTTAATCAACTTGTTTGTACTTTTTCTGTAGTATGATGAGTTTGCACGGTTTCATAATATCTGCGAATTATGAGACACCATGCACAAATATATAAGTTTCCAAGAGTGTACTGCATGGACATAAAATTCATCGATTTCTTCAGCACACTTGGGCGCTTGAAATAGGGATTTCCTGATTGAAGAGTTTACATGACGACTCTAAGATTTAACCACTTCCCCATGTTGTTATAAGAAATAGCCATGTCACATAGCAGTGTCTATATTTTGAAACAAATTCACGATACTAGGGAGTTTCAGAGTTACCATAAACGTAACATATCTTTTTTCTAATCTTTCATAATATACTTCAAGAATATGTCCTTATAATTTGTATACTGGTGTATGGCTGTCTTGCAGCACCCTTTAACTTCGATCACCAAACATAACACGTATACCCTGATATATGATCAGGTAGATTGGAGATAGGCCTACATTGACGTATCGACCTGCCTTGTGGTATCTGAATCTATCTAATAGTATCATAAATCCGAAAGCAATGTAGACTGACCCAAACAATACTCATCGTATTAATATAAATATGAAGCCATGCTCAAAGATGAACCAAACAATAACTATGCGATGTTTCTCTTTTTTCCAGTCAGGGGAGTACGCTAGTCACGATAGAAGATGTCATCGAGAATATTTTCGTCGGGGAAGAGGTAGAACGTGCCAACGCCAGTGTAGAGTCGTGGTGGGTGGGTGAGTAGTCGACGTGTTCCTTCTACTATGATCCATCCATAATCAAGTTATTGCAACAGCGTGAGATTGAGGAGAACTTAGATTTGGGTCTCGCTGTTTGACCCAAATCCCCTCGCTGTTGCAAAAAGTCTATCATGTTTCACCATTTGAATTAATTTCCCAGTGCTCTGTCGCATAACGGGTCTCGCTGTTGTGAGGATTGGCACACCACTCTCGCAACAAGGATGTCCCTGTTGTGATGGTTCCCCCTGTTGATTTGCGGCTGTTCTGCTCAACAAATTTTAATTCTGTAAAAAGTTCTAGAAACTAGACATTTAGATCTAAAATCCCTGAAATTTTCAGCCCGGAAAAATGATTAGAAATGGGTGAAAATTGATGCCGAATTTCGCGTACAACAGCCAAACCCTTGCTGTTTCTCTCGCTGTTGCGAGCATTTGGTTATGCGACAAGGTACAGAGTCAAGAATTTCAGGAATATTAGAACTAGATCTATATTTGTCAAAACTGACCTTCGGTTGCATAATGGGCCTCACTGTTGCGATAAATGGTAAGCGGTGAACTCCTGTTGTACTGTTGCTGTTGTGATTGGTATTGTTGTGTGAATTACATTTTTCTATTTGTTCAACTTACATTCTATAAAGAAGAAAACAAAGACTACAACTGGATACATGTATTATGAAAAATCCAAATCAAATAAAAGCTTTAAAGGATCTAAAGGTAGCCATCGCTGATGTGTCTATGTTGAACATCGCATAACCAAACCCTCACAACAAGGACGTCCTTGCACAAGGACATCGCTGTTGTAATAGGTCCCGCTGTTGAATTGTGGCTGTTCTACAGGGTCGATTCTAATTCTGTAAACAGTTCTGAAAAATAGACATTTAGATCTAGAAGTCCTGAAATTTTCAGCCCCGGAAACATGATTAGAAGTGGTTGAAAATCGATGCTGAATTTTGGTAAAACAGCGAGGGTTTGACATTTCCCAAGAAAACCATCGCTGTTTTTATTATGTGACGGACCATTGCACGATACAACACTGAAACGAATCAATATGTTGCAAGCATGGACATCCCTGTTGCAATAGGTCCAACCTTTAAAGCATAGCTGTTCTATGGACCGATTTTAGTTCTGTAAACAGTTGTGAAAGTTATCTAAGTAGATAAAGTGTACATTCACATCTATTATTCGATACAGTTGTAACTTTACCTTTTGTAATGCAATATGAACAAATATTTGTCTCCTCGTCCCAAGCATGGAGATGCATATCATATTATGTCTATGTTTCGAACAATGTCCAGTAGGCCCTAAATTGTTTAAATTGTAATGAATTATCAATGACAATTGTAAGAATAAATAAACCTCTTTCACTCGTCTGATAATAAACATATCTTTTTCTCCTCATTTCAAGGAATGTCCATGAGGCCCAACACTCCCTTTATGAAATCCTCTATCTGCCCCTGCAGGCCCTATATATTGTTTATATTTGTAATGAATTGTGAATAATCTTTTATAGTAAATACAAACCTTTTCCTCCAGGGTTCAAGACGTCCGGTTCCGGTCCCGAGGCGACGTGGAGTGACGGTCGTCCGACGTCAGTGAACGTCGTCAACTGGGACGTGGGTCAGCCCCACCTCGACTCACAACCCCGCTGTGGGCATGCGTCAAGGAGGAACTTGTTCCCGTGGTCTGTGACCAGCTGTGACGACCGGAAGCCCGGCTTTGTCTGTCAGCGAGAGAAGTGTCTAACAGGTACGTATATGAGTGAGTGAGAGATGGAAGGTAAACGCTGTACCAACAGACAGGTCAGGGCGAAAACAAGTTAGGCCAAATTCTGACTTTTCAGACACGTGTTTTGACTTGGTCAGCTTTTGGTGATCGTATCTATGAGATTAGGGTGACAGGGTGGGCGAACAGCAAGGGATCAATATCTGCAAATCATTTTTTACTGTATCTTATCCCTTAGTGAACACAGACACCAACCAGGAATCGAACCCAATGAACCACTGGGCCTCGACCCCTAAATTCGACAGGGCGACATGGCTCTTTTTGGGCTTAGGGACATTGCTATTTCTTAAATTCGACAGGGCAACATGGCTGTTTCTTAAATTTGACAGGGCGACATGGCCTTTTCTTAAATTCGACAGGGCGACATGGTCGTTTTCTTAAATTCGACATGCGACATTGGGACCCCCCCCCCCAGTCAAGGGCCCCGACTTGGTCAGTGCTGGGTCCCCCCTTTTGTCAACTTTAACGATCAGAAGGGGCTACTGGGGGCCCATATTCTTCCAAGGAGAGAAGTGTCTCAGAGTTGGGTATAGAGGTTGATCATTGGGAATGTGTGATACTGCCTTGTCAAGTTAGCATGTGTCCTGTTCTAAGGGGCCGCCCATAAATGACGTCATGCAGGAGGGGGGTCCAGGTTCCATGACCAGGCATTATAAGGGAGGGATTCACTGGATGCATAACATCCTGTTTGGAAAAAAATAGAAATATCCAGAGAGAAGAGGGGAAAGGAGGGGTCAAATGTAAGAGGGAGATGGGGGACACATCAAGTAGGCTTGCCATATTTGTGGAACTCCACCACATAGTAAGATATTAGTACCAGATAGTCATGTTTTAAGTTTATACTGCCTGTTGTAACAGTTGGTTCATCCCTTCATCTGTTCTGTGTGATGGGGAGAATGACTGCTGGTTATTAATTATCTGTTCATATTGTTAATTATAAGTTCTTGTTTAAGGTAACGCTGCCTGTCGTAATTGTCGGTGCATCCCCACATCTGCTCTGTGTGACGGGGAGAATGACTGTTGGTTATTAATTATACATTCATGTTTTTAGGTAACGCTGCCTGTCGTAATGGTCGGTGCATCCCCACATCTGCTATGTGTGACGGGGAGAATGACTGTTGATTATTAATTATACGTTTATGTTCTAGGTAGCGCTGCCCGTCATAATGGTCAATGCGATCCTACATCTACTCTCTGTGATGGGGAGAATGACTGCTGGTTATTAATCATATGTTCATGTTTTAGGTAACGCTGCCTGTCGTTATGGTCGGTGCGTCCCTAAATCTACTCTCTGTGATGGGGAGAATGACTGCTGGTTATTAATCATGTATACGTTCATGTTTTAGGTAATGCTGCCTGTCGTAATGGTCGGTGTGTCCCTACATCTACTCTTTGTGATGGGGAGAATGACTGTTGGTTATTAATTATACATTCATGTTTTGAGGTAACACTGCCTGTCGTAATGGTCAATGCATCCCTACTTCCATTCTCTGTGACGGGGAGAATGACTGTTGGTTATTAATCATATAATCATGTTTTAGTTAACGCAGCCTGTCGTAATGGTCGGTGCATCCCTACATCTGCTCTGTGTTTTGAGGAGAATGACTGTTGGTTCTTAATTATACGTTCATGTTTTAGGTAACGCTGCCTGTCGTAATGGTCGGTGCGTCCCTGATTCTGCTCTTTGTGACGGGGAGAATGACTGCGGTGATGCTAGTGATGAGGCCAACTGTGGTAAGGATGACATTCATATATTTATTTTATTTCCTTCTTATTCTTTGACCCAAAGTTCCATGCACACCTTTCTGCATATAGGCCGTATTCCACATGCCAAAAGTACACACTGCGATACCGCACATCTCCATGGTAAAGTTCTATATCAGGAGTGCCTACTTTCACTGCAATATTGGCTGCCAAAAGTGGGATATCAGCTGCCAAAAGTGGGATATCAGCTGCCAAAAGTGGGATATCGGTAATGAGTACAAAATTGGCAAGAAACATTGACCATCATATTGGTCATTTTTTCTGTTGATACTTGCAATATTTTATCAGCAGTGCATCACCAGCACACTTTCGGTATGTGGAATGCGGCCTTCTGTCTAACAATTAGAGATCAGAAAACAATAATATTATATAGATAAAGTAAAACTTGCAGAAAAAAATTAAAAAGCTGCGCCTCAAAATTCTGAAATACTTACTGGTTTACATTGATTGAGCTATGTTTTTGAGCTAATCAGTCATAGAAGAATATTGTACTTAGTTAACATCTAAACTGAGAAAAGCTCCAGCGGTCACCTTTAATCTTTTGTGCAAAAGTAACTTTCCTCATTTTCTATAAAGAGATTCAATAGTCTGGTTTTAAAGACGAGCTCTTAGCTGTGGTGATTCACGAGTCACCACATCCTACTAACTTTTACAAATTTAAGACTTTAAAGTAAAATTCTAGCCACTGCAGAGGTGCCTCAATTCTTTACACTGGGCGACATATATCCGCCCACACACACACACACACCCACACACACACACACACACACACACACACCACACATACACACACACCACACATACACACACACACCACACACATACACATACACACACCATACACATACACATACACACACACACACCACACACACATACACTCACACACACTCACACACACACCATACACACCAAACACACCAAACACACACATTATGTTATTAAGCGTAACATTCATAAAAGAAGACTATCCTTAGTCAACATCACACACAGACACACATAGACACACTCACACTTTTTTTGGGAGTCCCTAGTTATATCACTATAGTATTGGAGCTATTGGTGGGGACTCCCTCAATCAGTCATGTCTTCAGTCATTGAATTCTCTTTGTTCTTAATGACCGGTTACACAATCTCATGTTCAGTAGTCAAAGAGTATTAGTAGTATTGTCCTCCAATTGTTAGATTCAGGTAGTGTGAGAAGCCAGAAGTAGGTTACATAACCACTACTTGAGCCAATCAACCCCTCACCCCTTCACTGTCACCTGCAGGTGGGCAGGTCTAGGTGGGTAGGTGATAGGTCACTCAGTACTAGGTAGTAGTAGCCCTTTCCTAAACCCCTCCCCCAACTGTGTGTGACAGCAGAGTAGTAGTGGTGGTCAGTGCTCATAGCCCATACAGCCTTCTGTTGGTGGGAGGGGTATGGTAAGAGGAGTGGATCCTGTTGGGTTAACTAGTAGGTGTAATACATGTGTTGCCTTGTTTAGCTTATTGAGGGACGACCATTGCTCATGCATGAGCGGAACTTTGTAGATAATTTACTTCTTGTTTTCCCTATCTCTGGATCCGGCCCTGACCAGTGATCCCCCTGTATAATCTGATAATCTCCATGCCTTATTCCTCCAGCCTCGGCGGGTTACTGCACTAAGACGGTGGAGTCTGACAGCGGGACCCTGGTGTTCCCGGCCACTGGTGACCAGAAGGACCCGGCCGAGTACTACTGCACCCTGTACCTCCAGGGCACGCCCGGAGGGAAGATCGTCACCACAGTAAGTACAACTTTTTCATTTATTTCGTCTTTTTTGGGAGTCCTAGTTATATCTACATAGTATAGTAGCTAATGGTGGGGACTCCCTCAATTAGTCATGTCTTTAGTCATTTGATTCTCTTTGTTCTTAATGACTGGTTACACAATCTCATGTTCAGCAGTTGAAGGGCATTGTCCTCCAATTGTTGTTAGAATCAGGCAGTATGAGAAGCTAGAAGTAGGTTACATAACCAATGCCTGAGCTAAATAGTCCTCACCCCTTCACATTAGGACCCCCACTGTCACCTGCAGGTGGGCAGTCCCAGGTTGGTGAGTGATAGGTCACTTAATACTAGGACCTAGTAGCAGCCCTTTCTTAAACCCCTCCCTGAGCTGTGTATGACAGCAGGAGTGGTGGTGGTGAGCACCTATAGCCCATATTACACATAGCCCTCTGGTATTAGGAGGGCCTTTAGTTACTGAGGGACAACCATCTCTCATACATGAGTGGAACTTTGTAGCTAATTTGCTTCTTGTTTATTTCTTTTATTTGGGGGTGGGGGGTGGGAGTTGTTTAATTCTTCATCCGCCACACATGATCTTCCAAAGGTTAGTTGAAACATAATACAATATTATGGTTACTATTATAAGATGAATTTTACCTGATTGATGAGCAATAAATAAGTTACAGATTCCTCAAAGCATAGTTCAGGGTCATGTGACCATACGTTTTTTTCAGTCAGTTTACATTTATTATCAGCGACAAATCAACTTTAATCAGTTTCTTAGATTTAAGCTTTGTGGTTGCCTGCTGTACATTGAATGCTGACATTTCCCATATTTGTATATCTCTTATCATTGGACTATGTAGATAAACCTATTAAACTTAATCTCCACAGAGTAATTTTAGGTCAGTGCAGTATCAATTTACCATAAATTGTACTCTATCTGTACATATAAAGGCTGTTCATACTTTTGAATTCCCTCCATCTCAGCATCAAAGGCTGAATCTTATATAAACCATAGAGATCATCCATATCAATATCATTATGTGCTCTCTTGTCTATATAGGACACTGCCTTCTCCAATAACTGGTACCAACTAGTCCTGAAAGGTATTCCCTCAAACCCCCATCGTCATCTGATAATATTCATGGGATTTCAGTCATATGAAAAACCATTAAATTTTAGAAATATACAATATTTTCATATCAAAGCTTTTCCTATACCTGCTGTTTTTACTAGTTCCCCAGCCTGGACCCCAAGGTGAACCGCATGAACATTTTCTGCGGCGGGGCTGAGCTGGAGACCACCACCTAAGCACACATCGCTTCATATAATAATAATTCATGTGTAGAAAATATCACACATCCACATTAAAAGTTTCTCATATTCATTTCAAATATTTTACCAGTTTAACAGCCTGGACCCGAAGGTGAACCATATTAACGTTTTCTGTGGCGGGGCTCAGCTGCAGAAGGCTATCTTGGTGGACATATCCATCATTTTTATACTAAATAACTTTAGGTCAGTGCAGTATCAATTTTGGCGGGGCCAAGCTGCAGACGGCCACCTCAGTGGACATTGCTTCATATAATAATAATTGAAATTTTCTCATATTTATTTTTAATTTTTTTACCAGTTCAACAGCCTGGAACCCAAGGTGAACTACATGAACGTGTTCTGCGGCGGGGCCAAGCTGGAGATGGCCACTTCAACAGACATCGTTTCATATAATAAAAATTCATATGTAGAAAATATCATACATCCACACTAAAAGTTTCTCATATTCCTTTTAATTATTTGACCAGTTCAACAGCCTGGACCCGAAGGTGAACCACATGAATGTGTTCTGCGGTGGGGCCCAGCTGGAGACGGCCACGTCCGTGGACCTGGTGTTCGGGAGTGACCTGCAGGCCTCCGGACGACCCCAGAGCTACCTGTGTGACGACCACCTGATGATCGTCCAGGTGGCCGGGAACAACCCGGGTGACAAGCAGCTCATCGACCTGTCCTGGCAGATGGGTAAGGCTCTGAATCAAGACTTTACTAGAGTTAGGGTTTACAGAAGGTTTTATAGGAGATCTTAACATTTTTTAGACATCTTTCTCCTCCCTCATTGTATTTCAACTATATGATTATGTATATCAGAGATGTTATGTAGTTATAAATATATGATAACCTCTCTGATATATACAGCAATATATATATATGTATATAATGCATATCACATCAATATCAATGTCGGGGAGTCGGGATGGCCAACGTCGTTGAGGCGTTGGTAACACTCATTGGCATTGGCACTTCATGGTGTAAGTTATCCAGACCCACAAGCCCTTTTCCTCAGTGTCCTATCCTGGTTCCAAACGAATAGTTTAAAGTCTGACTCCATTATAATAATCTGACTCCATTAGATCATTCTGACTCCAAAGAAGCATAGATCCAAAATAGCATAATATAAAATCTTGCAAACTCCCAGTCCAGGTAATTCCCATGAGTTAATCAACTCTAAAAAACAATTATGACTCCAATTCATAAACCTACTTCAAATATAATGGATCCAGAAGGTTGGAGATAATTTGGAATAAGTTGCCCTAAGCAATCTGAGGGTAAGATGTAAATACAGGAGGGGTAGGGGGATAGTCAGGGAATAGGGAAGGGAGAGGGACCCTGCCCCTCCTGGCTGGAATCACCAGGAGGTCAGAAGAATGGTCACACAACAAGTAAATACTGGGTACGAATGACCAACGATTTGGAGATGGCTCTACACTTTTATTCCCAAAATTATCAGTTTCATAATTGTCCGTTGACATTACCAAGGGGGCAGAAGTCCCACCAGGGGAAGGGTCATGCATGCACAGGTCATGGGGGCATACCGTAAACTCTCCAAAGGTTATCCAAGGCCAGCTGTACACTATTGTCCTGTACTGATTCTGGCTGCCAGTAACAATGTTTTTAGAATGTGTACGGTAAAGTTATCCAAGCTGGCATGTGTCGAGCATACCCGGTGTGTGATTGATCCACTATCTCTGCCCCAACGATGATATGAGAGTGTTATCACACAATGGTCAGTTGACGGTCCACGTGAAATATCTTCTAGGACCAATATGACTATACAAATTAAAATTAGTATGACTGGTATCATAATCATCAATTATACAACATGTAACAATAATGTAAAACAATTATCAATATTCTTTTATATATGTGACACACTTGATCACAGAATGTGGCCAAGCCAATTAGTATTATTTTTACAACGGGTTCAAGTCCCATGGAGTGCAGTATGGAAAAGGGACATTAGGATGACCCCTGCACAGAATTGTGCCCAAATGGTCCACAGGACTGCAGTGGAAGAACATTTAATACAAGTGAATTCAACCCGTATAAAAATCCCCCACCCAAAAATATGTATACAGACGATTTTGTTCCATTATGCTTACCGACCTGGGGTTAGAAATGAACATTTTAAGTTCTTCTCTGTTGTATCTGAATCATATTGGATTTTGTTTCATTACACTTACCCATCTATTGTTAGAAATTAACATTATAAGTTCTTTTTCTCTGCTAGCGCTGTATTTGAATCACATAATTGTATTGGACTTGCTCCATTACCCTTACCTACGTAGTGTTAGAAATTAATGTTATAATTCATGTGGGGTATTAATCGACAGAAACTTAATTAAAGCATTTGTCGTTTTGTTTTATCTGTTTAGCCCCATCTGATTTAAACAATGGAATAAAGAAGGTGACAGGAACCCGCACCCTGCTGACGTCTCCCTTCTATGCCTCGCCCCAACTGTACGGTAACCTGAATGCGCGCTGGCTGCTTCAGACCGATGAATACGACATAATAACACTACAGGTAGGCCTATATATCTCATTATATTAGTGGTACATTAGTTAACGTGTCTCTCCCCAACTGTATGGTAACCTGAATGCCCGCTGGCTGCTCCAGACGGACGAGAACCACATCATAACACTACAGGTAGACCTCTATATCTCATCATTATTAGTGGTACATTTATTGGGTTGTCTCGCCCCAACTGTACGGTAACCTGAACACCCGTTGGCTGCTTCAGACTGACACATACCACATCACAACATTACAGGTAGGCCTTTATGTCTCATTATTATTAGTGGTACATTAACTGGGTTGTCTCGCCCCAACTGTAGGGTAACCTGATCGCCCACTGGCTGCTTCAGACAGACGAGAACCACATCATAACACTACAGGTAGGGAATAGTGACTATATGTCTCATCATTATCAGTGGTACATTAATTTAGTTGTCTCGCCCCAACTGTATGGTAATCTTAATGCCCGCTGGCTGCTTCAGACTGACGAATACCGCATCATCACATTACAGGTAGGGAATAGTGGCCATGTGTCTCATTATCATTAGAGGTACATTTAGTTGTCTCACCCCAACTGTACGGTAACCTGAACGCCCGCTGGCTGCTTCAGACGGACAAGTACCACATCATAACTTAACAGTTAGGGAATAGTGGTCCTGTGTCTCATCATTATTAGTGGTACGTTAGTTAGGTTGTCTCGCCCCAACTGTACGGTAACCAGAACGCGCACTGGCTGCTCCAGACTGATGAGTACCACATCATAACACTACAGGTATGCGACAACCTTTGTGCCTTATCATTATGATTGGTATTGATTGCTCCACTATTATGCTCTCTGTCCTATTTGAAAATGTTTGGTATGATGTGTCTTTTAGTCTTCTATCCCTTATTGCTGGCTAACCTGTGCCTAACCTCTGGTTCCTCATGCATATATTGTATTCTTGAAACTGCATCAGTTGTTTGACCATTTAATCACCTTGAATATGGAAGGGTTTATGCTTGAAAGTCCTTCATAAGTCATAAGTCCTATAGATTTAGAGTCAGTCCTCTATAACCTTGTAAATGACTTTGTGGATGGAGGAGCTAGAGCCAGAGAGCGGTCAGGTTATCAATCTGTCAAAAAGCCAGTTCTCTATAACCTTGTAAATGAAATTGCAGATAGAACAGTCGATGCTTAAAAATGGTCGGGTTTTTAACTTGAAAGATGTTCAGTCCCGTATGATACTTTAAATGTCTTTGCAAATAGAAAAGTTGAAGATTATTATGACCTTTATAGTGTCTTTCCAGCTGGACGAGTTAGAGCTGGAAAGCGGTCAGGTGCTCAAACTGCATGACAGTCAGTTCTCTATAACCTTGTAAATGAACTTTCAGATGGACGAGTTGAAGCTTGTTATGACCTTCAGAATTTCTTTACAGAAGGAGCAGCTAATATAATAAGAAGGACCGCTGGGGGCATCCGAGGGTGTCTGTATGAACCAAAGGGGATCATCACGACCTGAGGGCAAAGCCCGAGTGACGTACAATCCCCATGTGTCATACATGCACCCGAGATCAACCCTGAAGGGCCTTCTTTATTTTATCACCCGAGCAATATTCAAAATATGTGAAAATTAGTGAAAACAAGGAGTCCACAGTGAGTGGTACGCACGGCATGACAATACGACCTGCACCCAATACGCACCGCTTGTCTGCCACACGGGTGATAAAGTCATATATGACCTTGTAACTAACCTTGCAGGTGGACGATTTTATGCTTGTCATGACCTTTATAATGTCCTTTCAGATGGAGGAGTTAAAGTTGGAGAGTGGTCAGGTGTTAAAGCTGTATGACGGTCAGTCGTGTGACGGCACCCCTCTGGCCTCCTACACCTCCCGGAGCAGGCTGGAGGCCCCCGGCACCCCGACCGTCGTAATCACCACCGGACACAAGGCCTACCTAGAGTTCAAGTCGGACAAGATCGTGAGGGGAGGAGTCTTCAAACTGAACCACAAGTCGGGTGAGTGAATAAGTATTAGAGTTAGATTCCCTGATGCTCTTCATTCAATTCTAAGGGTCATAGACGGATAGCAAAAACAGATTCAGGGTTCAAATCCCCACTGCATGACCCCTCTGGCCTCCTACACCTCCCGGAGCAGGCTGGAGGCCCCCGGCACCCCGACCGTCGTAATCACCACCGGACACAAGGCCTACCTAGAGTTCAAGTCGGACAAGATCGTGAGGGGAGGAGTCTTCAAACTGAACCACAAGTCGGGTGAGTGAATAAGTATTAGAGTTAGATTCCCTGATGCTCTTCATTCAATTCTAAGGGTCATAGACGGATAGCAAAAACAGATTCAGGGTTCAAATCCCCACTGCATGACCCTGTTATTCATATTTTCGATCCATTCCATCAGTTCAACTGTTCTTGCCATGAATATGACCATAACTGTTGGAATGGCATAAAGCTACCATTACTTACTCACTAACTTATAAGCCAGGTCTGTAAGGACGCTTTCCCACAAACAGATGCTATCCTACAAATAGTTGTCACTTTATGGGAAAGCATCACAACAAGATGCTAACCCACAAACAGCTGCTAAGTATTTGAGGGACAGTGTCTGTGGTAATATTGATGCTAAGTTGCAGCTGTTTGTGCACGAGTCCTTGATTTATGTTTCAGCTTAACCCATGTTAACTAACCCTTGTCTTTCCCTCCCATCCAGGTTGTGAGGTGATGATCACGTCGACTCACGGTGTGATCATGTCCCCTGGGTACGGCCGGCGCCCCTACCCCCCAGCCACCACCTGTAACTAACCCTTGTTATTGTCTCCCTCCAGGTTGTGAGGCGACGATCACGTCGACTCACGGTGTGATCATGTCCCCTGGGTACGGCCGGCGCCCCTACCCCCCAGCCACCACCTGTAACTAACCCTTGTTATTGTCTCCCTCCAGGTTGTGAGGCGACGATCACGGCGACTCACGGAGTGATCATGTCCCCTGGGTACGGCCGACGTCCCTACCCCCCAGCCACCACCTGTAACTAACCTTTGTTATTGTCTCCCTCCAGGTTGTGAGGCGACGATCACGTCGACTCACGGAGTGATCATGTCCCCTGGGTATGGCCGACGTCCCTACCCCCCGGCCATCACCTGCACCTGGGTGATCGAACCCCAGGTAGCTGACAGACTCGTCACCATCAAGTTTGACCCGGCCGCCTTCGACATCAACAGCAATGACACCCTGATGGTAAGTAGAGAGAGGTCAGCTCCACTGATGTAAGCATCACTGTGTTAAAGCTATTTTGGGGCTTGATTGGGGCTCCCCATGTTACATGTTGAATTCGCATGTAAAGACCAATGGCTCAGGCAGCCCCTTGCTGTTCATAGAAGGTGACAAATTGGGAGACCAGACTCGGTAGCTCAATTGGTAAAGTGCCTGCTCCAAATCTGGGAGGTCTTGGGATTTATCCTTCGGCCTGGTGTCAGTATAATGTGATTGGATGGGGTATTGTGTGGGCCTATGACATGATATCTCAGTGTGGCAGCACTTTAAAGAGGAAATTGTGTCCTACTGCTACAAATAGGCACCTCATCTCATAGATTCAGTCACAACCCATGTTGTATAAAACTAGCTGCAAAGCTTTACCTGTGCAGTCTGGCAAAAGAACCCTTAGGGGTTGGCAGAACATTAAACTAACCGAACAAACAAGCAAAAGGCCAATGGCTGTATTCATATTAGAATTATAAAGTAAGAAACTGTGCGTAATAGTCATTGCAAGTTATTGTAGAGGCAGAGAGTTTCTGTACTTTTCGTCAACAGCATTACATTGAATGTTAACAAGTTTATAATTCATCATTTTCATCACGCTGTGACTTTTCTTCAGAAAATCACCAGTGTCTGTAGTTCAAAAAGACTGACATAAATTTTTCGTTGTTACCAAAAAAGATGCATTTTTTTAAAACATTTTATTTAGACTGCAACAAAATCAATTCATATAATCTGTTCTCCCTCTTGTTCTTCGCGTTGTATTAAGTTTCACCAATGGTATAAAGTTTGATAGGTGAAGTATAGGATGGCTTTTTCTTTGAACAAGTGAAAGAGCCAGTTCACCCTATTATCACACATTTAATCTCCTGGTTCCTGTCCTATGCTTGGAGAGTGGATGCATGGGTTTTCTTGTGAGAGGAGATTTTAGTTACATTTAGTTACATGTAGATGTGTCCTATGGCCTTTGACAATTTTTACATTAGAATGGATTTTGTGTTGTTATATTTCTTTAGAAAAATACCTTAAATGTATTTTACATAATTCTCTTATAAGTTTATATGTATTTTGCTTGTATTCATGTTATTTGATTAAAATTTACAAGTTTCAGGATAGTTAAAACAATAATAACTTTGAGTTTTGGGCAACTCTAGTGGGAGAGTGGACCCTAGGTGAAAGTCAATTGCCTCTCATTTTCCTTTTACTTCCAAGTTAAAGACAAGTTTTTGACAAGGTCATCAGACATGTTTTTCAGCATGGCGGCCATGCTTTTATGATACACCAAGTGCACAAAAACAACTTCAATTTTTTTTTATTTTCATGAAATTTCTTTTTACTTCCAAGTTAATGACAAGTTATAGACAAAATCATCAGAAATGTTTTTCAGCATGGCGGCCGTGTTTTTGTGTGCCAAGTGCACAAAAAGAACTTCACAAATTTTTTTATTTTCATGAAATTTCTTTTTACTTCCAAGTTAATGACAAGTTATAGACAAGATCATCAGAAATGTTTTTCAGCATGGCGGCCGTGTTTTTATGATGTACAAAAAGAACTTCAATTTTTTTTATTTTCATGAAATTTCTTTTTACTTCCAAGTTAATGACAAGTTTTAGACAAGGTCATCAGACATGTTTGTCAGCATGGCAGCCATATTTTTATGATGCGCCAAGTGTGCAAAAACAACTTCAACATTTATTCTCAGGACTTTTCTTCTCACTTCCAAGTTTTAGAGAAGTTCATCAGACATGTTTTTAAGCATGGCGGCCATGTTTTTATGATACGCCAAGTGCACAAAAACAACTTCATAATTTTTTATTTTCATGAAATAACTTTTTACTTCCACGTTACTGTGATTATGATGAAATTGCATTTATAAAACTCTGTATTCTCTTACATTTGATATTCTCATGTAATATTAACATACCATTTTTACCAATTCTTCTTTAACGGCTACGACTTCTTTTATCAGAGAAACATGCATATATTTTATTTACAAATAATCATTGATATTTTAGTTTCTTTTTCATTAGCAAGCGAAGAATCTCGTTATTTTAATAACGATTTCAGTTTTATACGAGATTATACACGTGCACTTGTTTACAGCATATTATATTAGATTGGAACGACGCATAATGTATCTCGACTATATCATGAACAAACTCTTATTTACCGTGTTTTACTCTCATTCTGGATTAGGTTGGCAATGAGAACGTGACGACTAACTCCATCTCGGTGACGTTATTAGAGCCGATGACCGTGTACTTCAGGGTGGAGCCACGGGCCCACGGCAGGAACAGGGGCTTCAGGGCCGACTTCTCCATCGGTAAGTTGTTGTTGTTGTTGTTGTTGTTGTTTGGTTTTTGTTTTTTTTGTTTGGTTCTGTTTTGTTTTTGTTCTTCTCAAATTCTTGAGGTACTATACACTGTTAACATCGGGTGTAGGGTGGTGTAGAAGGCAACGTTTTATGTGCGATGTTCTAAAAATAATGATAATGTTTTATCTTTACTTTGATAGAAATCTAATGAGAAATGTGGTCATGAAGCTTTCCCTTCAGGTTACGATGTCATGAAAATTATATAATTAAATTTTTTTCATTTTTTTCGGTTGGAATGGGATGATAAATGTTACAGTGCCCCCTCAAACCCCTCAGACACATCTCATGGTGGGTCGGGAAGGTGTGAACTTAAATATTTCGTGCTGCTTAATTTAAGTCAAACTAACTTTACTGCACAAATTTTGCAGTATAATGTCAGCAATTTTGCATGTGCTATCAATTTATGTCATGACACAATGGTTTTAGCATTTAAATTGCATTTTCGAGAATTATGATGTAGGTAGGAAATGTGTGAAAATTGCTGTATGCGAAAATTTCTCATATTATAGAGAAGCACGGTCTCATGGGTTTAAGGTAGGACTGGTTATGGTTATGTTTTCTCCTTTTATATTGCAATGCAATGAAATGTAAATTGATAATGTGTCTTTCTATCAGGTTGTGGTAACGTAACGTCCAATGCCCGGGTGAACGGGTCGCAGCCGACGGCCTGGGAGGATACCTTGGACATGTACTGTGACGAGGACGAGTTCCTACCGGCTGTACGCCGAGGTATGGGATTATTATAGACTAAGTCATTGTATAGATGTTGTGCAGATGACATCACAAGTAGCCAGGATGAAATGGCCGCCATATTGGTGATCAGTGCATAATCACTGTTACTTAAAATTCTGAAGCATTTAAGTTTTATACTACAAATACTAGAAATATTCTCACGTAATGACATTATCATTCAAAATTAATACGTTTTCATTTTTTCCTTATCCATGTCATCTCGATTACCACGTGGTGATCGCCAAAAAATGATCACGTGACCAGGTCTGTACAAGGTCTATACCGCTGACAGGAGTTTGTCCCTGGGCGCGGCCATGTTGAAAAAGGGATGGCCCTGATAGGCTGAAAAGTGGCGCTTGACCCCCAACAGCTAGTGGCGCCAAAGGACTACGCATGCGCACACCTAAACTCCCGACCTCGGTATAGGCACATTGTCACATAACCAGATTTTGGTGATCATCACATGGTTATCACACCCGTGTGGCTATCAGAAATATCCATAATTCACCACTTGCACAGAGCTGGGGCGCCACCGTCGTTCACACCTCAGAACGAGGCGGAGTGCTGGGCTGGTGTTAAAGCCAGTCTAAATATATACTTGTTCAAGTGTGAAAATCAGCGCGAATACAACCTAACTTTGCAATATGGGCTGCATGCATGTTTCAGTGGTGGACAAATGATACAACTACGCAGGAAAACAGAAATTGCTGTTGTTCTTTTCTTAGAATTCAAGGATATAGTAGATGGGGTACTGGCTTCAAACTGTGCATGGCCGTTTTTCTCTTTAATCTAATGTAGCAATACCTGCTACGATTCATTTGGTATTCAATTACTTTGTCAAATTCTTTCAATAATGAGTTCAGTTACAATAACTCTACAGTTTCAGATCAGAAAAAATAATATCTTCATTTTTAAACATTTGTGAAAACAATTCCTGCCCTATTATCGTACATAGACTTAGCACTAAGCAGCTACACAGGGAGCAGTTGGCCTCGTTTTCAGGCAGGGGATTCCCTGGGATATACCAATATGGCGGATGCATGCAAGTAGTGAATTTATAGAAAATAAATGTTAATCATGATATATATGATTAGTTTCCTTGTGATAAAATAGACAAAGGTCTACCATACACCCGATAGAGTTGTGCATAATAATGCATTCAAATTCACCCTACCACGGATAGCCAATTTCCTGTCTTTTACCTGCAGGTTAGCCTTGATCAGGGAGCATTCTGGGTAATATGTCGACAACTCACATGGCTTTAGCATGGGAATTTTCATTAATCATGTCATTACCCCTAGTTTGACATGTGGAAAACCTAGAGATCATTATTTCTTAAATCTGTATCCATATACATTACACATTTTCCAAGTCGTTTTAAAATGTATTCATTATAGGTGGAAATATCACAATTATTAATTAATTTTCTATAGTTTTTCATGTAGTTTTGTCGACAAAATTGGCCAAAATTAGCCTGCAGGTGCTTAAAATACTATAAATCAGCTATCCGTGGTAGGGTGAATTGATCACCAACATGGCGGTCATCCCAAATTTGGAGATGTGATGTAATGTGCAAAATGTCTTATTGACATCAAAAATTAACTTACCATATCACCCTTGATATGACCCTGGCACCTAATTAGCTAGGACGTAAAGCAACCTATGATCAACCACTATCATACCATTATGCAATGACCTGTATATACAAAGATATGAAGTCTACTAATATTAAAAGGATATAATTGAGAAATAAAAAAGAGATTTTCATTGGATGATTAAAGTAATAAAGAAACTTTCAAGGTCAAACTGTTCATAAAGTATTCCTGCAGAGTGTTTCTTTGGATCTACCCTTATGGGTGATATCTTTTCAATGATAGATGGTTTACAATGTTCTTTCTTTACAGTCTTGTTACACCTGCAACAGCTCTTCATATACCCTAATTGTTTACATTATTTTTTTTAATAACCAAATGTTCTTTATCCCTGTTCCTGTTCCAGCTGTGAATGAGAGTGACGAGGTGGTGACGGTGACCTGTGAGAGGGGAGGCAGGTACGACCGGGACCTGAACCTCCTCAACTGTCAACGTAAGTCTTTTCACTCACACTTAACTATTAACGTTGTATACAATCCATTTAGATGATTTTTTTTAATTCAAGAACCACTACACAGTACATCGTGATCTTCCAGCAGTTACAATGGTGTGATGAATATAAACAGATGAAATATAGAAATATATACAGATGATATATATAATCATCGTTGGTAACCATTAGACCTTACCCACTACAATTGTTACTGCCATATGGGCTTAACCTTTTTAGATTATGGCTTTTATTAGCTACTAGATAAATCAATATCTGGCAGTACACTCCGCATATCACTTATACGTCATAATATACAATGAGTAAAGAGAGTTAAAAAAGGAATTGGCATGAAGGAAAGAATGATAGCAGGCACGGATCCAAAAACTTTCGAAGGGGGGGCGCCATATTAAAATGGATCCCAAGCAACCAATAACCAACCAAAAAACAAGTGTTATATTACTATCATGTTCATAACTATTTTTAGCCCATGACTTTTTTAATTCTAATGTTATTACCAATTTACTACCATGCTCATAACCAGTTTTTGGCCCTTGTCTTTTTAATTCTCACTGTTTTTACCAATTTATCCTTGACCAGGCCGTGTGTGCGGCGAGCCCACCCCGATCGACAACGGTTACGCGCTGAACACTACCTCGGTGGTGGTTGGGGGAGAGGCCTTATACAGTTGTTTCCCTGGTTTCACCATTAGCACCAATACCCCCGCCCTCTGCACCAAGGAGGGGTGGACCAGGCTGCCCAACTGTGGGGGTAAGTGTGACTGTTTCCCTAGTTAATGCTATATTCCACTTTACGGTAGTTGCTTACAGCACCATGGAAGGACGTAAGCAAACTGTCGCAAACCTGCTTGCGGTAGGATACTGCAAAGTGGAATATAGGTACTTGGGGCACCTGCTTGCAGCCTGGTATTTTACATTAGTTTTCGATGGAATGCTTGCAGTCAGAGATATCAACATCCTGGTATCAAAACCGCACATTGCTTGCGGCACCTAGAAATAACAACCATAAATGCAACCTACCGAAAGTGGAATATGGCTTTTACACCATTAGCACCAATTCTCCAGCCCTCTGTACCAGGGAGGGCTGGACCAGGCTGCCCAACTGTGGGGGTAAGTACAGTTATTAAAGCCCTAGTGCGTGAAGAATGAGTTGAAAATTGGCCTCGGAGGGCCATAAGGTTAATGATTACTGTATGTTCCTTATATGGGTGCCATCAGCATATATAAATATTCATTTTGATGCCTGCGGGAAAATTCACGCTTTTACATTGGAAGTTTCACCCTGATATTTACATTGCCATAAATTTCTTGATGCCATAAATGCCATAAATTTCCTTTTCTCTTATACATTTATTTCTATATTAATTAATACAACATCACCTATGTACAAACATAAATACGATGCATATCACAAAGTTTTGTCACATTCTTGTTACTCTCACATAGTTTTACATTGTGAACAGATTTTTGTTTACAAGTTCAGCAGTTAGGTACTTAATGTACTTCTGTTTGAATAGTTTCACTTGAATATTCTAAGGCATCATTTCCTTTAGCTGTATGCCCTGTATCAATCCTTTTCAAAATGCATCAAGATCATGTTAATTCATTCATATTATTTCCACATGTCACTCCACAGTTTCATTTTACTTTCCACTTGTACACCATCCCTTTCTTCCTGTATACAATCAAACATCCTTATTGTCTTAACAGAGGTGCTGTGCCCACCTTTGAGTGAGCCGGTTAACGGTAACATCAGTTACTCGAATGGTAACGGTACCAACACCGGTACACTGGCCGCCTTCGTCTGTGACCCCGGGTACCAGATCATAGGGGACGGGCTTATTGTCTGCAACATAAGTGGCCAGTGGTCCGGGCCAGCCCCAACCTGCAGGCGTAAGTAGAGTTCATCTTACATTTCTGCAGTCATATTCTTGGTATCCTTTGTTCCTATGTTGTTTCAATTATATTTAGCACAGTTTAATTCCAGACATATTTCTTGTTTTTTATTTGTTTCAATATCTCTTTAGATAATTTGTAGCTCAGCTTGATACAACTCCAGACATTATCGCATTTTTTTAACCTGTAATCTTTTGATAGTCAATATAGAAATAAAACAATTGAAAAAAGAGGTTAAACTGCACAAACAATGGTTTTGCCTTTATCTATGGTTCCTATTCGATGTTAATAGTGTGTATTTTACCTTCCTTCACCTTGATTTATTAGGATTATAGAATCCCATGTAACTCTACTTTACCATGTCAACAAACAAACATAATAACTGATTAGGCAAAAAAGTTATGAATGGGAAAGTAAAAAGCTACTTACTTTTGAAATGTGAAATTTACAAGGTGCTATAATATCAAATCAAGAAGTAGATCAGGATTTCACCTTCACCCGATAACTTTTGCAATGTGACTTTCAACTCTTACCCTGCAAATTCCTACACTTTTAACGCCAAACAATTTTTGCTTTTGGCGCGTCCTATAGTGGCTATTAGGGAGGTTAAGCATGCTAGACGCATCACATAATGCAAACGTAACTTATTTCTTATCTCGGATATTAACACTTGCTGCACAAATATTTCGCAAGAAGTTTTAAGTGAGACGTACCCAAAACGTACATATTCAATTTATAGATATTTTGAGTATGTGGACTTGTGCAGAATTACGAATTTTCAAGATATGTTGACGTATCGCGATGCGTTACAGTTGCTTAACCTCCCTATTGGTAAGGGTGCCCCCAAATACTGATCAGTGACATTGTGTTGAATGCTCCCTTGATGTGCCTGTTGCAGCCCTGCAGTGCCTGGTGCCCCACTTCAGCAGGGGGAACCTGTCAGACTCCTCTGGGACCCTACTGGAGGGGACCCGGGTGGACCTGGGGGTCAATGTGACCATCACCTGTGACCCGGGGTATGGCCTTAATGGGTCAGACCCTGAGGTCACCTGCCAACCTGACAGGACATTCGGACGAATCCCACGTTGTCGAGGTAAGTTATTAAAGATTGTTTTGGTTTTGAAAAGCACTATTTTTATTATGTGTAAGGGCTGAGGTGGGCTGGCTGCTACTCCCCTCTGCATGTCTCCCTGTGACAACAACAGGGTTATCAAAGGCTCCTAGTGGGCCACTGGCTGTTGTGTGTAGGGCCCTGCCTATAGGATCCTGCACATTTAAGAACACCTGCCTCGGTAAATGTGTAGGGGTATGGTCTCTATCTTCTCATAGATTTGTTCATTCCATAGATACGATCATCAATGACAGAATTGTCGAACCTTGTTCTCGTCGTGATATGACCTTAGACCAACCAATCTATTATTTTGAAATTTTACCCTCGGCCAATTTATCAGTTCAGATAAAGGAACTGGTCTTCTGGTCAGCCCAGCAGGAAGTGTTACATTATATGAAATTAATTCTTAAACACATATGGAATGAATTACAAAGTATATGAAAAAATGAGAGACATATGATAATATATAATGAAAACATATCAAATAATACAAAGGCAGTACAAAGTTGCACTACATGTATAAGTGAGAATTTCCTTTGTGTAGATAATTCAATAAAGTTGGAAGGTTTTAACCAGTTTAAATTTCTCAAAGGTATCAATATCCTCAAGCGCATTTGGTTGACCATTCCACAGTATAGCAGTAGAATAATCATATTGAATCTTTTACAGTATTTGCCTATTTCCTTTAATTTTAAATTGATAATTTCACTTGATTTGTGTCTGATTATTTTCCTCATTTGTAACAAAGTGTCAACTGAATTTCTTCTCATAAATATTCCACATATATATAGAAATACAATTTTGGGTAATAATTTCCTTTGTGTCATAACAACTGAGGAAAATAAAAATTGACATATTTAACAAGAATAATCATTATCTGTCAAACCGGTTCTGAAATTGGTTCAAAATTGGTCGAAAATTGCGTCGAGGAGTACCAGCATAATGGATGGGGTGACCAAAAGTGTAACTTAGATACAGAAAACAATAACATCAGTCTCTTTAACTACAGCTTCTACCTACAATAATATTATTATTAACCCACTTTTATCCTGTTTTAGACATCAATGAGTGTGACATGGCTAACGGAGGCTGTGACCAGAAGTGTAAGGACACAGAGGGCAGTTACGTCTGCCCCTGTAACTACCTACAATTGTTGACTGACTTTTATCCTGTTTTCAGACATCAATGAGTGTGACATGGCTAACGGAGGCTGTGACCAGAGGTGTAAGGACACAGAGGGCAGTTACGTCTGCCCCTGTAACTACCTACAATTGTTGACTGACTTTTATCCTGTTTTCAGACATCAATGAGTGTGACGTGGCTAACGGAGTCTGTGACCAGAGGTGTAAGGACACGGAAGGCAGTTACGTCTGCCCCTGTAACTACCTACAATTGTTGACTGACTTTTATCCTGTTTTCAGACATCAATGAGTGTGACATGGCTAACAGAGGCTGTGACCAGAAGTGTAAGGACACAGAGGGCAGTTACGTCTGCCCCTGTAACTACCTACAATTGTTGACTGACTTTTATCCTGTTTTCAGACATCAATGAGTGTGACGTGGCTAACGGAGGCTGTGACCAGAGGTGTAAGGACACGGAGGGCAGTTACGTCTGCCCCTGTAACTACCTACAATTGTTGACTGACTTTTATCCTGTTTTCAGACATCAATGAGTGTGACATGGCTAACGGAGGCTGTTACCAGAGGTGTAAGGACACAGAGGGCAGTTATGTCTGCCCCTGTAACTACCTACAATTGTTGACTGACTTTTATCCTGCTTTCAGACATCAATGAGTGTGACGTGGCTAACGGAGGCTGTGACCAGAAGTGTAAGGACACAGAGGGCAGTTACGTCTGCCCCTGTAACTACCTACAATTGTTGACTGACTTTTATCCTGTTTTCAGACATCCATGAGTGTGACATGGCTAACGGAGGCTGTGACCAGAAGTGTAAGGACACGGAGGGCAGTTATGTCTGCCCCTGTAACTACCTACAATTGTTAACCCACTTTTATCCCATTTTAGACATCGATGAGTGTGACGTGGCTAACGGGGGCTGTGACCAGAGGTGTAAGGACACGGAGGGTAGTTACATCTGCTTCTGTAACTACCTACAATTGTTAACCCACTTTTATCCTGTTTTAGACATCGATGAGTGTGACGTGGCTAACGGGGGCTGTGACCAGAGGTGTAAGGACACAGAGGGCAGTTACATCTGCTCCTGTAACTATGGCTTTGACCTGTCACCAGATAGACACACCTGCACAGGTAATGTCAAAGAATCATTTACAGAGTTATTCAAATCAACTTTGTTTACAATATGGCACCTTCTTCTTTACCATTCAAATGCAAACTTAATGTGTAGGTGTCTAGTGTGGTTTAAAATACCAGGCCTAAAATTTTTACTGAGATTCTCCTTAATTGCTCACTCTTTTCAAAACTTTATAAAGTTTCCCTGATGAAAATAAGAAATATTCGTAGCAACATAGGTCCTTATAAAACAGGCAACAGTGAACCTATATTCCAATCAAAAAAGGCATGCAATTTTAAAGAGTACACTTTTAGCGCTTTTGAAAAAAAAGAACCGGAGAATTACACATCTTAGATAAATTTGTGAATAAAATTACCATATTGTGAATAAAATTGTCTCAGGTTGTGTACCAGGTCATGTTCTTGTTCCTTACAGCCCAGGACTTGTGCAGTATGCTGACCCCCTGTGAGGGGCAGTGTACTAATGGTAACGGGACCTACACCTGTGACTGTCCCGTCCCCGGCAAACAGCTCTACGCCTCGGTCGGCCTCAACGGGTTCCCGCCCGTCGGTAACGAGACCGGTCTGGAGCCCTGGCACCTGCCTGCTGTCAACCACTCCTGTGTCGGTGAGTAGTAAAATAATATATATTCAGTATGATACGGCTTGGTGGGCCTCAACGGGTTAGTGCCCGTCGGTAACGAGACTGGCCTCAAGCCCTGGGACCTGCCTGCTGTCAACCACTCCTGTGTCAGTGAGTAGTAAAATATTATATATTCAGTATAATACGGCTCGGTCGTACTGAATGGGTTCCTGCCTGCCGGTAACCAGACCGGCCTAGAACCCTGGCACCTGCCTGCAGTCAACCACTCCTGTGTGGGTGAGTGGTCAAACAGTATTTCAGTATTTCAACTTAAAGGCCATATTGCAGTCAGCTTAAAGGTCATATTGCAATAAGGTATTGTCAAATATCACATAAAATGTCAATTAGATTTGATATTTGATATTTTCATTTTTTCAAAAAAATATGTCTAAGATGCCACATTACGGTTTCTTAAACATTGATGACTTGGTGACATAGTGCACAACAAGTGGTATAAAAATTTGTCACTTTGCTTGTGGGTAGCCGAGGTTCAACTCCCAGCTGGGGTGCCTCACCACTCTGTGTTCTCCCAGTGGCAATCATTGGGTTATCAAAGGTCTGTAGTAGATCACCGGCTGTTGGATGTAGTGCCCTGCCTATGGGATACTGCATATAAAAGAAGACCTGCCATGTGTAGTAGTTTGGTCTTTATCTTCTCATAGCTTCGTTCATTTCATAGATATGATCAATAAAGACAGAATTGTCAAACCATGTTCTCACTGTGATATGACCTTAGATGTTGCTATGGTGTTAAACCCCAATAACCAATTAACCAATGAAACTAACTCTTATTCATCAAACTCTTCAAATATTTCATTGACCCCTTGCAGCTACGACCTGCTCACCCCTGAACCTGACCATCCCGGGCGGTGAGCTCGTAACGCGGCACGGCGAGTACTTCTACTACGACCAGGAGGTGACCTACCGCTGTGACCTCGGCTTTGTCATCGAACAACACCCCATAGTCATCCAGGAGAGGTCTCTCACATGTCAGGGCAACGGCTCCTGGACCGAACAAGTGCCTGAATGCATGGGTAAGCGCCTTTTACATTTTCAAAGTAGTTCTATCAATAGTATTGTACCCTTATGGAAATTATACAAAATGCAACTAGTCATGGGATTGAAATTCTTTATGGAATAATTGAGATTAATGGAAACAATCTTCTTCATGACATACCTGAGAATTGGTCCGAGAAATTAAGTGGTTTCAAGGTGCCTCATCTAATTAATCTATAATCACCCAAAGTGAAGTGTTATACAAAACAAAGATATAAGCAATTTGTTTTAGATAGAAAGGTATTGCATCCAATTACCATCAAATTACCTTGAACCTGAACATGAGTTCATTGGTGTCTTAATTCTTGTTGCAATTGTTACAAAAGACAAATTATGTATGAATAGAATATGAATTTACTTTGAATACCACAGTAATATCATAACACACAACAATAAGGGGTTACACAACCTAAAACACAATCAAAACCAATGTACTGATAGTGGTGAATATTCCTATTTCAGTGGCCATGTGTGAGCCTTTTGACACCAGTCCCAATGCCTACCTCAGTTCAAACGCCTCACTTAATGTGACCTATGGGGAGCAGGTAGTGTACGACTGTAACGTGCCCGGTCGTGACCCGGCCAGCTTCACCCAGACGTGTGTGTATGACTACACCGACAACACCTACAAGATGTTGGGAGACCTCATCGAGTGTACTGGTAAGTGTACTATCTATTGCTTTGAATAAGAACCATGCATGTGGCTTTGATATGAGTTAGATAGAGCCTATTGCACCCTGAATCTATACATCTAACTTAAGACTGATTAAAGGTATCAAACCTTGATTACAGAAAATACTAACAGTTCTCAAATAAAGTTACAGCATTAATTTTGATAAATATTAAGCAACTGAATTATTTGAACATTGAGGTCTAATGTTTAAAGAAGGAAAGTGCCTCTAGATAGAGACTTTTCCACTTTATCAGAAAACCATTTATGACTTTGTTCTGTTGACATTTGATCAATCAAAATATCATAATATTTTCTGATTTCAACTTTCAGAAATTGACTGTGGAATTCCTGATGTTGGTGAGGATAAACTTGTAGGCATCAATGCCACCTGTCTGCCTACAGCTGGCAACACTAAGTTTGGCAGCTCTTTTGAGTTTCTGTGTGATACAAACTCCACCTTGGTGGGCAACAGCACAGCTGGCAACACAACAGTCGAGTGTTTGGCCAATGGCCGCTGGGCGCTCGGCAGTATTAGATGTCTTGGTATGTATATTTAAATGTACTTCTTTCATCATGGTTAAAAGCTCATTAAATTCCTTCTATTTCATCTTTTATATCTTTATTGTTCCATTTTGAAGAGCTTTTGAATAACTTTCCAAAACATAAGTGCAATCAGAAAAGTGTTTTAAAGGAATTTCATCCAACAGAATGGGAATTATTCATTAGTGTGGTGCACCATTAATTTGGTACCTGGTTGTGATAAAGGTTTCAATGTCACAGTATAGTGAAATAGACCTCCTCATGGAACCTTTTGATAAATATTCTTATCTTGGTTATTGTAGAGAATAAATAATGAAAAAGATAATTTCTTCAAAGAAATTGTATACACAATTGTTAAAGTGCATTAGTTAGATTTCAGTCTTTACACATTGCGACTAAACATTCAAACATGTGATATCACTCACATGTCGAGAGGGGTGGGTAATATTTCCAACAAAATGTACTCTCCAAAAGCTAGCTGCAACTGAACTTGTGAAAAGGAAGAGATGTATACCCTCCCATTATCATGTTCAAAAATGCATTCATTTCCTGAAAAACATTACATCAAACATTGAAATTCTTTCCTCAGCCCGCAGTTGCCCAGACCCGGGCTACCCCGCAGGTGGTCGTCAGGTGGATGTGATATCGTACGAAGCCAACCAGTTCGTAAAGTTCAGGTGTGACCAGCCTGGTTACTACCCCGAACCTGCTGTTATACAATGCTTGTTCACTGACAGTGGTAATGTCAACTGGAATGACACCTCAACTCCTGTCTGCAAAGGTGAGGCACTCCTTTGTTTATAGAACTTATTTCAAAGGTCTTGTTTTATAAACAATAATTCAACTAGTATTTGTCTATGTACTAGGCTTATCGTTCCCTCATCACTCCCACTGAACTACAAGGTTGAACATTCTGTCATACCAAATACATGTGTGTTATCAGAAATATGTGTGTGTTCTCAAAGTATGCCTCTGCATTAATAGAAGTACACGAAATTCTATGACAGTCTTCTCACAGATTTCATAACCATCATTTCTATTAACATAACCCTTGCTGCTGATAAAGACATAATAATAGTCAAATAACCAATAATCAACCATAATTGTGAATAAACTGTATTAATCTTATCATTGCAAGTTGAATGTACGTGCCACAAGGTTCAGAATTAGCATACATATTGTAACCAAATAACCATCCAGCCAGCATTCATGATGACTAGAATTAATCTTTGAATTTCGAATTGACTATACATACCACAAATATGCAAATGGAAGGAAAAGTTCAGAATTAACATAATGTATATAAGCAAATATCCATCCAGCCAACAATCATAAATTGAGTTCATCTTTTAATTACAAGTTGACTGTACATGCTAGATATAATTAAGGAAAATTTCAGAATCAACATGATATATATTTCTGTTTGCAGATGGGGAAGCTCCAGTGTTCCCAGACTGTGCTGGAGGAACCCGGATGATCATGATTGAAGCTGCCCAGTCACCCGTGGATGTTGCTGCTGCCCAAACTGCCACCGACAACACCGGGGTAGTGGAGGTCACATCGGATGGCAACATCGAAGCCGCAGTCTTCACCAACACCAACATCACCTGGACAGCCTCAGACTTTGAGGGCAACAATGCCACCTGTGTCTGGATGGTGATGGTACAAGGTATGTACAATGATGGCCATTGGAAAATATTACAAAGTTTGGTACATTTTATTGTGAACATGACAAAGGTGATATCTACCACCTGTGTAATCCCTTGCAAATATTTACACAGCCTGTTTTACTGTTTTTGAACATTCCTGCAGGTAGGACCATCATGAGATCACAAAAATGTATACTATATCTTTGATCTGCATCTATATTTACAATCCCATAGTATGTTCTAGTGCAGATATCTAGCATACCAACAGAATCTTCCATACATACATTTTTCAGAATGAACACTACATTAGCCATATTATCTCTTATTATCATACGAGAGATAATCTGGTGTCATATATTTGTTTATCATTTGGTATGCTGGTCAAACACCAGGGAAATGCAGTTAAAATGCCAATCAAGCTGAAGACTATACCTCACCCCCAATCCTTTAGTTTATAAAATTTGAACTTTATCTAACTATGTTGCCCTTCATTTAACAGATTTTGCCCCAGTGACCTTGGAATGCCCTTCAGTGGTGAACTACACAATGTTTAACTACACCGACATGTCAGTCATTGATGTCGCCGCTCTACTGAACATCAACATAAGTTACCCGGATGCCCGGGTGACATTCTCTCACACCCACATTCAGCTGAACGAGTCACTCGCCAACTCTGGGGTGGCCATCGACATCTCAGCCGAGGACAGGTACAACAACACAGCAAGCTGCAGGAGCATCATCAACCTAGAAGGTAAGAGTTCTCCATGTCTTATTTGACTAACAAGTTATTTTGTAAGTTGACATGCGTCTTTTTTGAATACCGTGCTACTTTATATGCTGAGAGGTTAAAGAAGAATCAAGCTTACTTTGTAAATAAACTCTTATATAAATACATGTTGGAATATAGCTATCATCAACTTAGAAGTATCAAGTTATTTTGCAAGTCTGCCTTTTGATTTTTGTGCTACTTTACATGCTGAAGGATAAAAGTATATTTGAGCTTATCATATAAATATATGCTGAAATCAATCTTCTATGTGTTGAAATTTAATTAAGAAATATTATGCTACATTTGGTTGAGAATACATACACTATTCATACTAATGGTGGTATAAGATATTTGAATTAATAACAAACATACATATAACTTTCTTTATTGGTCATACTTTTCCTTGTTTAAAATGCAATTTTCCACCAATAATTCTACCACAATATCTGTCTTCTCCACCCTCACACATACTTCCTCATTATCTTTCAGTGCCAAGCTGTGGACCCTGGGCCCTGGTTGGCCCAAAGAATGGCCAACCAAACTGCACCTTCTCAGCCAACGTTAACGGGTCCGGTAACGCGGGTTACGTGTGCCACCCGTACTGTGACGCGGGCTACGTGTTCCATGTCGGGATCGAGGCGGAGACCTACATGTGTCAGGAAGGAGGCAGCTTCTCACCCACACCCTCAGTACCCAGCTGTATAGGTGAGGAAGCCAAAGGGTAGCCATTGGGCAACAGTTTAATTTATTTTTTTCTGAGTAGTAGATGGTAATAGAAGAAATGTAATTAGAAAAATGAAAATATTGTTTTTTGGGAAAAGTCTTTTTAAGTCAAGTATAAAAGAGAATTAGTCAAGATTAAAATCAAGTTAGCCACTTAATAGGATTTTTTTGTATTAATTAGAGAAGTCCAATGAATGGATGTATTATATGTGGCCTCTCATAGACTTCTATTATTGACGTAAAAGTGTATGTGTTAGAATTTGTTATCCTGGCAAGAAAGGGCTGTACAGTACAATATTTTTTTCATTGGTTATTAGCTTTGTTGCAAAAACAGATGTATTTTACTTTTTGTTAAGAACAACCTGTTTCTGTCTTTCAATCTGCATCTGGAAAGCTAAAACAGTAAATATTCTTTTTAGCTATGTCCTATCTTTATCTGAGCAGTAAGAAAATTATTTACTTTATACCTGTTGTAACCTTTTCCTCTGTAGTTCCTGAGCTGGCGACCTTTTCGCGGGTGATGTCGCTGACCTACTCCCACAACCTGCGGTCAGCCTGCCTGCCGCAGATCACCTCCCGCCTCACCACCATCCTCAACGACGACCTCATCAACGCCGCCTCGGGCTACCTCGACACCTGCACCAGTAGGTTATCTGTGACTATTCTCCCTACCACAGATAGCCAACTTCTTGACTTTTACCTGCAGGTTAGCCTTGACCAGGGTGCATGCTGTGTACTATGTCGACACACCATAGGGCTTTATCATAGAAACTTTCTTTAATTATGTCATCATTTGTGATTAAACATGGGGAGAAACTTATGGTCATTATTTTTCAATTAGCATACATGTATTTAATATTTTCTATGTGGTTAGAAAATTCTATCATTATCTTAGGATATATAACAACTATTTGTTTATTTTCTATAGGTTTTGATGTGTTTATGTTGATATAATTAGTCCAAATTAGCCTGCAGGTGCATAACATACTGTAATTCACCTATCTGTGGTAGGGAGAATTCTCCCCGCCACGGATAGCTGTTTTAATGTATTTTAGGCAAACTGCAGGTTAATTTGGACTATTTTTGTCGACAAAAACAGATGAAAATCTATAGAAAATGTGCAGATATTTCCTATATTTATACATGTAATGAATGAATTATCAAACCAACTTGAAAATGTACATGCGAAATGAGAAATAATCTTGAATAGTTTTCCATAATGTATAACCAGAAATAACTGCATGATTAGTGAAAATTTTTATACTTAAGCACTGAGGTTTGTCGACATATTTCCCAGCATGCACCTTGATCTAGGCTAGTCTGCAGGTAAAACAAATGAAAAATGCTATCCGTGGTAGGGAGAATGAGCTCACGATGGGCCTGAGGTCTTGACACTTGCTGATCACTGTTATTGCCAGACAATTGGTCACCTGCCTCATTGGCTGTCTGGAAGTAGGGGTCAGTGGCACCATGCCTGTGGGAAGGGGCCATGTACCCTGATTGACAAGTACCCACTGGGTACTTGAATACCTGTAAAAGTAAGTTGGGACTGTTGGTTATATGTATAGGCTGCCATCCACTAGTCAACCTAACACAACACCCAGGGATTAGGGTCATATGGCAGTGCTGATCAAAGCATAATGAATTACAAAAATACTTTCTTGTCAAGAATACTGAATTGATTTTATTGAATATTTGTTGCAAATATTGGTTAGAAATATCGAGGGCTGTGCCCCCCACCCCCCACTTTTTTTGTTCTATTCCTTTCTTTTCTTTTTTTCTATTTTTCAATTTTCTTATCAATTGCTCCATGTATATCATTATTTATAAAATATAAATTTGTATTCATCTCTCCATTACAGCTGTATATCCCACATTAAACTTCACATACACAGGAAGTGTGGAGGTGACTGCCCTATCCTCACTTTCGGTAAGTTGTTTGATCATAATATATGGTGTAATAACTTCTGGTTAGAATGTATTGATGGAAATGATAATTGATTGTATTATTTTTTCGTTTCCTTGAATGAGTATTGATTTCATAACACTGATCAGTATAAAACTAGATGAGTGGAATTGAATATAGTCAGAGACCTTGCATGTAAATAACAGTATATATTGAGACTGGAAAGCTTGAGGGAAACCTGTTATGCACTACAGGCCTGACACCTTGGCTGTGGTTGTATTGAATTTGGGTTGACCATTATGACCATTGTAAAAGTGTATTAATGGTGTCCACTAAACTATTCCCAAATAAATTGCATATGGTCAGACTCTGGTCTGGGTTGACTAGTTGAGTTCCAACCAGCCACTAGGGAAATGGTCCCATAGGGTCACAGAGAAGCTATCCAGTCTTGACATATACTATATACATACAAGGTCTCTCATATAGTAAAAGAAATTGTCACATGAACAGAACTGTCGTTGGGAACCGGGTGATACTCATCGCACCACCCTACCTCCCAATGGTTCCACCTTGGTATTAGTAATTTCAAACATGCGAATTGATATTTTAAGCATCTTTACATATAATAATGTTTTTTCTCATTTTTATGAGCAATAAATATCAACGTTGCCCTTGGTTTTCAGGACATAACATTTGGCGCAGGCAAATGTAATTTAATATGAGATAATAATACATATATATTTCTTGACCTGTCATTCTCCAGCTTGAGGCCCAGTTCACCATCTCGCTGACCATCGGTGAGCTGTACGCCCAGCCGCAGCAGGACTGTGGGAACAGGATCACCGAGGACTTCGGCTACATGGACAACCAGTTCGCCGTGAAGCTGTCCAAGACACACCTCACCACCATCACAGGTAGGTCGTTTGTTACTGTTCATAGACAGCTGATGGTTTTATATAAAAGGGTGTAATGATAATGGAATTGCTAGGACATTTTTGTTGTGGGGGTCATGTTGCGTCATGCGGCTCTTGACCACCCTCTAGAAATGGCATAATTTTAAGCGGACCCCCCCTAAATCACAGAAATAGTATAAAAAAAGAATAAATTCTTTTTGTCTAGAAACATGACTATCCCTTAGACATTTTTTTGACTTTTACTGAAAATAAAAAATACAGCCTTCAATATCCCAACCTAACCTAAAATTGTCTCTGAAATTACTGAAATTGAAAATTTCGCTACATGATGCAAAATTTCGCTACCCCTGCTGCATGACGTCATTTATGGACAGCCCTGGTAATGTATAAGTTATAGAGGTTTTAAAGGAGCACTGCAACAAAGGGATAAGTTGTAATTTGAATTATTCTAATTGTTGTTGTGCACTGGGTGTGTCATTGGGCTATTAGTAGAGAGGGGTGGGTATGAGGGTGTGGAAGTGTGCTCACCTGTGACCACCTGTGCCCCCACCAGATTCTTCTACGAGGGATGTGACTTGGGTATTGGTTGTTCCTGATTAGATGAATGTGCCAGTGATTGATGTCTGAGTACCAGTCATACAAGAAACACTTCACATGGGTCCTATATATAGAGTTATGTAAAGTTTGAGTGACCGGAAAGCCAAGGTTGGCCTGAAAACAACATTGATTTGATGTTTCTAATAATGTATTCATGTATTCATATCCGGGAAATCCTTAAAGTACAAAATAATGTTCAAACTATTTTAACTAATAAGCATTTGGTTTATTATTACTAAATTATGGAATATATCTTCATTTCAAATTGATTTTTATTCCAAATCAATAAGAGCAAAGAAAGAAACAGAAATTCAAATATCCTTTGGCCTTGAGTGACCTCTGACCCCTCTGACTCCTCTGACCACTCTTACTACTGCCACCACTGACCAATCAGGCCGCAATACCACTGCCCCAGGCAGCAGAGTGGGGGCTGGTGCTGGATTGGGGGAGAGAGGAGAGGGCATGTCAACAACCATTACTATTTTGTAGGGATAATAAAATGTGGTGAAGAACATCTAACTCAACGACGGCTTGTTGTAGACTTTGAAATTTATTATAGACATTCAAAGTTGGTCAATTAACATGTTTCGGATAGTTACATCCTTCATCAGAATTCTTTTGTAGGGAATATTTTGTAGGGAGTAGGGACCTAGTCCTTCCATGACCTTCTTTGTACACTTATTTATACAAAATTTAAATATAAGTTTGATCTCATTATTGCCAGAAAATTGCCCCGACACACCATCATCTCAAATATTGTTATTCTATTTCCAGGCATAGACACCTCCCAGTGTGGTGCCTGCGCCGTCCCCCCCTGCTCCATGTCCTACTCGGCCAGCACCTTCGTGGACAAGACCCCGAACACCCCGTCCACCAGCGCCAACTACGGCTACTCGTGTCCCGATAACTCCATCATGCAGATCAACAGCTACTCCGGCTACGACTGTGGTAAGTATGAGATATCACATTTACCAGTTTATTCCAAAGGGGAAGGGCAAATGGCCGTTTTGCATAGGTCTTTAGACCCCACTGATTGCAATCAGGAATAGCTGGATTTCCCCAGGATTTCCATGGATTTCCCTAGGAAATTCCTTAAATTTCTTGTTATTGAGGAAGTTCAAAGGTTGACCCACCCTTATTGATGAAACTTGCCAATAACAAGTGAAGTAAAGCCCTGCCGTTTGCTCACCCTGTCACCCTCATCTCACAGATATGATCATCAAAGACCAAATCAAAACATGTGTCTGAAAAGTCAGAATTTGTCCTAACTTGTTTTACAAAAAATTAACTTGTTTTTTCTGTAAAAAATGACCCTGGTTATTGGTACGATGTAAAATGTCCATCACTCACCCACTGGTTCTTTGTAGCCTCATGCCCGGCGGGTTACTACACGGTGAACGACACGTGTTTGGAGTGCGAGGCGGGCTCGTACCAGGACATGGCGGCCCAGGCCTCCTGCAACCAGTGCCCTGACAACACCACCTCCCTCTTCACAGCCAACCCCTACAGGGAAAGGTGCTTCAGTAAGTACAATAACAATCAGATGTTAATTTTCCCTACCATGGATAGCTAATTTACTGTATTTTAGGCACCTGCAGGTTAATTTTGACTGATTTTGTAGATAAAAACTCTGGGAAAACTATAGAAAATTTACCACTATTTGCTACATATCTTTCTGAAATGAATTGAGTTTCAAGCCAACTTGAAAAATATCAAATATATAATTATAGATACCAAATGGAAAAATAGTCAATGCTAGATTTCCATCATATTAGACCATTAGATATGCCGTGATATGTTCAATGCTCTGACTGTAATTCCTTATCAAACAAACAGCTGACAGGGGCAGATCCAGGATTTCCAAAATAGGAGGGGTCAGCATATAGGCTGAGTACTAAAACCCAGCATAAATTGCATGCATTCATGCAACATTTCCCCCCTTTGCCTAGTTTAGGTGTCCACCAAAATGGGGGGGGAGGGGCTCCTGACCCCCTAGATTCCCCCTGAATCTGCCCTTGGCTGATGTGTCGTGAGGGGTGGTGAAGTGGTTAGTGTGTCCATCTGCAGTGTGGGTGGCCTGGGTTCAATTCTTGGCTGAGCTGGCTACTACTCCCCTCTGTATGTCTCCCAGTGGCAACAACTGGCTTATCAAAGGCTCCCAGAGGGCCACCGGCTGTTGTGTGTAGGGCCCTGCCTATGGGACCCTGCACATTAAAGAACACCTGCCTTGGTAAAAGTGTAGGGGTACAGTCTCTACCTTCTCATTGACACAATCATTTCATAGATGCGGTCATCAAACAGACAGAATTGTCAAGACCTTGTTCTTACCGTGATATGACCATAGATGTCGATATGGCGTAAAACCCCAATAACCAATGAACCAACCTGGCTGATGTTTATGACCTTGATGTTTCAGGAAGCTGCCCCGAGGGCTTCCGCTCTGTGGCAGGTAATGGTCTCCAGCCCTGTGAGCCCTGCGGCCCCAACGAGTACTGGGCCTCCATCGATACCTGTGTCCCCTGCCCGAACGGAGGCATCACAGAGAACCCTACTCTAGGAAACCCTTCTATAGACTCCTGCAAAGGTAAGATATTAAATTAAGTCTCTAATAATATTTTTGATTTGATTTGATTTTGCAGTTATTGACTGACTGGTTGTGTTGTTTCCCTCAACAAATTAGTTTGAGTGAATAAGAAAAATGCTTAAAACAGTGGGTTATCAAAACATTGCATACTTTATTGTGATGATAAATTCAAAAGGTTTGATCTATAAATGTATGATTTATTAATGAAATAATAAGAGCTTTGTTTACTTGACCAAAAGTCTGTCTTTATGTATACATGATAGGCCTACATGGCATATATCAACATAATATTTTGTATATAAATTATATCTAATGAACCAAAATTGAACAGCATGTCTTTTCAATTGAATAAAGACAAACTTCTCTACACATATATATGGGAGTACCATGATTATGGGTGACAATTTTTGTGAAAATAATGATGAACTTTGCTAACTTTTCCCCCAGCCCCTTGCCCTGATGGGTCGTACTCGCGTACTGGTTACGAGCCTGGATGTAGCCAGTGCCCGGTCGGCTTCTTCAGCAACGACAACAAAACCAGCTGTGACGCGTGCCCGGGCAACACGACAACACCGACAACAGGGGCCGTCAACAGCACCATATGCACTGGTAGGATTCTCTTTTGGATATCAAACGTAACATTTTTGGTGGGTGAAAATATACCTTTACAAGCCTTTGCAGTTTGTAAATTCAACCAGTAAGGTACATTAAAAATAATGGAAGGTAGCCTTTATATGACCTTTCCATGAATTTAAAGGTCATCTTGTAAAGGTTTCATTAAGGTGACCTTTCCATCACATTCACTGTATCATTTTAATGAACCTTAATGGCCTCATTCACAATACTCAAGGGTCACTAAAGGTCTATTTTTTGCACAGTCATTGACTTTTGCAGAAGTCTAGTATAAGCTCAACTAAAACGTCTCCTTATTGCATTTTTTGTATTTTTCATTCAAAGTTATTCCATTTACATATCTAGAAGAATACTCTTCCATAGCACACTATGGTAATCACCATTTGGTAATCATGATAATATAGCTATACAATGAATTCGAGAGTTATGAATCTAAAAGATGAGGATTTTTGATCATGATTAAATCAGTTAGTTACAATTAGATATCACATAGATATTAATTTTGTTTTAAATGTTTCAGAATAAGAAAAAATGATTATAATTAATTCATCACCAAAATGGCAGTCTGCTCATCTTGGGCAATGTAACTTTAATTGCACAATATCCTTTATATATTTAGAACAATATAGACAGACGCATCATTGCTTACATGATGAGCCACTTGATAATACATAACTGATTATACTGTTTTTTTTTAATCTTTAATTATATTTTGTTTTCACAGAGGTGTGTTCCCTAAGCTGCCTGAACAGTGGTGTGTGTGAGGTCGTTGACAACACGCCCAGCTGTGCCTGTCTACCAGGTAGGTGGTTCATGCATTTCTTGTTGTTTTATTGATCATTTTTGACAATTTTTGCGTAGTTTAATGGTGGTTTATGTTGGGGTTATGTAGTTTCCATGCCGGCTAGCACCATTATTGCCCTGCGGGGAAATGATTTCTGATTATTTCCCTCTGGGGAAATAATACTGTCCATTTCCCAACATTTGCTCACGGAGAAAGACAATGATGAAGGTAAAGGTGCCACAAAGTTGGTATAGAATTACAACATAGCAAGACCAAGGGGAGACAAAGAAATAGTTATTGCCCTGGATTGCACACACCATTGAGGGCTTTAGCTTGAGCTATAATTGTGTGCAAACTGGGGCTATAACAATTGCTGCATGTGCCCACTGTCTGTACTTGATTTATGCTATATCAATTAGACAAAAAAGTTGAAAACTTTTACTAACAACAGAAAAGTTGTCATTAGCATTCACAGACAGGCATTATTGCCCTCTGAGGCAATAACAGATCTTTTATTCACCTGCTTTTGAGAGGCCTGTCCTTCTCATACTGTGTCTACGTATATTGGAAGTAAAATAATCCTTGCCTCAGTAAAAGCCTAGAGGCAGGGTGTCTATCTTCTCATAAATTCAATCACCATCACCACCCGTTATCTTGATATGATGGTGGCTGTTAAATGGATCATAAAAGAAACCATTAACCAATATACCAATAATATGTTTAATGATTTACAGGTTTTACGGGAAGCACGTGTGAGACCCAGCTCGACCCGTGCAGGTCCAACCCCTGCTACAACAACGGGAACTGCACGGCCCTCGACGGGGTCAACTTTGAGTGCTCCTGCACCTCAAGTAAGTAAAACTTTCTATTTACAATTGGGGAATTGCTACCTTTCTTATATCAAAACGGCATTGCTTCCAATCTTCACCAATCCCCACCTGTTCAATACTAGCTACCACTGGAAACAAATGAGTGAGAGCCAGAGGCAGAGTGCCAGTTGAGATAAATGCTGGTAAATCAACTCTTACATATATCACTAGGAAATAAAGGGGAGAACACCAGCACCCAGCGAAATTTCCTCACAGCCACAGCAGTGGTGGCCTAATAGGTAGGGTGCCGGACTGCAATGCAGGTGGCTGGAATTCGCCTCCGGTTGCGGAAGGCACTTGTTCCATAAGAAAATGAAACTTTTTCAACTAGTCCCCATCAACGAACACGATATTATGAGACCCCTTAATTTTGTCGGGTACAATATGTCAGCTGTGTGACTAACAGAGGATTTGCATCAAAAACACTTCTATTGAAAGGGGTAACAGTGAGGGTTTTAGGAAAGTGATTTTAGAAGACTTATTCAGTGATTTCACATGTGAAACTTATGTAGAACTCAAAATGGCATGAAATGTATCCACCATGTTTCTGACAATATTCTGATATCCGTTTAGCAGGAGAGATACTTGTCTAGTACTTAAAATGTTCATACTGCTTTTTTTAAGAGCTGAGCTTATCATTTTTGCAAACAATACCTTTTAACAATCTGCTTCCTCAAAGTGTTTTTTCACTACTTCTCTCCCCAGCCTCAGCTCAAGTGATGAAGCTGGTATCCACCGTTTCCTAACAATATTCTGATATCATTTTAGCAAGAGAAATACCAATACTTATGATGTCCATACTTTAAAGTTTTTTGTTTATTTTTTTTCATTGTACTGCTCCCCCTCAGCCTCAGCTGGATTGATGAAGCTGGTATCCACCATTTTTCTACCAATACTTATAATGTACATACTTCAAAGTTCTTTTGTTTATTTATTCCCTCTCCCGCAGCCTCAGCTGAGGTGATGAAGCTCGTAGAGTTCAACTCGGACTACACCCAGGGGCTGTCGACCCAGGTGAACCTGACGGACGTAGAGGAGTGTAAGACCTACTGCCTGGACGACCCCTCCTGCCAGGCCATCTCCCACCACCCCGACCCCCCCGCCTCCACCCCCGTCAAACTGCCCTGCCTCGTCTTCAGCTCGGCCAGCGGGTCGACGGGCAACCAGCCCGGCTACACGCTCTACAAGAAGACCAACGCCGTGCTCCAGTGTAAGGAATAGGTTTCTTTCTTTTTCTTTATTCAGATTTTATGCATATACCTCAACTTAAATTCAGCAGCTGGTCTTCCAGTGGGTGCTGCAGTGTAAGATATCATAGTGTCTTTCAGATAATGGAGATAGTCATATTGTAGTATGCCTAATAGTCATATTAATGGAGATAGTCAATTGGATGCCTGTGTGAATGATATCGATATCTGAATACAAGAATAGCACATGGGACCCATCACAAGCCCTAGCTGGTGAAGCCTCCATAATTACATACGAATAATCTATCGATTCTCCCGATGATTTTATCAAATCACATAGCAGCACCAGACTGGGTTGCTAGGCTGGTATGGTGCCCGCTTCAAGTGTGGGAGTTCGTGGGTTAAAACTCCGGCCGAGTCACACAAAGATAGTAGTTGTTGCTGCTTGCCTGGTACTCAGCATAAAGTAAGAACCCACAAACATAACTAGTTGGTCCGGTGTCAGTATAATGTTACTGGGTGGGGAATCATATTGGCCTATGACATCAAATCTCAGTGAAGCAACACTATAAAGAGGGCATTAGGTCCCACTGCTACAAATAGGCACTGCGTTGATATGACCTTCGCAGTTAATGAGGGAGTAAAGCAACCAATTCACCCTACCACAGATAGCCAATTTCTCGACTCTTACCTGCAGTTTAGCCTTTTTCAGGGTGCATGCTGGGTAATATGTTGACAAAAGTCAAAGCTTTACTACAGGAATTTTTATGAAATGTATCATTATTTGTAGATTAATCATTATTTTTCAAATAAGTATCCATATATATTTAATATTCCTGAGTTGTTTGAAAATTCATTCATTATGGATGGATATATAACAAGTATTTGTTTATTTTCTATAGTTTTCCATTGGGTTATGTCGACAAAATTAGCCCAAATTAGCCTGCAGGTGCTTAAAATACTGAAAATCCGTGGTAGGGTGAATTACCAACCAACCGAATCATATATCATTATGTCTTAATTCTACCATTTCAGATTACAATGGCAGCCGCTGTGAGGTGGACCCGGTGAACGACTGTGAACAGATCACCTGTGAGAACGGGGGTCAGTGCCGCGACATGCCCGGGTACGCCGAGTGCCTCTGCTCCACTGTCGACATCTTCACAGGAGAGTTGTGAGTTGTTTTTTGTGTTTTTTGTTTTTTGTTGTTGTTATTGGTTCGTTTGTCGTTAACATCAGGTAGTTGCTTGATCTTCCTGTTGGTTTAAGTTGCTTCAATTAGGAGAACAACTTTTCTGGGCTACTGGGTACCAGCCATAGGTTATTGGTGTACCACCAGGCACCAACGGCGGAGAAAGTTCCCGGAGTGCTACACTGATACCCTACTGCTGGTACCCAGTGGCCCAGAAAAGTAGTTCACCTCCCTATTGTTCAAAAGTGCCCTGTTTTATTAGGAGTTATAAAACATGTTTTGAAAGTTTGCTTTTCATAACCATGCAATAATTATTTTCTTATTGTAAGATTATGGAATTTGCTTTCATTTGGAAGTTGTGGAGCCTTTAATTATAAAACACCTTTTCTTAACTTTTATAGGGAAAAAATGAAATATATGTAGCGCGGAGATTTGTCCTGAATTGTGCAGAATGTCTCTATTCCTCTATCATTGATAACTGTATAGATCCTCCACTTTCATTTGAATTGACAGCTTTCAGGATGCTCAACAGTGTGTTACATTCCTAATTTTTGCTTTGGGGTGTCCTATAGTGGTTTTTGGTATTGGTGCTCCAAAAGGTTTGTCATCAGATGTTCTTCATTACATAAAATCAGGGAGCCATAAAAATTGTCTTTTGTGGGGCCTTGTTCCAATTTTAAGGCCACACATAAGATCAAATTCGTGACAATTATCTCATGATGGGCCTGAGGTCTTAACACCTGTCAATCACTGTCACCTGCCTTCTCATTGGTCAGTGGAACCATGCCTGTGGGGAGGAGTCATGTATCCTGTTTAACAAATACCTTCTCCCATCTCAACTTCTGGCCCATTGCAGCGAGGGTGGTGTTATTGATCAGTATAGATTAATATTTTTTGCCACCAAAGCAAGTCTTTTCATTCCAAATGACTAAAAAATATGTATTCTCTTGTTAGTCTCCTCTTCTTGACTGCCAGCATTCAGTTAGCATATAGTGTGTGTCACTAAACCAGTCTAACCCCTCCCCTTTGTTGATTGGTTGATACGCGGGGGTGGTCTTCACCGTCCGTCGGCTACCGCGACAATGGGTGGCAATCCTAATGTTACACTGTGACCTCACTGCCTCAGTCTCAACTGGATGCTGATTGGTCAGTGGCACCCTGCAGGTTTGGTCTGTGACTGCAACATCTGAAAAGTGGCTGTGGTTGGTGACGGTGGTGTCACCTGGTGTCATTCTCAGGAGTGCAATATATGACCGTTGGCGGAGCCTGTTCGTTGGTGCCACTGATGGTAGGGTTGTTTGTCATCTTGTACAAGAGGAGCTTGTTTGACGGTACATCAAACCGTGTTGGAAGCTCAAAGTACAAGGACCAGCTTACTCATGAGAGAGGAAATAGCTGTGGTCATTGGCACGGTTTCGGTTCAATACCTCATCAGGCCGAACTTGTGAGCGCCGTGTCCACAATATAGGGATCTTATGATTTTCTTCTCATTGAAAAAATCCTAGATCAGGGGAGGCCTCGGGCCTCATTGGGACTTGGGGGTCTTTTGGCTTAAATGTTGATTGCATCCAGTTATTTCCCATTGGGGAGTATGGCAGTGAGTGGTCTTTCATTCATTTCAACTCTCGTTCTTGTTGACAAAATATGTCTTTGTGGATTATTCTTGACAGATTGTGGTGTCGATGTTGATCATAAAGACACAATGTAGGTTCAAAAATACCGTTTAGTATTAGGTTCTGATGAATAACGTGGTCCACACTGGTTCTATAGTCATGGACACCGACAGTTATGACATCTCGTCTCGTCAGTATATGGCATCAAGCGAATTCAGGCCCTTCGGAATTTGGCTTCGAAGGCGATGAATCCAGTCAAATTCTATTTGTAGCCTCTTTTTCGTTGTTGTGTCCTTACTGGGATCACAATGGGTGAATTCCAGTATATGGATTTCCACATCGTCAAGTCCAGCGTGGTGTTGGTCATTCAGATGACGTGACACCTCTGTTCTGTTTGATTTGCGACTGATGTGGTAGAAATGGTTCTGAAACCGTTCCTGTAGGGTGTTTTTAGTCTGGCTCACATATTGTTTGCCACAGCGTTTGCATGAGATACAGTACACCAAATTGTTGCTCTTGCATGTCACGTTGTGTCTGGTTCGGTATTTTCTGCCTGTAGAGTGTGATGTGATGTTGCCAGTTTTGTTCAACTTTGGACAATATCGGCATTTCACATTCCTACATTGGCGTTCCTTTTGTGGACCTGCAGGGGGTTCAGATTTGTCCCTTTGCGGTGGTAGTTTCGCTTTAACCAAAATGTCTCGAAGACTTTTTGGTTTACGGTGACCCACCTTGAGGCCATTCGCATGTAATGGTCTAGTGGTGGTCGCTCTATCCAGGAGGTCCCAAGTCTTTCTGACCTGTCGGCTAAGTCCATCGTAAGATGGGTTATATGCCGTTGTCAAAAAGATGGGCTGGTTGACTACATCTTCCGCTGATGGCTTTGGCTGTAGTATGGTGTCACGATCTTGTGCTAGGGCTTTCTCGTAAGCTTCCATAATTAGCTCCATAGGGTAGCCTTTTTGCAAGAGTAGTGCTGCCTTCTTTGCGCTGTACAGTTTGAAGGTATCCACTTCACTGCATATCCTCCGTATACGTAGGAATTGGCCATATGGGAGTCCCTTTTTGCAATGATGTGGGTGCGCAGAGTCAAACGGGAGGTAGTTGTTCCTGTCGGTCGGTTTGCAGAACATGCTTGTAGACAGTTTACCAGACTGTAGTTTTACAGTGGTATCCAAGAAGTTAATCTCGGTCTTAGCCATTTGGTATGTTGGTGTACAATGATGAGACGTCCAAAGTCAGCAATATCTCATGATCACTCAAATCAGTAAACGAGCCAATTTTGTTCAGGAAGTCTGTTGTATCTCTGATGTAGGACCGGCCCGTGGGGACAATCGGGGCCAGGAAGTGGTCCACGAACGCTGATATCCTTTCTGTCGGGCTTTCATTAGCGGAGACTATAGGTCTCCCTGGGACTGGTGTGGTGTTCTTGTGGATTTTAGGGAGTAAGTACAGCTGTGGAGTACGGGGGTTCTCCGTTATCAAAAACTTTCTTGTTTTCTCGGTGATCTCGCCTCGTTTTGTCATATTCTCCAGCTGCTCACAGATCCTCGAGTTGTGCCACTGTGTCAGATCTTCCTCCTGTTCCTGGTAGAACTTATCATCAGCCAGTTGTAGGAGGCCTTCTGCTACGTAGTTGTCTCGGTTTTGGATTACCACAGCTCCACCCTTATCGGCTGGTTTTATAACTATATCCTCGTTCTTGGCTAGCAATTTGAGCGACTCTCGATGGTCAAGGGACAAGTTCTTGTTCCTGGAGACCGATATTTTTTAGTCTAAAAGGCCTAGCTCGTTTATGGATATGATGGTTTCAAGATTGCTCGGGCCGGGTGGGGGATTCCAAGTGTTTCGTGATGGAATTTTTATGCTGCAAGTATCTGAGAAAGGGCCTATACTGGTCCCATCAGTGATTTCAGAACATGAAGCGTTATCTTTATTGAAATAGCACTTAAGTCGTAATGAGCGATGGAATTTATCAAGATCTCGTCTGGTTTCTCCCATGTCAGGTTCACCTGGGGTAGGGCAAAACTTAAGTCCCTTATTTAGAACATGACGTTCTGGTTCAGTGAGTGCATAGTCCGAGAGATTGATAACGTTATCTAGGTCTTCAAGTTTCGCTGCCTCTATACCTGTTAACGTGACAAAGTCAGTAGGATCAATATCACTGTAATTTGTTTGGGTGTTTGTTCGCCATTTCTCCAAGTGAACCTGACTGGTATTGACATATGACGATAACGCATTGTAGTTTAGACGTGTGGCTTTATTATTCGTCGCATTCTTACACCTGCAAGTAAGAGACACAGAGTGTCCTGCGGTGTCGTGTGGACGTTCGTGCCCGGTGACGTCTCGTGGCTTGGAGTGTTCCCTGCCATCTACATTTCTGCGTTCCGGTCTTGGCGGCGCTGGCGTCTGTTGCTTGGCCAGCGACGCCGTCTCACGGTCGGCGGGTTTGCGGGATTCTCCTGGTGGTCTCCATCCCGACGTGAGTCGTGAGTGCTCCGTCCGCCTTGGTGAAAAGACCGGTCGGTGTTGCTACGTGGGCCGTTTTCTCCACCTCTTCTGTTGGAGTAAGGGCGTCGGCCGCGTTGTCGGCCACGACGCGGACCCCCACCTCCCCTTTGTTGATTAACAGCTGTCAAGAGACCCAGGAGGTGTGTCAGAAGTCGCCCTGTGAAAACGGAGGAACCTGTCAACCCACAAGTAACATCCGCCGTCACTGTCTGTTAACATAATATGTGTCATTAAACCTCTTTAACTCCTCCCCTTTGTTGATTAACAGCTGTCAGGAGACCCAGGAGGTGTGTCAGAAGTCGCCCTGTGATAACGGAGGAACCTGTCAACCCACGAGTAACATCCACTGTCCCTGTCTGTTAAGATAATGTGTGTCATTAAACCTCTTTAACTCCTCCCCTTTGTTGATTGACAGCTGTCAAGAGACCCAGGAGGTGTGTCAGAAGTCACCCTGTGATAACGGAGGAACCTGTCAACCGACTAGTAACATCCGACGTCACTGTCTATGTGCACCGGGATACACCGGTAATGACTGCGGAATACTCATTGGTAAGTGACTGACTTAATGGGTATAGCTGTACATGAGTTAAAGAACCAGAAACTTGTGTAATTTCTCATATCACATGCATAATACCTTTATATTATTTTACTTTTGTACTACTGAAAACCAGGGGTAACCTTGAGTTGTATTACATAATGATGGATCTCATTTTTCTGCTGTTTTTAATTGTCATTTCTTGAAATTCTATCCACCCCTTCTTAGTTTGTTCAGAAAGCCTTGAAATGTCAATAGATCTATTTCAAAAGGAAAGAATTACGTTGTGCTTAATGAAAAATACTAATTGTGAGCTGTGGCAGCTTCTTGGGTTCATGAATCCTATTTTCAACAGAAGAACCATCTGCTATATTTTCATCTCTATAACTTTTAATAGTACAATATATTTATTGGAATGTATCTATGACCTTGCAATTGATATGATATAAGCCTTATCCAAATAAGTTTAGAAAAGAATGAGATACAAGAATTCGGAAACATATTTTCCTTCTATTACAATATCATAGTATGTTTCTGGGTCAACCTATCATGCTAACCAATACATTAAGAATGCATGAATTAAAATAAACCATGTATTTTTCCCGCCAGATAACTGCGCCCCCACCCCCTGTCACATGGGTTCTACCTGTGAGTCTCAGGTGGCTAACTTTACCTGTGCCTGTAACGACGGTTTCGCGGGCCCCACCTGCCTGCAGCGACCCCCCGAGCCCTGTCTGTTACTACCCTGTGTGGACGGGCGCTGTGTGGGTGACTACCGCGACAACTCTGCCATGTGTGTATGTGAAGAAGACTACTCTTACAACAGGACTAGTGAGTATAGACTGTTTCCACAATGAATACTGTTACAGCAGGACTAGTAATTTTTTATTACTTTTATTATTCCAACCATGTCTTCTTGCAAAACTCTTCCAATAGTTAGAGGAATAAATACACAACAGTAACAACCAACTCAAACCATGCAAAGTAAATAATAAAACATAATATACTATGGTGTTGTGATATAACTTTAGTAATTAACTATACTTTTCCACCATGATTACTCTTACAAAAGGACCAGTAAGTACACACTTCTTCCGCCATGTGATTTTTTACGCTCATCAGTGCTTTACCTTTATAGTTCTAAGGTAGCTGCATAAAGTCCTTGCATGATGATTGTATAGTAATTAGAGTTTCATCAATTCAGCTTCATAGATGTATTACAGATTTTTGTAATAAGGAATAGATGCTTACCTTACGACAATATAACTTACAAAGCATAGCCCTTTATTTGAGAACACTATAACTTGAATAACTGGGGATATTCTATCATGAGAATACATGAGTTATTTAGCTATTGGCGTGTCTAACGTGCATATTTCAGGAGGTGGGTAATCTGTAAGGTTCCTGGTTAATCTGAGAGGTTACAATTAAATCTGAGAGGGTTCCAACTGACATTAATGGCCAAATTTGCTCACAGTTTCATGTGACTTGAACATTTCTAAATGTGGGGTGATTCCAGGCACCTTCATATCACCCCCTCCCCAGGGTAAGACCCTGAATATTGAAGCACTGTAGGTACCACCCCTTCTTTTCAGTATTTCACACATATTTTGCATATTGTTTGTGAACCCCCCTTGGGTCTTACAGCTACCTGAAGACGTCCCCTGCATGTTATACATAGTACAGACCAAGGGGGCACAAAGCAATGTACGGGGGAACTGGGACAATAACAATTGCTGAGTGTGCCTGTAGTCTGTATTTGATTTATTCTATATCAACTATGCAGAACATTTTGAAATTCTTAAATGAACACAAAACTAGGCTTTCACAGACAAGCATTATGGCCCTCTGGTGCAATAATACATCTTTTATTCATTCATTTCTGATAGGGCATGGTCAGGGTATGGTGGCTAGAATCCTGATATACAATAAATAACTGTATCTTACAACTACACTCTCTTTCCATTACAGCACAACTGTGCCAACCCCTCAATAAGTGTGACACGACTAACTGTCACTCGGGACGCTGTGAGCGTGTGGGTGACACCGGCTTCAGGTGTGTCTGTGACCCGGGCTACGAGGGCGCCTTCTGCCAGCACGAGGTCGACGAGTGTGAGGCCGACCCCTGCCTCAACGAGGCCGAGTGCGAGGACCGGGTGGCCAACTTCACATGCACTTGCAAGCCCGGCTACCAAGGTAGGCAGAGTGGAATTACAGGTTCTCTTAAAATTCTTTTTGAACCATACTCATTCATACAAATGATCTTCTGTGTAGGTGGGGTAGTATCATATAGTATACACATTTAACAGTATGAGTAAGGCATACTGTCTAGATAGGCACCTAACTATGATAAGCATCAGTGGCAACTATACAACATACCCTTGTGTGTTAGCATGTATAAAGATCATAGGGTTTTCAATTCACAAAATAACAAAACATAATGAGAAAAATGCTGTAGAGCAAAGGCTCATAGCTAGGGCAAGCAAAATATCTCAACTTTAAAATTAACTCTAAAGTGCTAAATACAATCATTAGATATTGCTGTGTTTCTTATGTTTTTCATAAAATAATTTACTCTCCAACCCCAGGTCCCCTGTGTGGTGAGTTGGTGCCCCACTGTGACCCCGACCCCTGCGACCCCAGCGGCACCAACGGGACATGTGAGCAGCTCGTGAACAACTACCGCTGTCACTGTTTGAGAGGCTACAGAGGCAAGAACTGCTCGGTAAGTAAAGGCCATATTCCGCTATGCAGTAGGTAGCATTTGCGGTCCCTTTATTTAGCTACCACAAGGAGTTTGCAGTTTTGATATCAACATGTTGGTATCCCTGACCACAAGCCTTCCATAGAAGACCAATATCAAAAGCAAGTACCTTAAGCAAATACCCAAATCAAGTACCACAAATACCTATAGATATTCTACCTTGTGCTACCCTACCCCAAGCAGATTTGCAGTCGTTTGCAACTGCTTGTGTTCTTTCATGGTGCCGCTATCAAATACCATATTGTGGAATAAAGCCTTTACGGGATGGTACATGGGGGCAAGAACTGCTTGGTGAGTTTAGGGAGGGCTACAGGGACAAGAACTGCTTGGTGAGTAAATGGGATGGCTACAGGGACAAAAACTGATTGGTGAGTAAAGGGGGGCTACAGGGGTAAAGAACTGCTTGGTGGGTAAAGGGGGGCTACAGGGACAAGAACTGCTTGGTGAGTAAAGGGAGGGCTACAGGGACAAGAACTGCTTGGTGAGTAAAGGGGAGAGATACAGGGACAAGAACTGCTTGGGGAGTACAGGGGAGGGCTACAGGGACAAGAACTGCTTGGTGAGTAAAGGGGAGAGATACAGGGACAAGAACTGCTTGGGGAGTACAGGGGAGGGCTACAGGGACAAGAACTGCTTGGTGAGTAAAGGGGAGAGATACAGGGACAAGAACTGCTTGGGGAGTACAGGGGAGGGCTACAGGGACAAGAACTGCTTGGTGAGTAAAGGGGAGGGGTACAGGGACAAGAACTGCTTGGTGAGTAAAGGGGGGGGGGCACAGGGACAAGAACTGCTTGGTGAGTAAAAGGGGGGGCTACAGGGACAAGAACTGCTTGGTGAGTAAAGGGGAGGGGTACTGGGACAAGAACTGCTTTGGGAGTAAAGGGGAGGGGCTACATGGGTAAGAACTGCTTGGTGAGTAAAGGGGAGGGCTACAGGGACAAGAACTGCTTGGTGAGTTAAGGGGGGCTACAAGGACAAGGACTGCTTGGTGAGTAAAAGCGGGGGGCTACAGGGACAAGAACTGTTTGGTGAGTAAAGGGGAGCTACAGGGACAAGAACTGCTTTGTGAGTAAAGGGGGGGGGGCTACAGTGAACACTGGTTGGTTATTATGTGGTTGATTCATTATTGGGGAACTGTTCTTATGATGTTTAACTTTACTGCCTTTATCACTCCTTCCGTAAGTGCTAGTCAGGTGGTAGGTAAGTTCACGAGATGGGAGTTCATTTCCACAACACGAACAACGCTTGGCTGTAAGTCAGGTTTATTTGGTGAATCATATAGATGCGTACAGAGCCAGTGCAATGATGGTTAATAATCCTAGGGTCACAAGTCCAATGGATGAAGAGTGAGCTTTCTCCTAAGAGTCCGCCTGCTCCTACACCCGCTCTCAACACAGTAGTTCCTTCAACAGTCACTAGATGTCCTTTTCTACGTATATCTATCTAAACCCCTTCGAATCCTTAAGACTTGTGTTTTTCCAAACGTAATAGTGTTCTCTGCCGTACCCATAAGTTTTACCCAATATATAGCAGTTTGGTATTGGTTTTCCCCGAGCATCGACGCTCGCTGGGAGATGCACTCTGTCTGCTATTGTGTGACGGGTATATTAACACCTACCAGCAGCTCATGTTACTTTTATACCGTATGATATGGCAATTCCTATAATTTGGAATACTTTCTTTAATTCCCTTACTTACAACTGGTGAATTCTCTTCATTATATCTCTATACAACTAATATCATGCGCAAAGTGAATTACTCTCTACCTTTGTGCAACAGAGACAAGAACTGCTCTGTAAATAAAGGGGCTTTATTCAACAGCCAGGTGCGGATGCAGGGGTTGGCATATGCGCCTTTATTTCTGAGCACAGCCAAATGGTACAAAGGTCATGAAGCTAATTCTCAGATATGGAGTTGGCCTGGTTGTATTATTGGTTACAATGACAGGGGACCTCAAAGTTGTGTAAAAAAAGATAAATAGAAATTAATCAGAGTAATAATTCATTTCATATTTTTCCAAACAGATTGAGATCAACGAGTGTGATTCAGCGCCCTGCCTGCACGACGGCCGCTGCTCCGACCTGGTGGCTGACTTCCAGTGTGACTGCCTGCCGGGGTGGACCGGAAAGATGTGTGACATCATAGACGGCGAGTGTGGACCCGACACATGTCAGAGCGGGGCATCCTGCTTCAACGTGTCCAGACGGGCCTACTGCGAGTAAGTCACCCACTGCCCTAACCAAAGTCCTAAACCCACTATAGATCTGACCAGTAAGTCACCCACTGCCCTAACCAAAGTCCCATACCCACTATAGATCTGACCAGTAGGTCATCCACTGCCCTGACCAAAGTCCCATACCCACGATAGATCTGACCAGTAAATCAGCCACTGCCCCGACCAGAGTCCCATACCCACTATAGATCTGACCAGTAAGTCACCCACTGCCCTAACCAAAGTCCCATACCCACTATAGATCTGACCAGTAAGTCACCCACTGCCCCAACCAAAGTCCCATACCCACTATAGACCTGACCAGTAAGTCACCCACTGCCCTAACCAAAGTCCCACACCCACTATAGATCTGACCAGTAAGTCACCCACTGCCCTAACCAAAGTCCCACACCCACTATAGATCTGACCAGTAAGTCACCCACTGCCCTGACCAAAGTCCCATACCCAGTATAAATTTGGCAATTTTTGATTTTAAAAATAGAATTATGAAAGAAATCCTTGCATACAACATACCATTTGAAAGGAAATCCTTTCTTGTGATATATATCTAGTCCTTGTTGCACTTGCGATATCTGAAAGTGTGAGTTAAATCAGATATATATTATAGTGGAATACAGTCTTGACTTAGAACCAGAACCTTTAGCTTTAAACAACATAGAGGTCTTCTAGCAGTACGTAATTAATGGGAGACCCAATAGCTCATGCAGATGACTTTGTCCTCAGATAGCTCAGTATAAAAATTATGAAAGAGAAACCTTGTATATTAGTTTAAAATAACATTTTTGGTAAGCATCGGCGTTTGCCTCAGGCATCTGTTTTTCAATATCAAACATGCCAATATCTAACAGAACCTCTGACGTAGAGCACCTTGTTCGACAGTTTGATGTTTCCTTCTCCTCTGAGTTTATATAGACGTGTCAAAAAGATACTATTGGTAAAAACAAATCTACAATCATCAATTCATGATCTTTCCCCTCAGTTGCCTGCCCGGGTCGTACGGAGAGTTCTGTGAGAACTCCCCCAGTAAGTGTGCCAACGCCGACCCCTGCCTGAACGACGCCACCTGCTCCGACCCCCAGGGACAGGTCAGATGTGACTGTCCACCAGGTGAGGAACTCCTCTTAAAGGGAGCCAAAATCAATAAATTCAACAAAATTTTCATAATTCAAATAATCATGGAAATCCATTCCTTGAGCCTATTTCTGGTGTATGTTAAAATCTAAACCATAAAGTATGTTAGAAAATCATTTAAGACATGTTTTTCTCCTTCAAATCAATTAATGTGGATCCACAAAAATGGGGTTTGTTTACAAATAAATGGAAATTTTACCATCTTTCATGGAATTCTTATTTGGTTTGGGCTAGTTTTCAGAGCTAATACTTTACCACTGACCTTAACTAGACTCATCTAACATATTTCTAAACCTTTTTTGACTTTTGAAAATTTCATCACTTTTATTAGTTTTGCCTTTAAAGTACTACATTATTATAGCAAATATACTTCAAGATTTCCAATAACCTTTTAAAAAACCTGTTCCCTCCACTTTATAGTTTGATGAAGAGTGGCACTGAAGGTCATTCCTTTTTTGCACTTGTATTGTGTGCCTATTCTTTCTTAGTTAGTTTGAATATACTTTCAATATAATATGTTTTATGTATGCATATAGGTGCTAATTCTTTTTACCGCAAGTTTGTGAACAAATTGCCCTGGTTATGTACTTTGCAAACAGAGACCGTAAATTTCATTTGTGAAATATGTCTGACTTTAATGTTGTGATTGTTCTTCAGGTTTTGAGGGTCGTTGGTGTGAACTGGAGATCGACTTCTGCAGTGATCCGACTCTGTGTGAGAACGGTGCCACCTGCAGCCAACGAGACAACGACTACAACTGTACCTGCTCTCCAGGTAGGGATTGGGTGTCAAAATGGCGCTACTTGTAGCCAACGAGATAACGACTTAGAGTGTACCTGTTCCCAAGGTAGGGTTTGGGTGTCAAAATGGCGCTACTTGTAGCCAACGAGATAACGACTACAACTGTACCTGTTCTCCAGGTAGGGTTTGGGTGTCAAAATGGCTGTACTTGTAGCCAACGAGATAACAACTACAACTGTACCTGTTCTCCAGGTAGGGTTTGGGTGTCAAAATGGTGGGTTATTAGACTATGGGCTATTAGACCTTACTGACAGTCAAAGAGACGACTTGACTGACTGCGAGAAGAGGGGGGTCCTTATGGTGCCAAATAGTAGTATCTGTAACCAATAAAATAACTACAACTCTCCTCCATGTATGATTTTGGTGTCAAAACAATGCATGGGCCTGAGATCTAGTAACTTCCAAGTAATAACTCTAGTAATACTTTAAATACACACTTGTTTAATGTGCTATTTCAGGTTTCACAGGCAGACACTGTGAAGACAACATTGACGACTGTGTGGGTGTGACGTGTGACAACTCGGGCGTGCCGACCGACCGCCTGGGGCGCTGTGAGTGTGTCTGTACCTCGGGCTTCTCAGGACCCCGCTGTCAGACAGGTAGGGCAATTCTCTAATTATTGATATATTTACTGCTTAATTCACCCTACCACGGAAATTTGAAATGTATATGAACACTAATAAAAAAGATAATGATGGTTAGTTTTTTAAAATATAAATCTACATAATTATGATTATACAATTCATGAAAATTTATATGCTAAAGCCTTGAGTTTTCTCGACATTTTACCTGCATCCTGTTCTAAGCTAACGTGCAGGTAGACCTTGAGAAAATGGCTATCCGTGGTTTGTATTGATATGTTACATACTGCCAGAGACCTTGTATGTATAGGTAGGTATAGACGTTGTGCAGATGACGTCACAATTTTCATAAAAGACATTGGCGCCATATTGGTAATCAAATTCAAAGTATCATTTATCATAATTTAAGAATATCTAGAGCAAATATTTCTGCTGAATATATCTGATATAATCATACTGAGTCATAATTAGCTATTTTCATAGTTCAGAATTCATAGATATTAAATTTATCTACCATGTATTGACCTTCCTCACTAAAGAACACCGGCCTTGGTAAATGTGTAGGGGCTGTAGTCTCTATCTTCTCAATCATTTCATAGATTGGATCCTCAAAGACAGAATTGACAAACCTTGTTCTTGCTATGATATGACCTTAGTTATGTTAAACCCCAATAATCAACCAAGGTGCTGCCTATATACACAATAGGCTCCACTATATTTATGCTACATGGTGTCACGTGTACTCATTCCGGTATACACGCGACATGTTAGTAGTATGTGGAAATGAGAATTTGTGGATGGTCTCATTATTTTCATACGAATTATGGCATAATGTCAGATATTGTCGCCTACATTGTACTGCCTCTCTGTGCGACATCACTTCGGTAGGCTCCACAATTTTGTTTTATTCATTACAAACAATACAGCACTTTATAAACAGAACCACTGAGCCATCAACATTAGAACAAGCATTGGTTGTTAAGAATCCACCATAGGTGAACTTAACTTAATCACATGAAGGGATACATGCTTCACCATAAGCATTATAATCAACCGTAATCAGATAGTTTAAGAATGACTCATTGCCACATTGGCTCGCAATAGGGTTTTATAATGAGACGTGAATAATATCTTATCTGATAAAGTTTGTTTTTTCAGATGGCATTGTATTCCAGATGTCTGACCCTATATAAAAGTAGATGACAATACCTCGTAAATTACCCTAAATACACACACACACACACACACACACACACACATCCTCCCACCCCTTGTCGCCTATATAGTTATCCTTTATCAGGCGATGTCACTTACTTTACCATGTTAGTATACACGACGTCGTGTGTATGATTTGTCCAATATATGCGAAGTCGCATATATAGCCAGCACATTGTCGGCGCAGCATGTGTATATGAGTACACATCGTCGCCTGTATTGTATATTATAAGCGTGATAAGGAAGTAGTATATGGAAATGGGAATTGACAGATGGCGTGATGCTTGTCGCATATATTGTTTCTTTTATACAGGTGACATCGTGTATACACTGCCTTTAATCCACTGGGGGTTCAGGGGAAGAATAGGCAACCAGTAGTCCCTGCTGGTCATATAAGGCAATGATAGGGGGGACCCAACATAGACCAAGTGGTTCTTTGGATTCAATTCCTGGTTGGTGCTGGGTTCACTAAGGGATGAGGTACAGCAAAAATGATTTCCAGGTTTTGATCCCCTGCTGTTTGCCCACCCTGTCACCTTCATCTAACAGATACAATCACCAAAGACAGAATTTGTCTGTGAAAATGACCCTGGCTGTTGGTACGGCGTAAAATATCCAACACTCACTCACTCACTGCCTTTAGTATAAACGACGTCGCATACACAATGTCGTGTATATAGCCGGTTCGACAAAGCCCATTAACAGTATGACTGTGTTCTTTGCCTCCAGTTGTGTTCTCCGATTTCGAGCTGGAGTTTTACGGCCGGGGTCAGGGCGTGTACGACCCCTTCCCCCTCAGCTCCAGCTTCTTCACCCTCAGCATGTTCATTAAGTATGGGGAGGGAACCACCACGGGCACATTCGCCTGCCTCTACGGACTCAAGTAAGTGTTTTATGAACATTTCTTTTTGTTTAAAGACTCTTTCATGAGAATTCTTAAATTTTTTGAATACTTCAAAACCTCCTATAGAAAGAGCTTTAAGTAATAATTATCAGTGATAAAGGATTACTAATAAAATCTGAGAGGCAATCTGAATAAGATTAAAAACACTGATATACTTGAAAACATTATCCGTGGACAATTATAATATGTCATAAACATCAGTCAACAAAAGGCTTTTCAGCATAAGCTTCTTAGACTAGCCTTATTCTTATGGTGTATTTCATAACAAAAGAAACTATGAATATATACAGTTTTTCCGAATATGATATGAATTGGCCTATTATCTACGTATTCACACGTATACATGATAAAGTGTATTACACCTGCTACGTCTACTACAAGTCTCTTCTCTTATTCCTAGCTCCACAGACCAGCCCCTAGACACAGCAGTAGAAGTAGCCTGTCTGTCAGAAGGTAACGGGAACAACGACGGTAACGAACACTTCATCGGGCTTCTGTGGCAGGGTGGGGCTAACGCTGAGCTCTACATAGACAGTACCATCAGGTCTCAGGCCGTCGACATCAGGAACTACTTCACACAGTGAGTTAGGGTATATTTACCTTGTAGGTTTCTTGTAATATAAACGAACACTTCATCCATATGTATAACAAAAATTCCAACATAACTACGAGAATCCTTTCTCTTTTCTAGTGGTTTTATCGTGCTAGGTTCTCGCTACGATGACCCTACCAGTCAGTTTAAGGGGACGATACGGGACACCCGCCTCTGGAACCTCTACCTCCAGTCCAACATCATAGCGGTAAGACATCGCCATTCACCATTATTCTAACCTTAAATGATGTAGGATAAACAACCATATGATGACAATTCTGATTTAATCAAACAAGTCCATTTACATTGTTTTATTATCTATAGTAGGGGAACTTATAATGATTATGAAATCTTTTAAATTGGATTAAACAGAAAAAGTGTGTAATCGCAATACCTTTTATACAACGTGTTTTTTTAATTTGATAATGCCCTGTCTAACATTGCTTGTCGTACCTCCCTGGCCAGCTAAGTGAGGGCCAAGACGTGAGTCAGTTCAACAGTAACTCTTCTGTTTAGGTCACTTATCACAATACCTCTTCTAACATTTCCCATTCTGTCTTTATAACCAGCTGAGTGAGGGCCAGGACGTGAGTCAGTTTGACAGTAACCTGGCGGTGGACGCCTCCCCGCCCTGTTTAGATCACTAATCACAACACCCGTCTAACATTGCCCATTCTATCTTTATAATCAGCTGAGTGAGGGCCAGGACGTGAGTCAGTTCGACAGTAACCTGGCCGTGGACGCCTCCCCGCCCCGCCTGGTGGGCAAGGTCCGCCCCCTCATCGGGCTCCAGCCGGCACCATCCAGTGAGCAATAATCTATTTCAGTCTAATATCTATTGATATTGAGATAAAAAATAATATTAAGTAAGGAATTATATAAATTCATATATGATGGACACTGTTCTATTAAAGTGCATTTTCATATGACAAAACCATATTTAGGAAACGTCAATGTCATATTTGGAATTTCTGTACACTGTAAATAGAGTTCCCGTTCAGGAATATCTACCTTAAAAAATTAACGGTAAACTAAAGAATAGTTTTACTTAAGTTTTAAACATTTCTTTCATTTATATTTGGAGGTTATTGCTTTTGATATACCCATTTACCCTAGATGTACAGAGTTGATACCATGAAGAGGGAAATTAAAAATAAACATAACTATTTGGTGTACATAACGTGCACCCACATAAGAGCACGCAGCCGTTAACTCACATAATCCATTATAGTCAAAATCTTTTAATGGGTACAGACAACAAAATGCAGTAGATTTTTAATCCAGCCATTCAAGTTGATAATAGCTTATCAAATTTAAATGCTCATAGCCAGGATAAGTATCTGACAACTGAACCCCATCCAATCACTATTCTAAATTCATAAACAGACTCTCCGTTTTGAACTATTGACACTGGCTTAACTGACTTCCCACATTGTAAAGTGATTTCTTATACATTATATTTCACCTTTAACATTATCTGTATAAATTGCTAAAAAGGCAGCACCTTTTTCTTTCATCCAGCTAAAGTCTTCCCTGCGCTGGTGGCTGACGGGTGTCCTGGTAACGTAGGAGTTACCGCCGGAGATCAGCTGAGTGTGGTAGCCTCGTTCCCAGCTCCCAGCTTCAACCCGTCCACCTTCACCTCTACGACTACTAACTACGCCTCAGGTACATGGCTGCAGCAACTCAGAGTTATAGAACCATGGGTCGATACAGGATTTCAACTTGTAAAAATGTTTAACCAACTGGGGAGGAAGTACGAGGTTGGTGCGTCAGGGATATCAACCTGAGGGCAGGGCCCACAGGGCTGCCTGAAGGCTGATATCCCTGACACACCGAGCGTCGATAACCTACTGAGGACCTTCTCCCCAGTTGGTTATGGATTCATTATACCCTGGCAATATTTCAAAGTGAATTCTTAAAGCTTAAAATAACTTAAAAAGGGGAATTATTTCTCTACCAGAACTGCTTTCCTGTATCACCCTGTAGGGTGTTAACCCGTTGGTTATCACTCTGTTTGTATCAGTGATGCATTAAACTCTTAACTACTGACCCTGTATCACCCTAGGGTATGATTATAATCTAAATCATCTGATTCTCAGCATTTCACTTACACTATCAATCGTCCAGCGTGCCAAATTTGATGACAATGAGGTGTTTCATGTTCCCTAGGTTTGCCGCGGCAGACTGGTATATATGACATAACGACTATTGCGGAGAACACAGACCTGTACGACACCTGCAGCTTCAACCTCTATGTCAGATGTGAGTAGTCTTCTTACAAATTCCTTGTTTTATGGCTCAATTACTGTTGATGCCCATATCCAACATAATATGTTGGGTAAATATACTATAATGAGAGGGACGGGGGGGGGATGTCCGAGGGTGGCTGTACGATTCATAAGGGATCGTCACATACCGAGGGCGAAGCCCAAGGTTTGTACAATCCCCATGGGTCATACTGCCACCTTAGGACGCCCCCTTAGGTCCTTCTTTATTTTATCACCCAAGTTAACAAAAACAAGGAGTCTACAGTGGGTGGTATGTACGGCTTAGCAATATGCATTGCATACAATATGCACTACTCGTTTTATTAGGGGCAAGAAAACCTTACACCACATTATATGCACTTAACTTTAATCCCTCACTTTACTTCCCCCCAGATGGCGACTGTGAGGACCCGCCACACCCTTTGAATGGTAATGCCCCCATGTGTGACAGTGAGAGCCTGTCGCGGGGCTGTAACGCCTCGTGTCCTGCCAACAGGGCCTTCCTTACCAGAAGCCCAAAGCTTTTTCCATGTGGGGCCCTCTGTGTAATCATTAGGGGGAAAACTTATACCACAAATGCACGAAACTTTAATCTCTTACTTTACTTCCCACCAGATGGCGACTGTGAGGACCCTCCGCCCCCTTTGAATGGTAACGCTCCTAGCTGTGACGGTGAGAGCCTGTCGCGGGGCTGTAACGCCTCGTGTCCCGCCAACAGGGCCTTCCTTACACAAAGCCCGAAGCTCTTTACATGTGGGGCACTAGGCGTGTTTGGTCGCGACAAGCCACGACAACCCTTCGCCTTCCCACCCTGTGGGGGTAAGTATGAACCACTGCTAAAAAATTGTATATATCTTGATTAGAACAAAAATAAGAGCATTTTATTCAAATCAGAAATTATGTTATTTTTGCACTTTGCCTTCCCACCCTGTGGGGGTAAGTATGAACCACTGCTAAAAAATTGTATATATCTTGATTAGAACAAAAATAAGAGCATTTTATTCAAATCAGAAATTATGTTATTTTTGCACTTTGCCTTCCCACCCTGTGGGGGTAAGTATGAACCACTGCTAAAAAATTGTATATATCTTGATTAGAACAAAAATAAGAGCATTTTATTCAAATCAGAAATTATGTTATTTTTGCACTTTGCATATCATTTGTAGGATCTCATAGCTCAGCTTCTACTTGGAATATTCAAGAGATTCTTTCATCATTAGAAAGCTTTGGACTTTTACTTCATGCATCATCTATTTCAGGGGGTACAGGGTGGTGTAGTGGCTAGTGTGTTTGCCTCGCATGCGGACGGCCTGGGTTCGATCCTGAGCTGGGCCAAGGTGGCTGCTACACCTCTCTGTGCTTCCCCCAGTGGCAATGACAGGGTTATCAAAGGTCCCTAGAGGGCCATCAGATGTTGTGTGTATGGTCTTGCTTGTGGGACCCTGCACATCAAAGAACACCTGCCTTGGTAAAGGTGTAGGGGCATGGTCTCTACCTCCTCATAGATGTGATCATTTCATAGATACGATCATCAAAAAGACGGAATTGTCCTCACCATTATATTATATTACCTGACCGAGCAATGGAACCGGCGGAAGACCAGGCTTAGGCCTGAAATGGTTTCAGTCTATGTAAAGATTGTTTTAAAAAAAGAGAATGATATGACCATGTCATTAATGAATATGTTGTTAAGCCCCAAAATCCCATAAACTCACTAGAGTTTAGTCTGAAAAGTGATATTACCCTTGAAGGGCTTCCTGGGATTTCACAGAGAGTATCACTTCTGAAAGAGATACCCCTGGTGAATGTTGTTATAACAATACTGACTGAACAATGTGTTTGTTTTCCTACAGAGAAGCACCTGAGTGTGACCAAAGTGGTGACCATCACCATTCAGTACAACATCCGAAACGAGGCTGCGGGAGAGACCTCCGCACCTACCCTGAGCACTATAACCACCATAGTGACCTCGGGCGTGAGGGCGGCCAACGACGTGGCAGCAGCCAATGGGGGAACAGCCATGTGTGTGGACCCCACCTGCCAGCTCACCATTACTGCCGAGAACCCTGCCAACGACCTCACCACGGTCACCATTGAGATAGAAAATGTGTGGTAAGTGAATATTTATATATGTGTGTGTGTTTAAGTGGGTCAGAAAAAAAAGTTGAATGTTGGTGGAAACATTGACATTTGTTCAGTTTGTACAGTTTTCATTTGGTCTTTTATGTTTTCCTATAATAATATACATGTACTGTGTATGTACTTTAGTATCTATATCTTCAACCCTGTCGGGGACCGGGGCGGGGGCTCCTGTTGGAGCTCCCTGGGAAGAATGTTTCCTCAGCTTGTTGTAAGAGGTGACTAAAAGGGGCAGGGTGCCCCCAACAGGGTCATCAAAGGTGGGTGTGTGGTGTCATTTCTATGGGACATTGCACATTTAGGGCTCCCTTGCCACTCTTCGCAAAGAGTAGTGTAACAAACCCGGTGGCATGTTTCTCCTAAATTATATCATAGATTCGGTCACTGACATTGTGGTGTAAAACTATCTGCAAAGCTTTATCTAGTGTAGGCTGGTAAAAGAACCCAGAAGGGTTGGCCAGACGTTAAAATAACTCAACAAACTATCTCTTCAATGTATCTCAGACATATCACAACCTTGTGTTTTTGTTTTTTTTAAACAGTTTTATTTTCAACTGAGCGGCTTTCAGATTGGGCATCTGTTTTTCTGCACCACCCATAGTTGTGTGACCCTAACAGAATAATTTCTTTCTCATCCCCTAACGCAGGACGGAGGTGGGTCCTGACTACAGCTGGCCCATCGACCACTTCCTCCAGCAGCAGGTTCTCCAGGACCTCATCTTTGACGGCACGCCCAACCCGTCTGAAGGACGATCTGTGAGTCATCAGTTTCAACCATTGCTTTAGTTAGCTGGACTAGGGGACGCCAAGGACTCTAGAATATTTCCTCATTACAACTACTGCAACAATCTTTACCATATACAATGCGTTTTGTATGCAATAAAACCTATTTGCAGGCCATTTAGGAATTCTCAAACACTTTTCATCATTTTGCAAGACAATTACATGAAAAAGACTGGACAATGGAATAAGTTTCCTAGCATTATGGAAACGTGCACTTTACAATTGCCATTCCTTTCTCTTAGTTGAGTTTATGGTTTTGTAATTACTGCCTTCCCCACTTATACCATGTCTACTAAATGTAGTTGGAAATGTCTTTTAATTAAAAGCTTAATTGACGCAGGGGCGGATCCAGGGGGGGGGCGGGGGCGGACGGGCCTTGCCCCCCCCCCTTGCCCTGTTAAATCATGTTTGATGGGGGGCCCACCCCCCTGTACATTCATGTTTTTGGGGCCCCCCCCCCTCTACAAATTCCTGGGTCCGCCCCTGTGACGTCTTGGTTGATTGTTAATGTTTTTGATGCAGGGTTTCTCGCTCCCTGACTCCGGTACCCGCGACATCACGGGTACCCTCGGCTTTAACCTGAAGGTGACCTCAGCCTGCGAAAGGCTCTACCAGGCCGTGGGCGAGGACTGCGGTGAGTTTTTACTTAGGCCGAAAAAAAAAAATTGTTGTGTTCAGGTAACATAGGTCGAAAAAAATAGGATAGGTAGGTCGAAAAAACTTGTTCTTTTGCTTTTTTTTTTTTACTTGCCAAAGAGACCCGGCCAGTGTTGGAAATAAAAAAGATATTCCAAATATTCTCAAAAAGCATTTTTAGCATCTAAAATACATGCCCTGAGTATCCATGTGCTGCTTTATGGTTTTCCATGGTACTTTAGGTCAATTCTTTGGATTTTGAAATAAATAATTAAAAATTTCCTTTAAAAAAAGTTAGGGTAGGGCCAAAAATTTAGGGTAGGTAGGGTTACCTGAACACAACAATTTTTTTTGTTTGGCCTTATTTTCTTTATTGTCTATTTGCAATAAACATCAGGGTTGCCCCTGGTTTTCAGATTATTACATACATGAAAGTTTAAAGATATTATGCACAACTATTGCTCTAGACAGCTAACATTGACATGGGCTGTCGTCCAGAAAGTTTTCACGAAATTTCGTAGATGCACGAAACAAAAATACTCACGTTCACTTCACTTTGTATCGTGGCATTTAAGCTTTCACAAAATTTTGTGGGTTTTCATTTCGTGTTTTCCCCAATTTTTCTTATCCTAAATTGTTTCAAACATCTTAAAACATACATAAAATAATCTCCTCTGTGAAAAAATATATATTGGGAATGATTTTTACACCAAAAATCACATTCACGAAATTTCGTGAAAACTTTCTGGACAAGGCTTTTGTTTCGTGGGCTTAATTACACACTTACGAAACATTGTGTATGTTTCGTGAAAACTTTCTGGACGGCGACCATGATATTTCTTAAATTCGCAAAGGGAACATTGCACTTTGCTACAGTAACAAGGCCGTTGTATTCTATGCACATGAAAGCTGACTTAAATGTTAATTTTACTAAACCATTGGAACCAAATCAAAACTGAACAGCAATTGGTCCTATACAAATAACACGTATATCACATAGTCAATCTTATGTTTGTAAAAAGAATATACCTATAATTGAGAGAGGTAAATAGCACCAGACATATCTTATGTATCTCTACGATACCACTAGTTGAAGTATTCTACTCTTTTTTTTAAATTAACTACTTTCTCATATACACGTGTTCTTCCAAGTAGGTGTAGAATATTTTGGTGTAGCCCTTTGACAAATTAGTGTTGTACATTCTTATAATATAAAATTGCGTAGTATGCATTGACTTGAATATAATCTTACAGTTCCTTCTAAGATAATCGCAATAATAATGTTCTCCCACCAGTGATGTGTACGGCCGGTACCCTGTACAACGCGACGACCCTGACGTGCGAGCCGTGCCCGATCGGGTCGTACAACGACCAGGATGGGCAGGAGAACTGTACCATGTGTGGGCCCCAGAAGACCACCCTGGAGCTGGGGGCCTCCAACCAGACACAGTGTGTCGGTGAGTCAAGTCTCCATACCCACTAAGCAACTTTTACAGAGTTGGGCAATGGATCGTCGCTAAAATCGGCCGATTTTACCCCTAGAATCAGCCAATTTCAGCACCAATTTAGATCAAACATGTACATTTCAATATACCATACTAACAGACAATCATAAGAATAGGCCGAGTTTAGTGCCGATTTGTTGCCCAACTGTCTAAAAGTTGCTTAGTGGCAATGGGGCTTAATAGTTTCAGGGGCGGATACAGGGTTTTTGAAAGAGGGGGTAAGCATAAAGGCTCATGGGGTCGGGGTGACCAATGTCACTGAGGCGTTGGTACCACTCGTTGGTATTGGCACTGCATGGGTTTGAGTCCCATGAGGTGCAGCATGGAAAAAGGACATTCGGATGACTCCTAACCAGAATTGTGCCCAAATGCTCCACATGACGGTAATGAGAGACCAGATATATTGTTTGAATTGTATCCCGTATAGATGAATAATAATAAAAAAGTACTAAAACCATTTGCAATTGCGCATACAAGTGCAGCATTTTCATCTCTTTTTGTAGTTAAGGGGTCCACCAAAAGGAGGGGGGGGTCAGGACTTCTGGATCCCCCCCTTGATCTGCTCCTGGATCTGCCCCTGAGTTTGAATCTTTTAACAGTATTGTTGCTTAAGCCATATACCCACTAGATGGTTTCTGCCCAGTCAGCCAACTTATCATTGCTAAAGGTGGCCAACATTTACGAACCTTAACTTTTTGTAGAGGGGGCTATTTAGATACACAGTAGAAAATTAAAGGTCACCTTTACATGACCTTTCATAGATCAGCTTGTAAAGGTTCTGTAAAGGTGACATTTCCATAACCTTTAACATACCTTTATTGACCCTTAATGACCCCATATTCACAAGACTTAAGGGCCTGTAACGGTCAGTTTCCACGCAGTGTTAAGCCATCAGAAATATTTAGTAGTTTTGATTTTCAGACACTGATTCAGAATATGAAATTATGAAACACTCATAAAGTATTTCCATAAACTGTTTTGATAACATACCAGTATAGCTTAAGGCCCCGATCCACAATGCGATTTTTGGCCAATTTTGAGCCGATTTTGAAAATCGGTTCTTAAATAATCATTTTTCTTATACAATGTACAATGTTCCATAGAGTTTTGGATGATCCTTAAGCCCCATACCCACAAGGCGATTTCACCGTCGCCCGGCGACTGGTGACGAGGGGTTATTACATAATCGGTGGTGGCCCGTCGCCCGGCAAGCATAGTCGCTGGGCGACTGTCGTTGGTATGGTGTTTTTCCTGGGCGACGGGCGACGGACGACGGGATCGCCGGGAAAATCGCCCATAGAATCGCCAGGAAATTATCAAACTTGCTTGATATGCCAGTCGCCCGGCGACGACGACGGAGTTTCTCTCCGTCGCCCGTCGCCCGTCGCCGCTAGAGTCGCTAAGTGGGTATGGCCCTTTACCAGAAAAATTGTGTTTTCGCATGGAAAATTATTCCAAATATGCGAAAAAAATGCATGAGAAGAAAATCAGTTGGCCTTTTTGTCGCATCGTGGATCACCGGCTTTAATATTTGAACAAATTGCTCAAAACACAGGTACTAGACCTTTCATTCAGATTGATTTTCTGTTTTTCAGACATCTGTCCCCCGGGCACCCAGTTTAACCGGACGGACAAGACGTGTGTGAACTGTGGGCGGGGCTACTACCAGCCCGAGTCGGGGCAGAGTCTGTGTATCAAGTGTGACATCGGCCAGACCACCACCGTCTACAACGCCACCTCCAGAGCTGATTGCACTGGTAAGTCACAATATCAAAGTCTCAGAGGGAAAATGAGGAGACAGGACTTGACACATCAATTTGAAACATGGTTGCACACTGGACCTCTGAATGTAGTCACCCAGCTACAAAATGTGGTTGCCCAGTAACATATAAAATTAATAGAATATTTAATCAAGCACATAATGTGTTTGCTAAGTAACGTTTGAATAGAAAGATAAAATAGATTACAAGTAACTCAAAGTTCATAATTCTCTATGTTAATGCAGGACTTTGACTCTGGTTGCCCACTGAGCAACTCCGGAACTCATTTTAGTGGAACAGTATGACTTTTTGGCGGTCCTGGGCCACTGGACACCCGATTTGTCAAGCACTGAGTAGAAAAACTTTTCTGGGCCTCTTGGTACCAGCCATAGGCTTTTGGTTTCACTGGGCTCTACGCAGGCTGAACCTGTTGGCTTTAGAGCCATGTCCTCCTAGCAAGTGATAAAGGGGTCCAGAAAAGTAGTTCTTTCCCTCATAGTAAGGAAGAGACATAGTGTATGTATATTGTCAACTGGTTAATCCCAAGTAGAACTTATCAGCCTTCAAACATCCCTCTGAGCCCTCTCTCATGTTGATATCCCTGAGACCGGTTCGTCTATATCGCTCCAGGTTATGATAAAATTGTTTTATCTTTATATGATTGTCATGTCTAAACAGAGAGACTGCTACAGAATGGTACCGTGGCATTCAGGTCAATGTAACTTTTGGAATCCTCCTATTATGACAAGAACTGAAACTCCCCACATCTCTTCTACTCTTCTCAAACACTATTTGATTCTTTCAAGCAATTTCTAATATTCAATTAGCAATTTAATCATATTCAATACCTTTAGCCAACCATAATCTCCTGAGGCTTTGCCTGTCTAATAATAGTTATTTGTATTCATCCTTTCCTTAATAGACCAGTGTTTAGCTGGGCAGTACCTGACCCTTGACAACACCTGTGAGCTGTGCCGGGCCGGTCTTTTCCGCCGACTGGAGGACGACACGTGTCAGCAGTGTCCAGGATCTACGACAACCCCAGGACCAGGAGCCATATCAGCCGACAACTGCACCATCAGTAAGTACCTGCTTAAAGATACTAGAAGCTGTTCACCTAGATGCCACCTGGTGGGTTATCAGAGAACTGGCAACTGATTGTACTTATGTGCAGTTTGGGAGTTTGTATATCCAAATTAAGTGAATATATAAATAAGATAAATATAATTAACAATTATCCTTTCAATTTAAGTGATATCAGATCAAATTTGCATGTTCTAAAGTTGCTGCTGACCTCTATATTTCAACACTTTATGTTGTAACTTTTCTTAGAAATTGTAAATATTGATATAACTTAATTTGATATAGCTGAATTTATATTGCTACCTGCAGTAAATAACTGCTGAGATTTATTAAGATATTGTTGTTAGTTTGTTCACTGGAAGGAAAAATGTGACTTTTCCCATTGAAACCAATGGTAAAGGGCGATTTTCTTCATTATGCAAAAATTATTTTCGAAAACGGTGAAAAGTGAAATTTGTAATTTCTATGATCTGCTTAGGACACGACCTATGCTGAAAACAAAATATCTAAGATTTATTGTTGTTAGTTAAAAATCAAGAACCTTTAGCTGGTCTCAGCTCTGTTATTAATTAATGACTATACCATGCAAAGGGCAAATAGAATCTGAAAAGAAAGAAAGACTGTTACAGTATGGAATGAAAGAGAAAATAGTTGTAGGTGATGAACAAACATGGCCTTCTGAAAAATGACATTTTTCTTGAGCCTGTTTTCTTGGGAAATCAGGGTTACACGTTTGCCTGTCTTGCCATTGAATGATGTGTTGCTAGAATTCCCCTACAATTGATTCATGGCAAAAACATTAACTGCTTAGATTATCATACCTTTCACTTTAGACAATGATTTTGCAAAAGGAAGCAGTGGTGGGACTGCACACAGTTATTGTTGTCTAAGAAATTTGAAAGAGTTGGATGGAGTTCACATTGCTAATATCTGTAAATGTAGCCGCTACAAATGGAATGGCCTCATATGCAAATTTACTGACCTTATTCTTTCACAGGATTGTGTGTCCCTGGCCAGAAGAACGTGGACAACACCTGCACTCCCTGTGAGATTGGTACATACAGTACGACAAATGACGCGACAACTTGTACCCTTTGTGGACTTGGAAACTCTACTCGTACCACTGGCAGCTCTTCCCCAGCAGACTGCTCGTGTAAGTTTGTAATATATGTATGTTCCTACAGGGGGCAGCAGAATCTAGAAATGATGATGCTTGTGGTAGAATTTTACTTTTTACAAGTGTCAAAGAGTGGCAAATTCAAATATTCAATAATCAAAATACAAAGACTTTGACTAGAAATCTCTCTGCATTTTTACAATGTTTCTTTCTTTATGCATCCCTCAAGAAATGAAGTGCTGAATAGAAGGTTTAAGTCAGGAATTTTGTCTTTTTCTGCAGTAATTAGTAAACATTTTATAAAGGCTTTTTCCCCTATGCTGAATAAGTTCATTTGCCGTTTCACAAAACTATCCTTTCAAATTGTAATTAACCAGATGGCATTTAGATAATCGCAAGGAAAACTTTACCAGCATGTTGGTGAATTTTATCGCTGGTATCGGTGGTTATAAATCACCAATTGTGGCGAGAGGTCAGCAGCAATTCGCCTTTTTGAATTGTATGGACCAACAATTTTAGTCGGCATTGTACAGAATATATAAACATTATGATTTTAATCTAGAATCGACTTTGTTACTTCAAAAACGTTATTATCAGTATTAAATTTCGATACAATAAATTGTGAAAGCACCCTACGAATAATGTTAAGACTTTAAATTTGTTTTCACCGTGTATTTTTTGTCTACCAGTGTACTGTGGCAACGGAACGTACGTCAACACGACCACTGACCAGTGCGAGGCCTGCCCACCCAACACCTACAACGGGGGGAGTCACAACGATGGGTTCTCCACCTCCTGTACAGCCTGTACCGGGGGACTCAGGACCGAAGGGGACGGAAAGGTCCAGGTCTCAGACTGCAAAATACCAGGTAGGCAAACAATACGGTCAGGATTGTTGGCATACTTAACAAATGAGATATATCTTTGCAGGAGCAAGTGGAATAAGATGTTTTCAAGTGAAAATAGTTCAATCGGAAGCTGAAGGACGACATGAAAAATGAGAAAACTAAATTGGAATGCCAATGTTAAGAAGAGAACTAGAAGTTCTATATCAAATGTTTGAGCTTTAGGGCCTGTTAAAAGGGAAACAACCCAACAATTGTTTACTTTTTCAAAATTATCAAAATATAACATTTTGGTGTTACATTAAGTAAACCCGTTCAATAATATTATATCTTTACTTCAACCCTATAGATTAACCCTATCTTCGACATTATTCCTATACATATTTAATGTTTTATTTGTTTCAGTTTGCAGAGCTGGTGAATATGTAAACCCAGACTTCGTGGCTGACCCCCTGAGGGTGGGGGCGATATCCTGTCTGCAATGTAACATAAGCTCATACCAACCATTCGATGACCCGTATAACCGGACATGTCTGCCCTGCCCTGCCCTCTATGTTACACTCAGCCCGGGCGCCGCCTCCTTCAACGACTGCTTACGTGAGTAAATTGGTTTTATAGTACCAAGAGTTTGTACCAATGCAACCATTTAATGACCCATATAACCCAACATGTCTGCCCTGCCCTCTACGTTAAGCCTCATGCCTACTAGGCAACTTTAACATAGTTGGCCAACGAGCACTAAAATCGGCCGACTCCTTTGACCTGTAAGTATAGCATATAGAATTGGTCCCCTTTAATGAGTGTTTATGTGAGAACAGTGGCTCTATAGGACCAAGAGTTTGTACCAACCATTTAATGACTTATGATATAACTGAACATGTCTGCCCTGCCCTGTCCTCTACGTTACACTCAGCCCTGAGGCAGCCTTCTTTAATGACTGTTTACGTGAGTAGATTGGTTCTATAGTCTGAGAGAATGGACATTGCACCCTCTCTGAAAAGTACCAATAATCTGTACCAAGCATTTGATGGCTCATATTGGTACAAGAAGAAAAGCGAGAGTGTCCAAGGGTGGCCATACAACCCACAGGGTATCATCATGAACTGAGGATGAAGTCCGAGCTTTGCACAACCCTATGGGTTGTACAACACCCAAGTATGACTCAAAAGGTTCTTCCAAATTTTGTCACACGAACAAATTTCAAAATATATTGAAAATATCGAAAATGAGGGGCAGACAATACGGCCTCTCAATACGCACCACCCCTGAAATTGTGGAATGATAAAACCAAAAGTTTTGCCCACCCTTCTTTATGGGCCCAGGCCCAGCTTCCTTTGATTACTGTTTGCATAAGAAATAGTCGAGTCTGTTTGCAGTTTCATAGTTTGGTATGAACCAAACATGTTAATTGGTATATACACTGTGCTGCAAGATGGCACTTCTATTACTATACCCATACACAAATAGGTCCGCTTTCGCATGCATATAATATACACAGGAAAACTAAAAACTGTATCTGCCTAAACTAATGATTATTTTTTACTCCCATTTGGCAGCGATAAACATAACGCGTGCCTCGGCCACCATCAAGTTGACGGCCACGTGCAGCTCTGCCCTGCTGAACCCCTCCAGCCCGGAGAGACAGCAACTGGTCTCCCAACTGACCGACAACACCGCACCAGATTCTGTAAGTACTAATATAAGAAGACCAAGGGCGAAGTCCGAGGTATGTATGATCCCCATGGGTCGTACAGGCACCAGAGGACGACCCTCAAGGTTCTTCTATATTTTATCACCCAAGCAAATTATAAATTAATGTTTAAATCCTTCAATACAAACGGCGGTACGTACAGCCAGTCAATACTCACTGCCCCTTATACGCACCACTCAGCGGCCATGCTGGTGATAAAAGAAGCTTCGACAGGCTGAAAAATACTGGCAATGACAAACTCTTTCTGGATTCGAACCCACAACCTTCGGGTTTTGAGGTAGGGGTCGAAATCACTACACCATGGAGCCACAGAGAGGATGAGATTGAAACTAAATAAGGGGTTCATGACCCAATTTGCTGGTTCCTACAGGTCATTTAATAAGCAGTTTAACAAAACAGTGGTCAGATGGACAGGCTGGCAGCCTATTTTGCTGGTTTTTGGTATGACTTGGAGCCTGTCACTTGAAGTAAGTTCAGTGTGTAGACTGCTATATGCAAAAGGACATCACTTTAGATGTAGTATCCAATCAAAAGGACTTGGTTTGTGTGAATGTACCTGTCTATGGGACCGTGCATATAAAAGAATACCTGCCTTGGTAAAAGTGTAGGGGTATGGTCTCCACCTACTCATAGATTCGATCACGATCACTGCCCTTGGTATGACCCTGGCAGTTAATTAAGGCATAAAACAACCAATAACCAATAAACCAAGCAACTTGATATGATTAGTTGTTCAGTCTAATTAAGAATAAAAAGGTATTACGAATTTTGAGATTCACTTAAGGTATTACGAATTCCCATTTAAGGAGTAGAAAGGGTAATTTGACAATACATGGCATATATGGTCAAAAATACTGCATGATCATGATTGTAAGATTACAGAAGAACAGCCATTTTAAGCCTTTCATCTGATTGTAGCTGCTGAACCGAGTCAAGACTTCTCTGGGTGCTCAAGGTGACAACGTCAAAGGAGTGGAGATCAAGGGAATCCAGTGAGTATTCCTTTTGTGAAGAAAATATTCTTTTAATAGCTGACCAAAGTAAATATCCATAGGATTTTCTCAATATAATTCGTGGCCTTAGTAATAGAAAAGCACGTAGTAGTTGTAGAGCATTTGAGTTCGTTTTGTTCAGGTTGAGGGGCATGATCACTTTGACTTACAATAAGCCCATCCCAGTTTTCACAACATTAAAGTTAACCATGAAATATTTTCTAAATTGCCTCTGTGTTTATTCCATGAAGAGAGTTGCATAATACAAAGTATTCAAAGCAATTTGGTTGGCTTATTGGTCTTAAAATCTGTTATATGCAGCTATATAGTAATGTTTTTTTCCCATAGGAACCAATGTTTAAGCTTGTCAGCCCATCCTCTATGTCCAACCCTACTTTGCTCTGAAATACAGCATTCTAGTTGGCTGACACACCTCCAAATCTGTCAATCTGTAAAATTTAAGTGAATATGTTTTATTGGTAATTGGGGATGTAGAAAAATATAATTCTTGTTCAATTCAGTAAACCCAGCCAATCAAAAAGCTCTGGGAGACAAGGATGGCTTATATGGTCATTACTATCTACCCCCCGGGAGGTCTGTAGGAGTAAATATGAGGCAGGAGTTGGCGAATAAAATTTTATTTTAATTATTAAAATAAAGAGTTGTAATATATATAAGATAATAAATATGAATAAGATAATAAGAGGCCCGAAGGCAAATAAGAATGTATTGTGCCCTTTATGGGCTAGAATAAATAATACAATAAATAAGATAAAAGGTGCGGGAGGGCGGGGATCAGTGTATTGACGGGCCGAGTGGAGGAGAATGAGGGCAGGGTGTGTGTTGGTGAATGCTTTTATATGGAAGGGGTTTACTTGCTTGTCCCCAGAATAAGGTGTATGTAGTAGTAGGGTATGAGGGGAACAAGCAAAGGAGGGTAGGTGCAGACTGGCATGCTGCACCTTTGATGTATGTATAAAGAGGAACCATGGTTGTGGAGGGCCATCTAGTGTCAAATGGAGACCCCAGGGGGGAAGCAATGACCTGCAATGCCCACTACAGGCATGACAAGACAATTGTGTCCAACCCTTGTCCAACCCTGGGATATATCCAATGTGGTATGGACTTATTTTACCATTATTCCTTTCTCCTTCAGGTGCGGCTCCATCCAGGTGAACTTTGACATCCTGTACATCCGTGAGGCCGACAACGGTGTGACGGTGACCAGCAGTGACCTGGACCAGGCCGTGTCGGACCTGGCCGCCCGTCAGGAGACCATCGCCAGCCTGCCCAGTATACCGAACAGCGTGGTCGTCGTACCCAGGAGTACAGGTAGGGCAACTATACATGATAATGTTATATAATAAGAAGCACTGTGGGGGGCATCCAAGGGTGGCAGTATGACCCTTAGGGGAACGTCACGTACCGAGGGCGAAGCCCAAGGTTCGTATGATCCAATGGTCGTACAGCCACCTGAGGATGACCCCTGAAGTGCTTCTTTATTTTATTGCTCAAACAATTATCAAATTCTTCAGAAACTATTGATAATATGCAGCGGTGCATACAGCATGTTGATACGCCCTGCACATAATAAGCACCGCTCGCCGGCTGGTGGGTGATAAAGTATAAGAACTTTAAATTGACTTTTAATTTGCAAAAAGAGGAATTAAGGTTCACCAGATGTAAATCTCCGCACTTCCAACACATCACCAACCCCTCTAAATTCACTTTTTCAAGGGTATAGGAAGAGTTATGTGAATGTGACATTTACCAACACATTGAGCTATTGTTGGGCCTGAAAAACAAGGTAAACTGATCATGTCTAATATAAAGATCTAAACTGTGCCAAAAAGTACAGGTAGGGAAAATAAAGTTAGTAGACATGACCATAACATTGTTGTCCTTTTGATGTGCTGTGGACAGATTGCGTTCCCATAAGAAGTTCATTGAAGTACCTGTATCCCTTCCTCATAATTTTGACCTAGGTCATGGAAAAAAATTGAAAATTGGTAAAAACATTTTTTATGTGGAATATTTTTCTTTTCCTCACAGTATCTTGTGACCCCGGTCAGGGTCTGAACACGACGACCGGTGTGGCCGTATGCCAGGACTGCCCCCAGGGGTCGTACCAGTACACCGATGTCCAGGACACCTGCCTGGCCTGTGCCGCAGGCTACACCACAGCTGGCACCAAGGAGGTCTGGGACTTTGTCAACAACCCCAGCCAGGACCCATGCAGGAGTGAGTAAAATTTAATATTTGTCAGGTATTCCAATCTTTAGCTATCGAGAAGTTAGTAATAGATATGATCTGTCAAGGGTTGGAGCCTTAACCATGTAGATGTGAGTAATAGCTATTATTTGTAACTAATTCCAACATCTAGCTATGTAAATACATATAACCAACTGAGAAGGTGGTAAAAGGGGGGTTAGCACGCCAAGGCTGGACCCCGATATCAGCCTGAGGGAAGGGCCTGCAAGCTGAAATCGGAGCCATAGCATGCTGAAACTAGTTGATTCGCCGATATTTGAATGTCTGAGTAATAAACCAAGTCAACAACACTCCTTTTTGGGGTTCGGTGCAGCATCAACACTTTTATTAACGAGAGATGTGTGCTGATGGGGTTCAATTCCTGGTACCAGCTTTGTGATATACTTATTTTACTTTGGAAAATCTACATACAATTACTGCAAGCCATGTCTCACACTGATATGTATGTTTGTATGTTCATATTACAGAGATTTGCCCTGCCGGTGAGGCGTCTCCCGATAACATCGTGTGCTCCCCATGTGGACTGGGTCGGTATAAGACAGCAGAGGGTATTGAGCCCTGCACCTCCTGTGGACCCAACACCATCACCCCTACCACAGGAGCCACCTCTCCGGACCTCTGCATTGGTAAGTACAAATCTTTACATTAAAGGTACTTGTACCTATTCAGTAGGATTTTAACTTGTAGTGATATTTTTTCCATACCTCCTCAGAATTTTCTTTAGTACATCAGGAATACATTGCCAGAGGGAAAACAAGTTATACCGTTTGGTTTTTCAGTTAGGGGATTGTAAACATTTGAGGTATTTACTATAGGTTTCTATGGGAAATACCTTCGTTTTTAAAATTCAAAAATCCCAGAAAAAAATGTCGTAGTGTTATTTTCTTGAAATTCCTACAGATTTTAAGTCTTGATCTTATTGATATCCTGTAAAAAAAACAAAGGGTTTTACCGTTTTGATCACAGACTTCTCTATCATCCCTATAGTAATAACTGACACACTGTTTGTGTGTAGCAGCAGTATAACAATAGCACATAGAGAGTTCAACAGGTATGCACCAGGTGGCAGTGCTGGGATAGGTTTGAAGTACCTTTAAGGTGATGTGTGTGTAGGTTAGTGGTCGCTTTTCACAAAAGATCCCAGATTCATCTTTGGTTATTAAAGGGATTTGTTACTGACCACACCAGCGCCACCTGGTGTGAAAATCTTAGGAGCTTAAACTCCCTTAAGAGCAATGGGTGAGTTTCTTGGATGCGCCGGCTTGCCCGCTATCCCATAATATACCCATAATGCAACGCGCTGCACACCACTGCGTTGCATTATGGGGATATTATGGCATATATTACGAGATGGCGGCACACGCTGGCACGTCCAATCAAACCCACCCATAGGCTGGCCCTGGTTTTTTGGTCTCTTTATAACCAATGGTAATATACTACCCAAGGATAATGTAAAGACCAGCTGAATGAGCTGAACATTAAGTGCCTGAAAAAAAAACTGATGACTCACTTTTAAGCTTTGATGACTTTCTCCCTATGTCTGTGGATGGACAAGACTTTCTCTGAGCCAAACTTTTGCCATATATATTCCCACTGCTGAAATAAGAGTAATGTTACCTTTAGTGTCAAGTGTTGAGGTTACATGTCCATCTTAATGGTTGAACAGACTCTTGCTTTGTGGTCCTGATATAGTTGCTACAGCATCCTTGCTGAATGGACCTTAAACTCCAACAATCACTATTATTAATCTCTTTTTGCATTCTTAATTCATAATATCAACATTATTTTTCCATCTATCTCATTTTCAATGGAAGAGAATATCTATTGTGTTACAAGACATCAACACACATTGAATTTAGTATATTTGTAGCATCTTGTCATCATCATTAATCTGTTTTTGTATTCTGAATCTACCTCATATTCAACGAATGATAAAATCAACTGAATCTTTTAAAGAATATAACAGCTTCCACTTCTGTTTTCGTTTGCAGCCTCCTGTGACCCTGGTTTTGTCAGTACCACCAATCGCACCGGCTTCAAAGTGTGTGATCCGTGCCCGAAGGGATCCTACAGCGAAGAACGAAACAGCCTCCAATGTACTCAATGTGGGAGACTGTTTACCACAAAGACTGAAGAAAGTACAGACAGCGATGACTGCCGCGGTAAGTGACCGCTAGGGATCTTTGAAGTTTTATCACCCGCACGGCCCATGAGCGGTGTGTATTGAGGGCAGGTCGTATTGCCAGGCCATATGTACCACTCATTGTTTTCACTATTTTAATCATATCTAGATCATCATATTGGGTGATAAAATAAAGAAGAACCTTAGGGGTCATCCTCGGGTGGCTGCATGACCCATGCAGATTGTACAAACCTCGGGCTTTGCCCTCGGTATGCAAAGATCCCCTATGGGTCGTACAGCCACCCTCCGATGCCCCCCCCTCCCCCCCCTCAGTTCTTCTTATCATAATGTACCAGATATTAACAAAATAAATATGAAATATTTGGATGGATGCAACATAGTGACAAAAGTGAGCAGTCAAGTTTTGCCTGGTAAGAATTTGAAATGTGTTGTGGAAACTCCCACATGGAAACAAAATGGCAACAATTATGGCTCATTACTATACCTGCATATTCTTATGAAAGCAATAAATCACCATATAAATGTAGCATCTAACCACAGGATTTCTTTTCTTTTGGCTTTTTTTTTCTTGTGATATTGATAACACCCCTCTTTCTTGTAGATGTGTGTGAGGCGGGTGACTACTGCCTTAACGGGGCGAGGTGCCGGTTTGACGAGGTGGGACCCAAGGTCTACTGTGACTGTAAGATACCCTTCTACGGAGAGCGCTGTGAGACCAGGGGAGGTGAGTGCTCTAGTCATAGGGCTAGTTTTGTAAGATTTTCATAAGATTAAAATAGCGCCAGTTTTGGATGATAACGTTCATTGTTGCACAACAGTTGATTGTTATAGGTACAGCGATATACCACTGATTTTGCTCCTCTTCTTCCTTCTGTTTTGTTGTTTTTCCTTTATGTTTTGAAAGCTGATGTTGCCCTATTTTGAAATCAGATTATTTTCAGATTATTTCAAACACAATATTAACGTCTTAACATATTTGTTATGAATACAAATTTATACATTAAATCATACTATTGGTGAATTTGTACCACATAAAACACTTAGAACACCAATAGTAACGAATTTTTTCAAGATTTGTAGACAATTTTACTTTCATAAGATATATTGATTCAACTTTCTGCTACCCCAAAATACAACGAAAATTTTCAATTGAAAACTTCTACAAACAGAACCTAAACCCATTTGTCTAACTGTCCTGATTCCCCTTTCAGAGCCTCTGGCCTGAACATAAACCCTAGGATCCAATTTGTGATAATTATCTTTTGATGGGCATCAGGTCTCAACACCTGTCAATCAATGTTACTGCCAGACAATTGGTCACCTGCCTTCTCATTGGCTGTCTGCAAGTAGGGGTCAGTAGCACCATGCCTGTGGGGAAGAGCCATTCCCCCTTCCCATTCCTACATGTTGCCTATTGCAGAAAGGGTGGGGGGGGGGGGCACATGTCATTGATTAGTATAGCAACAGGGCACTGGTTATGCTGACCTTCTTAATCCTATTTTCCTATAATTCCTCTAATGCCAATTTTGCCCTTTTTTTGAAGACAAAAAATTCCAAAACCGTATATAGATTGCGAAGGTATTGAAAAAGCAGAAGAATATCTCAATATATGTGTGTAAATGCAAACTTGTGTATTCATCTACTAATACAAATACTATTTGTGAATTTGTACCATATTAAACATATGGAACACCAATATCAAGGAACTATTTTATACTTAAGATTTGTCGTGAGTTTTCCTTCCATGAGTGCCTGTTCCCCTTTCAGGGCCCCCTGCTTGAACCTAATTACCCCTTTATCTAACTGTGCCTATTCCCCTTTCAGAGCCCCCGGCCATCTCCCAGCTGACCATCACCATAGCGGCCGTGCTGGGCGGTATCGGCGGGGTCATCTTCATCATCCTCGGCATCGTCGGAACGGTCGTCGTCTTCAGGTAAGGCTTGGTTTAATGTATGGGGTATCCAAATGAGCAAGAAAATAGTTAATTTCATGTTCCCAAAATGATATGATTTCAAATCACTTCTCGTCTTGTTTTTTTTTTATACTAGATATTGATTGTTTCTTCATTGGGATGGTAAAGTCTCCACATAAAGAGAATACTAGGTGATGATCTCAAATTTGTCATAGGTTATATGAAACTAATATAAATTTGACAATGTTGACAACAGAAGACAGGTAACACTACCAGAAGATTATCTTTTTGTGGTCTGGTCTTTTCCAGAAGAAGTAAAATCTGAAGCCTTAGTCTGAAGGTTTAAAAGTCTGACAGAGTTTTTGTCTGAAGACAAAAACTCCCCCTCGTGTCTTTAAACACAATTATCACTTAATTCAGGATTGATCAAAGCTTATATCACATTTGTTGTAAGTGTTACTGGCAGAGATGTAGTTGATCCTATTAAAATTGGCAAACAAATATTTTCAATATGAATTATCTCAGTAGGCAATTTTATTAATATCTAAATAGTCAACCCATATAGATACAAACATATCCTTTCTGTATTTCAGACGGCAGTCCCAGCGTCGTGGGAAGAAGCCCAAGAAGGTGTGCGCCCCTGTGTACGGGGTGGCCCCGGCCCTGAGGGACGGGCCAGTGTACGCCCGGACCATCCAGCGCGCCGCCCCCCCTACCGGCGTCCCCGGCTACTACCCCATGGGGGTGTCCTACTCCCGCCGCCACCCCCTGATCCCAGAGGGCACCACCTGGAGCGTCTCCTCCATGAACAACGCCCTCCCCCCGGCCCTCTGCCGCCAGGGGGGGCTAGTGCAAGTACCCCAGCAGCGCCCCCAAGTGGTGTATCAAGCCAAGCCCCAGCAGCCAACCAGTAAATACCTCTACTATGAAGATAAGGATGAGGATAATACGTATGGGTCTATAGGGCAGTATAGCTCCTATGGACAATTCAGGAGGGGAGGCCCCCAAATGGTACAGACCAAAACTGCCTATTTTGATTAGTTTTTGGGGATGTAATTTAGGGATGATGTTTTTGGGGGGATTTTTCACTGCTATGCTCAGCTGCGTTGTGGTCAGGAGTACCGTGATGTTTGCTTGTAAAGTCATAAATAGGAAGTATTTGCCTAAATTGTGAATGAAGGAATGCAAGAGTATTACTAGGTCACCGATACTATTACAGGGGCGGATACAGGATTTCGTAAAGAATGTGTCTGCGTATAATTATAGGCTTAATATATGAAATGTGTGCATCCACGCGTACACACATTCGACATATATATTTCTCTTTGTCAAGTTTTAAGTCCCCACCGAAAGGGGGGTCAGGACCCCTGGTAGGACCTTATCTATTGAAGTTCAGATAAGTACCATCATCCAATGCCCCCATCACATGATGCGAATAAAAAGGTCTTTTGTTTCATAGTGGTCATGATCTGAGACCAAGAATCATAAAGTTCTTTAAAAATTGTAGTATTGTCTGGAATATCTTGTGTTCGTGATCCCCACTTGCGTTCGCCTGCTTATGATTGTTGTTTTTTTCTTGGTCACAACAGTGTTTTCTGATATGAAATTAAAATGTCTGTAATACGCTCTTGGGGCTTCTACGTTTTGATGTGAACTATTTGAAAATCGTTTGGAAACTCAGAGATATTCAAGGAATGTTGAATATGCTATATTGGGTAAATTGCAGGTGAGATTTGAGAGTGAATCACAAGTGAAATACTTGCAACATGTGATGGACCTTTAAGATATATCAGCTATCACAAGGGCTATACATATAACTCTTTTCTATTCTATATTTAGACACAAAACTGAAAATGTACTTGCCAAAGATTCTTCAAAGTTGTGATGTCCCTTTCATTGTCTCAATGACTCCCACCTAATATTATGTAGTAGTGTACTTACAAACATGGTTATCATCAGGGTTATTAATAGATTATTCTTTCATCCTTTAACATTATTACAGCATGTCAACTTGAAGTATGGTAATTCAGCCCAGGTCAAGCTCAGGCAGCCCTGGTCCGTCATGAGATACTGTGTCTTTCTGTAGTTGGTAGTTAGTGAAGGTTAACTGCCCCCTACGCCCCATCAAGTGATAGAGTACTATATTAATATAAATATTCATATACCTAAACTAATTATATATTTTGTTAATGTCATACCAAAATAAACACTTATTTTTGGAACCCGTTTTGTTTCTTCTTTCTTTATTCCTCATCAGTAGAATAATTATTTTAATTGAAAAAGAATAATGATAACAAGACGCTAATACATAAATACTTGTATTTATTATCTCTTAGTGACGCTGAAAACGAAACTTTAAAACATTTATTAGTCTTTGTTATTCACGTAGGCACTGACGTTTCCAACATGCGTAGTTCGTATGCCTATACAGAAAGCGTGGAATTCCAAAATAATGTTTTCCAGGCAGCCAACGTCGTTTGGAAGATACTTCTTTTACATATACTCATCCGCTTAGATAGAGATACGTGTTTTTCTTTTAAAACATGATAAAATATGCAACCCCACTGAGTTTGGAGGACCGTAATAAGTTACTGAGCTTGTGGGAAATTAGCTCTTTATCATTGTGTTCACTAATTAAACATACAATTTTGAACAATCAACACTTTTCAACACAGTAGCACGAAATGCTATAAATAGGTGGGTAGCACCACGAATAAAGAAAACTTCAAATATTATTAAACGAACAAAAGGTCAACCAATGAACCCTACTTTCTCTCATTGATTTTGTTGAAAAGTACACAATTCCATCTTAACCTTTTCGAATCCAATCATTTGTACCCAAATGTAGCTCAATATATTTGTATTGCATAAGAACACTCTATATATTGATTTGATTCCCTGATGCAAAGTCACTGACAGACCCCACCAATAAATATTTGTGCTGTTTCATTGCATTATGTAGAAATTTCAATATCCACGTATTCAATAAGACTTCCAGAATAGATTCAACCTTGGTGATCAGAGTACAAACATTATGAAGATGATAGGAATGCAACATTACAATATGAAATGCTATGGAGAATGCGCATGTATATCATGATAGTTTACATGATGCTCTGACTGTACACTGCAATTGCATAGAAAATGAAAACTTTGCAGTTGACAGTGATTTTTGTACAATCACAGATTTTCTATAGTGAGGTTATAGTCCCAGTATGAGATTCTTCAGCGATATGAACTTAACAAATAATTAACTCAGCAACATGATCATCAATGTCTGACAGGCTATACGTACCACGCCTTGTTTGCAGTATTTTCAACAGCGTTTGCATATTGTTTGGGTGTTGAAATATAGAAGAACCTTTGGGGTCGTCCTTGGATGGTTTACAACCCATGTCAATTGGGTGGACTTCAGGATTCACCCTTCCACGGGATACGATAAGCCCCTCTGGGTCGTATAGCCACCCTTGGACAACCCCCACGGTTATAATGGTAATTGTTTCAGTCAGCACTGTTATTCTTCTATAACATGAAATTCATCACATAACTCAGCAAAAGGGGTCAGGGTGGCCAATGTCATTAAGGTGTTGGTACCACTTGTTGGCATTGGCACAGCATGGGTCCGAGTCCCATGCAGTGCAGCATGGAAAATAGGACATTTGGAAGACCCCTGCACAGAACTGTGCCCAAATGGTCCACAGGTCTGCAGTGGAAGAATATGTAACAAAGTGAACTCAGCCTGTATAAAAATCCAATGAAAAACATATTTATGTGTGACAATACAATTGTTTCATACAGCATTAAAGTCATTTAACAAAAACACAAATAACCTAGAAACATTTCCTGTGGATGATGGAAGCCCCAAACTCGTCATACTCCTCGCTGGTCACCCACTTCTCCTCGAAAGTTGAAAGCGAGGCTAAGATGGACCCCCCGATCCACACCGAGTACTTCCGCTCCGGGGGCGCGATGACCTTCACCTTGACCCCCGAGGGCGCCAGCGCGTGCAGGGAGGCGGATATCCGGTCGCGCATGCCCAGAAACATGGTGTTACCGCCGGAGAGGACGGTGTTGGCGTAGAGGTCACGCCGAAGGTCAAGGTCACACTTTTGGATACTGTCGTAAAGGCACATGTCGACTCCAGCACCCTCCTGACCTGGAGAAGGGAAAGTGCAATGGGATTAGATCTAGTGTTAGTCTGTTACAGTAAGTGTACATGATTTTCAGGGGCGGATCCAGGGCGGATCCAGATCCTGACCCCCCCCCTTTGGGTGGACCCCTATACTACAAAAACAGGGGGAAATGCTGCATGTGTTTGCGCGATTGTACGCGGTTTTAGTACTTAGCCTTTCTGCTAACCCCCCCCCCCCCCCTTTGAAATTAATCCTGTATTTTTAAGGCACATTGGAAGAGAGACTGATTACATGCGTGGACCTCGCGCATATAGAATTTCCTACATATGCGGACGTAAAGTCCACGCAAACTAATCTTCTTACATACGCGGATGCAAAGTCAGCCCATAGAGGTTTCCTTATAATTTTATTATCTGAGTATACAAAGCATTAACTTATCTCAGTGTATATGGATATCTTATTATTATCATGCTTACAGTAGCAAATCATCCACCCTTATTTAAGTAAAATATAAAATAAAAACAAAATAAGAAAAAGGGGGTTCGGGGGCATAGCCCCCCTTTTTACATAATAAGTCCACACGTATAATTTTAGTCTACATACACGGACACAACCCCTTGCATACATGGCCCTCAGTATGCGCGGATGTTAACCCCGCGTCCACATGTGTAATACTACACGTGCGGGATCCTGTTGTCCTGCCCGCGCACATAACTTCAGCCATTGGAAGATTCAAATTGAGGTCGGAGCTCAAATGATAATGAATATTGTTGCTTGATTTTAACGTCAGTCGTCCACCCCTACTCCCTCTAATGAGCATAGAACCCCTTCCAGCAAGGTATGCCCTCGTATCCTATATAATTATATAACGTGAAATTATAGACTGTTCATGTATTTTATACCATGTTCATACAAGTTAGATTTCTCCTCCGTCGTATAAGTAGTATATAGAAATGGGAGTTTGACTGAGGCGCTATTCTGGTATACTCTGGTCGGTAAGTCAAGGCCCGTATACAGTGTGGACCTTTTCAATATTTTCTCATAGTGTTTTTTTGAAGATTTTTACAGTCAATTTGTCAAGGAAAGGTGGAACTTTGTTAAACTTTCCTCTGCTTTCGGCCACCCTTCCCCCCCCCCTCCGATCCGACTACGGGCCTGCTGTCCACGCGCATTTGAAAAGATTAGAAAACATCTAGAGAAGATTAGAAAAAGTCTATTTTTATCTTATTCTTATTGATCATTATGTCAAGATCACTATTGATTTACAAATATTTCTGGCTCCTAGAATGGAAAGAAACCGTCATTCTGATTCATTTAAGTTATTGATAATGTCTCATACTGGTGAGCTAGCTGGATATAGGTTACATTGTATAAAAAGGTCAGATGATTAGTTTATAGTATATTTCATAAACTCACGTGTTCACAACATTGTAATTTTATATTCTACAGAAAATGGCATTTTCGATTATCTAAACAGGTTTTTTTTATCAGTTTTCTCATTCATATAAGGTGAATAACGTGGTTGCCCACGAGTTACAGCTTTCCACGCAGCAGGTTTGAAATCAAAAGATACAGGAAATAATTAATCAACAAATAGTCTTTGTATGGACACCAAGTTAAGGTGGAGCTTCAAGGAGGGCTTTGACCAATAGACTATTACAGGATATGAAATAATTGGTTAAGAATAAAGGTTATATTCCACTATGCGTTCAGTGACACTTGTGTTCCTTTTAGTTAGGGAACGCAAGTTTACTTGCGTTCAGATACCAACATGTTGGTATCTGAACGCACGCAGTCCATAGAAAATAAGATAGAAAATGCAAATAGAATGCAAGTAGATTGCAAGCAAACTCTATATTCCACTATACGTTCCTAGAAATGCTTGCATTTTGCTTGTGTTTCACACGCACTTCTTTGCATTCCTTGGTCAATGCAAGTTAAATAATGAATAGTGGAATATAGCCATAGGCCCCATACCGGCTAACCGATTTTGGGATGAATCGGCGCCAACGTCAGGGTCAACATAGGCACAGCCGTTGGCCGACTCTCCTTAGACAAGGCATACAAATACATAGTTGGCACCGACATCAGCAGCCATGTCGATCCATATTAAACATGTTTAATTATTTTACGCTGACGCCGACGGCTGACGGCCATCGTTGTCGGCTGTTGGTCTGCAGTTAGTGGGTATGCAGGTTTAAAGGAAAGCTTGCACATAACTGCAGCATAGTTATTTTTCAATTAACTCAATCTGGCATGTCATTCACAACTTGCACTATAAATATAAGAAGAATTGCAGGAAAATTCCCACTTTACACACAATTATGGGACATTAAAAAAACTTGTATTTTAATTCATTTTTAAGGGAAATCCCCTAATTTATGACGTAGCAAGGGGAGTTCTTGGGGAATCCCATCTGACCTTAAAAGGGAATCCCCATCCCTGTAGAATTTGTAGTAAGGGTTATGCCCTCTAAACCAAATTATACATATTTAGCCCAGTGCAACTCACAATAAATTCAAATACATATCCACTCATGACCATTCATTAACCAGGGAATGCCAAAATAACTTTAGAAGGAATTCCCATAGGTGTGACGTAGCAAGGGGAGTACTGAGCAGCCCAGCAGTCAAGGAATTCCCAATATAAAATTCCTTTCCTCAATAATTCCCTAGGACCTTGTCATATTCATATTTTTACTTTTGGATTTTTTGTAGGTTCCCGAAGTCAAGTCAAATACACAAAAAATAGCAGTTCGTGAATTTATGTGCAAGTTTTCCTTTAAGTACTTTGTACATGTATAAAGATAACCCACCAATCAGGGCCGGCCTGAACATGACCTCGGGGCACCGGAAGCGCTCGGCCCCCAGACTGACGACGTTGCCGTCGGGCAGTTCGTACTTCCGGTCGTTGTTGTTGTCGACGCTCTTCTCCAGGGCTGAGTCGTAGTCGGAAGTGACGTAACACAGCTGTTCCTTGACGTCACGCACGATCTCCCGCTCGGCCGTGGTCGTGAAGGAGTAGCCCCGCTCTGTCAGGATCTGAAGAGAAAAGCAGAAAAGCGATTTTTTATTCTTTATTTATTTATTTATTTATTTATTTTTATTTTTTATTTTTTATTTTATTCTTTTTTTGGGGGAGGGGGTTCAAGAGGGTCCCGACTCTTCCACCCGCTACCCCCTCTTTTTGGTGCCAGTTTAAAGTACGCAAAGAAGGTAAAATGTTGCACGGATGCACAACGTTTTTGTACTAAGTATATATGTCCAAATATGCTGATCCTTTACTTTCCTAAATTATATATTTGCCCCTGCGCTGCCCTTCTATCATATGTGTCGTTTACATATAGACAAACCCCTACCTTCATAAGGTAGTCACTGCGGTTTCAACCAATACTATAATTACATTATTTACAGATACATTAACCCCTAACTTTATGAGGTAGTTAGTGAAGTCTCAGTCAGTAGAATAATTACATTATTTAGAAATAGATATATGTAGTACAGATCAAGGGTGCACAGATCAATTGTTACTGACCTGGTTTGCACATACTGTCAAGGGCTTAGCCATCTATACTTGATTTATTGTATATCAATTTGGTTTTAACAGTCACAGACAGGCACAGACCTTTTACTGAAAGGATAGGACAATACTGAAGGTATAGTTGTTGGAATCCTGACATAGAAAAAAATCCCTACCTTCATGAGGTAATCTGTGAGGTCTCGACCGGCCAGGTCCATCCTCAGTATGGCGTGGGGCAGGGCGTACCCCTCGTACACCGGGATAGTATGGGTCACCCCGTCGCCCGAGTCCAGGACGAGGCCCGTGGTCCGACCAGAGGCGTATAGCGACAGGACAGCCTGCACGGCCACGTATATAGCGGGGAGGCTGAACGTCTCAAACATGATCTGAAATCAAAATACAAGTCATAGATTTTTTTCTTATCTTATTTTCAAATTAAGAGGATCAAAGAGGTTTCAATACCTTAAGATATAAAGCTGTCAGCTATACCAGGTTCATGGTATATCTTTTGAGTTTAAAGTTTTCTGAATTCTAGTAGGACCTTTCAGTAATAGTAAGAGGAAAAACGGTTGGTCTGGAAGATTCAGTTGGTCTGCATTATTTCTGATAAGACTAAATATGCATTAATTTGATAATCTGGGCATCATACAGCACAAGGGTGCCACTTATCCTGTTTTTTAATGTATAGTATCATAACGTCTATAACTATCTTCAGTACCCTTTTAAGCAAAATTAAAGAGCGATAAATTACCTCGGCCAGCTATTCATTGCTTTATTTATTAACTTATATAACTAACCTCAATTCCCAAGTTAAACTTACGTATAATGATTTGCGATTAGCCTAGATATTGAGAGGTGAAGCACAATTGAATGTACCTCTTATCAGGGGCAGTGGTCCATAGGGGAGGGGCAAACCCTGACCCCCCTTATAAAACTTAAAGATAAAAGCATCAGATTTACACAGATCTTCCAATACTAAGATGACAAAACTTTCTCCCTTGGGTCTAGAGGGGGGAGGGGCAATTGCCCCTTTTGTCCCTCCTTGGATCCGCCACTGCTTATACCTCCTTGTTGAATGTTTGGTTCCATAACCTATCTAAGTACCCCTCATTAACTTAAGTTTACTCATGTACCTCTGTCATCCGTTCCCGGTTGGCCTTAGGGTTAAGGGGTGGTTCAGTCAGCAGCACGGGGTGTTCCTCGGGGCTGACCCGCAGCTCGTTGTAGAAGGTGTGGTGCCACACGGTCTCCATGTCGTCCCAGCTGGTGACGATACCATGTTCGATGGGGTACCTCAGGGAAAGGACCCCCCGCCGGGCCTGGGCGTCGTCCCCGACGTAACAGGCCTTCACTCCCGTCCCCACCATCACACCCTGCGAGAAGAGTCACAGAGATACATAAAAAGTGTATGGAAACCTTTTGTTTTAAACCATTTTATTTTTTCTGGTAAGGGTAAGGAAAACCTCCTTGTCTGCCCCCTTATTCAGCGATTTTATAACAAGAATTTGTCAAGAGCTAACGCTAAAGCTGCACTAAATAAGATGATGAAGCCATGATAATTGTAGAGAATTCTAAAAGTAATCATCAATATTGCTAATTTTCAAGAGGAATTTTGGTTAAAGGTAATGGGGTGCGTTCAGGGCGCCACCTGGGAAGTGTATTAAGAACTAGAAAAAAAATCTGATTTTAAGCCAACTTCAATGCTATCTTAGGTTTGTTGACACTTAAAAAAATACAATGCACACATTTTTTCTTTGAATCAAGTAATGTCTCCTAGTATTATCCAAGCAAATAGTGCTCAAATACTCCCATTTTTATGTTTATTCACTATAACTAGTCTCACAAACGGATAATGTTCTTTATTTTTTTCTAAAATTTGTATAATTGCCTATTCTTGTTGTACACTGAGTTTGGTGGGAATTGTACTGGTAGTTTTTGTATGATTTTACAAAAAACAATTTTTCCCATAGAAACCAATGGTAAAGCTAATTTTTTTAGTTAGGCTGTACCTTCTTTCACAAATGGTAAAAGATCAAAATTTCAGTTTCAATTTACTCCTATAGATATAAGCTTTGATTAAAAAAGTTATCTAAGAAATTTGACTGGTCAATAAAAATCAAGTTGAACACGCCCAAGTACCTTTAATGGTAAAGCAGAAGTGGATCCAGGATTTTCAAAGGGTGGGGGGAGGGGGGTCAGCATGAAGGCTAACGCGTACACACGCATGGTATTTTCCCCTCATTTTATAATTTCTTGGTCCACCAAATTGGGTGGGGGGGGGGGGGGTCAGACCCCCTGGGCCCCCCTCTATGGATCCGTCCTCGTAAAGCCTTGGTTAATCCAAATGACTTTGACTTTATTCTAAGGTCATTTCTACAACAAGCTTGGGGTCGTGATTTCATATCCTATATAACAAACTTTGCTAGATACATGTTGAATCATAAGGGGAGAATCCCTGTTATACCGTTAGTAGTTTACCATTCCAGAAGAAAGCCCAACATTCAAAATAGTTCATTTTGTTTTCTAATCTTGTTACTTTGAAATGATAATACTAGAGCTTTTTCGATTTTTTATTAATGTTAAGTGTCTATATTAACAAAGGACACTCAATAATTATCAGATATTCCACTCTACTAGTATACTTGTTTTCCCATGCATTGCACAAACGCTATGACATATACCTAAGTAAGATGTGAAGATAAACATACATCCCATTAAGTATAAGACTACATGTCATTCTGGTATTATTGGCATGGATGTGGCCCTATGATATGTAGTGTTAGTAAGGTCAATACACAGGTCAATATCCAATACCGCTGAGGTGTAGGACGACACCGGAAGTTGGTGGCACTGAGACTTCCGCTGTCACCATAACGTAAGAGAGGCACGCGATGCCCCCATAATACCATACATCAAATCAAGCATATTGTTTACATGTAACTGAATCTGGATAGGAATTTTGAATCACCTCATGGAAAAGGCGAATCAAGCCTGTATAACACATGCAGATTTCGCAGCAGATTTTGAAAATCGGTAGGAAAAAACAGGTTAAGTATAGATGAATTACATATCATTAGAACGGTCTTATAACTCTCTTTTGAATGGAACAAAGGGTGTATGGTTCCATGCAATATCTGCAGAGAAAATGTAAGAAATATAAATCGCCAGTGCAAAATCGGTAGGTGGAATAGAGCATTAAGGCTTAAATCTGAGATGTCCCTTGAGGCTCACTGGCATTGTGCAGATACGATCACCTTATTAAAGTTATCATGAGGGAGGTTAAGACTTAATGATTGTTGTTCTAGTGACTTCCATTCATTACGTTAGAAACAATCAAAGAACCAAATAATCCTTAAGATGTTACATTTGACATTTGCTACCATAGACCTGAACGCTGCTCGTGGAACGTCGTCTTGGACAAAACTCGTTTTGAACATTTCAGAACTAATGGCAAACTATTTTATCAACCAAATAAACGTCTAAATATCCAATGTGATGCAGTGGTCCTTCAAGGGCACATTAAGGCTGCTCACAGGGATGTGTGTGTTAACCCACGTTCCATCCAAGATGCCTTGACCAAATTCCAACAACAAACCAACTTTATAAAGTGGACTAGTTTCTAGCATAACCTGACCTCACCATCTGAGATTATCAAATCCCCAACAACCAACCAAAGAACCAACCAAACAAACCCTAAAATACCCTACCTGATGCCATGGCCTTCCAATGATAGACCTGAACGTACGTCGTGGAGCGTCGTCTCCGGCAAACCCTACCTTCACCATCCCAGAACCATTATCTAAACCTCATCGACTCAATCAACATCCAATAAACCCACCAAATAAACTTTAAAATACCTTACCTGATGTCGTGGCCTTCCAACATAGACCTAAACATGGCTCGCAGAGCAACGTCTCCAGCAAACCCTGCCTATATCATCCCAGAACCGTTTTATTAATCCCGACAACTAAATCAATATCCAATAGACTAACAAAATAAACCTTAAAGTACCTTACCTGATGTCGTGGCCTGCCAACGATCAACCAAAATGCGGCTTGCGGATCTTCGTCTCCAGCAAACCCTGCCTTTATCATCCCAGAACTTTTATCATAATCCCAACAACTAAATCAACATCCAATAGACTCACCAAGTACACCTCAAAATACCTTACCTGATGTCGTGGCCTGCCAACGATAGACCTAAACGCAGCTCGCGGAGCATCGTCTCCGGCAAACCCTGCCTTCACCATCCCAGAACCGTTATCTATGACCAGTGCCATGACGTCACTATCGGCCATCACCCGGGACGGCTCCTGAAAAAACAAGGTTTGAAAAGCTTTGATTAACTAGATTTATATATGGGCATTGACATCCTTCTAGAATGTATAAGGCTATAGATCTGGTCAGCAAGAAACAGCTCATTTTGTGTTCCTTTTTTTGTGACATAGCGATAGCTAGTAGTTCTGGCAAGATATTATAGATGTTGTTTTATATGAACTGTTGTAAGTGAACGGGACACATATTGTCGTTACACTTTGAATGTGTCATTAGAGTTGCATTTTGGTGAATTTACGAGAACCTAGGAAAGGACAAACTAACAGAAGGTGACAGAAAATGTTCAGGTTTTTGAGTTGTTTCTTGTGTCCCAGATCTATAGACAATGCGTTTTAGGCCTAATAATGATATACTGCCAATCTGCTGATAACACAAAAGGTTGAATCAAACAAGCAATAAAAAACGTCCCAGCCAAGGAAATGACGTTCTAATAACGTTGCAGCAACATTCTGGATTGATTCTTGTAACGTTACACTATTAGGTTACAGCAACATTTTTTTATGACTCCCAATTACGTCACTGCAACCAACTGTTGCGACGTTACATTGTGACATTCTGATAACGTTCTCGTAACGTTATTTATGAGGCTGAAACTTAATGAGAATGTCATAATCACATTAATATTCTGTTTGGGTGTGATTGCGACCTCACTGAATGAGGATGTCACAATAACGTTCTGTTTAGGTTAGGGTGACACCTAACCTAATAAGATGGTCATAGAAACATTCCATTTAGCTAAGGTTAAGACCTAATATAATCAGAACGTCACAATAACGTTCTGTTTAGGTGAGGTTTGGGACCTCCCCTGGTCAGGAGGTCACAACAATGTTCTGTTTAAGTAAGGTCTGTACCTCACCTAATCAGAACATTACAATGACATTCTGTTTTAATTTGATCTTGACCTCACCTCACCAGAATGTTATGATAATGTTCTGTTCTGGTTGGGTCTCAACCTCCCCAAAAAATAATGTAACCGTTACGTCACATTTTAGTAAGTAACTGACAAACCAAAAAAGCATGGTCGCATAACGTGACAGTTACGTCACACCTTGGCTAGGGTTGTATGAAATGAGTGGAATTATACATGGTCTTATTCTGCCCCACAGCTCTGAAAAACGGTATTATTATTAATATTTTTGAATTTACAGGCAATTGTGGTCATCATACACTGGGATGAATATGTTGGTATCTGAAGAGCAAGTTATTTGTGTTTCCTACCTACATCAAATGCAAATGCTCTGCAACACAAAGTGCAATATAGCTTTAATGCATCACCGAGACAGGGAGGGTGACAACCAAAGTGTTATCACCCTGGTGGTCGATAGAAATATAAAAAGTAATTCTGGCGGTAGAAAATAGTTTCAATGGATTGGGTTATTCAAGCTTTGTGTTTTCAAATTGATATTGTATCAGGGTATGACAATATAACCAACCAGTGTGAATTCCTTGATCTGTTGACCTGGCTGATATCCCTGACGTTCCTTCTTGTATCCCCTCCCAGTTGGTTATATGTATTCTACTTTTTGTTTGTTTGTGGGGTTAGTTTAACGTCCAGCCAACCCTTTAGGGTTCTTTTACCAGACTGCACAAGGTAAAGCTTTGCAGCTAGTTTTATGCCACAAGGGCAGTGACCGAATCTATGATATGATTTAGGAGAAACCCGTCACTGGGTTTGATACCCTACTATTTTCGAAGAGTGGCAAGGGGTCTTTAATGTGCAATGTCCCATAGAAAGCAAACCACAGACCCGGCCTTTGATGACCCTGTTGGGGGCACAGGGTTCCCCTTGTAGTCGCCTCCTACAACAAGCTTTCGGCGCCCTGGATGTTACCTTTTTACCAACAGTATAAGGTGGGGAAATTAACTACAAGATATCCATTATATTTCAAGCTTCAGCCCTTTTGTCAAATAAGAAAGAGGAGAGGAGAACCCGTGAGAACATATGGTATATCTACTACCACGTAATAGTGCTTTGGGTGTTTAACCTGTCCTGATAATTGATAATAGCCAAAATAATCCAGACCTAATTCTTAAATGAGAACAGATTATCATCCATCTTCATTGGATCACCAAAACAGAATGGTTAGAGTCAATTGGACCTGTATCAGTAATTGCTGGGGTAGTTTGGTTATCCCATTTATATGCATCAAGGCAATAGCCATATGCTATGATATAAGCTGTTATATGTCACAATATATGAGATTATTAAGGGGAGAAATGACAGACACAAGAGGTGTTTTGAATGTAAAACTTGGCCGATATTTCATATTACCCGTAATGTCTCTCATTTTTACCATAATAACAAAATAGTTTAGAGTCGTTTGAATGCGTAATGGGGGATCTTCGTACCCTCATAATGCATCGACCCAATAATGTTAAGCCCTTGATATGAGCCAGTGTACGCTACACTTTCAATACCGAAAGCCTTTTCAGAATTTCTGAAGAAATAACGTAGTTACTAAAAAAATATTGAACATGTGCAATCATTAGTTGATCGCAGTTCAATCAGATCCCTGTCAAATCTGGACTTTAGACCACATTTCCGACATGATGAGTTGATTTAAAGGTACTCAAAACTGTTCAGGGCGCCACCTGGGTCATAGATCAAGAGCTATGAAAATGTTTTTGTTCAAAGCTGTTTTAACCTACTGAGACGTCCAATTAGACTTGGAGAAGTAAAGTTAAGGTGTTTCTGTTCAGATAGAATAATAGGGTGTCATATTACCATAGTATAAATACCCAAAATAAGTCCATTTTTCAATGTTTTTCAGTATCATTTTTCTCACAAATGTTGAATATTAAATATTTTTGATTTTGATATTTGCCATTGAAACCAATGGTAAAGATCAATACTCTTTATCAGTTTTTTTTATATTATTATTAAACATCAAATTCACATACAAGGGTTTATGTTCTTCCAGTTGAAACAAAGAGTATGGGATGGAATAAAAAGTAGATTTAAGACAATAGTAATGAACAAGGTGAGGACAAAAACACAGTCGGTAAAGTTAGTGCAATCGTATTAAAGATGATTCGCATGTTAATCAATCAGTCTATTACTCTTATCACAAACAGTGAAAATTGTTAATATTGTTCCTATACATTCCTCTATATAGAGGCGCAATTGCCTATGAATTTGCAGCAGATTGCATTGGTAATTAGATTTTAGGCTGAACACCCCCAAGACCAAGTACCTTAAATTAACACATAGACAACTTCCAACATTTCTAGATCCTCGGTAGGGGACATTATTCTTGTCAGTGTCCGTTGACAATCACCTCTCGATGTCAATGGGCATTCATTAAGTACAAGAGCATCAATTAGAGGGGAGGATATGAAATTCTTTTAGATATATGTACAGTCCTGTACGGGTCCAATTCGTGTTCTAGCCCAACGGGGGTTCTGCTTGAAGGGTTCCTTGCACATGATTGAAAAATAGATATCTTTCTATATGTGAAATTCTTTGAGCATGGAAAATGCATCAGGAAATAGTAATGCTAGAAATATTTTAAGGATATTCCAGCCATAGACACAGTTATGGGACTTTAATATTTAGTCTATTTCATGTGTTTTTAAAAGGAAATTCCTTAATTTGTGACGTCACAAGGACACTGATTGGGAATCCCCAGCTTTCAAAAAAGGGAATCCCCAATTTCCAATAATGTATATAAAGGAATTGTAGTGACATTCGACAGAGGCTATTCTTAAAATTGACATGACCACAGAGGCATTTCTTAAAATCAACACGCGACATCACGACCCCCTATCTAGACCCCACTAACAACTCAAAGAGCGGTCCTGTCATTCGTCTCATTATTAAGGACAATCGCGCCATTATAGAAGTAGCATTGATATTTGTTTAAAACTTCACACAGTGAAAGTTATACCCATACAGATACCAAAAATGCAAAAATAATCATAGGTCACCGTGGAAACTTTTGAGCTAAAAGAGTTTATTTATGTGATAATTATTCAAAAATTTACTGAAAAAACAATTTTTGAAATTTGATTTTATTTGCTTTTTATTTTGATAGAAATAACAGGATAATAAATCTAATGCTTTTAATGGGAGTGTCCAAGTTTTCTCAGGCAAGAAAGAAAGACTTTTGTAAAATCTGATGGTGTATTATACATTTTTAACTCAAAAATATGCAAAATAAAATACTTAAGAAATACAAAAATTCTAAAATAAAGTTCCATAGAAAAAATTCTGACATTGAAAATTGTACTAAAAGTTTATACTATATGCAGAAGAGTGTATGCTTACTTTTCCACTTAAAAAAAATAGGGGGTCACCGTGCAAATTTAGCCAGGGGAGCTGAATATTGATTGTGACAATGAAAATAGCTTGAAATGGATAAGTATTTGTTTCCTTCAAAAACTAAGTAAAATATTTACATTAAAATCGAAATAAGCATTTCATATTGTGCAGGCGACCCTCACAACAATGTGTATGAAAATAGTTTTTTGATACAACATATATTAAGAGAAATACAGAAAAAAACTTATTTTTTCTTGGTCAAGCCAATTTTCAGCATTTGCAATATTTCCACAAAATTGTTCTTCTTTGGGTATTTTTATCTCAAAAGTTATCATGAAACACAATTTTCCATTTTAGTTATGCATTGTCAAGATGTTAGTGAACATTCCTGTAAAATTTTGGAAACATTGAAGAACTTTCATTTTTTGAATATCTGGAAAATGGCGCGATTGTCCTTAAATGCGCCTAAGCCCTATCCGTCTCACACACCAAACCAGAGGCGGATCCCAAACAAAACAAAGACCCTTTTCCCTGAGATAAAAGGAGCCACCACAAGGAACATGACCGTGGTGGTTTAATGATTGCCCCCATCTGAACGGAGTCTCATGGATGTAGACCCTTAAAATCAATATAGCGACAGAGCCATTTCAAATTCTTAAATTTGACAGGGCGACATGACCTTTCCTTAGTGACAAAAACAGGATGCAAGGGCCCCTCTTAGGACTATCAGGGCGACGTGGATCTTTTATTAAATTCAACATGTATTTGGCAATCCACTAGCGACAATGGCAGGGTCCTGGGCATCTCTTAAAGGGAGCCTAAAATAATTAATTCAACAACATTTTTCCAACTCATATAATCATGGAAATCCATTACATGAGCCTATTTGTAGCCTATGTTAAAATCTAAACCATATGCATGAAATAATTATGCCCTAAAATCATTAAAGACACATTTACCTTACACAACTCAATTGATATTGATCCTCAAAAATGGGGTTTGTTAATTGACAAAAACCCAGACAATTGTTAACTGAGATTTGAAAATGTTGTCAATTTTATTGGTTTTGGCTCCCTTTTATATTGACGCGAGACGTAAGCATGAACCCCAGCAAACAAATTGACATTGTGACAATGTTGCTACAACGTAACTTTTTGGTTGTAGCAACGTTGTAAATTTACGTTGTGACAACGGAAATTTGTAGACTCCCAGAAACGTTGCAGCAACGTTGTAACAAGGTTGCAGTGTTACCAGCTCACAACCAACTCACAACCTAAATACAAATTTAGTAGTAGGGCTACGTTTAGGGAAATCAGCATTATAAGTGTTAATATTGTTATTCATTTTAGTTATTCCTTATTTTGGATGACCCCCAACATCATTTTGGGTGCAATTTCTTTAATTATTTTTTTCTCATTATTTATCTGTTTTTTTTTTAATGCTGGCATAGCCCAAGTCCAGCTTTCAAGATTCAATGGTGGACAAATAATCTTTAAGTCCAACCCAAAGCCTTATATCCTGCTGGATCATATTAGGTTCATGGCCTACAATTACAAATTACATCTCAAGGCCTGTAGACTCTATAATATTGATAAGCTATCAAAAAGGCGTTTAACATTTAAGATTATCTTAATTCACTTCTAATATCTGCAATTCATCAGATTAATTCATTATGGTATATGTCAACTGCATTCTGTTGCTCATCACATCATATTGATGTACATTGATTAACTAAAGTTGTAAAACAGTGGTCCAGAAAGCCTAAGATTGAAAAACGTTTCAGAAAATTTTAACTTTGGAAACACTAGTGCCACCTGGATGTTGTTATCATGTGTGTTCCACAACGTTGTAGCAACGTGGTGAAAAATTACGTTGCACAAACAACGTAAATGCAACGTAATTTTGCAACGTTGTCAGCCTGTTCCATTTGTTCCGTTGTAGCAACGTTGCAGGCATGTCTTATCACAACGTTGCAAAAGCACAACGTTGCACAACGTTGTAGCAACGTTTTGTGTTTGCTGGGACCCCACTTGGGCGACCATATTACCAAATTCAGCGGCAATCCATGTGGTTAATGGCCCGGCGACCAACTATACACTGGCACCATGATGTCTGGCAACTAACCAATTTGTCACCGTGGGTTGTGGGCAAAATATTTGACACATTTATTATTTTTCTCTAGTCGCTGGTGATTATAGTGCAGTTAGTAGACGAGCTGGGGGACTAATGTGTCCTCTAGTCACTGGCAGTTTGATAGGAAGAGTGACCGAATGTGGCTATTAGTTTTTTCAGTAGTCCAGCGACTAGTTAGTCACCTGACAAAGTACTAATTTCTTAATTGACGGGTGACTTATGTTATCTGCTGTCGCTAGTTGCCCAAGTGGGGACGCGGCTGTAGGGTGCCCCATCTACACCTCGTGCCCCCCCCCCCCCCCCCCCCAGTGCCTCCCCCTGGTGTCAGTTTCCCGCCCTTCCCACAAGGCCCTGGACAATGATCTGAGGAGGGCACTTCCGGTTGCACGCGCAACGTGATACACTGACTTCCGGGGGCCGCCATTAGGAACTCATTTCGGGGGGCTCTAAGCTCCTGAAGTCAATACTGCATCATTTCTTTGAAAGGACCAGCCACAAGAGGTTGTTTTGATGAGGAGTAAAGGCAGTATTCCACTACACAATATTTGGCTCCCGATCCCTTGCAAATCTGCCGATGTTTGGCCAAAATTCCAAAGATCGGGAGGTATTCCCAACGTTTGGGGTACATACCAAACATCGTGAAGTGGAATAAACATGCAAAGGTTCACGATCTTTGGTGTCCAAAATATTGGGAACCAAAGATAGGGAGTATTCCTACCGATTGGTACTAACATGTTCATAACTATCGAGAGCTCTGCTCACAATTTCTATGTTGTGAAATCAGCATGCTCCCAGTGTTTGCTCCCGATCTTTGGCATCTTTTACTGTTTTCCTGGTGGAACACTTTTTCATGTTACCTTTAGGATCGTACCCCTGTCACACTTAATTGTCTGTTTAAACATAAAGATAAGGCCTTTTTCAAGTAGTGTCATACTCTGCAACCTTTTTCACCAGCCCATGCACTTGTTTGTGACATCATTTGTGGACGCCCCCCTCCCCCCACCCCCACACACACAAAGCATTGGTATGAAAATAGTACGTTGCATGTAAATATCATTATTCGAGGTCAAACTAACTAGGTCAAATATCAATAAGTAGACGTAAATATAGAATTCTTTCAACAGAGCTATTCACCATTCCAATAGCTTGTCTCAAAAAGTGAGGCAACAGTGTTCCACTAACAAATCATATATACAAGTCACTGCGAGACGTGACTCCATTCTGTAATGACAATTGTAATGATAATTAGGTTAATTGAAAGCCTCCATTAGCTGCCTAATTGGCCCCATTTTAGCACATAAAGTATGCGATGATATATCTCCGCCCTTATTGTAAGGCTTCATGTAAACTCTAATTTGTAATGCCTGTTTTTTAAAAGCTTTTTTCAAAAACGCTAAAAGTTCATATTGTCATTCTCTATTTCATCAGCCCTATGGCTGACAAGCGGCGCATATTCGGGGCAGTGCATATTGCCAGGCCGTACATACCGCTCAGTGTGGAATCCTTGTTTTCAGTAATTTTAACATGTTTTGAATATTGCTTGGGTGATAAAATAAAGAAGGACCTTTGGGGTCGTCCTCGGATGGCTGTATGACCCTTGGGTACTACGAAAACCTCAAGCTTCACCCTCAGTTTGTTACGATCCCCTTTGGGTCGTGCAGTCACCCTCAGATTATACTACTCCCAGAATATTTCTCTATTGTTCTTCCCGTAGGTTTCTGAGCGTAACCTACGGTGTCACTCTCAGGCAGAGGTTTATTTGCTAAACCTCCGGAGGTTATTTGATTAACCTCCGGAGGTTATGTGGTTAACCTCCGGAGGTTTTGTGATTAACCTCCGGAGGTTATGTGATTAACCTGTGCAGGTTACTTGAGAAATATTCACGAGAATTTCGATGTTCATTCCTAAATTTCTGAAAAGTGTTACTATCACATTGCTGGGATTCGAATCCCATACCTTTGGATTTAAAGTCCAAGAGCCTAACCACTACCCTATTGAGGCAGCTGTTCTCACCGACCTGAGCCTGGTGGTACATACGTGCAACAGACAAGGGGACGACAGTGAGTGGGTGAGGGTCGCCTGTCCGCTACACTCTGCATTGAGATCTCTCTCTGCTTGAGAACATTGATGTACAGAGTGGCCCCGCACACACTGGCATTTTGACACTGCTGATTTTTTTCATATATTTGCATCTCATGGCTTTAATATAGATCAAAAGTAGAGACAGATTGTGGGGAAATGTAGCTAAGAAACCTGTGGACATGACCCTTGTGTTAAAAATTACATTCTTCACAAGTTTCATTTTTTTAGGATTTAATAAAAAATAAAAATATTTTCTCCCCATAGAAACCCATGTTAAAAATAATCTTTTCTAAACCTTGATATTTCAGCTGATACATATCCTATATACATATATATGATATATATGATCATAACATGAATATCAAGGTATACCTTTGTGATCTTTAGAGGTCGTAGTATAAGCTTGTAAACCGCCTTAGAGGCAGAGATTATGCTTTATAACCTCCTCGGCTGACGCCTCGGAGGTTATATAGCATAATCTCCGCCTCCGCGGCGGTTTACTATCACCTAACCCTGTGGTCCTTCTTATTACAATACTTAACCTCCTCATAATAATATATCAGGACCATGTTTCTGGCTAGGCCGGACACCCCCAAGTACCTCTTGATACCTCTTGATCTGCTCCAATAGGAAAGAGTGTAAGAACAGGAGTTCTTGACGCCAACCTTTGATAGGAACTTAAACTGCTTGAGCCCAAGAAACCTTTCAGCAGGGGCGGAGCCAGGATTCTAAATAAAAATGGTCCATAGGGATGGCTAAATATTCAAATTTCAATCATTCATAGTCTGTAGGGCGATGTCCCTAACAACAGAGAAGAGGAAATATGATCCCCTTGGACCCTCTACCGGGGCGGATCAAGAAACTGCTCTAGATCCGCCTCTGTTTTGTAATAACTTTAGAGTTAGGTTAGGGCCAACAACATAGGGTTGGTTGGGATATCTTAACGGAACTATTTGTTGGGGCCTATTAGCATGCCAGATAAAATGTCGTCTGCACATTTAAAAGGCTGAGATCAGGAGGCCATCCCATAAAGATTTCGTGATAATTATTGCGAGTCAAAGCACGTCCGTAAAAATTTCACGATACGCGAAAAATTATTGCCAAGGCCTCATGACAGTATCGTGAATTTAAAAATATATTTCTTCACAAAGAATCGCATATGAAAATATATGTATGTGATCAAGGAGGGATGCTGTATAATTTAAGTTTGATTAAAAAGATAATTGAAAAAAAAAAGTTTTAAAAATTCCATATGGGGATGAAAAAAATTGTATCATATTGTATCCTAAACACGATCATCGGCAATTTTGTATGGAAGGTTATCCAGACCCTGCAGGCCTAAGCCGTGAAGTAATAGTAATCCTGATTGGTCCTCGCCGTATCCATGGTGATAGTTTCACATCTCAGCGTCTACTTGAGTCTCTTTTATGTGAGACGCACATCCTGTTTCCGGTACCAAGGGCCTTCTGGGATACAAGAGATGGTTTTAGTGACAAAACATGGACTGAGAGGAACAGCTTACAGATAAGATGAGATTCAAACACGGAAAGGGCTGCCAGGAGTGATTGCTATCCCACAGGTTCTAGGTGTGGCCGAGAAAGGCAGTTTCTAGCAGCCTCTACATGTGATAGGGCCTACATTTTGTACGATATAAATGTGGATGGACAAATATGGTAATTTAAGTGTGAATGGGCTCTTTAGTTGCCCCATAACTCATCTTAGCCTTCGGTCAAGGCTGCCTGGCCTGACACAGCGTCACAACAAGTAATGTATTTCAATAAATACACAATAATATTCATTGAAATTTCTTATTAGAATCCATGAATGTAAAGCCCTATACCCACTAATCGACCGACCGATGGCCAATGACAATGGCCTTCGGTCATCGGCATCAGCGTTGGCGTAAAATTATTAAACATGCTTAAGATTATATATCTACCAAAACATGTTGCGGTCATTGAACCTTTCCTCTCCCCTAAGTCTCCTAGAATGATTGGACACGCTTTTCTATACTGATACGTTCTTAATCATAGGGAGTTCAATTTCCGGATTTTCCCCAGCACCTCTGCCACAATGTACCTCCCCTATATTCAGCTACGGATGGAAGCAACGATTATATCATTTCCAGTTTTATCACTACTATTTCAGAAATTGACACATCTGTAGCCTAACAACCCCACGAAGTGTAAGTGAAATGTACATACACAAATAATTCCCTCCAATTGATCACCCGCACACCCACAGACCATAACTAATGACCTTGACCCCTACTTGGCCAGCCAATCAGCGGGCGTGACACATCGGGGCGTAGCAGGGCATTATTGGTAATTAATGGTCATGTGGGTTCCCCTATGCACTGACTCCAAATCGTATTATTGTTTGGATGAGGAAGTGGGTAGTGGTTGATAATTATCATTTAATGACTCCCTTTGACCACCATTTCCTGTAACAATTAACATATATCACATTCCTACTTTGAATTATTCTTTATTATGGGTTTCATCTGTCTCTCCTGGTTTGATATAGGATAATATATAAAAAGGTGATATAGTGAACATACATTGTACATGGAGATGTTTAAAGAAACCTATATGGCATGGTGTCTGTATTGGATTTAAGAAAAGGCCATGTCATATTGTCGCATAATAATGTTCACGTCCCATGTTGATTTTAAGAAATGATCCTGTCCCCTGTCTCTGTCTTTTTAAACCTTTTGTCGTATGCCGCTGGGCCTCATGTCGAATGTCGAACAGGTCTAGGCAGCAAAACAGCTCATCTTCTTGTGCATTTGGTTAGGACTTGTATGTTGTTTGAGTTTAGGTTTAATTCTAATTATCATCTTTAGAGAGGTTGTATATATGAACACAAAGTACTTATTTTGTAGATTAAATAGTGTCACTGATATTTGTAGTTTTGTAAAAATGTTATAAAACCAGAACAGAAACACAGTTAAGATATGGCACGATGACTTTCAAGTTGTTGAGTACTTTCTTGCGTCACAGATCTACTGCAACGTTATAATAACTTTGAATGCTTGCCATGGACAGTAGCCTTCTTACATACCGTCACCATCTTCTCGCTGTAACAATATACACTGTGACTCATATTCCCCAGTGTCTTGTACACAATTAGAGGTATTGATGATATTCATTGACCAAACCATCCCCCTGACCCCCCTGGGTCAATGCTATGCAATACCCCTGCTTCTTGCCTATACTGGCAATGTATATAGTTATAACCTTATCCCCATGTCCCCTTTTAATGAGTTTGGGTGGACGAGGCTCAAGGTCCCCTTTTAATGAGTACCTAACTCTAGAATTAGCAAGATGTTGAATTTGTCAAGTCATACAGGAAGTATTTTAGCACCAATCGGCTGATTTATAACTATACATTGCCACTACAGAATTATAAGATATTTTGGAATAAGCCCTAATATATTTGCCTTTCTAACCCACATACAACTGTCATATTTCAGTGGGGGTGTGTTTCCGACGTATCTAAAAGCCCATAACTACGCACTAAGCTTTTTTGATCAAATCAGCCGATTGGTGCTAAAATCAGCTGATTCTACCATATAGAAGAATTTTAGTACTGATTTACATCACAATCATACTGATTAGTGATCTAAATCAGTGCAATTCTTTAACTGGTAATTGGTCGATTTGTGCACCGATTCAGCCAAGTGGGTAACTCCCTCTCGTTTTGAAAGTTTTAAACTATGTGCATGGGAGGTTTGGCCAGAATAGTCAGCTGGAATCTCCTATTTTACCAGGAACTCCCCCAGTTTTACCTGGAACCCCCCCCCCCAAAAAAAAAAAAAATAAATAAATAAATAAATAAATAAATAAATAAATAAATAAATAAATAAATAAATAAATAAATAAAATAAAATAAAATAAATAAATACATATATAAATTAATAAATAAAATAAAAATAATATTAAATGAATAAATAGATTGAATTAAATAAAACGATTGTGGGTCTGGATACTTCCCAACCCTCAGCGCACCACACTCCACTTTAATGTGTGAGTGTGAGTCACCTGATGGTGAATGTCTCCTCTCCTGGTGTAACGAGCGCATCACATGCAAACTCCCCTGGCCCTGATACCACTAATACTCAGTATGCCCTGTTTGATCCTGTCTAATCCGCAGCCCTCTCATGCTGCCTCCAGGCCTACACCTATCCGACCAGACTACAGGCGTCTAGCATGGCGGGTCTACCTCATGAGATATTCATCAACCAGTTTGATTGATGAAAATCACATTTTATTGAGGTACATTTCTATACAAGCTTTTATCAACCCCATGGACAGCGAGCAGTGCGTATTGTAGGCAGGTTGATTGAAAGGCAATAAGCACTGCGCCACATTCCCACTATTTGTTAAACGATTTGGGGATTGTTCAGGTGATAAATCGGGTCATCCTCGGGTGGCCGCACGACCCATGGGGATCATACAAACCTCGGGCTACGTCCTCAGTATGTGATGATCCCCTATGGGTCGTACATCCACCTTCGGACGCCCTCCGTGGTCCTTCTTATTAATTTACATAGTTAACAATGTGAAATGCAACCGAAAGTATGACCCCATCCAATGATCTTTGGAAAAAAATATTATGAATATGTTGGTTGGTTAGTTATTGGTGTTTAGCTACATGTATGGTCATACCACGGTGAGAACACGGTTTGATAACTATTGTCTTTGATGACCATGTCTATGGAATGATCGAATCTATGAGAAGGTAGAGACCGTACCCCTACACATTTACTAAAGCAGGTATCTTTAATGCGTCTGGTCCCATGGACAGGGCTTTTGAATTTGTTCTAGTCTATCTTTGAAATAACTGGTTAATGGTTAATGTAAAGTTATATTGGCGTTTAGATTAGTGTTATATGAGAAACACCATTAGAGAGACGTGTTTTCATTCTAGTGGGCTGTTGCAATAAATACATTGGGTTTTAAGTTTATTGCATGCTTTAATTTTTGAGATGATGGTCTGGGAAAATATTGTATCAGGCAAATGTGTCTATGGGAATGTTTTTCGGTCCTTTCAAAAGGATATAGCACCAATTCTACTATCAAAATATGGTAAATATATATGTACCCGGAACCTACTTTTAGATATAGATAAAAACAATTGGCGGGGATCCCTGAGAAAATTATTAACTTTGATATCAACATTTCGCATATTGGACGCGTCATTTGAGGAGCCCAACATCTGGGGTATCAGAAAATGGCCAAAGTGTCTATTTTCATTCTCCTAAACAGCATGTTAGCATCAGCACACCCCAGCCGTTAAAAGCTAGGTCAAGTCAGTCAATGTGTGTTTTAAGGCCATAAGCCCCGCCTGATCAGTCAGAGATCGAGAGGGGCTTAGAACATCTATCCGTCTTTTAGGGTCTTCTGATCGGCTTCAGACCAAAGATGGTATAGCTTCACTAAGATACACAACTCCTAGTATAATATGATATATATAGTAAAATAGTATACCTTCACTAAGATACACAACTCTTGTATAATATAATATATCTATATATATAGTAAAATAGTATAGATTCACTAAGATACACAACTCCTAGTATAATATAATATGTATAGTAAAATAGTATACCTTGACTAAGATACACAATTCCTAGTATAATATAATATATATAGTAAAATAGTATAGCTTCACTAAGATACACAACTCCTAGGTTTGCCCACACAATTTTTGTGACGTCGTCAATGGTTGCATCCCCTAAGAGAGTCTGTGCAACCAGATACAAATAAAACAACAGTGCATCTTTTTCTATCTTTTTCCAAACATAAACAAACAGCGATGATGTCACGAAAACGGCAAAACAGATGAGACGTTATAGCAATTTGCATGTATTCTCATAGGAGGTGCTAGCATCCATCATTCATGCCAAACATCACAAATTACGTATCTTTGCCTGCCTACAGAATCGTTGTTCAGACCCCAATCTGTCACTCTAGGCATCACCGTCTGGAAGCCACCATCAGTTCAAGAAGCCACATCAAAGAAGCCATATAGGCACTTGCTTCCAAAAGCATCATAGAAGCTTATTCGTGCACCTCACCTGTATCATATTGCCCATAAACTGGTCCATGATCTGGTTTTACTCATACTTTAGGAGTCGGAAAGATTCAGGGGGGCTTAAGGGACCTATTTATGTATTAGGGTGTTTTGAACAGCCCAATCACACTTCGTCACTCTTTGCACAAATCGCAATCACAAGTCACCCACCAGAAGCCACATTTTCTGGCTTCCCAATGCACCATGTTTATTTGTGCAACAAATACATATATTATTTTGTCGATTACCTAATCCATCTGATTATAGTAATAGTATCTTCCCCATGCGCAACCACTATGAGAGATAGATCATGTCATTCGAGGTGTGTTTTAGGAGAGATTAAAGGGGACTTTACCCCTCACCCCCCAACGGTAATACAGTTTTAGGCGTACAAACTCGTGCAGTCAAGCTTTTAATAACTTTCTTCCTGAAGGGCAACTGAATAAAGGAACGGGCCTTTGAATGGGCAATACTTGCATCTGGAGTTAACCGATATTATATTACATTTTGATTGGCCTCCGACCTAATAACCTTATCCAGCTTCCAATCTTATTGAGAGATATATTTTACACTACCTATTAATAGTTATTCATCATTAACCTAAACGTTTTCATGTGCTTTCATGTTGTTTTATCGTCTATCAACACCATTAATGCACGATTGGGTTTCAATTCGTGGAGTTTCCGTCCCTTTAAAGCTCAGTTAATGGAAAGATTAACATTCCATCCATTTTTCTTCAACTTTTATTTTGCATTTTGTCCGAGCTGAATGCATTACGCAGATTTAAACTCAATCAGTCGAATTCCAATGAGACAGAATGGGTCTAGATCATGTCGCTGGGGTGGTAGCTCGACGTCCTTGGGTGTGATTTGGTGCTGCTATGCCTTATGGGTGTGGATTTGGTTTTAAGAATCTACTCACCAAACGTCGACAAGGGTTAAAATACTTCCATTTAGAACTTTTATCTTGACAATTGTCCTGAATATCTTCAATCTGAGATTTCAACGATAGATCTACCCGTCAAAATGTAATCGTGATATGGGTAGAAATAGATGTTACAGTTGATAATTTCAATTAATTAACATTCTTCGAATGTCTTGTTGATTCGAAATCTAGGCATTTGTTATTAGTGAAATACTGTGTGTTTTAGAAAGCCTGGATGGAATATTATGGCATAATAGAACTCTTCTGAATTATTCCCTTATGTATGATCATTATACCATAAATAAATCAATAATCATTCTTTACAAAGGCAAGTAAGTGTTGAAATTCACAACGATCTATTAAAATGAACCAAGGCAAAAGAAATGTGTCTGGAAGTCATAAACCAATAGAAATATACCAATAGTAAACAAGAACTTACCCATAATGCAGTGCTGGATCCGGGCAGGACGTAGTAGGTGGGGGACACAGGGGACGGGGTCAGGGTCGACGGGGTCAAAGGTGAAGGGGTCAGCCCTGACCCCCGCTGACCTCTCAAGGTCGTGGGCGGCGGGGCTGGCGGGGGCACGCCACTTCCGCCGCGACATCCGCCATTTGCGCTCCGCGTCCCTCTGGGGTCAAAGAGTGCACCTTGCCGACGATGGGCGGTGGGCGGCGGGGGCGCGGGGGCGGTGGAAGTATCGTCGTCGGCTGAGGATTCACAGGAACCGGATGTGGAGTCTGTGGAGGAGTCGGAGGGAGATCGGATTATGAAGGAGGTCTCAATCGTCGTCGTGTCGTCGTCAAGTTCCTCTTCGAGAAACCGGATGAAGGATGGGACGCGGGGAATGGGACGCTCAATCTGGATTTCCGGTATAGCACCTATTGTGGACTCTCCCACTTCCGGTGGTGATTGACCGGAAACGGAAGTGCCGCCATTTTGTTTTTGTTCACACAACACTGATGATGGAGGAAGCTGCGTCCGGGATTGATTCTCACCCAGTTTGTATTCACTACTATCCCTAGGGGATCCCATATTGAACGGTCCCTCTGGCACACTCGCGATATATCCGGGCTCGTTGGCGATCGCTCCCTCAGGGCCCTGTTGGTATTGATACCCCGAGCTAACCCTCTCGGGCCATTTTGTTTGTTCTCCCTCCTCATCCCACAACCCTGTATCAGCCCCAACCTGCTGCCTGACTCCAACATGCAAACCCACCCCAACTGTCCTGCCCTCATCAAAACATTTTCTAGTCCGCATCTCATAAACATCTCCAAGCCCTTCTTCACTCTCAGATCCAGCCCCATAGACTCCTTCCCCTCCTTCTAAGAATTCCCCACACCCAGCAGACAGTTCATCACTGCCACATTCATTGTGGTGTTTCATTTGTATTGACTGACTCCCCAATTGCCTTGTTGCTGGTTCTTGCCTGCAAACCATGCTGTTTCCCACTGGCAGTTTAACCCGAGCGACACCGTCTGCAACACAACTGCCCCGAACAGACTCCGATTGCAATAGCTCTTTATTTAAACAACCTGACAATCCATGATTATCATGATCTCTTTCAAATCTGTGGCTATCTAATTCTGAATCTACCTGATTACAAACTCCAGCAGTCTCCCCTTTGGAGGGGGTCGGTGCATTATTTACATGGTTAATACTGTCTGTGATCATTGCGTGTTGTGTGCCAGACAGACCATTTCCGGCCACAGACTCAAATGATCCACTGGCTCCAATAGCCTGGGTCTCATTACACTTATCACTGCCTCCACAGACTACTGATATGTCGGTATGTGTATGTACAGCGGGCGGACCCAACGAACAGGGCGCGCCCAAAGGCATCTGTTTTTGTAATTGGTCAGGCATTATAGTCGTCACCGAAACGTTATTTGATGTCACAGTCACCCTCGCGACATCGGCAGGTGTCATCCCATGTGTCATTATGATGTCATGGCTGTCATTTTGTGACGTAACTTTATCACATGCATAGGCTCCAAAATCATTCGCTGACTGCTCGGTCGGACCCGGGGAGGCTTCAAGAATGGGTGAAAGCATGGGGTAGCCATAGTAGGCTCTTTCATCATCTGGGTATGTTACCAGGTCATTCAGGTCAATGGGTGGCTGGCCCGCTATGGCCAAAACCTGGCCTATTGTGACGACCGATTGATCCGGGCTTAATACATGGGGACGGTTTGTCGGCTTCGACAATAATGGCTGACTCGCTTGGCCAGCATCAATAGTATCCTCCAGGGATTGGTTATTTGCACAGATTGGTTTTGTTTTTGTCCCAGTGGCAGATAGATTTCCTGTTGTCTTTTGTGCTGTTTTATCCGCAATAACATTGACCCTCTCACATGGGTAAGTTTGTTTAGAAACACTGTTTGGTCTTTGTGGGTCCACCTTAGCAGCATCAGCCTGCTCTTCCTGTTGTTTCCCAGCAGAAACCATGCTGTCAGTACTACATATAGCCGGGGGTGTATCAGACTGTGGGGTTAATAGTGTTTTATTTGTTTCCAGGTCGTTTTGAGGACAGTTCTCTACTGAATCACATGCCTCAGATATTCCCAATAGTTCCTCATGTATTTCCTGACCATCTCCTAAAGAACCTTTGTCTTTTTGATCAGAGTTTGGATCAATTTCCCCACTAATCACATTCAGCACTTCCTCTGTACCATCTCCAGTTTCCAAAGTTTGTTGGTTACTACTTTCCCCCTCCTCCTCAGTCTTAAAGGGGTAGGCCCACCACCCCTGGGTGTCCTTGGTAATGGACACCCAACGTAGGGAGGGCACCAGGGATACCACCACATTGTGACTCACGTCATCTGACGAAGTCTTGACGTCACCTGACGTCGCCATGACGTCACGGTTAAAGGGACGCCGATGTGACGTCACAAGGGGACAATAAGGAGCATGGTGACGTCAGGAATGTCAGTTAGCAGGTCGGTGACGTCACAGATTGCAGACGCAGTAGATTCATGACGTCACATAGTCGTGGCAGCAGTGTCGTGACGTCACATGATCATGAAGAGATCCTCACGTCATAAGAGGTGCAGCATCATGACGTCATAGCTTCACGTGGGTCAACGACGTCATTGCAGCAGTTCAATGACGTGACTTTTCCAGATATTCTGCTTTCTTGAACGGCGGACTGCAAATAGAAGAATAGATATGAAAGTCATGTTTTCACAAACAAAAGTATTATATATGTTCTGAATGTGTATACAAGTTCTCTACTAAAGTCCTATTTCTAGTTGTCCTAGTTTGTTCAGTTTATGTTCCTTCCAGAGTATCATTTCTTAAGTGATTCAGTTTGATGCAAAACATGCCTTAATTCAAATACAATACATGTCCGCAACCTTTCAGATAGTTATAGGCCTAGTTATGATAATTACGCACTTCAATATGCTTTCCACAAACTCTTACTCTACTTTCACACAATTTGACAGTCAACAAAAATAAACAAAGCAATGAAGCAAACACCATTTCACAAATAGACTTAACCGATCACACTCAACCACACTTTAAGCTGACCATTATCATTTCTGTAACCGCCAAATCCCTCAAACAGTCAGAGAAGGTCCGCGTGCCGATCTCTTAATTCTGTTCCACATTTCCCAGTTTGCCAGCTACAATACTGTAGTACATGGAAAATGAGTGTAAAGGTGGACAGTTCGCGGCCTGTCAAAATGACAGCTAAATAAAGCCGCTGACACACGGTGCGCATGCGTGCCGTTGCCAGGTTGAACTAATTGCTGATAGAAGGAAATTGTTGGTGAGATAAAAGTGGGAGGAGTAGGGAGGGCACGACCGGCGGCACGAGATGTGGGAGGGAAGGGAGGTGACATGAAGGGGGAGGGAATAAGAGGGGGAGAGGATAGAAAGGGCAGCGGGGATAGGAGGGGAGGGGCTAGGAGGGTGGAGGGATGGAGGAGACAGGGGAGCGGATAGGAATGGGGAAGGGATATCAGGGGAGAAGATATGACGGGGAGGACATAGGAAAGGGATAGGAGGGGAAGGATAGGTGGGGGGAGGAATGGGAGGATGGAGGGGATAGGAGGGAGGGATAATAGTAGGGGGGGCGGATAAGATCGGGGAAGGGATAGGGGAGTAGAATAGAGAGAGGGAGGGGATAGGAGAGGAGGGATAAGAGAGGGAGAGAATAGCAGGAGAGGGAACAGGAAGGGGGTGGGGTGGGGAAGGGGATAGGAGGAGGGAACAGGAGGGGAAGAGGATAGGATGAGCGTGGAGGTAATAGACATTCGTGGAATGTTGTGCACAGGTGTTTGTAGCAGTGTGGGAATTCAGTATGACTAGTACAGGAATTCTATCCATGGGTTGGAGTGCTGTTATTGGATGATGATCCAATGATTATGGTAGGAAAGGAGGAAGAGTTATTATCATTAAGAAGAGTGGAAATAGCTTATGCGCATTACATAGGCATCATTCATTGAGCAGGATAGGGTGGGCACTTTGCATTCTCCTGTTTTTGATAGATTCTTTGCTAAGTTATCTGAATGCTAATAGACCATACACACGCACTAAAATAGTCCAACAACTGGGACATGTGTGCATAATAGGCCTGTTATTGTAAATCACATGTAAACAATAGTTTTCCCTTGAGCCTTTATACCACTGGGCGATTTTGACTGCCGGGAATTTGGTACTTCATAACATTTTATCAGTAAAAGGACAAAACATGCATCCTATAATTATGTATATGGAATTAAAAACTTAATGATGTATAACCTTATAGGCATTGTGCAGATGTTGGTAATCATAACCACAATGTATTCATAACCATGTGGTTACATAGGAAACTAGAACAAATGAATGTATAAGTTTGTAAGTTTGTAAATTTGAAATAATAATAACTCCAGATGCCTGAAGAACGAAAAACTATAATTCAACAACGAAAACCCAACCTAGTTCAGCGTTAAAAGTATAACTGTCAATTGCTCACCAATATGACGTCCAGTCTCTTTCTCTAAAATCATCTAGTACAATGCTGCCCCAAAGGAGACGGCTGTCCCGACCTAGTGCTAGAACTCCAGCTTAAGCTGGGTTAATTGGGTCAAATAGTTTCCTTTTGATACTACGACTTCGTCACGTCACATACCAAAGCTACTTAAAGCTTTAGAGGGGACACTGTAACATCAGAAGAGAGCTATCCTGCTATACTGACGCCGCGGTCAAACTGCATTAAAACGAACTGTTCAACAGTTATTGGGAAAATAAGATTCTGCTGAGCTCCCAAATGGGTGTGGCCATTTTGATAATATTTTTCCCAGAATGCAGAATGCCCTCCTTCTGAAATGTTCAGAAGGAGGGGCTTGGTGTAAAAATTCCTGCTGCCCCCTTCAGATTCGCAATTTGTACATTTGATAAGGTGAAAAAGGGGCACGTCCCCCTAATACATCCCTAGTGATATCACAACTGGAATTTTATAGTTTTTGTCACTAGCCCTCAGACCAGTTGATGTGTATTTCCACCAGCCCGAGGAATTACCTAGGTACAAGACCTGAGTAACTCATATCAAAATGTAGTTACTTTATTCAATCTATTACCATCAATTATGCGCTTAGATGTTAGTGTATGGAATTCAGTACATTTCTGAGGTCATACCGGCGCCTATAGAGCATTATAAAGGCGAGCAGTTCATAAAAGCAGTGTATACATATAAGTTTGTTAGGTGCATATACATACTATATAGAAACCCGTAAGCCTTATTCGATTTTAATCGCAATTTAGGAAATCGCCAGTGTGAATCTTTATAAGGGTAATTATAGACATTGTTTTATAAGAGTGGAAAGGATTTTGAATGTCCTCTCCAATAGTTCGTGACATACATGGGTTCCTGCAATATTCTAAACGAATTTCTTTTTAGAAATTACCAAGTTTTCGGGAGTCAAAATCGCAGAGTTTAATACAGGCATCATTCTTTTTAACATAAAAAAGCGCTCTAGGTTCGTGGTATTCAGGTGAGCGGCCTTTTATCTGGTACAGCATGTTCCAGACCCTAAAAACGGGACAGCGACATCAGCATTTCTCTAATTTAACAACACGGCATAGCCTTAAACCTCTTTTTGAAGTATTTTTAAACGTTTAAGAAACATTTGAATGTTTGCATCACTTTCCTATGCCTTACTTAGAAGGCATAAGGATTGAACCTGCCTGTATCCAGCCTAATAGCCTAATACTCTAATAGTAATGGAAGATACGACATTTCGGAAAGGGGAGGGGGAGGTCAGCATATTAGCTAAATTTGAAACGCTGCACATTTGCATGCACATGCACAGCGTCCTCCCCGCCCATTCTTTTGATATTTTGGGTCCCCACCAAAGGAGGGTCAGGACCTCCTGGACCCCACCTTCCCCCTGTATGCGCCCCTGTGTAGATGTATGTAGGGCTGATCCTTTGTTGATCTCTTGAGTATATTTAGGTAACACCCAGGTGAACCTGACCTCTGTCAGGTAAACCGGACCTCTGAGAGCTAACCTGACCCTGGAGATGTATACCTTCACCTCCCAGCAGGCCCGGGGGGGGGGGGGAACACATCACCTGTGGAGCTGCTCAGAGTAGTTTGCAACTGCTCTGTTTCTAGCATCCAGCTGGCTCTACGGATGGTGTTCTAATAATCAAAAGTATCATCAGAAAGATCCGTAGGTGTTTTGTTTGGAAATGATGTATCAGGTAGCCTTTGTCCATCTCTATACCACTTTGCCGTAGAATTGACGTTCATAAGCATAGATGTACTGACATCATTCTCAATTACCTACTTGGAAGAGCACAAAGTAGTTTCTATTATTATTGGAGAATATATGCAGTTTTTCAGGCCAGTGACTGCATTCTACGGCCCTCTTACATACCGAGTCAATCAGATATTGCACAGTGTACTCAAATCATCTCCTATATATATACTGCGTAAATCGTCTGGGCTGGCCACAGCCCACTGGCCACAGTCCACTCACATTTAATTTTTGTACACACACATACATACACTTATATACCTACACACATATACCTACACACAGATACACTCACAGAAAAACAGACACAGAAATTATGTATGAAATATATGTTATAAACTCACACTTTTAAATCCTATATCGTGCTTCAGCAAATTCCTCATGTATATAGAATATCATTATCATTGATTATGATTCCAAAGGTCATTCTCTCATTCCCAATTTGGAGTTTGATGTGGGGGTCTCATATATTTTACTACTCTGTCCAGGCGAAATGTATACATAATTATAATAAAAGAGGCCAATAACCCCTGATGGGGTCATATACGCATGGTATGGTATTCACTCATTATCCAGCACGGAATGGTGCATCAGTCAGATGTATTGTATCATGTAGATTGGGACTACCAAGCACCTGGCCCATATGGAAGCGTGTGGGAATCCCTACTTGCTCAATGTGGCCACTGCTAGGCAGACATGCAAAAGAGATCTTATGAACCTTTAGGGGGGGGGGACAGGTCTGGAGTGGACAATTGCAAGTGACTGTTGAGATGGTGCACCATGTGCTCTACCACTGAGCTCCCCTCCGGGACCATCCTTATGCGATCGCTGTTTTGTTGATACTGAACGTATATATTTTCGCGCTGCTAAATTTTCGCGCACCTAGCAATAACGAGCATTTTCGCGCATCCAAAATTTCGCGCATTTAATAGTTAATTCTCTTTGCTCTATAATATTCCTAATAATTCGCTTGTGTCATATTTTCGCGCATTTATAGTACTGCGTGAAATGCGCGAAAATATGTACAGCGCGAAAATTAATACGTTTACAGTAGTAAAAGAACACAAACCTTTTGAAGCCTCAGTAGTGAAAATCTGATTGGTTGCTTTCCATATTTCACGCGGGTATTTCTCATAACAGTGTATAGTATCCTAAGAAGCAGACCTTGTAATAATGTGGGTCCCAGTTGATTTATAACCTTTCATATGCATTTCATATTCGTACTTCCATATGCGCTTTCCTTCTCCAAGTAAAAGATTGACCGTGATGTTGGATTGAAGCTGTGAGCAACTATAGCTGGTAAATTGCTGAATGGACGTTAAACTCCAACAGTCCTCATCATCATCCATACGGCAGAATAATCACTTGAATATCCCATTGAGAGAGTAACAATAATCCAACAGGTGTCTGTAGGCAGGTAGGGGCGGGGTTCTCCCGGCCCCTGGTCCCCTCCGCTGGTCTCACCGCTATCCACACAACGTCTGCCTGCCGCGCGCCGGGACACAGTATTGGAGCTATTGACAGCTGCTCGGAACTGCTCGTAGACTGTAGTTACGTCCAACTCCGCTAGGTGCTCAAACTAGGACTATATATAGTACTGTTAACCAGCAACCATTTTAGGTGGGAATTACACCCTGTATCCCATCATGGTTTGGCATGCGCGGATCCAGGGGGGGGGGGGGCAGACGGGCCTTGCTCCCCCCCCCCTTCCCTGTTAAATCATGTTTGTAAGGGGCCCCTCCCCCCATACATTCATGATTATGGGCCTCCCCTCTAGCAATTCCTGGATCCACCCCTGTTTGGGGCCACTGGTTTATGGAGGTATGACCATAAACCAGCCAGCAGGTCAAGAATCATCAAAGGGGTTCCCCATGCCATTTATAGAGGGCCAGTACAATAAATCCTTGCAAATTTTAAGTAGCCACTAGTAGCCATGGACTCTTTTGGGTGTAAGGACCTCTCATGCAAGAGGTATCTAGGTCATGAAAGGACTAGGCTGTTCAGAGCTGCTCGGAGCTGGTCGCTGGGACTGGGGGATGTGGGAGTGACTCACTGAGAGTCTGGGAGGGGACTATAGAGGGGAGGGCTGGGACGGATTGGACGGTAAACATCGATAGAAGGGATTGCGTGAGAATGAGCGACACTGTTTGAATGTGTGTGTGTGTGTCACTGTGTGTGTGTGTGTGTGTGTGTGTGTGTGTGTCTGTGTTTGTGTGTGTGCATGCGCATGTGTGTGCATTAGAGTATGCTTGTGAATGTGTGTATGTACGTGTATGTGCATGTATGTGTGTATGCATGTGAGTATGTGTGTAAAGGTATGCATATGTTTGAGGTGTGTGTACATATATAGGTGTTTATGAATATGTATGCATGCAGTGTATGTGTATGTGTGTATGTGCATGTGTGTATGTGCATGTGTGTGCTTGATTGTATGCATACATGTGTGTGGTTGCATATGTGATTGCGAGTGTGCATGTGTGTATGACTGTCTTGTGTGAATGAGTGAGTGCGTAAGTGAGTTAGTGAGTGAATGAGCGACTGGCTGGGTGAGTGTCTTTGTGCATGTGAGTGCGTGCGTGATAGCTGTGAGAGCGTATGTGCATTAGAGTATATTGCATGTGAATGCTTGAATGACATAATATGTGCCATGGGTGAGTGAGTGGATGGGTAGGTAAGTTTGTGATTGGGTGGGTTAGTGATTGAATAAGTGATTGAATAAGTGAGTGAATAGACCTCAGTGTCTGGACTGCCTCTGGCTGGGTATTGAAAAGGAATTGATGCCTTTATTGTAGACGAAAGCGCTCTCAAAACATAACTCATTGCATTTCAAAAACGTATTCATCTTTAAAGTAGTGCGCTGCCTTTGTAATCCGATATTGTTCATATTGTGACATACTGTGGGAACATTTATAGTGAGTCTAATATCAAACACTAGAGTGTATATTCCTAGTCTAAAAAACCTACATGAAAGGCTATAGCAAAACATTATCTCTTTTCAGAAACAAAACATAAACATGGCAGACACCGTAGTCCATATATACATTAACCCACATCCACATATCACAGCTGGCAGTAAGTGTATGAGCCAGTTATATTCACATAAATATATACACAATGGGGGTGTGTGCTCGTTATCTGATTGGCCAGGCTGTAATTATACCTCTATTTCCGGTAGGCAGCAATATGTCCGCATGCACAAGTAAATATTACATGGTATTACCCGCCCAGTAAGTATACTTATAATGGGCAGCTGGATTAAAAACAACTTCACGAAGTGATGGACATGGTACATAAGGACTGGGGTGTGGCCAGGGGAAATATCACATATTCATGTATGGGCTTTTATGTTTGAGGTAGGCTTTTATGTTGTGCGTCTGTAAATATTTCCACGCATTTATCAGTTAAGTCTATATTCCACTATGTTTTCAGTGGCACTTACGTTTCCTCTAAATAGGAAATGCAAGGAGCTTGCAAATCAGATACCAAAAAAAAGTTGGTATTTGAATCCAGGTCCTACATAGAAAATAACATAATACATTTGTTTGCATTCCTACATGCTTACCGAAACGCAAGTAGAAACGCAAGCAAATTCCATATTCCACTATGCGTTCTTGAAGATTGCTTGCATTTCCTTGCGTCCATATCAATAAACACGAGTGAAATGTTGAACGTGAGTGAAATGACACATAGTGGAATATGGCCTTTATGCTGCCATGAGCTGTGCGTGACGAATTGCGTCTCTCACGAACAAATGACATTTACAACTAAGTTTAGAAATGTTGATGTCTGTATCACTTTGTAAAAGACAACGACCTTCTATTAAGTATATATGCACATTTAAAAATGATTAAGACCACCCACCACCAATTTGGGTTAAAATACGTGTTGGAATATTGAAAGGAAACGAACATAGCCTACATTTTCAGAGGTTTCAAATCCTCCATCACCCAACCTATAGGTCCATATGTACTTGATGGGAGGCCCCAATGGTGGTGTGTGTGGTAAAAGCCATCAATCAATTATGATCAAATTTGTACCAAAAGGTCTCCTTCAGGTCTCCTCCTCTTTGATTGGGATCTGAACTAGAGGAAGTGGAGTGGCTTAATGCAACAGTATGAAACATTATGCCTAGAACAAACAGAGAAAAGTAGGCCCAAGAATATTTAGGGTATATCTATAGAATCTAACTTCCTGCCGTAGACTGCAGGGACGGATCCACTTAAGGGCGACCAAACTACAAAACGGGGGGAAATGCTGCGCGAACATGGGTAAATGTGTGCCATTTTAAGATTTATGTACTGATTCTCCCTTTTGGAAATTCTGTATTTGTAAAGGCCCATTCGCCGTGGCTGAAAATGTGTCGCTTGGAGGACCGACAAAGTTATCGTATGGAGAAAACAATAATATAGGGATGATAAAATGATTGGATGGGACCTTTATTTTGTCAATGTAAATGTAATTTTATCAATGTGAATAATTGTATCACCCCTAAATCATTGTTTTCTCCATGCGATATTTTTATCGGTCCTCCAAGCGACACAATTATCGGCCACGGCGAATGGGCCTTTACTGGCGATTAGTGCAGTTAATTGCCAGGCTAGGCAACTAAAGCGCCTTTATTCATTGGCAGTTTGATGGCAAGAACATCTCACTGTCGCAATTCATTTTTTATTTCTTTAATCAGCGACTAGTTAGTCACCCGACAACATATTCAATTCTTAATTGCTGGGTGACTAAAGTTAGTCGCCACACGTGGACCCGCCTTTAGAGTGTCCCCTGCAGTGGCTCCAGTGAAGATGTCCTCCATCTGACAGTTGGCTGTACATCCACTCCAGCAGCCTCCCACCAGGTGACTAAAGTTAGTCGCCGGGCAACTAAAGTTAGTCGTGGTGTTTAGTCACCACATGTGGACCCGCCTTTAGAGCGTTCCCACAGTGGCTCCAGTGAAGATGTCCTCCATCTGACAGTTGGCTGTACATCCACTCCAGCAGCCTCCTGCCATGTCCGGCAGGTGACACCACTCTCATGGTCAATTCACCAGACATGGCCATAACCAGCGACGTGTTTATTGAATCGGATATACGGGGGGGTGGGTCTAGGATTATGAGGGGAAAAAAGCTATGGTGGTGGTGCTAGACATCTATATGGATTATATGAATTACAACCATGTAGTGCCAAAACATTTCTTCCTGCAGCTTAAATCATGCGGAAATATAAAGAATAGTAAAATTTACAAAAAAAGGGCGGGTGGGGTGGGGTGGGGGGGGGGTGTTAGAAAAAGTGGGGCACACGACCCCATTGGTCCCATTGAGTCTGCCTATGAAACACCTTGAGAACATCAAACAAATCTCATTACTATGCAGTACATTAGAGATCACCTAGGTTTCCACTTTCAAAATCGGAATACTATATTGGCACCATCAGTTTCCTAATAGGAATCTCCAACGGGTCTGGGGCCAGGAAATGCTAATGTCTATTTATCAGAACAATTTGGCATGGAATGTGGCCATAATGGGTGATTGGCACCACTCCATTGGCATGAGCGATAGATTAATGACAGCGCAGCACAATTATTTCTCATATTCATTTGTGATATGACATTTACAAAGAAGAATAAAGGCTATATTCCACTGCCGCCTACAGTATTTGCTTGCGGCACCATAAAAAACCGCAAGAAAACTGCTGCAAACTTACTTGCAGCAGGGTGCCGCAAGGTGAAATTAAATAGGTATTTGCGGCACTTGCTCGTGGCACTTGCCGGACTAAATTTATGAATATGTACTGCTTTCCTACGTCTTTTTCATGACACATACATTGGAAATTAAAAAATAAAACAAGCAAAATTGGCTAGTTTTTCTGTCTTACTAATTATCATTATAGTCGAATATTGATGTCAATGTATAAAATGTAAAGATATTGAACAACGCAATAAGATAATCTCATAATTATAGGTACTTTTTATTTCAATCATTAATTTCATTTATCATACGAAATAACAGGTAATATATGAGAGGGTTCTTTAACCTTTTTGAATTAGATATATTCTTGTGTTGTTGATTGCATTTATACTGTAGACATTGCACTCTTTCTGACTCAGTGATCGTGTACATAAAACTTGCCCAAACATATGGAGCGGGCGAAATGAAGTGTTTTCAAAACCCCAACTGAATAATCACATTAGACCAGTACCATGCAGTGATGATATAAGGCACTTTGACAATCTAAGACCGTTGGCCTCTCATTTAAAATCACCTATTGTTGTTATGTAAACTGGAGAAGTCTGGCCGCTGACAAACGCGGGCCCCCAGGAGAGCTCGGGCCGCAAGATTTTCGGGCAGTTCCCCAGCAACTATTGAATAGGGACGAGTTAGCCTTTATTTATGAATCCTAGAGATCTATTACAGGAGAAGGAGATATATTTATTATTCTAGCCCACTTAATGATATCCAGACCCAGCGGCCGGAGTTCTCCAGCTGCCCGAGTTCACTCGGTCCGAGTTCGTTAGCTTCAATATACCGAATCGATAAAGTGAGTGTAGAATGGCCTAATAGAAACTAAACCAGGCAAGACGGGATTAACTGAATCCTCAGTGGAATGTAAACACACACAAAAAAATAAAGAATGCTTTTCAAACTGATTTTCAGTTATAAGACAATTGAAATCTATTTTGCAAAGATTCCACCTCCAATTTCCTAGATTATGTTTAGATTCCTTATTCTAAACTTCATATTTGCTAATTTCAATCATTTTTATCAAGTTGATTTTACAATTCACTTCATAACAACAAAACATTTTCTTTCTTTCTTCAACTGCAATAAAAACATTCATAATCTCAACGGAAGTCCTATACAATCTCAATTAAACTTATGCTAATTTATATATATATATATGTTTTAGTTTGCACTTCACTGAAGTCAATAAGCTCAAATATCATAAATTCACACGATTCCAAGGTTAAATCTATCCAATCTGCCTCAGCCAGAAAACATGAAATAGCTTTTCTTTTATATAATAAGCATTAATTCCAGGTAATACCATACGATCTCTCTTTGTCTAAATAAATTCTTATCTTATACATTTATCATTTTGAAATCAGAACAAATCTTGCTCTCACAAGTACATATAGCATAGCACATGGGCAATCTTTCATAACATGATATGCCGGGAATATCTCTCCAGTCTTCTCAAGTCGCGGTGCACATTTTCAAGTATCGCAATGGTCCAATTATTCAGTTACCGTAGAATACTGTTTATAAGCTGTGGTGAATGATTAACAGATGGGCCAGGTTTTTTACCTTTAGTAAGGATACTGCTTTTAAAGGTTTTCTTTACAGGTAAATACATCAGGTGGGTAAACGAAAGTAATTACGAAGGTTAACAACACCGACGCATCGTGATACGTCAACGTACCTCTAAACTTTCAGGCCTTCTGTAGGACTACATCTAAAGGGTGTCTCAAATTTGAATATATATCTTGTAACTACTAGTGAATGATAATACATCCAAGATGAAACATATTGTAATTGTTTCATAATATTTAAGATAAGAGATGTGTTACATTTACGGAAGGTATTGAGTTGGGGTTGCTTAACCTCCCTAATAACAAAAAATTACAATGTATTTGAATTATTGAAACTCTATAAATATTCAAATTTTTGAACAACATAGTAAATGATATTCAACTTAATTCAGGTTGTGGCATATAAGTTGGGTTCTTGGTCCACTAGTGTTAGGAGAAATGAACATCAAAAGCTTATTTTTGGTTGCGGCTTATGAACAGAATTTTACGGTTGGTTCAACTAGGTAAATGATTCTAACTTTTCAAGAATAATATCACACCATCAAGAAATCAAAATCAGATAATTGAGCAAGATTTTTACTGAACTTAACTAAACATAAGTTCATTTTGGTCCAGGATTTATACAACTAAAACATTAATCAGAACATTACAGTTTTAGAATTGCAGACTTGCAAATTTGACTAAGGTTTGAGTTTAAGGCTTTGTCTTGGTAATTAAAGTTCATTTTTAACCACTGAGTTTCTTATTAATCTCTTGCATGTCCCTTAGTACAAATTTGAACTTAAGTATATTTCCCTTTTAAATACCACTTCTTTACCTTTCATACTTACTGATACAAATACAAGTTTCACTGCCGAAATATTTTACAAACCTGAAAAGCCCAGAAGCCATCAATGAAGTACATCTGCTGAACTTTATAGAACTTTGTAGCAGTACCCTAGGAAATCTATCTCCATGTGAAATAGTTTGTTTTCACATTTTAAACAGGTATCAACACAAAAATATTTTGCATCTCTACATATTGACTAAGGCTGTCAGTTAAGTTGTGGCCATCTTCATAGTACAACTAACCGACACTGTACATAACAATTTTGCACAAATCTTTCCATCACACATTAAAGATGCAATGCATTGTAACAAAACCATAAAACTTCCCATGAAATACTTATTTAGCGCAAGGCAATTCCTAACCTTAAAGATCGAGCATTCTTCAATTTTTATCGCATGCATATACTTGAGTGCATTTCGCTTTCATGTATTTACAAAAAGATAACACCTATTTTGAACAACTGGAAATTATAACAAGTTGGCTATGACTGATATTCTAATCTAGATTTCTGACATGATATCATTTACACTGCTTAACAACAAGCTTACAAGTCTTCACTGTGGCACAATATTCAACATCATGTGTTAGCTATGCCATGTCTACTCTATAACATTGAATACTGCCATGTACTTCATTGCCCCACCTTGCACTTGAGACCGCCACCGGTAAGGGTTATTCAAGTGAGTGCTCGGCACAAGGATAGGTATAACCACAACAAACAAATGTACAATTATTCTTTACAAATAAGTTAGAAATTATTCCTAATACATCAACAAATAAAGTACACTTTCTTTTTCAAGTGTCTTTTTCTGATTATGTATACTTGTCAATAAGAGGAGGGTACTGGTACATTTTCATTATTGTATCACTGGTTCTATACATCTGGCATTATTTTCATGATTAACAGATTTCCCTAATAGCAACTGAGCTTCCAACTTGTCTGTCAAACTTATTATTGCAAATTTCCCCACTAAAAAAATCATGCTTCTGTTGCTGATTCTCAGATTTCCCCACATTTTATCACCCTCATGGAGTGTTGAGCGGTCCATATAAAAGTAATGAGTACAGTACTGTTGTACCATATCAATCACTCCTGATTTTCGCTATTTGCCATCTATTTTGGATTTTGATGGATTTTTTTGAGGAAGTCCTGGGATGGCTATCTGTCCCCTGGAACTTTGCCCGCGGCTCGTGATTATCCACTCTAGGTTGTACAGCCACCCCTAGACTTCCTCCATGATTCTTCTAATATTACTAAGCACCTGCAGGCTTATATTGGCACAATTTTGCAGACATAGACATGTGAAAAGCATATTAAATAAGAATCTTATATCTTATTAAGATTAATAATAAATTTTAACCAAACCAAATGTAATACTATTGTTTCCTTTTCACTACTAGAAATTAGATGAAACTCTATAAACAGTTAAATGTTATATGCTAAAGGTTTGTAATATCAAAGGACCTGTCAACAGGGTAGAGAGTTAGTCTCAAGTAGCATTGGTCTACTAATCCTAAGATCCTGGGTTTGATTAAAGTGCCTTCACAAAGCCTGCAGGTACCCGAGAATACGTAAGGAAAGAGAGTTGCGTCTCGGTGATTTTCAAACAGCGACACCTTGTCTGAAGTATACATGATTTTCAAGATCCTCTGACTTCTAGATTATTTGGTTAATACTTCACATATAATGTGCCATTTAAATCTCTCAGAATAATTTGTTGGAAACTAAATCACATACATTGTTTCATCCAATACAAACCTTCTGTAAAAGGGAATATCTGCTTGTGAGATGATGGTTCATCCACCAGTGCTTTATACAATCTCATAATACTTGTGAACAGCCATTCCCTCCACTTCTGTGAAAGCCCTGACAACAATTTACAATCTCTTTGTACATGCAATCTCTTACTTAGAAGTTTAACACAAGCTCACAGTGAATCATTATCAAGTATTTCATAGCTAGAACAACATCTGACTAGGCATTTTGAGTCACATAATAATTCCCATCTCCCAGGATTCATTTAGTAAAGAATATATGTTATATATTATCACATTTGAGTGGCTTAAGCTACACTTGGTCTCTTTATATTAAAATACTTTCTTTTTAGGGCCATCCACTATTCAAACATTTGGTATTTGTGCTGCTAAGTTTTTGCACATCCAGTAACAAGAAGCAGTTTTGCATAATCGAAATTTGTCATACTAACTAAGTTACTATTTTTTCCTTGGTATCTGATAGTCTCACTCATATCATAATTCCATGCATTGTTGTCATTGTGTGTGCCAAAAAAACAAAACAGCACAAAAATGTGTTGACTGTACACAAATAGTGGACAGCCCTTTTCACCACTAGGAAGAGTATTACTACATGCATATCCTATGCTATAATTCATCATGAGGAGTTGAATGCTTTTCTGGACTACCATGGTAAGTGGGCTCATCCATATTGTTCCCTCGTATTTGGTTCACGTCTCGTAGCGCCACCTTAAGTTGTTGGTGCGACCTTATTATCGCTGTGAGTTTATGTTTGTCGATAAACAAGCCTTGAGTTGTAAGTAGAGCATTATGAAGTTGGCGTGCACTTCGCAATTGTAATTGTTTTCGTCGCCTCTTTTGGTGAAGTGAGTGTAAGTATGCTTCAAGGGCTAGAATACTATTGTGATAAGTTGACATGACTGTGTCTGTAGCATCAGTTGCCAAACCTGATGCGGCATTTCGCAGGGCTTGGAGTCGCCTCGCTACGAGTGCAGCTCTACGCTGAAGTAGGTGTGTTTCACCGTACAACTCCTGCAGCCGATGTGCAGTTCGTAACTGGTTGTTATGAATACAGGCCCGGGAACATATGGAAAGGCCGGTCTGGAGACGGAGCTCAGACATGGCGTATCTCAGTACGAACTGCAGCAAGTTGGGTAAGGTTTTACTGAGGTGATCCGGGAAAGACACACTGTCCACTTTCCTGCAATAAAAACAGAGTTTCATTAAATTCACAAAAAATGTTGCCAATAAACTCCCAATTACCAGAGTTTTTCCCTATTACTTGAGTTTCTAAAGAACTTATTTTTCCCAAACTAAGATTAGAGAGATCATATTTCTAAATATAATGGTTTTGTACTTTCATCATAACCATTTTTAAAATAATTTCATAACACAGAGTCCACTCAATATACAAGACATCTAACCCTTTCCTTTGCACACTGAAAAATATCACTACCTAGGATTTTACTGTTTCTTATAATTTTAATACTATGACAATCTTATAATCTTCTGTCAACCCTAACACAACTAGCAGGAAAACATTACTTATAAATAATAATACAGAAGTATTACCTGCGCGCTGGGAAGAAGTGGATCGTAGGGTAGCTGTCTACTGTCAGTTCCCAAGGCAAGTCATTACGGTCTGCGTTGATTCTAGAAATATAATATATGTTTTTACTTTGTTTTCAAGCAAATAAAATTTTAAAACCCGTTAATATTCCTTACAAATCTAGGGATAAATCTGTATGCACTGCGGATGTCATTCTCTTGTCATGACCACGGAAAAATATTTGTGAGCTTATTACTCAAGAACTTTACTCATATATAAACTTTGCACTTAAACCAATTTAAGACCTTCATATTTTGAAAATTTAAATCCTAAGGACATTGTAAGATGAATTATAAAGGACTAGTTTTATCTTTATTATAATTGTTCTTTAAAGGGACAAGTAAATGACAACATTTTGAAACTCAGATAACTAAAGAAATGTATCCCAAAAGTCTAACTATGGTTAGCGTTAAAGTATTAGCTAAGAAAAGTAGCACATCACTAGAATTTCAAACAGATGGTGATATTTTTCGATTTGTACATAATTCTGTTTTGTTGTGTGGCCAAAGCACGATTCTAGCATAGGCACTTTAAGAATGATATACAATATAGTAAATATTAAGAAATAATCTGATAGACCTCTTACCTTGCAAAAACAATGTTTTCTGCTGATCTGAAGTAGCGGGCCAGGGCGAGAAAGGTGTGGGCGAAACCTTTGCAGAAACCACACCACGGGGAGTAGTAGAGCACCATCACATCCTAGAAGGGAAAAGTGGTTTTTGGATAAATGAGGTTGTTTGTTTGTTTGCTGAGGTAGTTTAACGTCCGGCCAACCTCCAGGGTTCTTTCCAGATCTGGATGATCATATCTATATGATATAGGAGAAACCTGCCACCGGGTTCTATACTCTACTCTTTTCAAAGAGTGGCAAAGGGTCTTTTATGTGCAGTGTCCCATAGAAAGGACACCACACACCTGGCTTTCAATAACCTTGTTGGGGTCACAGGGTCCCCATTTGTTGCCTCTTACAATCAGCAATGGGGTGCTAGGAACCTATTTTTTCTGGGGAGTTCCCACAGGAAACCCCGTCCCGGGTCCCCCTATGGGAAAACATTTCGATTCATCTGTTACTTTGCCTTTATTTGGTCTAACATACAGGTTGTCAGGAGTCTGATTTTTAAAAGTTAACTTTTCTCAAGGTTGTAAGCATTCTCATCATCTTATAGTCAACAAACCTTTTTGTAGTAATTAACTTGCTACAAAATACTAAAATTTCATCCTTTAGGTGCATTATAGTTGTTCAGTCCACATCTGAAAATTTTCTATACCTTAACTCATGTATGTCAGTGAAATGTATTTTGCCTCTGAACAATATTTGATTGCGCCAATGACTGTACCTTATCCTGGTCCATGACGACCTGAGTGAAGGTATTGGAGGACAGCTCCGTCAGACACACGTCCCCGTTAGACGGATCACAGACCGCAGGAGCCAGACGCTCTGAGCGGAGACTGCGCGTTACAGACCCCTCAGTCAGTCTCTTCAGCCACGTCACTGCAACATTAGGGTCGAATGGTTAACAAATATATCATACAACTGATGATTACTCTTTGACTTGGTGAGAGCTATAATATTTCACCAACTAGCCACCTGTCAATCAGGGGCAATGAATCTTAACGGCATGCTCTGAGGGGACCGACTTGACGAACCATAGGGGAGGGTGGCAAACTAATCAATCGATCAATTTGCATGACCCTAATTCAAACAGCAGCCTATCCCCTTCTTTCAGTGTGCCCTTACAACAAATATAGCCTGCAGCAGTATTACCCCACCAGAACATAAAGAAAAGGAATGGATCTCCCCCCTTTCGAAATGTCAGGGTTCCTACAAAGAAATGGGAATTTCAGAGGTAATAACCCTGTTTTGCAGAAAGTAATAGTTCCCCATATTATAGTGTTAATTTGGATATGGATAGATCCTTTTTGTATTTCTAAATGAGGAGGGGAATACTTTATCTGGGCCACTGGGTGTAAGACATAGGCTATCACTGTGTCACACCGGGAACCAGTGGTTAAGAAAGTTCCCTACATGGTACACTGAGAACTTATTGCTGGTACCCAAAGGCCCAGAAAAGCAGTTCTGCTCCTCATTGGATATGCTGGTGCCCGCCGCTCTCAGCGCTAGGAGGACTCGGCGTGAGGAACTGCAGGCCCAGCCTGATCTTTCCAGGGATCTGATTGGTCGAGAGGCGGTCACGTGACCCCGAATTCGCCAAAATCTGACGAACTCGCCGTTGGGTTGAACCCGCGTCTATTCGTGACGTACAGCGATAGCATGAGTTCGAGGCGCGGGCACCAGCGTACTCATTGGAGTAAGTTTAGCAGGAAAAAACTTAGTTTGGTTCCTTAATATAAAAAAAACAAAAAACTTAAGGTCTTTACTTACCAACATTTTCTCGGGTTACTTCACCATCTAACACATAATGAACTTCTCGCTGAAAGAGGAACATGCAAAAATTGGTTTATCTGCATTATTAACTATCCTATATTAATCAAAGATATCAACACAAGAAAAAAAAAGGGAGCAGCATCAATCTTATGTAAATTATGAATCTTTTATTGAAGAAAATTCAAATGACATATGTATACAAATTATATATGAGTTTACAAGTCCTAACCAATTTAATATGAATAATGTGAACTGGTGAAGCTAAACATTCAAAATATGTAATGTTTTCCTATTGAAGTATGATTTTAGATCTTATGTATTTGGTCGGTGTGCTGCATTGTACCTGTATAATGTGGAATGATGTCTATAGTAAAGAGAAAATATATGACTATGATAATACTATATGTGTAGGTGTTGTGTACTGCTCTAAATATTGCATTATCTGCCTAAATCTGGTGATATAGAGTGAGGTAGATTTCTATGTTCAACTGCGAATAGAAATCTGTGTTGTATGTTCCTAATATCTACTGTAATGTTTCTGCGGTACCATATGTGTTAACTTATGCTGCTTCTCAATTGCAAAAGTAAGTGCCTTTCACCTTCTTATCTTTTTAATACTTGTAAATCACTTTTTCTGATAGATAACAAGAAAGTTCGCTGAACTAATTAATCGCTGGTTCACTAAGGTTTCAAAAAATGGTTTAAAAAATCAGTTATTTGGACTGTGTTGTTTCAAGCATCGGACAAATAAAAGTGAAGGGTTATGCTAAACCTTTATATCTTAAACCTAATGAAAACAATCAAGATGGTTAGGTCGAAATACCTGAGGTGAATAGTGTTCGAAATTAATGATAAACCCGACACCGACACATTTCTGTCTTCACATATGCAATTTTCCTCAGCGAGTATCTGAATGTGCATACTTTTTCAGTCACTTTATATTGGTGGCCGCATTACCAGACTTTAGGGCACACAATTAGATATTCTGTGTTCCCAAGGGGTCAATATAATAAAATAAGCCATGTTGAACACTGGGGAAAAGCGTGTTAGTCAGAAGAAGGAGAGGTGGCACTTACGGTAGAATTGTCTAAGGCCACCACCTGTAGTCGCAAGCCAAAACACGAGTCAGAACCAGCCGATATTGCAAGCACTTTATCGAAATGCTAATGTAAACTTATCTAAATAAAACTTTATATCTAATGTATTTGTAAAAAAAACTTCTGTAATTCAAGCAAAATACATGTATGTATATGAGAGCCATTCAATGGTATATATCAAGTCATGTACTAATCATAATATGCTGGTCTGACAACTATAAAACCAAGAATAAAACCTAGTTCAGTCAATTGTAACCATTGCACAATAGTTAACATACAACTCTCAAATTTCACAAAGGCAAAATGTTTCAGTGACTGGTTTCATCAACAGAAGACAAAACAGCTCTAAAAAACTGAATGGAATTCCTTCTTGATTTTCAGCTACATCAAATTAAAGTAAAAAAATAAAAACTGGACCCATGAATAGAATGTAAGCTACTATCTAACTTCTAAGAGTCAGGGTTACCCTTCATCCTTTCTGAAATTTACCTTATTGGGTGTTGGTGGTTGTTCAGAGTTATTGCAAGAACTGGATTTACTGGGTTTGTTCTTTGAAAAGTGACCTTATATCTGAATTGAACTTCATCCTGGCTCAACCACAAAGCAAGACTGCACTCTATCCTTCAACATGTTAACAAGGTAAGGTACAACTATCTTAAACTACAGGTATACTATTTACAAGTTTCTGGTATGTTAGCCTTTAACTCACCTCTTCATCTATCATAACTGCTGCTGTTTGGAGTGGGGCTCCTGTGAGGTTGATTCCTAGTCTATCTGCAAACATCCCGCTATTTTTCGTGTTCATGGCCAAGAACCGTACACTTCGATTGGTTTGACACGCCAATCCGGCTAAGCCCTCTACATCATAATCCACTGTGTCGCTGAGCCCTAGACCCAGAGTATGGATAAGTGGAAGCCACCCGAACGTCCGCTGTAATCTCAGCTCCCGACATTTTTGGGCTTGGACCCGATCTTTGGCAAGCGCGATAAAAGGATCTGCATAGTGCCTATACTGGCCCATATAAGACGGAGGGGCCAGCGATAACGGTGGCGCTAACAATGAAGATGGGAATGTTGGCTTGGATAATGAGTTGAGGGTGGGATGATGTGGTCTTTGCAAGTTTTTATGGTGGCCATGGCAACACATGCTGATATACTCGGTTGGGTTGTACGAGGCCCTGAGCTCAGTGCACGGGTATGTTGCTAGCATCTCGCCCCAGGGCAGGTCCGGCAGGGCCAGCAGCGGACAGTGGGAGGTGCTTAAGGGGTGCACCGGTGAGTAATGGGTGCACACATCGCACGAGTTTGTCGCAGTTGGTGCACCAGACGGAACAACTGACGAACAACAACTTAGCGCAAACCGCAGCATCTCTTGGCTTGGTTCTGTAAAGGTGAACAATAAAAGGAATTGGTTTTAAAACTTACATCTTAAGTAACAATGCCTGAGGAAATTTACAAGAGAATATTTTCACATTTAAAGATATTCCTTCCCTCTACACCAGGAAATTTATTCAAAGTGTTTAAGGAAGCCAAAAACAATTTAGAATTAATATTCTATTGTTCTATTGATAATGAAAGCTTTCTGGCATTAATAAAATATAATACTGCTTGGCACTTCACAACTGACTATCAATAATTTTGTAGCACTTTAAACTGTTAAGTAGATCCCTTTTTCTTTATTGTACTGATGGAGAAAATATAATCGCCTTCAATACCAAATGATAGATTAACAGAATAACAGGTTTAAGGGTTTATTACTGGTTACAGAAAAAACATCCGTTCTTTTGGTAATTCATTATTTATTTGGTTTCAAAAAGAAAATAACCATTAAGAGACACAATCTAAATTACCCTGAGTATTTTTGGGAGCAGCTCCTGCTGCGTTCTGTTTGCGACACTTGTCAAGCGTCTCCAGATGTCTCATAGTGTTGGCCAGCCGTACATACATACTTGACTCAATCAGGGTCTGGACCCGCGTCAGGTTTGGGCAATTGTTGTAGGCCAGAGATATCTCGCGGAACTGAAAAGCAGATGAATCATTGTTATAAGCCTACTCCATTCAATCTTATGTTTTTAAAGGACAGAATTACTGACTCAAAGTAGATGTATATTCTCGGTAGCCAGAATGTCTATCTGAGATCAAAATTTTCAGGTGGACCCAAATTAAGACCTTTAGAATACATCAGTATCTTAGAATAAACCTTAATAATAGACTTATAACCAAAAACCTAAATATAAGGTCTTATAAGACCTTTGAAGACCTGCGCGGGAACCGTGAGATTATAACATGGTGCCCATGCCTTTTCAGAAATCAAAATAAGACCTAGATAGGACCTTTATAATACCTTGTTAGGTACCAAGATAAGACCTTTAAAGGATATTCTTAAGAACTTGTTTTTACCATTAACATATTCAACCAAAAAGAGAAAGATAAAATTGACATTAAAAATTAGATCTTGAAACAAATTCAGATTGACCTAAAATAAGACCTCAACCCAAAAGAAGAACTTTCTAATAGCCATATGAATGGCAAAACCAAAATAAGACCTTTTAAGACATTATAATACTTGTGTGGGCACCCTGTATAATCTTGTTATAGGTCAGAGTGTCACCGAGAGTACCCACCATAGAGAAGAACTGGTTGATGAATGACACCGGGGAATGTGGCGTAAACAGGATGACGGTCGGCCCACTCTGAACCTCGTTTGACAGTGCCAACGTCTTCACCCCCGCCGGCACTAACCACCTTATACTGTATTGGGACTGAAAGGAAGATTGTGTGCAATGTTATAAACAATTTTCATTTTTAATTTGGGTGGTGGAGGATGTTTGTATAAGGATATTTGTCCCTAAACATCAACTGCAACATTTTGTTATGATCTTATTTACATGAACAGATGCCACTCTTCAAACACGAAAAATATGGAAAACCACGAAATCACATTTCCATATTTCAGGAAGGGATTCAATTCAGGAACCAATATAGTCTGTATTCTAGTACTAAAGCTCTGACACATTCAACTTTTTTATATCTTAAGTAGCAATTATGTTCATATGATTTTAAGTCAATGGTCTGATTATAAAACCAACAGACAATAAAAAGAATGAATTACCTTATTGTGAGATGTTGGCAAAACACTTGGTTAATGGATTCTTTTATCAGACTGTTTTTATGAAGTATACTTACATCGGCTCGTGTGGAGAGAACCCATCGTGTGATAGCGCTTGCTGTAAAGTTGCGTTCCTCCCCATAACGCTGCCAAAGAATACAAAAAACAACTATACCAAGTGCTTACTAAGCACGGATATCAATTCAATGACTCACAATTTCTTTACAATAAAACTTTGTTTCAAACTTAAAAAGTAACTAAAATTAACCTGCAAGTACTTAACATACTATAAATCAGCTATATATAGTACTGTAGGGACATCGTGGCTATAATTTTAGATTCGTGGGTTCTAGTATTATTTTGTATGACTAAGACAAGTTCAGTCATCAAGTGCTTTAGGGCTGAGTGAAGAGACATGTGTCATGATCTGCAGGGTACATACCAGGGTATCGTTGTGCGGCCTCGTCATGAGGATATTTCGCTCTGCTTCTAACCGAAAGGCCTCACTTAGTGCTCTCGATGTGACTACCCCAAAGTCTATTATATTTGCTGGATCTGTAAAGTACCACAGAAATATAAATTAGCATTTGCAATTACTTCAAGAAAGGAAGGTAATTTAAAGTCTGTCTTCCAAACAGAAATTTGAAATCATATCAAATGCTGTGAAACATGATGAAAGAATAGAATTCAGAGATGCCACTCCCGACTGATGAAAAAGTAGGAAAAGTAGAAAACTTTTCCTACTTTTTTATCCTAGAAACAAGTAGGATGGAAATAACTTTTATGAACAGAGATAATTATGATATTAAATTTGTATTTGAGTAGCTGGAAACTAATCCTAAAATACTTTAAACCAGATATTAAAGTGCTGTAGGAGGAATCTGTTGTGAAACCCAAAATTACCAAAAGTAGGAAATCCTAAAAAAAGTAGGAAAAATAACATCTGTGAGAATTTCAGAAATTATTATAAAAGGTGTTAGCATGAAAAAATCGGTTATCAGGCAATGATCTTAAAACTTACATCACTGCAGTAAAGATTCACGAAATATAATGAAACAGGAACCTAACTTTTGAGATTTAAGACTTCAGTACACTCTGGGTGTCTGATTTGGAGTGATTTAATCATACCTTTTTCTAAGGTTCTCATTGCTGCATAGTAGAACTGGTCGTAGCCTGGGGGTTGGGGCGATGCATGGAAGTCAAAGAACCCTACAACCACGTGCTGCAAAGAGAGAAGGAAACAAACTTCTTACAAAATAATCATTCATCACTCTTACATAAAATGTGATCTTCTAAGAAGGCACATCCTTCGTAGTTGTACCAATGATATCATTAACCAAACTAAATACATGTATTTTTTCAAAGTGAATATTTTTTTGACTTCTTCTATTTCTGACCAATTATTACATGTTGAGTAGCACTTTCACAAAATTATTCTCTGGATTTATTGGGAAGGTGTATCAACACTAAGAATTTCTTTTTCAATTAATATTTCTCATTAAATCACATTAGACACTGGTATGTACAATCACTCCTTGAATCAATAGTAATATTGCACTTAATAGATAAATATAAAGGTATTTAGAAAATCATACATACGTCTTTTTGCGCGAGGAATACTCCAATCTCATCTTTGGTTGTGAGGCGACTCAGCGGGTAAAGGAGTCGTTGTAGATATGCTACCATATAATCAGCCTCTACTGTACCTACAACAGCAAGAAGGTACAGTTTACAACCAGTTCCTTACAGAAAATGTCACATATTGTGTCCTAGTATTGTATATGGCTTTGCAAAGAAAAAGAGAAGAGTACAAAAATATTACTGATTATTTTGAGAAAAACTGCAATATTTTGTATGGAAAAGCGAGAAGAATGGGTAAAATGGTAATATAAAGCCAGAAAAATTGGTAAAATGGTAATGTAAATTCAAATATTATTACTGCAATCTTAGGTTGATGGATATAAGTTGAGAACAGTGAAAACGTCGCTATTAACAGTAAGAAAATCTGACTATCTTTAAATGTTGTGAAATGTGTTCTAAACATCAAATCTGAAACTGATTTTATGTGTGCTGGAGAGGAAAACGGAAATCCGACAAAAATCGGAAAATTTACATCCCTGTAGGTTAGAAGACAATATTTGTCCTATCTGTCATAGTTTTGTTTACAACCACTATAGGTCCGTTGGTTAAGAAAGGACCAATTTTGTTCGTGTGACTTTATTCTATAAAGAATCAAACGGATCTGATTATAACACTATGAGTGCTTGAATTTACCACGAGGACAAAATGTCAAAAGGAAAATATTCTCCGATATAGATTTGATACCCACAGCAACATATTGCAATTAGCTTTTATCAGAGGACATAGGACATTTTAAGTTGTTCGGTCTTTCCTTGGTCAGCAGACCTACAATGATAAGGTTTAAAGCTATACTGACCTGTGTACCTGAAGCCGTCTAGCGTGGTGTGGTAGACGAAGAAGACGGGAAAGGCACTGAAGGTGTTCTGTTGACGACATTGCCCGCTACTGTACCAGCAGTTTATACCCACGAACGTCAACTGGAAGAAACAAACACATATGGGGTTGAGATAAAAATTAAGAATGTGTGAGAGGCATTGAAATTGTCATGGTGATGATATTGCCCATTACTATACCAGCCGTTAATACCCATAGGGATCTCCCTAGACGTGCGGGATGCGGGATTCCCGCATCAATAATTTAATTCCCGCATTAGCTTGACTTTAGGGGGGCCATTGCCGCATTAAGATTGCAGAAATTTAGATAAGATATATGGAAAAAATACCCCACAATTTTCAAAAAATGCCCCCCTGAAGACAAGGTAAAAGGGGCTTTTGATACTCGAAATCGTTTTCTAGGAAGAACCCTGTCAGTAACCCATAAATGTCAAATTTCTAATAGAGTCACTTAAAAAGATCAAGAATATCAGGACCAAAGGGCTTATGTAAACAACATGGCCCTCAACTGTACCAATAGTTAATTCTATGAACATGTACCGTATCTTGAAATTATGTATTTTGTGTTGTTAGTGAAATTGAGTAGGGCAAAATCCCTAAAAGCATCCTGATGATGAAAGTGCAGTACTGCACGCAATCTCATCTGGGCTGACAACATTTTGACTATGCCCAATATAATTCTCATCCAACCTGGCCAATTTTTATTATAACTCTCAGTCAGTTCAATGAACGAGTAAGAACTGCTAAAAACATTGTTAAAATTCTACCTGATCTTGCATATAGGTGGCAGCCCGTTCAAACTCATGCCTCGATCGCAGTGACTTGGCACACCAGGGGGCATAGTACATTACAAAGAGGAGCTCCTGATCCCCGAGCAGCTCGCTCACCGCCCCGAGGTTACCGTACGGGAAGTCCACCACCGGGGAGGTCGACGGGAAGAAGCGGCGCGGGTGGGGCTGGGGGGCCAGCAGCACACGCTCCTGGCTGAAAGAAAAAGGTAGAATGGTTAGAACAGATGGCAATAACAGGTTTCTTGGAACATATTTGTGCCTAACTTTTAAACCAGCATTTGAAATTAATTATATAATTTGTGCAGGCTTCAAAATAAAATGAGCAGGCTTCAAAATAACTTCTGCATACCCCTAATATATAGATTTGAAAATGAACTGAAAAAACATGCACACACAGGGTTCGTTTGTTGGGGCAGTTTAACATCCGACCAACCTGCAGGTTTTTTTTCCTGACTGCATAAGGTAATGCTTTTCAGCTTTGGGTGATTGTATCTATGATATAATAAACAGAAACTCACCGCCGGGTGTGATACCCTATTCTTTTCAAAGAGTGCAAGGGGTCTTTTATGTACCATGTCCCATAGAAAAGACACCACACACCTGGCCTTTGATGACCCTGTTAGGGACACACTGCCAATAAGGCTGAGCACACCCTAAATTTAAAACACTATTAACATAAAAAAGGTCTTCTAGTATATTGTGGATGCCTCTATAAATTGTGTCTGATGGCAGAGTTCTGAAGACTATGTGAGTGGTGCACCGTTATTCTGGAATATAATCCTATCAATGCTTCCTGAATTCTCTGTCACCCAAGTATGAGTTTCCCTCGACACGTAGACTATGATACCCAGGTGTCAGGCACATAAAACTCTGGTCCCTTTTGGCTCAGCCATGATATAAAGGTATGATCTCTAAGGCGTTCTCGGGACACCCAGAGGTCCCGTCATGGTGTCCGGGGGCTCTAGGAGGGTGAACAGGACATCCAGACACTGGATTTGGTGAGTCTTAACCAGTTACAAGGGCCAAGAAAACATCCGGAGATACCGCAACCTTCTTTGTGTTTCATGTCTTTTAATTTTTAAGTAGAATAAACATTTGGGGGGCTTATCAGGGTTCGAAATTAAGGGTACATGGTGCACTGTTTTGTAGCTCTGTGCACCAAGTGAGTGCACTATTTTTTGAAAGAATAAAGAGCCTTATACTGCTATGGGTGGCAGAGTAGGGCTGCCGGGTGCACAGTTTTTACAGCTGTGCACCCGGTGAGTGCATAGACTTAAACCTTAATTTCGGAACCTGCAGTATACACATATGTACGTAAATATATGTATGTATACCCATGCATGATATGACATAGTTTACGAATTTGATAACTAGAAGTATGACTAGACCACCTGTCACATTCACACAACTTGCAGATAAAATTCATTGTTCTATATCATGTGTTGTGCTAGTACCAACGAACAAATCATCTTTGATTGTCACCCATTCCCCAAGTCTGGTCTTGGCAGTGGCTGAACTGACCACCACAACAGAGAGGCAGGGCTCAAACAAGCATATAGCTCCCCAAGCCAAGGGGCGATCCAGCTCTTAGTATCAGCCTCACCATTTAATATACCAATTTGACTCATTTAAGTGTGTGTGTGGGGGCAAAATTTAGTTTTGCAAAGAAAAGAACTTATGAAAAAGTAGAACCAACCCAAAAATTTCACATGTCAAAACCATGCAAAGTAGTTAGATAAGTAAACAGTATTGGTTGATTTGGTTGTCTCAACTAAGTTATTTTCAGTATACATGTTTACCAAATGACCATTCACTAGGGTAATTGTTTGTATAAGATAAACAGTGTAAGCATTAGTAAAACACCCATGCCCCAAGGGCAACATGTGCCAGATCAATTGCCCCCAAGGGCATCATGTGCCAGATCAATTAACACACATGCCTTCCTAATTGTTGATAAACAGTCTGGGCCTTTGATCTACTGAAACCTGGAAATGCTAACATAAAAGCAGCAAGAACATTTAAATTCACTAACAAAAAAGGTTCATTTATCATGCTGTGAGAAAATAGTTAGTTTCAGTATGCCCAAGTTCAAACGTTGAAGTGTTTTCCAATAGTGCTTTTATGTTTTCAATAAAATTGTACAGTAAACTTTACCTCCGAATTTGGTGACAAAATGACATTACAGACAGCCAATACTATAGGAAAACCACTGTCCAAAAAGGTCTTTTGTGACATCACAACTACACTTTCTGTCTTGGGTCACTCAAGGGCTAGTAAGGGGCTCCTGGGGGATCGCCCCTTAATAAAGCACTTGTCAATCTGAGTAGGTGGACCCTTCCCACAAGTATCTTACTCCTACAAGGAATCACAGGTAAACAGGTAGGGGTGGGGGAGAGTCCTGCAGTGTTGGAGACTAACATTGTTGGTCATTCGGCCATCAGAGCTGAAAGTATGAAAAACGAGTCGGCCCCGATGGATTTGAGTCGGCCCAGAAGTATTGTGGGAATAGTGGCCATAAAAATGGATAAACGACGACCGAAAAGATGTCGGCCATCCGAGCCGATTCAGATCTGTTTTTTATCGGCCGTGAATCAAAACCATTGGCCATTGGCTGATGGGTGGGCGCTAGTCTCGAATACTGTTCCTGGTACATCAGCCACAGTCCCTGGTGCTACTGACCCCCACTGGTAGACAGCCAATGAGAGGGCAGGTGACCAATGGACTGAGAGAAGCAACGATTGACAAGTGTCAAGGCCCCAGGACAGAAACAGTTTCAAGACATTATTGCTACAAATTGGATACAAATTTAGAACATACAAGGCACAAAAGAAATGACCATCCAGTTTCTTGCCTGATTGAACACGGGCCCACAGAACATCAGATATAAGGTTTTGGTGGCCCTTACTTAGATATGTGTGACTAGGCAAACTGAAAGTTTTATATGCTTCTAATCTTATATATATACTTTTTAAGAGTCAAGCATTTTCATTTTCCATTAGCATTAGCGGTGCATCTGTGTCCATGCATCCAGTCCCCTAAATTCACGCTAAAGGTGTGAGACTGGCTTGGCACTGAGATCAATGCAGCTTAAGCTGATATTATTGAAGTTGACAGAATGATAATGACTGTGCCCTACCCGGAGATAGGCATCAACACAATAATATAACAGCCAGTGTTCGAAATTAACTTTATGATTCATGTGCCTGCCGGGCACATGTATACTAAAAGAATCCGCCCGGGACCTTGTCTTTGCACTCCCCTGATATATAGATATGAAAATCAGTTGAAAAAATGTGCACATGCTGGGCACATACTGCAGAGAATTATGCACCATTCTGCGGAAATGTGCACGCCGGGCGCACCCTTAATTTCGAACACTGAACACTGACTGAGGTTATAGTTATACACATTTTCAAATTTTCTTTTCTTTTTTTGTGAGCTTTAAGACGTTTACAAAATGGTACAACATTCAATAGGGTGCAGAGTTGGATCGCAGAGGGAACATGTTGCAAAAATCAGGTGGGTCAAAAAATAATTTCCTACCCTATTTTAGACAACACACAATAGTGTAGTTGAAGGCTGGAGAAAAGATTCCTCTTTCCATAGATACACCAGTGTGGCCTAATAGGTAGGGTGCCAGACTATTGTGTGTGCAACCGCAGTTCGCTTGCGGGAAGCTAACTTGTCTGTCTTAATGCATGATATATGCATACTATACCCTAAACACTATCACAAGACTATCTTATGTCTCTACACCTGCTGCTACCTTAGCTCATTTATGTGCAATACAAATGGTAAAGTGCACAGAATAATTCACATCTATATTAACAGTGTTGGAAAGTAGCTGTGCAGGCTGCATCTGGTGCATACATGTCCACAACCAGAGATTATGTTGTAAATTTTTGCAATGTGAAAATCGCACGTCTAGTTGAATGCCCAATTTGTTCAGTAAAGTCATACAGAGCTTTCAATCATAATTATAGGTCTAAAATAAGAAAAAGAAAAGGAATAACATATTATGACTTAGATTTTTTTTACGTTTTGCTTATGTGCAAATTACACATCCAAATGTTTTTCAATGCGGATTTATTTTTTGACTAAATGCTAATTTTGCCTGCAGCACGTCCCTAACACCACCCCTGGACAACTAAATACACACATTTCAGAATGGTGCAACTAACAATAGTACAAAGGAAAGATTAATGACTGGATCGTGTTTTGGCGTGACGTCCTCGATAGTGGTGCCCTCTATGGGAGTTTGTGCAACCAGGTTCAATGCTCTGTCTGTTTTGCCGTTTTCATGACATCATTCATATTCATAAACAAAGAGGCGGTGACGTCATGAAAACGGCAAAACAGACAGATGCGTTGAACCCGGTTGCAAGGACTCAAACAGATGGCACCACTATTGAAAACGTCACGAAAATTCCATAAGCAATGGTCAGACTTAAACATCTTTAATATTTTTGGTGCAACTGGTGTGCACAAATTCCCTTCCATTTTCATTTCTTTTTTAACAAAGCAAGTAGGACATGATTAGAGGATTAAGCACACCATTTCTAAATGCATGCACTTGAAAGGTGCATGAAAAAAGTCTTAAAGGTGCTATATTTCAGCCTATGCACTTAGCATTTAATCATGTGCACATTAATACAACTGGAAACCAACCCTCTAAAATGTGTGTATACTAGGCACACAGTGCTAAAAATTGGAATTTTGTGAGCTGAGGGGCTAACTTTGAGGGTTTTGAGGGTTCTGAGGGTTTTACCGAAAGAAAGGGCGTTCGTGCAAACACAAAATTGAAAAGGTGACTCTAGTTACCTTGGCCATGACAGAAATCTGTGGGAGCAATTTAAACCAAAATTAATGGCAAAGAAAATAAGATTTTATGATTTTGTGTAAAAAATGGAAAATAAAGGTGACCATCAACACTTACTTCAATGTCAATAAAGAACATCGTAAGAAATTAAATACATAAACAGGGATATGCCTAGAAAAATATTTCGAGTATCAAATGCCCCCTTGAGTAAGTTTCTCTGGGGGCCAGTTTCTCTTAATCTGTGGGCATTTGATACATTATTTCATATTCTTTGGAAATATTAATGCGGGAATGGCCCATTCAAAGTAGATTCAATGCGGGAATTAAATTCCTGATGCGGGAATGGCCCATCCCGCAGGCCTAGGGAGATCCCTGCATAAAGAAAATCTCTATCCGTTGCGACATGCAGTGAATAGGAGTCATCTAAAAACTTTAAAAATGTATCAAAACCACAATAATAATCAAACATCTGTGCTCAATGAATTATTTTGGTCGCATCTAATTTGACATTTTAACCTCCAATGTGATACATTCACACTAAGTCAGTGGCTGAACAGACACATAGGAATCAATCTTATTGTTCTGCAGAACAATTACCATGGATACCACATTGTCCTAAGGAGCAATCACCATGGAGACTATATTCTTCCGAGGATCAACCACAATGGACACAACAGCTTCCTTCAGTGTATCTCAAAAACTCTTAGACATCTGAACAAGCCTACTGTTTTTAAATCTATATTCAATGTTTAATAATAAAACGCTCAATATTTGTTGTCACAGCATATTTTGACAATTTGTCCATATCAAATACTACCGGTATTACTTCTTTTAGTATTTATCATACGGCATAAAAAGTACCCCAGGCTAGGAAAATTTGTCCAATTTTCTAGTCGTTTGAGGACAACCAATACTCAAAATATGGTTGTCCACATAAGGTTATAGATCGTCCACAATATTAGGACAAACTAAAAACATTTGAAACAACTATTGAAATGGGTAAATGATTGATTGTTAAAAAGAAAATATTAGTAATTTCTACTAATTTTCTGGTCGTCAGGAGGACGACCAGAATCGATTTTCTGGTCGTCCATACCCATGTTCTGGTCATCGAGGACACACGGACACGCACATTTTCATACCCTCTACCCCATGTAAACCTGTCGTTCATAGCATATTACATAAAATGCAGTCTCATCTAAATGTATGTTAAATAACTGTACATGTGTAAACACCTACCAGGTGCACAGACTATTGACTGCTGTATGAGAACTCTGGTATGCTGTATATGTTTGTTCTAGACATGCCACACCCAATACTGTTCCTTTACAAAGTTATATGAATGCTTATATAAAAAGGTCCCTGATGAAAGTATAATGCATCTCAGGCACAAATTTCTGTTGTCAGGTACAGAGTTTTCAAAACAAGAAATGTCTTGACTCTGCCTGTGGATCGGCGGTGGCTACATGTGTTTGTTTATGTGTGTGTTTGGTCAGGTTGCATATGAAATTCAAGCTTAAACACTTGTGAGCATAAATATTACGTATTTGTACACAATCTATTTTTGAAAGGCATTGTAAGTCATGCTACTTTCAGTCAATAAAAAATAGCTCTGGGACTTGAATAAAAAAACTTCAAAGGTTCATCCAGGAAATTACCTTTCAGGGGATTAATAATTTCTAATTCTCTCTTAAACTTCAAGTTTAACTTAAAGTCGCAGTATTGTCCTGAAAAGGTAATAGATTTGTACATTCGCCAAGTTCTTGACCAACAATGTTGCTGGATTACTTTCTACTGTCACGGCTGTAAGTTGGGGACAGTGAAAAAGTCGGAAATGGCAATAAGGAAATCTAATTTTATCTTTAAACATTGTGAAATGTGTTCACAACCTGAAATCTTGAAACTGATTTTTGGGGCTGCTGGAGAAAAAAAAATTAAAAAACCGACAAAAATCGGAAAACTTACATCCCTGTAATGTCATTAAACATGTTGCATGCTGCAGCATTGCTTAAGGATAGACACCAGTGGTTGAGGCGTGAATGGTACGTCTCTCTTTGATCAGAATTTCAAGATCTGTTTTAGATTATATTATTTAATAGTCAACATCATTTAATAGCCAATAAACAATCATATCTATGGGTATAACTTATATGAAAATAGGCCGAACAATAGTTGTAGAGTATGGCGAAAAACTTGAATATCTTAATTTTCAAATTTATTTTTTGAACATTGATATCTCACTTAATATTTAAAGTAGAGCTTTGCAATTTTTACTACACCTTCTTGACATATACAGGGAGGGAAGCGTGTCTCAAAATGTTGATATAGGTCTTAGTTATGTTTTTATGTAATGTAGAAAATGAAAATGCATAAAAATCTAAAAATATTTCCCGTTTTTGGCCGTTTTTGGCTCTAAAATGAAATCTAGGGCCTAAATAAAAAATCTGAGACACGCTTCCCTACATATGGTTGTTATAAAGGTGTATGTAAAATCTTATTAATGTAGGTTAATTATTAACCGAGATATTGATGTTCAAAAAATAAAAGTGAAAAAATTAGTTTAAAATTGACGAAATCTCAGTTTTTATTTACTTCATGATTCTTTGGAGATCAGTAGATAGAGAAAAATATGAGCTTTAAAATGGTGTAAGGTTTGTCTGGATCAGACCATTATTAAAGAATTCATTGATGATTTCTTGAAATGGCTGTTGAGCACTGGTGTCTATCCTTAAGCCACATAGCCACTAAACGATTTAACTGTTGCCAAGTGATGGGTGACTGGGAGATTCATCATTGTTGTCACCGGGTGAATGTAATATTAAGCAAGTTTGATATTTTACGGGCAATTCTGTTTTCCGTCGCCCAGAATGTGCACCATACCTAGAGGAGTCGCCCGGCGATCGATTGACAACCCAGTTGCCCAGCGACTTTACCAGCAATTTTCCAAGACACCTGTCGCCCATCGCCGCTAGAGTCCCTTTGTGGGTATGGCTCTTTAGGGGTGGAACCCCTAACGTTAGCAACTCATGGATAATACTGAAGCTTTAGTTATTTCCACTGAATGGTCTGGCGCCTCCATACTTCCACTGTCTGTCTTCTTCTTTACCAGTATCATGAAACAGCCGCTCTGGGTATAGCTGTAACAACCCCTCTTTTCTGAACCATATCACTACACACATTTAGTTCACTAGGTCAACTAGCTTGTTGAGAACCAGTTAAATACTCAGTGTTAAACAGGTATCAATGGTTAGTAATTAAAACTGACAGTAGAGCGTAGTGCCATCACAATGACAAAACAGCGTTCATTAAAGCAAATATTCACTTTCAAGCTACATTCTATATCAAGTGATTAGGATCCCAATATCAGGGCCAACCCAAAATCTATTTTCAAATTCCCTGTGTTTTCCCTGAGATTTCCCTATCTTGCGGCATTTTTTCCTGTGTCAATTGTTCAAATTTAAAAGCCTTCCCACACAGAAAAATATCAACCCAACAAAAAGAAGTCAAATCCTTACTACTTTGAGAGTCAAGAACCTGGCCAAATGAAATTCCCTGTGTTTTAGTAAAATTTGCAAATTCTCTGTGTTTTCCCCGTAAGGGATTCCCCCCCCCCCCCCCCCACCCATTTTCCCTGTGCTGTTGGTACCCTGAATTATGCAGAATGCACACAAATATGTACAGCACAAATTTGATACATACATTGTACTAACTACATACGCTAACTATTTCAACTGTCTTCGGTCATTTCATCACCGCAGTGTGCCACAGCCTCATCACTGCCTTCAAAGTAATGAGTAGACACTATATCAAGTTACATCCCAGCTGTCTCTATGTCAATTAATACCCCTCTCTCACTACCACTGAAGGCCTGTGAGTCTAGTGTTACAGGATGATGGGGCACTATCAAGTTAGTCATTAAGGTGAGCTTGGTGGCCCAGCAGTTTCATTAACATCAAACTATTGATGAAACCTGCGTGCCCTTGACGAAGAAAATGGCTGTGGAGGACCAGAAACAGAATATTGGTCGTCCTCAGGTTTGCCAGCCAATCGAAATGTGAAATGCTGAATTTCAGGGCAAAATAGGGTTGGACATAATAAGATGTGATGGAAGGCTTAAGCATTGGTTCTAATGGGAAAAAGGTTGTTATATGAAGCCGCATTTTACAAAATTTTAGCAACAATCTGTGAACCAAACTGTTATGATTAAAGGGGCTGTCTCATCCTGCCATTGTTAGGCTAACGTTGGTGGACATTAGCCTAACGATGCAATGGTCGGCAATGTGTTTTCCACTTTTGGAAGGTAATCCGGCAACGTTATTGGTCACGTCACAAATTTGGTGCCACTCTGTGATGGTCTCAACCTATCAATGTATGACCCATCACAGAACGAGAATGTCCCTTTAATTTTGAATTATCCAACTGCCTTTGGGGAATAAGCTAAGAGTATCTTTATCTAGCAGGCAATTTTGATAATATTTTATGGTAAACTTTAAATTGTTTAATGTTGATGTAAACTGGGCTTATTCTACATAGATATTTGGGTTGTGTTATAACTTTGACTCCCTCAGTCCATGGCCTAAGACTAAGTTGTCAGTGAGATGCTGCAGAGAATTAGCCTAGGTTGAACCAGGCGCGGATCCAGGGTGGGGGGGGGGGGGGGGGGGGTCAGGACGGGCCTTTTGCGCCCCCCCTGCCCTGTTAACCCTTTCCTGACCGTCAATGGTAAAATCATAAGATATATTACGATGGTAGTAATACCCTGCTATTAGACTATGTAATTTTAAAAGTATTTGATATTTTTCAAAAATTTAAAAAGTTTTTGATTGGATAAAGGTCAAGCATCTTATTTTTGTTGCATGTATCATTATATCTTCTTAAATATGAATTAGATGAAAGAAATTCTGATAAATTGAAATTAAAAAGGCTAAAATTTACCCTAAAACGGCTGATAACTGCCCCCCAATGTAATAAATCCACAATAATGATCATCTTGATTCAGCAGTAAATTTATCAAAGTACTTTTCTTCTAATTGTAAATACGTTCTGGAGGTGACTGATAGTCAGATAAACCAACAATATTATTTTCTAAATGTATTTCATAGAAAAACAAGATCAAATTATGTGGTCTTAGATTAGTTGTAAAATACTTGAAAATTGGGTAAAATAGCCCAAAATGGGGTAAATATTAGCTACGAATAATGAAATACGTCCACATGTGCAGCAGCATACAACATTTTGATATTGGCAAAAGAATGACACATAGATGTTGGTGAAAAATTATTTTTATATATTCCCTGTTAAAAATTGCATTTGGAGATAGTTTTATGTAATTTTATACTTTTAAGGGTCAAAATTGCCGTTTTTTCTTTAAATGTGTCACGTGACCTTACAGGTTATCTGTTGCTATGGCAACCAATATTTTTGAAAAAAAAATGTTTCTTTAAATTCTATATGTTATTACAATAAAATCGACATTATGATATGTAATATAAATTTTTGTTCTTCTTTTTGTAAAAGAAACATAAAAATACCCATGTCTCATCAGATTTTGTAATTGTCTGTTTGTCACGGTCAGGAAAGGGTTAAATCATGTTTGATGGGGGGGCCCTCCCCCTGTACATTCATGTTTGTGACCCCCCCCCCCCCCACACACACACACCTCTAGGAACTCCTGGATCCGCCCCTGGGTTCTTTGCAGCATCTCACTGTCAATGGCAACTTTGAACTCAAAGTCAAACGTTCAAGATCCAGTCACAGCCGAGTAAGTTTGAGAACTGGCCTCATTCATTGATCAATTCAAGGCAGAATCAAGGAGAGCCTGGCCCAAGATAAACAATCCAAACTTCCAAAATAAACATTACATCTCTACGAAACAGCATTCAACTATCAAGTGTAACAGCCTGTACGTAAACAACCCGAAAAGGTGCCACAAAACGACTCAAAACAAGATGTAAACAGTCCCAAACTGGGGAGGGGCCTCAGCCCAGCCCACCCCCATTCTTGTGTTTTCTGACCTGTTTGTGTACTTTGTACACAAGGTGAAGATGGCGGCGGCGAAGACGGCCCATAGCTCGGGGTGTTTGGTCATCGTTGCCCTCAGCCGGCCCCAATATTCATGTGAACGTGGCGATTTGCTGGTAAATTCTGAATTCTGCTCCATTCAGGTAACTACACGTAGGGGATGTCGTAAGGTGATGACCGGTTGGCGGGAGCCGCTACCAACAATCGGTTCGGTTTCACTCTTTGAGCAGATGTTTTGGGGTTTCAATTGGTTTAGCGTTGAGACCGCGGAAGAAGAATGACGGGTCATTTTACGACACTCAGTGTGAAGGTTTGACGCTAGATGGCGACACAATGGTCAGTTGTTCTGATGTTCTTTACTAGGTGACGCTGTTATTTCCCGCCTGCATTGATCAAGCTGCCTTAATTGTTTCTCATAATATGCCTATTATAATTTAGAGGGGGGCACCTGCCTCCACACCCAGCTCCCAAATGTTTTCAGTGGATGACCAGCCTTTTCAGGGGCGGATCCAGAAACTTTGGAAGGGGGAGCGGGGGGTGGAGGAACACATATTAAAAAGGGTCCTGCGACCCCACTGGGGAGAGAGATTTGCATTAAAAACATTGAATTTTGGGCCAAAAGAGTGTGTGTGTGGGGGGGGGGGGGGGGGGGGGTTACAGTATACAGTAGGCCTATACATAATTCTGGGGTAGTATACTGTAGCTTTTAGTACAGTTGGGTCATAGTTCATTGCTGAACTAATTGAACATATAATATCATATCATTATGTTCTGATACCTGGCGTTATATACTATATTTCAATTGTTACCTATCAGACGTGCAGCACCCATGTGACATTGTATGAGTCAGGTGGCATTGTATAGAGGTTTTGCACATGACGTCACACCTCCAAAATGTAATGTGCGCCATATTGGTGATCATTTAAAATCTGTTATCATTAACAATTCAAAGGCAGCTATTATATAAATTTATGTATAATTTATCAAAATAAGACACATTAGATAATTACCAAGAATTATAATCTATAAAATCTAGATACATTGCATAGCCACGTGGGTGTGGTGACCACATGGTGATGCCAAAATCTGGTCACGTGACCCTGTCTGCACAAGGTCTATACTATTATTTACTACACTTTATCATTGTAATATCACCGAAAACCAGGGGCAACCCTAAAGTGAGTTACTTAATAAACAATTATAAAAAAAATACATTGAAGCAATATTCAAACCCTGGGTCTTGGTTGATGTTACATATATATGGTACACATCAAAGACATTAACTTAAGAATATCATAGATACCACCTTCTGTGGTATATATGATTATAAAACAGTAGTGATTGAGAGTGATAAAGATCAAGGATTATTAATGTTTAACACTCTTAACACAGTGGCGGATTTAGAGGGGGGCATGGGAGCGCACACTCCCCCCCCCCCCTTTTAAAAAAACACACACAAATCTAGACTTTTTAATGTTAATTTGGTCAGCGCGCCCCCCTTTTCAAAATCCTGGATCCGACGCAGTAACAATACCTGTACCATATATTGACAGTTAAGACAGTGCCTTATCTAAGGTGTTGGAGTGGAGTGGTTCAACTGAGAGCCTAGACACTGGCCAAATAGAGAGGCAGAGATATGATCAAGATTTATGAACCTATAGTTCATAAGCAAAGAATGTTAAGGAGCCTTATAGTCTTAGCTTTAAAATATAGGATTAATTTAATCTCAAGTGACAGCAACTGACATTACCTAAATCTACAGACGAATTTAATAAGTGGGATATGAAAAATTTGTAGATGATATATCTCATTTGATGTTAGGATGCAACAACAAGAGTTACAAGGTGACGGAACTTTTTATTTTTTTTGTGGTTGGGGTAGGGGGACGGGCGCATTCAATGTGATGGTAGGATTCACTCTTCGATCCAAAGATAATTTGGTTACAAGTAGCTTTCTTAGGGATAAAGCATCTAAAGGAGGGAGGGCTAACTAAGGAGTGAAATTTAAGCTAGATTTAAAGGACTTCTTATCTTAATAAGGTAGTTTCTTATTGTAGTACAAAGGAAAAATGACATTGGAACCAAACAATCTTTATGACAAAATTTAAGATATGAAGATTGACTTAAAATTCCATTGGAACATTGTATAAGTGTTTGGGCAGCTTCTTAAATCCTAGAATTTGCGCCACCAGGAATGTCACCATAAAAGGGGTCCTAAAACCAATATGATTAACAATATTTTTGAAATCTAGATATCAAAAGAAAATGCCCAATTTTCCAAACTATAGTGTTAACATATGAATCATGAAAACAAATTCAATTTGGCTTTGTTTGTGAATCCCTGTCAATTAACTTGACAGGACAAATGTCAATGTCATTTCTATTAATGTCACGCCAGTTTATATTGTTCAGATTTAACCATAGGCCTAGGCAAGGCTGATTGCATAAACATACCGAATTATTTGAGTTTGTTGATCATGAGTTCCTTTTGGTTTTATTTAAGTGTTATGATATGATTATTCTACTTTTGTTGAATAGAATTGCTATATTGGATATTAAGATGTGATGAAAACTGTAAGGGAATACCTTTCATTTAAAAAAAAGAAAAACTCTTTTTAAAAAAGAAATCAACTCTTGAGTGTGAAGCTATCTTAAGGTAGTGTTTGCTTATCACTGCTCTTAAATATCTAGACTTGTAATACAACCTAATTCTATGTCAAAAGTAGTCTAAGTTTAATCATAATGTTAAACTGTCCCTTGAAGTGTCACTTAAGGTGTTATCATATTTATGACTATGCACCTGCTTATCTCTTGGTTATTGGTTAAGTTGGTCAGATACAAGACAGCCTTAGGATCCGGTTATGTGTGTTTGATGTTGCTTTGTACGTAGTTATCAACAGAACTGGCAAATTCATGTGTAGTTCTCACAAATTGTTGGATTATCATCTTTCTTAAGGAAAAGTAGTAACGCATCAACAGGTAGGTCATTGGCAGTAACATCATATGAAAATGGCAACATTATGTATCTACAAAGATTCATGTTTATACATGTGTTGCCAGAATTATTTTCAGAACCCAACGAAGTCCTGCTTCAATGATGTTTGTCTGGTGATCCACTAATCTCCTTTTGGCATATATATATATATATATATATATATATATATATATATATATATGGAGTAATATTGGTTTATTCTTGACAAAAGTTTAAAGGTTCATGTACCTTATTTTTCAAAGCAAAATTTTTATTTGTTGGCTGTATGTATGAAGCATTTCAAGACATATTTAAGAACTCTGATTAGAGTTCATGTGATCTTTCTATGATTTTTGGTATTGATTTTTAATAATGCTCTACTGGAAAATGGATACCAATTGTTCAACCCAGCGGAGGGTGTGACATTATCATAACATTACAATCACATTAAAGTAACATAACATGACAGGTACTCCTTTGTTCTGTTTTGGTAATTGTTATTTTGTTTAGATGGCTACCAACAACATTGTAGCAACATACTGCTGTGACATCACACTGTAACATTATTGCAACATAATGATTATGTTATCATAATGTTCTGTTTTGGTCAGATCTGAACAACACTGAAAAATAACATTGTAATAACTCTCTCATTTAGTGGAGTCTCAACTTAAAAAAATATCAAAACTGTTACTTGCTATTTCAATAAGTAATAGATCAGACTGACCAAAAATGTATGGTTACAGAACAATCATTTTACATCACACCTTGGCTTGATGAAAATAAATGTTCACCTCCTGTAAACAATGTATACACTAAGAAATGCCACAGAATGATAAATAGTTTTACTATGAATGTCAGTTTTTTCACACTTTTTTCTGTTGATTCTTTATGGATAGATAAAATGTTTATAAGTATAATATGTACATTCATCTTTGCTGACAATTAATAGAAATTTGTTAGTATTGAGTTGCATACATTTTACCTCAGAACATCTGGAATGCCATCATGGAACGTGCATTTGGGATTCTATTGATTCTATGTCGTGAGTAACAAACTTAAGCGAATGTCAATAACAATTGAACAATAGTTTATCAGAGATTTGGTTCTACCCTAGGTAGTACATCAAAGGTACAGCATTAGATCCTCAGTCTAAGTTATACTTACTAAGTAAAGCACATTGAATTATTAATTCCACAGATTTCTTTGCTTTTCTACCAGCGTGTGCACATACTGCATTAAATTGAAACCAATTGAATGCCTCTAACTTCTATATCTAAGAGAACATGATCAAAGTTTTGAGGATATTTTTGAGTTGTCCATGGCAGAAATCAGATAAAGGCGTGAAATTATCCTTAATATCTCACACGTACAAAATATCTTAAATTGGAGACATGTTCTGATCTATCTAACTACCAATTTGACAGTTGCTGTGCAGATATATGGTGAGCTTGATGAAACTCTAGAAACCTTGAAAACTATCCGTAGACCAAAGGAAATAGGTAAGTCATCCAGAAAAGGATTTAAAATTAATACTAGAATTCTAGTAGTCTGTCTTTTGTTTCATGATTTAAAAACTTTCTACAATTCTCCCTACCACGGATAGCTCATTTTCAGTATTTTCAACACCTGCAGGTTAATTTGGACTAGTTTTGTAGACAAAAACACAGGGAAATCTATTGAAAATTTAGCAATATTTGCTCTACAGCCATATGCAATGAACATATTTTCAAACCAACTTGAAAAATAATTACCATATGTGGATACAACCTGAAAAAATAGTTGATATTGATCTCTATATTTTTAACCACAAGTAATGCCATGATTAATGAAAATTTCTATAGTTAAGCCCTGTGATTTGTCGACATATTACCCATGATGCACCCTGATTTAGGCTAGCCTGCAGGTAAACCACAGGAAATATGCTATCCGTGGTAGGGAGAATTCTTGATGGATCATCACATAATTATAAAAACATAGAAAAATATATACACACACGAGCACACACACATACACACATTGACAGATCCAAATACCAACAAACAGAGACACCTAGGCACAATTGCTACAATGACACAGGCAAAGACAGATGTACATACATAAACACACAGAGACACACACATTCAGAGAAGCAAACACACCAACACTTTATCACGTGCACACAAATATCAATAGATATTTTTGAATACACATTTAATTTTATGCTGGACTCATAACAGATAAAACTTCAATGATGGTTGCATAAATGCTTGACAGTGTAAAGAAAGAAATTATTTGCAGCATCTCAGATACAAGTGTTGCTCCATAACATCACATTGGAGCCCCCATTTCCAGTAGAGCGAGACACTGCAGACCTCAACTGTATAGTTCATCTAAACTCTAACGTTAGCCATGGATCCATCAACTGGTACCATGGTGGTTTCATCATCAAAGGTGGATCTTTTAGTGATAGTAAGCGGAAGGTTCAGGAGGAACACTGGGACAATGGATATGAATATGGGAGTCACCTTAGGATACAAGATTTGACATGGATTTATAGTGGTCAGTATACTTTGTGAATGAAGCTCCTTTCTTAGGTAAATTTGTATCTGTCCTATAACAGAGAGATTCTCATTGTTGTACCAGCTGCATATCACTAGAATTTATGAGTGTATATATAAATTCAGTACCAATGGTCACATACAAAGAGAAAACTATGGCTTGCCATTAGCTATAGCTTGTCATTAGAATAACAAAATATTTGGCTGAGGCTGAAATGTGCTAGCTTACTATCTTGGATTACTTATCTGGGAATGTTAATGCAGGATTGGATACAGGTTTTCTGAAAGGGAGATCCACATATAGGCTAGGTACTAAAATGGTGTGCATTTGCACACACACAACATATTTCTCTCTCTGGCAAGTTCAAGTCCCCACCAAACGGGGGGCACCTGGACCCTGCCCTGGATTCGCCACTGTAATGGGTCAACTTCTAAGACTGCACTGTACTTCTATACATTAAAAATGTCCTGCACACACGTGTATATGCATATATATATACAAAGCATCTCCTTTGAACATGCTACCCATTTTCCAAATTACATTGCATAACATTCATATTGTGTTTTTGTTTCTTATGCATTGGGCTCAAGTTCAGGTACTGACATGCTGGTATCTGCCCAAGCAAGCAATCAAGAGACCAAAACTTTTAGAAAATTGCTTGTGTTGGCACTCAAATGCAAGTGTCAGTTCTAGCATGTTCCTATGTTCCTCTATTCCATATTGTGACACTTGATTTTGCTTGCTGTGATGTTGAGCTCCACGGGCAAACTGCTCATCAAACATGAATAAACCACATATTGAAAAACATATTTATTGTACTGCTTTATTTATCTTCTTTTGTTCTTTTACTTCTCTTCTTTTTTTTCAATTTCTGAATCAATCTTCTCGGGTAACCCCCTGGTCTTCCAGATCAAGTATAAATATGGATAATACATTGAAGTTTAATATAATAATCTTGTATTTGAACCAGTCTTGTAATAATCTTGTATTTCAACCAGTCTGAATAACTTGCTTTTTTGGCATTGCAAGATTTGAGTGGTATTGTTCAAAATACATTTTGAATTTCAGACAAGTTTGTTTTGCTAATATTTGTGGAATGTTTGACATTTCAGAAAACATAACATGTATGTTCAAATCAGGGGCAGAAGGACAGGACTTCATGAGTTCAGAGAACATTTCCTTAGCAGTCCTAGGACTTCCGGAAGTTGAGATTAGCAACTTAACTGTAACACTTTTTCAAAATGAACCATTAATGTTAAGGTGTAAGGTGTCAGTTCCTGAAACAGGGCATCCTGGAGAGAAGAAAGCAATTGCTTTTACTTGGTTGGAAAATGGAAAACCATTAGTTTCAAATGGAGGTGAGTTAATTTTGCTCACATTCTGAATTGAATAATAATATAGAAGACAGACCTAGAATGAAGAAAATATGGAAACTAAGCAATATGGAATATTATAATTAGTATGATTATGATTAATACTGCAATTTTTTTCAACAGAAATTCTCCTTTATCTTCCAGCTGTAAACATAAGCATTGATCCTTATGAGAGTCAAATTGATGTGAAGGATCCGAAAAATGGTATTGGCTATGTCTGTGTTGCTGAAAATGAGGCTGGGGAGGTAACAACCTCATGTGTTGTTACTGTCATTACGTATGGTAAGAAATCTAACCATTTCAACATCTAGGTAGTGGCTTGGAGTAGTAGAAGTTAGTATAATGGATTTCCAATGTTACACTAATAGATATATTTCCCTATACTTACCTTCATGATGATGGCCCCATTGCTACAATTAATGATAACTAAGTCTGCTTATACCAAATAGTATTTTCAAATGTTATTGCATGCAGCAAAGTCACAAGTGATAGCAAGCATAACATTCTATAAGAGAACTAAACACCAACACTATACAATCATTATTTGCAAGGCATTACAATGCTTTGTGAAGGTTCCAAATAGTATATTGGGTATGGTTTCCATTGCATCATTACACTATGTGACCAGGGCTTAAAGGAAACAATCTTTTATTCCACCTATTGAACTGTAATGTCATCATCTTAATACCATGTTTTTGCTGAGAAAGTTTTTCTTTTAGCCTATTGCCTGTGGCAGCTTTTTATTGAGTCAGAAGAAGATAGTGTGATGATTGAGAATAATAACCTATTTCCTTGGCACTTACTCCATTACCAAGCACAAACAGATGTATTCTCAATTGACCATGGGAGGGGGGGGGGGGGGGTGCAGGACTTTAAAAAGGAGGGGTCTGCATATAGGTTAAATACTTTATCCCAATTTCTTTTCTCTATGTAAAATCTCCATCAAAACGGGTTGGGATCAGGACCCCTAGATCCTTCTGTGTATCTACCCCTGAACAAATCACGTGTTTCTTTCACTTCAGGGAGTGACGTATGCCATGAGGTATGGGACCATGTTGACTGGCCAATGACAGCTGCTGGAACTAATGCCCGTGTGAACTGCCCTGAGGGTTATGAAGGTATTTATCCTACAAACTGTTGCTTTTTCTATCATTTATAGAACAGATTTTATTTTGCTGGATTTCTACTAAAAAGAAGCTGTTATGTACAGCTTTCTGTAAGGAAATGGTAGGGGGTAGATGGATGAATTTAGTCCTTCCAGCTCTCGCACCACATACCCACACAATGTCTCTGACTGGGCAGGTGTTGTTCTTTTTTTGTTATTTACATTATTATGTTTCATTTTATCGCTTTGTTAAATTTGCTAATATAATGGCTAACTTATCTAATATTGTCCTGATTCAGCAAGAGTGTCATACCCTGCTTTCCTTTCCTTCTTTCAAATTCATTGGCCCTCTGAATGAAGCTTGGGTAATTTCTTAGATGGTTTTGAGACTGCTGGCTGGATTGTGGTCCTACTTGCCATAAACAAGCGGCAGCTAAACTTGTTGTGATATGGAGAGGAAGCCTATTAGTCGTTTTCCGTGGCAGCCAAGGACAAAATACTAGTTGCCATGCAAATAACTAATTGCCTGGCAACTAAATAATTAATCTCCAAGTTCGGACACTCTTGTCATCAAACTGTCAACAATTAGATGGCACATCATAAGCCTAGGCTGGTGACTGACTGCACTAATTACTGGGAACTTGGGTGAAATATTAAACATGTCCAATATTTCACCACAAAACCACAGTGACTGGTTATCTTCTATACTGGAACTCCAAGATCATACTTTTTAAATAAGATGTTTTGACATTGACATGGTTATGATTCAGACTTGCAATCACATGTTTCTGTTGTTAAATATATATTATGTGTCACTAAGAGTAATGACTGTAAAAATGATCTCAACTTAGAATCTAAGATGTTTGAAGTACACTTATGATTTTACTAGTGTGAAACACACCCTGATTTTATGAATATGTTTTACAAATGGAATTTTTTCCGCTTGATTTTGTTATAGCCCAGAGGGAATTTGAAGTGATGATATATGAAAAGTGCATGAAAATAGGATTGGCTGGTGTTTTGTTGCATTGTGAATGACTAGCTTTACTCATCTATTCCACTGCAGGTTCTGTCAGTAAAGTCTGTTATGCTAATGGTGCATGGGCTGACCCAATTACTTTTGGTTGTTCTCAAACATTGTTGATTGAAATTGAAACACAGGTAAAATTGATTCATCCTTATACCTTTGATATTACCAAGCCATTTTATTTCACAGGAATAAAGGTTACATTGTATTATGCATGACTTTTATGAAGTTTTTGTTTCTAATCTCAGTTAATATAATATAGGCTACATAAAGATATCTTAACAGAATGGTAGCTCATGTTCATAACATTTTAATAGCGGCTATGTTAAGATAATTTGATGAAACTGTTTTTATCGCCTCATGTCACATGATAGATTATAGGCATACAGGAAGGATTAGGAGCAGACCCTGAAAGAACAAAAGAGGTGGCAGAACGTTTGAAAATCTCAGCAAGGCGCGTGTTAATCATAAGCTATGAAAAAGTGATATTTAGGATACCCAGTAGAGTCCTGAATCTTGTTAAGCTGCATTTGGGAATTGATGATCCACCTTATGATCAAGAAATACAGGTAATTGGGAGCAAAAAATTGACAATCTTAAAGAGTTCAATTTTAAGCAACTTATTATCAAGCACCGAAAAGTGTTTCTTTTTTCATGGGAAATAAAAAAAATGGTTTGTAAAGCTAAGGTGTTAGCTGTTATAAATTAACTTTACATTCAACACCTTTTCATGGGAAAGGTCTTTAGAATGCCCATTTTGAAGTTTGTCTTCAGTGTACACTCTCAAAAGGGATGAAATAATGTGCATCAGAGTTGAGCGAGAATTTTTTTTTTAGATGATGGTCATCAAATGTTTGTGATACACCAGATAATAAAGAAAAACTTGTGCCTTCCTCTTACTGCAGGACATTGTTGAAACATGTAGTGCCTTGGCTGATTCAAAATATCAAGGAGTGAAACAACTTGTAAGTGTTATGTTTCAATGATTTGACTTTCACATGAGTGGTGTGGGAACTATCTCCCCACCCACCCCCAACCCCTGATGACTACATGGGGAAAAATTTGAGTGGGTTGGCCTATGAGATTAGATATTTTACAAGTGTGTGTGGAGAGCGATGGGCTGAGATTTAGGGGGAGGTGTGGAAGATTTTGTTGTTGATAGGGAGAATTGTGGAACTGCTGGTCTCATGGAACTAAATGTGGTGCCATTGCTCCGTCGCATAACCAAACTCTCGCAACAGCGAGAGCACAGCGAGGGTTTAGATTTGAGTCTCGCAACAGGGACATCCTTAAGGTTTTCAATGTGCCAACCCTCGCAACAGCGATGGTTTTGTACAAACTTTGAACACAGTTAATTTATTGACAAATACATTTCCGCCACTTGCCTCCTATACATTTCATAAGCCAATGGACACATCTAACATACAGTGAAAGCAGAATGTAAAAATTCTAACCCCAAAATGCCCCCCCAATACATTGAAAATTGGGGTGTGCCAACCCTCGCAACAGCGAGGAAAGTTGGATACACTCGCTGTTGAACAGGGAGAGGTCTCGCTGTAGTGGACAACCCTCGCAACAGCGAGGGGGCTTATGCGACGGACCACATCTGCTTCCTGTCCCGAGGTGGAGGTAAAGTGGCTTTAAGGGGCTGAAAATGGTATTATGAATACTGTAAGAAAACAATGGAGATTAATAGGACTCCCCCATTACTTCTGAGTTATTTCATAAAAAGAATCCTTGACAAAGGGGTTAATGTTAGCAGTATTTCTTAGAATTGACTCAGTCCTCTATGAATTCGGTTACTGCAAAACTGGTAGTGAGTGTACATCAACATCTGGGACTCTTGCTCAAATTTTTCAGGTCCTACTTTCCCTCAAACTCTGATCACTCACTCACTCACTCTAAAACAAATGAGCAGGACGTATCTGAAACTTGTTTGATGGATTCCTGTGTTACTACTCATTATACTTACTGGAACAACCACAAAGACCCTGAAAGTCCACAACATTGCTTGAGACCTCAAAATATTAAGAGGCTCTGAACTGACATTCACCCCTTTTAACAAGTCCAACTAAACAACAGGCTATACATTTACAGTATATTCACTATAAATTAAAACAGCTACTTAGTTGTTAGATGGCAGCAAGTTTATTCAGTCACCAGAGTGTGCAGCAATGATTACCAATGCCACCTGCAGGTATGACTGCACAACTTTGGAAAGCTGATAATTTCAATGCATAATTTAGAAGTCTTACTTGTTTAAACTTACATCTACTAGACGTTTGACTAAATTTTGCTAGATTGAGTAGTTTTTTGAGTAGCAATCTATTTCCATCTTACAAGACCCCTGTCAGAGAGGTTTTGTAAATTTACTGTGAAGTACTTTAAGTTTTGTGGTGGTACTTTCTGATTATGGATGGTGTTCAGGGGAGTAATGAAGATGAAGACAGGAGTAGTGTTGAGATGATGTTGCATTAATTCTTCAGTCACAGTTTAGAGCATGGCCCCAGGCCAAAGCCCCATGAAATTCACATGCACATAGTTCTGTGTCTCCAGCCCCACTACCATGGGTGGAGCATTCAAAGTTCCCTCTGCTAGAGCCTCCAGGGCCCTGATTGGTTGGTCAGGCTCCAGGTGGAAGGTGGCTCCACCTGGACCCTATGAGGGTTGCTAGACACTACTTTAAGGGTATAGTTTAGTACTTGTATACAACAGTTATATAATGTTAATTTTGAATAATATTATGTTGTGTATTATCTTATACTAGTTGTCACATAATTATATTTAGAAACAATATGTTTCCGAATATAGATATGTCCTACTGATTTTATGGTATGACAACTGTCTTACCTGTATTGCATATACCCACAGGGTATAGTAAGCAGGGATAGATCCAGAAATTTTGGAAAGGGGGGCACCCATATTAAAAACGGCCCAGGTTTTACATTAAAAAATCAGTTTTGGGCCCAACATAGTGGGAATGCACTCCTGCTCTGGCCCCCTGCCCCCCAGATCCACCACTGGTAAGAATAATCAGGCTGTATGTACTGCTCATCATTTTCATGATCTTTCTACATATCTTTATGTTTGTTTGGGTGATATATTATAGAAGAACCTTAGGGGTCATCCTTGAATGGCTGTACAACAGAGAGACATCATACCACTGTCACACTCTCCCGTCGCGACTATACAATACCATGTGTATCATATGGTAACCTTTGGAGGCCCCCGAACACTTCTTTTTATTATAGTATCTGTCATCTGTTGTATTGTATTTTCATCTCTTAGCGATGGAAATGTTACTCTATAATTTTATTTTAGTACATGGCTCCAGTATCAGATCTATATACGGACAGTTTCCAAATATATTCTAAAGAAGTGGCTGAGACATTCAAGACTGGACCTCATGTTAAGGAGTTCATTGCCAAAAATATAGGTATGGAAATGGGCATACATAGACATTTTGTGAAGCAGTGGGCACATCCATCCATACATATAATAATATACAGTATGCTTATACAGCAATTTGGTAAAAGATGTATAAAGAAATATCTGAAAACAAAATCATATCGAATGATGATCATCAATCCTGAAGTTTGAATTATGTAAAGGAAGGCAACACATACTTGATACCATTAATATCAATTTTGCTTACCTGGCACACATCCAAAGTAATTATTATGTGTTACTTTTCAGACCTCAATATATTCTATTGGTTAAAGTCAGGAGGCAGTTTAACTTATCATGGACTGAATAGTTCCGACACTGTTCTCATCCCACAGGAAACACTTGCAGAAGTATCAAAAGGTTGCCATTTCACATTACTAATTTCTATAATATACATGTTTTTTTTGTAGTTTATTAGAACAAAATCATGCTTAAAAGAAATATACCAAGGCATAAATCTTTGTGGTGCCTTGAAGAATGCTATCTATTCATTATATTAACAAAAGCTTAAATTTCATATTTCAGACATGGGTACAGAATGGTTGGTAGTGTCAATTTACAACATCAAAACTGCAAATGTTATCTTCTCAACACTGTAAGTCCCCTCAATCAGAAATCAATTCAGTCAAACTGATGTTGGTCTGAATGATGTCCCAAATGATCTAGGGTGATGTCATTCTAAAGGAAGTTCATTTTGAAAATGTTATTTCTAATGATTTCATTTGGGTTAACATCAATTTGGGTGATTGTGAATATTTGTACTGTTAGTTTGATTACAGATGCTATCCCTCAAATATTTGTGACTTAGCAGCTGTTTGTATTTTAGTGTCTTGCAGTGATGCTTTCCAACACATACTTTTTAGCTAGCCTCACTTAGATGATATCTCCTAAATATTAATTACTTTGCAGCTGTTTGTGGGATATCATCTTGTGGTGATGCTCTCCCACAAAGTCACCAAATATTTGTAATTAACCATATTTTGTAGGCTCGCAGCTTACTGTCATTAGGCTGCAGCATGATACTGAGAATGTGTATTTGGTAAGCTCCAGACACCTAGTGGCATAAAGAACAATTACCTAGCACGTGTGCATAGGACAATTGATATTTTACTGCATTTCAGAGGCTCACAGCATTTTGATGTCACACCTTATAGTCCTCATATACTTTCTAGTGGCATATTAATTTACAAAGAATATTTTTGTTGGGTAAAGAAGATGAATAAATTTGAAAATCATTGCATTCGCCAAGATTACTTGAACTACTGTGTTTATGTTTTAAACAAAATGTCTAAAAGACAGACCATGCCATTTAATGCTACCATCATGTATAATTGAAAAGAGGCATGTTCTTAAACAGTGCATACTCGTTGGCTTGAAGAAGAGATTTACAACAGTCGCTTATATACTTACAAAACATGCATTTCAGATATGAAAAAGCACCTATATCCAGTGTCTTGACCCTTGGTATTGTCAATATGAGCTATGGGCAGAAACTACCAAAGCCAATCAAGATGATATTTAGTAGAAAGCAGGTATGCTTCACAATTTACCAGTTAATAAAAAAGGTGTTACATATGAAAATATATGCATGATAATATTATGATATATAATTATAATGTATAATATTATTTGGAACATATCTACCTATTTTAATCATACATAGAGACTTCAAATGCTTTTGCTAATGAAGTAAAATATAGGAATCAAAAGCAGATCTATAAGTTAATAAGCCCAACCTTCAAATTACATTAGAAATCTGTCAAATAAAAGTACTACATGATATACAAATGTTACCTATTATGTATAAGTTCTTCAGTTATATTTTCCATCAGCAATACAAATATGTTTGTCATGTTGCAGAAGGCTGATGAGGACCAAGCTGAACTCTGTAGTTTTTATTCAAGGTAATAGTTCTCAGAATGTGAATTACTTCTTGTAGTGTTCCTTTTAGCTAGTGTGTTGTCTTATCCTACTGACAACCAGTCTACAGAATACACTTTGATGCAATATCCAACTGTAAGATGGAGGTGGCATAACTTTTCGGTATATAGATGCTTAATGCATCCAGACTGTTCTAAAATAAGCGACTGAGGTCCAGGTGTTGTATAAATTGTTATTCATTTTCTACAAAAGCTCAATATTAGCAGTCTATATCCTTTAAAATAAAAGAAGGTACAAGATAGATTAATTAAAGGAATTGTTCTTTACCAGATTAACAAAATTAATTACACTTATGCAACTTTGTGCATCATTGTTCATTGTACCATGATAACAGAATTGTGTAACAGACAATTTTAATGAACGTTATGCAACTCTTTGAAAGCTGTCTGTAATACTGACTTGTCAATTGGCTTCAGTTCAATTTCCCACTAATTCATATTATCAAAATTCAATGAAATAATTCCTGGTTTCAGCTTTACCCTAACAATTCTTTCTTAAAAATAATGGATCTACATTTCAGATCTTCATCACAATGGATGTATTCAAAATGTGACACACTTTACATAGATGAAAAAGAAGTTCACTGTGAATGTTATGAGACTGGAAGCTATGCCATTTTGCTGTGGGATGCAAAGAATTTGGTAATTTCATGAATAAAAGTAAAATTTGTTAATATTCATTCATTATCTATAATGATATTTACAACAATGAAACTATCTATTCGGTATCAATTAAACAATCATTTTTGAATTTCTAAGTCAGAAATATCTAAGTTACCTTTGTTTTATAGGACTTAAATTTAACCATCAACCCTTCCAACATCAGTGAAGGTGACACTGTACACATGGAATGTACTGTGCGGAAGGACCCCCCTACCCCTGCAGGCACATTTACCTGGACCATTAAAGGAGAAATTGCACGGAATGGGCAGAGGATTAATATAGATACTACATATGATCCTGTGAAAGAAATAAGCAAATCAAGGCTGACCTTAGCAGATTCATCATGGAGAGATTCTGGTGAGACAAATGCAGTTAGTTATCCAATTGCTCATGTAGATTAATTGGAAAAATGACAAATTACAGTCAGAGAATCATTTGGGAAGGGGAGTTTGAATGATATATTTTCATCTCTTTTATTATTAGGAGTGTTGAAAGAGAAGTTCAAAAGTCATTGGTCCAGACATGAGCGCATATTGTTTTAGGATACCAACAACTGTAATATCAAAAAGATGTACAATGTTGCAAACAACTAATATTTCATTCTATTTTCAGGCACAGTAGGCTGTTACTTTTTCTTTGTGAAAGGTACCACAAAAAGTGACACAGCTCAGTTAGATGTTCTTGCGAAGCCCAGGAATAAGATTGCCCCATTGAGTCTTACAGTAGAGGAAGGGGGACATGTCACTCTTTCCTGTTCAGCTTCTGTGCCTGGGATGAACAATCCAGAAAACTCCACATTCAAATGGTTTAGACAGACTGGTGACTTAGAGGAAGACATTTCCAACAATCCTGCCAAAAGTAGGTGAAAATAAGGAATAAAAGAATGAACTTGTCAAATGTTAAGGAACAGTTTTTTTTTGCAAAACATATCTTCTCATCAAAGCAATTATAAAAAGTACAGTAGCAAGCATGTTAAACTGTGTAAACAATTATTACAAGATGTAATGAAACAAGAAAATACTGAATCATATTCAGCTGTTAGGACTGAACCACTGTTATAAAGCTATCAAAGTGCAGTATTAGTAGTAATCAGTAAAAAATTGTTACCAAGATATAACATAAACAAGTATTTTGATCCTGATAAAATTTGAAGTCTGTCTTTCAAACAATCAATTAAAACAACTAGGATTCACACAACCAATTAAAACTAAAAAGAACTTTCATATCCTGTTAATCAGATGAAACCATCATGCCATCTGGAGGGCAAATGAGCAACCTAACAGTGCAAGCTTTAAGTGCAGGCACTGTTCTCTACAAATGCACTGCCACAAATGGAGCTGGAACCAGTGAAAAGAAGCAATCTGTTATTACTGTAATCGAAAAAGGTATCAGCAAGAACTACTGAAACACAAATCTAGGAGTGTCTTTTTTAAAGCAGAAACTGTTAACTTAGTTTTAATTCTGCCTTTATTTTCTCATACAAATAAGGTTGTGATCAGCCTGTGCCAAACAATTCTTTTTATATGATATATCATTTATGTATATTATATGTAATACATATTAATATATGGTATCACACTCCCTACATCTTGCCATAATCCATAGCAACATGAATCTTGAATCAATTTTCCCTCAAATTTTCCCCCCATAGGCACCCAAACCTGTGATGCTGAGATTGCAGAAAATGTGAACTGGCCTGATACAAGTGAAAATAGCTCCGCCATAATGCCATGCCCTGAAAATGCTACAGGTAATTCAGTGAATAATGACTGACTCATACAGAAAGAAAAATTGAAAGTGTTTCATTATTTCATAAGATTCTAGTTTACTGTATAGTTTGAGTGCCTTGTCTACAACTTCCTGATCATTTATAGGAGAGGCTACTCGGGAATGCATGGCTGGTGGAATATGGGATGTCCCTAACTTTGAGACGTGCATAGATTTTGTCTACATAAATATACTAGATGAGGTTGGTATCACCAAAGACAACAGCCATACCTAGAATTGTCATAGTAATTCTATGACTTAACCTTACCCATATATAATCTAACCATTATGTATCTGTAAATAAAATACCAAAAATAAAAATCTGTAAATAAAAAATGATTGTCCCAACAGGTCACTGATAAAGCTTGTTTGGCTGGCTCGTCAGGTCTCTTGTTATAAATGTTACTAATGCATGGTTGGCTCTCTATTTAGATTGACGATGTTTGGTCAGGTATAGGCAATGCTAACAAAACAAAGGAAATCACTCAAGTATTAGAAGCAGCGATTGGTTCTGAAATGGATGAATCAATAAATAAGAGCATGAACACAGGGAACCTGAATGCCTCACTTGAAGCAATCCACAGACTAGCTGAGACTCACCAAATGTTCCAGGATAAGCCATACCACAGTGAAGTTCAGGTATTGTATTTTACCATTACATTTTATAATTATATCACAGGCAAGTTTCTCACATCTTAAATTGTGTACTGATGTAGCATCAGTCCACACTTAAGATAATGTGTGTGAGAGTTTGTTGCTAAATATAGGCATGTACTGGAGGGTAAATTTGCAGCTAGCTAATAGTGATAATGTGGGTCTAGACGCTGAGCATGCAGAGTTGTTCAAACCATCCATAACTAAGGACCTGGTTAGGGCCAATAGACTGGGTATTGGTATAGCCCAGCCGATGTCAAGGAAACCATCTGGGAGCATTTGGTTGAGTGAGCTGAGTGTACTTAGACTACGGACTTGTGAAATGCTAACGGGAAGTCAGTGATATATATCACGTGTTTTGGACATTAATAAAGAAATATCCTTTCATGCAAGTGTTCTTGTCAACTCTTGGCAACCTGAACTACATCTAGAGCTGATTCAGGATCCTCAGGAGGGAGGATCATGACTAGTAATTGAAGAAGTGATCTATTAAATAAATGGAAAACAAATATAGCCCAAACATAACATCAATTTGCTTTCAATGTAGTTAAATTGTATGATAAGATAATTTCCAAGGTCTCACGAGTAACCCTATAATTTTATCTTCCAGTCAACTGTCCAAATCTGCAGTGCACTCATTGACAGCAACAACTTCAGGGCATGGAAGCCAATCTTAAAGGTAAAGAATTCAGTGATCAAATGATAACAGATACTTTGTTAGGAAAGAATAATTACAAAGACCTAGGATTTTAATCATATCGAGATACATCAATGATTCATACTACCACTGTTTTCTCATTGAACAAAATGCACGACAATTTAGAACCTAAGTATATGCTCCACATCTCCTAATAGAAATACAGATAATTGAGCTTAAGGAAATGAATTATTTGATCCCTAAACCTGCTGTTTGATGAATTTCCAAGCCATACTAAAATGTTATGGATTACAATACAGATGATTATAATATTTGTCAAAATAATTGAGAGATGATCATATAGCAACAATGTTGAATTAAATTGTTTTAATCTAGGATGAGGAAAGACGAGCAACCACCATAATGCAGTCCATTGATGGATACTCAGAAGCATTCAGTAAATCATTAGAAGAAATCACAGGCTTTGAAGCATCAAATATAGGTAAGACTGCATTATTCTTTACTTCATTTGAATAGTCTTTTTCTCTTGTGCATTTATATTTATTTGATCAGGCCCATTAGTGGCTTTTTTCTAACGAAGCTGTGCTATAAATATTGGAAAAGTAGCTGCATAAAAGCCATAATTATTTCACTGTGCATTGTTTGACCTGCTTTGGGTAATCTTCTGATGACTGATGAGGGAGAGTATCAGGCCAAAATGTGTCATAATGATCATATTCTGTGATGTTCTACTAATGTTCCGTGATGTTATAAGAACGTTCTTTGATATCCCATCTATATTACTTAAAATCTATATTTTCAGTCTTGACCATCCAACCTTGGTACGAGCCCAGTGGCAGCCTCTCTTTCCCAAAGAAGTTTGATAATGAAGGGGAATGGGTGCAGAACACAGCAGATAAAGTAACATTGTCAAATAAAACATTGGTTGAAATTGCTGGAGGCAAGTATAACCATCAAATTATATTTGATTATGAAACGAGGTTTCAAATCTTAAAGCATTTGTGGCTACAATTGAAATAATGCAACAAGAACCAAAGTAGAACTAAACAGAATGTTTCAGTAACATCATAATGACATTGCATTCTTGCTTGGGTAGCCTTGAGTAATCTAAAATTGAATAAAATTTTAATTTTGCCTGAGATACAAATCTACAGAGTTGTCCATTTGGATTTCTGGACATTTATAAACAATTACCTCCTATTGTATTCTCTTAATAGTGATAGTCATTTTATGAAAGTCAAACACTGGCTTAATATTTTGGATATCCATTTCCATTATCAGTTACAATTATAGTGACATTAGAAGCATATATCATATCTTTTTTGTTACACTGGTCCATTTAACAGGCAGGGATGCAGACACATTGGTTGTATCAAGTGCATACTACAAAACGCTTAAAGACTTACTTCCAGGAAATACCAGGTGAGGTTCTTTACTCTGCTACTATGATGAATGATTGCTCAAGCCTATAGTTATTAACAGGGGTGATATTTATATGTAATTTAAAGATAAATAGGAATTAAAAAGTAAACTACGTATTCTACATTGGGTTTCATTTGTGTTTTTGTAATTTGGCATCACAAGTGTTTTGTGTTTCAGATTTTGGTATCTGAAACAAAATTACTCCAATGATAATAACAAAGAAATGTGACCCAAACATAAGTGACAATACAATCTAATTCTCTGTTCCACCATACATTCTTTAAAATTGGCTTGTTTTCTGTCAATGTGATCATAAGTAAAATGCCCTATGTAAGTCTAATGTCCCATATTCCAAATGGCCTAAATACAGGAATATTGTTTTTTGTGTCCATAGTATGATTATGTTTAATACAATCTTTTTGTTCATTAATTCAGTTCAATGGAGAAAATTGGATCAAAAGTGTTAGCAGTAGCCATAGCCAATATGTCACATGGGGAACTTGACAATCCAATACACTTTACATTTGAGACAGACTCTGTAAGTATACAAGAAGAATACCTATTATACTTGTTTAAAGGGAGGGGCCAGTGACCATAAATTAGCATACTGCCGTGATCTATACCATCAAGGGAATAACCATACCAAATTTTATGCTTTTATCTCTAATAGTTTTTGTTTTATTCACATTTTGCCTGCATCAATCTGAGCTCCCCTGCCTGCATCTGACACTTCCTGCACAGAACAATTATCTGTGTGTGACGTCACAAGCAGAACAGTTGAAAAATTATTAAACTGCAAAAACTGCAATAAAAGATGCATTAAATGTTCATTATAAGTCTAAAATAAATCAAAATCACCAAATTAAATGATCAATAAGAGAAAATGTGAAAAAATATGGCTTTTATGGATTTTAGAAATTTGAAATTTTAATATAACTGTCATTTGTGTGACATCACACACAGACATCCTGTGTCAGGTATGCAGGAGATTCAATGTGTCATCTGATATATAGACTAGGTTTTCTATGCAATTTATTAATATTATAGTTATAGGATTGTTTTGTACCCATATCTAAGCAACATATGTACTGTATGACTTGAGAATTTTACAAAATTAAAATTTCACTGGCCCCTCTCTTTAAATGAAATGTCAATATTTTGAAATACAGTCCACAATATTAATATGTCTTGCATTATACAATTTCAGAATGCGGAGGAAAGAGTCAATAAGATTTGTAGTTATTGGAATTTCTCACATGGAAATGGGTATGTACACAAATTCCCAGGAACCTCAACAACCACATCCTGCCCAACTTTTGAAGTTTTAGTACTTGGTTCACTTGAATTTGTATAGATCTACTATAGGATATTCTTAAAATATTATTTCAAATTCAACACAGTGGGGTGTTGCCATTTTATTGAAAAAATGCATGTAATTGAGAAAACACAGATTATCCAATCTAGTCATTTCAACATTCTTATATTAAGTTATATTTATCACAAACTTTTCATATTATTTATACTATTATTTTAACTGATTCCTTATTAGTATGTTCTGATATCATCATAAGGGGTCTCCTATTAAGTATGTACACATAAAAAGGAGCTGGAGTGATCAGAAAATAGGTATGTCCCTGTAAAATCATATACATTTCAAGAAGGGAGTTTGGCAGTTGAAAAATCCAGGTAAAAATGGATATGTACTTGTTGGAATACCCAAAAAGGTTTACCAGTTTACTTTATCTTCCTAGATCTACATGATTATTACACAAAGGTCTCTGCTAAGATTTGAATTACATAATAATAGGTTTATTTTTCAACTGCAGGGGAAGCTGGGATGATTCTAGATGTAAAACTTACATCACAGGATCCCAAGAAACACACTGCGAATGTTATCACATGACAAACTTTGCCATACTTGTGTCAACTTATGAACCGGTAATCACTGAATCACATGAATGATAATCAGATAAGTTTTGTATAATCAAGAAGATGCTTAATAGTATAAGTAAAGATGCCTAAAATGATACTGACTTTAATGGCTCTAAGCTAAAATTCAGACTTAGAAAGGTTACTTATTTTGAAGCTGAACCAAACTGGTTTATCTAGTTCAAACTCTAATTCCCTCTTTCAGTAAATGTGATATCAAATGTCTATTTGGCACAAATTGACAAGATATGATAAACTGGTTTGGTAGGAAACTAGTCTTTGATGTGAAGCTAAGAAATAACTACTGTCATTTCTCCATATTTGAATATTTCAGCCTCCTCATGTTAATAAAGCATTATCTATCATTACGTACATTGGATGCTCTTTATCAATCATTGGAATGGTCACTATGATGGTCATCTATTGTGTTTTGTGGAAGTAAGTAAGCAATTTGACTGTTATCAAAGTAGGCAAACAATGATAACTCAACATTAAAAAGATTAAGAGAGTGTTTATGGATCCACATTCCATGCTGTGGGTAGAGTATCACTGCTTTCTAGCTTTATCTAGCCTATATTCAAATAACAATCTAATAACCTCTGATGTTCCTACTACCATGTTTATTTCAAACAGAATTTATGATGAAAAAGGGTGTTTAAGTGATGTCAATTGTACTGTACCTTGGCAGGAACATATGAAGAATTTTGCTGATGAATTATATAATGGATTAGTGTTCACTTGAAGTAGATATAGTGATACCAAGTTCTATACCCATTATCTTCTGTAGGGAAATTCGCAGTGTTGTGCGGGGAAACACAGCTCGTCAACTGACTTTGATGAATCTTTGTGGTGTGCTTGTTATTGCCAATGTGCTTTTCCTCACTGGAGCAGAACAAACAGAAACAAAGGTAAGAATTGAGTAAGTTTATCCTAGGAAATAACAATAACTAGGTAATTACATTTGGACAATAATTGAGAAGTAATGGAGAAATATTGATCACATTCTCCTAATTACTTCTAAAGTTTAGAAATACATATAAGCTGGTTAAGAATGAGTGAGCAATCTGTTATGGAACCAGTGCACAAAGGTAGAGATTAAATCAGTTACTTTGCGCATGATCATTGAATTAGTGTAAAGGTCACCAGTTGAATACAAAATAATAAGAATTCCTCTAAATTACTTAGTTTATGAAAATACCTAGTAATGGCAGGTGCCGCTGGTAGGTGTAAATATACCTGACGACAATGCTCACCGGGGCACACCTCCCTGCAAGCACCGATGCCTGGGGAAAAATCAATATCAGACTGCTTTATAAGCAAGAGCGCAGTGTAAAAGAGAGAGAGAGAGACCATTAGCATTTGGATCATACGGATCGGGAGATAGCTATACAATCACAGGGACATCTGGTGACTTACACGGTACTACCGCACGACGGCCGGAGGTGAGACTAGGCGGACTCTACGGAGGAAGCTTACTCTGCCCTAAACTGGAACTGTTATACCTTGGACTTATTACCATCACGAGCAACTGTACGCATTACCATATCCATCAATAAACTTACCGTACTGCCAAGTGTTGTTCATGTTATGGATTGAGCGCCCATCTCGTGGACTTACTCACCACTCGACTAGCACCCATCAGAGACAATACTGATAACAATAATCATCTCGGACAATGCATTGTAATTATAATTAACCCTAAACAACACAATAGCGTTCACCAGATCCATATAGTGGAATGTCAGCAAATACTGCAATCTATGATTTCTGAATGAATACGTCACTTGTTATCCCAGAAATATTTAATTTGAGATCTTGTACACAAAATATAATATTTAATGCATATTTTTTATTCCTACCTGTGATGTGGTATCAACTTATTAAACAGTCTTAGAAATACTGGATTCTAATGATATTTAATACAAGTTTGATTGTAATTGTTGGTTTCTAGGCAAACCTTACCATTTTTCTTGGTTCCTGTCATAACTGAAACTGCCTGAGAACTATGCTTATAATAATATCGTTTTTAAGAATTTGTGCACAGCTATAGCTGCCATCCTTCAATATCTGTTCCTGGTGGCCTTTGCCTTGATGACAGTTACAAGTGTAACACTCTACTGGAAGGTCAGCAGCTTTACGAGGGGCATGCAAGCTGACAAAACAAGGAACACAGTCATCAGTATGCTTCTAGCTTGGGGTAATATGATTCTCTATATCTAACCAATCATTACATTGGAGCCATTGGCCATGATGTTTATGTGACGTGAATATTGACACTATCAGTTGACTTATTAAAAGGGCAAGAGTGCAAGGCAAGGGTGCCTGCTCTACCCTTGTTAGCTTAAAACTAGCTGACATAACCTAACAATGGGAGGAAGAAACTGCTCCTTCAAGTATTCATATTGCTTGTAAATCTATTATCATGAAATGGCAGCGACAGGGAATTTTATTTGACATCCATCCATGTGACAGCCATACATTTGAATCCACTGAAACTTTATGAGGAAATCTCTGAAATGACAAGTGAATTTACTGGTAATGCACTTCAATTGCTATAATAACCTGTCAATGGATCCAGGCAACCACAGTTTCAGAATAATGTTGAGTCAGTAATCTCTGCAGAAAATGATATAATAAGATTTATTAAATGACATACATTATTTGATTCTCTTCCCAGTTTCTGCTGTTGCTAGAGACAATGCCAATGTCTTATCACTTGCTTTTCAGGTGTTCCAATGGTAATTGTTGCAATATCTCTCTGGGTAACTGGAACAGTTGGCTATGGAAATGAGAATTAGTAAGTAGAATAGCCATGGTTCTACTTTCTAATTGTTTTCATCTTTCTTCTATAATCCATTTTATGAATCAATTGGGAAGAGATAAGTCAGTCTGAAAATCTAAAGTGTCCTCTATGCCTGTCAGAAACATTTTATTCAGATGTCTATAAATGCTACTACAAAAAGGATTTCTGTCACCCTGTAGTCCAAAGTCAATAATTAAGTAAGAAAAATTAGTGTGTGGTATAAGAAGGTATGACTAGGATCTAAAGCATGATGTTTATCTTAACTTTAAAACTAATCTGTCATAGAATGCACATTTTAAAGGATGTTTGCTTTTCAGTTGCTGGTTGTCAGGGGCAGGCATCATTTGGTCCTTTATAGGACCAGTGGCTCTCATGATATGTGTAAGTTTCATTCTAGTATTTTACATAGTACCTTTTTTAAAATTCTAAAGAAGTGAATGATCTTCATTATGATTAGATTATATGACTTTGGTAAATTCAAACTTATTTTACATTTTCAGGTGAATATGACCATTTTGATTTTGGTATTATGTGCAAAGGCGAGGTCTCACATCTTTGCTAAGAAAATAGAACACTCTGCTCATCCTGTGACACAGGCTGAGATTTTGAGGTAACTTTTCTATACATTGTGCCAGTGCTGAATCTTCAATTCAAAATTTTCATTTTTATTGGTGGATCATTGTAATCCATATGATATTAGATAGAGTGATTACTGACCTTTCGTATGTGGTATAATCTGTTGGTAAAAGTCTTATGTGATCGAGCCCAGTGTATTGGCTGTTGAACCCATAGATCCTCAAACTTGTGTGATGTTTATATTTCAGGTCTACCTTTTGGAGCCTTTTAGTTTTAGTGCCAGTTATGGGAGTAACTTGGATTTTTGGATTTGTTGCAGTCAACAAGGAGACATTTTTCTTCCAATTCATATTTGCAATCTTGAACTCCTTTCAGGTAAGTTTCATTCAACAAAATGATCATAGATTAGTTTTTCGTGCAGTGCTCATAAATTAACTGTCTTGAATATTCATCACAACAAACTCATTAACAACATTGTTGGCTGAGTAACAAAAGGGACAAATGCTCTTTTTGAGTATTTTTTTTTAAAAAGAAATATTTTGAAGGTCTGAGAGGTCTAAATCTGGGAAATCATAACAACTGGTTCATAGGAAAAACTAATATGTTAATATTTTCTACAATTGATTACTTTAAAAGAATTACACAATATTTTTGACTGTATCTATGTTGCAAATCAATTGTACCAGTTACTAGTAGATTATCAAAAAGGAAAATCTAAGCGACAAATAGATTTTCTTTGCAATACTCACAAAATCTGAATCACCAATTAGGATGTAAGTTGGTAGTAGGTGGCAGACATACCATAACGCAGTAAAGAAGTCTTCAGTCCTTTTTCTTTAACCTTTGCAGGGTGTCTTTCTCCTCTTTTTCCATTGTATTTTTGATGCTAGCGTAAGTATCAAAAAGGTTTCTATTTGATAAACCTCAAATTCAACTCACTGAAAATGTCAGCACCGCTTTGAAACTGTATAATAATTATGCAAACATTTAAGAAGTAATGGTGAAAGAATTTTCATTCTGCCTGAGTCAGAATATCATATTTGGACTTTTGTAAATCACTCAAATGGTATAGTAATGAAATATACTGTATTGCTTTGATATGAATTTTAGGTAAAGAAAGCATGGCACAAAAAGTTTGGTACTACACCACTGGAAAGACTGCGGAAAACTAACAAAAATCAGGTGAGTATGAGAAGAGGGCGGTGGTTGTACCTGTGACAGTCACAACATAACTGTTGCACCTACAATTCTTCTCATATGCCGACATTATTCAGAAATCCACATATATGATTATCATTTTATTATACCTTAGGGCGATACAGGTTTAGTAGTTAAGAGTGTTTAAGAAGCGTTACAAACCTGGTTGATAACCAGCCTTGTATCACCCTGTAGGGCAATACAGAAACCTTTTATTGTTCTAAAATTCATGAAAAAATGAAATCATTAAGAAATAAAAGATCTAACATATGTATTATCTGGACAACGTTCCTGGCTCCATTTTACTTTTTGCTGTCTGTGAATTTAATGGATATCAAGAGAGTTATATGAAAAAAACTTTAAAAAATATGCAGCATCACAGCCCCACCATCACTGATTGCTGTGCATCCCTCATTGGGAGCTCAGATCTAACAGAAATGGTATGATAAATCCATAACCGACCTCGAAGGGAGTACTCGGGTGGTTATCACCCCTCGCCGGGACCCCGGCGAGGGGTGATAACCGCCCGAGTACTCCCTTCGAGGTTGGTTATATGTATGTATGTGCAAATCTATTCATATCAAGTATATAAAAATAGGTGGATAGTCTTCAGTATGTATTTGGCATGGATGAGAAAAAAATCGTTTGGAACATGTATTTATGATATCATGGTAAATTGGGAGGATGGTTACATGTATATGTGTGATGTCTGCACCTCAACTGTTGCAGAGAAAGTATTATCTTACATTTGTAGGATTCACCCCTGTTTACACAAAAGACAAAGAAGAACACAAAAAGGGGATTCAGGGGGATAGCCCCCAATTTAAATAAAGTTTTCTAAGCATATAATCATACTACCTAATATAATTAAATCATATAATGTCTGTGTATACAGCAAAAGTTGCATGCACAAGTCTTGAATCTGCACATAATATTTTAGTATATTTAATGTCCATGGATTTCGGGTGTTTAAGGGGTTGAACAAGAGTGTTGTTTATATTATTGTTTATGTTTGGGGAGTAGAATAAAGACTGCGTTTACTTCATTCCATTAGTTAGTTGTTGTCGCTTAAGAAAGGTTTGTCATCTGCTAGGCAAGGTAGAGTTAGCTCCCCACACAGGGTGTTCAGATCTGAATGAAAAGACTCACTTGTAGAGGTATACAGTTTATCGAAATAACTGTAGACAGTAGGAACACAAGTGGTAATCGTACAAAGTCCAGCCCCTTTAGGTTACTCCTCCAACCCATGGATCCTAACAGTAACAATGATTGCATGGGTGAACCAGATCTTATCCATAGGTATTCTTCAAGTCCTTATGGCATCTCAACCTCACTGTACAATACTCCAACATATCCCTTGGTCACCATCAGCACCATCTTGTTCCACCAATCTCCCACGTGTACTTATGTCCTTCAGTTCTAACCCTCCAACCCCATGCTGCTATACCAGCTCCTTATATATTACTCTCTTATTGATTATCCCCAATCTGCTACAGTGTTCTCTCTGGGCAGGTGAGGCTGTCATTCTTAGTTACATATTGGTTCTGATGGCATTTATCAAATTCTAAACTATAAGAAATATGCTCCTATTATCCACATGCATAAATTATATATTTATAATTACCACAGCACTTCCTTATTTGATTACGTAGTAAGGGTCTTATTGCATACAAATTTGCTGTTAACTCATTGTTAACTAAGAAACAGGATTGTGCAATTTCGCTTTGTTGTGTGCAAACCTTTATTACACAGCAATTGGAAAATTATTTTTGTAATGCATAAATTGGACTTGGATAGCATCTCGCTGACTCTAATAATGTCATTTGTTCAACTTTCTCCAAAAAAGAGTATCTTTCTCACATCATTATGTGTTTGGGTCAAGGACCTATTGTTTCTCATTATTTGTCTGGTTGTTTGTGCAACAAACCCCTGGGGGGAGTTGCATAACTTTTCGACTAACATTTATGCTAAATCTTCCACGTTAATTTGCCGCAACGAACAGATTGTACAGGGTTGCATATATTGTTATTCTAATCAACAGATCTGTTAAACATAATTTTCTGTATGTCCTATGGTATTAGCGGAATTCAATGGCGGAAAAATTGTTAAATTTCACCATTAGCGGAAAAACAGTGCCGCCTCGCATAAGGGGTCTCGCTGTTGCGTGGATTGGCACATTTCCAAAGACCTATCCCTGTTTAAAATTGATTGATTTTGATGAACCGGGGGGACATTTTGAGGTATGAATTTTAATATTCTTTCTTCACCAAATGATAGTAGTGTCCCTCAGCTTATGGAATATATAGGAGGTGAGTGACGGAAATGTGTTTATATGTCATTTAAATGTGTTCAAAATGTGTTCACAAGAACGAGAGAAAAACTAAACCATCCTTAATCGCTCCCTGTTGCGAGCTTTTGGTTATGTGACACGGCACAGATTTTACAACACCTGTGTCTCCGTTATTTGTTTTGCAACAGTAAGGATCCGTTAAGAGTCCATTAAATTTATCGGAAAGTAATGCAACCCCCTTCAGGTCAGTATCAAGTGACTCTTATTATTGTAGGACAACGGGAGTTCCCGGACCCTTGGCACATCCCTAACATCAATGGAGAACCTGTGTGATGATTCTAGAAGTGCTGATAACAACTTTATCCCTAAGGGTGGCAGCCATGGTTAGGTCAACGGATCAAAGAACCAGGCATCCATTGACAAGTCTATTGCTGAAGAGTGATCTGTTTTGAATCAAGATACATATATAGCAATAGGACATGTGGCTTTTGGTGTAACCTAACCTATTATAGCATTAATAATTATAGTCATGCAAATAACTTGGATGAATATGCTGTTTATGGTGTAATGTAGATTGAATGCAATGTTGTTATTTGGGTATTCCTTTTCTTAAAAGCCCATAATTATTATACATACCAAAAATACTTGATGCCAATATTGAGCATCTCCACGATAACATTCTATATCAGAGTCAACAACTTTCAGTGCACTTTCAGTACATTTTTGGCACCAAAAGCATACCGAAAATACAGGCTGCCAATTCGCATTTGTAAAATTGACTGCAGATATATAATTGGCTGACACATTTTACAACTTTTGTTAAATTTTGATTGTAATGTCGCTAATAATTTTATTGGCACTATCAAAAGCACATGGTCTGCCAAGCATCAAAATGCTCTCGCTATGTAGAGTAAGGGCTTAAATGTTTCCTGGCACCTAATTTCAGATGTGAATTGCCAGGACATTAATGAACATGATAAATCTAAATTATCGATCTAACATTTTTGAGTAGAGTTTTAAATTATGAATAAGTATTGCAGTATTTCTATTTAATAAGACTGTTTTTTATATATTCAGAGGAAGGCTTTAGGTTTAAGTGCTTTTAAAGGTAAATGGATGTCTTCACCTTAAATGCAAGTAATTATTACCAATGCAATCTGTAGGTAATTTAGCTTCTACATAGAGAAAAATATAATAATTTCCATCATTTTTTATAAGTCTCATAAAGAATATTGTTCTTTAGCATTGATTTCAATGGGAAATATCAGTTTTCTCTCTCTGTGAAGTTAACTACTATTGCAATCCTCATGACACTTCTGGAATATTTAGTATTAACATAAGAGCAAATATTTCAACCAAACAATTAAATATTCACTGCTTTTGAGACAAGTTATACTAAAAAACATTGTAAAACTGAGGTATTTTGGGTATTATACTATGGTATTATCCCCTGTTATTCCAATTGAACAAAAGTGACTTACTTCTCTCTACATCATTGGACTTCTAAGTAGGTTGAAACAGCATTAAAAATGTTTTGTAGCTCTTTCTCTATGACCCAGGTGGTGCCCTAATCAGCATCATGTAGCTTTTAAGATATATCAACGAAAAGATAAATTTTGAATGAATGCAATGTCATTAGTGTAAGCATAGAACTGTATGCAGTTCTATGGTGTAAGTCACCCTATAGAAAATAAATGTACCTTTGTATAGTACATTTAACTTGTTTACTTCTATTACTCAACCCTCTTCTAGTGACTCTAAATATACTCTTTTGATATAAAAGGTTTACCGCTAATAAACATTGAAATGAACAAAATTAATCTGATGAAAAAGGTTTTGTATTTACACTTTATTACTGTTAGGCTTAAGTGAAACTTGCTTTTCAAAATAAATGATGAGATTCTGAATGCCTTTTGTGTTTTTTTGTTTCTGTGGAATGTTTTATTATCCTGGGGTACTGGTTGTCCCTAAGGGTGGCAGCCACGGTACATTACAAGAATATCAGCTCCCAGTAAACACACTAATGTTGACTCAATATTGAATCAATGCTTACCATCAATATTGAATCAATGTTTTATATTGGTTGATATTGGAAGTTTTTTCAACTATGAAAAGCTACTGTTGTGTCAATATCAACTTTCAATATTGATACAATGTTGAAATCTGAGATTGAATCAACATTGTTGATAAAATTTGTTTTAAGTATTAAAAAATAAATGCTAAATCATCATTAGGATTTGCAAAAGTAATTTATTTGCTGTTCTTGAAACTTCCCTTCTATAGATAAAGGGAAAAATGATGTCGAGAAAATGAATGAAAAAAAATATGCCTCAAATTGTCTTTTTTAAAATGCTGTCCCTAAACTGATTTATTTTTGAAATCATAATTTTATCTTGGTCATATGCTAAGATTGAGGCCATCTATTAGCATTTCCCCAACCAAGTCCACCTTTGTATGGATAGGTAGCATTAATGTCAGATGGTCTGACAATGCATGGGAAGAGATACACAAGAATTCCAGTAGTTTGAACCTGTATGTTATTGCTTTTTGACGAAAAAGGTGTTTTTACATGTCATTCTTCAAAAAATGACAAAATAACAAAAATTATGTAAATACTTTTCATGTGATAGTATTTGTAATGGTTAACTTAGTCTGAGATACCAAAAGTTGTTTCTGAATTATTCAGACAATTATGACTAAGGTGCCTTTTCATATTGAAAAACTCAACATTTGGACAAAGTTGGCAGACAGTGCCCCCTGGTGGTGGATTGATGTGCAATTGAAAATCCAATATTGCTTTAACATTGATGTATGAATAGTAAATCAATGTAAAAAAGGATTTAGGATCGATTATCAAATATCTAGGCAATGTTAGCATAAAGGCATTGGATCAACATTAAATCCTTCAATATTGATAACTCAACGTTGAATCAACATCAGTTACCAGCATTAAATCAATATTTTTGGAAATCAACATTTGATCAGCATTTAGATATGATAGATTGCTGGTTCAATCCACTTTCAATATTGATTCAACACTGGGTGTTTACTGGGAGGTGATGAAGACAACTTCTGGATTTTTTGACAAAACTCTTCAGAACACAAGCAATGATAAGCCCATCCCACATTGTGTATATCCCAGGGTTGGGCAAATATTGGACAACATACATTTAAGCCGTCTTTTTTTCCATAAGTTAATTCACTTATTTATCACAAGTTATGTTTTTCTAAGTGCTACTAACATCCAAGGACTTTTTCAGTTTCATTAATCAGTATATTTGTAGATTTGCCAGCCACTCAAAGTGTAGCTTTTCAAGGCAATAAAAGGATGGACATTTTTGGCTGTATCAACAGGCTTTAGCATTAGTTCCTATGAGAGAAGGTCATCATATTTTATTGCACTTCACAAACGTAAGAATCAGCTGGTGGCAGTCCTTCATCCTAATCTCAAAATTCTTTACTTTTGGAATTTGTTGGTTTTAACTTATTTTATATTAAAACTCTTTATCGAAATGGCTGACTCATGCCAATGCTGGTTTTCTAGTCAGTCCACTATCCCTCACTAACTCTTGTCAACCATGTATAGTGTTTTGCTCACTTAAGGCCCATCTGCCTTGGCCGATCATTCTGCTGCCTGGTGCAACAATGATTCTCTGAGGGCCGATAACGTTATCATATGCAATTGAAATTGAACAAAATAGCAATCACACGGACAACAGAGGTTCTGAACTATTGCATACATACATATAACCATAGAACTGTATGGAGCGTACAGTTCTATGATATAACCAATGAGAAGGGAGTACGAGGGTGGTTATCACCCCAAGCTGGGACCCTGATAACCCGAGGCCAGGGCCAGAAGGGCCAGCTGAGGGCTGATATCAGGGTCTCGGCAAGGGGTGATAACTGCCCGAGTACTCCCTTCGAGTTTGGTTATGGATTTATCATACCTTTTCTGTTAGATCTGAGCTCCCAAGGAAGGATGCACAGCAATCAGTGATGGTGGGACTGTGATGCTGCACATTTTTTTCATGTTTTTTTCATATAACTCTTTTGGTATCCATCAAATCCACAAACAGTAAGCAGTAAAATGTAGCTAGGAATGTTGTACAGATAACGCATATGTAAGATTTTTTATTTCTTAATGATTTCATTTTTCATGAATTTTAAAAAAATAACAAGTTTCTGTATCGCCCTGCAGGGCGATACAAGGCTGGTTAACACCCAGGTTTGTATCGCCCTGTGTTAAACTCCTAACTACTAAACTTGTATCACCCTTATGGCTGGTCCCCACTTGGGCGATTAAAATTATGAAAATCGATGGCTACTAACTTAGTTAATCGCCCAGCGACATACTAAAAAGTGGCACCATCATGTCTGGCGATTAAACCATTAGTCGCCGTGGTTTCCTTGCAAAATATTTGACATCTTTAATATTTCTCCCTAGTCGCCGGCGATTAGTGCAGTTAGTAGACGGACGACGTACTAAAGTGTCCTCTAGACGCCCGACGATTAACTGCAACAGTGTCCCAACATGGCGATTAACTTTTTTTTCCAACGGCCACTTAGTTTGTCGCCCGACGACGTACTTATTTCTTAATCGGCGGGTGACTAACGTTAGTCGCCGTCGTTGGCCAAGTGGGCACGCGGCATAAGGTATGATAAAATAGTTTTCTTAAGTACTTGTAACCCTTTATCACCCGCATGGCTGAGGAGCGGTGCATACAGAGGCCAGTGTATATAAATAGGCTGTACGTACCACAACTCATTTTCACTATTTTTAGAAAGTTTAGAGCTTTGATTGGGTGATAAAATATAGAAAACCCTTAGGGGTTGTCTTCGGGTGCCTGTACTACCCATGGGGATCGTACGAACCTTGGGCTTGGCCCTCGGTAAGTGACAATCCCCTAAGGGCCATACAGGCACCCCTGACGACCCACACGGGTGTTCTTATATTAGAATTGTCTGGAATTCTAACAATTTGATTCAACATCCAAAAAATAGTTTGGGAAGGGGGATGCCCTATGTTTGGGGAGAGGAGTACTACCTATGGGCGAGTTTCACACTATAGGACAATTGTAAATACGTTTCTTACATCTCAAAGTTTAAGATAAGATGTTTTAAAAGTCAGTAGTATGCTTAACAATAGGAATATATGATCATAAGTCAGAAATACAACGTTTAAAAAGTCCAAATATCTTAACTGAAAATACAATCTTAGAATTATGAAAAGTGTGAAACGCCCTCTAAGTCTCCATAAATCTGCAGATGCCACTGCGTGTGCCGTCCAGAGTGGGCATTCATTTATTTCTACTTTGGGAGACTGTAATGCCCAATATTAAACCTTGAATTAAGTCATTGCAATGTCTTCTCATAAACCCAGATTGTAGGTTTGCATACTGACATATGGTTCTCTTTCTTGGTAACACTATTTATTAAATCAACAGAAGCCACCATGTAAATAATAAGTAATACTTTGTCTGATATATCCTACTCTATTGAATCATAAACAGAAAATTGTCAAAACATTGTGACACAAGCAAGTTATATAGACCTTTTCAAAGCAACAGAAACGGTAATTATACATAACATTATTATAAAAAAATATAGAATACATTGGTTATAAGAAAACATTTAACTAATTATCTGTATCAAAGTAAACAAAAGTTCAACATTTAGGCTCCAAAGCATAAAAGTGAGATCTGTATTGTATATATGAGGAGCAATAATACGAAACTATGTGAGCTTTATTATTTGAGCTGCAGGAAGGGGAAGGAGCCTACCATAAAATCATTATTTTTGTAGCAATCAGATACTAGGTGGTATACTGGACCGATACTCAATTAACTGCGTGGGCTACGTTGCTTGTACATGTGGCTCGTAGATCAATAGTATAATAGTAATAAATGCGATGTTATGTATGTTATAGTGGTACACATCCTTTGGTAATTTTATTGATGTCCGTATCTAGGCTCTAGAACATGGAAAAAGTTGCAAGGGAATCCTTTCATATTAAAACTTTCCTTGGATACTTTATGGTCTTTAAGATTTTCTTTAGTATCTTTTTCACAAAAAAACATAACTGAAGGCCTAATCCACCACTGGCATACCAGGTGGACCCTACAAAGTGGAGGTGATTAAAAGAGAAATTCACAATATTAATGACTTCAATGAAGATTGCAGGTGCTGCGATTTGAATTATTTGTTCAAAGTAAAATATGGTCCAGGTGTATCAAGTAGTATGGAGTAAATGGCCATTTACGAAAGAAATTATTAAAAAAGCCACTCCATTATCTGTGTTATATCTACATTCTACTTCAAGCCTTTTGATCATGATTGAAATATGACCATGTTTACATGTATTAAGAGATTTCACCATTACATTCACAGCTCTGTAAACATTGCTTATCAGACAACACGTTTGAGAACTGATCCATAGCATTGAATTAAAAACACTTTCTCTCTGAAAAGCACTTTAAGTTTGATGACATAAATCAAACTGTCCCTTTAAGTAGCTGTTATCATGTTTTACAACCATGCACCTGGTTATCTCATGAGTATTAGTTTAGTTGTTCAAATACGAGGCAGCCATAGAATCTGGTTATGTGTGTTTGATGTTCCTTAGAACAAAGTTAACGAAGGAATTGGCAAGTTCACATGTAGTTCTCACAGCTTGTTGGATGGACAGGTATGTCTTTGAAGGTACTATTCAGTAAGATCCACATCAGGACTCAAAAATGTCATGCTTCAAAGTGGTCTGTCTGGTGATTCCCTAATTTCCCCTTGATACACCCAAAATGTTTTCTCTACGAACCACCTGTTTTCATTGGTATAGGCACACACAGCTGTTCAAGATGATTTGGAATGACCAATAATAATCTTAGATATCTTTACTTGGATTTTCTCATGTCTTTAGTGGTACATATCAAAAGGACCAGTTCACCAGTTGATATTGCAGATATTGACATTTGAAAAGTTTAGGCTTAACCATTGATTTGAATGGAAAAAATCAAGAAACAATTAAGGAGATGGAGAAAGAACTACAAATGTTTTCCAATTGAAGCTTGCTAGGTTTTATTCTAATAATTTATTTAATACTTGATAACCTGATTCAAGGTTAATCAAATCAAAGGAAATCATGATATAAAGTATGTTGAATTCAGCAGAAATAAGTATAATTATTTCTTTTTAGTTTATACTTTACCATCCACATGACACCGAGAACACTTGTGTGTACCTTTAATTGACAAAGGGCTAGTAACTTAATACATGTTTTAAATCAGAGATAAATAAAGTGATTGATTCATTCTACTCATTTTGTATTCATGGTTTGTGTAGAAGAATCAAGGTTAACCAAATATTTATGTGTTTCACACCTGTATATACAAGGAAACCTGAGTATGCTCATTTGTATCGCTTGCAAGTAATGGAAATTTACATGAGTTGTATTCATTTTACCTCAGAACATCTGGAATATCATCATGGAACATGCGCTGGGGATTCTATTGTTTCTAAGTTGTGAGTAACAAAATTAAACAAATCCCTCTGATAAAGGAACAATAGTTCATCTGAGATTTGGTTCTTGCCTTGGTAGTACTTCAAAAGTACAACATTGACTGCTCATGTCTTAGTTATGGGTACTAAGGAAAACACATTGAATAATATATTCTTCAGCTTTCTCAAGTGTCTCCCAATGTATGTACATTCTGAATTCAATTAAACCAGTTGAATGCCTCTAAACGTATATCTAAGAGTATCAATTACAAGGTTTGTAGGAGTTGGGTACTTCTATGGCCTGCTGAATATTGTGTACATGGAGGGAATCAAATACAGATACTGAATTATCCTTAATATAACAAAACATCTAAAGTTAAAGATTATTCTAATGTAACTAACTATGAATTTGATAGTTGCTGTTCTGATATATGGTGAGCTAGATGAAACTCCTGATGGCATTAAAACTAACCTCAGACCAGAGAAAATAGGTAAGTCATACCACAAAAGGATTTAAGATTCATACTATAAGTCTAGCAGTCTATCTCATAATATTATGTTTTATGAAATCAAAAATCCTTGATGGCTCATCACATACAACAATACAGAGATATACACACACATATATATACATTCACACTCACATGCACATTTACACTCACATCAAAAAATGGACAAATGTATATAATTTACACACCAATATTTAAGGCCATATTACACTATGCATTGGCTGGTACACTTTGGGCCCGTTCCATACATGTTTTTGCCGACGTAAATAGCAGACGTGGTTCTGGAGACCCAACACGTAGTGTAATATTGAAAATGCAACCCAACATGACCCAATGCGGCCCTCAAAGCGTGCCAAACGCCTAGTATAATATATTTCATGCTGGGTCGGGTTGGCACCTAACGCGACCAAACATGTAGTGTAATATGCTCTTAATGCAGCCCTAACGCTTACTGTTTGTGTTGGCCAAATTCACCCAACGCGAACACACACCTGACGCATAGTATAATACGGCCTTTACACATACAAACACACAAACAAACACTACACACACAGGCACAGGCAAATGCAGAAGCACATAAAAGACACAGACACACATATATGTATATATACACACATAGAGGGAAACACACCCACACTTTATCATGTATATCATCTGAAATATAGAATTATGAACTATAGAAAACTATTGCTGTTTTGGTATTTGATCACCAAATTCTTTGAATGCACTTTCAATTTCATTCTGCAATTGTAATTAACTTCCATGATAGTTCCTTTATTTCTTGACAGTGAAAAGAAAGTAATTATTTGCAGCATCTCAGATACAAGTGTTGCATCATAACATCACATTGGAGCCCCCCATTCCAGTAGAGGGAGACACTGCAGACCTCAACTGTACAGTTCACCTCAACTCTAATGTTAGCCAGGGATCTATCAACTGGTACCATGGTGGTTTCATCATCAAAGGTCGACCTTTTGACGATTTAATATTTACGGTTCATGAGGAACAGTGGGGCAATGGATATGAATATGGAAGTCATCTCAGGATACGTGAATTAAAATGGGTTTATAGTGGTCAGTATCCTTTTTGAAATTAGCCTATAGCTTCCTGCATGAAATTGTATGTACATGTTCTCTAGCATAATTACAGATTATCTTTTTGGTACCAGGTGCACATCACAAGTATTTGTGGGTTTATGCATTCAGACCCAATAATAGAACAAAAACTAGCTATAATTGTTATTAGTATAATCATTCACTGGACAAAACAGGCCCTTTTAGTCCTACATACAATGTAGCAAAAAAGGACATTTTGCCATTGACACTGCTGTAAGTATATGATAAGTCATATGTTGTCAGTCATGCACAGTGTAGCTATCCTCTTCATCCCCCTTGGATATCTACTTGCAGTAGTTCTGTCCCACTCTGGGTGATTCTGGGCCCCAAACCCCACAGAGGGGCCCAGGGAATACTTTCCATGCTGAGCCTTACTGATCCCCGCCTCACAACCGGTTGGTCCTATTTGCAGGCCTACTGGATTCTATAGTCTAATCTTGGATATGTACCATACAGATCTAGATACTGGCTGAGTACTCCTTCATATCTCTTTGGGTCCCTTGTCAAGCCCGAGAATTATGATAGACATTTTATCTACCCTTGGCCCATTCAATTCCATGCGAATTCCAAGCTTATTGATATGCAGCTTAATAGGTCTACAGTCATTATTTACATAGAAAATGACCAAAAATAGTAAAATAAGCTAAAATTAGTCTAAAAATTTTGTGTAGTTGTTTTTGATATGCAACATTTTCATAAATATTGCATATTGTTGCCATGGTTACCAGAATGTTGAAAGAACGTCAAAACGTACCCAGGCAAGCATGTGATGTTTTTATAATGTCGCAGCAACATTCTATTTAGTTCTGTACTGGTTCTTGTTACGTTATTTTTATGGCTTCCAATAACGTTGCTGCAATGTACTGTTGAGACATGGCACTGCGACGTTATTATAACGTTCTGGTTACGTTCTTCAACCTAAACAGGACGTTCTTATAACGTTCTGTTTTGGTTTCATCCTAACCTCACCAAAACATAAAGTTGTAATAACGTTCTGATTTTGTGATGTTTCAATCTCACCATCAATAACGTAATTGTAACATGCCATCTTAGTATGTAACAGACTGACTAAAAAAGTATGGTTGCAGAACGTTTTTGTTCAGGGTGAGTTTGTGGATTGGAAATACTGTCATTATATAGAATTCACGTCAAAAACATTTTAGCCCTCCCCTGACTGGTCAATCTTAGCTTTTATCAAGATTTGAAGGGGGAATGATAGGTCATCCAGGGAGATTTTTGGGAATAGAAATGCTGTAACGTAATCAAATGACGCAGCGTTCATAATTTCATACAGTACATAGGTACAATAAAACGTCTGGCACAAATGAGCTAGATAGGAGACACCAGGTCAGAGAATCCTGCAGCAAAGCAGAATCCCAATGTTGATTAGTTAGAAATGTCAAGTTCATTTCATGCTATACTATGCAAATCATCTTCAGCAGCCATTTTGTTTTTATCTGTAAACGATTCTGAGAAATAGACATTTAGATCTAAAGGTCCTAAAATTTTCAGCCAAGAAAAATTATTAGAAATGGGTGCAAATCGATGCTGAGTTTTAGCAAAACAGCGAAAGTTTGACGCTTACTACATATGCCTTTAATTTGGCAACATTTCCGTTCTTATATAGTCAAAAATTATTGAAATAACATTGAAAATAGATAGACATAATACAATCGGTCCAGCATCGGTCCAAAAATGGTAAACATGCTTAATAATTCCGTCAGTTCATTGTCGTTTTGAAATCGATTGGAAAATTTTTTATATTTCAATAATTGGTTTAAAATTGGTCTAAAAAATCAGTTGATTTGATTCACGAGCCGATTTTTGTTAAAAAAGCAAACCGATTTTGGACCAAGCGATATCCACTGTCAGTTCACCTTTGTCGAATTGTGAATTACCGCCTTTAGTGGTGTATGAAAAATTGTATAAGAAAAAATTGAGTAGAATATTTTTCTAGGGCGTGTATGTAATTACGTTATTTTTGTAATTAGTCATAACTACCTAGGTGTTACTTTGGATTCTGAAATGACACTATACCTACGGTTATGTAATGTATATGACCGTGTGGATAGGACGTATGTTCCAATTTAGTAAAATTAGACGTTTCTTTGCTAAAAAAAAACTGCTTTAAGTTATAAGCAACCTGTCTTGCCGATTTTGGATTATTGTTGTTACATGTTTAAATATGGCAATCAAAGACAATACCTGAGTCTCCAAAAGCTTCAAAATAAAGGAATGGGCATTTGTTTATCCTTTACCCATTGGGTCACCAGATGACAAGAATTGAGTTATAATTACATAATGAATCGAAATTAGCAAGTTTCCTTCAAAGATGTGAAAAACAACTGTTGTTATTGATGTACAAAAAGGGCCTGGTTTTTTAAAAAAAAGTGCAAATAAAATAGAGTTTAAGACAGAACATATGAGCAGCAAGAAATATATCAGTTCACCCTATGTTTGTGGTAAAACTCTAAGGGATTCATTGCCTGGAGGAACGCAGTATGCAGAATCTATATTTTAATTTCAAAATATAATTTCGAAAGAATGCAGCAAATATGTTGAAGAACTAATATATTGGGTTGTACACGTTTCATGATATTATGAACATCTTGTTTTGTTAGTAACATGACTGACGACTAGGCATGGTATTGGCATTTTAAAAATTGTATCACTATAATCTACTATTGATATGTGGCATAAAGTCAAATGTGAGATATATACTCTACATAATGATAAAAATGTAGTGTCAAAGACTGGCACACTTGGAAATAGGTCCATTACCTGAAGGTTCTACTATGAATAAATGCATAAAAAAGATTAAAGAGCAATCAAAGCCTGCAATTATGAGCCCAATTATGACATATCCTTTTTTAGTATGCTGGTGTAGGGCAGGAATGCACGTTTTGTCCAGTTTAATACTTTGCTACTATAATATACAGGTGCTCATAATACATGGTTACTTAATCCATATTTCCTTGATTATGAATAACTTGCTTTGTTGGCATTGTAACATTTGAACATGTTTGTTCCCAACAAGTTTTGGAATTCAGACAAGTTTGATTCAGCGATATTCTCACAATGTTTTACCTTTCAGATAATATAACATGCCTGTTCAAAGCAGAGCAAGAGGGAAAGCATGTCACCAGTTCAGAGAACATTTCATTCAAAGTCCTAGCACTTCCAGAAGTTGAAATAAGCAACTTAACTATGACACTCTTTCAAAATGAACTGTTAACATTGAGGTGTAAGGCATCTGATCCAACCACTGGTCATCTTGGGCAAAGAAAAGCTTTTTCTTTCACCTGGTTTGAGGATGGAAAATTGTTGGTTCCTGATGGAAGTGAGTTGTTTTCCATGTTTTGAATTATCAAGTGTAAAAGGACAAACCTAATATGTGACCCATATTGGCGAAATGAGTCGGATATCGTGGAAAGTCAAACTGAGATATGGGCCTCTGAAGTCGCATTTCACATTTTTTATCGAAAATGGTTTTTTTTCTTTTATTCAAATCTCCTATATCAGAAGTCTTCCCCAAAATTGTTTTAGCCCCCAAAGCCATCTCTAAGTCCCTCTAACTAAGCCCCAAAGACGCGCAACGCCTCAGTGATCTGAAACAAAAGACCCTCGCTTCACGCCATTTCCCCCTAACTTCACGGCTCGCCTGTTGGTCTCGATCCCATCCCAGCCCCAAGTTCCGGGTACCTGCTGAAAGGGCACAAACTGAACTGGCCAATCACAGCCTCAGATTTTGAATTCGCGCCTGCAGGGACCAATCAGAACGGGTTTTCCCGATTGTCGTCCGGTAAACAATCGTCGTCAAGGGGGTTATGTGTGCGGAATGCGGCACGCTGATTGGCTGAGAGGCATAGCGTGCCTTCCGGTTGCAGTTGTTGACGAATTTAAAAGGGATGCATGGCGAGCAGGACGGACAAGCGACATCACTTCTCCAACGATTTTAGCTGTTTTAAACCTGGATCACAGCTGGATTTTGATGTGGATTACCTCCCAACGCCGTCTGGAAGGACATGGATCGGGAGGAGGCTGTCGCGGATGCCCTGATTACCATAAATCGGGCAAATTTACATGGTATAGCTGAGCCACAGCAATGGCGGACTTTGGTGGACGAGTACTTTCTCTTCGCCGAGGGGGAGGAGGAGAAAGACGAGGCCCCCGAGGAAGAAGATGTTCAGGAGGATCTAGGGGAACTGGAGGACGATGAGGATGAGCCACTGGTCATCCCTGACCCCACGGACAACCTTCTATAGGCAGAGTGGGACGACTGCGAACGCTTCATGTGAGTTTTGAAAAACATTATAATGGCCGATATGCGGTCGGTCGCTGTATTTCAGAAACAAGTACGCAAAGTGCCTAAATCCCTTTCAATGTTGATGAAACTGCCTACGATTGTGCCCTAGTATGTACTGTAACTGCCTAACTAGTTTTTATCAAGTTTCAAAGTTGATTTTGTGTCATAAACAGGGTTGATCTGTCGGGGTTGTCTGGTGACCTACTTAATGGCGTCAGCTGATCCGGCCGGTCTGTAACGATTCTCAATCATGTCTCATGCTCTTGTGGCCCTCAGGAAGGTGAAATAAGTCTAATATCATGTATGTTGTTGTCTTTAGATTTTCCTGCAAGCACTACAAAGACACGGAGTGCAGTAAACAGTTCACGACGACTGAGCTGGTCGAGCGTCGGCAGGAGGTCTATCAGCTGTCCTCAGGTACATTTTTCATGAGATATATGTTTTGCAAACCTGTCGCCACAACCATGTAGCTATGTCATTCTCGTTCAAAACTACCCCATAATCCAGGGCAACGACTTGAAGAAACAACTATTAACACTCAACCAGACCGTTTTTAAGTTAGTATTTACGACGCATTAACCTAGTTCATGGGTCAAACCAGAAACCTCATTCCTTGAGTCGCATGCATATCATGTACAGATTATTAATATCCTAACCTACTTTGTTTTCTAGGCGAGAAGGACATGTTGGACATCAGGCGGGTCGTGGGCTTAATCAACTCATATGCCGAGACCAACGCCCTTGTCCTACCTGGCCGTTTGTCTTCCCACAAACAGGATGATATCCTCCTCCTCCCCTCCTCTTCCACAAAGGCCGTCATCTACAGGTTGTACAGAAACGCCATGGAGGAGGCTAACTTCAGGTGTGTGGCTGACTCAACTTTTAGAAACCTGTGGCTCCAACTCCTCCCTCGTGTAGTGTGTTCCCGCCCTATGACTGACCTCTGCTGGGAATGCCAGTGCAACAACAGGAATATCTCTGCCTCTAGTAACCTACCTGACATTGTGAAACAGGCCAAGCTGAAAAAGCAACAACTTCACCTGGAGGTGGTGGCTCGGGAGAGGGCCTTTTATCAGGACATGGTCAAGTCTGCCAAGGCTGCCTACAAGGAAGCAGAGTCCCCTCCCCTTGGCCCCCACCCCCTTGTTCTTCTGACACGAAGGTCCACATCAGTTTTGATTATGCCCAGCAGGTCCACCTTCCCTCCTTTCCTATGCAGTCTGGCCCACTGTATTTTCTTGTCCCCCGCAAGGTCGGCATTTTTGGTGTCTGTGCCGAGGTGATCCCCAAACAGGTGAACTATTTGATCGACAAAAGCCATTGCAGTAGTAAGGGGTCGAATGCAGTTATTTCATACCTGCACCACTATTTTGAAATGTATTCCCTGGGGGAGAAGGTGGTGAACATGCACTGTGACAACTGTAGTGGTCAGAACAAGAACAAGATTGTGCTAGCGTATCTTCTCTGGCGGGTCCTAACTGGCTGGCACCAGTCCATTTCCTTAAACTTTTTGATCACAGGGCACACCAAGTTTGCCCCAGACTGGTGCTTTGGTTTGCTTAAACAAATGTTTCGTCGTGAGTCGGTCTCGAGCCTCACAGAGATGGAGGAGACTGGTGAAGTGGTGAAGAACGTGTCAACCTTGCCCAACTTGTGGAGGAAGAAGAGGGAAGGTGTTTGTCAAGTCGTATGACTGGCAATCTTTTTTGACCCCTTTCATTGAACCAGTCAAGGGCACAAAACAGTATCATCACTTTCTGACCAGAACAAGGGCCATGTCACCTTCCGGCAGTATGCCGACTCTGCCCCCGAGACCTTCAAGATGCTGACTGTCGCCCCTGAAGCTGTCCCCCAGGAAGGCCCTCAGCCAACCCCATCCCCTGGCCTCCCTGCCAAAAGACAGTGGTATCGCTTCAAGAACATTCAGGATTTTTGTGCTGACGACACAAAGGACATCATGTGCCCTAAGCCCTCTGTACCCGAACCAGCACCCGGCCCAGGCCCCCGTGACGTACCTCCACCGGAACCAGATGCAGAATCAGATCCAGAGGGTGGCGAGGGAGATGGGCCAGGCAGGGGCAGGGGCAGGGGCAGAGGCAGGGGCAGGGGCAGGGGTAGAAGCAGAGGCAGAGGCAGAGGCAGAGGCAGAGGCAGAGGCAGAAGCAGAGGCAGAGGACAGACCCCAGACACATCATCAAGATCGGAGGGGGAGGAGGAGGAGTTGGTCAGACAGCTGGAGAGGCAATCAAAATCTTTTGACTCAGGGGAGGAAGGCCCCCCACCCCCAGCTAGGGGCAGGGGCCGTCCTAGTAAATGTGCTAAATGTGGTCGTGACAGGCCCAGGACTACTTGAGAAATCTATTTTGAACATTGTTAACTTTTTTCAGTTGTTAAGAATTTTTGTGATTTTATGATTTTACCTCAGTGGCTTTTCATTATTTTAACGACCAAAGACAATCATAAACATTCCCAGAACTTTTATACACACATCATGGATACCCAGGGTACATAGGGTCATCACAGAGTCGTTTTTAAGCTGCCAAGATGAGGTATTGTGATCCTTTATGCTTGCCGTCCTAGGTTAAGTTGTTGTTTCAGATCCGGATTTTTGTCACTTTTTGCAGGGCTGGCATGAATGAAAGTTATGTCTCCAAATGCACCTAAGTGTCACCTCAGGCCCTAGATATCGGATCTAGACATGCTATACCTCGTTTTAAAGCTAAGAATTGGTATTTTCTGATGGTATAACCAACTAAAATTTGGCCCCGTGCGACATGCGACTCAATTCGCCAAAACGGGTCACATATGATGAATGTATGGAAATTATGCAATTCAAAAGTGTTAAATTACTATTATATGGTTTTGATTAGTATTGTATTCTTTTTAAAAAAGAATCTTTCCTTTTCCAGCTGTAAACATCAGCAGTGATATTTATGAAAGTCAACTTTATGTAACAAATCCAGTTAGCGGTACTGGTTATGCATGTTCTGCTGAGAACAAGGCTGGGCTTTCAGTTAATACTACTGAATGTGATATTACTATCATTAAATCTGGTAAGGATCGCTTGTTCATTTCTTACTAATAAACTGCAATATAATATCTAACATAGTAAATATCAGTTTATAGTATTTCCTTGATATCTCAGTAATCTACCATTTTATTTTCACATGGTGTGCACCAAAAAATGGCATACAAAGTAGGCCTGCATGCAATCAAGTTTCTACTGGTGTCGAAGTTTTACTCCCATAGATTTAATTGCAAATGGACCAAATGACAAGTAAAAGCAAGTAGCATAAAATAATGTTTAACCATGAGAACTAGCTGACCACACAAGGTGATCATGTTATTCTAGTATTTTTATGTTCTCCAATGGTTCCTGCTATACGCTATATCCTATGCTATATAGAGTGTGGTTTCTCCTCTCTTATCTAATTGTCTGTGCAAGAATTAGAGAAATAAAGTATCTAGGGAAATCCCATTTCTATTGGTATTCCATTGAACTTTATTATCCTTTACCTTAATCCCACATTTTGTGCTGAAAGAGTTCCTTCTGCAGCCCATTCATTCCAGTAAATATTTCAAAGCAATTGACCAACCAGATGCTTAATTTATTTCAGGGAGTGATGTGTGCCATGAGGTATGGGATCATGTTGACTGGCCAATGACAGCAGCTGGAACTGATGCCTCTCTGAACTGCCCTGAGGGTTATACAGGTATTTGTTCTACTATAAAATGGTGTATTTCTATCTCATTTATGGGAACACAAATAGGACTTATCCTTGAAACATAAAAGATATGCACATCTGTCTATAAGTAAGGAGTAGTGTGCTGGTGGTTGGTCAATTGATTTGGTAAAGGTAGTTACAGAGACTCACCCTGGTTGGTGGTCACCTTTACTGCAAACAAAGGAAAACATGTGAGACAGTTAGCCTATAACTGACCCCCTTTCAAAATTCCTGGCCCTGAGTTACCTTGCACTTGTCCATCACAAGTAGGTGTCACTGCTGCCTAAGCCTGCAGTATAAAAGGTATGCCCAGGTAAGCTGCTTCCTATTCAAAGATGGTATTAATGGCCTCTAAAGAATATACGCATAGCTCTGTCATCTAAGGTTTTAAAAAAAGCATCATTACTGATTCTTTTAATTAAATATTTTGATACTTTTATTCATCCTGGAGATACATTTAGCTTTTGCTAGTTTTCAGTGAAATATCTTTAATTTGTATTTCATATAATTAAAAAAACCACACTTGTAACACATGTCTATCAGATCTTTCATCTGTTTGGACTTCTGAGAGACGTAAAAATAAGTTCAATAGTACAGTAACTGTCTGAGCCCCAGTGTCTCTCATCTTGCGTCTATATCAGGTTCTGCCAGTAGGGCCTGTCAACCTAATGGTACATGGCATGAGACGATTCTGTTCCCTTGTGCTCAACGAATGATAACTGAAATCAAAGACCAAGTAAGATTTGTCTTTTACTCATACCTTTAATATCATAACAGCCTTAAGACCAAATAAATAAAAGTCCCATTTCATAATGCACGATTTCAAGTCTTTGAGGCTAAACTTGCGAACATATAGCATTAGGGTTCATGAAGTATTTTAGCTTTATTCACCATCTACCATGAGATTTAAAGGTAATTGCAGGACAGTGTCACAGTGTTTTGTTGTATATTATATGTAAAATTTGGGGATCGTGTTTTTAATTACTTAGGAGGGTTTATTTCTTAGGGACAGAGAATATGTTCTGATGACTAAAGAAACATTATTTTGTTGGAAAATATGACGTTAAAGGTGAGTTTTGCAAAATTACATTTACAGTGACTTGAGACTTTTTTTGTCCGATAATATTGACTTTCTTCCTATGCTAGCATTTGCTAAGGTTAACATTGAAATTACGAATATTCATTTGTCTCTACAGGAAAATTGAAACTAAAATTAAATTAAATGTTAGAGAATATTTTGAATATCCTCAATCTTCAAAATAGGCATGGTGACACATTGGTTTTAATCTTCCTTCAAATGCCTAAAAACTTCTAGATGAATATATTTTGGTTTAAAAGATTTCTCTTCACCTACATTATCCTTGTGACTCACCTCGGAAACAGCCACCAATAGATAAAAATCATAGAAGATAAATATCCAAGACATTGAGTTTTTTTCTGTCTTTTCCATGAGATTCCTCCCGAAAATGAAGTTGTGTTGCTGCAGGGGGTCTCATTCTATTCTTTGGAGTACGTTTTTTTTTATTGCATCCATGAGGCATGCATGTAGTAGGAAAAATTGCCAAGAGCGCATGGAGCAGTAGGTTGTTGCAAGAAAACCAATTGTAACAACATGAAATAATTTACATGGTCAAATATGTTAAAGGGTCTCAGATCTGTGACCCGTTGCACAGTGACTAATCATAACAACAACTTTAAGATCATTTTTAGCATATGTGGCTAACAGCTAACGGTATTGTAGTTACAGACAGGCACATGTGAAACAATGAACAAAAGCTATTGCACAACAAACAACAATATCTTTATAACAATATCTTTATAAAATTGTCTGTGTTATGTTCAATATGATAAGTCGACTTAAATCAAATCTTAGAATATGGAAGTCATTACCTAGTAAACACACTAATGTTCACTCAATATTGAATCAATGCTTGCCATCAATATTGAATCAACGTTTAGATTAATACTATTGGTTGATATGGAAGTTTTTTCAACTGTGGAGAGCTAATGTTGATTCAATATCAACTTTCAAAATTGATACAATTTTTAAATATGACATTGGATCAACTCTATCCATATGCCAAGCATATGCCAGCATGGTTAGATACATGTTTTACATTACATTAGATTGAGGGAGCATGATCCTTGTCTAAATATGGATTAAGTTTTTTTAACCCAAGGAAGGCTTTTAGGACCCAAAGCATTAATCAGTGAAGATGGCCCTCCCACAATTTATATTTAGACGAGGGTCCCTAAAAGGCGGAGATTACATCCACTACTTCCCTGGGAAAACTCAATCTATATCTAGACAAATTGAAATACCTACTTTGCACAGTAAACCTCTCAGCAGAGCAGGTGCAGCAATGGGGAACTCGACACAGAGTGTTGTTTGGATATTTACTCCAGACCTATCCGAACAATAGAAAACAGAGAATCTCACATGAATTTTTATTACCATTTAATAGGATATTAACAGTATAACACCATAGGTGCTACAAACTATATAAATCATCGCTGGATTGCACAGGCAGACAAGTCTTATGACCAGCAAAAATCAAAACAAAAAGCACTGCCCCGCTGGCTTATAACCAACAAATTTAAAAAAAAAGAGCGCTGCCTGGTGGGTCCAAGCTACGACCTAGGGGTGTGGTCTAATATGCTAACGATGTTATGTTATATGCAAATTTGTTATATAAGTAGGTCATATTTTTTCAATCCTTAGATTAAGGTATGAACCATGTTGTCATGTCATTCTCACTCCACAGTTGCGTATGACCTACTTAAAGGCATTTCCATTGTGCAATTGTTCCTGTTATCTACTACTAACCCAAGCACAAATATGACGTTATAATAATGTTGCAGCAATGTTGTGTTTAGTACTGCTTTGGTTCTTGTTATGTTATCTTCATGGCACCCAAAAACGTCTTTAGAACCTAATGTTGTGACGTTGCAATGTAACGTTATTGTGACCTTCTTGTAATGCTCTTTCACATCAAAATAACATTATTATAACATTCTTTATTAGTTAGGTCTTAACTTCACCAAAATATAATATTTTTATAACATTCTTTATTGATAAGTCACAACCATACCTAAAAAACGTTATTGTTACGTGAAAGTGGGCAGGTTTCAAACTAGCCAAAAAAGTACAGTCACAGAACATTCTTTTTACGTCGCTGCTTGCCAGGGAACCAATGTTACCCAAAGAATCATCTTAAACCACCAACTCAAAAAGATTAATAAGAAACCCCCTTGCACTTCTAGGTGTCGTTAACCTGTCAGGTTACCAACCTGATCTCCTAAACTCTCTGTTTTAAACTAGTATTATGTCTTCTATATTCAATAGGTGAATGCTATATGGGATGGATTAGGAGCAGACCGTGTAAGGACAAAAGAAATGGCAGAACGTTTGAAAATATGTGCGGGCTGTGTGTTGATTGTGACCTATAAAAATGAGCAATCACCTATACTAAATCTTGCCAGGAGTTTTCCCGATGTACATAAATATATCGATGATCCACCTTATGATTCAGAAATACAGGTAATTGGGGAAACTGAAAAGTGAAGTCTTCTGTTATGGATTTAATAGATAAGCAACTTGATATAAAGTACCAGACGTCAATCAGGCTGCTCTCATATCTTGAAATTCTATAGGGGTTTCAACTTGCAATAAGTCTGAAATCATGCATTTGGGGGACAGTGCCCTACAAGTATCCTACAATAACTCCCTTTTAAGTTTTAGTCATAATCTTATCAGATACAGGTAATGCATTATTTTAACTCTAAGCATTTGCATTTGCCTTCTATCTACGATATGATTAAGTTATATCCCAGCTAAAGAATAACACAAACAAATAATACACCATTTTAATATTTACATATGTAACCTGTTTTATCGAAATGAGTTGGTTGTCAAAGAAAGTTGAACTGACATATGGGCCTCGGAACTTGAAAAGAACTTTTTTCTAATGAAGTCTCTATAAAAATAAGGGACCCCAAAGCCTTCTTAAGTGTCTTTAATCTAGCCCCTAAGTTGCAAAATGTCTCACTGATCTGAAACAAAATACCCTAGCCTGAGGCCATTTTCCCCTAAGTTTGGGGCTCACCTGCCCGTCTGCATTCCATCCAGCTCCACCTTCAAGGTACGTACTTGTTGAAGGGGCGTGAACTGAACTGGCCAATGACAACCTTCAACTTCGAATGTGTGGCACCAATCAAAATGCATTTTCCCAATTGTCATCCCACTGTGGCACAAACAATCATTGTCCAAGAAGTCTTATGTGCAGAATGAGGAGCACTGATGGGTTGACGGCCCACGCGCCTCTATCGGTTTCCGATGTTTATCCAATTTAAAGGGATGCATGGCGAGATGGATGGACATATGACATCACCTCTCTTACAATTTTACCTCACATAACCCTAGTTCACTGTTTGATTTTGATGTGGATCTGTGAGGTCTGGCATGACTACTGGCTCATCCTCATCATCCTCCAGTTCTCCAAGATCCTCCTGAAGATGTTTTTGTTCCTCCTTGGCCTCATCTTTTTCCTCCTCCCCCTCAGTGAAGAGTACTAATCGCCCAATGTACATTATACCTTTGCCACACCATGTAAGTTTCCCTAATTAATTGTGTTTAAAGCTTCTGTGACAGCCTCCTCTTGATCCATGGCCTTTTTTTAGGTGATAAGATCTAGAACGGCCCTCGCCCTGTGGGCTCGAGCCGTCACCAGGTCTCAGAGCTGTACAGCCACCCTCAGACGGCCCCCGCTGGCCTTCTTATTATAATACACTTTATAGATAAGCAGGAGTACATTTCAAACTATTAAGAAGGATGAGTTTTGTGGTCCTGTATGCTCACCATTGTAAGTTTTTATAACAGATCCAGATTTTTGTCCTTTTTTTCAAAGGCGTTATGTCTTCAAACACTTTTTGGTGAAGAATAACTATGTTAGTTGTCAGGAATATCAAGCAATTAGATGTCTACACTACTAGGGAATTTCTGGGTGTGACATCCGACTCAAATTGCCAAAATGGGTTACATATTGTAGTTATGACAATCATTGTAATCAAATTTGAAAATTGATTGTATTTTAATTATTGTGTACAAATCTTTCTTTGCCACAGGATATTGTTGAAACCATTAGTTTTATAGCAGATTCAAAATATAATGTATCAAAACAACTTGTAAGTTTCCATTTTATACATTCAGTTAGAGTTATGGAAAGTTGATAAATACCATGCTTTTACAACTCTTGATAGTTTTAAACATACCTCAACTGGAAAAGTATTTTTAAAAAGCATCGTAGAAACTTAGTACCATTCTTCAAGAAACTTGTCAGAGAAGTTTTGCAAATATACTGCCTGGACCAACATCAATTATCATCTATATATTATTGACATTAATCTATGTGTTTTACTTTAGGAGATGAACGCAGTATCAATTCTATGTACAGACACTTTCCACATATATTCTGAAGAAGTGTCTGAAACTTTCAAAACTTCACCTGGTACAAAGGAGTTTATTGCTAAAAATATAGGTATGAAAATAAGACATACATAGACAATTTAGCAAATGTTGTGGATACAATATTTAGTGGGCATATACTGACATTATGTAAATTGATTAAAAAGGCTCATCATGGAAAATGTGTTGTTATCATAGTCAAATGCTAAGTTTGAATTACATTGAGGAAGGCACTATGCATATTTAATGAACTATAAGTTATAAGTAATATAAAATATTCTTATTAACCATGAATCCCAACTGATTGCTATGTTTTACTTTTCAGACCTTAACATACTCTACTGGTTAAAGTCAGGAGGCAGTCTAACTTATCATGAACTGAATAGTTCTGATGCTGTTCTCATCCCGGAGGAAACACTTTCAGAACTATTAGAAGGTTTCCAATCCACATTACTAATCTATATTATATATATCTCAATGTATATATATATGGTCAACTCTCAAAAAAAGCGACCAAGTTTTTCCCCCCTATTTCCAGGCTACCGTTGTCAATTTTTATCGTATGATGCTTTTTATGGTACCAAATTATGCGGAATTGCAAGCTCTATCTTGTGCTTACCACTTTTAATACTCTAGAATAATAATAATAAAAAAAACAAGCCCCAAAAAACTAGATTTTTCTGTCAATTTTCCCCAAGAACTTTATTTTTAAAATAAATCATACTGGCATTTTTATAACCCTATTTGTAAGTAACCAAGTGACATTTTTCACATCCCTTATGTGTTGCTGTATTATTTTAAGTGTTTTATACATTTATTTGAATAATATTTTTTTTATACGTATCAACGGAGAACTTTGGGGTAGCTATTTCGTAACCGTGTCAAAACATTAACATTACCTAATCTGGAGAAATATATCTTAACAACTAGCTAACTGTTATATTATAATTAAATACCCGTGGAACTTGCATATTTGAAAATATAAATGCTTTATGGTATTAGGATTAAATAGACTCATGAGAAGGTCTCAAATTCATCTAACTCGGTGTTGTGTAGCTAAAGCCGTAACCGTGTCAAAACATGTTATTTTAGTGCCATTTTCACATGCTTTGATATTAGTGAAAGATTTTTTGGTATAAGGTGCATCTATATGGGTATGAAATGGCATAATATGAATATAATTATTATTTGTGTGCTGAGTACTCTATCTTGGCACATATGTGGCGTCATAATCGTTTCGTCACTGTGTCAAAAAACGTAACAGTGTCAAAACATTGACAAGGCGGTAAAAAAGACACATTGGTGGCGCTGTCTGGTGTTTTACGCGGCAGATACGGGTCCAAACCGGAAGAGGGGGTTGTCTTCGACCAAGACGCTGGTAGGACGTACCTAAGGTGAGCAATTCCGGACATTTTTTGGGCATTTTAACTGAAAATATGCATATAACTGAGTGTCAAAGTTTGTGATTACGGTCTAGTACACACGATAGAAGTCATAGATAGCTGTCAAAACTTTGAACAAAGTGTCACGACATAGCACTACATATTTCATGTAATGTATTTACATAATTCTCTGCAGTGAAAAAGAGGCTCGAGAAGGCGGCAGCGTCGAGATAGATGCCCACAACCCCTGCGACCCCTGCGAAAAGAACACGCAGCACAGGGCCTGCTGATGCAGCTGCAGTAGAAGGTGTCACCAGCCGGAAACGAACCAGTTGTACGCGTGCTGCGACCTCCCAGGCTGCGCCTCCATCCCCCTCCACTACTAAGGACAATGAGGAGTTACCCGACACGTCAACTTCTCCATGGGAAAGGTAACTATATAATACTGCGATGATTAGTACACTGTTTTCAACTCTTACAACTGATTTAGAAGAAGTAGATACCTCTTCTCATATGTCACTATGCTCAGGACCAGTATTCCCACAACCGACACTTTCGCCAGAGCCCCAACCCAGTTGTTCTTGGGAAAACTATATTCTAAGAAGAAAGGGAAGGGGAAAGAAGCCTTTTCTTTTTTGGGATAGGCTCCCAAGCACCTTTACTGACTCTGACTAGATATTATCTATTTTTTCAGTGCAAAATGTTTTTATAACTCTATTGTGAAGTTCTCAGCATCATAAGACGGAGTTTTCATTTATACAAGTAACCGTGTCAAAACGTGTCAAAACATGTTGTTTTCATTATTGGAAAGTAATTTTAGTATTTATAGGGTTTAATATTATGAAGTTAGAAGCCTATTACACTGGTGTAATACATTTAAAAAAGTGTTCATATATATCTAAAGGAAAAACTTCATTTCTGTACGGATTTTCAAATATGATGTAAAAACGTGTCAAAACGTGTCAAAACATTCAATGTCCATGTTCATATAATTATTTTTTCTGGTATTATTATTGATTCTTATAAACTAGTAGTCTGGTGTAAGATATTTAGGACATTTTTGATATGTATCTAGAACAAAAACTTTATTTATGTAATGGTGTCAAAACGTGTCAAAACATACTAAATCCACAACTTTAGGTAAACTTAGCTTTTTTGTTGAGAATATTTTAAAGTTCATTACTAAAGGATGCCATATGAGACTTTTTAGACATGTTATATCTTTTAGAGAAGTATTAATATCACTTTTGTGTGACCGTGTCAAAACAGTAAAGTTTTATATTTCTCAGGTCTCTTACTTAGCATACAGTAAATGTAATTACCAAAGGACGCCATATGAGACTATTTAGACATGGTATATGTATTAGAAGAGTAATAATATTATTTTCCTTTACCATGTCAAAACAGTAGAGTATTATATTTCTCAGGACTCTTACTTAAAATACTGTTAACTTGATTTCTAAAGGATGCCATATGAGACTATTCAGACATGTTATATGTGTTAGGAGAGTATTAATATCACTTTTCCTTGACCATGTCAAAACAGTAAAGTTATATTTATGAGAAAGAAATTGTTAATAAAGAACAAAGATATGGATGTTACATGTACTTATATGTTTTGTGTTTATGCATTTTCATTTAGATGATACTCCTAAATATTTTGTATGTTGTTTATAACTTTTAAATCAGGGAACAACTGTGTGTACACCTACCAGCATTAAGTCGGCTACCAGGAACCAGAAAGCTGCAGAGACAACTATCCCTGAAGGATCAACTGCTAGAGGAGATGGAGAAAGAACTGAAACGCCTGTGTATACACTTCTGATAAAGCAAAGTGGAAAGTCATATCAACCTGACAAAGAGAATGCAAAGGCCCCTTCTCCTCAAAAAGTCAACGAAAACGTCCCTGGTTATCCTGAGAAAGAGAACACAAATGGTCCTCCTCCTGACAAAGACGACAAAAACGTCCCTGCTTCTCCTGAGAAAGAGAACTGAAATGGCCCTTCTAATGTGAAGGAACAACAACCACCTCCTATCCCCCACACACCTCCAACTCCGAAAGAGTGTGAGATTTCCGTTGCTGAATTTGATGAGGATTTGTCAATGAACGTAGATGAGGAACACGATGAAGAAGCCACAGAAATTGTGGAACATATTTCGGACATCCTTCTTGATAGAGTTATCTCAAATGTTTCACAGATTATTTCCATCCCCAAAAGGGATGCCCTTCAAGTACTAAAGGATATGAAGGTCACCCTGACTGCGGAACGACTTTCAAGGCTCTCCTGCCGATCACGTTGGCGGTAGATACAGTGAGAAAGGCACCAAAGAAAGTGAAGAAGTCTTTGTTCTCAAATAAAAACCCACACATGAAAGGTGTTGCATCACGTGTTGGGAAGATTATATAGCTTTCACATAGGCACATCAATGCGTCCAATGTGTCAAAAAAAATCGGGGAAAGTTGTGCACGTCTGATAAAGGAAAAGGTACGGGAATTTCTGCGACGGGAGGACGTGTCATCGGAGCTCCCAAGCAAAAGAGATCAGGTCAAAGGAGAGGGACGTCACTGCATGATGTTAACCATTGAGCAAGTTCCAGAAAGAAAATCCCAATATTCGAATTTCCGTCAGCCACTTCGCCAAACAGCGACCACCCAATGTTCTGCTCATCAGGCACCAGACGCGTAAGCTTTGTTTATGCCATAAGTGCACAAACATTACTCTCAAGGCACAGGCTTCAAAGTGCCTGCCGCGAAGTCCGAGGGGCCTGGCCGACCTTACCAACAAGGAATTTCAGGAGAAGTTGGAAAACGTGAGAACAACAGTACGTTTCCGTCAGTGGGTTCGCACAACCATTCTCTGGAAAGGCAAAGAAATCAAGAAAGTGAAGCTCTGTAATTTTTTGACGACCTCCAACAGCTTCTGTACCAACCTGATGTTGGAGCTCGAAGGGGTCCAGCAGCACCTGAACAGGGTGACGACACAGTACACGCAGGTCAAGGTTCTTAAGCAGACCATGGAGCCGATGCTGGAAGCAACAGTACAAATGGATTACTTTGAAAATTGGGCAGCCAAATACACAGAAGAAAATACCAGTGTGTACTATGAAAAAGATCAAAGTTCTATTCAGCCTATGGTGATACGTTATCGGGACGAAGACGGAGATCTCAGAAAGAGCTCCTACATCGGTGTGACATCAGTTGGGGCACACACAGTGCCGGCAACCTACACCTTTGTAAAGGAAATGATGAATCTGCTGATCAAGATTCTGCCGAACCTGGTACAGGTCAACTTTATAGCCGACAGCCCTAGTTCGCAGTACAAAGACGAAACGATCGTTTCCATGGTGCGACAGTTCCCAATGTTGTTCGGTGGGGTCAGGGCTTCCTGGACCTGGATGGAGGTGGGCCACGGCAAGGGGCCTTGCAATGGAGTAGGGGGAGCCTTGAAGAAGAAGGTGGACAACCTTGTAAAACCAGGCAAAGTGCTGAGGAGCATCACTGAGTTTGCTTCAGAAATTACAACCTCTGGCATTAAAAGAATACTGGTTATGTCGACAAAGGAAGAGATAAAAGCAGCAGACACAGCAGTCAACAAGTGGGACAGGACAAAAGTCCCTGGCCTAATGGCGATGCATGCAGTTATCGTCAAGGACGACACTACGTACTTCAGAGAAACCAGCTGCGTCCAGCACTGCTGTAAAGTGGGGCTGGACTTCCCTCTGCACTGCCATAGATGGCGAAAAATCCTAGGTGGCAAGCAAGGGAAAAAGAGTGGAGTCAGGGAAACATCACCTGTCAAAAGAGCACCTGTCAAAACAGGACCTGTCACATCCCCAAAATCAATCAAGTCAATGAAACGTGTTCTCAGTATCAAGCTACAAAGAGGCTGAGGAAGACGAGGACTATGAGCCTTTGAGAAAAATAGTGAAGACAGATGCAGCACACCAGGATGAAGTGCAGGAAAGAATGAAAGACCACGAGAAGGAGCAGGACGAGGATGATCAGCTGTTGATACACCTGAAGAAACAACAGTCAGTTGACGAGAATGAGAAGCAGCAGGACGAGGACGATCAGCCCTTGATACACCTGAAGAAAGAACAGTCAGTCAACTAGAATGAGAAGCAGGAGGATGAGGATGATCAGCCCTTGATACACCTGAAGAAAGAACACTCAGTTGACGAGAATGAGAAGGAAAAGGACGAGGATGATCAGCCCTTGATACACCTGAAGAAAGAACAGTCAGTAGACGAGAATGAGAAGCAGGAGGAGGAGGAGGATCAGCCCTTAATACACCTGAAGAAAGAACAGTCAGTCAAGAGGATGATCAGCAGGAGGACTAGAATGATCAGCCCTTGATACACCTGAAGAAAGAACAGTCAGTAGACCAGAATGAGAAGCAGGAGGATGAGGATGATCAGCCCTTAATAAACATCAAGAAAGAACAGTTAGTCGACGAGGATGACATGTATACAGGGGACTATGTGGTGGTGATATATGATGGCAAATGGTTCACATTTCGAGTGACAGGAATAGATGCAGGAACCCTTCAGATAATGTACATGTCAAGATTCAGGGGACACTGGAGGTGGTTTGGAAAGGAGATGGGTTGCGTGGAAAAGGAGTGCATACTGGCCTGTATACAGCCACCCACCAAAAATGGTGCTGTATGGAAACTCAACCTAAAAGACAGCAGGAATGTAGGGAAACTGTACAAGCAGTTTTTTGAGGTGAAGGAGAACGGCATCTAGGACTATTTTCAGCCTCTAATTAGCATTACTTATCCGTATATGTAACCATGTCAAAACAACCCAAACTTAAATATAGAAACTTTCAGGTTATATTATGAGTAAAAATTAAATCTACATGTATAAAGAATAATATTAGCATAGTACAGACAATTCAAAACACACAAATAATTAAAGATAAAAAAAAATCGTAACCGTGTCAAAACATGTAAAAAAAGAGTAAAAATTCGGCTTAAAAACAAATATTTTTATAACGAATTCAAACCATGTCAAAACAAGGGGAAATATCCCTAATTTCACCATTAATACAAATATATTTAAAGTTATAACTAATTCAAACATGTCAGTATCATGTGTACTCTAGGTTAAAGTGTTAAATTCTCACTAGAATTAATGTTTACATTAGAATGTAAGAAACGTGTCAAAACATGTGCACCTATGCGTAACCGTGTCAAAACACGTCTTTTTCTTCCTGTTAATAGAAATTACTACAATGAATATCATTATAAATGATGAATTTTACTGCTTGATATATACATGGTATTTTGAATGAAATAGACAGTTAACTATGGTTAACAATTAATGTTTCATGGATATCAGGATTTAATACTTACCTTCAAAAGTATAGAAATTGGAGGAAAATCACATAAATTACAGAAAGTATGAATGATTAACCAATTTTCAAGTGTTATTTCTCATCTAGAAGTATCTTTCTTATGAATAAAGCCTTTTGAACTTATCTAAATAATGTGTTTGTATTTCTTACATAGCAGTAACAATACCAATTGAATTCAACAAGAAATGAGAAAAATGTGTAACCGTGTCAAAACAGTTCAAAATTAAATAAAAAACTTATATGATAGGATATATTGGTGAAATAAGCATGTTTTTGTCGCTTCATATTTATACTTTGCCGTAAAGTATACAAAACCCATATAATTTGGATATTGATTAAGAAATTTAGTTTGTATTTCTATATCACGAAATAGAGGTAAGATACCAGCATAAATTACATAAGTTAAGGTACGCAAAATTATGAATTTATAGCCCAACATGTGATTAACATATCCCAAAACAGAAATCCATTTCTGAGAAGTTTTTTTTACAAACCCGATTTGGGCCATAGAACCGGACTTGGTAGTTTTTTTTAGAGTTGACCATATACATGTTTTATTAGTTTACTAGAACAAGTTGATGGGTAAAAGAAATGTACCAAGGCATTCAAAGATATCAATTAATTATTAATACAAAACCGTAAAAATTTCACATTTCAGATATGGGTACTGAATGGCTGGTAGTGTCAATTTACAATTTCAAAACTGCTAATGTTGTCTTCACAACAGCGTAAGTCCTCTTAATCTGACTTATATAGTGACCCCACCTGATGTTACCCATCATTTTAAGGAAGGTCACTTTGGTAATGTTACTTTTAATTCATTTAAGATGGCATCATCTTGGGTGATTGCAAATATTTGTACTGGTCATCAGTCTGATTACATATACTATCTCTCAATTATTTGTGCTTAGCAGCTGTTTGTATTTTCAAATCTTGTAGTGATACTATTCAACAAGTTTTCTTTTAGCTTTGGTTAAACTGCATATACTGTCTCTCATAGATATTTGTTTCTAGGCAGCTATTTGTGATACAGCATCTTGTGGTGATACTACTCCACACATATTTGTAGGGTAGGATCTTTTTATGGGATAGCATCCAAACAGACGTCAGATATCAGTACTCCCCACAGCAGTCATTGGGCTGCATGCTGATACCGTGAGGATTGAGATACTATTTCAACAAGTGCAAATGACCTCGTTGAAGGTACTCACTACCGTTCAGCGCGCCACCTGGGAGGTGTATTAAGAACTAGAAAATATTCTGTTGCATTGAAGTCCAGTGCAAAAGAATTATTATATTCTTCAGAAATTAATATTAACTGTTGTTAACTCATTGGTAACTGGCAAGGGTACATAGTGAATTAAGTAACGCTAATTATTATGTGAGCATGGCGCTGAGCGGCTCCACTGTCCTGTGGCCTAGGTATAGTGTATGGAGTTGTCGTGGATGATGACGCCCTCATGCGGAAATGATTGTAACTGAGTTAGTTCGTTCTTCTACAGGTAAGCACAGGTAAAAAAGGGACACTAGTGCAATAGGAAAGACTGTTAGGGAGCGTTATGAGTTCGGTGTACGAAATACCCAGCTTAAGAGAATACTATGGGACAAAAGGGTCTTGTCATCTACAATAGCTTTTACGTAGAATTAGAATTAGAATTAATTTAATGTAAGTAAGAATGAGAAGTATGAAAGATAGAGAGAACACTGTTATAGGTATTAGAGTATCTGCTTATAGCGCCAAGCCTTTGGCTGGCGCTATATAAGCAGTATGAAACTTAGGATAGACGAGCAGACCGAGATAGACTTCGATCAGAACACATGGGAGCAATAGCCTAACAAACTGATCATAACAGGTAGTGCTGAGACTGTAGTAACCACTACAATAAGGTGATAGTAAGGATTGGGACAGCTTAGGCTTAGCCTTATGAACGGAGTACTGGAGGTGACGGAGACTCTACCAATGGTCTCAGGCACTGGTAGACGGGAGGTGACTCTCCCAACAGTTGCTGAGTATATAGACCTCGATAGAGGAAGCTTAACCATAGCTATACCTGGTTGGAACGTTACTGATGTTGTTAGTATTGTGAGATGGATGGCATGTATTGTATGGATGGAAAGACTATGTACTTGTATCTTCAGAATGTCTACATGGATATAATAAAATTACTTCTTGCCAACGCGTGTTCTTTATATAGGAATGAGCCCCTTTACTTAGAATCTCTACCACTAAAGAACAGACGAACATTCTGGAGGAAGATCTAACTGGACTAAGAACTAAAGCTAGCTCTACTACGAACAATAATGAAGAACTCCCCTAATTTAAGTAGTAATAGTTTATTCACACTCTCTCAAGTAGTAAAACTGTAAACGACATGTGACAAACATCATACAATCTAACGAACGATTCAATATGACTACATTTGATACATAAATAAGAACTATATCAACAAAACATCATTGGAATTAACTAAATATAAATAAACACCAGTCTAGCTCACCGTTTTTAAAACAACTCTAATGCTATTTTAGGTATTTGGACACTGAAGAGAGTACATTGCACACAGCTTTTCTTTGAATGTAGTACTATCATCTCAAGTAATCCAAGCAAATATTGTTAAAAAGCTCACAATTAAGTTTATTCACTATATCTTATCCCACAAACTGTAAATGGCCTATATTTGTGTAATTGTCTATACTTGTTACATACTGAGTTTGGTAAGAATTGCACTGGTAGCTTTTAGCAATTTTACAAAGACTCATTTTTCCCATAGAAACCAATAGTAAAGTTAATTTTCATATTTCGGCTGTAACCTTTTCACAAATGGTAAACAATGGAAATTTCTGCCTTTATTTATTTCTATAGATATAAGCTTTGATCAAAAAAATTATCTTAGAAATTTGGCTGGCCAATAAAAGTCTGTCTGAAAACATCCAAATACCTTAAAGTAGTTAATCAAATTAGAATATTTGTACTGACAGTCTGATTACATAATACTATGCATCCAATATTTGTAGTGATGCTATCCACAATATTTTGCACTTGGCTATCTCCTAAATAATATTTAGGAAATAGCCACGTAGCAAATTAATATTTCGCTACTTGGCAACTCTATATCACCAAAAGATGATATCCCACAAAGTCACCAATTATCTGCAGGGAATCACATTTTTGAGTCTCACAGCCTGCTGTCATTGGGCTGCAGCATGATACTGAGAAGGTTGAGACATTATTTCAATGTGTTGAAATCATCCCTTTAAGTAGATAATCAATTAACCATAATGAAGTGTTACAGTACATGTTATGTATACATAAACACATAAGAAGGGGCATGGGGTGGTGAAGTGGTTAGAGCGTTCGCTTGGCATGCGGGAGAGCCGGGTTCGATTCTCGGCTGGGCCAGGCAGGGCTGCTACACCCCTCTGTGTTTCTCCCAGTGACAACAACTGGGATATCAAAGGCCTTGTTCCACCGGCTGTTGTGTGTCTGGCCCTGTCTATGGGACCAGGCACATTAAAGAACACCTACTTTGGTAAATGTGTAGGGGTATGGTCTCTACCTTCTCATAGATTCGATCACCATCACCGCCCTTGATATGACCCTGACAGTTGATTAGGGCGTAAAGCAACCAATAACCAACCATAAGAAGTGTTTCTTTCGAATAATAATGTTAGTGATAGTCCTATGAACTGCCATCCTCATTGACTATTGTAATGTGTATTTGGTGAGCTGCAGATCCCTAGAGGTGCATGGAGCAGTTACCTAGTATGCATCCATAGGACAATTTATATTTTGCTACCCTTCCTCCATCTCAGGTTCACAGCCTCTGAATTTTGATGTCACACCTTAAAGTCTGGATATAATTTCTAGTGGCAGATACAATTAGAAATCACAAAGAATCTCTTTGCTGGACAATAGAGATGGATAATTTCAATAATTATTACATTCTCAAAGATTCCTCGAAATGCTTTATTGGTATTTTAAACAATTTGTAGAAAACATAGACAATCTTATGCTACCATTATGTTTAAATGAAATGAGACATGGTCGCAAGAGGTGTGTGCTCATTAACATGAATGCAGGATTTACATATACTTACAAAACATACATTTCAGAACCCATCAAAGACTTATATCCAGTGTCTTGACTCTTGGTATCATCAATATGACATATGGGCAGAAACTTCCAAACCCAATTAAGTTGATATTTAGTAGAAAGGGGGTATGCTTTTCAAATTTTATATTTTCAATGGTTGTTACATTTAACAATATTAACATCATAATGTATGATCATAGTATATAATAAAATTTGGAATATATCCATATATCTATCCTTTGCAATTCATATTAAGACTTTAAATTTCTTTTGCCAATGAAGTAAACCGAAGGAAGTGAAAGTGGATTTACATGTTAATAGACCTTATTTTCTGATTCTATTAGACATCTGTTACAGAATTCAAGTCTTTTAAAAGTACTAAGCAATACACTATGGAAATGTTATCTATTTAAAGAAGAGTTCTTCACATTATTTCTAGCAGAAATAAAAATGTGCTTGACATGTTGCAGGAGGCTGATGAGGACCAAGTTGGACTCTGTAGTTTTTATCTAAGGTAATACTTCACAGAATAAGAATCAAATCTTGTGGTGTTCCACCTAGCTAATCTTTTAATCCTATGGACAACCAGTTGACAATATAAATGTTGTAAGTCTGAAGCCCGGTTCCTACTAATTTGGGTATTTCTCTACAAATGATTAGAGATGACTAGAAAAAAATCAGATCATCAGTCTTATCTATCTCTAAAATTTAAATATACTCAATTAGTTGATTCCACTTAATAACGGGAATACAAATATCCTAGCAACTCTGGGCATTCAGGATGATTATTTCTGGGTACTTAATGCCAAATGTTGATAAAACAAAAGAATTAATAGCCTTTAATTGGATTTGTAGAGAACTGATTGTTCTAGTTTTCAACATGTGAGATATTTTGTCGTTGATAATTTTTTTCATTTCAGTCTTTATTAACTGTCATTTTTACTGATTTGCAGTCGATAATTGTCATCCAACACCCTAACATGATTCCATTGAATGACCTTACAAATGACCACCAAAGATTAGTGAATAGTAGACCGTCCTACATGGTCCTTAACTAAAAGTCATTTTGGTGGGAATAATTTTATACACTTACAATTTAATGTGATATCCAATCAATTGGAGGGGGTTGCATATCTATGGTATGTGGATGCAAAATAGATCTAGACTTTCCAAACATGAAACTGAGACCCAGGTGTTGCAAAAAACATTAACCCAATTTCAACAAAAGCTGAAGTTTAGTGTTAAATCTGCTAAATTTGTGCATCTCTGTTTATTGTGCCATGATAACAAAAACATATAATGAACAATTTTAATGCCCTGTCAGTAGGGACCTGCCAATTGGCCTCAGTTCAATTTCCGGCTAATTCATGTTATATTAAATTTGAATATCCAAGTATCTACTTACATTTTCACCTTAACAAGTTTTTCATGAAAATAGTGAATCTACATTTCAGAATGCCAGTAAGATGGATGTATTCCAGATGCAAAACCCTTTACGTGGATGAAATAGAGTTTCATTGTGAATGTTATGAAACTGGAAGCTATGCTATTATGCCATGGGTGGCAAGAAATTTAGTAATTATATGACGAAAAGAAAAAATCTGTTATTCTTTCAGTATTCATCATGATATTTACAGCAAGACAATTACAATCTAGTTGTGTGTCAATTCATCAGTTACTGAATTTCTGAGTTTCTAAGATGAAAATAGGTATCAATGGAGTTGAAAAATTAAAGTTACTTTTTTAGGACTTAAATTTAACCATCAACCCATCCAACATCAGTGAAGGTGACACTGTGCACTTGGAATGTACTGTACGGAAGGACCCGCCTACTCCTGCAGGCACATTTACCTGGACTATTAAAGGAGAAAATACACGGAATGGGCAGAGGATTGACATTGATACCACATATGATCCTGTGAAGGAGATAAGCAAATCAAGGCTTATCTTAGCAGATTCAATATGGAGAGATTCTGGTGAGGTGCAGTTAGTTATGCTCATGTAAAGTATTTGGAGCTCAAAAATCATTGTTCATATTTAAGTGCTTATTGATTTAGGATACCAACAACTGTAATATCAAAAGGATGTACATTGTTGCCAATTTTGCTCTATTTACAGGCACAGTAGGATGCAACTTTAGGTTTGTAAAAGGTACCACTGAAGGGGAAACAGTGCAGCTAAACATTCTTGCAAAGCCTAGGAATAAGATCGATCCTTTGAGTCTCACCATAGAGGAAGGGGGACAAGTCATGCTCTCCTGTTCAGCCTCCGTCCCTGGAACTAACAATCCAGAAAACTCCACATTCAAATGGTTTAGAAGGAATGGTGACTTGGATAAAGATATTTCAAACAATCCTGCTAAAAGTAGGTGTAAATAAGACATTAAAGAATAAGCTTGTCAAATATTAAGAAAAAGGATATATTCACACAAAATCTTACTGTAAAAGCATTTGGCGATGAAACAACAAATTCTCTAATAATATTCAGCTATCATGAATGAATTACTGTCATAGAGGTATTTAAGATCAATATGAACAAAAATAAGGAGAGGATTATTAGTAACATAATTATTATGTAAACCAGTATTTCATACTGATCAAATTTGGAATCAATCTGACTCATTTATGATTCACATGAACAATTAAAACTGAAAATAACTTTCAAATCCTGCTAATCAGATGAAACCGTCATGCCATCTGGAGGGCAAATGAGCAATCTCACAGTGCAAGCCTTAGGTGCAGGCACTGTTCTCTACAGCTGTACTGCCACAAACACAGCTGGAACCAGCGAAAAGAAGCAAACTGTTATTACTGTTATCAAACAAGGTATCAGCAAGAACCACTGAAACACCTCTCGCTTTAGAATAATATCTTTCATAAAGCACAAATTGTTTACTTTAACTTTTATTTTCATTGTATCACACAATTCTTACAGTTTGCCCTAATTCAAACAATTTTGGAAACCATATGCATTTTATTAATAATGTACATCTTTAGGCACCCAAACCTGTGATGCTGAGTCTTCAGAAAATGTGGACTGGCCTGATACAAGTGAAAACAGCTCTGCAATAATGCCATGCCCCGAAAATGCAACAGGTAATTTAGTCAATAACAAATAACTACTGCAGGGAAGAAATTGAAAATGTCTTATTTTCTTCATAATAGTTTGGTTCAAGGCATACTTCAAGTGTCGCATCTACAACTTCTTGGTTATTTTGGTTTTTTGAAATATTTAACCATTCATCGTTCAATATCATTATAGGAGAGGCAAATCGGGAATGCTTGGCTAATGGAATATGGGATGGCCCTAACTTTGAGAACTGCATAGATTATGTATATGTAAACATTCTGGATGAGGTTGGTATCAACAAAAAAATCATCCATACCTTTTCTTTTCTCATTAATGTGAGGTACCTAAAATTTCCTAGAATAGTCATAATTGTTAAGACTCAACGTTACCCATATAGCTAGACCACTGTGTTGTATCTTTGAATTGAAAAGACTGGACTTTGGCTGGCTAGCCAGGCCTTTTATTTTAAATTTTCCTAATACACGGTTGGCTCTTTGTTTAGATTGATGATGTTTGGTCAGGTATAGGCGATGCTAACAAAACAAAGGAAATCTCTGAAACTCTAGAAGCAGCCATTGGTTCAGAAATGAATGAATCAAAACATAAGAGCATGAACACAGGAAACCTGAATGCCTCACTTGAAGCAATCCACAGACTGGCTGAGACTCACCAAATGTTCCAGGATAAGCCATATCACAGTGAAGTTCAGGTGAGATATTTTATTATTACATTATATAACCAAATGAAGTCAATTGATAGCTGTTTTTGTGAATTCAAAGAATTATATGTGAACCTATTGATGATAGAACAGCTTTCAAAATTTTATAATTCCAATTTCACATTGTTAAATGTTTCACAGTTTAAAATGATCAATAAACAAATAACTTTTTACAACTAGTTTCTAGCATCTTGAATTCTTTGATAAGTCTGACTGGTAACCCTATAATTTTATCTTTCAGTCAGCCGTGCAAATCTGCAGTGCACTGATCGACAGCAATAATTTCAGGGCATGGAAGTCAATCTTACAGGTAAAACATTTGATGATCAAACAGATACCTTGATAGGAAAGAATAATTACAGAGACCTAGGATTCTAATCATATTTAGATTGATTAGCAATTTGTATTACCACTGCATTGTCATCGAAAGACATTTACAATTTAGATTATAAGTACTACCTCCAAAACTCCTGCCTTTCTGTGAAAAGTATGGACAATTGATCATGAGGAAATACTTTCTGAAAGATGACTTTCCAAATAAAACACAATATTTTGATGCCTAAATCTCCTATTTGATGATGGAGTAACAGGCCATCCTTTAGATATTATGCATACAATACAGATGATTATAAGATTTTCCAACATGATAATCATATAGCAGCAATATCAAATGTGTTTTGTAGGTATGGATGACCAAAGCGGTGCTACCTGGTGGTGACACATTTAAAGTGCTCAATTTGACTAAAATCTTGATAAAATGTTACTTATTCATCAATAATTCAAGCTACCCAGAATTATTCATAAAAAAAATTAATACATTTTTAATGCAAGAATATGGTATTTTGTGGCTTTTTAAAGTCATTTATTTCCGGGAACACAATTATATTTTTGACAGTGATCCCATTTTGTCATTAACTTAAAATGTTTACTGTGGTCCTATCCAAATATTTAGTGCTTTTTAAGTACTAATCATGGATATCTATTTCTACATGAGGAAAAATGTCATTTTCCCAATTGAACCCAATAATACACAGCTAATATTACAGGTGCTTATATCTTGTAAATAGATAGGGTGACATATAGTTTTTAAAATTTCATAGTAGACCCTATCCATCCACCTGATGTTGCCCTAAGTTTTGGAATTTTATTATGGTTTTTAAAAAAATCTCACCATATTCCTGTATTTACCTTTAATCTAGGTTCAGGAAAGGCGAGCAGCAACCATAATGGAGTCCATTGATGGATACTCTGAAACTTTCAGTAAATCGTCTAAAGAAATCACAGACTTTGAGGCATTGAATATAGGTAGGGCTTCATCATTGTGTATATATTTTGAATGGTCTTTTTTGACTCTATAAAAGAGCTTATGCATTATTTTATATATGATCAGACTGGTTAGGTAACATATTAACTATCTTTGGTGGATATGAGCCAATCAATCCATAGAAATAACTAGAGATTTTGTTTAATTTTTTGCAGAAAGCCAATAAAAGTGAGGGTGATGAAAATTGTGGTTTCAATAACAGAATTCTTTCTATTGGATGTTGTGAATGAAGTTGTATGTAACATTTGACAGTTCGTTCATGTGGTAGTCAGTTGGTACCACCGTATTGTGACACTAAAAGAGATGTGGCTGCTGGGGAGGGGTCATCTATATGAGGACCATAGTATCAAGCTTTCACCAATAATTCACTTTGAGTCTACATTTTCAGTATTGACTATCCAACCGTGGCACAAGACCTGTGGAGACCTTTCCTTCCCGAGACAGTTTGATAATGAAGGGGAATGGGTGCAGAACACAAAAGATGAAGTAACATTGTCAAATGGAACTCTGGTTGAAATTGCTGAAGGCGAGTATATCCATCCAATTTCATTTCATTATGTCTTTTACACACGCAGCTATGAAAAAGATTCATTGAAACATTTGAATTTGATATTCTCATTTAACTGTATGTTGGTAAGTAGGTCTAATAGTATATTCTCCTTTCTTTAGGTCTAATAATATGTTATCCTTTCTTTTGTAAACACGCTAATTTCTATCTAATCTGGAAGAAAATTGGCTTTCATTGGTATTCATATCACATCACCAGCCTATAGCTAACCTAATTTTGAAAATTGCATTTGATAAGAAATACTTTTGTCTTAGCAAGAGCTATAGGTGTAACCAGAAAAACAGGAAGTATTTTTTTATTGCTAGGCATTCTGGGTAATCCCTTTATTCATAGAATCTTGTCACCAGGTTTCAGCTCATGTAAAGAAAACATCTTTACAGTAGACGACAGTATAAAACAACATCTTACCTCTTCTGTCACTCAATTCATTATATTTTAGGTAGTTTCCTTATTGGTTATCACTGTCCATAACTTTTATTTTGTTTTTCTAATAATACCATTTTAATATGATACAGTTAGTAGAGGCATGTTATACTGTATTTTGCTATATTGTTTAATCTAATAGGCAGGGATGCAGATACATTGGTCGTATCAAGTGCATACTACAAAACACTTGAACATTTACTACCAGGAAATATGAGGTGAGGTTCCGTATTTTAACAATCTGCCTCAAGCCTATAGTATATGTAAAAACACAATCAAATTCCTGTTCAGCTATGCATTCTTTAGAATTGCCTATGTTTCTGTCAATATAATCATGCATCTGAAATGTTCGATGCAAGTCTAATTTCCCATATTTCAATATGGGTTTCACCATCATGACCACATGCACACTTACTATATAGATGACATTGTCTGTGCCCACAGTATGAATATGTTCTAAAGTCAGGGTATTATTGTGCATTTTTTTAGTTCAATGGAGAAAATTGGATCAAAAGTGTTGGCAGTAGCTGTGGCCAACATGACATATGGGGAACTTGAAAATCCCATATGTTTTACATTTGAGACAGACTCTGTAAGTATGAATCAAAAATTCCTATCATTCTTGTTCAAATGCAAATAAAAGAACATTTAAAAACACAATTAACAGATTGATATATCTTGGATTATACAATTTCAGAATGTCAAAGAAGGAATGGATAAGATCTGTAGTTATTGGAACTTCTCATATGGAAATGGGTATGTCTACACCTTTCCCAGGGACCAGAACAGTTCCTCAACATACCTAACTTTTAGGAATTTTAGTACTTTTTGTACCTTGGTCACTCTTACTTCATTAGACTTCATTAGACGTTTACTGCAGGAAACTCCTCATATTTAACATGTCAGGGTTGTTTTACTTTATTAAAAATGATGTGTACAACAAAGAAACCATAGATCATTCATCTTAGGTAGTTCAATGCTTTTATATTTGGATAATGCTTTTATATTTATATAATTTATTATACTATACTAATTATATTTCTCACTGAATTGTCACAGAGGATATACTATTGTTATTAACAGGTTGTTTATTTTAGATTATTTGATATCATCAATAGGGGCCTACCATTAAGTATGTATACATGAGAGGAGGTGGAGAGATTAATATGTTCCTGTAAGAAAGAAGAGGTCAAAAACCAAGGGAAATGTGCATATTGGAAGACCCTGAACAAGTTTACCAGTTCACTTTATCTTTCTGCATCTACTTGACAAAAGTCTCTGCCCAGATCTAAAATACCCTCCATAAAAGGATCATTTTACGATTGCAGGGGAAGCTGGGATGATTCTAGATGTAAAACTTATGATTCAGAATCCTTGAAAACATACTGCGAATGTTTCCACATGACCAACTTTGCCATCCTTGTGTCAACTTATGAACCGGTAATCACTGAACATAAATGATAATCATAGAAATATTTTATGATATCAAGGAGATGCTTTATAGTAAAGTAAAGTTCTGTTAAAATACTTACTTTTAATGGCTTTAAGCTCAAAGTTAGATTTAACAAGCTCACTAATTTTCAACTTTTAGGGTTTTTATGAGTTACCTGAATGAAACTGGATAATCTAGATAACATTCCAATATTCTCAATCAGAAAATGTGAAGTAAAATATCTCTTTATCGGGAATCAACTAGATATCATCAACTAGCTAATGTTTTGTGTGAAGCTAAGAAATAGCCATATTCAAATATTTCAGCCTCCTCATGTCCGAAATGCATTATCTATTATTACATACATTGGGTGTTCTTTATCAAACATTGGAATGTTCTCCATGATGGTTGTCTATTGTGTTTTGTGGGGGTAAGTAAGCAATTTGTCTCTTATTCTCTTTGTTGAGGTGAAAATAAGTAGACAAAGAGTGATAAATCATATTGAAAAGATGGAGTGAGAGTTTACAGATCAATACCATGCTGTGGGTATAGTATTGCTATGTTTTAGTTACTTAGCCTGCACTTCGGTGACAAAACTTGGATGTAAAATCTAGATCCAACCTATTATATTCCTATATTATGTAAATATACAGAAAGCGGAATATAAAGTAAAGAAGGGTATGTCACTGTCATTGATTGTATCTACCATACAAGCACATAATGATACATTTTACTGACAAACATACGTGCACTAGAGTAGATAATTATATCAAGTTGTACATCTACATCCTCAACAGGGAAGTTCGCAGTGTTGTGAGAGGAAATAGTGCCCGTCAGCTGATTTTGATGAATCTGAATGGTGTTCTCATCATTGCAAATGTGCTTTTCCTCACTGGTGTAGAACAAACAGAAAGAGAGGTATGTTTTTAAGAATATAATTTAATTTTACTGGTTGTCATTAATGCATTGTAATGTATAGGTTGATTGGAATGAATAACAATGAATTAGGTTATTATGTTTAGACAATAAAACATCAAATCTTCTTAATTACATCAAAAGTTTAAAAGTGTGAGCTGGTCAGAGTTGAGTGCTTATCAATATATCAGCAAATGCTGTGTACTAATGGGTATGGAACAGTTCTGTCACTGGTCCCTCCAGAAATATTTATTTTGAGATCTCACTAGACATAATATTACATTTTATGCATACACATGAAATGTACCTTATGTTTAATTTCTGTGACATTCTATTAACTCATTAAACCCTTTTAGAATTATTGTGCTGGATTGTAATGATATCTAATACAAATTTAAATTCTTAGTTTCTACAATTTGACTTTGCCTGACATCTATATGAGTTATGCCTCTCTCTTTCTAGAACCTGTGCACGGCCATAGCCGCTGTCCTTCAGTACCTGTTCCTTGTTGCCTTTGACTTGATGACGGTTTTAAGTGTAACACTGTACTGGAAGGTCAGCAGCTTTACCAGGGGCATGCAGGCTGACAGAACAAGGAACACAGTCATCAGTCTGCTACTAGCTTGGGGTATATTGTTTGCCTATATTGATTTTTAAAAGATCCTTACATTTTAGTATTCAACTACAGGTTTACCCGTCTGCCAAAATTGTGTAATTTACTGTTGTTGAATGAGGAACATATATAAATATCAAATGAATACTTGTAAAAAATCATAAAAACATAATTTTAAGTGACAAGCAATTATATTTGGTCAATATGCATTCTGAAATATTTTTTTGGGTCATAATATGCAGCAACATTGAAAATTTGTATATGCTATCTGTAGTAAAAGAGGGTACCTGAATTCACAGTTCATGCAGTTAGCTTCATATAATAAGTTATCAAATAATATGGGTAACAATAGTTATAAAATATCACTATTCTCTACAGAAATATACATTTAGTATGTCTTACCATAAACAAATCCTTATTTAGCTTCTTTTGTTGCCAGAAACAATGCAATATCCTTTGTTTTCAGGTGTTCCAATGATAGTTGTTGCAATATCTCTCTGGGCAACCGGAACAATTGGCTATGGAAATGAGAACTAGTAAGTAGTATGATGCTTAGTAAAATTAAGTATTCTATTTCTTAATTGTATTGATTAATTGGTACATGATGTGAGCCCTAAAATAAGAGAATCCTAATATTTAATTATAAATTTCCTATAATGTGTATCAGCACAAACGTATTTTAGCACAGATGTGCAAAATTGACCTGTCATCTTGCAGTCAAAAACTGAGACAATGGTAACGAATAAGGAAGTGAAGCATCATTAGGTATGGCTAGATGACTAATATGTGATATTTTCCTGTACTTGAATATATATAAGCATCTAATTATTCATAAATCAAGTATTTCAACTTTTGTTTTTCAGTTGCTGGTTGTCAGGGGCAGGAGTTATTTGGTCCTTTATAGGACCAGTGGCTCTCATGATATGTGTAAGTTCCACTTAAGTTTTTGTGCACACTATATTTTTGATACTCATTCAATAAGATATACAATGTTTATTATGATATTTCTTTTAAATACATCTTATATTCTACTTTCAGGTGAATGTGACCATTTTGATTTTGGTTTTATGTGCAAAGGCGAGGTCCAACATCTTTGCTAAAAGAAGAGAAAACCCTGCTCAACCTGTGACACAAGCTGAGATCTTGAGGTATTCTTCTTATAAGCTGTAATTTATTTTTAGCCATATGATACAAAATATATGCTTGAACTTTCATAAGTTGTATAATCTGCTGCGGAACATGCACCACTTTTCTGTTTGCATGTGATTGAGCACAGTGCATTGCCTCTTTAACCCTTGTGTTCCTTTATAAAGATGTTGTGTGTTATTTATTTTTCAGGTCTACCTTCTGGAGCCTTTTAGTCTTAGTGCCAGTTATGGGTGTAACTTGGATTTTTGGATTTGTTGCAGTCAACAAAGAGACATTTTTTTTCCAATTCATATTTGCAATCTTGAACTCCTTTCAGGTACGTTTCCTTCAACACACGATCTGTTCCTAATGAGTATTTACCAAATCAAAAACACAAACCATATAACTGGCTGAGTATCGAAAGAGTTGTATCTGACACATCTTCATTTTAAGTATTTCTTAAATACAAGTAATATTTTAATGTCTGTAAGATTCTAAATATCTTCTGAATTGTAAAAGTGATTCCTACAATAATATGCTAAGAATCCTGTGGTCATGAAAATATCTAGATGATCAGTATGGTACTATGGTAACACATACATTAGATGTTACAGATTCAACTTTTTTTACTCAATTTTATTGAAAAAAGTTAGAAATCAGTTAGTAGCAAAAAGTTGTAGCTGGCACATAATTATGGATATTAGATAAAGGAAAAGAAAATCAGTTTAAATAATACAAATAAGATTCAACCTATTGTTATCAGAAAACTATATGAATTCATATTGTCTTCAAGAAGCACGAGAGGAAAACAGCCTCCAATGTAATCATGTAATTTGAAATGTTTCTTTTGATAAATATTTATATCAGCAATTCCAGCTGCCAGAAGGTTATTTGTAGGTACATTTACCCAACAAATAGATACATTAAATTTGCAATACTCACAAATAGGTATCTCCAATTAGGATATAAGTTGGCAGGAGATGGCAAACACACCATAATACAGTAAAGATGTCTTCCATCCTTTTTCTTTAACCTTTGCAGGGTGTGTTTCTGCTCGTTTTCCATTGTATTTTTGATGCTAGTGTAAGTATCAAAAAGGTTTTTACTTGATAAACTCACTAAGAATGCCAGCGCAGTTCTAGAACGTCATATCTAATGCTGACATTAACACAGTTATGAGAAAATAACTATCACTCTACCGGAGACAGAATATTATCATATTTAGCAAATCACTCCGAGGGAAGAGCAAGAATATATATTGTGGTGCCATGATCTGATTGCAGGTAAACAAAGCATGGCACAACAAGTTTGGGGCTACCCCACTGGAAAGACTGCGGAAAAGAATTAAGCAAAGACAGGTGAGCATAAAGCCACATAACCACTTAGGGTTTTTAACTCAGACTGGTAACGGTCAACAGGCCATCATTGACAGAATCATGGTTAATGTCATCAGGTTATGGTAATAATAAGAAATTTATATATAAAACTGTACGAGTATTTGGAGACAGGTGGTTTGGTTAAATTGTGTAGGTTTCCAAATGAGTCCACAGGACGAGTTCATGAATATTTAGTTTTTTATAATTATTTTATTCAAATTTTAAAAGGTCATCCTAAGGGTAACCCCCAGGTCTTCCAGATGATACATGGCAGTGTATATATAATTTAAGTGGAATAATGGTAGGAAATTTCAAAATATTACAATAACAACAATAAACAGGAACGAAAAGAAAAGGAAATAATATAGAAATTAAAAGTACAATACGAACATCAATAGAGCAAGGTATTATGGTAATAATATCATTTCATATCAAGATACCATATAAAATTACATTTAAGTTACAAGCTTTTCATAAGATGATACAATTGATTAAGTTGATAAAGGTATTAGATGCTGTTCAGCTTAATTTTTAATGGCCAACAATATATTTTAGATAACTTTTGTCAGCAAAGGCTAGGTTATAAAAAGGTCATAGCAAACAAAGTTTTCGTTTTTCACCGTTTGTGAAAAAAGTTATTACATAATAAAGAAAATAACCCTTTACCATTGATTTCAATGTGAAAAATAACATTTGTCCCCACAGTAAATAAACTACCAACAATATCCTTATCAAATTTGGTACTTACTTACTATAGGTAGCAAGGTAAAATTAGCTTAAGTTATTTAGATATTAACCGTTTCTAGGAGAAGTTACAATGAAAATTGTTGAAATACAGAGGTGAGCACCTACTTCAAAATATGCAAATTTGATCTTATATCATGTGAGTTATAAGGAAAATTGTTAATTAAGTTTTCCTTATCAATATATTCATTTAATTTGGATGTACACACTCCAAATATGCATATATTTACAATCAGATTTTAGTTCTCTGATAACCCACCAGGTGGCATCTAGGTAAACGGCATCTAATACCTTTAAATTCCCCAATACTTACACTCTCCGTCACTTTTCTGGGTAATTTTTCCCATAGTTTAATTCCTAATACTACGGACTTCTTTGATATTTACAAGTTTGCTGATTATCTACCTTGAAAACAAATTTATTTTGTTACCTTGTATTTATACCAGTAACCTGTCTGAGTTCCAAATTAAATTTTTCATAATACATCACTGTTTTTAGCGCTTTTGTTCCAAGGTTATTATTTTACAATCTTGATGTTAGTCACATAACTCAACTTTGTCTTTTAGCTAAACATGCAAACAAATTCTCAAACATTCATTTTGCAATGTTTGTAATTCAGTACGATCACATTACACACTATTAACAAGAAACCAACATATTCAAATAAGAGTAAGATCATAGTTTTATATAATTGTATGGAAATTTGTATAGTAAAATATTTTGTTTTGTAAATGGTATTTTGTATCATTCAACAAGGGAAAAAACGTTAGCTAGGGGTCAATGTTTACACAAGATATTTATATCAAGTCACATACCCCAACTGCATGAATCATGTATTGACAAGTCCAATCACGTCCCCTTCTTAACATATGAGTACAGTTTTGTATTTATTATACATTGCTGGAATTGCGAGAACTTATATCTATTTAGATTTACTACTTTCTATATGATTATTATTCATAATATGGTAGGCTCTTTGAGAACTATGTCTGTAGAGAGAGTCAAGTCAGACTACACAAAGTTAGCTGTGATACCATTTGTTTTTTATTTTGCAATCATTCAGGGCACCCCCTTTGCAATTGCAAATATGTTTAACCGAAATAAATACCTTACAAACTGGTATGTCACCTCACACCTCACACCATTTCCCTTCTTTGAGGATTGTCACTCTTGGATTATCTCTTGTGCATTGTACATGTAAACCCTCAAGCAAACACAATACTCACTAATTTCCTGAGGGGAAGGTTATTTTCTATCATTTTCATTACTATCATAACATTGCAATGTGTTAATTTGCATTGCACAAATATTGTAAATTCCTCTTTGTTTAGCTTAAAGTTCACAATGATGACAAGTTGTTGGTTCTTGGTTGCATACACCTGAAGGGTCTACATAGATCTAGAAATAACTTTCTCCTGTTCTATTCTATTTTTGTTTTGCTCCTGCCAACATGCTTCTCATGTGTGGTGTTGTACAATGGGCCACAGGGGGAGATCAAAATAAGTGTTATTGAAATGGTGATAGCGTAAAAAAAGCCCACAGAATGTAACTGCTTGATGTTGAAATAAAGGTTGACAGACGACATCTAGGGCCTAGTACATGCTTTTATTTCCATTCATTGTTAATGAGGATCAGAAGGGAAAATCACAGAAAAATGTGCTGAATTCCATGCCATTGAAGGCAAATTTTGTATTGCATATTACAGAAACTCCTGTTGAAATGCTTGAATTGCATGTTTTTGATATGTTATGGAATATCTTTCTTTAGACTTTGTTTTGATTGTAATAAAACTCTGCTTATAACCGTATTGTACTGAGAGCAAATTGCCTCTCTTTGTTACTGCACTAAGCCGCTGGCCAGTAACTAATAGCATTATGTAACTCTGTCTTATCATTGCAGGACAACAGGAGACCCCAGACCCTTGGCACTCCCCTAACAGCAATGGAGAGGGTCCATAATGATTTAGGAAATGGTGAAAACAACTCTATCCCTGAAGATGGCAGCCATGGTTAGGCAAACCGATTGTCCAAAACAACGAAGAACCAGACATACCTTGATAAGTCTGTTTGTGCAGAATGATATCTAATAAACCAAAAAATGTGGTAATACAAAAGATTTTGGACCAGACCATCTAGTGTTGAGCTCAGTCATTGAACTGTTGGTCAGACAAGCTAGGGGTAGGTTCCTGTCTGGCACCTTGTAAATTGATGATATTTAATCACCTTTAACATTTTAGATACACGAGGCTTATTGAGACTTCTGCCACAATGGTCCTATATGCAGACCTTGACCTTTTTATTGATATATAGAACATAATGGTGAAGGTATATTGAACGCTATTGTGTTGTTTAGGGTTAATTATAATTACAGTGCATTGTCCGAGATGATTATTGTTATTAGTATTGTCTCTGATGGGTGCTAGCCGAGTGGTGAGTAAGTCCACGAGATGGGCGCTCAATCCATAACATGAACAACGCTTGGCAGTACGGTAAGTTTATTGATGGATATGGTGATGCGTACAGTTGCTCATGATGGTAATAAGTCCAAGGTATAACAGTTCCAGTTTAGGGCAGAGTAAGCTTCCTCCGTAAAGTCCGCCTAGTCTCACCTCCGGCCGTCGTGCGGTAGTACCGTGTAAGTCACCAGATGTCCCTGTGGTTGTATAGCTATCTAAAACCCCTTCAAATGTCCCGATCCGTACGATCCAAACGCTAATGGTCTCTCTCTCTCTCTTACACTGCGCTCTTGCTTATAAAGCAGTCCGATATTGATTTTACCCCAGGCGTCGGTGCTTGCGGGGAGGTGTGCCCCAGTGAGCATTGTCGTCAGGTATATTTACACCTACCAGCGGCACCTGCCATTACTAGATATTTTCATAAACTAAGTGATTTAGAGGAATTCTTATTATTTTGTATTCAACTGGTGACCTTTACACTAATTCAATGATCATGCACAAAGTAACTGATTTAATCTCTACCTTTATGCAATATCTTATATTTTGAAACCATATTACAATATTAAGCATATTGATTTAATTCTAACCAATGGGAGTTTTCCTCTGGGGCTTTATCACCATTACGTTAAATCAGTTTCATCAGCCCCCATTGGTTGCGGATCAGTGGTCATACTAAGCCTTATTCAGTGCCGACCAAAGAAACTGACCCATGATACCCGCGTAGCTTTGAGCTACTCCAACAATGTTGATCGTAGGATGGAATGGACTCTATAGGGTATGAGGCTTTTACAATAACTGTCATGCAAATAGCTTGGATGTAGATGTCTATTCTTTGATGTAGATTAAATGAAAATGAAAAGGACGAGGAGAGCTTCCGGATCCGTCATCATCCCCCAAAATGCCTCATCTGTAACCAGACACCTGTTTAACTTTTTCTATTGACCTTGTGCAAATGTTGTCATGTCATCACTTTTTGATCATCTCTAATCATGACCATAACTTGACTGATCTCTAAAATATAAATTTTAAATTACCGTAAAACCCCTAATTTAAGCTGAACCCTAATTTAAGCCGCACCCCGACTTTAGAGTTTCCAATTGGATATTTTTTCATTCCATTTTTCCAAAGGTGCCCTTGTATTTAAGCTTGTGTAAAACCCTAATTTAAGCTACACCCATAAAGACACTACCTTATTGGCTCTAATTTTTTAAACTAACCCTTATTTAAGCCGCGGCTTAAATTAGGGGTTTTACGGTACATTGTTTGCCAATTATGATTTCTTGGATTTTTTGAAGGTTACAAATTTAATTACATCTACCCCATGTAATTATATTCCACAAGGAACTGTTTAAAATCAATTACCAATATTTTTTCTTTTTAAGTCAATTGAATCATTTAGGAGAGGTGACATCATCTGCAAAGTGTTAATAGCCAATCACCTCTTTTTAGTTGGGGTCATATATCCGCTATTCCTATGGATACAAGCTAATGTTCAAGGACAGCATGTGATATAACACTCCACTTGGACATGTGTAAGCAAAATAGAATGCGGCCTTTAATAGCTTAGCAATACATCTATGAAAATGGTATATATATATATAATGTAAGTTTGCCATTAGTAATTGTCCAACTTTCAATGGAAACCTTCAGAAATTAGAAGCTTGTATAATATTTAGCATTTTTGTCTCTCTCTTAATTACTCAAGGAATAATATCGGACGCTTACTTAATGAATATGATGAAAGTTAATGAAACATATTTAATGATTATCAAATAATTCAACTTGAGAGTCAACAAATAAGCTGGAGGTAGAGTTTATAGGGTATTTCATTTTAAGTAATGCAACAGTGTTGAAATAATTCTAGTTGATAAGTAAGCTATATTTATTGAAAAAAATGAATTATGAATTTAACTTGGGCTTTTTTAAAGGTTGATTATAGAAGGAACATTTTGAATTAATGTAACTGTACTGTATCTTAACCTTTTAGTTTTAAGTGAACTTATTGATTACTAAAGGAGTTATCTTGGAAAACAGAAGAATTGTTATTGTAGTTGTTTTATTCCAAACAAATCACCAATTAGTTTAAGTCATGTATACAAAATAAGTGCACCTTTGTATAGCAAACTTTTCTCTTTTGCCATTATTTATCCTGGCATGGTTTATTCAACCAAATGTGATATATATTGGTGTTTCTCCTATATAAGGAGAGGTAAAGAAAATTAATCAGAGAAAAAGTAATTATACAAAAAGATTTTTGTAGTCATCTCAAATAATGTTAGGCTTAAGGGGATATGCTTTTCAAAATAAAAATAATGAAAAATTGAATGAACTTTGTGTTTTGTTTCTGTAAAATCTTTCACGTGTTCAGGTAAAATTAAGTTCCAGTTCCCTCTGCATTCCGATTGCATGAATCAGAAACAAAGTGGGGATTTTCTTTCTAAAAATTTGGTCAGACCACCTTAGGTGATCATAATTTCAAATTGAATTCACAAAATAGCTGACACCACAAATTGTTCTGGCATCCATGAGATCATGTGAATATAAGCAGGAATGCTTTGGGCAACTAAGGGAGGTCATATGACCCAGAGGGGTACATCATGATCCCATACAATCCTGTATGATCCCCACGGGTCATACGGCCACATGAGTACAACTCAAAAACATGTTTTCTGAAACTGGTAAATCCAATATTCTCAAACAATTATAAAAACATAATTACCCCTAGAACTTCAATTCATAGGATCACAATGAAAAAAGACCACATTCCTCTTACATAATTAGGAGATTTGGACACAATTCAATAAGATAAATAGACCCTATGCAGTCTATTTAGGTCTCATAAAAAATAAAGGTGGCAGCACCACTGGTAAAACAAACATTGGTAATGATCTTCCCAAGTTCAGCTGATGAGCCCTAACCAGTGAAACCACAAAACCAGTGATTCATTGAATTAAAGGTACTTGGGGGTGTTTGGCTTAAATTCTTATTACCAATGCAATCATCTGCAAATTTGTAGGCAATTTAGCTTCTATATATAGGATTACATAGAAACAATATAAACAATTTTCACCGTTTGTGATAAGAGCTAGAGCCTCATAAAGAAATTGATCTTCACCATTGATTTCAATGGGAAATATCAGTTTTCTTGCTCTGAGGAAAAAACTACCAATGGAACTCTCATGAAACTTCAGGAGTAGTTAGCATTCACCGTAGAGCAAACATTTAAACAAGAAAATTAAATATTCACCGTTTGTGAGATAAGTTATTCTGGGAAACATTAAAAATTGAGGTATTTTTTGGGTTCTTACTATTGTAATTTGATACCTTATTATTCTAATTGAACAGAAACACCCTAATTTTACTTCCCCTAGAATCTTTGGACCTATAAGTAGTTCAAAACAGCTTTAAAAGAATATTTTCTTTGTAGTTCTGAATTTATGACCCAGGTGGCGCTCTGAACGGCATCGAGTACCTTTAACCCTACTATCCTTAGATATACAGGGAATTAATTTAGAATTTGTCTAGAATTTAAAAAAAAAAGTATTTAAAAAGATAAAAATGCAACTCATGCCACTGTCCCTCAGGCCTGTTTTTGATATAAGTGCAGCAACCCCAGTGCCCCTCAACCAATCAGGGGGGCACAGGGATGATCACTGGAATCACAGATGCTGGAGACCCATGCCGACCACCCACAGTGAGTTTGGTGCCACATTTGAAATCCAAGATCAGATAGTACAGTCATCATTGCTATAACAATAATGACCCCCAAATCTGTGTTTACCTTGATGCTTCACTCAGGACTTGTAGGGGTCCTTTCCTCAGAGGTTCATCCTGGAAGAGGTCTGGTTGGTCAGGTAGAATCTTCTGTGGGAGAGTGTGTGCAGTTTGTGTTCTTTGTTGGATTGATTTTTTTGGGTAGCCCAGGGCCCTCCTTTATATATGCTTCTTCTAGATAAGGTAGGCCACCATACTGGTTAATCTGGCTACCATCTTGCAATTGATGGCTGAATCCTGGTTGCCATATTGGACAGTGCACTAGATGACCCAGACTATGTTGCCTTCCTGGCTGATACAATCCCTTAGGTAGGCCTTAAGCCTACAATTGTGGATTGCCCCATCAGAAGTTGTGACCTTGAGGCCGAAACTGTATGTGCCATCTTGTCTGAAGTGACCCAGTGAGTTCATACACCAGGTATTTTCCAGTTTATCAGAATTTTTGTGAAGAAGTTATATGTGCTCAGAACACATGTATGTTTTACACAATTCCACAAAATGGCCTATGTTGTTTGTCTGAGACGGTATTTCAGAGACCCTTCAAGCATCCTGCATATGAGCTAGGACCATATTTGCCTGACTAAACCAACATGCATTCCCTGTACCACCTCATAAATACATACACTACTTTAAAGGTAAATATGGGTGTTAGGGGTGATTTAAAAAAAAAACATGACAAAATTCTGAAATTCATAGGGTAGTAAGGTGGATGTCTAAGGAACATAAAACAACTTTAAAAATCATATGTCACCATATCAGTTTCAGAGATGAAAAATGACTGTCTAGTATTGGGGTCTGTGATAAAATGTAGTTTTTTCAACATTCAAAAATGATTAACTGTGACTTTTACTTTAAATGCTGAAAATGTGTGGGTACGACCCCCATGAGTTTCTTAGGCCAAAGAAAACCTAAGGTCACCAAGTAAAGTGAAAAAAGTGAAGAAAAACTGCTGAATCAACCACATATGACTACTTATCCTTATATTTTTTTATTTCAAAAGATCACATTCACCATTCCTAAGTGCTCCATGAAATATTGGTGAAATTTCAAGGAAATCCTGCAGTAGAAATAAAATCAAACCAGGTGGCGCTGCTGTGGTCACCAATATTAACCTTTAAGATTCTGGACCGATTCTGGACCGATTCTGGACCGATTCTGGACCGATTCTGGACCGATTCTGGACCGATTCTGGACCGATTCTGGACCGATTCTGGACCGATTCTGGACCGATTCTGGACCGATTCTGGACCGATTCTGGACCGATTTTGGACATAGAAAATATTTTGAAAATCGGTTGAATATCGGTCCTCTTTTGTCGCAACGTGGATCACCGCCTTAAGAAAAAATTATAAAAAATTCAGTAAAAGTTACAGCTCTTTGGGAACATTCTAAATATAGAAAAAAAATTGTACAAAACCATCGTTGTTACGATAAAAGTAACAACGAAATGTTTCGTTGTTTACAATATTTCTGTTGTTACGAAACAAATTGTGCAACGGGCCACTGTGGCCCGTTTCACAATAAGTTTCGTAACGACGAAAATAATATTATTAACGAAACTTTTGTTGTTAATATTTTCGTAACAACAATCCTTTTGCAACAATTTTTGTCAATAGTTAGAATTTCCTCAAAGAGCAGTAACTTTAACTGAATTTTCTCAAATTTTCTCCCTTTTTATATCAACTAACATAATTCAATATCTTTCATTAGAACAAGAGATTTTACTATTTTTGTAAAAATGAAAATTTTTGTAACCACGAAACTGTTCATTATGCTATCTTTACTTGATCCTCACAACGAAATTCTATTGTGCAATGGGCCACTGATGGTAATGTTTAGTTACAACATGAAGCATGCTTTCTGTGTTGTGAAACACATAATTATGTTGCACTTGATATGATGATATTGGTACAAATAGTTCTAGAGATATCTCATCTGTCAAAATTAACTGATCTACTTTAAATTGTTTTCACCGCCCCGTTTCCCAAATACCCCTTCCGACCCCACCACAGAACTCAGAGCCCAACTCATGAATATTGATGAGCACCCATGAACCAATCAGGTGAGCCATACTAGGCAGAGTGCTGTGTTGGAAAGTGGTCTACCCCCCACTTCATGGTTGCCGTCAGAGGATGTAGGAGCTTTTTTAGTTTTCAACATCCTCTGATGGTAATGTTTAATTACCACATGGAGCATCCTCACTGTGTGGCGAGACACATAATTATATGCACTTGATATGGTGATATTGTTACAAATAGTTCGAGAGATATCTCACCTGTCAAAATTAACTGATCTACTTTGGATAATTTTCATAATTCTTTTTCATACAAAATCTGAAGCCTCTGTCACATTTTTGTGGTACATAATAACTGCATAAAATATTGGAAGTTTTCACGGTGAACCCTACATTTTATTCACATAATTAGATTACATATATTTACATTTACATTCATTTATATATCTTCAATCTATCAATATTGCTTAGTATTCACAAAAACGATTGTCAAAACAAGCACGTTGTTACTTATCATAATGATTAGGGCAGTGCATTAGAATTTCTAGAGTTCTGAAGAATATCATGTAAAGGGGATGCAGCAATCATGACTATCACCCCAACTAATTCTATCCAGTTCCTATGGCCAGGCATTATCGATTGCATTATTGTGTGTTGAATAACAAAAATAACAATCACTTCAAGGCTGTGAACCAAGCTTGCCATAGTCCCACCAATTTGATGAACTGAGTAGACATTACAATATGTGGTAAACAGTGATACAACTGCATGCCCCATGATGTACAATATTTTTGTAGAACTAACCAAGAAGGCCATTTGTTCAAGGTATAGTGAAAATGTTACTGATAATAATAGATACAGATTGATAAAGTAAGCAGATTTGATGAGAGGTTGAATGTCAGCCAGGGGGAATGCATTAAGATTGTAAGTTATGCCTTGACATAATCCACCAAAGATTCCTAGCATGTAGCCATAATGCAGTTGGAATGGTTTATTCCTTTTTGTTTGTTGTACTTCTTTGCAAGAAATAGCCTCAGTTGAATTGTCATATGCATTATGGCAACTGTCATTTAACATTATTTCAAAAGGTCTACTGGTTAGATTATTAACATTACCAAAAAGGAAAGCTGGCTGGACTATAAGTACAATACCAAGAGTACAAATACATAAAGATAAAATGTCCAATTTCTGTATATCTCTCTGGTAAGCAAACCTTGCGTGGATGATAGCTGATAGAATGGTGAAAGCTGATGATATTCCAACAACTTCAACTAAAGGGAGGTACTCAGCAGAGCCAAAATAACCCACATTTTTAGCCATGTAGAGCAAAGCTAAGCACAAGGGGGAAGATATGTTGCTTTTTCACTGTTCTAAAATCTGTACCTTTGGTAAGTCCTATCACAATATACATCGGTCCTTGCACAATTGCCCTGATTGCTGAGAGCTGGAAATTGGGAATTGCTCCCTGCAGTGCCTGTACACATGCTGTACCAGTAACTGACCCTCCGATTGAAACCAGTGATGCCAATAAGCCAGTTATTAGTTGATAATTTGATACGCTGTGGTGGTTCATTTTCAAGCCTTGTTGTCTCCTTTAGTTGTTATGGTTGATGTTGTCTCCTTTAGTGGTCTTGGTTGTATTCATTCAGTGCCTTTGCAAGGTGAAAATCCTTCCCATGTTGGTCTCCTATGATAATATTTTTTGATAGGTAAGTCTGAAATGATATAAATGTCACATATTTCAAATGGATGCCATTGAAACCCAGAATCATTAGTTAGATGAATATATCCTGGAAAGAAAAATGTTGAAGATTTGCCAAAAATATAGAAAACATGGGGAGTAACACATACAGAATGCTATATCTGACAAGTTTGTACATCATCATTCAAAACGTCCATTTCTACTTCCCAAAATGAGATTCTCTGATTAAAGGGTCAAATAAATTTTGACTTTCATTAATACGTTTCCATAAAAAAATGTTCCTTTTGGCTGACATGACAACCAAGATTCCAAGAAATAAGCATATACTGTTACCATGGAAACTGTTTTTGCATGTTCAATGTTCAATGTTTTTCATTTTCATTGTTATTACTATCATTTTTGGCATAAACACCCACTCAAATGCATTTATTCTGAAAAAAAAAGATATTATGTTACATTCTTTGTCATTTTACCCATAGATATTAGCCTTAATGGGACTAAACTTATACTTTTCATTTTGAAAAGCCCATCATTCATGTCTGTTTAGTCTGCCTGAAAAATAAGTTGATACTCGTTTTCCCTACCTATGGGAGATTATATAACGAAAAAATTAAGCATCAAAAGCAAATATTAGATAAGTGACAGTAGTAACAAACTGCTATGTAAAACGTCAGTATAATCTGGGTTGATTACACTGTATGGGTTGTGAAACAATTCAGGCAGACGCAATTCCAAGTTTCCCTGTCATTTATGCACCTGCAGGCTAATTTTGTCGACAAAAACACAGAAAAACCAATAGAAATAATGCATCTTATGGCAATATAAAAATATCTAATGAAACTATTCTTAAATTAACTTCAGATATATGAAGTACATACAGCAACAAAAAGAAAAAGTACCTAATTTTACCTGTTCATTACCTAAAAACAAAAGATAATGTCACAAATGATTATTCATATTATGCTCAAGGCTTACAAGAGGAAATGGACATGTCGACATATTTCCCACAATGCATCTTGATTTTTTCCTGCAGGTATACCAAAATACAACAATCCAGAGAATCGCGTCTTGGAGAATTAAGTCATTAAGTGACATTTCTGTCAAGTGATCTAAGTGCTACTATATAATAACCAATCATCATTATGTAAGCCATTATATAAACCCACTAACAACTAACGGTATTTACCTCTGCTGAATCTATTTTGTAATAAAATGTACTCAAATTCTTAAGAAACTTAAGATTTGTTGTGTATAATTTAATAAACATTTTCCATGTATAATAATTTAGAATCTATTCGGAAAAGATTAGCGGAACATAAGATGTGATCTGAATGTCATTGTTTTTTCTCTCTTGTGTCCGAACAGTCTTTATTGTTATGAACATCATGCATCAGAGTACTGAACTATAGGTGAAATTTCGTATGGAGAATTCAGGAATCTATTCTGACATGACTTGCTCTTATTATCAACGAAAACTAAAAGATCAAGGTTATGAACCAAATGAACCAGTTAATTCTATGAATGAACGCATTCATCAAAAGGTCTAACTGTACAGATACTGAAGTGTAATCTTGCTTTTGGCCTCAATAACAAGGTATGTTTTTTTTAGATGCACTCATTTTTGGGTTAAACATTAGTTTTTTGGAAATTAATTATATAGAAATTGTGTATGATTTGTAAAGATAACATTTGGTGTTCAACATAGGTATACCACTTTCCATTTATTTGTTAAAACATTGTATTGAGTTAGCTCTCTCCCAATAATTAGCTTAAATTTATTAAAAATCTTGCACCCTCATTTCAAACTCCATTACCAGATTGGGCAAATTACTCCCTTCTTAATATATAGCCTCTTCTAATTCACAACAGAAGATGACTCGAAGGGTGACCTGTTAAAGTAATGAGTCTTCAGATGCATTTAACATCGTGAACAAAAAGAAGTTCTAGAATATGTAAAAAAATATATTAAGGATTGACACCAGTGGTCTGGCAGTACTTTGCGGTACTCAGGACTATTGCATTTTTCTTAAAGTATTTCTCCAGCCACACAAGTGTAATAGATATAGTTAAAATGACTAGCATGTGGTCTATGTAAGGATACAAGTTATATATAAGAGTGTTAAGGTGCTTTTAATTTATGGTCGATAAAAGAGAAAAAATAATTTTTTCACTTTTATTTTTTGAACAAAGATTTCTCGGTTACCATTAAAAATAGATCTTTGAAATTTTTGAATGCTTGTTCAAAACATTCAGTGTCTTGTCCTTCAGTCTTTTTTTTAAAAATAGAATGTAAAAATTACAAATAATTAACCTTTAACCACTTAACTGCCATGCTCCTAGGGGGAATTTTAGGCAAAATGGATGTACTTTTGATCAATTACATTTTTCATACTTTTTCACAGATGGGCATGTTATGTTATATCATTCTTTAGCTCATGACCTGAAAATTTAGGAATCTGCAAAAATTTGAATTTTTGGTTGCCATGGCAACCGTTTTGTTGATTTTTCTTTGTATTATTTTAAATTCTTAAAGTGATCATATAATGTTTGGCCAAATTTTTAAAATCATAATAAAAACATGAACACTTGAATTAAGAACTATATGAATTTCTCTAAATTTTGACACATTAAGTGCCTCCATAGCTTCTTTATGTCAAAAGATATTACATATCGAATAATGCATGTATTTTTCTAGAATAATGCATAAAAATGCCCAAAATTAGGGAATCTGACCATGTAATCAGACCGTTTCCATAGCAACACTTATTTCTTAATAATTACCTATATTTCTATATATTTTAGTTTTTTATAGGTTGTTCAAGAATATTAAGCTAAAATAAAGTGTTTAGAACACTGTTACCATGGTAACCATACCATTTTGTATTTTTCTTGAATTTAATTGAATTTTTACCCTAAAATAAGGTATATTTATTAAAGTTTCCATGGCAACCAATACTTTTAGTGCACCAAATAATTTCTTTTCCAGAATGAATTGGAAAATGATCTAGAATTTGACCATTCAATTGATTTTGAAAATTTTGGCATGTTTTATGCAATTTTCCAGTTTTTTTTTGAAATTTTGAAATTGGTTGCTAAGGAAAGTGTTGCCATGGTTACCATACAGAATGGGAGGTTGTTGGACAAATCCAATATGAAAATCATGAAGCTGAAGGGATGAGCTTTCCAACAATATCTTACACTCCTAGTTTTTGACAGCCTGTTAATATCCCAAATTATCATGAAAATTGGTCTATTTTTCACTAAAAAACCTTAGAAATACAGTATACATGCATTATGATAGCAGTTAAGTGGTTAAGTAACCCGCTTTTGGACATAAAATAAAAACTAAGCCCTGCAGCTGAATAAAAAATCTGAGACGCCCTTCCCTGCATTGGAAAGTTATTGTCTGAAAAAGATTGGACATGCAGCTTCATTAGTTATTGAGAAATTCTTGTTCAAAAAATAAAAGTAGGAAAATAGGTTTTCAGTTTACTTGCACCACTGAATAGTGAAATTCAGACCTTTCAAATGATGTATATGATAACGTTGTAGCTAACTTAGGTGCAGAGTTACACGCCAAAACATGAATCATGGCCCAACCACCGGTGTCAATCCTTACAACAGATTTTTGAATTCCTGGTGACAGAATATATGTCCAGCGCTATCTACAAAAGGCATAGGAATCTATTTTTAGCAACCAGTGACCTTACAAGTTACCTAGAGTAACATATCAAGGTTGTGTATTGCCACTTTTGATACATAGAGGGGTTTTTCTTCTCATATATTCATACATAGACATACATAAGACTTACGTATCTCTATGATTCATAACATCAGGTTAGATCTTACACTTATTTTCTAACCATCCTGATCTTGTTTTCCAATCATGTCCCTTACCTAATTACATGAACTTATAGCTTCAGATATATATATAAACAAAACACTCTGAAAGCAAAAGGTTGAAAAACACTGTGAATTTAAACTGACAAACACTCACCACATATTAGACGAAACCCATCTGCAGCTTATTCTCAGTGTGACCCTTTCATGTTACCTGGATGAGGTCCAGGGCTGTGTGCAGCAGGGTGACCAGTAACCTCGTCTCACATCTTGGCACCAGAATAGTCGGCTGAGGTTATACATACAGACATTCCCAAGTGTATAATGTTATAAAGTACGTCCGCACTCCCTTCACCCAATGCACCCAATGTCCGAATGATGTAAGGCTACTTGTATGCGTTGACATACAGAATTTGTTTATAATTTAAACGTTTCGATTCGGTTGAATGATTTACTATTAAAGGTAGTAAGAACTTATTGTTATTTAGGGGTTGTATTTGATTGCTGTTTGAATTATAATAATTTTTTGAAATCTGTTATTAAAAAGGTATCCTTCAAGCTATTTATGTTTAGTAAAATACGACATTTGTCGACGAATCAAGCTGAATTATTGGTGTATAAACAAATGGTTTTACCATTTTTTGATTACTTAGACATATTTTTTTTTTTTTTTTTTTTTTATTCAGCATTACCCTGAAAGGGGTCAAGCTTTCGCCTGTTCTCCCCCCACCTTCAGCGTTAACATACATACAACTAATTCTTAATGTACATATTCATTTCTTAATTAACATTGATTTACCAAGGACAGGACTATACAACAACAATACATAAGACTATACGTTGACAATACAGTGATGTTTAACAATGATTTACCAAGGACAGGACTATACAACAACAATACTTGGGACTATACATTGACAATACAGTGGTGTTGCTTATAATTTCGAGGGATTACGATAATGGATTTCAGCAGGTTTTATAATAAAGTTAAGGGGTAGAAAAAAAACAATATTTACAGGATAAGATTGTCAAGTTCCAACATATTTTTAACAGTGTTTTTGAATTTGTCCAGTGAGACCATTAATCTACAATTTACAGGTAGGTTATTCCATAGATTACATCCATAGTAAAATGGTCGCTTTTTAAATATTTCAGTGGATGGCTTTGGCAATATAACTAGAGGGCCCTGATGTATTCTAGTATATCTTATGGGTCTTTGCAGTGGGATGTTATTCTTGTCAATATTCTTTTTAATACAAACAAGTAACTGGTAAGCTCATTTCTTTTTTAGCGCTAATACGTTGGTCTGCCTTAACAAGTCATCTGTATGTATTTCCCTTGGGTTATGTATATTAAGACTACATCGTAATACATTATTCTGTATCACATCCAGTTCGTCCAGGTCTACAATATTACAGGCTGTTAAAAACATATTTCCAAAGTCTATTATGGGTATGATCATAGCCTTGGCTATTCGTACAGCAGCATCTCTCGTCAGCAGATGTCGCAACGAGCGAAATAGTTTCAATTTATAAGAAGCATGTTTTTTAATTTGATTGATATATGGCTTAAAAGAAAGGTATGGGTCCATTACAACTCCCAGGTATGTATATGTACGAGTTACCTCAAGTTTGTCAGGGCCCATGTATATACTATGGCCAAAGTCCTTCCGCTTATTGTATGGAAAATACATATATTTCGTTTTACTAGCATTTATTGACAGCTTGTTTTGACCACACCATTTATATAAATTTGTTAAATCTGTTTGAAGATCTATAAGATCTTCAGGTATTTCAAAGCCATATACACGCTTAATAGATTTATACATAACCAAATCATCAGCATACAGGAAGACCTTTGAACTAAGTATATCATGGGTTATGTCATTTATATAGATTAGAAATAATAAAGGTCCAAGGATACTTCCTTGTGGTACGCCATAGGTTATATGCTTTTGGGAAGATCGAAAATTATTTAGAAGAGTACTTTGTGTTCTGTCTAATAAATATTGTCTAATCCAAGAAATTGCTGAGTTGTCACAATTAATTTTTGTAAGTTTATTTAACAAAATTATATGGTCTACCGTGTCAAAGGCCTTCCTGAAATCAACAAATATTGCTACAGAGTCAACATTCCCATTGTTATTTTTGTCTAAGTCTGCAATAAAATTGAAAATAGTGTCAATAGTGGAGTGTTTTGGCCTAAAACCATTTTGAAAAGGTGATAATAAATCAAACTCCTCAACATATTTCATCAACTGTCTGTGAGCAAATCTCTCAACTAATTTTCCAATTATGGGTAATAATGCGATGGGTCTGTAATCACCCGGGCTATTGGGATTTGGTATTTTAGGAATAGGGATAATTGTGGCTGATTTCCATATGGTGGGAAATTGATTTGTCATAAGCGATACATTTACCATATGCAATACATGAAAATTCAAGGCCTGAAAGACTATTTTCCATATCCTTGAGGAAATATATTTAAATCCAGAGGATTTGTATATTTCAATTTTTGCAAGCTCTTTATCCAGTTCATCAATGTCTATGGGATAAAATCTGAATGGATTATGGTCGAAAAACTGGTTTATATAAGGTAAGTTTACTTCATCTTTAAACTTTTGTGCCAAAGTAGGTCCAATATTTACAAAATAATTGTTAATGAATTCAGGAATTTGATCAGGGCTCAGCAATTTACCTTCAGACTCAATATTGTATTGACAACATTGTCTATGTTTGTCATCTGGGATAACCGATCGTATATTGTGCCAGAATTTCTTAGAGTCATGTTTATTGTTATTTAATTGCTCTTTGATATATTCAGATTTGGCTTTTTTAACAAGTGAATTTGTTAAATTACGTAGATTCCTTGCAAGTTTTTTATCCTCTAAATTTTTGGTCCGAGCAGCTCTTTTGATTGCTGAGTCCCTGTCTTTAATGAATTCAATCAACTCATCAGTCATCCATGCTGGTTTGTCTCTATTGAATTTAAAAGTCCTGATTGGGCACATATCATCTATTATGGTTTTAACCTTTTGATAAAAAGTGTCCCATATAATCTCAAGGTTTTGGTTTGTATAGATAAAGTCCCAATTTGTATTTAACAATTCAGTCACAAAAATGTCATGATCAAAATTTCTATAAGACCTCCCTTGGAACTCTACCTTTGTAATAATTTGTTTCTGTTTCTTCCTTATCAAGTATATTGGAAGATGGTCACTGATATTAATGTGATATGTACCAGTATCTAGAACATGTTTAGAGTTAGTTACTAATAAATCTATTAAAGAGTCATTTACTGATAACCTTGTAAAATCTGTTATAATTTGTTCCAACAGATTTTTCTTTAAGAAGCTATGTAATAATTTAGTTGGCTTGGCATTGGGGCGAGCAAAATTGATATTAAAATCTCCTCCTATTATTAATTCTTCTTCTGATCCCTTAGGGAGGGTAAGTATCATATCATTTAAAATTTTGAAAAATTCGTTCGGAGTTCCATCCGGAGGTCTATATAGGTTTACAATGTATATAGGTTTGGTATGCGGTAAATATAAAGTAATCACCATAAGTTCAATATGCTTGCAACAAACACAGGTGTGTTCATTGACAACAGTCTGGTAGGCTAATCTTTCATGTATGTATATTAATAAGCCTCCACCTCGCTTGACATATCCAGTATCCTTAACAGTACTGCGATCTTGTCTTGCTAGATTATAATGAGGGATATTAATGATAGAATTTGGAATATCATCCTTCAACCAGGTTTCATTTAGAGCGATAACATCCATGTTTTTGTCTATTATTGATTGATGAAAGACGTCAATTTTATTAAACAAACTTCGTATATTCCAGAACATAATTTTTAACCCCTTTGTGTGTTCCATCATCTGTACATGGTATAGAATCGGACAAGTTTGTGATCACCTACAATATAAGAAACACCAACATATAACACATATAACTTAATACTAAACATCATACCTAAATCAAGGTTATCCATTATTCACAGCGTGTGGATGGATTAATATGATTAGACATTGGTGGTAAGGCTTGAGCGGGCGGATCGATATAATAAAGAAAGTTTACAATTAGAATTTACTATAAAACAGGACCAATTTATTAAGGATTCTTAATATAAGTTCCAGGTACAGCTCGTTATAACAACCCAGCTGACTTGGTTATTTATCCAGTGTTATCTTTATCACATTATTGGTTTTCTAAATTTGGATGGGTATATATCGGGTCATTGAAATATAAATTATTTCACTACTATGTTACCCGTTATAACAACCCGGTAACAGAGCAGCTGTGTTAATTTTACTATATATCAGTCAGGATAGATTTCTCGTTATAACAACCCAGAAATCCACCTGATAGATCACCATTTACATTTGGCAATAGCATTCACAAGTTGAGTAGCCCAGGATTTTGTTAATGCATCGTCAGGGTGCAGGCCATCATATATAAGGATGTATAATAGTGTTGGACTGACCCCGCTCGATAGCGGTGGTTATACCTTGCCAACCAGGGGGTGGGTACATTGTTGTCTTGGTTGATCATTCTTATCCTATCATTGATCAATACGATCGATTCATTTAAGATAGTCTGGTGTTCGGGGTTAGGATCAGCACATCTCGGGTATGCAGATAAATCCATGCCTACCATTTGAGCAATGATAAGCTTTGTAGCAGGGAAAGTCTGTTTGAAGTATTTTTCCGTTTCATTGAAGCTCCATATTAAATTAGTTGATAATTGCTCAGAGGATGAATGTGTGAAACGGAAGTTCTTGCCTGTTTCATCGCGTTCCGTCACATCACATATCCCTGCCATCATGATGTAGGTGTGGTCTTGATGATCTTCTGCATGCATACTCATTAGTGATGATAGTCTCAGTATTCCTGCTCCCTTGTACATGTGTACTCGTATAATGTCATTTTTAGATTTCAATTTATCAATTTGGTTTTGAAGTTTTGACCCCCTGGAGTCAGAAAAGATGTCAAAGTACCGCATACTGAGCACGTCTGTATTACTAGTGGGTCCAGTTCAGGATGGAGAGTATTTTAGTGTCGGTTAGGCGTACTCATGCGGAACACACTGCAAAAGATATGGCAAGCCATTTACTTTATAGCAATACTAGATATTATGTAGATTTTCTATAGGGATATATATATAGGAAAAGTGAGGGGGGGAAAAAGTTAAATAATGGCTATTATAGCTGACTGTTTATTTTTGTCCAGGTACGTTTTCCGTTATCAGTCGAACTCTGGTGCGCACCAGAGATTCTCCCATTTTGTTCTGACCCTTCCAACTATTTTCTTCTATTTGTTTTGAGTTTAGGGAACATCCAGCAGCCCAACGCATATCTCTTGTTGCTTCTACTAGTTTTTTGGGATGAGAATTGATCAGTTTGTCCCTGAATTTAGGGTTCTGTGATGCTCTTGCATATTGTATATCATCCATACGATCTTCTCGTTCGGTTTCCCATACAGGTGTCACTTCAAGTCTTGAGGCTATCCTTTTAATAGCTCTGGGTTGTTTGGTCTGCATGACCAATTTCGCAGCCGCATGATCCCCTACTCTTTGTGCATGGAGGTGAGCAAAAGCTTGTTCGCCACAAGTGTATCGTGTTCCAAAAAGTTCGAATGGCATTTCGTTAAAGTTGGAGTAACTTGAATGCTCAGAGTGAAAGTACAGCGCGGTATCAGTTTCTACTTGATATGCATTTTCAAGAGTGATGCCTTCAGGTAGTTGCTCGATGGTTTGGTGTGAGTATTTGTGTTCATCTATTTTCAGACTATCACCCTTTTGTTCAACAGTGTGCCCTTTTTTCTTTGCTAAGGTGGCAAGAGCCCTCATGTCCATTCTCTGGAGTCGTGTGGTCTCATCTATGTCAAGATTTATCCATACATTTCTCATATTTGGATTTTGCTTAATATTTTCTCTGGCACGGTAAATCTCTTTTTTCTTCCCAATGCGTGTGAAAACAACTAACACTGGCCTTGGCCTTTTTGAGTTTGGGCGCTTGGGGCCTAGCCTATATGTATCGGCTATATCAAAGTCATGCACGGGCACTCCTGTTGCAAATAGGATCTGATGAACTAAGCGTCTGAGGTCTTTGATTGGGTCCTCATTACGGGTCTCCATTACCCCTTCTATTATTAGGTTGTTGTTTCTGGGGTCTACTTGCGGCTGGGTGAATGTAAACTCTTTTGTTTTGGCATTGGCCTGCGTTTCTAGTACGGTATCTAACTGTACCTTTAGGTCATTTCTTTCCTTCTCTAAGCTACCCACTCGTTGGTCTAACGATTCTATGGTAGCTACTTGTTTGCGTATTTGCGCTTGAGCTTCAGCTAGATCAGATTTATTTTGGTCAATATCAGTACGTAGGGTTGGGAGATCTTTGATGCGTTCATTTAATGCTTTTACATCATTTTGTAATGTTTGTATTGCTGATGGAACGTTCTCCAGCTTGTTCAACTTGGTTAATATAAGGGCAAATTTTTGATCTGTTGAGAGTCCGGAGTCCTCGTCAAACTCAGTTAGTTTGTTATCAGCAATAGGATCCTTACCTTCCATGTTTTCACTGTTGGGTTTTACGGTAGACCTGGTCACTCGTTGTGCTGCCTGGGACATACTCATGGAACACTGGTGTCACGGGCACTGCTTGTAATTTTATGTTGTTCGTAAAGTATTCAACAGTATCGTGAAAAATAACCCATATAATCCACCTCTATATGGATTTATAGTTAGTTGGACCTGTTAGGAATGTATATATTCCATGGAAACCTGGTTAAATCCACCTCGCGACAGGAGCCAAGAACTTCATGCTCTATACTGTCACTGTCATTTTGAGATTCTCTGCAATCCCCTACATATAAGTTTTCAGTTCACTGTTTTTCGTTTTTCGAACGGACAGCGGGTAAAGGAATCTTATTGAGCGGCTACAAATATAACAGGTCAGAGGATTAAAAATTGTGAATAACTATATGTTAGATGGACATGCTATTAAAGCAATTGATGAGGATGAATTGCATGTTAGATGTAAGACTGAATTTCTATATATTAGAAGATTGAGAAGACTGTTGATAAATTAGTATGATGCTATCAATACTACAGATATTAAGAATTTAGCATGTGATCGTGTTAAATTTAGAAGTGATGACGGAAAAAAGATGTATATGCAGAAACCGGTATTAGAATTGTATAGAAAAGATTGGAAATATAGAGCCTATCAACTGTGGTGCATGTTGCCCAAAAATATTCAGAATATTAATACACTTGTAGATTTTGTAAAACACTTGACAACAAAGGTACTTATTGATTTAGGTAAAAAAGTATTTGAATGCGGTATCACTTGATATTTGGAATTGATAATGTGGAAGTGACATGTATGTATATATTATAAATATTTATTACTATTATTATGTATGGACATCATGAAAAGCACAATTGTGATGATGTTGAATTCAATAAAAAAATAGAGATAATTATTAACATTTATTAGTCAAATGCACTCCAATATGTACTTGAAATCAAAACTGAGAGAAAAGTTACTCAGATTTCTTTTATATAGGGATTTGTTTTCATTTAATTACTAAATGACTAACTGTTCAAAATAGAGCCCTACATGTCAATACTTAAGGTGTACAGTTGTCTGCCCAGACAATAGTAGGCCATTCCAATTTAATTATAGGGCAGTCATCATAACCATTTATAACCTTTATACCCTCATCATCCGAGTCTTATTTGTCCATACCTTTCTTTCATTTTCTTTTTGCTAACTGGAAGAGCACATGCCATTAAATGTATGTTAAGTTGGGCTTAAAAAGGGAAAAGAAAATTAATCTCTTCATTGTTCTCCCCACTCCCCCTGCCCCCCCCCCAAAAAAAAAAAAAAAAACAAAAAAAAAACAACAACAACAACAAACAAACAACAAATAAACAAAAAACATTAAAAAAAATGAAAATATGATCTGCCCTACTTCGAGAGGAGATTATGGAAGTCCACACACAAAAGTATTGACTGTAAGCGCACAGTCTGTCACATGAAGTTAAAGCCATGTCAACAGTCCCAGAATTTTACAAGTGAATACTTTCACCATGCGTTGATCATTGTAAGAAACAGCCAAGTTTTCAGGTTTATATATTTATTCTATTAGTTATATAGGGTACATGTGTATAGGGGTCAGTGGGAGTCAAAACAGACAGATGCAATCCAGGCAAGCCATAAGAAGCATTTTCTGTAACCTAACTTTGGGTATGCCTGAAAATTTCAGGGATTGCTACCTTTAATATATCAAAAGTCACCAAGTGTCCCATGTTTGTTTCCTCAAAAAAGTGCAGGTGGTGTTGAGTGACCTCCTCTCTACTTAGCTTTTTCTTCATCAATTCTTTAGCCATTACACATTATTCCCCAAACAGTAACACTAAAATATATATTATATGGTTACTGTTAACATTACTGGAACTTAACCTTATCGTAATTGGACTACTACTACATCTTTTCCCAGACAACATACAACAGTTCTAATTTACAGCCACTACATATTATAGTAAAGGCAGCAGCGCTGAGATGGCGGTGTCAAGGTGACTGCATTTATTATAAAGCAAAGATTATTGGTGATAATATACATAATTATGCAACACACAAACAGGTCCTGTGGTAATGGGTTCTGACCATGTTGTCAGGAGCTGTGGACCCTGGGAGATATTAGGTCATGCCTACCACACTAGGTGGCACCTCCTGCTGGTTGTCATTCCACTCCAGATTATAAAAACATATATATATATGTATCATATAAATTAGTTTATCATATGTATATACATCAGAGGGGTTCTTGGTAGGCCATAGTTCTGACTCTCTACAACATACTGAGCTACAGTGACTAGCCTCATTACTTGGAGGCCACTGGTCAGTCAACACCTGCAGTGTGTTTTTTTTGTCTGTTTACTTACTTATATAAAAGGGGGCCTAATTGCCCAAATTCCCCAGGGAACTAACGTGTTCTTGTTAGTATTCACTAAACATTTACATGTATATCATTTTACATTTTTAGACATCCTAAACCAAAATCATAACTTTATGAAATAGAAATCAACTAATTTATGGTAATCTATATGGATAAGACTCTCTAGCTCCAACTTGTAAATAGGACGTCATATTAGTATTGTTGTTGAGGACACTATATACCTAAAGTAAAGGATTTACATGCAGTCTCATCCCTTCTCAGTCATTGTTAACTCGTCAAAGAGGCCACCCTCTCACCACCCTTTAAGAGAGGCTTATACAGCTGTGACTTATTTAAACAAAAAATCAATAAATATATAATTTTAGCATCAAGGCATGAAATCAGTGGTTAGACCTTCGATATTAATCACTCAACATTGTATAAATTATAGTTACTAACATTATATCTATAAAGATAATCAACATTTGGCCAGCATTCAGATATGATTGATTGCTGGTCCAATCAATTTTCAATATCGATTCACTCTTGAATGTTTACCAAGTATACAACCAGTAGCAAAACTTTACGTTATGAAGAGAACATACCAATACAAAATGATATAACAACTTTATTTGTATGTGGAAGAATGTAATCAGAAGGTCACAAAACTGTTAAGGCTGGTCCCCACGAGGCGGCCAATTTTACAAAAATTGACGGTGACTATGTGGTGTAATCGGCGGACGACTTAGTAAACCCTGGCGCCAACAACTAATCGCCGTGGTTTGTGAGCGAAATATTGGACATGGTTATTGCTCCATAGCCACGGGTAACTTGTTAATTGCCGGGCAACTTAGTAAAGTGTCCTCTAGTCATCCACAGATTTATAGCAAGAACATCCCAACATGGAGATTAACTTTTTAGTCGTCGGGCGCTTAGTTAGTCGCTCAACGACCAATATTTCGTCCTTGGTCGCTGGGGAAACGCACTAATCACCGGGGTTTAGTCGCCACGTGGGGACCCAGCTTTACAGTCGAATATCACAATCTGCCATATATTTGAATAAGACTACAGTCAATGGCTGCCATCCACTAGTCAATGTGTCATAACATAGGGTATAAAAGACCGGTTGGTCAGTGTGGGTTTAGGGTCCCAACCTTGGTCAACCTCTGTTGACTTAGGCTGGGATGATGGCTTCATAAACACCAATAGGTTGACAAATAGGTGCATTGGGGGCCGTCTAAGGGTGACGGGACGAACCGTGCAGCACTCCCGGCACCTAGGGCAACACCTCCTGCCATCAGTTTAACATGAACAGATACCTCAATTCTCAGGCCAGTAGGTCATTATACTTTACAACTGGTTAGTCCCCGACGATCAGGTCATAATGATGTCCCAATGATCTAGTTGCTATATGTGTCCGGGCCTTAAGTCCAGCCTGACGGCACCTGGGTGAAGGGGACGGTAAAAGGGGGTATTCCACTACACGACATCAGCTACAAGTAAGCCTGTAATCCACGATGCGTTTCTGTGCTTGCGTTCATCATTTTACTTGCGTTAATTGATATGGACGCAAGTGAAACACAAGTATTTCTATAGTTGTCTTGCGTTTTATTTGCGTTTTACTTGCGTTCATACAACGCAAGTAGAACGCAAGTGTAAAGGCTATATTCCACGATGCGTTCAGTCCCACTTGCGTTGCTTAAACCATGGAAACGCAAGCTTGCTTGCGGAAATTTATAAACATGTTTATCAATTTTTGCAAGCAAGCTTGCCTTTCCATAATTAAAAGAACGCAATTGAGACTGAACGCATCGTCGAATATAGCCTGAAGGCTACACTAGCCCTGATATGATCATATTGTAGTCAAGTCGTGGACACCTATGATATTGTTGATGTTGCATTAGTGTAATAGGGTATGTCACAGTTGCTACGACGGGCCCAGTCATCTGGTCACCCTGTCGATCCATAGTTTGGATTATCCTCTACCAACACGTTGACTAGTGAGGTGATCCCCATTCAATATGAAAAGGAACAAAAGTCATGAATTCAGAAACAACTGTTGGTATTTACCGTTGCAAATGCTATTACATATGAAGATTTTAGTTACTTATTGTAATGTTTTTTGAAAACTAAAACATGGCTTGTAAAAACCCTTTTTTCCAAATAGCAATTACATACGGGTTTATATTATATACCAATGCCAAAATACATGATGAATACTAACTGGACACTGCCATTCAGTATTTTTGGTGTATTGGCACAGTGGGCAGTATTCATGTATACTGCCCACCTTGCTTTACTGTGTAAAATGTTTATCTCCTTATTTTGTGAATTCTGAATGGAATTGCATGATTATTTTTTTAATTTCAGGTAAAATTATGCAGTCTAATTAAATGGAGATAATGATAGAATCCTAATTTAAGAGAAAATAATGAATATTAGGGAAAACTGCTTGACACCAGTCAAAGTGTGTGCATAATCAATACATTGGAATACTGCCCACTTTGCTCCACTGGTAATTTCCTTTCTCTTTTGCTTATAACTTACAAAATATGGTATATAATATAAAGAAAACTTACCTCGGTTGACAGTACAACCCTGAATACTCGGTGGGATGTCAGAAAAATTACTGCCCTCAGCCTAACGGCCTTGGGCAGTAATTTTTTTGACACCCACCTCGTATTCAGGGTTGTACTGTCAACCTCTGTATGTTTTCCTATAGAACTACAGAACTTCGTGTGTATTGCATCCCATGCATTGTCAGACCACCTGACATTAATGCTACCTATCCATACAAGGGTAGACTCAGGAAAAAACTAATAGTCTTAATCTTGGTATATAACCAAGAGAGGTTTGCTGTTTACAAAATGAAACAGTTGAGGGACAACATTATGTTTTTAAGTATTGTGAATCAAATTTTGTCAATTCATATCTTCCATATTACTTTCCATTTATTTATAGAATGGACGTGTCAAGAAACTTAAACAAATATTTTTGTAAAATACTAATCATGAGTTAGCAGTTACTCTGAATATCATATCAATAATGTTCATTAAATGTCAGATTTCAATGTTGGGTCAATATCTAAAGTTGATATTGGATCAACATTAGCTTTTCATAATTGAGAAAACTTCTGATATCAACCAGTATTAAATTTTGATTCAATATTGATGGCAAGTATTAATCCAATATTGAGTCAACATTAGTGCAGTCCCCTAAGACAAAGTTTTCTTCTTCTACGTCTGAACTGCTTACATACCAATAAACAGGTTTTCGCTTGAAACTTGCTGGTCATAAATACTTCATATCAAAAGATACTATGATTATTCAGCTTAATAAAAATTGAAATAAATACATGGCAAAATAATTATTCTATTTTTTTGAGACTCCATTAAAATGGTCCAATGTAAAAGCTGCCTAACATGGATGCATATTTGTTCTGGTGGCAAATGTTGTGGACTAACGCTAACTAATGCACTTAGTTTCCTTTTACGTATTGATTGCCATGAGGACATATGAACCTTAGAGTAAAAACAAAACAGTGGCACTGGCCAACGCAATTAAAGATATGGATACTGTATACTAACCTTATATGAAGATTATATGGTGCATTGATTTAGGATTGAAACAAGCGGTTGCACGATACCAATGAGGTCCTTGCTGGCATGAATAAAAGCATTACACCTTTCAGAATTCTATTCTAGCAGAAAGAGGTGAGTATGCAGTAAATCTGGCTTTCCTGTGGCTAAATTAGTTCTATCCTAATAAGTTTATACCGGCATCTAATCTTGCCTTGAACTACACTATGAGAATGGTTCTTACATAATTATAACGTTCAAATTGAGAGGCTGTAATGCAAACGTAAAGATTAGTATTGTATATATTTGATTAATCTTGTTTCAGCATAGAAATGGCAACTTTGCCTGGTTTGCTGGTGTTAGTTCTGCTGCTGATACCTTCAAGTAGGTTACAACAAAATTCTAGATTCATTATGATTAGACCATAGATGACCGTGAAAGTAAAGTAAAGTATTGTATCCTACCATGGAATGATTCAGGTTTTATTGTTAAAAGTTTTGAACTATATGGGTATTATTCTGAACTCACTTCATTAGATACCTTATTAATCTCATATCTAATAATAATGTACATATACTATACCATCTTCTTGGAATTGTGATTAAGTGTAGCAAATGCTTGTATTCAAATAATTAACTTACAGACCAGGGAGCTGAGTTTGGCACATACAAGTACGGATATTATTACTGGCTGACCGAGCATAAAAACACCTATGAAATGGCAACGGTAGAATGTGATTCTCAGGGAGGAGTGTTGGTAGCCATCCCCTCAAGTGAAATTCAGGCAGTCATTGATGGATACCTCACTGAACTGTAAGTGGTTGCCCTATTTTCATATCCATGAAATAAGGTTTAAAATCTAATTCCCAACTAAACAATGTTTCCTCAACAACCAAGATTGATGTTATTCTTTTGTGGTCCACAATATAATCATTTAGTGAAAACATGAAAACAGGCCTGCCAACAGTCCCGATATGGTCGGGACAGTCCCGATTTTTAACCCCTGTCCCGACTGTCCTGATTAGAGTAAAATATGTCCCGATTTTTTAAGGTTAGACAATGGTGATGCTGGGCTATTCTGCAGTACTCTCCTTAATGTTCGCTGTATATTTCATTGCCAGAGGTCTTGTAATAGGCCCATGATCTATGTCATTGAATCGATATTTGTCAGAGATATTTGATATTATTAAATAAATTATTCTGAATAAAGAAATATTTGTGTAGTCTGGTCAGGAAATTGAAAAATGATTTTTCAATCAGTAGTTTCTGAACTGAAAAAAACTTTCTTAACCAATAGAAACCTATGGAACTTTACAGTCATTTAGCTTATATCCATATGAAGCGAAATCGTCTCAGATTTTTTTTATTTAGGCCTTAGTTTTCATTTTATGAAATCTAGAAAATTAGGTTTAAAAGAATTACCCAAGTTTCCCATTTTTTTGACATAAATCAAAAGTAAATCAAAACTATGAACATAATCATTGAAAAAAATATTTCAACATGAAAATATTCTTATGGGAATTTACTACATTTCTTCTGAAGCTTCTGTAGCTAGTTTTCGCACACGGTAGCCTATTTTCACTCATTTTGTAGCCAGTTTTTGCACACTTGCCATATTTTAGGTGTAAAATAAGTAAAATATTCAATTGTTAGAAAAAAAATCGTCCATGGGTCATCAGAAAAGGATTATCTTATTTGATTCATTATGTATGTTACCTATGGACTTTTGGATGTTTAAAAAATGAGTAGTGCTTATTGTATGTCGTCTGACGAAAATTGAAACATGAAGTTATATGGTAAGAATAGAAAATTCCCCTATTTCAGGCATTTCCATAGTTAACAAAACTATCAAATCGCTGTAAATAGATTTTAAAAAAACGTATATAATGCCTCATTGGTTATCATTATAAATTTTAAGGAAGTGTTTTCACAATACATTTAAACTTGTCTTGATACTTTTAGTTGCAATACCACAACCCATGGAAATGTATGGACAAAACAGCAAAAATCACCTTTTTCACAGGGTTGGCTATAGTTATTTGACCATAACTTTTCTAATTCTGACAAAAGAGAAAAGCCAATACTATCAGAAAGACGAGAATCTGTAGTATGGAAACCTGAGGTTTTATGACAATTCGACTTAATTTGATATATATTTTTTGCACAAGTTTCATCAGAGATGGCAAGGTATTTGGTTCAATGGTGCTTACCAAATGTGGGACGCTTTTTTCAAAATTTTTATTTCTACCTTCTACACAATTCAAGGTTTAACCAATAATTTTGATCTTAGGAAATAGGGCAAAAATAGTGAGATCCGCGGAAAGAACTGTTTATTAATGATATATGGCATGATAATATACAATAAGGAGGAGATCTGTGGAAATAAGCATGAAATTAACATTATAGTGCGAAAATTATGGGAAAATTAGCCAATTAGGGGATCCATGGCTCTGCTTTTAATTCAATGGGAAATCAATGCAAAAACAGAGCATTTTGGTCATTACGTTTTTCTGAATATCTAAGGAATGCACTATCCGATTTTGATTCTGCTTTAATTTATATAAAGCACTAGAATATGCGGATCTCATAAGAATTGGTAACTCACTGAAAATGTTAATACAATCTTTAGTGTGGTATTACTACTTTTAGGATATTTTAAACAAAAAATAATCTTTGAAAATTGGGAAATTTCGGAAAAAATGTGTGAGAAAATTATCAATTACCTATATATATATCTTTTTTTCTAGTCTATATTTACGTGTACTATAGAGTCCCGATTTTGAGTCAAAAGTCCCGATTTTTAGATGAATTTTAGACCCCTGTCCTGATAAGAGCTACTGAAATGTTGGCAGGCCTGTGAAAATTGTGAGTTTGACAACTGTGACCAAATGGAAATGACTGCAAACAACAGGAAACAAGTAGTGCAATAATTAATAAATGACAAAACATCAGCCAACAATTACAATTTCTTCCTGAAGCAATTAAACTAAATCTAACTTATCATAACCCAGCTATTCTCCCTCTGATGGATTGCAAAAGACATCCATGACCTGCCAAAATCATTGGGATACATAGGAAACGGAATATTTAGTGAAAACAAGCAGTTGTTCATTTGAGGGGAACCTTGCACATGATTAAAAGATAAACATTTTCCAATGAAATTTTTTGAGCATGGAATAGTAATGCTAGAAATATTTTAAGAATATTCCAAACATAGATGCAAATGTGAGGTTTTTATTTGGTCTATTTCATGTGTTTTTACGGGAAATCCCCTTAACCTGGAATTCTGTCAATTGGTAAAAATTGAAAAAAAATAAAATTGTTAGTACTTGGGGATATAGACGTTGTGCACATGAAGTCACACCACCCAAATTGGGATAGGCGCCATATTGGTGATCATTGAAACATTACTGTTATTTACATCTCTAAAGCACCTATAATGTAGATTTTTGACTATTTTATCAAAACAAAGCCCGCTGAATCATAATAAACAATTACTATCTATCAATTGTGGATATACCTAAAAGCCACATGGGGTGGGTGACCACATGGTGATCACCAAAATCTGATCACGTGACCCTGTTTGCACAAGGTCTATAGAGAAATATAATTCTTGGTTATTTCAGTTAAACAACTCTTCATGATGCCACACCATCCAATATGGGCCGGAAACCATGATGATGATCAATCTGTAAGATTATTCTCAATTCCTGAACATTTAGTACAAATATTTATGCTACAATTAGTTTAAACAAAGTCCTTCCATCATAATCAACAATCCTCATCTTCTAGAATGGATTTTAAGATTTTAAATTAATTTCATAGCTACATGGTTATAATTACTAAGTGGTGATCACAAATTATCACGTGACCACGTCTGCACAAGGTCTATAGCTATACATAATATTCTATTGGCACTTTAAAGTTAACACTTTTATACTAGGGTATTCGGATTTGCAATGCCATACCTCGGGGCAATAAAAAGTTGAAAGGCGAGACCAAACCAATTACCATTCCTAAAACAGGATAAATATAGGTGTGGAGAGAACATAGTTAGAACCAAATTGAAGATAATACTACTGTGATTTCAAACATCATTATATACACTGCCCTGTCGAGAGATGAGGAAACATTGAACCAATCTAGCCGACTTTAGGGTAAATAAAATCATTTAAACAAAACAGCAGCATGACAGTAATCAATTATTGTCAACTCAACATGATATGTGTAAAAAAGATAACGTGTCTTTATTTAGCCCTATAGCACCTAACCAATCATTGTAGAGCTGGCACCTAATTCTGCATATAAATCAATATAATGTCCTGGTTTTCCTCTGGTTCGTGCACCAATTTATGCATCAACTGTGTGAGGGTATGGCTTGTACAGACATCATCGCCAACGGCCACACCGATGGAGTTACCTACAGCCATGCCAATCCATATTAAGCATGTTTGATATCATGACTCCAAAGCTGATGGCACATGTCAACGTTAGCTGTCAGTTTGTCAACAAGTGGATATGACACTTTGTGTCAATGGCAAATCTCTCATTGTATCATGTATCTAACAAATTAAGGTACATTAACCCACAAGTCACTGGATTGTGAGGGACAATATGGTCTTTATTGAGTAGTTAAATAAAGTTATTAGGAAAATTACTCTTATTTGTAAGTTTAGAACCATCATTGAATAATGCCTGTTAATCTGCTATGTGACCAACAACATGGTTTTGATCTTCTGTATGTTCCTTATATGATATTTTAGATTACATCTTTCTAAGGGGTTTATCAGGTGCAAAATATTACATTCTTAGTCTTCACTTTGTACCAATGAGTCTAATCTTTCAACAGGAATGTAACAGACTTTGTGTGGCTTGGCTATCATAAACATAGTTCATACTGGGATGATGGAACGCTGTTTGAATGGAACCACTGGGAACATGGAGAACCAAATGGTTTTAATGACGAATTGTGCATGGCAATTGGACAAACGAGATGGAATGATGTTCCATGTGACTGGGTAAAACATGGAGTCTGTCAAAAGTCAGGTATGCACAATTTCTGAATAAACTATATTTGTGATAACTTATTGTTAATTCCCTTTTTTGCATAGTATTTACTATTTGATAGTATATTCACTTAAAACACTCTGTTAATTCATGATGCTTCCCTCTGCATGTTGAAAATAGTTATTGAGATCAATTATTGACACATGTTCTTCATTTTACATCTCATATCATCTATAAAAAGATTAGGAAAAATGGGCATTTTTTTTTTCAAAACCATTATCTTTGTTGAATATAGGATGATTTAAAACAAAATGCCCATTTCTCCAAACAAACAAACAAAGGAATTTTTGTGAAAGAATCAAATAAAGTTTCCGTCACCGGTTGAATCCTATTGATAGTTGCAGTCAAAAGGGAAACTTGAACTCGTTGGTACAAGCAGTGCTTGCTTAATTTGGATGTCACAATCCCTAACAAGGCAGAATTTTTCTATGTCAGAATAAGCCCATCCCATATTATGGATGTCCTAGTGTTGGACAAGGGCTGGACAGAATATAACGTAATATAAGTCTCTGCAATATGTCAACTAAATTCTTATGGTTAATTTTGCATTATGCATCTCTCTTTTGGGAATAAGCCTGGAGGCAATTTTGATAATATTTCATGGTAAGCTTTGATATTACTGTAAACTGATAATTATCATTGTCATATTATACATCATTAAACAGGGTCTGTAATTCTTTTTTAAATAATATGTAGGGTATTGTCTTTTGCAATATTACTAATGATAGGTTGTAAAAAGTATATAACCTGTGGTCAAAATTGGCTGGTGGAACCAAACTTTAATCCCCAAAGCTGAAAACAGCTCCTGGCATCACTAATGACCATGACATGAAAATAGATGCTTGGCCAGACGCAAATTGTCCATTTCATGTAAGCCCCCACCTAGCACTGGAAAAAGGGCCAACTCCATTCCAAGCCCCACCAACCATTCACGCCACATCTTGACTAAGCACATGACTAATCTAACTGTGAGCAACATGTGTCATAAAAGTAAAAGTAAAGTGAAAAAAGTAAGTTGAGTAATCAATTTATTAGCCTTAGAGAGGTGATAACGGTATGTAATGTATACAGACATAAAAAAGAAGTTCCATTCTATCTTTCTTCCAAATAATTATATTGATAAATAATCAAGACTGGCATCATTAATGAGATTGTAATGGGGTTTTAGAGGCTGCATCCACTAAGTGAGAAATGCAGCATTTAACTGCTGCAGCATTTTAGGTTCACAGTATCTCAATTTCGATATCACCCCTAAAAGTCTTTTCTGACTGAAGTTTGTATCAAACTACAGTTTCTTAGATGATAAGTATATCCTGTATCTGATAAAAAATGAACAGCTACAAAATTATTTGGATGCAGAGATAATAAAATCATTGCCTCCATTTGATATTATCTATTGGCCAACACAAGGGCATATATGGGATTTCAGAAACGGAGTGTCAGCATATAGCCGTAATTATACTATGCATTGGGTGTATGGTCGCGTTGGGCCGCATTGCCCAACGTGTCTGACACGCGTTGGGGCTGAATTAAGCCTATATTACACTACGCATCAGGTCGCGATTTTGCCAACGTGACCCGATGCAAAATATATTATACTACGCGTTTGGCACTTTTTTTCCATATTATACTTCACGTTGGGCATTCAGATTCGCGTTTGCTATTTGCATTGGCAAAAACGCGTTTGAAACGGTACAAACGCGAACCAGCCGACGCATAGTATAATACGGCCTTATAGGTTAAGTACCAAAACGGCAAGCAATCAGTATAATTATAAGCTGCATCTTTTGCTAGCTCAGAGGGTCCATCAAAAGAAAAGGTGACAGGACCCCTTGGAACCCTAACCCTTGATCCAACTGCCAACATCCTTAAAGTGTGAAACTATCTTTTTATTTTTTTAGCTGATGGGGCCAAGTTCACACCAATCCAGGTAGGAAGGCCTCTCACAGGGGCTGAGGTAGGAGGCTCTTCACTGGTGAGATCCAGCATTGAGTGTGCTGTGTGCTGCAAGAAGGCATCGGACTGTGTCTTCTTTCACTACGATAGGGCAGACAAACTGTGCACTCTGTATAGATGGGGAGGAGGATGGGGAGGTGGAATCCTTACTGTTGACAAAAACAATGAATGGTACACTCTGTAGGACATGATATCCAAACCACAGAATACTTTTACTCTTCTGTAACAGGTTTCTTGAATCTGACCAAATAGTTATATTGTGTTGACTGACAGCTTGAGAATACCATGTAAAAAGCCTAGAGTTTCAGAAATATGCCACTGCTGTTATATATTGATTCATATTTGGTTGATATTCATATAGAGGGAGCAATGTTTTTTGAAGGTTTTATTGCGTAAAATCTGTGGTCTGTATCAAATCTGAAAAGTCTATTTCTATGTAATTTTACATTTTTAAGCCAATGTTGTTGGAAAGGCAAAATACATTTATCAGTATGTTACCAGGAATGTGCAGGGTTTCCTGAGGATAAGAAAGAGTTTGTTGGTTTGCCAAGGATAATCACCCTCTAAATGTCACTTAACTCTTAGTTTGCGTAATTATATATTTTACACTAAAATACTATGTTTGAGGACCTGATGCGACTAGGTATACATCTGCAACAACAGTGTATGGTTCTGTGATGTGTTCAACATTAATACAATGATCGATGAATAAGCATGGCAAAAGATAGCAACTCGTGGAACATTCAGGAGACATATAAATATTTTGATTTGAATATTATAATTATAAGATATATCTACATGCCGTAATAATTATAAGATGTATCTACATGAAACAATCCCTGCTTTAGAAAGCATGATCTGTTTCATTTAGAAAAAGTAAATATACACAAAACACTGCTAATGTTCCATTGAATATGTCTGGAAAGGAATAAACCAATAAAAGATATTGGAAATTGGAAATCAATCATATTCATAATCATTATGTTGCAAGAACACATGTCAATCCTTTTTGTGTAAATCTCATTGTAAACGTATTGTTTGTGTGGAGATATAAGAGCAGCCTGTTATCAAAGGGCTCCATAGAAATGCAGCCTACACTTAATTGTGATTGCTGAGGAGGTAACATTATCCTAAATCCACCTTTTCGTGTTGCTTGGAAAGACTAAATTTTACTAAACAATTTTCACATTAACTCTGCTGCTAGAAGTGATTGATAACGGATGCAGATAATTCCCCACACTGAATGCTATGGCTGACACTGAGGGTCATCACCCTGCTTGATGTTGACCCTGTGAGACTCCAGTGAATAAGGGGTTTTGTGCGGTATAAATCGAAGAGAAGACTTGAAGGCAGGAGTTGTAGTTGATGTTATATATTATGTATTTCTCTACAGAACCAGGAGTATAGGCCAGAAGGCCTATTGCTGCTAAGTGGTTACATGTTGTCACTTCAGCTGCTGGACCCAGAGTGTCCCTACCGCAGGGGTGCACTTCACCACCTCACCTTTGGCCTCTGACCCAATTACATTAATTAGGCCAGGTGACCAATAGGGGGAGGGGGAGTGCTACCAAAGGTTCTGTATATCTAATAACCATAAACTCTATAATAATAGTATGTACATATTCGACATATATTTTGATTATTTAGGAAATTATGACAATAATGTTATTTATATGATAGATTAGGTAAACACTTTTGATTACTATTGGGAGCGTATGCCGTTGTTAAATTTAGGTATGACAACCCTCTCACCAGCTGCTTGATGTTCCTGCAAGCACTGTACAGATTGGACTGAGAGAACAAAGCTGCCACAGAAGAGCAATCAGTTTCATGCACAGACAGAGCGTATCATGAGGCTTTAAAGGAATTTAAATCTGAGGTGTGCTTGTGTGTGAATGAAACCTTTCAAAGCCTTGGACATTCTGAGAGTAATTCCAGACGCTAATTCTTATTATTTCAGGATCATTGCAATGGAAACAGGATTCATTCTTCGTGGACTGCCAGGATATGGGAAATGCACGTTAAGGATATTTAGGACTTTTGAGGTTAGGAATTTATCAAAAGTTTTTATGAAGGTTAACTTGGAAATTGTATCCAGTTTGCCACTGCTCAATTGCCTTATTGAAACACAGAGTACTTTTCAAATGTTGAAGTTTGCTATTTTCTGCTATTTATTCACATCACAATTCTTCCCTTTTAAGCATTAAGTTGCCCTCACTGCTTTAAGACGAATCCTCATAATCATTATCATTCTTGCTCAATTTCAATCATCGTTGTATTGTCCTAAAGCCAGGAATATGTAGAATATGAATCTGGATGAAATTTGTGTCAACTGAACTTTGTTTATAATTCAGAGCATTTTGGATGCAAATAAAAACGTGTGGAAATTTTTCATTTTTCTGTTTTCTAGTTACTATTTCTAGTAAATCATTCTACATTTTATTTGAAGTCTGTGAAATATATATGTAGTTACAAAATTAAATTTGGAATGTAATACTATTGTGTCGTTTACCTATATGTGTGTCGTATTCATCATTGTAATTTTCCAGGTAATCATGAATGTTATCTTCACAAATAAATTAAAATAACTCATCCACTCTGCCACAACTGGTTGCAATGTAGTCTATCCATATAACAATGCAAGTTATTTTTTCCAGTTGGAATATCTATGTGTTTTTAACAGCATTTTTCATGACATATTTATCTATTTTATCTATATTGCCAGTAATCCCTTAATAGTCCGGGAGCCAAATCCTGAAATCAGTCAAAATAAGGATTTACCCTCCGCGGTGAGCCCCCTGGATTTTCTTGATTTTTTTCATCTTATAGCATCCTAGGGACCATGAATCAAGATGGTTCCGAAGAATTTAGGTATGCAAACACTGTCTAATTACGCGATTTGTGCTTAATTAGCAAAAAATGAAAAACGCGTTATTTCTAAATTTCTCTGGAACTATGTAAGATATGATAACATGCTATATGTCATCTGAAAGGTAATTTTTTTCCTGATTTTTTGATATATTGTTTGCTATTGTCATTAATCATGGCAATGGGTAATTAAAGAAAAACTGTTGTTTCAGTCAAAATCATTAGAACTTAAAGATCCAAGGTTAAACTCTGGAATTAATAAACCAAGTCCTAGGTATACTTGAAGGGGATCTTTAGGCAGTTTTTAAAGAAGGTTGCATCTGATTTCATTGGAAATTTAATGTAGAAATCATTTTTTGCTGATTAAATTCTAATCGACTACAGGCTCATTTTGCACTTATATTTCAAAAGGAGAGATGATATCATGAAAATAACACAATATATCCTAAAGAGATTGGAAAATGATTATCACTGTCTCCCTAAGCTGGTATTTCAATGCTTTCTGAGCTATTTAGTCCATTGTATACAACATTGGAGCTGTAAAATAAGTAAACATTAGCAAGAAATATGTGTCCATGTAATTTGCAGACAAGCTCATCTTGCCTGATCAAACTAGTATAGTCATTGATTTATTTACTCAAAATGGTATGGATGGCTCCTTATATTGCCAAAGATTCACACATTGACAATATGCAGCAGACAATATGCAGGAAATTTATATTTACATACCCCTGTACCAACTGATCTTTAAAAAGCATGTTCCTATAGGGAGAGTTGGAGTTGTAGGCTGTAATACTCTTTTATATCCCCCCATTGCTGGCCCCAATATCTAATGTTTAACTCACCCTGGCAACAGGCATGAGGCCTGGATAGACAGAGGAATGATAAAGATGGCAGACTAGGGTTCTTATCTCCCTGTTGTGTGAGTTAACCCATTGGTAAGACACTGTACTTACAACCTAATAAAGGTTCCCTCAGAGAGAGGGGCAGGCTTAAATTTTGGCTACTTATGACTGTCTAATTATTCAATTTTATCACATAATTCCACATGGAGCATGGGGTTCATCACTGCAGCTGGTTAGATAAAATGATAAAGTTAACTGTTTAGACAATGTTGCCTTCCAGCAGTAAAATGAAGGTAGTGGATCTTCAGAACCTTATCAGTGGTGGAGAGGTCTAGCCTTTCCCCTAAGCAACCTGAACTGGGGGATAAGGGCAGCCTCCCATGGTGCAACACACTGTAGGCCTATATATAGTTTGCCATAAACTGTGGGATTGCTGACCAACTGCTGTACTTTTGTTAAGATCCTACCACCAATCTGCCAAATTAAACTTTGTTACTCTTTTGCTACTAGAGGGTTTACAGTTCCAGGCTGTATGGGTTCATTGCTCACTTAGCTTTATACCCTTTTGTATTATAGACTAAGTATTCAGTGTGGTATTATAAGAACTGATCATAGACTGGAGGATTATTCATATATTTGAATAATGACTCCCTTAGTTTTGGGTCTCTAAGTATTTACCATATTGACCTTTCCCTTAGTATCTAACTATAAGCTGTCTCTTGCTGTTGGTTAGGGAAATTGGATCCTTGTTCATAGCAGTTGAGAAATGAAAATGGTCAGTTATATTTTGATAAGGGAATAATATTGTTTCTGAGGTTTATATAACAGAAAGTTTGAGGTTACAACCAGAATCACAGCAATTTGTTGCTCTTGTACATTCTCCTAATACTGTATTGCCTTGGTTATGGTCCCACAGCAAGGGTGCTGCGCACATGCTGCTCAATATGATTAATCTACTAGATACTATTGGGAAACCAGTAATGGCTATACCAAAAATTTGTAATTTTGAAATAGAAAGATATATCGGGAACTTCTGTATTGTTTCAGGTTTTGATATTTGTTTGAAGTCTTGCCAATGATATTGATATGTATGTACACACACAGAGGTCTCAGTTTCTCTGGTACACTTCCTTATAAAATTGGATATATGGCAAAATCCTGTTAGTTGATAGGATGAATCTCAGTGAAGCATGACCAAAGGCTGGTCATAACTTGTATTGGTAATTTGGGAGGATTGGAAGTTTGGCTCTTAGAAATGAACTGTGACCATGATCATAATTTAATATCAAATTACTAATACCAATAACCCATATATAGAATAAAATATAAGATATACATTTTGTGTATGGTCAAGCTAAGTTACTCATTTGTATAAGCACATGGGTCTAGAATCCAAGAGTGCAATCTAGTAATTTATTAAAACCAACAATTTGGCAGAGGTAGCACACCTATCAAGTTTACAAGTTTAACAAATAGCACACTTGGTCTTTTTGCAGTTGGCATATTGATACAATGACTCTTTTCTAAATTCAGAACCTTTGATATATGACAGCATACTTTTTGGGATTCATCTCTTCTTTAAAGTAGTATACCCTCAGAAATCTGGATTGGGATCAGGTAATGAGTGAGTCTACTACAAGCTATTCTTTTCTTTATGTAAACAAGAAGCAGAGGGAACTATAAGGGGCCTTCCATTTAATAAGTACACACATGGGGGACTTCCGGTTGTGCCTGTACACACAAGACGCCACGCCACGAGCTCCCACCACTACGGCCTATATTTCCCAAGTAAAAGGCCACACTTCATCAAAAAACGGAGGAACGGCGGCAATACAACACCAGGACACAACATAAACTTTGACATTGTGACTTACCATTCAATATCCCCTCTTATGTCGCTCAAAATATTGAGTGGTGGACGATAATTGCAGAAACAGGAGCTCGTGAGCATATGGCGGAAACTAACGAGGATAGACGGAAATCTCCGAGGAGGGTGTCGCTGGTTCTTCACTGACTCATCAGCAGGGCAAACACTCCAGACACGGGTACCAGCGAGGGCTGAGTTAGCTGGTTCCCAGCAGCACAGACATTCCAAGGCTAACAGTGGGGCTGACAGACCTACACCAGTGGAGGCCCCAAAACGTAAACAAAACGGCGGTACTCATCGGAGGACAAAATACTGAAAAAACGTGACTAAACAATCCTAATGCAGCTGCTCCTGGTTTGATATAACGCAAAGGGGTCACACAGGGGCTCTATGACAGTCTGACAAGTTTCTAATCGCACCTCCCTTAATAAACCCAACAAACTTTATCTTGCCGTATCTAGACTCAGTAGGGGGAAAAGGTGACGTACGAGTCTGATAATTTCGAGGTAGCTGTGTATACTGTGGGCCCTGTTGGGGAAAATGTGAAGCTACTCAGTGGAAAATGCGGGACCCATTGTTCAGGGAATAAAACGACAAGAATGCTAGAATTATAACTAAATGTCATAGGGGCACTTTGATTATATAGGGCCACGGAGGGAAGATTAGAATGTTAAATTCCTAACGAGGCAGTACGACTATATAAAGGAAACATTGACATTCAAGGCTTACATAAACACTCTCACCTCACCCTCCCGGGTGACTCAGGCACTCTGTCAGCCTCCGTGGCCCTGGACAAGAAATTTAACGTGTGAAAATAGCATTCTCTGTGGGTCTGCACAACAGTATAAAAGGACGGAACATGGCGTGTGTTAACCAAACTGAAGATCCCTCCATAATGGATCACACCAATACTGACAAATCAGCTAAGAAAAGGATGCCAGCCGAAGCTAACCTCTCAGATGGAGAAGATGACGAACGTAAGCTATCCAAGCCTTCAGAGGAGGACCATGGGGGGGAGTCGGCAGACAACCCTTCCTTTGACCTGAGAGCTACGCTGCTGAGAATGGAGAGCAGGTTGATAAGTGTAGACAAAACTGGACGAGAGACCCGAGTTGACATCAAAGATCTCAAATCATCAGTAACTCATTTGTCTGGCGAAATAGACCAAAACAAGCAGGACATAGCCACGCTCAAGACTGAGATGAACTCCTTAAAAATCGAGCTGCAACAGGTGAAAGCAGAAATGACGAAGGTGAAATCTAACACAGAAAACAATGCCGAATCCATCATGAAACAGGAGGTATACAGCAGGAAACTCAACCTTATTTTAGAAGGACTTCCAGAACAGAGGGATGAGGACCAGGACAAACTAAAACGGGAAGTCTCTCAGATCATAAAGAAATGCACCGGCAGTGAAGATCCCAACCTGGACGTCATTCATAGAATTGGAAAGGCACAATACAGCGACAGACCAAAACCCAGACCGGTCATCATACGTTTTAAATCTTTGGGTGCAAGGAACGAAGCGTGGATACGAAGATCGAACTTAAGGGGCATAACCAGGGGAGGCAGTTCTCTGTGGCTATCTGAGGACCTGCCTCCCAAAATGAAAACTGAGTGCGACAAGATGAGACGGATCTTCTTCGTGGCGAGAAATCATGGAAATTTCAATAGGGTGAGGCTACATGGAAATGTGCTTTACCTCGACGGCAAGGCATATAGCAAGACCAACCTACACACTCTACCGAAGTGGTTGAGGCCTGAGGAGATAGCTACACTACAAGATGACATATCAGCCGTTTTTTTCTCAGCAGACAGCCCCCTAAGTAACCACCACAAGGCACCTTTCAAAATAGATGACAAAATCTTCTCTACAGTCGAGAAATACATAGCCCTGCAAAGATGTAAGATCGCCAGAAGACAGGACCTAGAGCGTGAGGTTTGGAGAGAAGACGACCCCGTCAAGCTGAAGAGAATAATGGCTCAATGTGCAGGGCATCACGAGGAGGAGTGGCAGGCAAAGATCACCACGTTGGTCCAGCCTGCACTCCTAGAAAAGGCAAAACAGAACGGGCATGTGAGACAACGCCTCTTAGCTACAGAGAATCGCCGTATAGGGGAAGCTTCAACCAACAAACTGTGGGGCATTGGTCTCCATATTGCCCACAGAAATGTCTTTAACCGTGACCTCTGGACGGGCTCCAATGTGTTGGGGCTCATGTGGGAGAAAGTACGCCAGGAACTGAACCAAAAGTAAAAATTGGTCAAGACACATGAACTGACTGCAGCTGGCCTAACAAGTGTTTAGACAGTAACCTCGTGAATAAGATCTACTATACATATAAATTTAGATTTTTCCGTTTTTAGTAAAGCAAATGCTATCTGACATAAAATGTTATCTTCAAAAGCCCCACAGAAACTTCAGATGCTGAAAATTGAAACAACTGATTGGATCACATCCTAGGTAAACTCTATGCAGAGTTTTGAACTATTATATGCAGTGTTCCCTGAAGTGGACAAACCGCACATAACCCTCACTCTATGAAACTAGCTGTGAGGAACTTTCATCATATATTTTTATGTTCTGTGTTTTTATGTTTTATGTTACCCTGTATCAACTTCCAGCTAATGCATGCTTCTATCTGTGAATATATCCAACATCTAACGATGGTCACATGGAGAGGCAGCAAGCCCTTGCAGTATACAAGGTGTGAAAAAGAATTAGGAGTTACCAAACGAAAGCATGAATGATAATACAAACAATCTACGACTATGTACCTTTAACGTTAATGGCTTACGTATGCCAGACAAACGCAGAGCTATATTCCGAAAAATAAGACAAAATGCTTATGATATTAGTTTCCTTCAGGAAACACATTGCACTGCAGATGTACAACGTATATGGCAGTCTGAATGGGGGGGAGATGTTATTTTTTCCAATGGCACATCGGGATCCCGGGGTGTAGCAATTCTTTTTTCAAAAACCCTTTCCTACAAGTGTGTGAGGAAGGTAATTGATACCGGGGGCAGATATATTATAGCACACATTATGGTTAATGACATTGAATATATTATATGCAATTTGTATGCCCCTACCCAGGGTTATGAACTAGAGCAAATCTTAACTCTGAATGAATTGATACGTACACTGAACACCTTTGAAATAGAAAACTACATTATAGGTGGCGATTTTAACGAAGTACTGAACCCCACATTAGACAGAAAAGCTTCCCAGAGAGTGCAACTGAGAGAAAGAAAGTATAGAACAGCAATCTTAGATTTCATAGACCAATATAGTCTTGCAGATATCTGGAGGGCTCGCCACCCTAGTAGCAGGAGGTATAGCTTTCACAGAGCAGGGCAGGCCTCAAGGATAGATTACTGGTTGGTCTCTGAACATTTGCTCAACTCTGTATCAAAGGTGGACATAGAAGTTGGGACCCTATCAGATCATAGCAAAATCACACTAGATATTAGCCACTCAAAAATGACCAGGGGGCCTGGCCTGTGGAAATTCAACAGTACACTAACATCTGACCCTAAATATATCAATCAGCTCAACAATCTACTCGAAGAAAAAAAAAGAGTATATCAAAATTATGACCCAATAAAGAAATGGGAATTAGTGAAATATGAGATACGTAAATTCTCTATTAAATACGGAAGAGAGGCTAAAGCAAAATTAAAAAAGAATGAGAAGGATCTTCAAAAGAAGTTGGATAGACTTACAATAGAAGCAGATAACAGGGAATCAGATCAGAGCGAAATAAGAAGCATTAAAAGAGAATTAGAGGAAATTGAACTAAGCAAGGCAAGGGCCACTATCTTCAGATCTAGGTGTAACTGGTCGCAGAATGGAGAACGTCCAACAAAATACTTCCTCAGCTTAGAAAAGAAAAACTACACAAATAAGGTAATAACACAACTCCAGGGAAAAGATAACACAGTTATCACGGGTTATAAAGATATTCTGAAGGCCCAGAAAAATTACTTTCAAGATGTTTATAGGGAGCAGGCAGCACAATTAGAACCGCTAGATGACAACTGCCCATTTATCAAGAGAGAGGGCTTAGCAACATTAAATGATTTACAATGTCGTCTTATAGACAGACCTCTATCTAAACAAGAGTTTTGGAGCAGCCTGAAGGAGCTCAAACTAGGAAAAACCCCTGGTAGCGATGGCCTTACCGTCGAATTCTACAGGACCTTCTGGGAAGGTGTGGGGGATCTTGTTACTGATAGCTTAACCTACTCTGCAGAGGTGGGGAGGCTGGACACAGATCAAAGGCGAGGTATCATTACTCTAATACCCAAAAAGGATAAAAATAGGTTATTTTTACAGAATTGGCGACCAATTAGCCTTCTGAACACTGATTATAAGATCTTCACAAAATCGCTAGCCAGGAGGATACAATCATACTTGCCAGATATTATTCATCCTGACCAAACTGGCTTTGTTAAAAAGCGATATATAGGGATGAGTGTACGTACAGTTCAGGATGTAATAAAATACATGAATATGACAGGTCACCCTGGGATCCTGACGTCAGTGGATTTTGAGAAAGCTTTTGATAACATCCGCTGGGAATTTATCATTGAGTCTCTTAGAGTATTTGGCTTTGGTGAACAGTTTATATCCTGGGTTCGACTGTTATACAATGACGCTGAGGCTTGCGTGGTGAACAACGGCTTCACAAGTGAGTGGTTCAATATAACACGTGGGACAAGGCAGGGCTGCTGCTTATCTCCGTTTTTATTTATCCTAGCTGTAGAACTTCTAGCACACAATGTACGCATGAATGAGAAAATAGAAGGTATATATATGATTAGAAGAGAAGTTAAGATTAGTCAGTATGCAGATGATACTACTTGCTTTTTACGCTCAGCACAGGCATTAGATCACTTACTTGATTGCCTTGATAGGTTTAGGAGGTACACTGGCTTAAAAATCAATCGTTATAAAACACAATATATGGCGATCGGGGGTATAAATAGAGACTCACTCCCAGATCTTCAGTGGTGTAACGAACTTAACATTCTGGGCATAATGGTGGGCAATAAAATGACTGAAGAAAATAACTACAGATTGAACTTCAAAACCCGTATTGACAAAATTAGAAATATATGTAATGACTGGAGGAAGCGTGACATATCACTTAAAGGGAAAGTTACGATTATTAACAGTCTTATTCTCCCAACAATACTATATCCTGCCTCCATCGTGCATACTCCAGAACGAGCTATACAAGAGGTTAATTCAATGGTATATAGGTTTCTATGGAACTCCAGTCAAAATAAAGTTGCTAAGACTACAGTTTGTGCCCCTATTGAACAAGGGGGCTTAGCGCTAGGTGATCTTGAAACCAAAATATTTGTGTCTAACATAAACTGGATCAAGAGAATGTATATCGATTCTGACTGCATCCCAAGTATACTAACTGAATATTTACTCGAGCAAAGTATGGATATCAAATCATTTATCGGTACAAAAACTAACCTGAATATAGCACCAAGTAAAAGTCCATTCTATAGCAAAGTTTTCTCTGATTGGCATGAAATGTATAATAAAACTCTTATGACAGAGCCTGAAATACGAAATGAGGTAATATGGAACAACAAATTCATTACAGTAGACAAAAAACCTATATTCTGGAAAACATGGAAGGCTGCAGGAATTGTAAAAGTACAGGACATACTCGAGGGTGGAAATTTTATGTCAGAAGAACGAATTTCACAAAAATACAACATCAAATGTAACTTTCTTCAAGCTCTACAAATTCGCAAGAGTCTTCCAGGCCAATGGAGGGAGGCTTTGACTGATACCCAAATAACATTTGAGGTGAACTGTCTTTACGTTATAGATAGGTTTCCAAAAGCTGTAAATATGTTTAAGGTATCCAGTAAAGAGCTATACTGGATTGTCAGGGATTTTGTCTCCCCAAAGCTTACTAGCCAGAGGAGATGGAACTTATTGTATCCAGAGTTGGGCATCATGAACGAAAGGTGGAGTAAGTTGTACAAATACCCATACAGGGTAACCAGGGAAACAAAGCTTCAATCCTTCCAATTCAAAGTCTTCCACAGGATAATCACATGTAACAAATATCTCTGTAATATCCGAGTAAAGGATAGTCCTGAATGCCTTTATTGTGATGAAAAGCAAGATACAATTGTACATTTTTTTGTAACGTGCCCAAAAGTGGCCTTGTTCTGGAAGTCTATTTTCAGATGGCTGAACAAAGTTGTAAAATTAAGTACAGATGAAATTAAGGAGAGTGACATGATTTTAGGTATACCTGAAAAGACAGTGAATAATGACATTGTAAACCTCATTTTACTTAGAAGTCGTTTTTATATATATAGACAGCGCCTCTTTCACAACTGCAGCTTGGAAATATTACAATGGCTACTTGAGCTGAAGAGATATTTACTCACAGAAGAGTACATATGTAAAAAAGATAACAAACCTAAGTGTTTTAAGAAGTGGCAAAGGGTACTGGATGTATTGTAACTGTTAGACACCCACCTAGCCACAAGATATTTTCTTACTAAACCTGTAAACCTGTGAACCTCTGAACACAAAACACAAAAGAAACAAAATAGCTTGTAGTGTCATCATGAACTCCTGCATATCTATGTAAACTAAAGGTTACTTTTTAGATAGAATAGAAGTTTATAAACAATTATCACAACATGTAGAAGTAAAGGCTAGAAAAGCTATCCTCTTTAGCATCATCGAAGTATATTGAAAGTTGATACGAATTTCAATGTATTGTTCAAAAAGCTGCAAAACAAGTTAGGGTAGTTAGATGTCCTGTTTTTTGCCTCGTACTGTTTTTGTCTCGTACTGTTTTTGTCATGTGCATGTCCTGTATACGTCCTGTCCTTGTCACAAAATATCAAATATACCAAAAATCTCAGCAAAGGACCAATGTAACACAGATATATATATATAGAAATAAAGTGAGCGCTGCTCTGGAAAAAAAAAAAAAAAAATAAGTACACACATTTTCAAAAATCTCAGATCCCCATCCCCCCTTTGGTCATAAATATGCATTGGATTTGTACTAGAAAGTACACACATTTTCAAAGATTTCATACCTCCCTCCCCCCCTTGATGCATACACACTTAATGCAAGGGCCCTAATAAGATGGTTTGTAATAAAACTGAAACATCATCATATGCATGATATTATGCTGAGGAAAGAAATCTTACTCAAACCATAGTTTTATTGTGACACATCTTTCACTGTGATCCAAAATGCTCTCCAAACAGCTACCATATTATATACATGTACCCAAATGGCTGTGAAAGCACTGAAATACCAGCCTAGGGAGATAGTGATTATCATTTCCACATCTCTTTAGGATGTATTGTGTTATTTTCATGATATCATCTCTCCTTTTGAAATATAAGTGCAAAATGAGCCTATAGTCGGTTAGAATTTAATCAGCAAAAAATGATTTCTACATTATATTACCAATGAAATCAGATGCAACCTTCTTTAAAAACTGCCTAAAGATCCCCTTTAAGTATACCTAGGACTTGGTTTATTAATTCCAGAGTTTAACCTTGGATCTTTAAGTTCTAATGATTTTGACTGAAACAACAGTTTTTCTTTAATTACTCATTGACATGATTAATGACAATAGCAAACAATATATCAAAAAATCAGGAAAAAAATTACCTTTCAGATGACATATAGCATGTTATCATATCTTACATAGTTCCAGAGAAATTTAGAAATAACGCGTTTTTCATTTTTTGCTAATTAAGCACAAATTGCGTAATTAGACAGTGTTCGCATACCCAAATTCTTCGGAACCGTCTTGATTCATGGTCCCTAGGATGCTATAAGATGAAAAAAATCAAGAAAATCCAGGGGGCTCACCGCGGAGGGTAAATCAAGATTTTCAGGTTTGGCTCCCGGACTATAAAGACAGATAGTTCCTTGTGTTTACAGTCTACATAGCAGTGATATGCATGGGACCTTCAGAACTAGTTATGTTGGCACAAATCAATAGAATATCAGGTTGCATCAACACTCATATAAACTGACTGACGCTACTAACAAATAGCAAGAGACAGGTTTGGACTGGTTCAAAATATGGATGAATGACCTGGGCTAGGCACAGACTTTGTTTGAACTGTCACTAGAGAATGCCCATGACGTCATCGTGACGTCATAGGAAATGGTTGCTTAACTACCAGCATGGTTGTAGGAGCTTCAGTTACCACAGAATAGGCACCGGCCAGGTTATCCAATCTAAAACTTGAGATCCTCTGTATCACCGCCTCATTTTCTTTTTATTCAAACATAACATGAGCTTAGACACTTGATTTTGTTTTTGAATCTGAGTTATATGGGATATAATAGCCTCCATATCAATATAACATTTACTAACTAGACAATAACGTTAATTGAGTTCATTGTAAAAGAAAATAAAAGATCTTGAATAGTATAACCTGTGGTCATTGATACCAATTATCAAAAGAAAGTTTGTATTTTTGTCTAAATAACTATTGAAATGAATGCTTGTAAAATAAATATTCGAGTCTGTTGAGACTCTATTATTATGCATTAGCATTAAAGAAGTCTAACCTTGGTGAATGTGTTCTGACGACAAATGTTGTAAAATGAAGTCTACTTCTGCAGTTAGTTATACTATTGATCACCAAGAGGACATATAGAACCCCAGAGTAAAGAGAAACCACTTTAAGAAATGGATACTGTATGCTTGTTATACATGAATGCAATATGTTGCATTAATATCAAGATCTAAACAAGCAGGTTGCATGATAGCAGGAATTTCCTTGCTGGTACGAATAAAAGCAGTAAACCTATCAGAATTCTATTCTAACAGAGACAGGCAGTGAATCCAGGTTTCCTGAGAGTTAAAATGTTCTATCCTGATAAGGTTCTAATGTTATTATATTATTGAAATTATCTTTAATTAGAATATGAGAATTGATGTAACAAAAGAACTAAAATTAACACATTTTATAATGCAAAAGAAGACTTTATTATTGTATATATTTGATTCATCCTGTTTCAGCATTGAAATGGCAACCTTTACTTGTTTGCTGGTGTTAGTTGTGCTGCTGATACCTTCAAGTAGGTTAAATCATATTTGGATCCATTATGATTACACAATAAATGATGAGGAAAGTTAAGTAAACTATTACATGCTTAAGTCACATATTTCACGAATACTTGATTTTATTTCACTGCCAATAGAAAGTCTCCCAATTGTTAACACTGATTCATCTCTAGATGACATTCTTGGTGATACAGCTTACATAGCCCTGCTATAACATCATAAAACATAATATGTTATATCACCTAGGTATGACATCACATGTAAATAAAACATAAAAAAAAGAAGAAAAAAGTTTAACATCCATTTGCACAGTTAATGCACAAATACAGGGGGTAGGATCCCAGCCCAGCTAGTATCTGTACGATAGTTACCATAGGTATATGTTCCTTTAAAGACTTATTAGTGTAGTTGTTAATCTTTTCATCTTATTTCATCATCTCATCCATGTATTGATTTTTTGAGCAGTTTTTCTAAGAAAAACCAAGTACAAGCTACAAAGAGGTTTTGTTTATTTCATGCAAGATTACCTTGCTACATTGATACCATGCCATCAATACAACATGATTCAGACTCTGCTTGGTACCAGCAAGAACTATTTTCACAATGTGATTATGTATCCATTCATTCCACTGTCATCTGCATAAGGTTTACAATCCACCATGTTGTTGCTTATACACTTGATGAGCACTGCCTATTATTACTAGATCTCTCTGATAAAAAAGGAGTTTGATACTATTTAGAGGTGCATTATTTGTGTCCCAACAACACTTTGTGACAATTTATCTAGAGTTAAAAATATATTGGGAATAACAAAAAAATGATAATATAAGTAACAATTCACCCCCGAAATGACTTTTGATTTGAGAGTAAAATTTTATGAACCAGGCATAAAAAATTGGTTGCCATTGAACTTATGTCTTCTCAAAAAAATGTGAAAATAAGAAAAACAATAAAATAAGACCTCAATCTACACTGCATCCAAAACAGTGTAGAACTCCTTTTACTAGAAACAAATGAGATCATTTTATTCAAGTCATGAATTATTACTATATTATTCTATATTCAACTGAGCCATTCTCTGGAAATGTCCTCAATTTTATGATGAAAGTGGCTGAAAAGTCTAACTTATCAAAATCAAATTATTTTGTTAAAGTATTAAAGACATATACCTTTGTAATCAATACCCAAAAGGGGGCACTTTTATAATCATTATTCTTGTTTTTATATTCCGATTTCATAATAATGCCTTGTAATTCTTATGTAACATACAGAACTAGGCTTGAAACATATAGAACCAAACTTTTATCACCAACTATGGTCAGAGACACAAACCTTTTAGACTCTGCCGACCATGAACATTAACAAATAGTTATACCAGATTGTAAAAACAAATCCCTGATAAGTAAATCTAGCAACTTATGGAGTAAATATCCCAAAGCCTTGGTCCTGTTCCATGTAACCTACGTAACCAATTTGTGCTGTAAATATTGCTAGATTCTTGCATTATTAGGTTAAAAACAGTTATAATATGTAGTAACAGTATGCCCTTGATTTAAAGGAATACAACACAATAAGTATTATGTTAGTTTCTCTACAAAAGCAACTGATATAGTGAAAGCTTGGTTCTTTATTTTACTGAGCTTGGTCCCGTCCTTTACACAATTGTTTCAAGATTTGAAGTATTTCTGTTCACAGAAAATATATTTAAGGGAGTATTGAAAAGAATTTTTTATTTGGTGTACCCTACATTCGGTGCTACCTCTGTACTATAATTTCAATAATGAAAATACATATTTCAATTAAATTATGGGGTATAAAGTTTGGTTCTGTTTGTACATAATTAAAAATTCAAATAACCGTCAATGTTTTTCTAGGTTTTTCTGAGAAAATAAACAAATTATGTGTTAAAACATTTACAGATATGCTACTGTTGTTAGGGACACAGTTTAAACATGTTGCAACTACATTAAATTTATCAAATTTGCATTTGTGTTAGAAAATTAAGATAGGAAAATAGTTTACCATTGAATTTTCTTGTACTTTTTACATGATTATTATGTTTCCATCAATTTTCCGGACTACATACTGGCAAAACCATACATTATCTGATTTGTCAATGTCTACACTTTGTGTTGTTAATGGACAGACTACATAATGGTGAAAATTGTTTTCTACAGAGAGATTTAACTTTAATCTATGCTGTTGTCATCAATGGTGGAGATTTTCTTTGTAATGTTTTTTTGATGGATTTAAGGTGTCAAACCCTCGATTTCTAAGAAAGCTTTTATTCTACATCCAATTGGAGTCTTTCATAAATGTGTCATTGTATGTCATCACATATGTCATTAAAGCACCACATTTGCAGAGTCAATTCATGTGTATCACTGATATTTTGTTGTGATTTGTGAATGATTCATTTTTATATTGACTCTCAAAATGTTATTGTGTATGCCAATGATTGTGTTATTTATACTCATTAGAAAAACAATTGCAATAGTGTTTCTTTGTGATTATCTTGAATTACAATTTCCTAAAAACTGTTCCTTGCATCAGGTCAGTGATCAGGTTTCTCTGAAGAGGAAATTGTATTTCATACCTTGAGTGTCAACATTAATTTAATTAGGACTAATACACAATTTAAGCATGTTTTCATTGCATAACATCTATATAATGAGGTTTCTCTTTACATTGTAAAGTCTGGTGCCAAGAACTAAACGAGACGAACTTTATTTGGCAAAATCTTTTTGTTGATGACCTAAGGCTTTTTCTGTCACCTGGTTATACTCATAATCTCTACTATCTTCTCATCTTTATTTTGTAGTGTGCAGATTCTCAAAGGTAGCACCATTGTACTGAAGCTTCCATTAGAATATTAAATTTTCTTGGAATTATTTAGAATTGTAGATAATACTTGTATTGGAATTAACTTACAGATCACGGAGTTGAGGTTGGCACATACAGGTATGGCAATTACTACTGGCTGACTGAAAATAAAAATACTTATGAAATGGCAATGGTAGAATGTGGTTTACATGGAGGAGTGTTGGTAGCTATCCCCTCAAGTGAAATCCAGGCAGTCATTGATGAATACCTCGATGAAATGTAAGTGATTGGTTTATTTCCCTATCCAAGAAATAGTGCCTGAGGAGAATTTCTTTTTTCTAAGCCAGTTTCTTGAGTTTTACCTGCAGGTTAGCCTAAAACAGGATGCATGCTGGGTAATTTGTCGACAAAACCCAATGCTTTAGCATAGACATTTCCATTAATCTTATCATTATTTCTTCTTGAACATGTCGAAAAGTTAGTTATCACTATTTTTTAATTTGTATACATATACATTTCATATTTTCTAAGTTGTTTGAAAATGTTTTCATTATTGATGGAAATATAAGAATTATTTCTTTATTTTGTATAAATGTCCCTGTGTTTTTGTCGACAGAAGGCCCAAATTAACCTGCAGGTGCATAAATACTGTAGATCAGCTATCCGTGGTAGGGAGAATTGTTAGGGGCTATTTTGCCAGCAGGGAAGGAACATGTGGTCTACTGAAATATGTTTTTGGGAACAATAATTTTAGAAATGTTTTACCCTTTAGACACTCCAGAGGGCAGCAACCACAAGGAAATGCTGTTGGCCTGTTTAGTTCCATTACCATTATCTCTGTTAACTTTGGTAAAATCTTCTGGTATGAGCATTATATTAAACCTGGTATATAGATACAGAATCCTTATTTTTTTCATGAAACTAATTTAGAATGCGGCTTATATCAATGATTACTCTTTTTAACTATATAGAGGAAGTTTCCAAGTCTATAAACAATCAGGGAAGTTTTAAAGGTTTCCATTTATTTGCTTTTTCAAGAGGATACATCACAAAGGGGGTTATTGAGAATCCCCATCTTGCTATGAAAAGAAATCCCCAACCCTATAAGATTTGAAGGCACTAAAAGTGATCATAAGACCACATGTACATTAGATCTGTGGCTCAATGCACATAGATATTGGGCAGATGAAGTCAATGCTCAGAAAAGGGCAAGACGACATATTGGTTGTCAATTTAAGATCATTATTTTACACATTTCTTACTACAACATGTGATGATGCTGAATATTACTGATAGTAAAACAGTCAAATTGTGCCATAACAAACTACTTTTGTGAGATAGAATTGATATATTCTGCAGTTCTGTCATAGCCACATGGGTACTGATAGGACTTGGTGAGAGCCAGGAAATGTCTATAGTCTATTGGTACACTAAAGATAACATTCTTATATTGGGGTAGTTGGACTTGGAATACCAAACCTGATACAATTTTTCTTAAGATTCTGTTGCACCATAATGATCTTGTGTAGCCAAGAAAAGTAAATTATTTCTGAGTGTTCCACTTGTGCTTTCACTTCAAACATTTCATGGCCCTGGCCAGAGATTAGGAAGATTTAAATTGTTTAAACAAAACAATGACACCACATTGATGAAACATTTACAACTCAACATCATAAGTCACTGGATTGTGAGGGACAAGTCTTTATTGAGAAGTTTATTGAATTCATTAAAAAAGTGATACTCATGTGTAAGTAACACCTGTTAATCTACTGTATGTCACACACAAAATCTTACGGAGTGGTTCTAATCTCTCTGTGGTTACTTATAAGGTTTTTCACATTGCATATCTAGACATTAATTATATGCCAAATATTATGTTCTTAATCTTCACATTTTCCAAATGTACCAAATCTTTAAACAGGAGAGTGACAATCTATTTGCGGCTTGGCTATCGTAAAAATAGTTCACACTGGGATGATGGAACACTCTTTTCATGGACCAACTGGCAAATAAGACAACCAGATAATCCTGCTGAAATGTGCACACTATTAATAAGAAGAAAATGGCATGATGCTGTGTGTGGCGGAGCTTTTCATGGACTCTGTCAAAAGTCAGGTAAGGTAGCAAAATTTTGGAGAATTCATACTAATTGTTCTTTGATATCTTTGTTTGCATAATTATAATGTTTTATATTTTAATAGTCTGCAAATAGTTAAAACACTCCATTGAATAAATGATGCTTCATTCTGTATACTGGAAATAGTCATTAAGACAAAATATGTGACAGTTTCTGGGATTTCCAGTCTTATTGAAATGCCTATTCGTGGCTCTAGAGCTATTGTTTAGCTTAGAAATCATAAAAATAATAAAAACAAGCTAAATTCCTGCTATTAATGAATTTTTACATAGTTTTCATTACTGGTGGCAAAATTTGAATTTTTGTGCATTTTGTTGCCATGGTACCCAAAATGTTAATAGAATGTCCAAACTCGCTGACACTACAGCTATACAAATGAGAGTTTCCATGGTAACCATGGAATAGAATTAAGTTTTGAAAATTTGAATTCTGAATCAAGCAACTGCTTGGCTATATTCAGCAAAAAACTGATTCTGAATACTTTAAATAAAAAGGACATGGCAGTATATTTCCTGAAATCATATTTGGGCTTTCAATTTTTGGCCTTGATTATATATAAGTTATATCTTTATAGATACCAAAGTCGGGTCTATTTCAGCATATTTAGCATATCCGACCTTAGTGTCTTCAAATCAACATAACTTTTTTTCTAATAAGAATATTAAATTTTGCCTATTTTTTTCAGTTTTAGATTCCTCAAAACACCTTCTTAATTTAATATTCTAGGCCATAAGACTTTCACAGAGGATGTCACATATTGACACATATTCTATATTCTCATATCATTTGGAAAAAGATAAGCATGTTTTTTTCAAAAATCATAATCTTCATTTTGTAAAAGAATTGGATGTATAATGACGTCTTTTGAAATATCACTTATGAATTTTTAACACTGACTTATTTACCTGTGGTCAAAATACGCTTGTGAAAACAAGCTTCATCTCCAAGGCTGGAAACAGCTCCTGGCCTCACAAAAACCCCCTTTACAACAACGGAAACCTGGCCAGTCTTGACAAGGTCATTTCATCTAAACCCCCACCCATGTCTACATAAGAAAAAAGCCCCTATCCCCATCACCACCAACCAATCATGACACAACTCAGACAAACACATGACTTGTCTAACGTTCGGAAAATGGTGTATCATAAAAAGATTAAAGTATGGAAAGTAAGTCTTTTCCTACTGCAATAAGCACAGGTATTAAAAGTAAACCAATAGCAGTTTTGTGTTTGACCTGGACTATCCATGTTCAAGAGGTAAAACTTGAAAGAACTGTCATGACCCCACCATGGAAAGCTGCTTACTTACAGGAAAGCTTTGATCAGGGTGCATGCTCATAAGGCTTTAGCGTAGGCTAATATGACATGAATAAAACCTAGTAATCATTGTCTTTTGAATTTATATCCATATACATTACATATTTTCCAAGTTGTTCATTGTATTTAGAAATATTGCAATTATCAATTTACTTTCCATAGTTTTACCGAGGGATATTTTGATAAAATTAGTTAAAGTTAGCCTAAAGGAGCTCGGATTGCTATAAATCACAAGGTAGTACCTATGGACTAACACGTGCACAGGGGCATATACAAAATTTTATGAAGGTGCTGTCAGCATGAAGTACTAAAATGACAAGCAATAATTATATGCACAACATTTCCCACTATCTCTAGCTTGAGGGGTCTACCAGAAAAAAAAGGAAAAAAAGGGGGGGACCCACTAGATTTCAAACCCTGGTTCTCCACTTGCTAACATGCTTAAAGTCTCAAACTTTTTTCCCTTTTTTAGCCGATTGGGCCAAATTCATGGCCATCCCACTTGGAACATCTCTCACAGGGGCTGAGGTAGGGGCCTCTTCACTGGTGAGCTCTGACATTGAGTGTGCTGTGTGCTGCAGGAAGGCATCGGACTGTGTCTTCTTCCACTATGATAGGGCAGACAAACTGTGCACTCTGTGTGGATGGGGAGGAGGAGTACTCACTGTTGACACAAACAACGAATGGTACACTCTATAGGACATGAGATCCAAACCACAGGATATTTGTAATATTCTGCAAAAGAGCTCTAGAATCTGATCAGAGGATTAGACTATGTAGGCTGACAGGTTGAGAATACCATGTGAAAAACTATTAAACCTAGATTTTCAGAAATTTCCCTCTACTGTTATGTATTTATAAAAAATTCCAGAATCCCGTCAGAGACCAAGAGACCTTGTCAGTTGTTATTGTGAATTTTCATTGTTTGACTTGCTTGCCATACATCAATGTTATTATAATAATTATTCAATTTTTAATTCCCAGTGGAATGACCGTTATTTTCCACTGTTATCCAAGACTAAGTTCCTATATTTACCTGAGCTACAGATTTTAAATCCTCTGTACTCATACAAGTACACTTTATAATTCCACCATGTTCATTCTCAAATTTTCAACCTGTGATTCTTGATCAGCTGGTAAAATTCTACACTGTGTATTCATGCTGTGAATAATTAATATACCAGACTTCTACACAACGATTTTGATTCTGATGAAGGATGTAACAATACGAATCATGTCAATTTGCTGATTACCAAAAAAAAACACCAAGTCTACCAAAATCACTTTTGAGTTATATATACTCTATAACATCTTATACCTATGTACTAAAAACAAAAAATTCAAAAAACGTCTCATAATAAAATCAAGTTAGAAACTGGGGTTTTGGGACATCTGAGACCCAGTTCCCTCAAAAAGATGGCTGGATTCACAAAAGGGCAGTTCACTTCAAAATGTTCCGGGTCAAATCTGAAAGGTTGATGTCTGTGTAATTTTACTTTTTGAAGCCAATGTTAATGAAGCAGAGCCATAATCTGTTTGTGAGTATGTCACCCGGAACATGTATGATTCGTTGGACAACCAAGAGTTTATTGGTTTGCTAAATGTAATCATCCTGTAAATATTATGTAAAAGTAAAAAACAACATGCAGGGTGTGTGATATATTATGAAATGGTAAGGAATAATTTTGGAAAAATTATGTAAAGGTATTAAACAACATGTAAGGTGCGAGGGGTATTATGAAATGGTAAAAGAGAAATTTGAAAATATTATGTAAAGGGATTAAACAACATGTAGGGTAAAGTTCCATTTTAATGTGAAACTACGTCACAAACTGACCCTAAGTCACATAGCACCAGACTTTGTGACTTAGGGTCACCCTCAAGACCCTACCTCACAAAGGCCTTAAATGACACAGTAACACTTATTGTGACACTACGTCACAAAATGACGCAAAGTCATGTAGCACCAGATTGTGCAACACTCCATTTATTGAGGCACTGAATCACAAAAGTCACTTAATTACAAAATAGTAATGGACCAACGGCTGACGCTGATGCTGACAGCTGTCAGCTGTTTGGGGCAGTGTTAAATAAGTCGGTGTCTGCATTAAAGACAATCGCGCTATTTGTTCATGCGCATCTTTGCCGCGCAGCCTGCAGGTATGGGTGTTCAGTGATGCATGACCATCAGTGGCTCTGCCTGCTACCTCTGGGAGGTGGAGAGGGAGCAGTGCATTAATGGGCATAACTTTGTTAATATTTATGCAATCTTCACAGAGTAAGCAGCAACACAATCCTTATGAGGTAGGGAACAATATTTGAATATAATACTTCAGGATATTTTGTATTTATATAGGTTTAGGAACCATTAAAACAAAAAGACCTGGTGGGCTAATTCCAGACTTGCAGATAGATAATCAATTTTTCTGGTTAAATTCACGCGGTGACCCCATGTTTTTTTTTGTTGAAAATGAAAGCCAACAGTCCAATGCACATTGTGTGTCATTTTTGTAGATTTTTCAACTGTACGCACTTTCTTGTCAGAAATTTGATTTTTTTTACAAAATTGTTTTGTAAGGAAAATGGATCAAAATGCAATGAAAAAAAAAAAATTTCCAGGCCATGCATAAAATCTGTGAACGTGTGTCTAAGGTTTAGATTTGAATGGTTAGATTGTTTATTTGAGGATTAGTGTGAAAGTTTTCACGAAAGTAGTACCTATGAATATAGCTCTACAAAACCTTAGTTTTCAAGGAAGTATGCACATATTATTCCACCTGAAGATAAAAAGTTAGCATGGTGACCCCCTAATTTTTTCCCATTTTTTGTCTCTCAACATATTTATCTGGTATTTCTCTGAGTTTTAACAAAATCTCAACTTTAGATCTATAATGGCGCCATTGCCCTTAAACATGCTTAATATGAGTCGTTAGCCAACTATGAGTTTGCAAGGCATACCAACACACAGATCCACACTAAATTCTTGAGACGGCCGACAAGATTCAGAACCAGCCAACAGTTTTAGTAGTGATTCTTCCGCAGACTCCAAGAAATTTAAAGTTGACAAGTGGGTATAAGGCCCTTAAGACACTAAGAGACATACACCTTAAATGACAAATGTCTTGTCATTTATTGTCAAAGCTGTTTGAAAAGTATTAACCCCTCGAATCCTTAAGACTGGTACTGTCCAAACGGTATCAAGTAGTGTTCAAACGGTATCAAGTAGCTGTAACCATAGGCTCTACCCTATATATATCAGTCTGGTTTATTGATTTTACCCAAGCATTGGTACTCGCTGGGAGAGGCATCCTGTCTGCTGTTGCCAAACAGGTATACTTACACCTACCAGCAGTCCATGCTATATTTACACTATACGATGTAGTAATTCACATAATTTTGAATACTTTATGATATTCCCTCTATAGAACTGGTGACATTTCTTCATTCTATTCCTATACAATTGATTATATGCACAAGGTGTTTTACTAACTACCTTTGTGCACTATTAAGTATCTAAACAATTAAGCATAATAAAAACTATGCTGCTGTAACAATGGACATAGTTTGAGAATGAGAACAACACAGAGGTAATAAGAATGACTTTTTTTGTGCAAAAGGGGTTAAATAGGAAAATAATTTACCATGTGATTTTTTTGTCTTTTTCTATATTTTTATCATATTTCTAACATTTTCCTAAATTAAACATAGACAAAACCATACATTTTCTGAATCACCAATGTCTATTCTATGTGAAGCTAACATACAGACTGAATAAAAATTAAAATTCTGTCCTTCAGTGACATTCAACTTTAATCTATATTGTTTTCATCAATTGAGGAGATTTCTGGCCCATTTAATTGCTGGTAATCATTAAAAGATGCATAGCATATGTGTTTACAGTCCACATAATAGTGATATATATATTTTTCCATTTACATCTGAGTTATATGGTTCTCAATAGACCTCCATACAAAATAACATTAGAGAAGTAGACATAAACATTAATTGAGTTCATTGTTTAAGAAAATAAAAGTTCTTTAATTTTATAACCTATACAAAATGACCACTCAGCATTTCATTTACATCAATATTCTCGGGGAGAAAATAATAGAAAAATTTAATGATAACTGTTCCAATAGTCCCGATTTATTCCCTTCCTATATGTATGAATAAAAGGAGTGAAGCTTCTTTTTGAAATTGTTTTCTAAAAAGTAGAGGATAAGTTTTGCATACAGGTCAGCTTATATTTCGCTATTCATTAAACACACTTTTTAGGAAATTTATTTATTGTTGTTAATACGTTTGAGGTCAAGCATTTATCTAAAATCCATGTTTTAATCATTTAATAATTGAAGTTCACTATAGTGGTTTTTGTTTAACCTGATTACTGTTAGGTTTCTATGACTTAAAAACAGGGAACTTTGTCTTAATCTTGTATTCACATCCATATTACCTTTTAGATCTTGATATAACAGCAATTCATACATAAATGTCCATCAACGTGTGTTTCTCTTGTCTTCAAGGTCAAGATCTAGCATGAAGGAGCAGCTAGACAGTGACAGTTGTTCCACCTAAGATGAATCCAGCTCTGACAGAAACTAGTCCTTTTAACCCGAAACAAAGTCCAATGTACTTGCAGTTGATCGGAAACTGTGGAGACATAAATTTTAGATAAAAAGAATGCTTATGACATTGTTGCCCGATACAGGTAATGAATGTTAATTCGTTTACCTCAGGATGTTCCCCTAAAATACATGTCATGAATAGTCTCTGGGATTTATGTGCACACAATTGCCATGTGTGAATGGAATTACAACTAAACATGTCAGTGTTATGAGTACACAAACATCAAGGCTATTATTGTGTGGTGCCCAAAACCAATATAACTGAAAACATTTTGGACACTCAAATAACCAGGAAAATAATTTTGTTGCAAAAGTCCCACTCTGGTCAGTTATAAAAAAGAAATCATGAAATCTGAATTTAACCTAGATATATGAATACATGTTTTAGTTTGCAAACAAATGCAACAATTGTGGAATTTGAGAAGGTTAGATCAGTTTTCATCCAGTCTCCAATTGTTTGAATATAACGGGTTGATTACACAATGGTTCATAAAGGCCCAACACATTTTCTATTGAACATTTTACAGGAAATAAACAGTTGTCATGCTGTTCATCAAACAAAACCTGCTATATACCAATTCTCCCTACCACGGATAGCTGATTTACAGTATTTTAAGCACCTGCAGGTTAATTATGGCTAATTTTGTCGACAAAAACACATAGATATCTATAGAAAATATACAAGTATTTGTCATATTTCTGTGTATAATGAAGGTATTTTCAAACCAACTCAGAAAATGATAGACATATACAAATAACAAAAGAAAAAATAGTTGATATTAATGTCCACAATTTAAACCAGATATAATGGCATGATTAGTGAAATTGTCTATACTTAAGCCATTTGGTTTGTCGACATTATTTCCCAGCATGCATTCTGATCTAGGCTAACCTGCAGGTTAAACTTAAGAAATTTGCTATCCGTGGTAGGGAGAATTATATCACAATACAGGCCAGCATTTGATTTTCCACTTTTACTCTTAGATAAATTCAGTTCTATTTATCATTGATTGGGTCTATTGCACTATTTGGCTTTACTGGTAGTATTCCTTTTGGGAGAACCATAATTATTTCAGGCTCTAGCTTTGACTTTCTTTCAAAATAAACTGCAAGCCTTTCTAATCTTTTTTTCCGTTTATTGTTGTAGATTTTCCAGACGCCACTACCTGAGAATTGAGGACTAATTAGATAAAGTTTTCTCCATCTAAGTGTGAACTCCTTAAATACAAATTAATTAGTTTTAGGTTCAACCCTGATGGCCACAGATACTTAATATCTTTTCGGCTAAATATTTGCTGAAATAAATGCCTGGTGAAATGGATATTCTAGTCCATTGAGACTCCATCAAAATGGTCTAACATTACAGTAGTCTAACATGGATGCATGTGTTCTGGTGACAAATGTTGTAGAATAAAGTCAACTATTGAAGTTAGTTTTCCTTTTACATATTGATCACCATGAGAACATATGAACCCTAGAGTAAGACACTTCCATTGGCCAAAGCAATTAAATTTACTGATACTGTTTGCTAACCCTATATGAATATTATAAGGTAAATTGATTTAGGATCGGACCGAACAGGGTGCACAATAGCAGCAGTGTCCTTGCTGGAATAAATGGAAGGAGTATGCCTTTCAGAATTCTGTTCTAACAGAGACAGGTGAGTGTGCAGTTTGCAAGTCCAGGTTTCCAAAGATTCAAAGAGTTCTATGCTAATAAGTTTATAATAGCAAATTACCTTTGCAATTACCTTTAAGCCCCATACTCAGTAGGCAATTTTCCCATTGCTGGGCGATGAGTGACGGGGAGGATGGCTGTTGTCGTCGCCCGCCGACTGTAGTATCGAGCAAATTTGACAATTTACCAGCGATTTTACCGGAGATTTTGCCGGTGATACGGTCACCCATCACCCATCGCAGAGAACTCATGCCAAACCCATGGGGAATCGCCTGGCGATTGTGATCGCCTGGCAATTGTGCGAGGAATTTGACGACTGTGTTGTCATCGGGGGACAGTGAAATTGCCTAATGGTTATGCGGCTTTAGTAACAGTTTGAAAATTGTTCTAAGATAATAAGCTCAGAATGATGGAAATGCAAAAATAATTATTGTATATGTCTAATGAATATTCATCTAGTTTCAGCATTGAAATGGCAACTTTGACTTGTTTACTGGTGTTTATTGTGCTGCTGATACCTTCAAGTAGGTCGTAACAAAAATTATTATGATTAGACCATAATAGACCATTGGCCCATTTGCCCCATTTATTTTTTTTATTTTTTAGTTATTACCTCTTTATTTAGACTGGTCAAATCTCTGAAACATATGCAATATTCTTTAATGTACCAGTATCATGACAATTTTTCCGTTTTGATATCAGCTTATATAATCTAATTATCTAACAATGAAATACAAATTAAACAATTAAATTATGTAATAATTGGTAGGTATAATTTGAGTATTTTACAATTAGCTATTCTCAATCATTTGTTCTCTGAGGCCTAGGGTTTATATTGTTAAGAAAGTTGTCCAAATCTATCCAATTGAAAAGGATTTGGTACGTGTTCAACAGTATCGATTTTTGATATCTCTGAATTTCAATTATATCAATAGTATTTCTTATCAATCGATCTAATTCATTCCAATCATTTTATAAGGAACCTCCATATATTTTGTGTTCCATGAAGTTACAATCACCTTTTAGGCTGCCGTAGCTACATGAGTTTTGTTTTTGCTTACGGAAGTTTAGGCAGATTTACAGGAGCTTTTGGTCAATTTATGCAAGTTACAAGGGTTTAAAACTCGCGTACAGTTTCCATAAGCACCGGTAAAACCTCTGCTGTTATTCTCATGAAACAGGTCACAGGAAAGCAAAGTAAATAATTCAATCCTACCATGTGATTCAGGTTTTATTACTAAAAGTATTGAACTATATGGGTATTTATTCCAAAATCAATTCATTAGATACCTTATTAATCTTACATCTATTGCTAATTAAGGTTGGACTCTTTTCCCCTCAGTTTTGTTTTTGAGTACAGGGATACAGTAGCACACACTTGTAGAAGATTTATTGTTCATTTTATCGACAGTCATAATAATTATAATTGTATGTGAACTCCCACCATCATCTACCCAAGGTTTACAATTCAGCATGTTCTTACTTATACATGTCATTCTAGTCAGTGACTGCCATGTAGCTCCTTGTACAGTATTACACTCTTTCATGTTACTGATTACAAGTATCATTAGCCTTGACCTAATGTTGCTTGCATCACATAGACTGAATACAATATTATCATGTGACTGAACACTACCTATGTTTTAGCACAGAAAAAAGCTGCACCGAAACAGCTCTTGAAGGGGCCTCCACTCACACTACACTAGTAACAGGAAACAGGACTTATGCAGACACACTTGCAATCAACCAACTTCATGCAGATATTGTCCCTTAATTAATCAATTTAATAGAATTATATCCCAAACAGACAGACGTCAGTTCACACCTTTTTACCAGATGAACTGCCAAAATAGTAACTTAGTCTACCTTATTACCTGAAATGATTGTGGCATACAATATGTGGGCCAAACTGAAAAGTTAATCGATCTCAGGGCCATTTTGATGATATTGATCATGATAATGACACCACAGTTGCTCAGCATTTTAATCAGTGTCCAGCAGATAAACTTAATTTGACTAAGGGCTTTAGAATCTCAGTTTTATCATTTATAAACTCCCCCCTGATTTGAATAAAGCACAACTAGAAAGGGACAGGGAAGAGAGATGATGGATGCATGCACAACAACTATCATCTCCCACTGGGACTAAGTCCAATAAACCAGTCCCAGGAAAATGGCATGAGGTCACTCTCTGTCAAAATAAACAAAATAGTTTAACCTTGTAAACCTGTGGGCTGATAACTGAAAGTAGTGCACCTGAGAAAATGTGTATGAACAGAGCTTGAGGGCAGCTATGGCAGAACTACATAACTAATTCTGCATTTAGATGTAACATATTGAATTAATGCTCCGGCAATTAAGATTACGAATCACCAATGAGAGTTGATTTATACGCACCATTTTGCTTTAACAATTGTGTTCTTTGTATGAATCTGGAATCACAGTTTCCTAAAAACTGTTCCTTGCGATCAGGTCACTGATGAGGTTTCTCTCAAGAGGAAATTGTATTTCAATAATAATTGATGGGATCAACTCGTGAGGTTTTACTTATCTGTGATTGTACCTGGAGTGCCAATGTTGATTTTATATGGACTGATGAAAACATTCATATGTTTGCATTACGTAATATCTTTATTAAGAAGTTCTTTGACTATAACTTAAGGATTTTCTGTCACCTGGTTGTTCAAAAACCTTTGTACTTCCTGGTTCTCATTTCAATTTTGTAGTGAGTAGATTCTCTGAGGTAACACCAGTGTTCTTGAATTCTCACTAGAATGTTACATAAGGTATACCATGTTCTCGGAAGTGTATAGAATTGTAGCTAATACTCAAATTGGAATTAACCTACAGACTGGGGAGCTGAATTTGGTACATACAAGTATGGCCAATACTACTGGCTGACTGAGCACAAAAACACCTATGAAATGGCGAAGGTAGAATGCGGTTCACGGGGAGGAGTGTTGGTAGCCATCCCCTCAAGTGAAATTCAGGCAGTCATTGATGAATACCTCATTGAACTGTAAGTTATTGGTCTATTTCAATATCCGAAAAATAACAATTAAAGCCTCATTCCTTAAGAAATAATGACGAACCACTTTAACATTTTTTATCCTATAATCATTCAGTGGAAACACAAAACTTGTGAGTTAGACAACTTTGAATGATTACAAACAACAGTAAATAACATCAGAAATATAATAATTTCCCAATCACAAAATATCTAGGGTGTTAGATGCATTTGAACAACCAAAGCCAATAAATACAATTTCTTCCTGAACTGATTAAGTTCAATGTATCCTATTATAACCCTGCTTATTACTTCTTTTATTAATTCTAAAATTCAGCCAGGACCTCGCAGAATCATTCAGGTACCCAGGGAACTACAAATTTAGTGGAAACAAGCAATCATTCATTTAAGAAACACAAAAATGCGTATGCAGGACGTTTATCTATTTTTTTAAACATTTGCAAATGTTCAGAAATGAAGTTCAAAGTCATTCATTCGGAAACCACGCTTTACAGAAGTAATTAGTTTTCTAATTAGGGCAGATGCAATAACTTTGTACCTAGTTCCAGAAACCTTAATTGTTCATGAAAGAGACTCAGCATGTTACTTATGTCAAAGATTACTCTTTCTAAAATTGATATATAAAAAATTGATATATTGATATAATACTGACCATGGTAGGATGTAGAATTTGTTACTACCCTAGCTCATGATTGGAGCCCGAGGGTGAAGCACAGAATAGCCTAAGAGTGTAACCCACCAAGAGCTCGGGGAATGACAAATTCACTACTGACAGAAGTCAGTATAGGATTTATTTCATAAGTACCTCTATAACATATCACACTATGATGCCAAACTGAGGAATTTCTTAGCTCATTTTAGTTATGTTCAAATCCAGTTGTTGTCATATTGATTTACACATTAATCTTTATCATGCCGATAAAAAGCCTATCTTAGTCGTTCATGAAAAATAAGATTCTGCTAACTTTGTCACTTTCCAGTGAACATCAGCACCATCTACAAAGTTGAGCAAAGGAATTTTTTTTTTACAAAAAACACAAATTTTGCATATGGATTATCACACAGTATAAGATATTTACATAGTCAAGGAATACATACTTAAGAGTGTTAAACTATTAACGACTAAACTTGTATCACCCTAAGGTGTAATAAAGTGAAATTAATATAGAGAAGAAGGTTTGTAGCAGCACATCATATAGTATTTCATAATGGCCATTAAAAGTCGCTGAAATCACCCAGTATTTTATAAAAGTTGGTCTCAAGAACACAGATGCCATCAGCTTTTATGTATTCATGCACAATGCATTTTTATTGGTTAGTGGTTCCTAGGTGGTGTGTCATAGACATCTCTTTCCTTTGTTTCCCAGTGGATTAACGTTAGATATGGGATAGATTATGGATGATGGGAAAAACCCACCAATACTGAAAAAGGGTCCACCACCCTCCCATGAATCAACATCTGAGCCAGGGGTGTAGGTGGCCCTGTAACCACCCAGAGGGCTGCCCACCCACCCATCAGTCAGATATGGCATTATATGGGTAAACTCAATCTATATTTAGACAGGGTCCCTTCCATGACAGGATAAGATATACTCTACAGCTGGCTGTCCTGTCATATACTTAAAACAAAACATATGGTTCTCTCAGCTATCTCAGCTACAATTTAATTTTTCATTACAATCACACAGAAAGTTTATGGTAAAGGGTAGATAGGCAAGGTCCCAAAAGCTGGTGGAGTCATCACCACCCCTTCATGGTTGATTTATAACTTGTGAAAAACAGGAATCAGGCTGATGGGTATGCACACACGAAAGTAGGTACTCTTGAACCAAGGTGAAGATTAAAAAATTGCAGAAACTCTTTGAACAATCTAACCAAACAGTCCATCATTTTAAAATAAACTTATATAGTGCAATAGAAACATTTGATGGTAAGCTATAAGTAAGAAGAAAGAGTTCAGAATACTTTCAAGGGGTGTCACACACACCTCCTCTTTCCTTTGTAATTTTGGAGGGAGAATCAAAATAACTGGAACACCATCCATTACTCTCTTGTCTGAAGATTTTTGAAGGGAAAGTACTATTTTGAATATGGATGGTGGTTGTCATTTAACCAGTATTAAACAGATATAACAACACATTGCGAAATATTCTATTGAGTGAAAGCATTGCTCATTTAGTATTAGATAACTTAAACCTTAAGACACAGTTTACCTTTCATTATATGGATGAATTTATTTAACAATCTGATAATTCTCTTGATTCTTCATAATAATAACAAATCACAAAGCTCACTGAAAGTGAATATTCTTTTATTCCTTATAAAGTATTTAACAATGCATATTCAGGGGTTTATCAAGTGCCAAATATTATGCTCTTAATATTCACTTTGCTCCAATCTTTAAACAGGAATCTAACAATCAAAGTGTGGCTTGGCTACCATAATGATAGTTCATACTGGGATGATGGAACGCTGTTTTTATGGAACAACTGGGATAGTGGAGAACCAAACGATCCTAATGAATTGTGCACGGAAATGGAAAAGAGAAAATGGAATGATGTTCCATGTGATCGTGTTATACATGGAGTTTGTCAAAAGTCAGGTAAGGAAGCTGATTTTGTAAAAAATCTATAATCATGATTACTTATTTCCTTTGTTTGCATGATATACAGAACAGAAGACAGAACATTTTGAACACTATTGCTCTGATGGCTATCTGAATACAAGTGGAACTCACTTGATGAACAGGAGTTTTTAATCCCATCGTTGGTCACAGTGAAAATGTAATTTTGAGCTCATTCACAAAACTAGTGCTTGTTTAATTTGGATGAAGTAGTGCCTTACAATGCAGTAGAACTTTTTGTTCCATATTATGTATGCCTTAGAGTGGGTCAAGGGCTGGACAAAATACAATATAATATAAGTCACTGCAATCTGTCAACAAAAGTGTTATTATTAATTTGCAATATGCATCTCTCTTTAGGGAATAAGCCAGGAGACAATGTTTATAATAATTCATGGTAAACTTTAATATTGATGTAAACCAGGATGGGCTTATTGGATAGTGCCTTTGTCTTGCATCCACTAATCCCCAACAGCCCCTAGCCTCATGAAGGACCCTGATATGACACCTGGTCAGTCCCAACATGTCCATCTCATGAAAACCTCCACTTTATCCATAAAAAAAGCAAATCCCATTTCCACCCCCACCAACCAATTACGACACATCTTAGACAAATACATATATATGGGAAATGATGTGCCATAAAAAGTAAAAGTAAAGTGCCAAAAGTAAAAGCTCTTTTCTGTTTGTAATCACCAAAGGTATTAAAAAATGACTAAGTGATTATTTTGCCCTTGAACTGAAGTATCCATGTTCAAGAGGTCAAGTATTAAAAAATTGTCTTTCCTTTTATTATATGTACATGGATATAAACTTTTGGATTTAAAGTTGTTGCAAAATGATCAACTGATTTATGTCCTTATCTGAATTCTCAAATAAATAAAGAAACATGTACCAAAACACTATGTGTTGAGTAGTAAGGATAACCAGTATTTTATCATAGATGAACAGCTACAAACAAGTTAGTTGTAGCGATGATTGAATAATTGCCTATGTTACTTTGTTATATTAGGGTCAACATAGGGGCACATACAGGATTTCAGGAAGAAGGTTTCAGCATATCGACTGAGTACTAGAATGATGAGCAATCACGTATTTGCACAGCATTTTCCCATCCTTTTCTAGTTTACAGGGTTGACCAATGAAAATAAAAGGAGGTGCGTGTCAGGACACAATGGAATCCGAACCCTGAACCCACACCTGCCAATATGCTTAAAGTGTAATACTATTTTTCTGTTTTAGCTGATCAGGTCGACTTCTCAGCCATCCCACTTGGAAAACCTCTCACAGGGGCTGAGGTAGGGGGCTCTTCAGTGGTGAGGTCCTGTGTTGAGTGTGCTGTGCGCTGCAAGAAGGCATCGGGCTGTGTCTTCTTCCACTATGATAGGGCAGACAAACTGTGCACTCTGTATGGATGGGGAGGAGGACTGCTCACTGTTGACAAAAACAACGAATGGTACACTCTGTAGGAGAGGAGAGTCTAACCACTGAATTCTTTCAATATTCTGCAATAAAAACTCTAGAATCGGATCAAAGAGTTAGACTATGAAGACTGACAGGTTGAGAATACCATGTGAGAAACAATTAAACCTAGAGTTTTGAAAATTACCCACTACTGTTATGTATAAATATTAAAAAACTCCAGAATCCTGCTGGATACCGAGTGACGTTGTTAATTGTTGTGAATTTCCATTATCTGACTTGTTTGTTATACATCAAAATTATTATAATGATTATTCAATTTGTAATTCCAAGTGGATTGACTGGGATTTTCCACATTTCTCCAAGTCTACGTTCCTAAATTTACCTGAGAAACAGATTGTAATCCCTCTATACTCATAAAAGTAGACTTTATAATTCCATCACGTGCATTCACAAATTTTCAACCTGTGATTTTTGATTAGATTAAATTCTGCACTGAAACCACACTGTGAATATCAGACTTCTACACCATAATTTTGATTCTGATGAAGGACATATATCAATCAGAATCATGTCAACTTGCTGATTACTAAGTTTAAAGTAAACACCAGGTCTACAAAGATTTACTTTTTAACCTTTCATTGCTATATAGTAATTTATATTTAACTGAATGTCTCAGATGTTTGAAGTCTTTTTTTCAACAATTTTGGAAGACAAGGAGTTCAAAAATTCTCATAATTAAATCAAATCAGAAACTGGGGCTTTCAAAAACATGTGAAACACAGTTAACCTAGAAAGATGGCTGGATTCACAAAAGGGCAGTAAATACCTAATTGTTCCATGTCAAATCTGGGAGGTTGATGTACTTTTCTTTTTGAATCAATGTTAATGTTGCATAATCGATTTATGAGGACGTCACCAGGAATGTATAGGATTCGTTGAGGACAACAAATAGTTTATCATTTGGAAAATGTAATCCTCCTCCCAATGGCACTTAACTCATTTTTTGCATAACTATGGATTTTATGACATTGTTGTGTGCTTGAAGATCTGAAGTGACTAGGTATACATGTGCAATAACTATTTTATCATAAAATAAGTCCATAAAATAAGTTCATTATCAAAATAACCTACAATATGTTCAACATTAAAATACAATTTCTGATGACTAACTCTGTTTATTTTATATGATTTAAATCATATCTAAACACTTGAGGATTGACTATTTCATTTAGCAAAAAGTAAATATACACATAAAACTGCTAATATTCTGTTGGATATATCTGGAAAGTAAGAACAGATTGTAAGTTATGAACTAATCGTATTTATATTGCAAGAACACAAGTCGGTCTTTTTGTGTAAATATCATTGTGAAAATATTGTATGTGTTCTTGTGTTGCTCTTCAGAAATTCAGACCATACTTGCAGCTTTCTTATGTTTATCTCACAGCTTTTGGAAAAAGAAATGATGATGCAAAATACCATGGTCAAGGTAGAGTTGAAGATGAAGGTGCAAAGTGGCTTATCAACATAAATATGTTTATCATATAATTATATTAAATGCAATAAAAATGAAATAACTACAGAAAAACTTGAAACATCTTCTATATAGCTAATTCTCTATTCTCCTTCTGAATAATGGTCCACATTTAAAGGGAGCCAAAGCAATGTTGGGTCTAAATTTTGCAAATTGTATCAGCTATTGAAATCTGCTCCATGGCCATAACCTAGACTCATGGTAATATTATATAGACTGGCAATAAATGACATGAGTTTTATGAAATTCACATACAGTTTCATTTAGTTATCATGATTTATACTGTACCAATGGCTGAAGTTAGACTCTTGGAATGTATAGTGCATAGTTTCATATTTCTTTAAGTTTGCAAAATTTTGTCATATTTTGATACATTTTTGCTTTTGGCTCCCTTAAACACTAATGTACTTTAATTGAAAAATGCACGAAACAGGAAAACAGACAATTGAACTCACTCTTGATATGCAAATTAGGTACTGCTCACCTCATTAATATTCATTTTTGCTGGTTTTTGTCATCTTCTATATATCTATATATAACCGACCCCTGGGAGCCATCAAAGATACGCTTGTCTCAATTCCCTTTACATCAAACCGATACAAATTTTGATGAACCAAACCCAGCAAAAACAATTTTGCTCGTTCAAGCAGGTATGTCTATTTTCTAGCAGGCGGGTGCAAGCCGACTCTCCCATTACGCTACACTGCACTAGATGTTGGGTCAAGGCTAGGCTGGCTCCAGCTCCTCACAAAAGGACAGATCTTTTCTGTGAAAGCCCAACTTGTCACCGGTCTATAGATCCAGTCACCAAATAGCAAGGATAGTGGGTCATGAGATATACATCAGGTTTATGCCTTAAGAGACTAAAGATATATCTATATGTACCAGAGTACTAGCTACAAAGTGATACCAAAATGTTTGAAATTGATTAGATACTTTAAGAGTTATCTGTGTTTCTGTGAAATAAGTCAAGGCAACTTTAAGTTTAACCTCGCTATTTAGTGACAGGATCTATAGTACCCACTTTCTCTGCTAGGAGGACTGAGCTTGAGAGAGATTCAGCCCATTTTCTTTGGCCAATTGATTGGTCGAGAAGTGATCATGTAACTTTAAATTTGTCGATGATAGAAGATCCTGCCAATCAGCCATTTGCATATTTAGACTAAGTTCAATTGTCTGTTTTTCTGTTTTGTGCATTTTTCAATTAAATGACGTTTGATGTTTAATGTAACATATTGTTATGAAGGAAAATACACAATTTCAAGTGATTTCAAGTTTTATTGGATTTTGTCATATATTTCGTTTTTTTTGTAGAGGCCAGACTCAAGGAATGACTCGTCAGATGCATGCTGCTAACTCAGTATGTTTATTAGTTTAGTTAGGGTTTTTCACCACCAGATGGGGGAACATACTATACATAATGCTTGTAGTAAGGTGGCGCCTCTGGGGCTTTACTACATATTTATTGAATTTTTTTGCATTTGGTACATTTGATCAATATGTTTGTGTAGAAAATAGAAAATAGAAAATATGATTATATGGATAATGGACTTGTCACTTTACCACTTCATCGTTGAGTTGCTGAATTCTTTTGACTGCAAAACATTCACTGGTCAGCAGGTCAGGACTGGCATGCGAAGCTGCTGATATGCCTGCCTCAACAAATGAAGCAGCTGCTTTATCAAGTCTGCCGTCAAGTTTAGTTGCGTCAGGCTGTCCATGTGCAAAGTGTTATCTTCTACACCAAGGATACCCCTATTATCTATGAACTGACTCTCTGTAGCTAGAAGTCTCACCTGATGTAGTCCTTAGTAATAAGTGGTCAATCCTAAAAACCACACAAGTATTATTTTGTTGATTTTGCCAGAGAAGGTCCAGCCACAAACTGCCATCCGTTGATGTATAAAATCCCATATGCCTGGCTGGACATTGTGAAGGCATAGACAAGATGACAAAATATACCTTGATGTGTTCAGTCTGATTTCTATTGACCAGCCAAATTCTTTATAAGCCAAGCTTAAATCTACAGAAGTGGATAGACACTGAAATGTCCTCTGCCTCCATTGGTGACAGAAGTCACAGCTTAAATAGAAAAATTACATTTACCATTGGTTTCTATGGGGAAATGAGTTTAGGTATTTTGTTCATTCCATAATTGAAGTCCTCTATAGTTGTAGGGCAGTACTTTCTGTTCTAACATAAATGTACATGAATATGTGTCCCTCCTATCTTCATGGTTAATTTTATTTGTTGGTACAAATGATCTATCCTTGTGCTTATTCAAGTCGAGAAGGTCCAGTCACAAAAGCAAGGCCACACATAGATCCAGCAAGAAGGAGTACCAGACAGTGAAAGTTTATCCGCCTTAGCCAAATCAAGCTCTGACAGAAATGAGTCCTCTTCATCTGAAACAAAGAAAGGTGAAACAAAGAAATTTGCCCGAAAGAAATTTGGTAACAAATGTGAAAAACCAAAGTCTGTTGAATATGTACTGGCAGTTAATCTAAAGCCCTTGAGAAATTAATTTTAGATACAAAGAACAAAATATAGGGCCGATACAGGTAATGAATCTCAATTAGTTAACCTCGGGATGTTCCCCTGAAATACATGTCATGAATAGTCTAGGGCACACAATTGCCATATGTGAATGGAATTACAACTAAACATGTCAGTTATATGGGTACACAAACCTTATTGCTATTATTTTGTCCGGCCCATATCAAATGCAACATTTTGGACACTGAAATAGCCAGGAAAAAATGTTCTAAAAGTCCAGCTGTGGACAGTTGTAAAAAAGTCACGAAATCTGACTTAAACCTCAGTAGAATTCCATTAGATGTAAAAATACATCTCTTAGTTTGCAAACAAATGCTACAATTGTGGAACTCCATACATCATATAAAACATTGGAAATGATTATTTGAAAAGGTTGGGTCGGTTTTCATGCAGTCTAAAGTTGTTTAAATAAAAAGGGTTGATTACATAATGTACATCAAATAAAAGTTGCTATATAGCCAATCATATTACATAACAGGTCTTTTTGATCCAAGATTTCAAACTCAATTCCATCTATCATTGTTCAGGTCTGTTGCACTATTTGTGTTTGCTGATAGTTGTTGTTGATTTTCTAGGACTGCCCTTTTTGAAATCTTGTATCCGCACCTGATACCTATACAGCTATATAATTATTTAAATGAATGCTTGGTAAAATTAATATTTTACTTGGTTGAGACTCCAGTAAAATGGTCTAATGTCACAGCTGCCTAGCTTGGATGCATATGCTCTGGTGACAAATGTTGTGGAATAAAATCAATAACTGCAATTAGTTTCCATTTATATATTGATTGCCATGCAGACATATGAACCTTAGAGTAAAGATAAAACACTGGCATTGGGCAAAGCAATTAAAGATATGGATACTTTATACTAACCATATATAAATACCATATGGTGCGTTACTTTAGCATTGAAACAAGCAGGGTGCATAATAGCAAAGTAGTTCTGGCTGGCATGAATGAAAGCAATACGCCTTTCAGAATTCTATTCTAACAGAGAGAGGTGAGTATACAGTAAATTTGTCTCCCCCGGGACTAAATTATTTCTATCCTGATAAGTTTATAAGAGCATTTATTCTTTGAAATTGCCTTAATTACACTATGAGAGTGGTTCTAACACAACACTGAAATTGAGAGGCTGTCATGCACATGTAAAGATAAGTATCGTGTAAATTTTTTTCAGCATTGAAATGGCAACCTTGGCTTGCTTGCTGGTGATATTTGTGCTGCTGATACCTTCAAGTTGGTTACAGAAAAATTTTAGATTCATTATGATTCCACCATAAATGATCATGGAAGTAAAGTAAAGTAGTGTATCCTACCATGGAGTTTATAGTCAAAAGTAGTATCTAACTATATGGGTATTTATTCCTAACTCATTTTATCAGATACCTTATGATCTCACATCTAATAATATATACATATAATATACCATCTCCTTGGAATTGTAAAGATGTGTAGCTAATACTTGTATTGGTATAAACTTACAGACCAGGGAGCTAAGTTTGGTGCATACAGATATGGCTATTACTACTGGCTGACCGAGTATGCCAACACTTATGAAATGGCAACGGTAGAATGTGGTTCACAGGGAGGAGTGTTGGTAGCCATCCCCTCAAGTGAAATTCAGGCAGTCATTGATGAATACCTCACTGAGTTGTAAGTGGTTGATCTATATTGCTATCCCTGAAATAAGGTTAAAGCCTCATTCCCAACCAAATGATGTTTCGACGCTTCAGGGGGGAAGCATATTCATCTCCTTTGAGTTAATAAACACTGTGCAGATGACATCATGCCATCCAATATGGGCTGGCCGCCATACTCATGATCAATTCTAATTAATATTATTCACAATTCCTTAAAATTTAGACTAAATTGTTATGCTACATCTAGTTTAAACAAAGTCCTTTAATCATTATCAACAATCCCTCAAAATACAAGATCTTAAATTTATTTCATAATCACCTGAGTATAATCACCAAGCAATCATCTGCACAAGGTCTATAGCTCAATACACATAGTCTATTGGAACGATAAAGATAACACTATTATATTTAGGTAGTCAGATTTTGAATACCATAACTTTTGATATAAGATATTTGAAAGATAACCAGAGGTACATAACCAATACTAAAACAGGATAAGTAAAGGTTTGGAGAGAACATAGTTGAAATCAAATTAAGATGAAACTGTGGGATACAGGATTTAAAAAAAAACTAGTGAGCAGTCTACTAACTTAGGCTTACTACAAATAGGTTGCTCATTTGCATATGTGAGCATGATGTTTTTCCCTTTACATGAAGTTCAAATAAAGCAAGAAGTTTATTAAATGTCAAATGATATTATTTTCTTAATCTTTACTTTGTCCCAATCTGTCAAATCTATAAATAGGAATGTCGCAATGGATGTATGGCTTGGCTATCGTAAACATAGTTCATGCTGGGATGATGGAACACGGTTTTCATGGACCAACTGGGGTTCTGGAGAACCAAATATTGAAAATGAATTGTGCACAGCAATGCGAGAAAAAAAGTGGCTTGACGTTCCATGTCACTGGGTAATACATGCAGTCTGTCAAAGGTCAGGTAAGGTCTGCATCTGTCAACCAAATTTTTATGGTTCATTGTACCTTATTCATTTGTCTTTGGGGAGTAAACCAGGAGGCAATTTTGGTTATAATTCATAATAACCCTTAATAATGATGTAAACTGGGATGGGCTTATTGTGCAGTGCAGTTGTCCTGCACCAAATTAAGGTTGAAGTTAAGTGTGGATGGCAGCAGATTGACAAACACAGAGTATTTCTTGTATATGTGGGAGTAAGGTCCGTGCAGACTAGTAGGCCTGTACTTATGCTTATATACCTGGAGGTAGTGTCATTATATGGTTTATAAGAAATACTTTACTCTAGGGCTATGTCCCTGTACCACCATTCCACTTTTTTACTTCTATCTTTATTTCCTCTTTGGATACAATCAACCATTCCTGAAAATGTCCACGTACATAAGGAGATCTGTATGCAGTTGTTTGGTCTGTGTGTATAAGAAATACCATATATGCGATATTCACAGCATGACACTGGTGCATATGACCACCATCATACACAAATTTTACCCCTAATTCCGAAAATGTGCATAGAGAATATATGATAATTACGTAATATCATGTTTAATTAAAAACGGGTTTGTAATTCTCTTTCAAATAGTTATTATTATGTAGCATATAGAGTCCTTTGCAATATTACTCATGAAAGGTTATACATTACTGATTTACCTGTTGTCAAAATTGGTTGGTGGAAAGAAGCTTTACTTCCCAAGGCTGAAAACAACTCCTGTCCCCACAAACAACCCTCAATACAACAACAGACACCTGACATTGTCATCTCAAGTAAACCTCCGCCCATGTCTCAGAAAAGGGCCCCCATCCCCACCATCTAATTATGACACATCTTGGACAAACACATGACTATTCTCACCATGGGAAATTGTGTGTCGTGAAAATTAAGATAAAATTGTAGAAAGTAAAATAGGGGGGAACCACTGGATTCCAAATTCTGGTTCTCCACTTGCCAACTTGCTTAAAGTCTCAAACTTTTTTCCCTTTTTTAGCCGATTGGGCCAAATTCATGGCCATCCCACTTGGACCTCTCACAGGAGCTGAGGTAGGGGCCTCTTCACTGGTGAGCTCTGACATTGAGTGTGCTGTGTGCTGCAAGAAGGCATCGGGCTGTGTCTTCTTCCACTATGATAGGGCAGACAAACTGTGCACTCTGTATGGATGGGGAGGAGAAGTGCTCACTGTTGACAAAATCAATGAGTGGTACACTCTGTAGGACATGGAATTCAAATCACAGAATACTTTCAATATTCTGCAAAAGACTTCTAGAATCTGATCATAGGGTTAGACTATGTAGGCTGACAAGTTGAGAATACCATGTGAAAAACTGTTAAACCTAGATTTTCAGAAATTTCCCACTACTGTTATGTTTATATGTTAAAAGTATTCCAGAATCCTGCCGGAGAGAAAGAGACCTTGTTAGTTGTTGTTGACAATTTTCATTGTTTGACTTGCTTGTCATATATTAATGTTATTATAATAATTATTCGAGTTTTAATCCAAGTGTAAGTTCCTACATTTACCTGAGAAACATGACTTTAATCCCTCTATACTCATAAAAGTAGACTTTATAATTCCATCATGTTCATTCTCAAATTTCCAACCTGTAACTTTTGATCAGGTTAGATTCTACACTGAAACCGCACTGTAAATAATTGATATACCAGACTTCTACACAATAATTTTGATTCTGACGAAGGACATAGCAATCAGAAACATGTCAACTTGCTGATTACTAAGTCTTAAAGAAACACCAGGTCTACAAAAATGTACTCTTTAACCATGTATTGCTATATACTAATTAATATTTAACTGATAATGATATAGATCTAGAGCAAACAATGTGTCAGATGTTTGAAGGCTTTGTTTCATAAATTTTGAAAAACAAGGAGTTCAAAAAGTCTCAAAATCAAATCAAATCAGGAACTGGGGCTTTTTAAAAACATGTGAGACATAGTTAACTTAAAAAGATGGCTGGATTCACAAAAGGGCAGTCAATTCCTAAATGTCCATGAGGCAAAGCTCCTGATATGCCTGCCTCAACAAGTGAAGCAGCTGCCTTCATCAAGGCTGCTGTCAAGTTTAGATACATCAGGCTGTCCATGTGCAAAGCATTATCTTCTACACAAAAGATGTCCCTCTTATCTATTAACTGCCTCTCTGTAGCTAAAAGTGTCACCTGATGTAGTCCTTGGTAGTAAGTGGTCACTACTAGAAACTACCCTATAGTTGTTTTGTCAGAGGAGGTCCAGCCACAAACTGCAATGCGATGATGTATAAAATCCCATTTGCCTGGCTGGACATCGAGAAAGTATAAACAAGATGATCGTGAACCCCTTAAGACAATACTGTTTGGGGAATGACATTTGATATTCAAAAGCTAAATATTAATCCTATTTGTTGACTCAATTTGGCTATCGGTGAGAGGAAATCTTAAATGGAAATCGTGTTTTTTTAAATCCATAAATTACAAAAAGTGTGGATGGGTCAGATCCGTTCTGTTCTTGGTTTAGCAATTATCACAGGAAGAACACACTACTTCTTATGCAGATAGACAACGGTTGATATTATTTCAGATAATCAGGTGGGGGTTTTAATTTGCTATGCAAGGGTATATGATGTATGTATAATACTAAGAATATCATAATGAAACGAGCATATTACCTTGGCATCAGCAAAATTCCCCAGATCATCAGTTGTCTATCATTAAAAAGAACATTATTTGCATAATATAGATTATATCTCTTATCTTTTGTCTGTGTTAGTTTGATGTTTGATGTGTAAAACATGGAAATGCTTTCCACCAAAGTATGAGATCATCATTTTCAACTGACCTTTTAGGTCTTGCAATCAATATAGTATATATGAGAAATATAACATTGTGATTTTTCATTTATTTTTTTTCATTTATTTTTTTGAAAATAATGTTATTTACTTCTTCATGCATCACACATAATCTTCCAGAGGTTAGAAGAATAATATAAATCCTTATTCATTAATATACAATGAAATTTACCTATCCCCTACCTATCCCTCTCCCTGTCCCCTACCTATCCCTCTCCCTGCCCCCTACCTCACCCTCTTGCTATCCCCTACCTGCCCCACTTCTCACCCCTTCCCTGTCCCTCTTCCCATCCCCTACATGCCTCTCTCCCCCTCCCACACCTACCCTCATCTGTCTCCTTCCATTTTCATCTGTCACTACCAATCCTCTTCTGTCCCAACCCATCCGCACCTGTAACTACAAATCTTCATCTGCCATTACTAACCCTCATCTGTCACTACCCCTCCTGACCTGTCACTATCTACCCTCACCTGTAACAACAAATCCTCATCTGCCACTACCTATCTTCTTCTATCACTACTTGCCCGTTACATAATGCCTAAACTATCAACTCTTGAAGGGGAGCCACCTGAAGGTACTTGGGTGTGATCAGCCTGATTTTTATTGACCAGCCAAATTCTTTATAAGCCAAGCTTAAATTTACAGAAGTAAATAGAGACTGAAATGTCTTCTGCCTCCATTTGTGACAGAAGTTACAGCTTAAAAAGAAAAATCACCTTTACCATTGGTTTCTATGGGGAAAGGAGATTAGATATTTTATTTATTCCATGATTGAAGCCCTATAGTGTTTTTTTTGTTTTACTGCAGTACTTACTGTTTGTACATAAATGTACGTACATATGTGTCCCTCCTGTCTTCACGGTTAAAGGAAAACTTGCACATAAATTCACGAACTGCTATATCCGTGTAATTAACTTGACTTAGGTATCCTAAAAAAATATTCAAAAGTAAAAATGTGAAAATGTCAAGGTCCGAGGGATTTATTGACGAAAGAAATTTTGTTTGGGAAATTCCTGGCCTCCTGGCCTGCTCAGTACTCCCCTTGCTACATCACAGCTATGGGAATTCCTTCTTAAGTTATTTTGGGATTCCCTGATTAATGAATGGTCATGGATGGATATGTATTTTAATTTATTTTGAGTTGCTTTGGGCTAAATATGTATAATTTGGGTTGGAGAGCATAACCCATACTACAAATTCTACAGGGATGGGGATTCCCTTTTAAGGGCAGATGGGATTCCCCAAGAACTCCCCTTGTTACATCATGAATAAGGGGATTTCCCTTAAAGATGGAATCAAAATGTTTTTAAATGTCCCATCATTGTGTGTAGACTGGGAATTTTCTGGCAATTCTTCTTACATTTATAGTGCAAGTTGTGAATAACATACTGGGTTGAATTCATTGAAAAAAAACTATGCTGCAGTTATGTGCAAGGTTTCCTTTAACTTTATTTGTTGGTACAAATGATCTTTTATTTAAATTCATAATCCTTTTTTTAAGAAAAAATACCACGAGGATCAGTTAAAATAGTTAGGAGGAGAGAGATCTTGTGCTTAGTCGAGTCAAGAAGGTCCAGTCACAATAACAAGGCCACCTATAGGCCCAGCAAGAAGGAGCATCCAGACAGTGACAGTTTATCCACCTTAGCCAAACCCAGATCTGACATAAATGAGCCCTCTTCACCTGAAACAAAGAAAGGTGAAACAAAGAAATTTGCACAAAAGAAATTTGGTAACAAATCTAAAGAACCAAAGTCTGTTGAACGGGTACTGGCAATTAATCTGAAACCCTTGAGAAATTAATTTTAGATACAAAGAACAAATATAGGGCTGATACAGGTAATGAATCTTTATTAGTTTACCTCAGGATGTTCCCCTGAATTACATATCATGAATAGTCTAGTACACACAATTGTGATGTGCAAATGGAATTACAACTAAACATGTCAGTGATATGGGTACACAAACATCAAGGCTATTATCGTGTGGAGCCCAAATGCAATGTAAAATGTAACTGAAAACATTTTGGACACTGAAACAACCAGGAAAAAATGTTCCCAAAGTCCAGCTTTGATCAGACATGAAAAAACACCCATGAAATCTGACTTTAATCTCAGTAGAATACCATTAGATATAAAAATACATCTCTTAGTTTGCAAACAAATGCTACAATTGTGGAACTCCATACATATAAAACATTGGAAATGATTATTTGAAAAGGTTGGGTCGGTTTTCATGCAGTCTAAAGTTGTTTAAATAAAAAGGGTTGCTTACATAATGTACATCAAATAAAAGCTGCTATATAGCCAATCATATTACATATCTTTTTGATCCAAGATTTCAAACTCAATTCCATCTACCATTGTTCAGGTCTGTTGCACTATTTGTGTTTGCTGATAGTTGTTGTTGATTTTCTAGATTTCATAAATGGGAAATTGAGGACTAACTAGACAAAATTTCTTCCATCTAAGTCTCAACAGCTTACATTGCATGCCGTTTTAGTACTTAGCTTTTATGAGGACTGCCCTTTTTGAAATCCTGTATCTGCCCCTGATACCTATGCAGCTATATAATTGTTTAAATGAATACTTGGTAAAATTAATATTTTACTTGGTTGAGACTCCAGTAAAATGGTCTAATGTCACAGCTGCCTAGCTTGGATGCATATGCTCTGGTGACAAATGTTGTGGAATAAAGTCAATTACTGCACTTAGTTTCCATTTATATATTGATCGCCATGCAGACAATATGAACCTTAGAGTAAAGATAAAACACTGGCATTGGGCAAATCAATTAAAGATATGGATACATTATACTAACCATATATAAATACCTTATTGTGCGTTACTTTAGCATATTGAAACAAGCAGGATGCATAATAACAAAGTAGTTCTTGCTGGCATGAATGAAAGCAATACGCCTTTCAGAATTCTACCTAAGAGAGAGGTGAGTATACAGTAAATTTGGCTCCCCCGGGACTAAATTATTTCTATCCTGATAAGTTTATAGGAGCATTTATTCTTTGAAATTGCCTTTAGTTACACTATGAGAATGGTTCTAACATAAAACACTAAAATTGAGAGGCTGTCATGCAAATGTAAAGGTAAGTATTGTGTAATTTTTGTTTCAGCATTGAAATGGCGACCTTGGCTTGTTTGCTGTTATTATTTGTGCTGCTGATACCTTCAAGTAGGTTACAGAAATTTTTTAGATTCATTATGATTCCACCATAAATAACCATGAAAGCAAAGTAAAGGATTGTCTCCTACCATGTGGTGACTCTAGTTTTATAGTAGTATTGAACTATATGGGTATTTGCCCTAACTCATTTTATTAGATACCTTATCAATCACATCTAATAATATATACAAATGATATACCATCTCCTTGGAATTGTAAAAAAGTGTAGCTAATACTTGTATTGGTATAAACTTACAGACGGGAGAGCTAAGTTTGGTGCATACAAATACGGCTATCACTACTGGGTGACCGAGCATGCAAACACTTATGAAAATGAAACGGTAGAATATGGTTCACAGGGAGGAGTGTTGGTAGCCATCCCCTCAAGTGAAATCCAGGCAGTCATTGATGAATACCTCATTGAGCTGTAAGTGATTGCCCTATTTCGCTATCCATGAAATAAGGTTAAAACCTCATTCCAAACCAAATGATGTTTCAACCCTTCAGGGGGGAAGCATATTCATCTCCTTTAAGTTGATGAACACTGTGCAGATGGTGTCATGCCATCCAATATGGGCTGGCCGCCATAGTGATGATCCATTCTGATTTATATTATTCACAATTCCTTATAATTTAGACTAAAATTGTTTTGCTACATCTAGTTTAAACAAAGTCCTTTAATCATTATCAACAATCCCTCAGAATACAAGATTTTAAATTTATTTCATAACCACCTGAGTATAATCACCAAGCAATCATCTGCACAAGATCTATAGCTCAATACACATAGTCTATTGGAATGATAAAGATAACGCTATTATATTTAGGTAGTCAGATTTTGAATACCATAACTTTTGATATAAAATATTTGAAAGATAACCAGAGGTACATAACCAATACTAAAACAGGATAAGTAAAGGTTTGGAAAGAACATAGTTGAAATCAAAGTGAAGATGAAACTGTGGGATACAGGATTTAAAAAAAACTAGTGAGCAGTCTACTAACTTAGGCTTACTACTAATAGGTTGCTCATTTGCATATGTGAGCATGATGTTTTTCCCTTTACATGAAGTTCAAATAAAGCAAGAAGTTTATTAAATGTCAAATGATATTATTTTCTTAATCTTTACTTTGTCCCAATCTGTCAAATCTATAAACAGGAATGTCACAATGGATGTATGGCTTGGCTATCGTAAACATAGTTCATGCTGGGATGATGGAACATGGTTTTCATGGACCAACTGGGGTTCTGGAGAACCAAATATTGAAGACGAATTGTGCACAGCAATGCGAGAAAAAAAGTGGCTTGACGTTCCATGTGACTGGGTAATACATAGAGTCTGTCAAAGGTCAGGTAAGGTCTGCATCTGTCAACTAAATTGTTATGGTTCATTGTACCTAATTCATTTGTCTTTGGGGAGTAAACCAGGAGGCAATTTTGGTTATAATTCATAATAACCCTTAATAATGATGTAAACTGGGATGGGCTTATTGTGCAGTGCAGTTGTCCTGCACCCAATTAAGGTTGAAGTTAAGTGTGGATGGCAGCAAATTGACAAACACAGAGTATTTCTTGTATATGTGGGAGTTAGGTCGGTGCAGACTAGTAGGCCTGTACTTATGCTTATATACCTGGAGGTAGTGTCATTATATGGTTTATAAGAAATACTTTACTCTAGGGCTATGCCCCTGTACCGACATTTCACTTTTTTACTTCTATCTTTATTTCCTCTTTGGATACAATCAACCATTCCTGAAAATGTCCACGTACGTAAGGAGATCTGTATGCAGTTGTTTGGTCTGTGTGTATAAGAAATACCATATATGCGATATTCACAGCATGACACTGGTGCATATGACCACCATCCTACATAAATTTTACCCCTAATTCCGAAAATGTGCATACAGAATATATGATAATTACGTAATATCATGCTTAATTAAAAACGGGTTTGTAATTCTCTTTCAGAGTTATAGTTATTATTATGTAGCATATAGAGTCCTTTGCAATATTACTCATGAAAGGTTATACATTACTGATTTACCTGTTGTCAAAATTGGTTGGTGGAAAGAAGCTTTACTTCCCAAGGCTGAAAACAACTCCTGTCCCCACAAACAACCCTCAATACGACCTGACATCCTGACATCGTCATCTCAAGTAAACCTCCGCCCATGTCTCGGAAAAGGGCCCCCATCCCCACCATCTAATTATGACACATCTTGGACAAACACATGACTATTCTCACCATGGGAAATCGTGTGTCGTGAAAATTAAGATCAAATTGTAGAAAGTAAAATAGGCGGGAACCACTGGATTCCAAATTCTGGTTCTCCACTTGCCAACTTGCTTAAAGACTCAAACTATTTTGTCCTATTTTAGCTGATTGGGACATATTCACGGCCATCCCACTTGGAAAATCTCTCACAGGGGTTGAGGTAAGGGCCTCTTCACTGGTGAGCTCTGACATTGAGAGTGCTGTGTGCTGCAAAAAGGCATCGGGCTGTGTCTTCTTCCACTACGATAGGGCAGACAAACTGTGCACTCTGTATGGATGGGGAGAAGGAGTGCTCACTGTTGACACAAACAACGAGTGGTACACTCTGTAGGACATGACATTCAAACCACAGGATACTTTCAACATTCTGCAAAAGACCTCTGGAATCTAATCAAAGAGTTATGCTATGTAGGTTGACAGGTTGAGAATACTTTATTAGAAATGATTTACAATGGTAAAAAGATACCACTTATATATAGATAGGTTATTGTGATGAGCAGCCTTTCTGCAGTGGTTGCATTGATGTTTGGTATTCATTTGCTAAAGCAGAGCACAAGCGTATGCTGAACCAATTCAAAACCAAGTAATAATGCAATAATGTGCAAACAAATATAAGAAGACTCATAGGTGTTGTAATAGGCTAGCAATATGACCCAGAGGGCAAACTGCTGCAGAGTGGCAGCTGTATGATCTCCAGGCTGAATCTGGTCTTTCATGCCTGATGAAACTGTGATGAATTGTCCATGCCATTCATCTTTTGAGGTACAAGCTATTGGCCTAGAAATTGGGTATAATGAGTTTATATTGTAAAGAGAAAACATGTGTACAAAAACATGTAGTAACCAGACATGACGTCAGAATGGTCACGTGGTTGAGATTAACCAATCAGAATCGAGTTGTAGACTATAAAAGGGGGCGTGAAGGCCCAAAATAAACAGTTCCACCTTGGTACTCACTGTGTCCACGCTTCTCTTCTTTAAGATGCCCAGCCTTGTAACTGGCCTAAGCCTAAGATATGTGTGATGAACGGCTATTCATCCAAAATATGTAGAGGTCAGAATAAGAGAAAATAAGGTAATACTATAAAAAGGTATATATGTAAAGAACGTAAGTGTAAAAGAACGAAATATATGAAATATATGTAAAAGAACGAATATGTAAATAATGAACGAAAGTGTAAAAAGCCCGAAAAAGAGGCACGAATATGTAAGGAACGAATATGTAAGGAACGAAAATGTAAAGGAACGAAACCCGGAAAGATATAAACCGGAAGTGAAATGTAAACCTGAAACGAAAGATATAAACCGGAAGTGACGTCAGTTGTAGATCACGTGACCGAAAGCAGCCAATCAGGGCTGACCTCTATAGTATATAAAGGGGCGGTGAGGCCCGAATAAACAGAGTTCTTTAACAGTTCTCCTTGTGTCCAGACGTGTCTTCTTTCCTGAAACAACCGCTAAAGATGAGCTGATTCGAGTAATTAACCAGAAGTTAGGATAAAACAGTCGAAGTTCGAGATAAATAGTAGGAACTTAGGGTAGGGGCCCGACGGCCCGAAGAACGAGGAACGAAGGACCGAAGTAAGGCACGAAGGCCCGAAACAGTCCCGGAGACCGAGGTGTAGCATGGCACGAAGGCATGACAGGCGGGACGAGGGAACGAAGTCCGCGGGGACGAGGGCGCGGCAGGCTCGGCCCCACGCTACCAAACAATAGGCGACCGTCGGCCCGTCGCCCCCGCGGACCGGAACCGTGGGGTGGACCGCCCGGTGGGGGTGAATGCTGGTCTGGGAGATAGAGCGAGACGAACCCCGGCCGACCCGTACCCCTACCATAATTTCCCTTCCCCGCAGTCCTCCGTTTGACATCGAGCGCCGATTCCCGACCGATTCGCTCAGCCCCCCCCTCGTGCGCGAGGCACGACTCTAGAAACACATCTCGGTTCTTGGCCCGGATTCCCCGTCCGCCCCGAGACCCGAACAACCCCCACGTTCCTCTGTTGTAAGAATCGGCAACCCCGACTTACCAGAGAACGTCACACTGGTGGCAGCGGTGGTGCTGAAATAAGCACATACGGACTTGTGGATCTTGGGTGTTTCGTCGGTATTGGATACTCATGGCGACCGCGGCAGTCTTCGAGCAGATGGATTCTGACATCGCCTTCAAGGAAGGTGGGGAGGAGAAAGGAGGTGCGAAACCCGAGACCAAAGGGGAGGACACGACCATCATTGGTAGGCAGTTTAATTTCATGGGAACGTCCACCCCGACGGATGAGCAGAATGCGCGGGCTCAACAACAACAGACCGGCCAGGTAGGAGCGAGTTTGAAGAAGTTTAGTTTACGACCGGAGAAGTATGACGGTAAACCGGACTTCGAGGGATGGATCAACCAGTTCGAGGAGTACGCAAGCCTTGGGACATTGGACGACCGAGGAAAAAGCGGCGATGCTCTTTCTCTCGCTGACGGGAACGGCACGAATGTACTTTGTCGGACTCCCGGATAGGGAACGACTCCGTTACTCGGCGAGGGTAGATGCGTTGCGCCGGAGGTTCGGTCAGGAGAAGGACACGTGCAATGCTCTGCAAGAGTTGGCAGGATTGAAACGTGTAAAGAACCAGACAGCGAAGGAGTTGGCTGATAATGCCCGACGACTGGCATCGAGAGCCTACTTCTCCAACGACTACGCCAGCCAGGAAAAAGCAGCATTACATGCGTTCCAGGCTGCAGTTGGGGAAGACCTTCAGCTGAAGTGTGCAGAGAAAGGATGCAAGACACTAGAGGAGGCGGTGGAGGTGGTAGAAATACAGGAACGATACTCACACCGCCTCCTGCGGGCAGTGAAGCCCGAGGAGGACGCCAATACACAGATCATGGCCTTAAACGGTAAGTTGGAGGAGATGATGAAAGAATTGGCAGAAGAACGGGAAGCTAGGAAACAAGCAACGGCCCGGAGGGAGGCGTTTAAGAAGCGAAAGGAAGATTTGGAATGTCATCATTGTCACCAGAAGGGCCATTTCGCGAGAGAGTGTTCTCAGCGTCAGGGAAACGGACAGTCGCCGTCGCAGTAAGCGCGGGGCCCCCTTCGGGCGCGGCGAGAGAAGTAGTAGGCATTGGAGAATGTGGACTTTATGTGGCCGGAACGGTGGGAAAGAGTGTCGTCCGTTTTTTGGTTGATACCGGATCTATGATCAGTCTGCTGTCGGAACGTCTTTGGAGAGAGTGGGGACGAAAATGGGAAGACCTGGATGGATATGAAGGACGTCTCTGCTCGGTGGATGGTAGCCCGTTGCGGTGCTATGGATGCACGAACTTGCCAGTAAGGTTGGGAACGCGCGTGTTGCAGTGGACATTCATGGTGGCAGACATCGGTAGAGATGAAGGGATCCTGGGAAACGACTTCGCAGTGAAATACCGGCTAACAGTTAAGCCCCACGCGAGTGCTGTCTTCCTGCCCGCCGAGGGGGAGGGAGAGGGGGAACGAATCCCGGGAGTAGAACAAAGAACGGATGGGATTCGGGCAGTCACCGTCGGAGGACAGGTCGTGAGAATCGAGGGAACGACGGAAATACCCCCGCTCCAGGTGACCCGAGTAGCAGTAGTGACAAGAGTGGACATAGGACAGAGTGGACAGCTGGCTGTCATCACCGGCGCTGGATTACCCATGGGACTGGAAGTGATCCCAGGAACGGTGACGTTGGGAGAAGAAAATAAAGTTTGGGTGGCCAACCGAGGGACCGAGAGCGCGAAATTGGAAACCGGCGGGGTAGTCGGAGAAGCCACCTTCGTACAGGAAGTACGAGGTATAGGAAGTGATGTAAAAGAACCCCCTGGAACGCTCGTTGAAATGATAGAGGAGGCTAAGAAAGGCCTAACCACGGAGGAAGGCGGAAAGTTGGAGAAAGCCATCATGGCTCGGGAAAAAATGTTTGCAACCTCGAAACATGAGTTAGGACGGACAGATTTAGTACAACATCGAATTAAAACGGGGGATCAGATGCCGATCAAACAGAGGGTCAGACGGTATCCAGCCACCAGGAGAGAAGAGGAACGAGCACTGGTGGAGGATATGTTAAATCTAGGAATCATCCAGGAGAGTGGAAGTGCGTGGAGCAGCCCGACCGTCCTAGTGAAAAAGAAGGACGGAGGAACGAGGTTCTGTATCGACTACCGAAAACTGAACCAGGCTACAAAAGTGGACGCCTATCCGCTTCCACGGATAGAGGACAGCCTCAACACCTTGGGCGGGAGCCTATTCTTCTGCAGCCTGGATCTCGCAAGCGGATATTGGCAGGTGGAGATGGCACCGGAGGACCGAGAAAAGACAGCCTTCGTGACTCAAGGAGGATTGTATGAGTTCAAAGTGATGCCATTCGGGCTAGTGAACGCCCCGGCCACCTTCGAGAGGCTGATGGAAAGAATCCTCAGAGGAATCGTGTGGGAGGAATGTCTGGTATACCTGGATGACATATTGGTCTTCGGGCCAACGTTTGAAGTGACTCTGGAAAGATTGGTACGGGTTCTGGACCGATTGAACGCTGCAGGACTGAAGTTGAAGGCGCGAAAATGCAGGCTGTTCCAGAAGAAGATTCCGTTCTTGGGACACGTTGTCTCATTCAATGGGATCGAACCCGACCCCGAAAAGTGTCGGCAAGTAACCGAGTGGCCGGTCCCTCGGGATCTCCATGAGGTACGAGCCTTCGTGGGATTATGTTCGTATTATAGAAGGCATATAAACGGCTTCACGGAACTGGCTGCCCCCTTGTATCAATTGGCGACGAAGGAGGAGCCGTTCGTGTGGAGCGCGAGACGACAAGAGGCGTTTGATGCAATGAAGAGGGCGTTAACAGAGGCCCCGGTGTTGGGATTCCCAGAGGAAGACGGACAATGGTGGCTTGACACGGACGCCAGTGACGTGGGGACGGGAACTGTGCTATCACAGGAGCAGAGAGGGGAGGAACGGGTAATAGCTTACACAAGCAAAACCCTGGAGTCAAACGAACGAAAGTATTGCACCACGCGGAAAGAACTGTTGGCGGTGGTGCGAGCTTTGAAACATTTTCGGTGCTACATCTATGGTCAACGCGTAATAGTCCGGACGGATAATAGCGTGGTTAGTTGGCTGCAGAGAAGTAAGGAACCGATGGGGCAGGCTGCCCGGTGGATTGAGATTATCGACTCGCATGACGTGTTGTTCCAACACCGACCGGGCAGGAAGCATGGGAACGCTGATGCGTTGTCCCGGTATCCGTGCAAACAGTGTGGAGAAGAGCACGAGAATACCGAGAAAGTGAGAGTAGTGACGCGGGCCCGGGGGTATGAGCCCGGATGGTCCCCGCAGGAGATGAGAGCAGCGCAGAGGAGGGATCGAGATATAGGGCCGATTGTCGCACGGATGGAAGAAGATGCGAACCGGCCAGGTTGGGAGGTCATATCTCCGGAATCCCGGGAAACAAAGATCCTATGGAGGCAATGGGAACGATTAAGCCTCAAGGATAGCGTGCTGCATCGGAAGTACTGGGAACTAGAAGGACATGGTTGGAGGAACCAGTTGGTCGTTCCCCGAGAGGAACGGGCCAAGTTGGTGAGGGAATACCATGGAGGCGCGGCAGGAGCGCACTTGGGAGTCGCCAGAACGACGGCCCTGTTGGAGCAAGGGTTTTACTGGCCGGGACTCCGGGAAGACGTGCGAAAGGAATGTCGAGAATGTGATTGCGCGTTGCTGAAAAAAGGACGAGGGAGACGGGAGCCGCTACACCAATACATAGTGGGGGAGCCAATGGAACGGCTGGCCATGGATGTTTCGGGCCCGTACCCAGTCACCAAACGAGGAAACAAGTACTGCCTGATGGTGGGATGCTATTTCACCAAGTGGTTGGAGTGTTTTCCGATCCCGGATCAAAAGGCAACGACAGTAGCGGACAAACTGGTTGAAGAAGTAGTGGCACGGTACGGCGCGTTTCGAGAACTACACTCGGATCAGGGCACGAATTTTGAATCCGAGGTGGTGGCTCAGGTCTGTGCACTATTCGGAATACACAAAACGAGAACGACGCCGTACCACCCCAGGAGTGACGGATACATAGAACGAAGTTTCCGCACTTTGGGGTGCTGTTTGAAAGCTAGCTGCCGAGCAACAGGTCGGGAATGGGATGAGATGGTCCCGCTCGTGATGATGAGTTATAGAGCAACGCCGCAAGCCAGCACGGGAGTGACACCGAACATGATGATGCTGGGCCGACAGACCATGATGCCACGACAAGCGATTTATGGGAGACCTCTAGGACCGGAGGAGGAACCCCGACGGGTAGGCGACTACGTGGAAAGCCTGGAGAAAGGGCTAGTCGCGGCCTATCGGGAGGCCCGGGCGGGGCTGAAACGAGCCGCCATTCATCAGAAACACGAGTACGATGGAAAGGTGACTCGGCGGGAATACCACGCCGGAGAACTGGTCTGGGTGCACGATACGGTGGTGGATAGGGACAAGGGAACGAAGTTGCGATTTCCATGGATAGGCCCTGCACTGATCGTCAAGGTGCTTGACCGAGGACGGGTGGTAGTACGGAAGAAACGAGGAAAACCGGGGGGGGGGTGGTCCATGTGGACCGCCTGGAACCCTACCGAGGACACGCTGCGCCAGCCTGGATGGTAGCTGACCAGCAAGGATACGAGGCTGCACAGTAAATGCTTGGGGTGGGGCGCGCTAGGGCACGTACGGAAACGGGGCACCCCTTTTTGTGATGAAGTCGTTCTCGCGTCTCGATTCCGCAGGTGGAAGAGGACCAAGGGAACAACCAAATCGGCGCTACACAGAAAGGCTTTGGCTAAAAAGGACTGATCAACCTGGGGCCATTGAGTCGGGGCGGTGCGTTGACCACTACGGTAGGAATGCAGGTCGTTAGGCTGTAGAGATTTGCTACCTAGCTGAAGATTGGTTCTCTTGCGGATGTAATATAGGTGGGAAATGCGGAGTTGGAACGAAAAACGGCGTTCGGGAGCCACGACGGCCCGAATGTTTAAAGTAGTCCCACGGAGCCGCTTTCCGGTCAGTTCGGAGGAACCACAGCGTGGAAAAGATGGTTGGATTACAACGGAAGACAGACCCGGTGGCAAGCTGGTGAAGACTTTTGAAGTGATGCCGACTTGGTAATACCGCTTTACAGCGTCCAGGAGACCGGAGGAGAGTAGATGCGGCACTCTTGGGAACGCCGGAGGAACGAACGGACGGTTGTAAAAGGCGAGGCCTGAAACGAGGACGGGCTTTAAAGTAGGTCGTAAAAGGAGTAAAAGATGACAAAGAGAACGGGGCGGCGGCGAGAGGATGATAACGTCGAGCCCCTGTGTTCTCAGGGAAGTGTACGGAAACACTGCGAGGGCCGAGATGAAAAGGCAAGAGGAGGCGACGGAGGATGAAAGGACCGAGGACGTCCGGTGGGGCAATAAAAGGCCTAGGAAAAAAACGCGTAGACGGGCGAGGAGCCGCGAGGTAAACAACAGGCGAGGCGGTGACCAGCGGCGGGCCCCAGGGACCGGAAATAGTAGGGGGCGCCACCGTTGAAGTGGATGGTGAGCTTGACGCTAGGGGTCGCTAGTGCAGGCCACGCCCACTTCCGCCTGCGGCGGCTATAAAAGGCAGAGCGCTCGCCGGAGCAGGTCATTCTGGTCAGCCGATCAGGATTCATCAAATCGCAGACGAGCAGACCAAGCTGGGAGAAGAAAAAAAAAAGAAAAGCAGAGAAGTGAGACGAGCAGCATCACCACGAGGCAAAAACGGAAACGGCTGACGGGACGAGCTTCAGGTTTGGAACGAGCCCCGAAAGCCCGGAAAACGGACACGATGAGCGGAGAGTGTTGGGAAGGACATTGCCGCGGAAAGGAATTTAAGCATCTGGTCAAGCATATTCGAGGCCAGCACGATGGAGTACGGAAGCAGTATTACATGTGCCCGGTGTGTTCGAATCGAGCCTATTCGACGCACCAGGACTGGCGAAAGCACATGTCGGAATCGCACGAGGGAAACCTGCTGAGGGGGATGCCGAAACAGGACCCCCTTCTGAGGCCGGAGTATGCTGCGGCGTTCGCCTTGGATCCAAAAGGACGGCCGCCGTACACCAGTTTCGCTCCTGGGGATGAAACGGCGGCCCGGGTGGCCGATTTGGAACGGGACTACGCTGTGCGCCATCCGGAGGGGTTCCATCCCCATGAGAAGGCGGTGGATAAGGAGGCACCGGAGAGGCCGCGACGGAGGATCCGCATCCCTTACTACCCGAGGGCGTCGAGAGGGTCAGATGACAGCGACGCCGAGCAGCTGGAGCAGGAAGCAACCGAGGAAGGACCAGAGGCCGACGAGGCCGGCGAGGGAGCCCAAGCAGCCAAAGCAGCAGGGAAGGGACCCCTGGCCGAGGTAGCGGAACGATCGACGCCCACGCGCCGTTCCCCTCGGAGGGCCGCGAAAGGAGTGCGGAAGGAAGCCACCGAGTCGCCACGAAGCGCGAGCCGAGCCGTGGTCAACCCGAAACCACTCCTGACAGCAGACCAAGTAACAGGGTTGGTACAGAGCCGAATTAAGAAGTTAAATGCCCAGGGAGAACCACGAGAACCGAGAGGACGAGGACTCCCGGGCAGAGGAAGAGGAGGGAGATCCACACCCGCCCCGAAGCCGGGTTGCTCAGGGATACCACCGGGGGCTGAGGTGGTGGAATTGGTGAGCTCGTCCGACGACCAACGTCCGAAAGTAAAAGAGGAAGAGGAGCCGCTCGCTTTCAAGAGGCCCCCGACGCAGGGATGCCCGGCGGAGGAGCCGTCGCGAAAGAAGAAGTGGAAAAAGGTCAAGAAAGTCCCGAGAGAATTGGAGGAGGGAACGAGTTCGGACCAGTCGGAGTCAGGCCGGAGCATGTCGGTCCGAAGTGATCGGTCCCTGATTATCGCCGAGTCCAGTAGCGCGGGAGAGTTGGGACCATCACAGCCTGAGACCTCGACAGGAATCAAACGGACCACGGGACTAGAACCACCTTGTAGCGACGCACAATTTACTATGATGACAGTTCACAAGAAATCGGTTATTTACGAATCACGACACCCGAGGTACCCCGGATATTTAAAAGGAACAATGAACCGGGAGGGAGCGTTCAGGGGTTACCGCGAGGCAAGATCCGACCGGGAGCTGGAGGACAGCATTCGGGAAGCGCAGGGAGGCCGACTGGTGGAAAGAGAAGCACTGTACCTGGGGAGGTTCCTCCACGAGATGGCGGAAAGGCAAGTAAAGTATGTTCGGCACGCGGCCAGGACCGAGGACACGGCGTCGAAGGCTTCAACACAGCCGTTGTTCTCTACCCCTACCCCGACGAGAGCGGATTCACCCCTAGAGAAGATGGTATGTAAGCAGCAGGTGGTACCGCCCCCGGGACTGAAACGAATAAGAGACATTTTGGTAGCGCCGGATACACCGGAGACACGGGCAGCGGTGGACAACTTGACTCGAGCCAGTCTGGGGAGCTCGTTCTTCGGGTCGCAAGGATCGGAGGAGACCCCGGGACCGCCGTCGCCCGAACGGATGGGATCGCCGCCAGGACCGGATACCCCACTCAAGGACGAGGATAAAGACGGGCGAGCGCTGCAACCGCGGGTTGTGATACACAGACTACAAATACCGGCTGCTCAATCCATGGACGCAGAAGTGGAGGACTCAGAGGACATGGAGTTGGGGCAGGCCGAGACCAGAGGATACGAGCCGGATAAGCAAGAATTGGACGAGTCGGGAGCGGATTCAGTGTTCGGGTCCATAGGAACAGAGGCACCGACAGCAGGACCATCTAGAGAAACGCCGCGACTCAAGTTATTACGGACACAGGCCATTCACCAGGTCTTACAGGGACACTTTCCGGTGACGGCGCGGGCAGTACGAGACTGGGACACGGAGAAGGCCATTCAGGTGCAACTGGCGTGGCCCCCGAGGGAGGTGCGAGGGATGACGGCTAAGACAAGAGCAATGGCTTCAGCGTCTATGGCGTTCCTGATGGCACTGGAAACGGGCCGCAAGCCAGAGACATTTGAGGAAGCGATGGCGCAGTTCCCAACGGCAGCGCTGGGGCCGTTGACCAGAGAGTTCCCGGGAGTTGACCGGCTGGTTAACGAACACAACCGGACCGTCCAATTGGCTCAGACCCTGGTAATGTACAAAAACGAAGATCAGTTGGACGACTTGTTGAAGGCGACAAGAGAGGCGGAAAAACAGAGCGGACTGGTGGATCAGCTTCTCGAGCTCCCTGCCAGGGAAGAGAAACTGTTGCTACCGATCCGACGCCAGGAAGAAGGATGAAAAGCCTCGAAGAAGGAGAGAACGGTGGATGCTGCTTAGGGTCCTGCACGGAAGAAAAGCGCGACGGAACCAGAGGCGGAGAATGGCGCGTCGCGAGTCGGGTGGGGAGGGATTACGGGGCGTTGGCTCCTCACCCATAGTGTCAAACCCCCAGGGAGAGAACCGGGCCAAGGCGGAGGTACCTGAGCCGCACAGGAGGCCGAAGCCGGGATAAAAACTCTCCTGGAGACCGCTGGACGGGCCCGAAACTTTACTTAAATCATCAGGAACGGGCTGGCGGGCTCGAACATTCTCATCTTAAGTATTCTTACTAGTTTCTTTATGGGAATCTTCTTGCGGAAGTGAACGAAACCACATGTGTTAGGAGGTGTTGAGTGTAATCAGCAAGCTGGAGGGTCCATGACTGGAACGAACTTACCAAGCCTGCGGGGCGAATACGGAACGGGAGGAGGCGCTAGGAGGAAAAACAAGTTTGTAGCTGTTCCTCTTCTTCCCTGGAGCCCGCTGCGTTGGTTGGGACCGAGCAGGTTGAACGGGATCGTCCGGTCGCGGAAATTGAATAGATAGCGGACCGGGCGGCCCAGGAGCGAGAGTAAAAGTAAGGAGGCAGAATCGAGGAAAGGAAATCGGAATGGACAGATAGTGTTGTAATCTTTGAGTCAACGGTCGTGCCGGGGTAAAATAAGGTACCGGTGGGCCGGCGACTCGCCGCTGGAGGAAAGGCTGGCGCGGGCCAAGACTGAAACCCTTCTCCCGTGCTGCCTTGAGGGATCTGGAGGCGAGTGAGAAACGACCTCTGTCCTCTAGCGGCACCTGAACTTTCCGTGGCTTGATCTTGGATGAACCGCTCAGAATGTGGGACAGGATGGGCCCGGATTTATTGTACCATCATCTTCTGAGTTTCCTTGTCTTCAGCCTCTTACCGCATACGGAGAGCGGTAAAGTGGAATTTTTCGACCTGAATGCTGGTTTTGTCGTGCCAGGATTGATGCAGCGAGTCGTGAAAGGACCGCAGTGAATTATAGATGTCTCCCGGAGGACAGGGGAGCGAGCAGGGACAGTAGCTGAAAGACCCCTCGCTCGTGCCCCAATAGGACGAAATTAATAGACTTACTAAATCATATGTTAATATCTTACCTGCAGTAACGACAGTGACTGCTTCCATATCGTACTTCCTGATATCTTCTTCCCGAGGAACGGAACAAAATAGTCTTTGAAACATATAGGGAGGTGGTGCTTGGAACGTCGGCCTCGGATGCCTCGATAGACGCCTCAAGAGGTCTGCAAAGAGCGACGAGGAGCGATCCTTCTTGGAGTTCGACATCGGATGAGTTCTTCTTTATATATGCTATTTTTGAGATGGGCTCGTTCCGGATCTCAGAGGTTGACGTCGGGTGCAGATCCCAGTTGATGTCGTCCATCTTCACTTTCTACAAACTTCTTCCTCTCCTTCTCATCAATATCTTCAACTTACCAACTTCGAACCGCCGTACCTAGGAGCAGCCCGGAACGGCTCGGAGCTGTTGTCTCGGCGTTCGTCATAGGCATAGTGGCTTCATGCAAAGTGACATGGCACCGATGAAGACTGTGGCCTTACTCCAGAATCAAACCAGACCAGATCTCAAAACTACCTCTATTAACGAACTATTTGTTGGTATTACAGTCTCACGAAAATCGTCTAAAAGCATGGTCCTTCGGGAGGACGAAGAGAAAAACTTAGTAAGCAGAGCGAGGCCCGAGAGCCTAGGAGACGAACGAGGGCCCGAGTGCCCGGAGCAGGAATCCTCTTCTTAGGAAAATCATCTCATCAGTGGAACGAAGGAGCCTCCCTCTCGCCCCAAAGAGGATTGTCTTCCTGCCGTTGCTTACGGGGGGGGGGGGAGGGATGAGAGGCGCCGGCTCCTGTCATCAAAAGAAACCTCATCAAAAGAAAATTATCTTCTTAGTCGGGTCTCCGTTCCGGTTGTTGTCATGCCACTTGGGCCCGGAACGGTGACGGAAATACCTTATCTAATTATGTTGGACTCTCTCTCTCCGACATCTCCTTCTGAAATCTTTGAGTGTGTCGACGTGGTCGAAGACTGAACGTCTTGGTGCTGGGTTAACCACGAGGACATGTGCCATAAAAGTCAAACTTCAGTTCCTGTACGGAAAACGGACACCTCATCGACAATTAATGATTCTAGTCTTCACAAACTTACCTTCACTCCAACTCCATCCAAAGTTTCACTGTGACCAATAGCACGAAACCCGCGACGTCGTCTGCTGAAGCTGCCACTCGAAACTTTAACGGATGAACTAAGTTCCTTTCCACATCCATTGCCATTTTCTTCTTTGGAACGGTGGGTACCTCGGCCTCTGGCTCGAACATGTTGTCCTTGCCAAACGTGAAAAAGTCACTGGGGGGCTCTGAATGCCGAGGCGACCGAGGGCACGAAGTCTAAAAAGAACATTCTGTCTACAAAAACTTCAGTCTTTCTTCAAAAACTCATCTTCAAATCATCATCATCACCTAAGAGAACGCAGAGAAGAGTAATAATCACGGGAGAACGAGGGGTCACGACCGACCGGGTGGGAGAATCACGACCGATTCTCTGCCAAAAAACAACGGAGAACGTCTGGACGACGGAAAAACGAACAAAAGGGTCGAGAGGACTAAGGGTCACGACCGACCCTGGTCTCTGGGTGGAAGAATCACGACCGATTCTCCGTCCGAACTAGGGGAGAGCGTCTGGACGACGAAAAACGAAGGGAACGGGGGCATTGCGGGTCACGACCGACCCATGGCCCTGGGCAGGAGGACCACGACGTGTCCCTCTGTCCTAATGAGGGTAAAAGCGAGGAAACGCGTCAAGGGGCTAAGTACATAGAGCCCAGAGGAAAAGAACGGGGGCGACGGGGTCACGACCGATCCCCAGTCCCGGGTGGGAGACCCACGACCGGCTCGCTCATCCTCAAGAAAAAAAAGAAGTGCAGAACGGGTCCTAAAATAGACCCAGGATAAGAACTATGACGAAGATAAAAAGAGACTAGGATATACGAAACAAATTATATGAACTTTCACTAAGAAGAGAGAAGAACGAAAAACGAAGAAAGAAGAGAAATAATAATTAGCCGGATAGGCCCCGGGGGCCCTCCGAAGTAGACCGGAGAGGACAGAGGGTGACACATCCTCCTCTACCGATAAGGAGCGTAGGATTGAAATGTTTCTGGTTCTAGAGTATGTTCTGTTGTCGTTGCTGTATGAACTGCTTTGAAATTTTGTAAAGACGTGTTTTCCCACCTTTCAAGAAGGTGCGGGAGGGTGTGATGAACGGCTATTCATCCAAAATATGTAGAGGTCAGAATAAGAGAAAATAAGGTAATACTATAAAAAGGTATATATGTAAAGAACGTAAGTGTAAAAGAACGAAATATATGAAATATATGTAAAAGAACGAATATGTAAATAATGAACGAAAGTGTAAAAAGCCCGAAAAAGAGGCACGAATATGTAAGGAACGAATATGTAAGGAACGAAAATGTAAAGGAACGAAACCCGGAAAGATATAAACCGGAAGTGAAATGTAAACCGGAAACGAAAGATATAAACCGGAAGTGACGTCAGTTGTAGATCACGTGACCGAAAGCAGCCAATCAGGGCTGACCTCTATAGTATATAAAGGGGCGGTGAGGCCCGAATAAACAGAGATCTTTAACAGTTCTCCTTGTGTCCAGACGTGTCTTCTTTCCTGAAACAACCGCTAAAGATGAGCTGATTCGAGTAATTAACCAGAAGTTAGGATAAAACAGTCGAAGTTCGAGATAAATAGTAGGAACTTAGGGTAGGGGCCCGACGGCCCGAAGAACGAGGAACGAAGGACCGAAGTAAGGCACGAAGGCCCGAAACAGTCCCGGAGACCGAGGTGTAGCATGGCACGAAGGCATGACAGGCGGGATGAGGGAACGAAGTCCGCGGGGACGAGGGCGCGGCAGGCTCGGCCCCACGCTACCAAACAATAGGCGACCGTCGGCCCGTCGCCCCCGCGGACCGGAACCGTGGGGTGGACCGCCCGGTGGGGGTGAATGCTGGTCTGGGAGATAGAGCGAGACGAACCCCGGCCGACCCGTACCCCTACCATAATTTCCCTTCCCCGCAGTCCTCCGTTTGACATCGAGCGCCGATTCCCGACCGATTCGCTCAGCCCCCCCCTCGTGCGCGAGGCACGACTCTAGAAACACATCTCGGTTCTTGGCCCGGATTCCCCGTCCGCCCCGAGACCCGAACAACCCCCACGTTCCTCGGTTGTAAGAATCGGCAACCCCGACTTACCAGAGAACGTCACATATGCAATAGTAGTAATGAACGATTAGAATTAGAACTTAGCTTAAGAACATAAGTAACTCGAGAGGCCCGAAGATGGTAAGAAAGCCTGAAACAGCCCAAGAAGCAAAAGACCGGCCAAGTACAAAAGCCTAAATAGCGAGCAGTTGGCCCAACACTACGACACACCGCTTTAATGCCCGAAGCACTCCGTACCCCGAAACCCCTACTGTCTTGACCATTGAGAACACCACCCCAACCGTCCATTCATTCACCCTTGTGCATGGGATAGGACTCTTGATCTTGCAAATCGGTTTCCTACTCAGACTCTTGGTTCAGCTCGAGACATAATTATATTCATCGTAGAGTTTGGAAACCCCGAATCACCGAAGAACATTACAAAACTATGTGGCCAATATAAAAAAAAACACTTTGACACACAATTCCCTTGAAAAGATGACCCCACTCACAAGAAGATGGTCAGTTTGTCAATTGTCCATGTCAAATCTTAAAAGTTCTAATTGAGTGTTTTGAAACCAATGTTGTTGTTAAAGGCACATCACAAGGTATGCAGAGGACCGGTTGAGGTCAGCAAAGAGTTTATTAGTTTGCCAAATGTAATTATCCACTTTTGACACTTAACCAACTAAAAAATAATAGTCTGCTGTTTCGTGAACATTGGCAGCAAGCAAAATTTAAAATTATGCATGTCAATGAAATATTTCAGTCAATTCATTAGTAGTTTTTCATATTTTTTTTTATGAATTCATGCCCTAAAAGCTTGGAAAATTCATAGAATCACAGTTTGGAAAGAAAAAAGAAACTGCACTTGTGAATGTTCGGCCAAAACCAGAGTACTGTGCACTACCTACCATTTTACCCAAATAACTAGGTTGGACAAGGTAAGATGGCAATGAAAACATCTTTTCAGAGGGGGCGGTGGTAAATAAACTGCTTTCCTGTTGTCTTTTTCACTTGATGATTTGACAAAAATGTAAAATACAGCTCATGAGTGTCCTATTCGAAATATATCAGTTTCGTTTGAGTATGCCAATTTCACAATTGATAAGGTACGAGTAAAAATAGGCTGAATCAAGTACAGCATTGTCTTAGTTTGGACTGTTAAAAGTGGTCACAATATCATCAATATTTTATGTAAATTTTGTTTGGTTGAAAAGAATTTATCTTTTCTGCATTCACAACAAGAAAACTGGGAAATAATGCAATTTTGACAAGCACTGTCATGTTTCCCAATCATCAAAATGTAGAAAACATGTAAATTCTTAGAATTTGCAGTAGTTGATACCACAAAACAACAATATGTATGCCTCTTGTGGTTGGATGTTCAATTGAAAGCAAAATACTATCTAAACAGATACAAAGTTCTTTGTATCAGAATAGTAACTAAGGGTATGCTGCTTTCCTCATTGAGCAGTTCTCTATTTTGCGACTAGGGGGATGCTAGTGATATAGTTTTGTTTATTCCTAGTGGCAGAAAGGCTGAACTAGTTCCTACTTTTATAGTAGGAAGCTCATATACTGTGTTTATATGAGTTCCTACAAATAGTAGAAAATTTAAGAACACCATTCTAATCCATTCCAGATAAAACTTTGAGGGTATGAGTGCCTATAACAGTAGGGAAATGAGTGTCTGAGAGAAAAATGTAGGGATTTGTAACAAAGCAGCACACAACACTGATGGTTCACTTTGCAATTGGTTAGTTTATTCCAGTCCAGTCTAGGTCTGTATACAGGGTACAGAGCCTAGCCACCATTAATCCACTGCCTGGAAACAAGTTTATCTGCCGTCGCCCTGCCATCTCCCCATCTTGCAGACTACCCCGGCCCGTTCTGCCGGTGCACCTTATCCACACGTTCTCTTCTTCTCTTAGAAGAAATCTCTCAGTGTTTTCTTCTTGAAGAGCAATGACAGAGAATTCTCTTGTTCTCTGGGAGGTTAGAGAATGAGAATTCCTTTCTCTTAAAGAGGCTCAGATTCTCTATTTTCATGGAGAAAGAGTTTTCATTCTCTATTCTCAGGGAAGAAAAAATTCTCAGTCTTCCTTTACAGAGAATGAGAATTTCTTGATGCTTAAGAAGAGAGGTTTAGAGAATTGTTTGTTAGAGAAGAAGAGAACGTGTGGATAAGGTGGCCACTGAGGCGATGTGTCAATGGTTTTGTTATGTTGTTGTTTATCTGCTGATGTCAAGGACCGGGATCGGAATATAGTTTCTTAGAACTTGATGTTGGCAGACCAAACCTCATGCCATTTGCAGGGTTGCCGACGATCACACCACCCCTTATACTAGGGATCATGTGATCAGCAAGTTTCCGGTCAGTGGTACAAACAGTGACACAGCACTCATTAATCATATACTTATGATAAAATCTTGCACTGGGTTACAGATTGTGACACTTTTCCCCTTTATTCAAAAAGTAGGAAATCATTAAAAAAAAGGAGGGAAAATGGCATCTCTGTCACAGAGGTGCCAGATGGGAATACCTATAAAATGTGAGAGTTCCCGATATTTGGATTCAGAAATGGGATTCCTATTTCTAGATTTATTTTCTAGAATAAATAAACAACAAATATTCATAATTTTTAGTATATTTTTGATTAATCTAAAGGAAAATTAAAGTTATTACCTGATTTCTTTGGCTGTATTCAGAAAGTCATCCTTAGAAAATTGATATATTTAGCATCATAGTATAGATATTATACATACACTATATACACAGGAAAGATTTAGAAAAAGATGGAAGAAAACTATTATAAAAACTGGCAAAAAAGCCTGGAGATCTCCAGGTGAAATGGAAGATGTGGCGTCTGTGATTTTCATGGGCAAGAGTTTCATAGAGATGCGTCTCATGGCAACCCGCAATCATGGGTCAATCTAAGAGAAGCAATATTTTCTTCTCATTCTTTATGTCCACTGACGTTAGCACTGACGTTTATAGCTATTGATATATTTCCACTTTTGGAATGTTTTTTCTTTAAACAGTTTTATCAAGCTTGGTGGGTTTCAGGTAACATAACTAGTTTCAGGTCCTGCCATGCAATGGTGCTCCACAAAATCATTGGTAGTAGGAAACATTAGACATAATATTATAAAACATGTTCAATCTGCTTAGAGGATTGCGTATGTTCCATTGATAATATGACATGTGATGAAAAACTTGCACTCCAATGAAATAAGAGAGAAAAAGTAAAACAAAGTGACTGCCTCCCAGATCCTGCTGCTGCCCTGAACCCTGTCGATGCCCTAGCCCCTGCTGCTGCCCTGACCCCTGCTACTGCCCTGACCCCTGCCACTGTCCTGACCCTTACTGCTACCCTGACCCCCTGCTGCTGCCCTGACCCCTGCTGCTGTCTTGACCCTTACTGCTGCCCTGACCCCTGCTGCTGCCCTGACACCTGCTGCTGCCCTGACCACTGCTGCTGCCCTGACCCCTGCTGCTGCCCTGACCCCTGTTGATACCCTGACCCCTGCAGCTGCCCTGACCCCTGCTGCTGCCCTGACCCCTGTTGCTTCCCTGACCTTATAATACTGCTGCCCTGCCCCCTGTTGCTACACTGTTGATGCCCTGACCCCTTCTCTTGCCCTAAGATCATGTTTTTTTAGTAGTAAATTGTGATACTTATGTTGAAAATTTGACATTTTCACTCAATTATAAAACATATAAAAGCTGTCTAAACTAGTGTTCAAGCTACTCGAGGTAAAGAAAATGTTGTGGTCATAATGACGAAGATATAATATACTTAGTTTAATTGACATGAATTGAAATAATTAGCTGTGAGGCTGAACTATCAGGGACACTGGATTTCCAATTAGAAAACATATCTTTCATACCGTCCTTAGTATCATGTTGTTCTGCCTTATTGCGTCTCAAAGCTAGCACTCTGACATGACTGGGACACATGGTAGACTGAGTCTGCAGCTATTTATGTTTTAAAGGCATAAGTATGGTCAATTAAAGCCAAAGCATTTCAGAGAGTTGGGTCATGACTGGAATTTCCGAGAGACTGGATTCTTAGTCTGTAATATACCAATCATTCTGGCTTGTTAAACCTCAGAGATGTATGCTTCTCACTTATCTTTATTAAAGTGACCCTGCTGCCCTTTTCTGTGTATACACCTCCACCTGCTTCCCCTGCCAACAGGATGAACATGTATTTCAATTTCATGCATGAGAACTTGCTTTAGACAGCAGCTATTTCTTTGATCAAAGATTAAATATGTTTTATTAGAGTTGTGGTTTTGTAAAGAGTTGGCCACAAGGCTGAGGGACCAGCATTTTCTTATGATCACCAACCAGGATTTTTAAGTATAAAATTAATCAATTATTCTGCATTGTTGAATTTCAAAGCTCTCTGAATCTAAATTTGCTTTGATGATGACACACTTTACTTCTTGCAGACATAGTCCCCCCCCATCCACCCCTCATGTACACACACGTCAGCCATCAGCTTTTCCATGCTGATTCTCAAAGCAATCATTAAAAACATGCACTTCTATCCTGAACCGGTATTTCAGGTTATCACTGGTTCAGTCACCACTCTGCTGTCACTTGTAGGTAGTAGTCTCTCTTAGTGTACATGTGAAGGTTGTTTGTATGTGGATTCTGGTCACAGGCACAGGACCAGCAGGATCACTCTCTGAGGTACCTGCTCCCCTACAGACCCAACATTGAACAGGGTAAGTGACACATTGTTATTCATTTTCCAAAACTACAATTTTGAAAAGAATGTATTGATCAAAGTTTAAAGATTTGTCTAGCTGCACCAGCGATTGATCAGTCTTTAGTTATTCTATGTAGATGAGAACATGTCTGTGCATTAAAGCTGGGTTTAAGGGACATTCTCATCCTGCCGTTGTTAGGCTATCATAAGCCAATGTTAGCCCAACGGCCAGTGACATGTTTTGTAATGTTAGAATGTAATCCTGTGATGTCATTGGTCAAATTGCAAATTTGGTGGAGCGCTACAGGAGTTACAACATATCAAATCATCATGTCCTTGCAGATGATAAATCAGCTTAAACAGAGAATATTTTTTCACTTGACAACTACCAAAGGACTACCCAAAAAGAAACACTTCATTTGGTTGTATTTGGTTATACCACTCTTGTCACTGAACTTGAAGTGGCTGTGTGTTGTTAGGATAACATATGCCAATATTAGCCTAACAACGCTGCAGCGGACAACATTTTTTGTGACATTAAAATATAATCCAGCAATGTAATTGGTCATGTCGTGAATTTGTGGTCATGCTCAAGGAGTTACAAAGTAGCAATTTACATCTTTAATTTGTTACATATCCGATATGTAGTGGCCTATCTTTTAACACGCACAGACACCTGAGGGCCAGCCATGGCAATACAGGGTTTGTATAGCCCTGGCTCGATCCAGGTAGTGCCAGGGCGAGGTAAACAAAAGCCAAACAAACGTAAACAACTACGCATGAAATTTGCAGAATAAACGCATTATTCCTGTCAAAAACTCATGATTAGTAAACAAATGTGTAAAAGAAGGTGCATTAGATAGTATACAAACAGATTGATTATAATTTCGTTGGTTACACTCTCCGTAACCAAACCTTTTGTCAGTTTCTGTACTTTATGCTAGGTGGCGCCAAACATCATAACCAAACGTAAACAACTACGCATGAAAAACGCATAATTGCTGGCCAAAACGAATGATAAGTAAATAAAATATGTAAAAGGAGCTGAAATAAATATAATACTAACTTTGGTCATGTTCTCACGCTGATGGATTTTGTCTCGAGGTTGTGTTCGTCGAGGGGCTGCTAGAGGGCCGTCAGGCTGAGAGCAGCCCCTCAGCGAACACAACCCCGAGATGAAATCCAGCGCGGGAGACACGCCACGGTGAGTATCTACTTGATATCACAGAAAAGAAAGCAGCTTGAAGACTGCATTTCATGTGAAATTGTGACACTGACAGTTATGTTTTCATTCGAATTTCTCTGAGAACATAGTGTAAAACCACACAAATTATATTATACTATTTCAAAGAGAACTGTAAAATCCTTCTACACTGTAAAAAATTAACTGTAGAATATACGGGTAACCACCATTGTTCATGCTGGTAATCTACCATGTTTTATCTTACGGACAAAAACTTAAACAATGCACATGATAGTATTCAACCGTACAAATAACGGTGATTGATAAGGTTGACGTCATTGATAAACCTTGATAGACATCTGTAATGGATGGTGCAGACAGGAGATGATGTATCAGAAGACCTCTAGTTTCTTTGGACTGTTTTGCAAGTATTTCAATTGGAACTTGTCAACCTGTGCCACCTACATTATGTCAAATACAATTAGCATAGAAACAAAAGAGATGATAAAATTGATGTTTAGTTAATTTAAGAGATTCCATTTTGACACAAGCTAAGTTTTTGTGAGGCATGGTTTCACGAAGCATAGAAGAATCATGTATATGATTTTGGATTTCAAGGACTTTCTTTGAATCTTTTAATACTTTTCCGATCAAGTGTTTACGACGAGCAGTGTTTACAACCCATGGGGATCGTACCTACCTCAGGCTTCGCCCTCAGTTTGTGATGATCCCCTATGGGTCATACAGGCACCCTCTGACGATCCCCACAGGTCTTCTTATATTAGTATCATCTGGTCAAAACACCATTATTTGAATTCACTGCAACATATTTATCATAAATTTGGTCGATTCATAATTCAGCCAGTTAATTGTCTATATGAAATATATGTCAAGGCTATACAGTGCTTTGCCTTTTCCAAGCTGAATTTTATAACCATGGCATCAACATATAGTTCAAACACTTATCTTTTTCATCCATTTTTAACTGCCAGGGAGTGGATTTGTGTGGAAAGGACAAGAATTACTGATTTATTTCTTATTATAGTGGTGTTTATCTTTTTTTTAGTAAAAGCAAAGCACTAGGGCTTAACCCTTTAGACCCCACAGGTTGCCTTCGTGAATTAATATATTTCCCAAGGATTTGCATGGATTTCCCTCTGGAATTCGTTAAATTCTTTATACCTGAATAGTTCAAAGGTCTACCCATCAATACCAGTTATAGTTATAGTCATCTGGTTTTCAACAATGGTTAGGTAATTAAATCAGCTTTTTAAATGAAACATTGGTCACATTTGTATGTTCAATTTTGCTTAAAGTGTTCTCCTTGGAAAAAATGGTTGTGAAGTTGCAATCCTTCAAATAGATAATCATTCTTTAATTCTTAGAAAATCATTATACTTTTTGATATATTTCACCTAAGACAAATATCATATTATGAGATATTGTACAGCACAAGATTAATTTAATAATTTGGGTCTTGGAACAGTTACAGTAAGTCTAATCTTGATGTATGTTATTATAAGCACAGATGAAAACTATTATGTATACTTTAGTACTGACCAATGCTTGATGTAATATATGATGTTTATCTCTGGTACTTACTTCTACTTAATTTAATATATCATATCACTTAATAAAATACAGTTATTCCCCAGGGCTGAACCATCACTATCGTTATGTACTTATGTGTTATTGCCCTGCTACTAAATTGGCTGATCATGATTATAAAGGAAGAAGAACTAACCAAGTAGCTGATAAAGAGAAAGTTGTTTCCACATAATGAATTCTTCCTGAAGATTCAAAATTACTTCTATTATCTACAATATGATTGTGTAAAGATCAAAGGTTAGACTGCAGCAAAATGAGGTTTCAAAGGGGGATTTTGGGCAATTACCTTTGATGAGACGTAAAGAGACCTGTTTTAAAGAAACGCTCTGTAATGATGGAAACTCTTTACCTCCCTCAGGTGAGCCCTATTAACTTAAGGTCTGAAAGTAATATTTCATTATACAAAATCAGAAGAGGCAGCAAAAGTTATATAAGCAGTAAAAAAAATGCTCTAAGCTTTCCCCAAAAGCTTCACAGGGGTAACGGTAAACCACAAAGGGAGTTAAAGGGAGCAACTAAGGATCGCTGGGCAAGTCCCTGTTGGTATGGTGCAGCTCTGGGTAGTGGGCGACAGGTGATGGGATCAGCAGTAAAATCTCCTGTAAATATGCCAGTAAAATATTAAACTTGCTTAATATTAAAGTCACTGGCAATGGCGACGGCAATTCTTCCAGTTCCCCATTGCTTGTCGTCAGTAAAATCGCCTTTGGGGTATCGATCTTTAGTGTATGGAACACTATAATGTCCACAATATAATGATGTTTTTCTATTTAAACTGACCTTTTAACAAGCACATTTCTCATAAATTTATATTTTAGGTATGATGTATATGAAGATATTAATTATTCAATAGGTCAGTCTTCGAAACAAAATAGTAAGGAAAAGTGGCCAACTCCTATCACAAAGGGACATAAGGGAGGGGAAGGGGGTATTTGTGGCGTAAAAACAAACATATTTATTGTGTAGTTTTGATATTTTATGTAGTTAGACTTGGTGCCAGCTAGTGGACCTTACTTTTGCATTTTATCATGCAAACCTCACATCAAAGAACTCCTAATATGTAACTATAATCAGAATTCTGGAATAAAAATTATTGTAATGGATACAGATTGAGCAAATGAACCTTAGTCTAACAGGATTAGATCATTTGGGACCATACTCAATGATAAGCCAGAGAACTACTTTTCTGGGCTACTAGGTACCTACAGTAGGTTATCAGTGTAGCACTCCAGGAACTTTCTTGGCCGCTGGTTTCTGGCATGTACACCAATAACCTATGGTTGGTACCCAGTGGCCCAGAAAGGTCTTTCTCCTAATAATTGGTGTATCCAGCATTTATCTTCTCAGTCCATTCTGCCTGACCTGCTTAAAGCTGCATACCCTCTTGGCGACTAAACCTCTGCGATAAGTTGTGTATGGTGACCAAAAGTTCAAAGTCCATGCATTTCCCGAAAACTACTGCTCTATTGGGCACTAATCACCAAGGTTATGATGGGTTTTGCACTTTGGGCCACCATAGAAAACTAATCGTCGAGGTTAAGTCTCCAAGAGGGGACGTGGCTTTACTGTCAGGTGGGGCATTCATGAAACTTAAGATGGAGATTTTAATACCTTTGAATCTGAGTGGTTTCTGTTTTGGGCATTAATTAAGGCACTCTGATCTACACATTGAATACTACATGATGTGCATGTGATCAGGCAAATCATATTTTAAGATTGACAGTTATATTATTTTTGAATTATTATTTTGGTTGGTGTAGCAGATAAAAGTGCCAGATTCATGTTGAGTAGTTGGCAGTATTGACATTTTATTGGATGATGGCAAGGGCATCAGGCTGCAGTTTTTCATCAACCACAAGTTAAGGCTCTGAATAATCGGTCTGAAACGTTCTCATCTCTTCTTAGGACAAATATATAGTACTGACCAAGGGTTGATATCAAAAAGGTTGTTCCCTCAGTCTTTACAGGGTCGAGTGTAGCACTTGCCCTCGACCATGGAAAGACAGGAATAGTTTTTTGATATCAAAGGAAATAAGGGACAACTTTGAACTAGATGGGGAATTACACAACTGGGTCTTTAACATACTTGAAACCAAAAATTCTCTTTACCTGCTTAATATGTTATACATTTACTCTAATCAGTAATATCGCATTGTCTATTGCCTAGATTAGGCAAGATATGCCTCCTCTGTTCTTTTTGGCAGTTGAGTTAGAAGTTTGTATAAAAAATAGCTGTATGCAGCATATGGCACATGTTGATTGATGCTTTCATTGACAAGATATTGCATTTGGAACTATGATTTTCTAAGTGTGATTTGTTGTTTACCTAGCCATACATATTTATAGCAGACAATGCAGCCATACATAAATGACAGCAACATTGTATGAACCTGCAAGGAAATCCAATCAAACATCATACTATGCAGAGAATAATTTCACACTATACATTGGTAAATTGATATGAAATACATAAATAGAATATATATGCTCTGTGTAATCCTAGAATGCAAAATATAACAGGGAAAAATGGTATTACACTTAATATTCTCAATTAGGCTTTCCAATAACTATATTATTACCTTCCACAAGAGTTGAGTGAAACCATTGATTTGAAAATGTTTCATGTCCAATGCCAGAAATGAAAGATTGTGCAATAAAACATCTTTTCTATCATCCCCTTTATACAATATCGCAATACAACTAGGTTCTCTTAATGCATAACCATGTATTTAGAAAATCCAACAAATATTGCTATCATAGAACTTGAATTGTTGAGAATAACTTTACGTATAGGAAGAAGTAAATAAAAGAGAAGCAGATATTTATCAATATCACTCTGGAAAATATTATCAATATCAATGTTGAAATTGGTCCGAACATTTGCTAATCCTCAAATGAAACAATAAAAAAAACAATGAAAATATTGTAAGAAAAAACATGAGAAAGACTAAGGAGTGCAGTTAATTTCTCTCAATTTCATCCTTACCCAGGCTTCCCGAGTCAGCTGAAAGCCAAATCCAGACATTATGGAAAACAACAAATCATCTGCCTACAAAATGTACATATCTGGAGGCTTGGAAATGGCCTCTAAGGTCTGCGCTCCAAATGGACTGACAACAGATGAAGTGGTTTAAAAATACAACGACTGGTCCAAGGAACACAAATATGACCAGGCAAGGTTCTAAGACTTCTTATCTCATTTCCAGTACTCATGCCACTAGAATTCAACAAAACTAAACCATTACAATTCAGAAACTTATACTGTCCAATAGATATGCAACAGAATAATAATTGCAATGTTTACGAAAGCAATGTTTTGCTTTATACCTTCTTAGGCTATTTCTGATACAAAATATATGACTTGCTAATCAACACCCATATAAACCTTGTGCAGAAGTGGTCAGTTGATCACTTTTTTTGTGTAGCAATGCACAGTTTATCGATTCTAACTGACGATGATTGTTTTTTAGGATTAAAGAAGATTATTCTAAAAATGTTGCAGATAAAGATATGATATAAATGCTTAGAGAAAGTTCACCTCTTTTCAGGAGTTATGACATCAACTACAAAATAGCTACGAGCATGTACCTATTTACAAACTGTTAGCTGGGCCTTTAAGTTCAGGAAGGGAAAATCTGTGTGATTCATGAAACAAAAATTGGTTCTGCAAACCACCTAAAACAAGTATTATTTGCTGACTGATGTTATATTTTTTATGATTTGTCATATATTCATATTAATTGTTGCAGCAACTTACTGGAGACTGTTACAAAGGACCTTTAGTTGCAGCTCAAGCTGTGGCTTCCCACCTTAAGGACATGACTGATGTGTCCATCCTGGATGTTGCAGCAGGCACAGGACTTGTTGCTGCACAGGTACGCTTAAAACAACTTAGGTCCCTCTTTCAACAGTGGCCCGTTGTGCAATGATCAATTGTTACAGTAATCAATTGTCTAAAGGAAACCTTTCCTTGTTAATTTGATCGCTGTTATGCATGTTTTTTGAATGTCTCCACGCTCAACATAAAAGTATTTAGAATGCTGTAAAAATAGCCTGTAATCTTTACAGGAACTATTCCTACAGTGCCCATTTTAACATCAATTTACAGAATTCCATTTGATCCAGTAGAAAAAAAATTGGTATTGTGTAACGGGCCACAGAAGTAAGGAAGCTCTTATCAATAGTAATAATTATAATGACAAAATTCAAGACATTTTATTGTACACAATGACATATTATGAAGAAATTATTGTGGGGAGAAATGCTGATGGAACTATAATGAATCGTTTTTCCAGTATTATATTGCTTTTAATTACCTCTTGGTAATATATTGATGATTGCAGTACAATACATTGCATGATACAATATGGCAAGCTCACATTTGTGCATCAAACTATTTGAAAATATGAGTATCTCTTTCCATCTTTTCAGTTGAAACAGCTTGGCTTTCACCAAATTGATGCTTTGGATGCCTCTGAGGGTATGCTTAAAGCTGCCAAAGGAAAAGAACTCTACAAGAATTACTTTAATGATTTCTTTCCTCCTCAAGTAAATATAATATCAAAAAGTAAGTACACCATTGCAGAAACACCATTCTGAACTCTTTAATCATAGCAAAATCAAAAGCATAGTATGTGTTAATAAACTAGAGGCTGATTCAGGTTAGAATTACATCAAATTGTCAGAACATGCATGGTTATATCAAAGTCAAAATAATGATGTTGGATATTCATTGTATAGCTTTGGCCTGGTGAACATTGGCCGCTAACAAACTCAGGCCTGCTGAACTCGCGCGTGAGCTCAGGCTGCTGATTGACTCGGGTCGGGTGAAACTATATATTTTTGCATATGACAAGATACGTTTTATACATACATATATATAGGATATATGGAGGTGATCTGGGATTCCATAAAATATTCCTCCACATACCTAAATTTGCCTCTATAGACATGATGGCAGTGCTCTGACTTCACCAATGGCCCAATTTTGTTATTAGCCAAAGTTCATCCAGTTTGAATTCATTAGTGGCCCAAGTTCTCGAGTGATCCTGGACAGAGCACCATTGAAATTACTGTTAATTGAGCTCTGAGAGGTCCCAAAATAGGTCATTCAGCATTAAAAAAGTTTTGTTTTGATGAAAAACAAGCAATAGTAAAAGTAATGCCTAAAATACATCCATTCAGTCTCAGGTATGTAAATTCAAGTTGTGGGTAGTTCAAAGTTATATGACAAATTTTAATTGAAAAAATGAATATTAATCACTAGGACCATTGATTTGATGATAAAGGAATAAGAAACTTGTTTGTTGCAGATATATATGATGTACTTGTATGCTGTGGTGGCTTTATTGATGGGCACTTGAAGCATGATTGTCTGACTGAGATGGTGCGCTGTGTCAAGCCAGGTTTGTCTCCTGATCTCTTTTTCACAATTTTTGCATTCATAAATGAAATTGGAATGAGGAAATTTACAGCAGTTTTAGGAAGGTTACCTGTCATGATAATGATGCTGAGTAAGGACTCATAAATATAAACTATTGATTTTAGTTCAAATCTATGGCTGGATGAGGGTGCCCTTATTGAAAAGGAAAGAATTCTTCTTTTCTTATGGTTCAACCTTAAAGTCTGTGAATGGCAAAACGAAGGGGAGGATGTGAGCAATATGTAAAAGTCATTTGAGCAAAGTATAATTCAAATTATTTCATTCCCAACCTGTTACTAAAATATGTTTTTTACTCGTATCTAATCATTGGATATAATTACTACAATTTCTTCTAACGAGTCTGTGTTCACTGTAATAGAATAGATCATGGAGATTGTTAGTAATTTTTAGCAATGACAAAATAGAGACCTCATTTCTAAGCAGAAATCATAACAACCCATCTTCTTGTAACAGTTGGTTGCCAGAAGCCAAATTGGGGTTTTACTAAGACCGAAAATAACATTTTCTAGTGTCGAACTTAGTGATTACATTGATAAGTGACCATCTGCAGGTATACTTGTTTATTTCAAGGTGGGATTGTCGTGATTGTCATGAGGGAGGAAAACTTATGGACTGTCCCTGAGTATAAGGACAGACTAGAGCCTCTCATGGAACAACTTGAGACCAACAGGCAGTGGATTTGTTTGGAGAAGAAAAGAATTCCTGACTTTTTCTTTCATTATAGTGGTGTAAGCTTTGTATATGAGATAACAAAAGCATAAAGGGCTAAAGAAATGTGAACCAAACGGTGGTTGGTGCAGTAGTTATCTTTAGCAGAAATCCTGTAAATCTCCATACCATGGATGGCCAGTTTTTTGAGACTCACCTGCAGATTAGCTTTATTCAAATTGCATACTGGTTAATATGTCAACAAAACTCTACGCTTCAGTATGTTAATTTGTATGAATTGAATAATGTTTTTGTATATTGACATTGACATTATCTGAGTGCAAATTGTAAGACTAATTTTTACCTGTTCTTTCACGTACATGGAAGGTCATCACTGATAATTGCAGTTTTAAGCAAAAAGAAAAATCCTATAAATCAGCTATGTGGAAGGGGCAATTGCTTTGCAACTAAATCATGTCATGATTATAATAAAGGCATAGATACTTTCAAATTTAAGCAAAAATGTAGAATAGTAGAAAAAAGAATACCATGGCTCTTCTGGGGGAATCTAAAAGTTGTAAGGAAAGCAAATTTCTACACCTTACAATGAGGAAAATATGTTTTGCTGAAAAAGGCAAAGAGGAAGATATACACTGTAATGCAGATTTTTGGTACTATAAATAAATACAAATTGATTGACATTTCATTGCCATTAGTTGTTCTTTATTACTCATGTTTAATCATTTTCAAAACCTGCATTGGTAAAATAATTACTCTTTTTAAATCTTATCCACAACCAAAGAATACAACAAGTAAGCTTAAACTTATGGGTTGATATGAGGACACCTACACATATCAAAGTATCAAAGGTGGTCAGTAGCAGGATCCAATGCTGCCACCTAGTGTGAGTTACACCCCCCCCTCTAGGGACCACTAGGGGCAGTCAGCAGACTATCAGAGAGAGCCTGACCACCGTACTGACTGGACGCACATACGCTTCCATATAAAATTTTCACTATGTCTTTTGCGGACTGCAAAGGTTGCCACCGCCGTCATAGAAGACCAGTGAACTCCAAGTGTGAGTATTTGAAGTCTGCTGTGGACAAATGTGTTACGCTGGGTGTTTCATCGACAGAGTACTTAGTTTATCTGCCGGAGTTGTTAGAGGAAGACGTAGACCCAGTGGTTCATAGGTCTGACCGGGCACACGTTGCTGCACCGACGACCATAGACTCCCAAGTGCTTCAATCTCTTATTGCCGAGAATGCAGAGAATCGTAAACTTCTCAGGTCCAGTCAGTTACAAATGGAGCGTGTTATGTCTCAAATGGTGGACTTAAAAATAGGCTCCGTCGGCCAGGGCAATATGGCGCCTGCAAACATGGCGTCTCCCGCCACTTCGCCTGGCCAGTCATGCGTGACCACCACTTCGACCACCACCACTACTACGTCGGTGAGCAGCGGGAACACTACCCCCGCAGTTCCCAGGCCTGTGATGTCGCCTTGGCCAGGGATTACTGGTTTGCAACACCCACCTGGATTTATCCCGTCACCTTGGATCCCAGGAGCGACTTGGGCTTCGTCTGGACCGTCGACAGTCCCTACTTCTCCAGTGTCCTGTCCGCCGGGGGCTACGTGGCCGGCCCCTGCAGCTACCACGCCGACGGCCGCCCCTGCTCACACGGCCCCAGTGGGGGCGCCCGGGGTTGTCGGGACGACCCCCGTTAACCCCTATCTCCCGCCGTATCTGCTGCCGGGGGCATCACAACAGGCCAGCTACCAGGTTCCCTATCGCTGTGAGGTCGACCATCATCACCCACCAAAGCATTCGTGCAGCACCGCCAAGCGTAAGTTGACTGCCTTTGATCTTGATGTTCATATGCGCTATTCTAGCTCAGCCTCAGCCACTCTTGATGATGTAATTGCGGGTAGTTTGTCCTTACTTGAGTCAATGCTGCGTCAAGGGGTTGAATGCTCGGGGTATGTAAGACACATTCGTTTCTTAGTTGAAAAGTCAAAGGTGTACAACCCCACAGCTCTCATAGGCTACGATACTGAAATGAGGGAGAGGGCGGAGTGTTTTGGCCCTACAGTTTTCACTTACGGAGACCACGATCTGTCTCACAGGTGGTTAGGGGTAGAAGCTCTCAAACCGTCTCAAGGGCCTGTAGTCAAAAAGAAAGTTCAGAAAGGAAGTAAGTTTGGTACGTGTTGGGCTTGGAATAACAAGAAACCTTGTAAAAGCTCTCCTTGTAAATTCAAGCACGTTTGTTCTGGCTGTGAATCAGATCACCGCCTGGTTGATTGTTCCAACAGGTCAGGGCAAGAGTCAAAGAGTAAATAGGATACGGCTGCCTCAGGTCTTATATTCCCTGAGGCTTCCTTCATTGGTCGGGTTGTTGACCAGAGTTCTCCTAGGATAGGGGAGGGCGTGGACATGATCGCTACTAACACCTCGACAGGGGGACTCGGACCCCGTATACTTCCCAGCGGTCTTGGAGATGATGAGGGTAAAACCTCGGCACCTCCTCTGATTGATGTTTGTGCTTTGTCTGCCTCGGGCGGTCTTGTCCACGAGACGTCCGAAGAATTAGTCAGCTTAGACATTTCAGGTTCAACTAATTCCCCCTTTTTGTCTGAGGGCTTAAATATCCCGTCTACATCAGAAGTGGGGACTCCCAGATATGATCCCGTCAGGGTCAGTGGGTCGGTAGGTCTAGATCATGTGGTTGGCGTTCCGCCCGTTGATAACCTATTTGTATCTCGTTCCAGTGACTCAGTTACTTCCTCCTATTGTGGTTCAGGTTATGTTAGACCTTGTGAGATTAGCTTGTGCTCTGGTTCTCATTTAGTTGGGGGCGTTCCCATTCAACTCAATCCCTGCTCCTTTTATGATGAGTGTTTCTCTCACCCTTCAGGCGTTGATCTTAATGCTGATTATATTTTTGAAGGGGTACGGGACGGTTTTGAGATAGTTGATGATGACTTTATGGGGTCTTATTATTGCCCTAACTACCAGTCTATATTGGATAGCGAGTTTAGGTCTCAGATGGATGTTACTATAACCGATGAGTTAGCTCAGGGTAAGGTTTCCATTGTTAATGACAAACCACAGTGTGTCCACTCTTTAGGCGCCATCCGCAAGAGCAGCGGCAAGCTACGCCCTATTACAGACTGTCGTCGCCCCGAGGGAGCCAGTATCAACAACCATATGAAGACTACTTGTTCGGAGTTTACCTTTACTAAGATAGATGAGGTGGCAGACTTCATGGAAGAAGGGTGCTGGTTTGCGGTCCTTGATCTTAAAGCAGCTTATAGGTCAGTTCACATTGCCCCTCACCAACGTACTTTTCAAGGTTTTTCCTGGAACTGGCATGATAAGCAGACCTGGTTTCAGGATAATAGGCTCTGCTTTGGCATCCGATGTGCCCCATTCATTTTCTCTCGCCTAACAGAATTCATTGTCAGGAGTATGCATAGGCGTGACTGTGATGGGGTGTTTGGCTACCTGGATGATTTCTTAGTGGTAGCTAAGACGCGTGAAGACTGTGCTAAGAAGCTTGAAATCCTGATCTCCCTGCTGCGTTACCTCGGTTTTGACATTGCTTGGGAAAAAGTAATTTCCCCCACCCAGATAGTCACGTATTTGGGCATAGAGCTAGACAGCTTGGTTATGGCACTGAGGCTCCCGGATAAGAAACTGCGAAAGATTAGTGACCTGGTCAAATCCTACCTGCCCAAAGTTGAAGCTTCTAAACGGGACCTACAAGTTCTAGCAGGCAACTTGGCTCATGCGAGTCAGGTTGTCCGTGGGGGCCGAACTTTTTCCAGACGGTTGCTTAACCTTGTCAAATATCTTCCAGATAGCCCCAGGCCGGTTATTCTGCCTTCATGGTACAAGCCAGACCTCACTTGGTGGTCTAACCTAATGGAGACGTTCAATGGATCAGCTAAAGTTATTAAGGACATCCCTCTCGTGGTTGGTCAGGTGTCCACTGATTCCTCTATGACTGGCTTTGGTGGGGTCTGGTTGGATGACTGGTTCGCAGGGGCGTGGCAATCAAATGGTATCATCCCTGCAGCTATTCCCGATCATCATTGGGAAGCTCCTCCATCGGATTACATGCCAGGCTACAACATCAACATTCTGGAACTTTGGCCTATCCTAGTAGCAGCAACTCGCTGGGGCCGCTTGTGGTCGGGACAGAAAGTACGGGTTCAGACTGACAACACCCAAGTCCTTCACATGATCAACACTGGCGGGAGCTCTAGTACACAGTGCATGTTTTGGATACGTGAACTATTTTGGCTGTCTTTTATCCATAACTTTCATCTGGTAGCAACACACATTGGCACCAAATAAAATGTGATTCCTGATTTTCTGTCTCGCATTTGTGATGACAAAAACACTGCTATTTTGCCCCAAGGCCTTACGAATGGTCTTTGTTGCTTCCAGGATTAGACGCCCTGCATGCAGCTGTGAGTCGGTACCAACAGAATTGGCTGGCCCCTTCCTCGAGATCCACTAAACAAAGTCAATGGCGAGTTTATTTACGTTTCTGTGAGGAATTCCAGCGGATACCTCTGCCTGCAGAGCTGGAAACCATTCTGCTCTATCTTGCCTACCTTGCGGAGACCAGGGCGTACGTGTCAGTCATCAACTATCTGTCAGCTGTCTGGTCTCTGCATAAAGTCAACAATGTACCTCACCTGGACCCTTCATCTTTCCCTATTCAAATGACTTTACGAGGGATTAAAAGGTCCCTGGGTGATAAGAGGCTTCAGGCGAGACCGATCACTGTTCCAGAACTTCGCCTCATCTTCTCTACCTTGGACTTGGATAGCTCAGAAGACGTCGCGCTCTGGCTTGCTATTCTTCTATGTTTCCGTGGACTACTACGTAAATCAAATGTAGTTGAGCCGGATCTCGCTGTGGTTAAGTCAGACATAACTTTGGAGACCTGGGGGGTCTTGCTTCAAGTCCGTAGGACAAAAACCATTAGTTTTCGGGAAAGGGTCTTGTTGCTTCCCTTCAACTCACTCCCTGGCTCTATTTTTTGTGTGTATAGATTTTTCATGTTGTTATGTTCGTTGGTATCTTACCCTTCATCCTCTTCTCAATTATTTGCTTACATGTGTAATGGTAGGTGGGTCAGGGGTTCCTACACCTGGTTATCTAAGAGGCTGAATAGGGTAGCGCTTGAACTGAACTTATCAAAGGTGTCAACACACTCCTTACGTCGGGGCGGTGCCTCTGCCCTAGCGGACGCAGGGTTCAATCTCCTCCAGATAAGGGACATGGGCGACTGGTCAAGCCTCGCAGTCCTCCAGTATGTCTCCAAGACCTTGGAGGCCCGCAAGATCCTGGATCGTCAAATGTGTGACACCCTGTTTAGGTGACTTCCTTCGGCCTGTGGTTGGGCGGTTTGGCCAGTTTTGGGTTCTCTCCATCATACGGACTAATAAATGTCATTCATTGCTGGGAGAACCAGCCGCCCAAACCACTTGCCTTGTCATGTCATTACTTCTCCTAATCATTGATACTCTTACCCACAGGATACTGATAGGTCCAGACGTTGATGGGTTGATATGAGGACACCTACACATATCAAAGTATCAAAGGTGGTCAGTAGCAGGATCCAATGCTGCCACCTAGTGTGAGTTACACCCCCCCCTCTAGGGACCACTAGGGGCAGTCAGCAGACTATCAGAGAGAGCCTGACCACCGTACTGACTGGACGCACATACGCTTCCATATAAAATTTTCTTTTGGCCAGTTTTGGGTTCTCTCCATCATACGGACTAATAAATGTCATTCATTGCTGGGAGAACCAGCCGCCCAAACCACTTGCCTTGTCATGTCATTACTTCTCCTAATCATTGATACTCTTACCCACAGGATACTGATAGGTCCAGACGTTGATATGTATATAAAATGATTATATACTTCAGTCAAATTTATAACAGATTTGAAGGACAGTGTCACCGATTGTTTTAATAAAAGGTTTTTGAACAGTTAGGCACAATCGACACATATTGACAATCTTATTCAGGATGGAAATCCAAGCAGCAGTTCTATCTTTACACCTGATAACATACTAGAGAACATGGTATGAAAGTAATTTTCATATGTCGAGGCAAACCTCCTGGTCGAAAATCATCATATGTGCTTGGGGCGGTGGCTGGATTTAGTCCATTAGGTTCAGACCCTTAAGGACCGATGGTTAACACAACTACCATTGGTTTAGTTTCAATTCAACCGTCAACTATTTCTTGCCTCTTGCAATCCAGGAAAAGGCGACTACCTTTGATTTCAAGAAGGCTATTGAACCGTATTTGGTTTAATATAGTATCATGTAAAACCATAATTATTCAGATCCTTATCTTAGCTATGATTTGGCTACATGATTGACTGTAACATTTATGTTAATGCTGATCTTAGCTACTGCATGAATATTTTCACCTCTTTTTTTGACTTTACAAAGAACATACGATTACGCGGAACAAGATTGTAACCCACTGAATTCCTCAAATGAACTATATAACTGTTATATCTATACATTTATATGATTGTTGTCCTGAGTTCATCAGCAGCCTGAGTTCTCCAGTATTTGATTAGATTAAGTAGAGCTCCAGTTAATGACACACTTCACGTGGAAAGACATGTAAGTCATCAGTTTTGGCTTGGCCTGGCATTCCATCCAGAGTCACATGGTGAGGTTGAGTGCTGCGGTAATTTCCTCATTGTCCACATCTCTGATCATTGAAGCTGTTCTGAAATGTGGCAGAAGAACGTCGGTAGCCTTTGTTCTGAAAACAAAAGAAAAATAGAATTTAAACTGAAGAATATTGTGAAGGAGAAACAAGTTAATTCACTTGCTGAAAAAGTTGTATCTTTGGTAATGATATTCAATGCTGGATTGATCTGAATAATTCAAAAATAAGATTTTGAAACTTCATAATTGCAGACATTATTACATACCTTACCAGGCTGGACAGCTTCCTTCAGTTTCTTTGCCTGGAAAAGCTTTGTACCAAATTTTAAATACCAAGCCTTCTTAATCTTAAAATAAATAACTATTGACTTTCCTGTTACAACGCGTTTCAGTAAAACATACAATTTAATAAATAAGATGATAGATATCTCTAAGATTCAGCTTTGTTTTTATTTGTTTCATGGCTCTTTAATCATCCTTTTAATTGTCCATATTTGTTAATAGAATATTGCTACTTATGCTTGCATCAGAAATACAGTCGAAAAGAAAGATGAAATCAATAAATGGTTTTAATTCAATACATTTGCTCAAAAACTTGATAAGATATTTGGAAATTTGGAAAGGTTTGTGAATAGTTTATGTTAAACAAATTGCATCTGTTGGAGCAATGAAGTAAATATGTACCTGAAATGAGTTCAGTATTGCAAAGTGGAACTGGAAAACCACAGTTGTCCTTCCTAACTGCAAAAATACCAAATATCCAGTTTATCCCCATGATTGGCACAAGGACAAGCAAAGTCCAAAAGGTTGACCTGCGGAAGAATATAACACACACAAGCCTTTAAAACGAGAAATGAACAAATCCATTTCTTTAAGATGTGATCTTGCCCATTTGACTTTCAACCTGTTTCATAACCTGTTTCATGACAAATGTTCCTGCAACTACTTAGTAGATGATATATTAAGAGTACATTATTCCCTGGGCATTTAGCTGTTGTTTAATTGGTCTGCAAATTATCAAGGCTAGTAATATTCTGAAGATCTAGTAATTTTCACATTAAGAAATAATAAAACTATAAGTCATTGCATACCACATAATGTCTGACTGCTTCAATGAATGTAAGCCAATGCCCTTGTTTTCCCTCCCAAAAGTCTGAGACTTTATCTTTTTGGCTAATACGGAGATCATAATAGTGAAATTTATCTGCAACAATACCAAAATTTATGTATGCTAATAAATAATAATATTATTTCAATTTTAAAGAAATATCTAAGAAATTCCTAAGAACTGAATACAAAAAGATTCATGAAAGTCTTTTGATTGTTCCATATAGCTCCATCCATAGGCAAACAGCAACTGCAATTAAAGGCTGGTAAATTTCAATAGATATGTACAGCACATCCACATTCTTTTGTTGAATATCATGCATCAAAATCAAGAAAGTTATTGTTGACTCCTGTATGGGAAACAATAAATCCTTCAAAATTGACTTACTAGTCTGCAGTTCCATAGCCTTTTGTCTTTGTTATACCAAGGGATATAACAACAGTTAGTAATTGGGTAACTGAAAAACATAGTATAGATTTGTAATAATAACAAAATGATAAGGTATATAGCTGCTAGTTTGCTATTCCTTTCCTTTTGTATTTAATCAGTTCTTATACTTTCTAATATACAAAATATCTTGGTAATGGATACTAATCCCCAGCCACACTTGCCGACTCAAAGCAGCTCGTCTGTCAAGTTAAGATGACTTGCTTCGACTGTCAGTCAGAGAATGTGACTGGGAGACTCTTAGCAAATATCCTGACAGTTGAGCTTAGTTTAACATGTTGAGAAGAGGAACAGTATGACCAACTGATTGTCTGTTCATATTGGTGTGTGCCTTAGATTAGCCAAATACAAAGTGATCAAGGCTATCACCGATGAGTCACCATTTACAGCCATGTTGGCTTTGTTGGCCTCCTAGATCCACCCTCTGGCTATTCTAAGGCCCTGGTGCCTTTGGAGTTCAGACCTTCAAGTTTGAATATATTTTTCAACAGAAAAACATGATGAAACAAATTTACTCTAAACACCTGAATAACCATTTGAATATTACTATCTAAATTAATATTGTGAGAGATTTAAACAAAAAATATATTTTTATACTTTTGTATCAGTCTGTTCTATGCCAAACAGAAAAAGGAGATTTGACTTGAGTAAAACAAAAAAACCATTTTTGAAAAATAAGTCATTTTCCGACTTCCAAGGCTCATATCTCAGTGTGAGTATCTATACCATCTGATGCATTTTCCTAAAATGGGTCACATATATGTGCGTATGGATGTAATAAATATTTCCTTCCTTGCACATTGTGTACCTTACATGAAACCTCACCCGTAGCATTTTCAGGGCATAGTTTTCTAGCTGTTTTTCCAACAGCTGTTTTAGGCAATTTTATATCACCTGCCATCTCTGCCTTACAAGTCAGAGTCTCTATTGCATCAAAAGTATCAATGATGGTTGTATTAGCAAGCATATATTATGATTGTATCAGCAGAGACCATACGGTAACCAAGGGCCTCTCCTCTGGAATCATTTCAATATGATTATGGATACATTGAAATGATTTAAGAAAATGTAAGTTCTGATAACAATTCACCAAAATAGTTATCAACTATTCACTCTATAATCTTACGAAATAAGCTTTGGTGCAAAAAGGAGGATACGTGAGTACAAAATTTTCTGATAAGAGTGACCTGGCATTTCCCTCTGTCACTAGTGCCAGCCTTATTGCTTGCTGTGCAGGTATAGGTGACAGTGCCAACAGTCTGCCCAATTAACGTTAGATTACTTCTTTGCTGTCCAGCAAATATTAATGTTTCATCTGAACCAAGATTACAAATCATGTAAGATATGGTCACTTTACAGGTGCATACACATGTCCAATTGTGCTGACACACACTGATTCCATATAGTCATGCCCACTACTTGATACTTGATGAGTTTACGTGCTGGTGAAAATCATTGGTTACATTTCCCTACATATCATTTATGTGCACCATATGGATGTTGGTGACAACTAAAGGGCATGCAGATAACTAACAACAGTATAGATTATAAAGTCAGGTAGGATGGGGTCTAAATTAGCATCCATGGACATCAAAATCTTTAACATGGGCATCTAAATCAGCATGCACAGGCATGAAGGTATATATATATATGTGTGTGTGTGTGTGTGTGTGTGTGTGTAGGCATGGCAGAGATGACTTGTATGATTATCATGAATACTATTCATAACAGCACATGTATTAGTAGTATGAAACATCAGTATTGTAAGGCCTTTACTGGCTTGTATGGAACAAGTTTTTCTTATGGCAGAAATGTACCAACATTGACAATTACTCAGTTCATCAAAATTAAAAATTTCTTATGACTCACTTCTACTACTTTTCTCATAGATGTCTACATCTGAGAGGCCATTCCATCTGAACCATTTGAATCTAGTAGAACCCAGGTAGTCAGTCCCAGGGATTGAAGATGAGCAAAATATGGTTGACTTTGGCTTTTCCTCTATCGTAACACTTACTGAGCTGATTGTAACCATGGGTCTATCCAACTTCAGCTGATTTATTTACAGTTAGAATTGTGTCAAAGATGAAGGTGCAGTATACAAGTCCTGTACAATATCATAAAACAAAGGTTTAATTGGTAGAGTGCAGCTCAAGTTATACACCTCTGTGCAAAGATGTATACTTTACAAAAATCATGTTAAAGGGGTCATACTTTTGGCAAGTGCAATGGATTGAAGTTTCTTAACTGAAAGAGTAAATGAAATCATTTGTAAGAATTTAGAGAATGTTTATTATAATTATTTAGATCAATAGTTGATTTTTAAAGTTCTATAGAGATAAGAGAACTATATATTTGGTCTTGGGTTAGAATCTTGGCAATTTATAAAATGAGGTCATGAGTGGTAATGGACATGAGGATTGCATCTTACTCCTTTGGTTCACAACTTACGCTTTAATGCAAAAGTAATCGCTTCCAGGAAGAGAAGCAGTACAGAGAGATTGCCCTCTTTCATTGTACTGTTGGTTCAAGCTACCACAGCGATTGGTCTTACCAGCACATACATAATTTCTCTCCACAGTTTTTGATATACTCTTGTTCTGTGTTAGTTATAAGACAGCCAATGTGATTCCCCTTAACTTGACAGGGAGATGTGCAAAGAAAGTGTATTTGAGTTCATACTTCTTAAATTACCACTAATCATGTTATAATTTGATTAATTTTGTCAACTCTAATTATCACTATTATTATGAATCAGGTTATCTTTGCTGTCATTTCTTCTGTACCATATAAATGTTATATTAGCAGGGTTATCATTTCTGGGAACAGAAGCAAAGCAGGATATGGAGAAGTCAGACTGGCAACCAAAAACGTTTTTAGAACCTAACATTTTGACATTGCGCGGTGACGTTATAATTAAATTTTTGTTATGTTCTTTCATGTTATAATAACGTTATTATGATATTCTTTATCAGTAAGGTCTTAACTATACTAAAATAATATAAGTGTTCCGCGAATATTGGGCAGGGTAAAGACTAACCAAAGAAGTAGAAATTGCTTGTTACATTGCTGCTTGCCTCAGAATGCTCTTGTAATATGCTCCTAAATTCTTTTAAATTGAATAAGAAGCCATTGAATAGGCTTTAAACTTTGACGAAACTTCTCAGAACACATAATTTTTTTGTGATATAGAGGAATTGCATTGTAAACTTTGACAAAACTTCTGAGAACACGTAATGTTTTTGTGATACAAAAACTGCATTGGTTTTATATTATCATTTCATGAGGGGCGAGGGGTACCTCATGAAATATTCAGGAGTGATTATTCAAAGAATTTATGTTGTACCAGTGTCATAAGGACTTACGATCAATCTAGTACTGTACTCCCTCAGAAAACGGTATAATGAATATACTGTGATATATCAAAGTTATGATGTCATAATTTAGGAAACCATAGGAGTTTATGAACATTTCAATTCTGATGGTTCTCCTGTTTAAAATTACAAGGTTTTTATGTTAAATAGGCACTTTTGCTTGCGCGATTCACAGTAGAAAACTTACTACTTTCCTTCAACCTGTATTTCATTACATGACCGTCTTTATGATGATATTTGTTTTGTGTGGCTATAAACTGCAAAATCTAAAGTGGACACTCTGTAAAATCTAAAATTGACAACATTGACACATTGAAACACATAATATTATGATGTCCAATGAGAGGGAAGTGATCATATTATTACCTATGTGTCCTTTGAAATGTCCTTTGACCCTGTTCACCCTCGTGTGCAAGGCACAACTCTCAACTAAAATGGCCTCCCGTACCGAAAACTCAGTTGGACCGAGACTGAAAGTCAAATCCCCCTTTGCTGAGGAGAATGGAAAACCCAGTCTCCCTGAAGAATATCACAACAGCTCAGAAATAAAACGAGTGAAACTGAGTGCGCTATTCAGTTGGACTTTGCCGAAAACTGGATGGTGACCTACCTGGATGAACCGCAAATTATCTACTATTCCAAGGAACCTGACACTGTACATCCTTTCTCATTCTACTTAAAGAAAGGTGGGATTACCAAAACACGGTCTGTAGCCATTGTCACGGATGACAGGAAGCACAATACTGGCACACAATACCATTCTATCTTTCCTCCGTGTGCTGACAGATCTAGTGAGGAAGACATTCCAGATGTGACTATTATGCACTACATATCTGACTTGTTGTCCTCACAGTACTGGCATGTTTTAGGTGCTGTACAAGCATCAACTGCCGTGCAACCTGACAGTACTTTGAAGTAGACTAGGGCAAAGGCCCATGGTGTGAGGTGGGTGCTGCAGCAAAGAGGTACCAGGTGGGAGACTATGTTGCTTGTGCCTATGACAGCACCTGGTACCTGGGAAAGCTACTCCACCCAGGAAAGGATCAAATTCACCAAAATTCTGGTGGCCACAGTGAGAGACATTCTTCCCGTGGCATACTCATGGTTACATCAGTACCTGCAACAACTGGAAGGGGCTGGAGAAAGATCTACTTTGTGCTACCTGACGCTGTGCTGACAGCAGCCCCTCCTATGACTGAAGTATGTGCCTTTTTCAAACAAAAGCATGATTAGCCATGATAATGCTGCCTAAATCACGTTTTCTTTATGTATACAGAGTGCCTTGAGTTGATGAGAGGTAAACATTTTCATTCGGATTTTTTAAACTGCGACCTTGCAACATTTAATAGTCTCAAAATATGACACACATGGCAGTATGATCCTATCTAGACCTAAGTTTAGCCAAATATAAAATATAAATAAGATATTATCAATATTTTTACTTGATAGATAGTTCATTTTTTAAATGTTTGCAGTGTCTAAAACAATAATTATTCTTTTTTCTTCCACAGCAAGCATTGAATTAATTATTCTGACATTTATTGAAAAGATGCTTCAAAACATCTGGCATGTTTTAGCTGGCAATACCTCCAGGCATCTGGCTTATTATACACTGGTGACCCCTCAAAGCATGTGGAGGGTGGAAAGGCTTAACTGACCCTAAATGGGTGTGGTCCACCAATTTTACTGACTGATACTGTAGTCCAACAACTTAGGGATTTGTGGAATTATTATGAGGACGATCAGGTGTGTCCAGAACACTTATAGTTAAAGCCTTCCCTTTGATGAAAGTCCATAAGATTAATGCGAACATCCGCAATATTTTTGTACTCCAAAGAAGAAGCTATTGTTGGAGCAACATGGCGCTGAACTTTTAATGTTCAGCGCCATGTTGCTCCAACAGTTTCCTACTTTAGAGCTTGATTTTATGTTGTCTCAAACATTCACATCTTGGTAGGAAATACCCTAAATTTGGTATCAATAAGACATGTTTAAATACTTAAAATTACTCATATACTATTGAACGTTATTGTATGTTTATTGTTAATCGTAGTTATCGCGAATTGTCCAAGATAATCACTGTCGTTAATATTATTATTCCTAATGGGTGCTAGTCGAGTGGTAAGTGAGTCCACGAGATTGGCGCTCAATCCATAACGCTTGGAAGTAGGTTAAGTTTATTGGTGGATACGGTGATGCGTACAATTGCCAGTGAAGAGATGATAAGTTTTCTAGGTGTTACAGTTCCAATCCAGTGTAGAGTAAGCTTTCTCCTCGGAGTCTGCCTAATCTCACATCCAGCCGTAGTGCAATAATACTTGTGTAAGTCACCAGATGTCCCTGTGGTTTGCATAGCTATCTAAACCCCTCAAATCTCTCGATCTGTATTGTCCAAACGTTAATGAATTTCTCTCTGCCCTTACACCCCGTTCTCGCTTCTTATAGCAGTCTGGTATTGATTTTTACCCAAGCATCGATGCCTGCTGGGAGGTGTACCCGGCTGAACATTGCCATCAGGTATATTTACACCTACCAGCAGCACCTGCCATATTTATACTGTGTATCATCATAAGCTAAGTAATTTGGAAGAATTCTTATTATCTCCCTTTATTCAACTGGTGACCTTTACACTATTTCATTGATATGCACAAAGTAAATGAGTTAATTTCTACCTTTGTGTACTATATCTAAGTTTATTTCTATTACAGATACTTGCTTCATTGGACAGGTAATCTTTGATTGTATCTAAAAACTAAATCCATGGCCCAAAGTGAGTATGATTGGTTGGAAAATGAGTACAGATTTCAGTTGGTAAGATGAGAGTAAAGACCTGTTTTCTAAATGACTTTCAAAACCAACATAGCAAAATATTTTCTCAAAACCCTTAGACATCAACAGTTGCTTTAGTTTATCGCCTCTTTTCATGAAAAATAATATGATTGAATAATTGGAAACAAAAGTCTGGGTCTTTTTTTATTTGTTTTTTATTGTAATCACAATTGAGTGTATAATGCAGATCAACATAATAATAATATCTGTATGATTTGTGATAAGCTTATACTTTTATCATGAAACACATAGCAAGAAATAGTTATACAGAATATTAGGATTGCTAGATAATTGACTTACAGAATAAGTGAAATCAATTTTTTATCTAGTAAAGTAACAAGTAAATGATTAGTATACATGCACGTTTTTGACATTTGTAAGCATTGCCAACTTCTAGTATATCCTGATAAATCTCCTTGCTATGTCAGACATACATTTAACCAACCGAGAAGGGAGTACAAGGGAGGTTATCACCCCGAGCTGGACCAGGATGCCAGCCTTAGGCCAGGGCCCGGAGGTCTGGCCGAGTGCTGATATCGTTTTTTTTATTATTAACAATTCTTTATATTGGACAATATTCGGAATGACATCCGGTTTTCTTTACTGCTCCAGTTATTACATCTAGATTTATATTTAATACAAATTATGTAATGACTTAGAGTTAACAGCATTAATCAAATTAATGTGATCTAATTACTAGTTAAGTTATACAAATTTCATATGTTTTTAAAACAATAAAGTCTGACAACATCAATTTTTATATGTTGCTGTTAGTCTTGCTTTTTGTAATTTTTTGAATAAAGTTTTATCTGGATGTTTCATATTTCAATTGGTAGTTTGTTACATTCTGTTCCACCTGAATAAAATATATTTCTTTTAACTGACTCATTAATGGATTTACATAGAGCAAGGTAAGGCCCAGCTCTTAGTCTTGTATTGATTAAAGGCCGTATTCCATATACCGAAAGTATGGGCCGCCGATGCGGCGCCGATAATGAGCATCTCCATGGTAACGTTCCATTAAGGGACTATTAACTTTCGGCAGCCGAAAGTGCGTCATCGGCGGCCGTAAGTGCGTCATCGGCGGCCGAAAGTGCATCATCGGCGGCCGAAAGTGCGTCATTGGTGGCCGAAAGTGTAATATCGGCAACGCGTTGAAAATCGGGAGGAAAATATTACAAACATGTTCGTAAATATTATCGGCAGCGCTGCCAATTATTGCCGAAATTGTATCGGCGGCAAATCGGCAACGCACTTTCGGTATGTGGAATACGGCCTTAACTCATCTCCATTTGGATATCAATTACTTTCTTGTAGTTAAACAGGAAATTAAACATGTGACATTTTCTACTATTATCTAAATCTGAAATTTTACATTCAATAGGCAAATTATTTGTTTCCTCAAAGCCTTGCTTTTTTAAGCAGATTCTTAAACCTCGTACAATGTACGAGGTTTGAGAATCTGCTTAAACATGTCTTGTAGTCGATCCAACTTAAATAACTCTGGTAGGTTTGAATACATATAAATGATATCACAATAATCATAAAATGGTAGTATCATTGATTTATAAATTTGGATTGCACATTTTTCATTGATAAATCTTCTGATTCTGTAAAGTACAATTTGAAAGAAATCGTATTTATTGTTTTTTTAAATGGTATCTAAAATTTAAAGTTTGGTCCAAATGAAAGCCAGAGTATTCAAAGGTAGGTACACATTTCAGCATTTCATTGTTATTACCAATTTCAATGTTGGTATTATTGAATCTTTTTTAAATAGTACCTATTACCAATAATCATTAATTTTGTTTTGTTTGAATTAATTGTTAATGCATTTTTTAAACACCAATCAGAAAATTTATCCAAACCCTTTTGCAACTTATTAGCTGCATTAATCGATGACTTATCAGAACAATATATTACAGTGTCATCAGCATACAATTGAAAGTTATAACCTGCTAGAACATCCTTAATATCATTTATGTATAAAAGAAAAAAACAGAGGTCCTAAAATAGAACCTTGAGGTAAACCACAACTGATTAATTTTGATTCAGAAATATTGCTATTACATAATGTTTTTTGTTGTCTATTACTTAAATAATTGGATATCCATTTTAGAAGGTTATTCATTATGCCTAAATAATTAAGCTTTTCCAGAAGAATATTGTGATTCACTGTATCAAAAGCTTCTTTTAAATCTACAAAAGCAGCAATAGTTGTTTCTCTGTTATTGATATTTTTTAATATATCATCATTTTATTTTGCTATGGCATCTACAGTTGAATAACCTTTTCTGAACCCGTGTTGTTTGTTACTAAGTAGTTCATTATCCTCTAGGTGATTCATTAAATGATCATGAATTATTTTTTCTAATATATTTCCAGGTATTGGCAGCAATGAAACTGGTCTATAATTAGATACATCCTGTTTGCTACCTCCCTTAAATAATGGAATAATTGTAGCGATTTTCCATCTATCAGGAAAAATACCTGAGTACTCCCTTCGCGGTTGGTTATGGATTTATTATACCTTTCCTGTTAGATCTGAGCTCCAAAGGAAGGATGTAAAGTAATCAGTGATGGTGCGGCTGTGATGCTGCACATTTATTTAAGTTTTTTTTCCATATAACTCTTTTGATATCCATCAAATCCACAAACAGTAAGCAATTGCAAGTAAAATGTAGCAAGGAACATTGTAGAGATAATGCATAATTTATTATGTTCGATTCTTTATTTCTTAATGATTTCTTTTTTTTATGAATTTTAGAAAAATAAAAAGTTTCTGTATCACCCTGCAAGGCGATACAAGGCTGGTTATCACCCAGGTTTGTATTGCTCTGTGTTAAACTCTTAACTACTACACTTGTATCATCCTTGTATAATAAATTGCAAATATAAGTTAATTTTGCTAAGCTAACATTGGCGGCTGTATCTCTTTGAACTCATGGATGAGACTGCTCCTTCAAGCTTTGACATTCCCCAAATTTGAGTTACCCTGCATGTTTATCACTTATAATGCTACATTTCCATAACTTCAAATTACTTATAATTATAAAGAAATAACTTAAACATAATGATATGAAACTTGAAATTCAGAATTAATGCTATGTATGTGTGTATATCTGTGTAAATGAATATGAATCCAATCCAAATTCTCAACTATATAAAATCTTGTACAAGATTGATTTTTACTTCATAACTTATATGCATCAGCCCTATTGAATTTTGGTAATAAATCACTTATAGTTATTATTCTGTTAAATTGGATGACCTTACTACACACCTTCATGAAACTTTCCTTATAAACTTTGAAAGACGTACCTTTCCCATGAACCAGCACTGTCCACCACTCCACATTTTGGGACTAGAGAAACTGGATCAATTTTCATATATATTTAATATATAGGCAAACTGCTAAGGCGTTGTCTCACATCTTGCCACCCTCTTGTCAAACATATACATTTCTGTTTCCTTACAGTTATATCTCTGCTATCTCAAACTTCTACGACCTTCCGCTGGAACTTCCATGAATCATTGTAGAACATATTGGAATTCGTTTTCAGAAATATTCTCTGGGAAAAATATTGGTTGAATCACCAAACTCTGATGTCAGCTTCTGTTAAATCAAAGAGAACGGAATGTATGTTACATATAGTTAAGGATAATGCCCACTAATTAAACGATCATGGAAATGCATTGTAATTTGGTACAATTGATCGCCTGGTGATGTAGAGCCAATATATGAAAAGAAAAATGGGGGTCCCGCGGCGAATTTAAGAGCTATTAGATGATACCTCAGGATTTTTTTTAGAGAAAATCAGAAATTAAATACTCATGAAATTAAGATCCAAGATTTACATGATATTAATGTTTCTTGCATGAAATGTATCATGTATCAAGGAGGTGCTATAGATTTATCTTGTGGCTGAATATTGCATTTGATATATATTTTACTTTAAGCAAAAAGTGTTAGATGTCTGAGCGGGCTCTTTTTGAAGCCCTAATTTTGCCTAAAACCTGCTATAAAAACATTTCTAAACATGGAACTTGTCCCAAATCACTATATAAATACTTACATATGTTGTGAACAGAAAACTAAAAAGATCAGCATAGGTCCCGGGGTGATCTACTGAGTTAGGTGAAGAAATATGTATGAAAAATAGGAAAAAAACATCATACCTTTTTGGCATGTTTTGCAGTGCAGAGACAAAAAAAGATGCAAAATAAATAAATCACCAAGTAATTTTCAAAGCAGCCAAACTTGTTAACATTTTAGAACACCAGTTTCCTTTATATCCTCAGCAATTAGCTTGAAAGGATGAAATTTGTGAAAAAATGTGTTTAGTGACCAAGTGCCACTTTTTCCCAACAGGCATTTCTAAGGCAAAAGGTTAATTCCCTAAACCAGTCAAAATTTGGTTTAAGTTTCCAAAACAGACCTTTTATATTATGAACAACATTTTAGAACAAGTTTTAGGACATTTCCCTATGCCCCAGGGGGATTTTACAGTTTTCACCACTAGGGGGAAGCACTAGTTTGTTGGTATTATCCTTAACATATCATCATGCCTTGACCTAGATAAAGTATCATAACATGCAACACAGATATCATGTTTTTCCAGAATTAGTAAAGTGCTTATCTGTACTGTTCGCATGCAAACTGTATAAGGCTAATGTTCCCGGATGCAACAAAATGCCAACTGATTTTCTTTTCATGCATTTTACATTGCTTCAAAGCATATTTTCTTGTCAAATTTCTTTCTGGATAAACTTGTTCCCAAGCTATAGTTTTGTGATGAATTGTCCATTCATCTTTTGTGGTATGAAATATGAAGCTAGAAATTGGGTATAATCAACTTCTAATGTGACATGATCGAATAATGTGGTAATTGCCAGCTATTAATGAAATGATGTAATAGAACAAAATGGGTACGAAAATAGTCCTAAATCTGTAATTGAGTAGGGAAATCCGAAAAACAGTAGTGACCAGAAATTACATCATGAGAGTCACATGGTTAAAGTTACCAATCAGAGTTGACCTATAACTATGAAAGGGGGCATTATGGCCAGAATAAACAGTTCCTTCATGGTACTCCTTGTGTTCACATGCCTCTTCTTTGAGATACACCACCTTCCAATTAGCCCAAACCAGAGACCTTGCAGAGTAGAAGTTAATAGACAAGAATTGATCTAGACAGATATCCAGAGTTACCTAAAAGTCAGATACCTAGCCCGAAAGCCCGAAGATGGCCCGAAAGCCCAAAATGGCCCAAGAACCCAATTTAGCCCGAAAGACCAGCATGGTACAGAAGCCCGAAATCATAAGCAGTCAGCCCCAAACTAAGGAAAGTACGACCCGCTCAGCTTTGTGCTACCCCGCTTTGAAAGTGAGCAATGACCTGGGTTCCCAGAAGTCTGGATTGCCGGGTAGTCTGGCGGAATGCCTGAGACCAACCGAGCCCGAGAATCACCGCACCTCCCTGAAAGCTCATACTGAACGTCCCTTCCGTTCACATTTGTGCGTGAGGCGCGACTCTCGATTCTTACAAGCCGGTCTCCTGCCCAAGATTCCACTCAGCCCAAGACTGAGAAGACTCCCTTTTCATAGCGAAGCAAGGAAACCCCAGACTCCTCGAGAAATATCACAGTACCAATAATTAAATGCATAATAACCTCATCTGCTGGGTTGGCTCTGGTGAAGGTAGGTGCAGTTGACACTCCACTACTCACACCACCAGCAGACAGTTCAGTGGAGGGTCCAGTGCTTTGGCATTCTTGACAGGTAGGACCGATGCCAGAGGGAAGATTATAACCTTTGTTCTTAAAGTAAAAGAACAGAGGTGTTTCAGCTTATGTTTAGTAAAGTGAAAAGGTGCTCACTACAAAAACCCAGTCCTTCAATGAAATGTTTGGTCTCTATTGTAATGTCATAGAGCTATGTTTAGTTGTAGAGTTATATGAAGATATCAAGCAGTCATATATATATATATATATATATATATATGTATATATATATATGTATATATATATGTTTATGAAAATGTGCCTGGTAATATACATTTCAGCTTTTAAAGGTACTTCCTGCAATGTTGAGAATAGGCATAAATTAATGTTTCTAAAATTATATAATAGCGCAAATGTGAAAACTCACATGTCCTGGTTTAATCACTTCCTTAATTTTAGTCTTCTGGAAGAGCTTTCTACCAAATCTTAAATGGAAAGCCTTTTTCACCTATATTCAAGCAATTAGAAATATATCAAGATCAGTACATGTTTTTGTGCACCAAGCATTTTTATAAATGCCTATGGAAACAATGCTTGATATCAGACATTCTTCTAATGAAGATAACATAAACTTATATCTGGTGTTAGGAAAACCATGAAAAACTTATGTCAGATGTATATCTCTTACGTTTGACTGTCAATGTCCTTTTAGATAAAATTATTCATATTTTCTTTTATTTAGAAAGGCTTTTTGTTTTTGTTTTTGATGGTTTAGGTAGATTCAATTTACTTTATTATAGAAATACAACTGTGAATTGAATATATATACTCACGAATGAATCCATCAAACAATGGAAAATGAAGATGAAACATCCCTGTATCAAAGCAGAAAACTATTACAGTTTCATGTTTAAAAGGCATGACAGATCTATGCTAGAATTTATTATAATTTTCTTGCATTGTGTTGCTACTTTGGAATTAATTTATTTTTGTACCCTACCTGGAAGGAGTTGAAAATAGCAAAGATGAATTGGAACACAACTGTCTCTTTGCTCACTGCAAAGATTCCAAAAGTCCAGTTTATCCCCATGACTGGCACAAGGACCATCAGGCTCCAGAAGGTGGATCTGACAACAAGAAATGCACAGACAGACAGGTCATCAACAATTTTGGACATTGTTGGAAGAACTAAGCTACTCAAGCATCGATGCATTGTTTATTCAATGTCATTTAATAATTTTGAGAAAGATGAACATATACATCTTCACTTGGCTTGTATAAATCATATCCTTAAGTATTGGGAATAATCATCATTTTTCCTCACAAATATTGAATGCCAAACCTGATAATATCAGACTCTTTCACTGGATTATTGCTGGTGGTGTTGTTCCTTTTTCCAAACATTTGTGATTTGATTTTTGCCTTCATTACTATTACCAAGATGATGAAATTGGTCTGTAATTCAAGCCAGATGAAAATAGACATTAACCAAAGTAGGATTTCCAACTTATTTTCTTCTTGAATCATGAATAGTTTCCCAAACAAAGGGGTCCATGTGTAGAAAATCTCTATATATAAAACATATTCTGTAGAATTGTGTTCCCCTTTTATATGTGACCCAATCCAACAAATGAGTTGCAAGTCACACCAGGTCGAACTGAGATATTTGGGGCTGTTAGTACACTAAGTCGCACAAGACCCTAAATCGCAAAATTTTGCGACTTAGGGTCATTTTGTCACTTAGGATCACCCCAAGACCCTAAATTGCAAAAAAAAAAACCTTAAATGGTAAAGACACTAAGTCGCAAAATTAATACTGACCCTAAGTCGAAAAATGTTCTGTAGACCAGAGAGAGTAAAGTATTAGAAAAGGTCCTTCATCTGCTGAAATGTTACATGATAGAAAATCATTTGTCATAACATAAAGGGAATTATTTCCAACGCATCCTCTGCATCAGATATATGAAAGTTTTCATATAATTTTAAGATAACCCTTAAATCTGACATCTGTCCCACATTAGTAAGGGTTTCTCCAAAACAAGGTCCACCCATGGTCTAACTCGCCCTATTGGGGGTAAGGTCATTACAGGAAGGTCACTTTGATGTAGGGCCACTGGTAACATCGATTAGCAAAGATAAGGCGCATTGAAACTGTCATATACCGCCATGGAGAGCCGGACCTCCGTTTTAACTTTACTGTCTCTGATAGACCCATAGAAACCCCGGTTTTCTCATACTACACCTCCCAGGTTTTATGGCACCTTCAAAGGGGCTCACCAGGAGGAGGGGTGATGAGGAGAGAGGGTAGAGATAAGGTGTGGGGACAGGAATTAGGGGCGGGGGGGGGGGTAGTGGGGTCAAGGTAGGGTAGTCCGTCCCTGACCTACTTAGCTCTTACATAACACTTAGAGAAAGAGTGGGTCTGACTGCGACAGAATAAAGGTAGGGGCCGTGGTCAGTCCCGGGACCGGGTGGCCCATGCACATCCAGGCAACAAACAAGGGTCTTCAACAATACCAGCAGCGGGTTGCAGAGAGAGTTTAGGATAATTATTTACAATTTAATGAACAATTAATATATTTCTACAAAACTGCCCTATTTCAATAAACTGGATATGGGGTATACAAAATGATAAAGTAATGACCCGGACACATATAACAACTCGATACAGCATTCTTTACTTTATTTCAGGTAAAACATATAAGCTACATGCTAGAATACAAAGCTAAGCTGCCTGTGCTTAATGATATATATATATATATGCATCCTGTTTGTATAGAAATAATGGTCACAGATTGCCGCACAATACTAAATCTAAAAGCTTATAAATTTCATGCTGCACCAGAATATGACGGTTATTTGCTTATAAACACATAAAGGAAAAGGTCATTAAAGATGGGTGGTTCTATAGTCCCCGACAGTTGAGTTGTCCATGTGCAACATTTAATGATTCCTGACCTACAAACAAGTATTAACCCGTTGACACATACGTACACCAACTCATCTCGACCCGACTCAACCGTCAGGTCGGGTCAGTGTATGTGTCATGGCCTTAACATGCATGTTCATATTCAAGACATTTAAATGTCTTTAACCAGAACTTTGACCAAACAATGTGATTGTAATGTCTTTAAAATGTTAAGCCGTCGTGTTATTGAATTTTGACAGTTAAGATCCTTTTGTGATTTAGTGTCCTCTGACGGCCCTAAGTGGCTAAATGTTTTGACACTTAAGGCTTTTGCCAGTTAGTATCTTGAGGTTGGCACTAAGTCACACAAAATAATATTTTGTGACTTAGGGGCATTGTGCAACTTAACAGGGGCTCTGAAGTCTGAAATCAGCCCATTCATGGAAAACGACTTTTTTGCATTTTCGTATTCTTTATTATCAGGACTATCATTTCCCAAAATATAATAATAAAACTGGATTTCTAAATGTGTTAAAATGGCCCGGATTGGCTGAGAAGCAGGTGTGCTTTCAATGAGGCCGGACATGATAACTAGAGTATAATTGTTCTAACTGCAATTGCAGTTTGGATCCCGAGATAGTTTGGAAGCAATGGCTATCCCTAAAGAACTTAAGGAGTCCTTGGCAGCAGCATTAGACACAGTTGTTCAGAATAATCTTCATGGCAGCGCCAATGTGGATCAATGGCGAAAACTCATGGATAATTATTTTGTCTTTGCCGAGGACTAAGGGGACTTATTGGAGGGGGAGGACAATCCTACCCTGTATGAGAAGGAGACCGAGGCTTTGGAGGGCCCTCAAGATCCATGGGAGGACAAGGATGAGCCCCCAATCATCCCCGATCCAACAGAACTGCTGCAGGCAGAGACCAAAAGTTGTGAAAACTTTAGGTAAGTCACGCTTGTTTGCAACATGCGATGGAAATGTTTCACCTTGAAATTGATATAGATAACAAACCGTTAGATATGTCTGCCATCAAAAGTTGCCCAAACATGTTTTTCAAGGTATGCCGTAGTTTTGTTCATGATTCTGGCTGTCTTTAGGTTCAAAATTAACAATTACTGAAAGTACAACATAGTGACCTAGTTAATGGCAACTCTAATGTTTAGCATTGATGGTTTCAGCCGTTACGTTCTCTGAGGCCTAATTGAAAGCTCTCAAGGGCCATCTAATGGGTCTAATTCAATTTATAAGGATGCCCCCACGTATGTACATTAATGTGGACTTTTGTCATCGTTAGGTGCTCGTGTAAGTACCATCAGGATGGCCCTTGTTCACCCACATCCCCTAAGACTAACAACCCTAATCCACTTCTCCATGAAATATTCAAACCCTTGGTACAGCATTACCCTAATTACCCCTCTGCTTATGTTCCCACACAGGTGCCCACCAGCAAGCACTTCCTCAACGCCCTAACAAAGTCAGAGCGAGATGACTGGTATGACCTCAACGCCATCCACAACAATGTCGAGAAGAGGTCGCTGGCAGAAGAGAAGAAGAAGAACGAAATCCTAGACAACCTCAAGGACATCATGAGTGAAGAGCAATATCAACACAGCCTCAAAGAGCTCGCAGCCGACCTGAGTCACGAGAGGGAAACGCTCTTGCTCAACCAGCCGACAATGAATGAAGCTCTGAACATGTTTTTTCCCGACCCTAACCAAACATTGCCAGGAGAGAAATGACCGAGACCCAGATAGGAACAACCCTCAATGCGTCTGAATGACAAGGAAGATCCCTACCACCATGGCGCCAGAGGGGTAGGCCACAAACAACCGCAGCCAATCCAGCCACCAAGAAAGAGGTAGGCAATGGAACCGCACAGGTAGAAACAACACCCAGTGCTCCAGCCAGCATAGCTGCTCCAGCCACCGACAAGCCGCAAGCCCATACAAACAATCTTTGAATACAGTCGGAGATGAACACTCTGAAGAACGCCGACGACATCAGAGACCCGTGGCCCATCATAGAAAAGATTAAAAGACCACTAAAGAAACAGTATCGGATGACAAGTAGAAAGAGAACACAAACCCAGACAATAGACCATTTCTACATCGAACCCAAAGGAGAGACACAACGGCAAAGGCAAATACAATTTTTGCGATGGGCTGCGAGGAACAGGTGCCACTCGCGGTAGAACAAATAAGAGCAAATCTTGGCACCAATACCAAACATCGTGGACGGAGAATGATTATTGATAACCCCGTACAACAATACCGACCAACCACCAAAGACCACCGACAAAAGAAGGAAAGACGCAAGAACACCAACTGATGAGACTACTGGGAAAACTGGTAAAGAATGGACTAATAAAAATCTGAAACAGTACCACCCTGTTATCTCCACTTTCTTTACCCGATGTGTGACTCACCCAGATAATGCCCTGGGCTCCCACCAGCAACCAGACCAAACCACAGATAACACATCAGATATTTTTTCTTTCGTCCAACAAACTGACTACAAATTTGCAAACCTGTCCAACTTCGACAATGTAGTCAACCTTTCAGACCACCCCCTATCCCAAGCAGAACGAGAAGTTCTCAACCAAATTCTGCCCTACCCCAGGTGAGCCAAACATGGGTGACACTAGACGAGATCTGGACGAATTCCATCGGTCGCTAAGACTAAGTAGCTTCTTTGATAAACAACCAAACACATCAACAGATGAGAGCATTACAGGCCCTCTCTCTAATATATCAGCGTTAAAACTGAAACAAACCTCTACCTGGGCACCCCTGACCAGCCCTGTTAACCTAGAAAATATAATGGCATGAATGAATTAGCCTACTCGAAACTGACATCAGTAACATCAAAAACAAAAATGTCACACATCCACAGTGAAAAGCCATCAACAGCCTAGCAAGCAATAAAGAGATTGTTATAAAACCAGCAGACAGAGGCGGCACTGTGGTGATCCAGAACATCGGTACCGGGGCGTCCTATTGTATCGGCAAACGACAGCCCCACCGAACGAATCTCAGCACTAGTAGACAACTACCTGGCTCCAATAGTGGGAAATCCTTCATCAAAGATACCACTGACTTTCTACAGCAACTCTCAAAGGTAGGAGAGCTTACAGGAGATGAAATCCTAGTCACTCTTGATGTCAGCTCCTTATATACCAATATTCCAAATGACGAAGGAATAGAAGCAGTGTACACTGCTCTCCAGAAACAGCACATGCCTGATGAACAACCATCAAACCTGTCACCGATAGAACTGCTAAGCCAGGTTCTCACCGTGAACAATTTCCAATCTAATAACAGAAACTACGTTCAGATAGGGGGAACAGCCATGGGCACCAGGGTTGCCCCATCATACGCCAACATCTTTCTGACTCACTTCGAGGAAAAATACGCATATGTCTACCCAAAAAGCCAAAACTCTGAGATACATTGACGTTGTGTTCATGATCTGGCAACATGGACACCACTTAAAGAGTTCACCAGATACCTAAACAGTGCCCATCAAAGTATAAAATTCACAGTGGAACAGTCAACTGAATCAATCCACTTTCTAGACACTACTGTAAAAATCAAAGACCGTGAATTGATGACAGACCTGTACTGCTAACCTACCGACAGAAACAACTACTTGCCATACAACTCCGTCCACCCCAAACATTGCAAAACAGGCCTCCCATATGGGCAATTCTTACGTATAACATGTATATGTAGCTCAAATGCAGACTTCATCAGCCGATCGGCAGATAAGGCCGCTCTTCTACTACAAAAGGGATACCCAATTGAGCTCTTCAGAGACTCATTCAAAAGAGCAAACAACCAGACATGCAAAAAACTACTGGAACCAAAACCTGAGACAACTAGGGATAAAAGAGACCCTGCCCCTTTCTTTTCACTACTATGTACAACCCAGCATACTCTGGTCTCACAAATCAAAGCAAAAAAACTTGGGACCTCCTAGATCACTCAGCATCAACGAGACACCTGCACGAAAAAGGCTATTGCATTGGATACCATAGGCCGAAGAACCTACAGAATCTACTGGTCAAAGCAAAACTGGACAACCAACCAAACTGCGCCCAAACACCCGCCAAAGAGACGCGGAGAAAATGTGGCAATACAAAATGCCGCTACCGCCCAAAACTCAACACTTTAAAGGTATAAAACTTATACTGGGTTTACTGTGAGACCACAGAGAAGCAGAAGATCAACTGATGGATCAGTTCACCATACAGCCTCGCCAAAAACCAAAAGTCCACCAACTACAGTCTAGGAAAACTCCGGCCTCTGGATGACCAACCGTTCACCCATCACCAGGATGTCTTCTTAAGATCCCATGGTGGACACAGTGAGTAGCCACAGCGGCCTGATGAGGTATTTACTGAAACCATGCCCCCTCTGAGTGCTCGACCACATAGGCAGCCTGGATTGGACCATGTAGGACAACCTAGGGAGCACACCATTCTAGAGAGTACAGACGCGTATTGTTCCTACTAAGTCTTGTTCTGTACTGCGGAGCATCTTGACAAACGGCAGGAGGTCACCCAACTGACTCCAGGTGTGGCCAATCATCTCCATGCTATCAATGGTCTTAAACACAGAGTGTTATGCATCAATAATACCTGTATGACATCATGGAGGCTGTAATTTGACTTCTATGACATGGATGATTTCATGGAAGATTTTAGGCCAAGTATTCTGTTTGACCTCCGGAGTAGACCTGAGCATACAGTTCTTTGAATTGTTTTTTCTTTCCCAAAGTCGGTTGCTCATACATCACTAATGAACTCTGTCAGATTTCCATTCAAGGGGAGAAGGATATGTCCACGTTAGGCATTAGAAGTGCCTGTACTGACACCTCAGCACAGATGTCGCGAGGCTGAAAGTTACTAAATAGTAAGGGTGAGAGGCAGCACCAACAAAGCAACTGCACCGTCAGGGGTAAGAAAGTCTGCTGGGACACCCTGCTCTTTCTCGACCATTACATGACTATAGACAACCAGTTCTACAATAAGAGGTCCCAATGCAGCCTGGTAAGTCAAAGCTTATTCCATGCCCAGTTGTAAATTTCATGTTCTTGTTTTTCAGGTGCAGTATCAACAAGATGACAACTGTACTTTCTGTACCAAGATGTCCTGCAGACACTAGGCCAACACCCATGCTCTCAGCCTCGAAGACAGCTGCAGTGTCGTCGACTTTATCAACTCCTATGCCGAAACAACGACCACAGCGTCGTCAACTTTATCAACTCCTATGCCGAAACCTATGCACTCGTCCTCCCCAGGAAAGTCTCCACTAACAAACGTGACGACATCATCCCCCCCCCTCCAGCAGAAGAAAGTTAAATGTACATGAACAGTATCAAAAGGCGATCAGGGACCGACCTGTGCTGGGAGTGTCAGAAGAACAACCATGACATCTCCTACTCCCAACTTCCCACCTTCCGTAACCTCTGGCACCAGTTGCTATGCCATATTGTGTGTTCTCGCCCCATGACTGAACTGTGCTGGGAGTGTCCGAGGAACATCCATGACATCTCCTACTCCTGTAACCTCCCCGAAGTAGTTAAGCTTGCAAAGTTAAAGAAGCAGCTGAAGCATCTGGACTTGATGGCCAGGGAGCGGGAGTTCTATCAGGAACTAACTATGACTGCCTAGCAGGTCAATGCCGAGGAAGGCCACCTAGCGCTAGGGCAACACACTCCTTGTTCCTCTGATATCCTGATGCATGTATCTTTCGACCATGCACAGCAGGTGCACCTCCCCTCCTCTCCCATGTGTACCAAGGACATTCCCCCATCAAGTAAACTAACTTATCAATGAGTTCTACTGCGGCAGCAAGGGTTCAAAAGCCATCATTATTCTCTTACCTCCACCACTACTTTGCCACCTATTCCCTGGGTGAATGGCTCCTTGACCAGCACTGTGACAACTGCAGTGGGCAAAGCAAGAATAAATAGGTGATTGGCTATCTGATGTGGTGGGTCCTGACTGGTCTGCATAAGATTATTCTGAACTTTCCTATAAGCAGCAACACCGAATTTGCCCCAAACAGGTGCTTCAGCTTCGGGGGATGGGGGGGGGGGGGTGGTCAAAGGAAGGGTGTGAGGCCGAGGTCAGGGGTGTGGTAGAAGGTGAGGGTGAGGTCAAGCCGAGGTCAGGGTCAAGTTCAGGGTTGAGGACAAACCCTGGAATGAGGCTCAGATGACTCAGACTCAGATACAGTGGCCCAAGTTCAACATGAATTGAACACAGATTCAGACACTTCCCTGGAGGCCACTCCCCCACCCAAACATAAATGCAGCCAAAGCAGGGCGCACGTCTGGTCAACATCATCTAGCAACTAGAATCATAATCTAGAATCTATATAGTGTTTATTACCTATTTTATTGGTACTTTTGTGCCCTTGGAGTTTTCACGCCTTTTTTAATCAGCTTCTATAGGTATCTTAGGAATTCCCACTGGCTGTACTAAAAACCGCAAAGAAAAGCTTTAACCGTTTTTTACTAAGAATCAAGTTTCCAGTTAACTGTGAATAGAGAAAAAGGTAACTTTGCCGCTAATCATTGTAGAAACCCAATCTTGGTGTCAAAATGAAGCTCTCTTTGAGGTAAACAATATATCTAACCAACTCTAATTTTCATTTCTGCAACATCCGACTCATTATGTCAGATTGGGTCATATATTTCATACTGAAAGATTATTTCTTAAAAGACTCTCCATTAACACAAATTAACCTACAATTAGTACAGTGCAAATATAGATATGTTCATGGAATCTACACAGTTTTTTTTTACTTCATCTTTAATGTAGTCCATGTCATACATACAAGTATCACAAGGATGACAGGTCCAAGAAAGGACCATATCGCTCCATCCATTGACAACCAGCAACTGAAGCACAACAAACATGGATGTTTCTAAAGCGTTTATCTAATTTTCAACATTCAGAAAAATGATAAATGATATATTTGTTGTTTAGTGCTTGAAAAATATCAAATGTTGAAATCAGATCAATTATTGGAGGCTTTCATTGCTTGAATGTAAACCTATCCAAGCCAAATTGAGTAATCAAATACTTTGATTTAATGTCATTTTTAGATACGAAAGAAACCATGCCTAAAGTATATGAAGAACATGCAAACTCACTAGTCTTCAGTTCCATAGCCCTTCGTCTTCGTTACTCCAAGTGAAATGCCAACAATGAACGCAGGAGAAACTGATGGAGAAACATTGATTGAAAATAAAGCTGGTTTATTTATCATTATTATAGTGATCGCTAGTTGTTGTTATGGTATTTACTTAAATGGGGAACTACTGATAGTTTATTATCTGAATAGTCTTAGTTAATCTCCTCTTATCCTTGCTAGCCAAGTGGTAGAATGATCCACGAGATGGGCGCTCATATCCACAATGCAGACAATGCTTGGTTGAGAGTTTAAGTTTAATAGTGGATGTCTTAATTGCATTACAATTGCCAGTGTAGTCACATCCTATCCTTGTCCTATGTTCACAGATAATACCGCCTGAAGGCAAGCCTCCTTCGTAAAGTCTGCCTGACTTTGTGCTGCCATGCAACAGTTTAGTTCCGTTACTAGTCACCAGATGACACGTATATGGCTATCCGAAACCCCCGAATCCCTAAGACTATTATTGTTCCAAACATGTATTGAACTGTTCTCTGCTCTTAACCGCAGGTTCCCACCTTTATATAATAGTCTGATTATTGATTTTCTCCCAAGCAGTGCTGCTTACTAGCCTGTCTGCCGTAGCTGAACAGGTATATGACACCTACCAAAAACCCCTGCTGTGTTTACATTATGTAACGCAGTAATTTGTATAATTTCAAATACCTTTTATAATATGTCTTCTACAATCTGGTGACTGTTCCTTTATTTCCTTTATACACTACTGATTATATACGCAAGGTGTTTTTGCTAACTACCTTTGTGCAATACTATAGATATCATGTTATTTATTTTGGAGAGGGAACGTCAAGAGAGAGTTGCATAGAATATTTCATGTAGGAAGGATGATTATTATTCTAAACTGTACAATAGAATAATGTCCTGATCATTTTTTACTAGGGGTTGTGTTACATATTTCATGAACGGAATCATGTAGGAGTTGCCATTTCACATAGATTGTCAACCAATCACAAGAACACCATCATGTTGATGCCCAATGCTTCAGGCCTGTGCACTATTTTTCTATCACACGAACTTTGAAGTTTAACATTGTTAGGTTCCTTTATATCATGAGCTATAACATACATTACATGAATTTTTGTTATCGGTTTGAAACTGAATCTTTATTTCTATAAGATTACATATAGATGTGTATATACAGATGAACCATCTCAATAACATCTTTAAAAAATCATTGTATTCAAAAGCAATACCTTACCCCAAGAAACAAGCATGTCTACAAAATTGAGCAACTTTAAAGCCGACAAAACACATCCTTACCCCATGCGAGTAGCATGCTGATTGCTGTGTCACTAGCTGAGTCTGTGCGCATTCCTCTTGCCAGGCTGCTGACCTTCCAGTAGAGGGCAACACTCAGAGACATCATCAAGGCAAAGGCAACCAGGAACAGGTACTGAAGAACAGCTGCTATGGCTGTGCATAGGTTCTGTAGTATAATAAAATTATATGATTAAGATTGATTGAAGAGGATAAGCATATTGAAGGAGAAAGGGAGACTTTTTTCAGGCGTAGTCTTGGTATTTGCAGGTGGTGTTACTGATCTTTGAATCAAACCTGAATCTGTGATTTACCTTGAATACAATACACATAAAACACTTAACAATATATCACCTGTGATTCTGTTTGTTCCATTCCAAACAGGAAAAGAAGATTTGCAATAATGAGGACACCACAAAGATTTAATAGTGTGATTTGACGACCCATGTTTCCACGAGCAACAATCTGTATATGCCTACAAAAAAAGATTAGTTTTAAAATGTTTGCTTTCCATAAGTGCCAATGGGAACTAGATAGTTATGCAATTACTCACAGACAGAGTTTATTGGTATAAATGTATTAACAGATTTACTGACTCACTTCCAAAGAATGGCATATATCCCAACTGTGATCGTCATTCCTGTAGTGGACATGGAGCAACCAATGGATGTCAAAATAGACAGAGCCTTGTGAATATGGGGTGGCTGAAATGATAGAAATTGCAAAGTATTGAGGCAGCACGTTCATCTTAGTATTTTTTTTTTTTTTTTATTAATCCAATCTTATACAAGTAAGTTCTTCCTTGGATAGCGTGACACATGATGTAATGCAATGATGAGGAAGTAGTCTCTATATGGTAGGCGGTCTCACCAATTATACAAATCACATTTGTAAAATATTATAAAATTGACATTATAAATCTCATTTATATAATTTTTTTTCGATTTCAAACTTGAAACATTTTTTACTTTCTAGAGATTGTTCATGAGCTGACAACATATTCCATAGATCAACCCCTCCATAGTAACTACTATTAAGAACCTTAGTAGATACAGTGAATTCCTTCATAAACCTCACTTTGTCACTACTCCGGGTTACTACAGATTTTTCAGGATTAATTGGTTCTAAATAATATTCGTCATCTTTAAGTCCATACATCATCATCAACAATTGACTCTGTCTCCGAGCATGTAATGGTTGAATGTTATACAACGAAAAGAGCTGAGTTACATCATTAATTTTACCACTATTGTAATGGGTAGCACATAAACATCTCTCCTGTAGTTTATCTAATTTAGCTACATCAGATTTGTTACCACTATCAATAACAAAACTAGAATATTCAAACAATGGTTGTATAGTTTGCTTATATAATTGTTTCGCCACAGTCTCATTAATATACTTACGTTTTTTCTTAAAATTATACAAGCGTTGGTTCACCTTTTTCCACACATGATTTATAAATGTTTCAAAACGAAGTTCATTATCAATGATCTCACCTAGGTGTACATGTGTATATGAACGAACAGTCTCAAGTTCATTATTTATAGTCCGTTCTGGGAGGCTTATCCCCTTTTTATAATCAAATAACATATGCTTCGTTTTTTTTGATATAAATTGTTAATCTATTTATCAAACACCATGACTTCAATTGATTGTATGCTTGCTCATTTTTAGACATCGATTTCAGCACTGTCTTACCATTACTAAATAGAACCGTATCATCTGCATACATAATGATACTTGTGTCATGATAGTTTTCAAATTCTCTGAATAAATCATTAACATAAATAATGAAGAATAACAGACCCAAACATGTACCCTGACCAATACCATAATGCACATCCACAGCAGTAGAGACCAATTCTCCTACTTTAGTTTTAATTTTCCTATTTTGCATATAACTGGCACACCAACTTTGTGATTTCTCATCAAATCCATACAATTTTAACTTGTGTAATAATATATTTAGGTCTAATGAATCAAATGCTTTAGAATAATCGACGTAAATGGAACTTGTCACATGTTTATTGTTTATGTTTTTATGAATTTCATATAGATAGGTAAAAATTGCTCCCGCCGTACTATGTCCCGGTCTAAAGCCATGCTGTCTAGGGTCCAACAGTTCACATTCATTAAAATATGTCATAATGTGGTCATGTATACATTTTTCCATAATTTTCCATATTATATGGGTAATAGTTATTGGCCTCCAATTGTTAACATCTCGAAGATCACCGCTTTTAGGTATTGGTGTAATGATACCTTGTATCCAATCTGGAGGTACAATTCCATAGTACAGCGATTGATTAAACATGAAAGTCAATTCCGGAATTAGAATTTCAGCACAGTCTTTAAAAATTTTACTGGTTTCCTATACCTGATGGTTTACTAATATTCAGATCCCTAATAATGCAATCGACAGTATTTGGGAAGAAGGCTTCGAAACTAAAAGTGAGATCTCTGGTCTCCAGTTCATGAAACAATTTACCTTTTTCCCAAACAGTTTTATTATCTTTACTTAAATTATAACCTGTATTACTAAAATGCATACTAAACATATCACAAATACATTGTTCATCAGAGATCTGATCACCAGTGCTACCATCAGTTAAAATACGTGGCATGTCATTATTACCTTTAGAATTATAACCAGTTAGGCGAGGAATAAGCCTCCAGAACCTCTTTGGATCATTTTTATTTTGATCCAGGAGCATGCAGACAACTTCTTGTTTTGTATTGGAAATCAATCTTGTAACATACCGTTTTTGTGTTTTATACAGAGTGCGATTTTCAATTGTATCATCTCAAATCACCTTTTTATATAATTCATCCCGATATTTAATATTTTCCAATACATTTATTGTTAGCCAAGCAGGTCGCTGTTTATAGATAAACATCTTTTTCATTGGGCAATGCCTATTTATGTGCTTTAGAATTATCATCATGAATAACTCCCATAATTCAACTGGATTATTTTGCATCCTCCAAAATTTATCCCACAAAGCATCAGATAATATATCCGACTGTAAATTGTCTTTAACATAGGACTTATAGGACCTCCCATCAATATATTCCCTTTCTCTTTTTATCCTTGACTTCTTTCTCACGACAAAAATTGGCAGAAGATCCGAAATTGACACAGTTAATATCCCACAATCGTTTATAAAGTCCATATTGGTAAACATTAGATCAATTAAAGATCTACTCTTATTAGTAATCCGAGTATATCCTTTTATAATCTGATGTAAGCTATATTCATTCATCAGGTCTCTGAGCACCTTAGAACCTGACGAGCGAGTTTTTGAATAGTCAATATTAAAGTCTCCACATATTGTGAGTTCATAATTATCACTCATTCCCGTCTGGAGATGCATTAAAGATCTAGATAACAATTCTAATCCTGATGCAATATTAGCATTGGGGGGACGATAAATAACACCAAATAACTGTTTGGGAAATTTTGGTTTATCTATTAACAGCCATAGCTGTTCAATAAAGGCATGTGATGACGATTGTTCAATAATGATATTTGTGTAATTTGATAATGACTCAATAACGTATAATTACTATGCCCCCACCTCTTTTGAAATCAATATCTTCATTTTCACAACGGTCTTGTCGAACAACCTTATAGCCAGGTATATCAATAAGACTTGTTGACAATTTCGGATTCAACCAACTTTCAGTAATACAAATAATACTATAGCCGTTGAAATAATTCACAATTTCAGTAGTATGATTAAATAGACTTCGGACATTTAAATGTAATATTTAGGAACAATAGAGAAACTGGGGTTAAACAATTTGTGGAAAGCTTAGTAACATAAATCTCACAGGCTTATATCGTGAAACGAGGATGGCAAAGTTGGTCATGTGGTTGCATTCACAGTAGGCAGCACTTGCATTTGTGAAGGTAGTATTACATCCTAGGGAAGACCATTCTCCTCTGAAATGATTATTGCATTTAATAACCTCCAAGTAAATACAATATTTTTTTTATTGATAATTTTTGATTTTTCATTAATCATTCACTATCACCGTGAAAGCAGAAGTTCATTAATTTTGTCCAATTCTATTTAGCTTTAACCTACTTAAGTAAGAAACAGTCAAAAAGGAAAAGAATACCCATTTTCAGAGGAGAAGTTCCAGTAGCTACACACTGCTGTATCAATTTCCTTCGATATCTACATTAGAGAAAAATGCTCAGATTCATGAATAATTATTCAGATCTGAAGATATATTCAAGCAATTATTTACTGATCATGGATGGCTCAATGTCTAACAACTTATCCAATTTCAGGAAATTGTAGGAACCAGTAAATTATTCAATTGTTATTCAATTTACACTCAAATTTAAACCAAACAGTTGTGAACAGCCTTAGGTGGTTAAGCACTCTATTACCGTATATAGATCCTCTTACTTGGTGCATTTCAAAGATGAAAGAAACTGGTGTCTCAAACTTCTCTGGTCGAGCAACATTGTCAACACTCAAGGAAAGCACTTTCGATGCAATTTCTTGCCCAGATCTGGAATCAAGGTCCAAATGTAATGTTACATATAATCAAGAACAAAGAGATATTTTCCAAACTCTCAAACCTTGAACATTTTAAGCAATTGCAAATGATCATCGTTGGTGTTCCTGCATGATATATCTAATCAATCATTGACTTACTTGTAAAGTTTAAAGGCAAATCATTGTACTCATTTCTAATTTGGATTCCTTTCAAATCTTTTTCTTCTTCTTTATTTAAAATGTTTTTCACATTAGAATATCAACCTGACCCTTTATTTCTTGAAAGTCCTTCTTCCAATTGTTCTGCGCACCTGCTTACCAAATAAGTGTATTTCTACAAATTGAAGAGTATATCTCACCTTGTGTTTGTTGTTGGTAAGAGGCGTTCCAAAATCTTGTAGTATGTACTTGATATTACCAGTTTCCTTACACCTGACACTTAAGCAAAACAGAAAGAAATTGTAATTAGCAAATTGTTCAAACTGGAACAAGCCAGATTTTGATATAAACATATGATAAACACATTCTCAATTTACAATGTAGATGATAACATATTTCATACTAGTACTTTAACATCAATTTTTAGAAATCCTTTGCACTTTCACTTTTTATAGGACAAATAGCTGATTTTCTGATGGGCAGAGTAGAAATACAGAAATAAATCTCAAGGATGTCACAAGATATACTGACACTTCAAGCCTCTTTTAAATGTTGCTCATAAACCCAACCTTGCAGACCTATCGTTACTTTACTAGTCCAGGCCGAAGGAAAGGTACCCACCAAGCATTTCAACTAAACATATAGCTGTTCAAGTAACTGGAACAGATCAACAATCACCAGAACTAATAGAAAACAGCCAGAAATGGAATATCTATTGATTGACACCACCAGGAATCTTTTTCAAAATAGCCTATCACATAGAAAAAGATTTTGGTCACTATGGCTATCTCACATGCAACCAGAATTCCAGTCCCATCACTAGATGGGTACCCACTGATGCAATCTTAGTTCTGCCAGAAATGCAGATAGCTAGCAACTAATATCTAACATTGTAATAACATTATATGAAATATTTTCCAAACAACTGCCCATTTGAAAGTAGATTTCCAGTCAAATCACCAATTTCTGTTCATTTTTTGACCAGTTTGGTTCTTAGACCAGAATTAAGCCACCAGAACTAATAAAAAAACAACAGAAGTTTAGTTTATTTGTTAAATGGGTACCCCCCTTTACGATATAATACGCAAAGCACCATGGTTGTATTTTTCCAAAATCTTTAGCTCATTCCTTCTCTTGATGAGAAAACAATACATTTTGAAAGGTTGCTTACCTTTTACTATTTCTTCAAGGGTTATATTTGACAGTATAACTTGGTCTGTTGTATTTTGTGTCCATTTCCCTTCACCATTTGCTGACCTCTCTGGGTATGACAGACTACCATTGGATGACTCCCAAGGTTGCACAACTAACACTGGAGATAATGGTCCAGGAAGAATTTGTACTACACATATACTTTACAAAGTATATTTCCAACGTGAAGTGCTTTTTGAATAACTCGTTGTAAAAGTAGCATGGCCATATTAAATCTTTCTAACCTTTACCTGATCTACTTATCAATTGATATAAGTATAGAGAATTCTTAAATAAAAAAAGTTTAGGTTAAAGCATTACCAATGTTTAAAGCCTCAAATTTACTCTTCTGATTGACTTCTTTAAATGATCTCGCTAACGATTCTGCATAGTTGTCCAAAGCATCCATAACAGTAGTTGCACGTTTGTCGTTTTTCTGGTTAAATAGAAACATCATCATGAAAACAAAGCCAAATTACTTTCACCCTTATTGCACCAACTTGTTTTTGTTATTATGTATATGAAGCTATGCAGAGGCACATTCTGGGGGCATCCATGGGGTCACAAACCCCTTTTTCGGTTTACACTTAAACTATGTATAAAAGATGGCACCTATATTTTGATTTCACATCCCCTTCCAGAAATCCTGGATGTGCCCCTACTTTGGCCAAATATTATTTGCTAGAAATGGATATAGATAAGGTTTACATAAATATCAATGCTACTGGGATAAGCAAATTAGATATTAAGGTTTTGAGAGCTCACCCTTAGCACAAGCTTCCATGCTTCATCATTTTGCCTATCAATGAGTGCACTGCAGGTCTGTACAATGCTCTGAAATATACACAGTTTCCAGTAAAGAAGTCAAACTAAATTCCGCATAGGTACATAGAAAGATCGCTGTGAATTTAAGATAAAAACCAGCCACTGGGTATCTTTGTTCCACCAATCTTACATCAATGTTACATCAGTATCACAGCTATTGGAAAAGCACTTTTTGTGGAATATTGTGAACATAAGAATCTGCATTTCAGATATAAATGTTTACCTGAACTTCATCATGTGAAGGTGGTTCTTTAGCCTTGACATGTATTTCAGAAAGTTCATCAATTGCTTCTAGTGAGGCATTCAGATTCCCAGCTTTCATGGTTTTGTTAAAAGATTCAGACTTGTTCATTTCTGTATCAACGGCCTCCTCAAGGGATTCAGCTATCTCCATTGTTTTGTTTGAATCTGCACCAATTCCAGATGCTACATCAGAAATCTGCAACAATCACAGTTCTTTAAATAATTATTGTTATGGCTTAACCAAAAAGAACTAAGTTTGTTTTTTCATAGCAAGGCAGTAATTTCTGATCCTTTCATAGACATTAATTGATTTGAAACAGTTAATTGTACTCACTGCAAAACTTCACCTACCTCATCTAGTATATCCTCAAATACTCTGTCAACACAATCATCAAAATCTGGTTCAGCCCAGATTTCAGAGGACAGACATTTCCGATATGCATTTCCTATTTCCAACAGAACAAAAACAGTACACTGCATTACAACAGGACATTTTAGTGTGAGTTCTTTACTTTTATATTTAGTCATTATGGGGTGAGGACGTGAGGTCGTGTGGATGTAATTGATAATTTTATGGTCATTGCATATTATGCACCTTACATGAAACCTCACCTGTGGCATTTTCAGGGCAAAGTATTCTTGCTGTTCTTCCAACAGATGTTTTAGGCCATTTCACATCACCTGCAATCTCTGTCTTACAAGTTGGTGTCTCTATTGCATAAAGATTAAACATGAGTGTTATATTATGATTGTATCAGCAGAGACAATAAGGTTACCAATAGGGCCTCTCTTCTGAAGTCTTTTCAAAATATCTCTTAGAGAAAATGTAACTTTTAATACCAATTCACCAAAACAGTTACCAATTATTTACTCTGTAATCTTACAAAATAAGCTTTGTTGCAAAAAGTAGGAAAAGTGGGTACAACCTTTCCTGATGACAGTGACCTGGCATTTCCCTTTGTCACTAGTACCAGCCTTATTGCTGGCTGTGCAGCTATAGGTAACAGTGCCAGCTGTCTTCCCAATCAACGTTAGATTACTCCTTTGTCGTCCGGCCAATATAACTGTTTCATCTGAATCAAGATTGAGAATGATGTAAGATATGGTCACTTTACAGGTATGTGCATATGCCCAAATGTGCTGACACAGACACTGATTCAAAAAGAAATTTTTGATATTCGAACAAGGGCGGCGAACAAGGTCCTACAGGCAATACTCAACCACTCGCGCTAACAGGCCCTTACCTTGCACAACAAGGGCAACAAAATGCCGTCCAAGCTATAAGAGAAGTTCAGCGACAACCAGCAAGTTCAAAGCCAACAAGGTGTAACCAAGTACAAAAGCAAGGAACTCGCAATGCTGCAGAAAGATCTATCGCATAAAAAGAAGTATATGCTACTCAATCAACCCACATTAACTGAGATGCTGAACATGCACCCTGAGCGCCGCGTCCACCCTGGCCAGGAACACAAGAAGCCAAGCAGCAAATCCCCTGTGAAACAACAGTGCACCACAAGCACTGTTCAACAATCAGAACCATAACCCTTACCCACTCCCCTACCTGAACCAAGAGCTGTAGAGCCCAAGAAACTTCCGCAGCGACAGAACACTCCCAACAACCCACCACAGCTGACCCACAGTCGCCCACCACCCCGGACGACCGGTCACACGTACCAGCAGCAGCAGCAACCACCACCCCTTATGGGAACAGATTACCATCCACCAATAGCTACCTCAAATCGAGGAACCGAGCCTCAACGCCTAACGTGGCTCTTGCCCATTCTGAGCCTGCCAGCAGACCAGAACCGCAACCCACACAGCCCCAAATCCTGCTTATGCCAACAGCCAACAGTGGGTCGACAACGCGGTCATTGCCGCACCATGGAACAAGGACCCAAACTCTGCTTACCAGGATATTTTCCAACTTCCATAAGCTTGTGGACCTGCTCGGCGACCCACAGGAAGTAGCCCAAGCTGCCAACTGAGAGGCCGCGGGACAGAAAGCAACGGCCAGTGGGGGGTGCATCCTAAGGCCAGCCAATACCATCAGGGACAATACCAGTCGTACTGAACACATCAAAGGACTCTAATGAGAGACTACTTAGTCAATCCCTCTTGAATAAATATTCATTCAGTGTCCTCTGGTTTTCTGATTTCTTTACCTCTGAGTGACCCCCGCATGAGACAGATCATGAAACCGGCCAACCCCCATCAAAAATTTAACCTCCCACTTTGGGTTTTCAGGCCTTCCTCTATCTCACCAAAACTACAATGTTATCAACTGGTCTGACTACACCTAGAGGAAGAAGAACTCAAAGTCTTCCCAACCCCGGGGAACCTCAACTCAGAGACGTACAACGAGATGTAGACAAATTCCATCAGTCCCTGCAAATCAATTGTTGGTTCAATAAATCAACTGCCTACCCGAATACTGACGAAGGAACCAGTACAGGCTATTTCTCTGACTCCTCAAAACTCATACTCAGACCCAACTCCAATTGGAACCCCCCATAGGCCCCACCAATTTAGAAACATAATCAATATGAATGAATTGGGTATCCTATTGGCTGCATTTAAACCCCCAATTAAATTCAACCTCCCCAAAAATCAGAGAAAAGCCATAAAAAAACTAGCTGCCAATTATGATATCAGTATCAAATAAGCAGACAAAGGGGAGGGGGATAGTAATTCAAAACAGATTACATCAAAGAAGGTGAGAGACAACTCAAAGACCCAAAGTTCTACAAGGAGACATTCAACAACCTGACCCTCTTACATAACCAAAGGATAGACCACCAGTTAGAAATGATGACGTTGGCTGAGAAATAAGAGGTTGTATCTCAAAAAAATAGATTTTACTATTATTTTTGAAAATGTTTCCCTCTTGCCTAAGATTTCTGGTAATTTTGGAATTTTTAAAATTTTCCAAATTCTTAGGCATGTCATGAAACAGTAATCAAAGGTTGTGTATGCACAGTTCCACTTTTTAGTGAGTAATAATTATAAGGTTGTATCTTAAAGAAGCCACTGGTATATTTTTAGTAAAATATGGTAATTCATACAAAATACAAAATATCTTAGGATTCAGTTTTTCAGACAACTGTCCTGTAAACCTTATTCTACAATATTGTGGTTAAACTTATACAATTAAAAGCAGATATAGGAATGTAATCACAAAATATTGGATACGACCTTTGTTTACTGAAGTAGTGGTCTGGATGGTGAGTAATAAGAGGTCATATCTGGGCTTCATTTTAAAGTGATAGTGTAAACGTCATATAAATCTTTGTTATCTTATAATGATAAAATGTTGTCAAACCTAGTATGTTGGTGGTACCGGTACATCAGAAATATAATTTTTGTGAAATTTCCATTAGTTAGATTGATTTAATTTGGATTTATCTAACGATTATGTAAGCCAAATACAACCTTTTATTATTCAATAATTTCCAACTTTCTTCCTGTAAGTTGAGTAATAAAAGGTCGTATCTGAAATATATTCTTATTTGTTACCATAGTAACATCCTAATCATTTAGATATATTCAAAATCCTGACCAAAGGATTTTTTAAATGGTATTGTACCTATCAATCTTATATTATGATGATTGAATAATAATTTAGAATTATATAGCCCTTCAAAATATGTAAATTTCCTTTAAATACCAACTACTGATGATCATTTTCCAGATACAACCTTTTATTACTCAGCCAACAATGAGATCATGAGGTGAGATCACACAGAAAGTTAAAAACTTTCTATATACAAGTGAACCATGCACCGCCCAGCTCTATCTTTTGCCCAAAATCCACAAAGGCACCACACCTGTCCCAGGGCGTCCTATAGTCTCAGCCAATGAGGGCCCCACTGAAAGATATCAGACTTTGTCGACCACTTTCTTGCCCCGACAGTAAAACGGGGAATTCACATCTACGAGACACAACCGATTTCCTTGACAAACTACACTCTATATGGGACATCGAGGGTACTGAGATCCTACTTACTATTATTTATTTTATTTATAACTTTGCATCTGGCAACATGGCGAACACAAGTTTGAAAAATTCATCTCGCACCTCAATGAGGTGCATAGTTCCATCAAGTTCACTGCTGAACAGTCGAACACCAAGGTCAATTTACTAGACACAACACTGGTTTTTGACAACCAATCTCTTTTGTAAATGCAGTGACAGGAACAACTACTTACCGTTCCATTCAGCACACCCATATCATTGTAAGAAAGGCCTTTCATACGCCCAATTTCTCAGCATAAGTCAGATCTGCAATAACATCTCTAATTTCTGTGCGAACTGTTCCAAAAAAGCTGTCTTACTTTTACGGAAAGGCTACCCCATCCCACTACTAAAAGAATCCTTCAAAAGGACAGAGTAAGCAGAAAGAATAACTCTACTGCAACACCTTCTGAAATCCACCTAAAACAAGAAAGACATCCCTTTTTTCTGACAACCACCTACAATCCCTTTCACACAAAACTAGCTGATCAGATCACAAACACATAGGACCTCCTTGACAGATTCGCCTCCACTCGCCACCTCCACACCGAGAATGTTAAGATAGGACATACAAAACCCAAAAGTCTCAAAGAGATCTTGGTGAGAGCAAAACTCCTGAATGCCATAGAAGAGGGCATCGACACCGCTCCAACCCAACGAAATGCTTGCACGACCAAAACATGTAGGTACTGCCCCAGAGTGAACAGATCAGGTAATATTCGATCACACACAATGGGCAAGAGCCACTACAGCAGACAGAAGGTAGATTGCAACAGCAACACTCTGATCTTCTATACTTGGCTGCAAGAAAAAGCGTAAAGCAATATGTGGGCCAGAAGAAAAATAGCCTTAAGAAACGTTTCCAGGCCCTTTGCCACTACATCATGAACAACCCAACAAAAACAGAAGTGTCTAGACACTTCAACTCAACAGGTCACATCCGTCTAGATGACCTGGAGATTTCAGACCTGCAATTTTGCAAGATTACCCCAGATAAGCAGATGGCACTCAATCACAAGCTAAATGCTAAGTTCGATTGGATCCATCGCCTATGCAGCCAGATACCGATGGGCCTTAACTTCATCAACAACGGCTGCTAGACCCCATACCAGTTTGTCTCCGGTCCACCCAAATTTTATTCGTATCTCGGATGACCTAACCCATCAACTCAATTAATGGGCTGACTGAGCCAATCTACAACTCACCTTTAAGAGGTTGGAAACGACGCACTGCCTAGAACGATTCACCGGACCTTTAGGATAATGAACACTGATATCGGGCTCACTCCAGCCATGAATTCCCAGTCACTCATACAACCTAAAAGATCCTGTGTGGACAACATGGAATCCAAACAAATACGGCCTGATGAGGTTTTTACTGAAACAGTGACAGTCACATGACATCCCACACTCGCAATATGTCTTGACTGTGTAAGACGGACCTGGGGTTGATGCACTAGTCCTTACTCCTTAATTTTATACCACCTGTCGGTCACCCGTAAAGGGAGATCCCAGCCCTTACCTGGACTGTGTAGGACAGCAAGGGGACAGTTTACTCTCACACCCACCCTCATCGTTTGGTTGTTCCATGTAGGACACACGCTTTGGGATGTTGGGTACAGTGAGACCCCTCAGCCCAACTCATGAATTTTGATGAGACCCCATTGCACCAATCAGGTGAGCCAAACTAGGCAGAGCCCTGTGTTGGAAAATGGACTATTCCCCACTTCACGGTTACCATCAGAGGATGAAGGAGCTTTTTCGTTTACACCACTGATTCAATATGGCCATGCTCACTACTCGATACTCGATGACTTTACGTGCTGGAAATCATTGGTTCCATTTGTGTATATATCAGTTATGTGCACCATGGTGTTGGTGACAACTAAAGGGCATGCAGATAACAACAGTATAGATTATAAAGCCAGGTAGTAAGGAGTCTAAATTAGCATCCATGGACTTCTAAATCTTCAGTATGGGCATCTAAATCAGCATGCACAGGCATGAAGGTACATAATATTATATATATATATATAATATAAGTAGGCATGGCAGTGTCAATGCATTTAGACAATTTTATCAGAGATGACTTGTATGATGATAATGAATACTATTTATAACAGCACATTTATTAGTAGGATAAAACATAAGTACTGTAAGGCATTTACTGGCTTGTATGGAAAAAGGGTTTTCTTGTGGCAGAGTTGTACCAAAATTGACAATTACTCAGTTTATCAAAATTACAAATTTCTTATGACTCACTCTCACTACTTTTCTTAGAGATGTCTACATCTGAGAGGCCATTCCATCTTAACCATTTGAATCTAGTAGAATCAAGGTAGTCGGTCCCAGGGATTGAAGATGAGCAAGATATGGTTAACTTTGACTTTTCCTCTATCGTAACACTCATCGAGCTGATTGTAACTGTGGGTCTAGCCAGTACATGAATTTCAGCTGATTTATTTACAGTTAGAGTTGTGCCAAAGGTGAAGGTGCAATATCCAAGGCCTGTACAATATCATAAAACAAAGGTTTAATTGGTAGAGTGCAGCTCAAGTTATACACCTCTGAGCAAAGACGTATGCTTTACAAAAATCATGTTGATGGGGTCATACTTTTAAGTGGCAATGGATTGAAGTTTCTTTACTGAAAGAGCATATGAAATCATTTGGAAGAATTTAGAGAATATTAATGTTGATAATAATTACTTAGATCAATAGTTGATTTTTAAACTTCAATAGAGATAAAAGAACTATACAATAGTAAAACTATTTAGAAATACAACATTAGAATAGTAAATGTTACCATTATCTTTCCATGATGATTCTGTGAGAATAAGTGTTGACCTATGTTGTCTTCCTGATGAGTCAACATCAGTTTCCAAAGTGATGCGTTGACCATTTTCCGCAGTCTGCCCCTTTAACATCCATGAGAATCTACCACCTAGTGTAGGGGGCTTCAGAAGTGCTGTGCACTCCATCACAGAAGTATCTCCTTCTTTGATATCATGCGGTGTGATGGTCAGGCTCAGGTTAATCTGAGGAGGTTCTGTTGTAGAAGTTTGAAAAGAGATGGAAGCTTTGTGAAGATAAACCGCCGCGCGGGCAGAGGTTATCCTATATAGGTTATATAGGATAACCTCTGCCCCCAAGGCAGTTTACGAGCTTATACTACCTCCCATATATATATATATATATATATATATATATATATATATATATATATATATACAAGTCAGTTTGTATAATTATATGAACGGACGTATACATGATTAGTTGATAAAGTGCAGTGGAGAAAGTGGTCCCTACCAGTGGCCTCTATAGGCTAGTGGTCAAGACGCTTGACATACATGTAGTAGGTCCTGGGTTCAATCCTTGGCCAAGGCACGATTTTCTTTTTCATATGTTTCATTAATTCTTTTTTTTTAAATCACCATGAGCATTTAAAAAGGTTTTATTCAATTCTTTTAAGTTCAGGCCCTTCGTAGTTCTAAAAACATACATTTTTTTTTTAAACTAATGAGATTTTCTATTTATCTCTTATAAAAGGGATATGCCTCCCCTTATTAGCTGCTGCAATAGGGTAGTGGTCAGCCTTTGTGACTCTAAATTCTTAGGTTGTGAGTTCGATCCTAGGCTATGCTTACTCAAATTGAATGTTTTCAAAAAATCGAAATAGATTGCCAAGATACATAGACTTGTAACTGTTTCTCAAATAACCTCCTCCGGAGGTTTACCAAATAAACCTCCTGCGGAGATATAATTATGTGGCTAAAAACTGTAGGTTACACTGAGAAACCTACTAAGAGAACAGTAGACCTGTGGGCCGGGAGGAGTACAAAGACTGAATAACACATCAGATTCACAATAATTGTGAATCTGATATGATATTCAATCTAGAAATTATAAATAAAAATATAAATATAAAGTTTACCAGATGTCAGTGTACTAATATTTATCATGTACTTACCCTTTTTGAGAACAGTAACATAACACCATCCTTTTTCATTGGATCCAGCATCATAGGAGGCAGCACAGCTGTAGTTTGTGTCTGCTGCTAAACTCCTAACTGTTAGGTTACTTGTTTGTTTCCCATGATATGTTATGGTTTCATCTGAGATAACATAAGAAAAATAAAGTTCTGGACACAGTTTATTTCGGGGGTATACTAATTTAGGTTTATCCAAAGGTCTTGGGTTTGAATATTGGCAGTTTTTAGAATGAGGTAATTGGTTATGACAGACATGAAAATTGCAGCTTACTCCTCCTGTGGTTCACAACTTACACTTTAATGACATCATTGCTTCAAGGCAGAGAGGCAGTACAGGTGATTTTGAATGGATTGCCCTGTTTTATTGATGTGTTGGTAGGAGTCAGTGGAGCAGTTGGTCTTGCGAGGACAAACAGAATTTCTCTTTACAGTTCTTAATATATTCTTGTTCTGTTTTAAGCCTTAATTATTCTATGTTTCGGGTGCCTGTTCGCTTTGGTTCGCATTGCCCAACCTGTCTGACTCGGGTTCGGCCTGTATTAAAACCATATGGTACTATGTGTTGGGTGGCATTGGGTCTCAACACCACCCAAAGCAAGGTATATTATACTATACGTTTCGGCACATGTTGGGCATGCATTGACATGCGTTGGGTCAAGTTTGCATGTGTTGGCATGCATTGGGTCACGTTAGGTCATGTTGGCATGCGTTTTTTCAACAAACATGTTGTAAAATAACGCGACCCAACATGAATGTATTTTCATTTTGTATAGTTTCCTGGTTTCGAGGTTAATAAAATTAATTTATTTGGATACCATGGCTACTAGAATGACAAATATTGCAAAATATTCATTTGGAATATTTCTCGGGTTGGAATTATTTCAAATTGTTTTGCCCTTCTCTGATTCGGCAGGAAACGTTGTTGAAACGATGATACTGTCTTTCAACAATTTATCTTTATCTTTATCGTTTTCCTCCTCAAATGTTGGTTTTAGAAGCCCCTAATTTTTTTAATGTTTGCTGGTTCAAATACCCATTACTATTTGATCAGGAGTGAAAAGCATAATTATGAATACAGAATGGTTATTTGTTATGATTATAATACTTCTGATGACATGAAACGCACATGCAACTGAGCCTCTATAGTCTATGCTGGACCTCTTGAGGTATATAGAGATCACCTGAAATGCATCTCTGAGGCATCATGCCTCCTGAAGGAGTTGGGCTATTAGTCTGTCAATATTCTGTTTTAATCATGATGTTCAAAGAAAGTGTATTTCAGTTGATACTTCTTAAATTCCAGCTCATCATTTTCTAAATTTATTATTTGTGTCAACTCTAATTACCAGTGTTATTATGAATCAGGTTATCTTTGCTGCCATTCCTTCTGTACCATCTAAACGTCAAATTCTCGGGGTTATCATTTCCAGGAACAGAAGCAAAGCAGGATATGGAGAACTCCGACTGCTTGTCCTCTTCTATTGTAAGAGCGCTCGGACTGATCAGGATAGTTGGCCTTGGGATCACATATAAATTTGCTGTAGCATTGAAGGTGTACCCCAGTGCCAGGCTGAAGGTGCAACCTACAACACCTGTTATTAGAAAATACAAGAGAAGAAAAAAATATACATTAAGGGAAATAGCAGACAATTCCTTCATTAAATAAATAAAGTGCCAAAGAGGAAAGGAAGTGACACGATAAATTTCAGAATATGGTAACAAACTTATAAAAATTAATAACTTTAACAAAATTTAAACTTTTTGTTTCAGCTATTAGATTATTTTTCGTGCATATCTTACTGTAGTCCTTATGCCTTACTACCTCCTCCTCTTATACCCATTGCATGCATACTATGTCTATTGGTTTAAGTAGTTTTCCAAGAAATTTGCATATTATGGAGATATTGAGTCACGGGTTATTTAATGAACAATGTTAAATGTAATTAAACATTGTTAATAACCTCACCATTATCGTCCCAAGAAGCATTTCGAAGAGTCAGGCTAGAGATGTGTGTTTGTTTCTTCTGGTCTTTTGTTGTTGTTATATTAATCCTATCACCCATGCCGACATCTATCCCATTTATTGTCCAATCAAAGATGCCTCCATATACTGGTAGACGTAGGACTACATTGCATTCCATCACGGATGTATCTCCTTCTCTGATTTCTGATTGCGTAATGGTAAGGTTCAGAGTGGCATCCGCAGGGCCTGTAGATATCACAGAAACACTGTTTTAGGGAAAGGATCACAGCTTTTTAATTACACAAAATTGTATGGTAATATAAAGGATTCACGCATTGACCTCATCTTTTATTCCTTGTTCTCAATTCTGATGTCAGCAGCCAACTCAGAAAATATCATGACCAAGAGGATTTTGAAAGATTCTATATTTAGTCAACGAATCAGTTAATTTGCTCCAAGATCAGATTTCGAGATCCAAAATGTTATTTTCTGGTCCCTGGAGGGGGCTGCATAACATTAGCTGATGTATAACGGATCTGTAACGAAGACCAAGTGTTGCAAATAGAATAATGGAGACCAATGTATTGAAAATCCGTTAATAGGTTTTCTCTATGGGTAAATTTTAGTGGATTTTCTGCTTATAATTTCCGCTAATATGAAAGGAATAGTAGGATATATTATTTAACAGGTTATTTAGAACAAAGATATATGCAACCTTGTGAAATCCGTTCGTTGTGGTTAAGTAACGGAGAGGATCTAACAAAAGTTTTAGTGGGAAAGTTTTGCAAATCCCCGCAGGCTGGTACTACAATGTCTGGCAATACACATCTAATTTTTTAGACATGCCCTCCCCAGTTGATAGTTTGGGTTTCAAAGGGCACAGAATATGGAAGACGGTCCCAACTCTCATGATTATTTTCAGAAGGTTATTACAAATGTGCATGTTGACCATAGTGTGACGTTCTCTGGTAAGTCGGGGTTGCCGATTCTTACAACAGAGGAACGTGGGGGTTGTTCGGGTCTCGGGGCGGACGGGGAATCCGGGCCAAGAACCGAGATGTGTTTCTAGAGTCGTGCCTCGCGCACGAGGGGGGGCTGAGCGAATCGATCGGGAATCGGCACTCGATGTCGACGGAGGACTGCGGGGGAGGGAAATTATGGTAGGGGTACGGGTCGGCCGGGGGGCGGTCCACCCCTGAGTTCCGGTCCGCGGGGGCGACGGGCCGACGGTCGCCTATTGTTTGGTAGCGTGGGGCCGAGCATGCCGCGCCCTCGTCCCCGCGGACTTCGCTCCCTCGTTCCGCTCCCCATGTCTTCGTACCATACTACGCCTCGGTTTCCGGTACTACTTCGGGCCTTCGTGCCCTACTCCGTTCCCTCGTTCCTCGTTCTTCGGGCCATCGGGCCCCTTACCCTATGTTTCTACTACCTATCTCGAACTTCGACTGTTTTGTCCTAACTTCGGCTTAATTACTCTGTTCGGCTCATCTTTAGCGGTTGTTTCAGGAAAGAGGACACGTCTGGACACCAGGAGAACTGTTAAAGAACTCTGTTTATTCGGGCCTCACCGCCCCTTTATATACTAGAGAGGTCAGCCCTGATTGGCTGCCTTCGGTCACGTGACCTACAACTGACGTCACTTCCGGTTTATATATTCCGTTTCCGGTTTACATTTCACTTCCGGTTTACATATTTCCGGGTTTCGTTCCATTACGTTTTCGTTATTCGTTCTTTACATATTCGTTATTCGTTCTTTACATATTCGTTCTTTACATCTATTTCTATTATTACCTTATTTCTATTATTTTAACCTCTATGTATTTTGGCTGAATAGCCGTTCATCACACCCTCCCGCACCTTCTTGAAAGGTGGGAAAACACGTTATACAAAATTTCAACACAGTTCATACAGCAACGACAACAGAACATACTCTAGAACCAGAAACATTTCAATCCTACGCTCCTTATCGGTAGAGGAGGAGGTGTCACCCTCTGTCCTCCCCGGTCTACTTCGGAGGGCCCCCGGGGCCTATCCGGCTAATTATTATTTCTCTTCTTTCTTCGTTTTTCTCTCTTCGTTTTTCTCTCTTCTTAATGAAAGTTCATATAATTCGTTTTTATATATCTTAGTCTCTTTTTATCTTCGTCAGAGTTCTCTATCCTGGATCTATTAGGACCTCCTCTTTTTTTTTTTTTCCGTCTTTAGGATGAGCGAGCCGGTCGTGGCTCTCCCACCCGGGACTGGGGATCGGTCGTGACCCCGTCGCCCCCGCTCCTCTCCTCTGGGCTCTATTTACTTAGCCCCTCGGTGCGTTTTTCCTCGCCTTTTTACCCTCATTAGGACAGAGGGACCGGTCGTGGTCCTCCTGCCCGGGGCCATGGGTCGGTCGTGACCCGCAGTGCCCCCGTTCCCTTCGTTTTCCGTCGTCCAGACGTTCTCCCCTAGTTCGGGTGGAGAATCGGTCGCGACTCTCCCACCCAGAGGCCAGGGCCGGTCGTGACCCTTAGTCCTCTCGACCCTCGATCCGTTCTACCGTCGTTCAGACGTTCTCCGTTGTTTTTGGGTAGAGAATCGGTCGTGATTCTCCTACCCGGTCGGTCGTGACCCCTCGTTCTTCCGTAACTATTACTCTTCTCTGCGTTCTCTTAGGTGATGATGATGATTTTAAGGATGAGTTGAAGAAGAAAGACTGAAGTTTTTGTGGATAGAATGTTCTTTTTGGACTTCGCACCCTCGGTCGCCTCGGCATTCAGAGCCCTCCAGTGACTTTTTTCACGTTTGGCAAGGACAACATGTTCGAGCCAAAGGCCAAGGTACCCAAAGAAGAAGATGGCGTTGTATGTGGAAAGGAACTTAACTTCATGCATTAAAGCTTAGAGTGGAAGCTTCAGCAGACGACGTCGCGGGTTTCGTGCTACTTGTCACAGTGAAGCTTTGAGATGGAGTCCGGGTGAAGGTGAGACTGAGAAGATTAGAATCATTAATTATCGATGAAGTGTCCGTTTTCCGTACAGGAACTGAAGTTTGACTTTTACGACACATGTCCTCGTGGTTAACCCAGCATCAAGATGTTCCGTCCTCGACCACGTCGACACATTTGAAGATTTCAGGATTTCAGAAAGAGATGTCGGAGAGAGTCCACCATAGTAAAGTATTTCCGTCACCGTTCCGGGCCCAAGTGGCATGACAACAACCGGAACGGAGACCTGATTAAGAAGATAATTTTGATGAAGTTTCTTTTTGATGACAGGAGCCGGTGCCTCTCATCCCTCCCCCCCTCCGTAAGCAACGGCAGGAAGACAGTCCTCTTTGGGGCGAGAGGGAGGCTCCTTCGTTCTACTGATGAGATGATTTTCCTAAGAAGAGGATTCCTGTTTCGGGCAACTCGGGCCCTCGTTCGTTTCCTAGGCTCTCGGGCCTCGCTCTGTTTACTAAGTTTTTCTCTTCGTCCTCCCGGAGGACCGTGCTTTTAGACGATTTTCGTGAGACTGTAATACCAACAAATAGTTCGTTAATAGAAGTAAGTTTAAGATCCGGTCTGGTTTGATTTTGGAGTAAGGCCACAGTCGTCCACGGTGCCATGTCACATTGCATGGAGCCACTATGCCTATGACGAACGCCGAGACAACAGCTCCGAGCCGTTCCGGGCTGCTCCTAGGTACGACGGTTCGAAGTTGGTAAGTTGAAGATATTAGTGAGAAGGAGAAGAAGAAGCCGTAGAAAGTGAAGATGGACGACATCAACTGGGACCTGCACCCAACGTCAACCTCTGAGATCCGGAACGGGCCCATTCTCAATAAAATAGCATATATAGAGAACTCATCCGATGTCGAACTCCAAGAAGGGTCGCTCCTCGTCGCTCTCTGCAGACCTCTTGATGTGTCTATCGAGGCATCCGCGGCCGACGTTCCAAGCACCACCTCCCTGTATATTGCAAAGATTACTTCCCTATATGTTTCAAAGACTATTTTGTTTCGTTCCTCGAGAAGAAGACATCAGGAAATACGACATGGAAGGAGTCTCTGTCGTTACTGCAGGTAAGAGATTAATATAAGTTTTAGTAAGTCTATTAATTTTTGTTTCTCGTTCATGTATTGCTTTTACTATATATTACGGTCGGTCACGAGCCAGGGCCCCTAAGTTATCGTCCCTGCTCGTGCCTTGGTCCTCCGGGAGACATCTACGACTCGCCGCAATCCCTTCACGACTCGCTGCATCAACTCTGGCACGATAAAACCAGCATTCAGGTCGAAAAATTCCATTTTGCCGCTCTTCGTATGCGGTAAGAGGCTGAAGACAAGGAAACTCAGAAGATGATGGTACATGAATCCGGGTTCATCCACATTCTGATCAATCCATCCAAAATCAAGAAGACAAAGTTGCAGGAAGTAGAAGTGCCGCTAGAGGACAGAGGTCGTCTCTTCCTCGCCTCCAGATCGCTCAAGGCAGCGCGGGAGAAGGGTTTTCAGTCTTGGCCCGCGCCAGCCTTTCCTCCAGCGGCGAGTCGCCGGCCCACCGGTACCTTATTTACCCCGGCACGACCGTCGACTCAAAGACTACAATGACAACACTATCCGTCCATTCTGATTTCCTTTCTTCGATTCCGCCTCCCAACTTTCACTCTCGCTCCCGGGCCGCCCGGCCCGCTATCCATTTCCGCGACCGGACGATCCCGTTCCACCTGCTCGGTCCCAACCAACGCAGCGGGCTCCAGGGAAGAAGAGGAACAGCTACAAACTTGTTTTTCCTCCTAGCGCCTCCTTCCGTCCCGTATTCGCCCCGCAGGCTTGGTAAGTTCATTCCAGTCATGGACCCTCCAGCTCGCTGATTACACTCAACACCTCCTAACACATGTGGTTTCGTTCACTTCCGCAAGAAGATTCCCATAAAGAAACTAATAAAAATAAATTAAGATAAGAATGTTCGAGCCCGCCAGTCCGTTCCCGATGAGTTTAAGTAAAGTTTTCGGGCCCGTCCAGCGGTCTCCAGGAGAGTCTTTTATCCAGGCTTCGGCCTCCTGTGCGGCTCAGGTACCTCCGCCTCGGCCCGGTTCTCTCCCTGGGGGTTTGACACTATGGGTGAGGAGCCAACGCCCCGTAATCCCTCCCCACCCGACTCGCGACGCGCCATCTTCCGCCTCTGGTTCCGTCGCGCTGTTTTTCTTCCGTGCAAGACCTCGAGCAGCATCTACTTCACCCTTCTTCTTGGCGCCGGATCGGCAGCAACAGTCTCTCCTCCCTAGCGGGGAGCTCGAGAAGCTGATCCACCATTCCGCTCTGTTTTTCCGCCTCTCTTGTCGCCTTCAACAAGTCATCCAGTTGATCCTCGTTTTTGTACATCACTAGGGTCTGAGCCAATTGGACGGTCCGGTTGTGTTCGTTAACTAGCCGGTCGACCCCCGGGAACTCCCTGGTCAACGGCCCCAGTGCCGCCGTCGGGAACTGCGCCATCGCTTCTTCAAATGTCTCTGGCTTGCGGCCCGTTTCTAGTGCCATCAGGAACGCCATAGACGCCGAAGCCATTGCTCTTGTCTTGGCCGTCATTCCTCGCACCTCCCTCGGGGGCCACATCAGTTGCACCCGAATGGCCTTTTCCGCGTCCCAGTCTCGTACCGCTCGCGCCGTCACCGGAAAGTGTCCCTGTAAGACCTGGTGAATGGCCTGTGTCCGTAATAACTTGAGTCTCGGTGTTTCCCTAGATGGTCCTGCCGTCGGTATCTCCGTTCCTATAGACCCGAACACTGAATCCGCTCCCGACTCGTCCAATTCTTGTTTCTCCGGCTCGTATCCTCTGGTCTCGGCCTGCCCCAACTCCATGTCCTCTGAGTCTTCCACCTCCGCGTCCATGGACTGGGCAGCCGGTATTTGTAATCTGTGTATCACAACCCGCGGTTGGAGCGCCCGCCCGTGTTTATCCTCGTCCTTGAGTGGGGTATCCGGTCCTGGCGGCGATCCCATACGTTCGGGCGACGGTGGTCCCGGGGTCTCCTCCGATCCTTGCGACCCGAAAAACGAGCTCCCCAAACTGGCTCGAGTCAGGTTGTCAACCGCCGCCCGTGTCTCTGGCGTGTCTGGTGCTACCGTAATGTCTCTCATTCGTTTCAATCCTGGGGGCGGCACTATCGGCTGCTTACATACCATCTTCTCCAGGGGTGAATCTGCTTTCGTCGGGGTAGGGGTAGAGAACAGTGGCTGTGTCGAGGCCGTCGACGCCGTGTCCTCCGGCCTGGCCGCATGCCGAACATACTTTACTTTCTCCACTCGCCCCGACGGTTTGAGTCCCTGCCTTTCTGCCATCTCGCGTAGAAACCTCCCTAGGTACAATGCTTCTCTTTCCACCAGCCGGCCTCCCTGTGCTTCCCGAATGCTGTCCTCCAGCTCCCGGTCGGATCTCGCCTCGTGGTAACCCCTGAACGATCCCTCCCGGTTCATTGTTCCTTTTAAATACCCGGGGTACCTCGGGTGTCGTGATTCGTATATCACTGATTTCTTATGAACTGTCATCATAGTAAATTGTGCGTCGCTACAAGGTGGTTCTAGTCCCGTGGTCCGTCTGACTCCTGTCGAGGTCTCAGGCTGCGATGGTCCCAGCTCTCCCGTGCTACTAGACTCAGCGATAATCAAAGACCGATCGCTTCGGGCCGACATACTCCTGCCTGACTCCGACTGGTCCGAACTCGTTCCCTCCTCCAATTCTCTCGGGACTTTCTTGACCTTTTTCCACTTCTTCTTTCGCGACGGCTCCTCCGCCGGGCATCCCTGCGTCGGGGGCCTCTTGAAAGCGAGCGGCTCCTCTTCCTCTTTGACTTTCGGTCGTTGGTCGTCGGACGAACTCACTAATTCCACCACCTCAGCCCCCGGTGGTATTCCTGAGCAACCCGGCTTCGGGGTGGGTGTGGATGTCCGTCCTTTTCCTCTGCCTGGGAGTCCTCGTCCTCTCGGTTCCCGTGGTTCTCCCTGGGCGTTTAACTTCTTAATTCGGCTCTGTACTAACCCTGATATTTGGTCTGGTGTCAGGAGTGGCTTCGGGTTGACCACGGCCCGGCTCGCGCTTCGCGGCGACTCGGTGTCTTCCTTCCGTACTCCTTTCGCGGCCCTCCGAGGGGAACGACACGTGGGTGTCGATCGTTCCGCCACCTCGGCCAGGGGTCCCTTCCCTGCTGCTTTGGCTGCTTGGGCTCCCTCGCCGGCCTCGTCGGCCTCTGATCCTTCTTCGGTTGCTACCTGCTCCAGCTGCTCGGCGTCGCTGTCCTCGGATCCTCTCGACGCCCTCGGGTAGTAAGGTATGCGGATATGCCGTCGCGGCCTCTCCGGTGCCTCCTTATCCACCGCCCTCTCAGGGGGTTGAAACCCCTCCGGATGGCGCACCGCGTAGTCCCGTTCCATGTTGGCTACCCGGGCCGCTGTTTCATCCCCAGTAGCGAAACTGGTGTACGGCGGTCGTCCTTTCGGGTCCAAGGCGAACGCCGCAGCATACTCCAGCCTCAGAAGGGGGTCTTGCTTCGGCATCCCCCTCTGCAGGTTCCCTTCGTGTGAGTCCGTCATGTGCTTCCTCCAGTCCTGGTGTGTCGAATAGGCTCGACTCGAACACACCGGGCACATGTAGTACTGCTTCCGTAATCCATCGTGCTGGCCTTTAATATGCTTGACCAAGTGCTTAAACTCCTTTCCGTGACAATGTCCTTCCCAGCACTGTCCGCTCATCGTGTCTGTTTTCCGGGCTTTCGGGGCTCGTTCCAATCCTGAAGCTCGTCCCGTCAGCCGTTTCCGTTTTTGTCTCGTGGTGATGCTGCTCGTCTCGCTTCTCTGCTTTTCCTCTTGTTTTCTTCTCCTTAGCTCAGTCTGCTCGTCTGCGATTCGATGAATCCTGATCGGCTGACCAGAATGACCTGCTCCGGCGAGCGCTCTGCCTTTTATAGCCGCCGCAGGCGGAAGTGGGCGTGGCCTGCACTAGCGACCCCTAGCGTCAGACTCACCATCCACTTCTACGGTGGCGCCCCCTACTATTTTCCGGTCCCCGGGGCCCGCCGCTGGTCACCGCCTCGCCTGCTTTTTACCTCGCGGCCCTTCGCCCGTCCACGCGTTTTTCCTAGGCCTTTTATTGCCCCACCGGACGCCCTCGGTCCTTTCATCCCTCGTCGCCTTCTCTTGCCTTTTTCATCTTGGCCCTCACAGTGCTTCCGCACACTTCCCGGAGAACACAGGGGCTCGGCGTTATCATCTCCTCGCCGCCGCCCCGTTCTCTTTGTCCTCTTTTACTCCTTTTACGACCTACTTTAAAGCCCGTCCTCGTTTCAGGCCTCGCCTTTTACAGCCGTCCGTTCGTTCCTCCGGCGTTCCCGAGAGTGCCGCATCTACTCTCCTCCGGTCTCCTGGACGCTGTAAAGCGGTATTACCAAGTCGGCATTACTTCAGAAGTCTTCACCAGCTTGCCACCGGGTCTGTCTTCTGTTGTAATCCAACCATCTTTTCCACGCTGTGGTTCCTCCGAACTGACCGGAAAGCGGCTCCGTGGGACTACTTTAGACATTCGGGCCGTCGTGGCTCCCGAACGCCGTTTTTCGTTCCAACCCCGCATTTCCCACCTATATTACATCCGCAAGAGAACCAATCTTCAGCTAGGTAGCAAATCTCTACAGCCTAACGACCTGCACTCCTACTGTAGTGGTCAACGCACCGCCCCGACTCAATGGCCCCAGGTTGATCAGTCCTTTTTGGCCAAAGCCTTTTTGTGTAGCGCCGATTTGGTCGTTCCCTTGGTCCTCTTCCACCTGCGGAATCGAGACACGAAAACGACTTCATCACAAAAAGGGGTGCCCCGTTTCCTTACGTGCCCTAGCGCGCCCCACTCCAAGCATTTACTGTGCAGCCTCGTATCCTTGCTGGTCAGCTACCATCCAGGCTGGCGCAGCGTGTCCTCGGTAGGGTTCCAGGCGGTCCACATGGACCACCCCCCCCGGTTTCCCTCGTTTCTTCCGTACTACCACCCGTCCTCGGTCAAGCACCTTGACGATCAGTGCAGGGCCCATCCATGGAAATCGCAACTTCGTTCCTTTGTCCCTATCCACTACCGTATCGTGCACCCAGACCAGTTCTCCGGCGTGGTATTCCCGCCGAGTCACCTTCCCATCGTACTCTGGTTTCTGATGGATGGCGGCTCGTTTCAGCCCCGTCCGGGCCTCCCGATAGGCCGCGACTAGCCCTTCCTCCAGGCTTTCCACATAGTCGCCTACCCGTCGGGGTTCCTCCTCTGGTCCTAGAGGTCTCCCATAAATCGCCTGTCGCGGCATCATGGTCTGTCGGCCCAGCATCATCATATTCGGTGTCACTCCCGTGCTGGCTTGCGGCGTTGCTCTATAACTCATCATCACGAGCGGGACCATCTCGTCCCATTCCCGACCCGTCGCTCGGCAGCTGGCTTTCAAACAACACCCCAAAGTACGGAAACTTCGTTCTATGTACCCGTCACTCCTGGGGTGGTACGGCGTCGTTCTTGTTTTGTGTATCCCGAATAGTGCACAGACCTGAGCCACCACCTCGGATTCGAAATTCGTGCCTTGATCCGAGTGTAGTTCCCGAAACGCGCCGTACCGTGCTACTACTTCTTCAACCAGTTTGTTCGCCACTGTCGTTGCCTTTTGATCCGGGATCGGGAAACACTCCAACCATTTGGTGAAATAGCATCCCACCATCAGGCAATACTTATTTCCTCGTTTGGTGACTGGGTACGGGCCCGAAACATCCATGGCCAGCCGTTCCATCGGCTCCCCCACTATGTACTGATGTAGCGGCTCCCGTCTTCCTCTTCCCTTTTTCAGCAACGCGCAATCACATTCTCGACATTCCTTCCGCACGTCTTCCCGGAGTCCCGGCCAGTAAAACCCTTGTTCCAACAGGGCCGTCGTCCTGGCGACTCCTAAATGCGCTCCTGCCGCGCCTCCATGGTATTCCCTTACCAACTTGGCCCGTTCCCCTCGGGGAACGACCAACTGGTTCCTCCAACCATGCCCTTCTAGTTCCCAGTACTTCCGATGCAGCACGCCATCCCTGAGGCTTAATCGTTCCCATTGCCTCCATAGGATCTTTGTTTCCCGGGATTCCGGAGATATGGCCTCCCAACCTGGCCGGTCCGCATCTTTTTCCATCCGTGCGACAATCGGCCCTATATCTCGATCCCTCCTCTGCGCTGCTCTCATCTCCTGCGGGGACCATCCGGGCTCGTACCCCCGGGCCCGCGTCACTACTCTCACTTTTTCGGTATTCTCGTGCTCCTCTCCACATTGTTTGCACGGATACCGGGACAACGCGTCAGCGTTCCCATGCTTCCTGCCCGGTCGGTGTTGGAACGACACATCATGCGAGTCGATAATCTCAATCCACCGAGCAGCCTGCCCCATCGGTTCCTTACTTCTCTGCAGCCAACTGACCGCGCTGTTATCCGTCCGGACTATCACGCGTTGACCATAGATGTAGCACCGAAAATGCTTCAAAGCTCGCACCACCGCCAACAGTTCTTTCCGCGTGGTGCAATACTTTCGTTCGTTTGACTCCAGGGTTTTGCTCGTGTAAGCTATCACCCGTTCCTCCCCTCTCTGCTCCTGTGATAGCACGGCTCCCGTTCCCACGTCACTGGCGTCTGTGTCAAGCCACCATTGTCCATCTTCCTCCGGGAATCCCAACACCGGGGCCTCCGTTAGCGCCTTCTTCATCGCATCAAATGCCTCTTGTCGTCTCGCGCTCCACACGAATGGTTCCTCCTTCGTTGCCAATTCATACAAGGGGGCAGCCAACTCCGTGAAGCCGTTTATATGCCTTCTGTAGTACGAACATAATCCCACGAAGGCTCGTACCTCGTGGAGATCCCGCGGGACCGGCCACTCGGTTACTTGCCGACACTTTTCGGGGTCGGGTTCGATCCCGTTGAATGAGACAACGTGCCCCAAGAACGGAATCTTCTTCTGGAACAGCTTACATTTTCGCGCCTTTAACTTCAGTCCTGCAGCGTTCAATCGGTCCAGAACCCGTACCAATCTTTCCAGAGTCACTTTAAACGTTGGTCCAAAGACCAGTATGTCATCCAAGTATACCAGACACTCCTCCCACACGATTCCTCTGAGGATTCTTTCCATCAGTCTCTCGAAGGTGGCTGGGGCGTTCACTAGCCCGAATGGCATCACTTTAAACTCATACAATCCTCCTTGAGTCACGAAGGCCGTCTTTTCTTGGTCCTCCGGTGCCATCTCCACCTGCCAATATCCGCTTGCGAGATCCAGACTGCAGAAGAATAGGCTTCCTCCCAAAGTGTTGAGGCTGTCCTCTATCCGCGGGAGCGGATAGGCGTCCACTTTCGTAGCCTGGTTCAGTTTTCGGTAGTCAATACAGAACCTCGTTCCTCCGTCCTTCTTTTTGACTAGAACGGTCGGGCTACTCCACGCACTCCCGCTCTCCTGGATAATCCCTAAATTTAACATATCCTCCACCAGTGCTCGTTCTTCCTCTCTCCTGGTGGCCGGATACCGTCTGACCCTCTGCTTGATCGGCATCTGATCCCCCGTTTTAATTCGATGTTGTACTAAATCTGTCCGTCCTAACTCATGTTTCGAGGTCGCAAACATTTGTTCCCGGGCCATGATGGCTTTCTCCAGCTCTTCGCCCTCCTTCGTGGTCAGGTCTTTCTTAGCCTCCCCTATCATTTCAACGAGCGCTCCTGGGGGTTCCTTTGCTTCACTTCCTATTCCTCGTACCTCTTGTACGAAGGTGGCTTCTCCGAGTACCCCGCCGGTTTCCAATTTCGCGCTCTCGGTCCCTCGGTTGGCCACCCAAACTTAATTTTCTTCTCCCAATGTCACCGTTCCTGGGATCACCTCCAGTCCCATAGGTAATCCAGCGCCGGTGATGACAGCCAGCTGTCCACCCTGTCTTATGTCCATTCTCGCTACTACTGTTACTCGGGTCACTTGGAGTGGGGGTATTTCCGTCGTTTTCTCGATTCGCACGACCTGTCCTCCGACGGTAACTGCCCGAATCCCATCCGTTCTCTGTTCTACTCCCGGGATTCGTTCCCCCTCTCCCTCCCCCTCGGCGGGCAGGAAGATGGCACTCGCGTGGGGCTTAACTGTCAGCCGGTATTTCACCGCGAAGTCGTTTCCCAGGATCCCTTCATCTCTACCGATGTCTGCCACCATGAACGTCCACTTCAACACGCGTGTTCCCAATTTTACTGGCAAGTTCGTGCATCCGTAGCACCGCAACGGACTACCATCCACCGAGCAGAGACGTCCTTCATATCCATCCAGTTCTTCCCTTTTTCGTCCCCACTCTCTCCAGAGGCGTTCCGACAGCAGACTGATCATAGATCCGGTATCAACCAAAAAACGGACGACACTCTCTCCCACCGTCCCGGCCACATAAAGTCCACATTCTCCCATGCCTACTACTTCTCTCGCCGCGCCCGAAGGGGGCCCCGCGCTTACTGCGACGGCGACTGTCCGTTTCCCTGACGCTGAGAACACTCTCTTGCGAAATGGCCCTTCTGGTGACATTGATGACACTCTAAATCTTCTTTTCGCTTCTTAAACGCCTCCCTCCGGGCCGTTGCTTGTCTTCTAGCTTCCCGTTCTTCTGCCAATTCTTTCATCATCTCCTCCAACTTACCGTTCAAGGCCATGATCTGTGTATTGGCGTCCTCCTCGGGCTTCACTGCCCGCAGGAGGCGGCGTGAGTATCGTTCCTGTATTTCTACCACCTCTACCGCCTCCTCTAGTGTCTTGCATCCTTTCTCTGCACACTTCAGCTGAAGGTCTTCCCCAACTGCAGCCTGGAACGCATGTAATGCTGCTTTTTCCTGGCTAGCGTAGTCGTTGGAGAAGTAGGCTCTCGATGCCAGTCGCCGGGCATTATCAGCCAACTCCTTCGCTGTCTGGTTCTTTACACGTTTCAAGCCCGCCAACTCTTGCAGAGCATTACACGTGTCCTTCTCCTGACCGAACCTCCGGCGCAACGCATCCACCCTCGCTGAGTAACGGAGTCGTTCCCTGTCCGGGAGTCCGACAAAGTACATTCGTGCCGTTCCCGTCAGCGAGAGAAAAAGCATCGCCGCTTTTTCCTCGGCCGTCCAGCGTCCCAATGTTGCGTACTCCTCAAACTGGTTGATCCATCCCTCGAAATCCGGTTTACCGTCATACTTCTCTGGTCGTAAACTGAACTTCTTCAAACTCGCTCCTTCCTGACCGGTCTGTTGTTGTTGAGCCCGCACATTCTGCTCATCCGTCGGGGTGGACGTTCCCATAAAATTAAACTGCCTACCCATGATGGTCGTGTCCTCCCCTTTGGTCTCGGTTTTCGCACCTCCTTTCTCCTCCCCACCTTCCTTGAAGGCGACGTCAGAATCCATCTGCTCGAAGACTGCCGCAGTCGCCATGAGTATCCAATACCGATGAAACACCCAAGATCCACAAGTCCGTATGTGCCTATTTCAGCACCACCGCTGCCACCAGTGTGACGTTCTCTGGTAAGTCGGGGTTGCCGATTCTTACAACAGAGGAATGTGGGGGTTGTTCGGGTCTCGGGGCGGACGGGGAATCCGGGCCAAGAACCGAGATGTGTTTCTAGAGTCGTGCCTCGCGCACGAGGGGGGGCTGAGCGAATCGATCGGGAATCGGCACTCGATGTCGACGGAGGACTGCGGGGGAGGGAAATTATGGTAGGGGTACGGGTCGGCCGGGGGGCGGTCCACCCCTGAGTTCCGGTCCGCGGGGGCGACGGGCCGACGGTCGCCTATTGTTTGGTAGCGTGGGGCCGAGCATGCCGCGCCCTCGTCCCCGCGGACTTCGCTCCCTCGTTCCGCTCCCCATGTCTTCGTACCATACTACGCCTCGGTTTCCGGTACTACTTCGGGCCTTCGTGCCCTACTCCGTTCCCTCGTTCCTCGTTCTTCGGGCCATCGGGCCCCTTACCCTATGTTTCTACTACCTATCTCGAACTTCGACTGTTTTGTCCTAACTTCGGCTTAATTACTCTGTTCGGCTCATCTTTAGCGGTTGTTTCAGGAAAGAGGACACGTCTGGACACCAGGAGAACTGTTAAAGAACTCTGTTTATTCGGGCCTCACCGCCCCTTTATATACTAGAGAGGTCAGCCCTGATTGGCTGCCTTCGGTCACGTGACCTACAACTGACGTCACTTCCGGTTTATATATTCCGTTTCCGGTTTACATTTCACTTCCGGTTTACATATTTCCGGGTTTCGTTCCATTACGTTTTCGTTATTCGTTCTTTACATATTCGTTATTCGTTCTTTACATATTCGTTCTTTACATCTATTTCTATTATTACCTTATTTCTATTATTTTAACCTCTATGTATTTTGGCTGAATAGCCGTTCATCACAATAGTATGACTCACCTTCAGCTGGTGGCTGAACAGTTGGACAAGATGCTGGAGGTACGACAGTACTATTTGGCTGAAAATGAACAACTGTTTGGCTGAATATGAACACTTTAACAGAGTGTGCAATGGAGAAGTGCCCGTTGACAAATATGTTGCATCCCCTGCGTTCAATACATACTTTGGATATTGTTTGAGTGAGCAAAGTTATACAAAATTGTACAACAACTTGAGGATCTCATGCAAGTCCAATTTGCCTAGTGTACCAAGCTTAAAGTTTTTTGATTGATTTTAACATCTTCATAGCCTTCAATATTTTGGAATGCCACCATGGGTCCCATGTGATGGTTGTGTTTGTTCTATCACTTCTATATTCACACTCAATATGTGTTACATCTCCTTTGATTATGATAAGCACATTGCATGAAGTTTCTAGTATGTCATAAAGTTGTTTTCAGAAGCTGTTATTCCTGATACTATAACAATAGTTGTTTCTCGGAATACCTGTCATAGTAGTCTTATGAAATATAAGTGTTAATTTCTGTTTGCTTTAATCTTCTATCTTAATATGTGTTTCACATCATATAGTTTTGAGGACCCAAGCAAGAATATGACAATATTATAACGTTATTATAAGGTTGTGTTTAGTTTTGCTTTGGTTCTTATTATGTTATTTACATGGCACCCAAAACGTTTTTAGAACCTGACATTGTGCCGTCGTGCGGTGATGTTATTATGACAATCTTGTTATGTTCTTTCACATTATAATAGCGTTATCATAACTTTCTTAATCAGTAAGGTCTCAACTTTAATAAGATAACGTAACTGTTACATGAAAGCTCGGCAGGTTACAGACTAACCAAAATAGTGTGGTTGCAGAACATGGTTGTTTCATTGCTGGTTGCCTGGGAATGCTCTTGTAATTTGCTGTTTAACTGCTAAATTGTTTTGAATTGAATAAGAAGCCATTGAATAGGATTTTAACTTTGACAAAACTCTGTGATTTGGAAGAACTCCATTGTTTTGATATTGTCCTTTTCATGAGGGATGAGGGGAAATATTCAGGAGTGATTATTCAAAGAATTGTATGTTATGTACTCACTTAGAAAGGGGTATCATGAATATACTGTGATATATCAAAAGTATGATGTCATAAGGTAAGAAACCATGGAATTGTATTAACGTTTTGATTCTGATGGTTCTCCTGTTTAGAACTACGAGGTTTTTATTTTGGTTGGGCACTTTGCTCGTGCTATTCAACCTGTATTTCATTACATGACCGTCTTTGTATCAATATTTGCTTTGTGTGGCTACAAACCACAAAATTTAAAGTGGACCTTCTGTAAAATACCTTATCTATATCCTGGAACAATGATTCAAGAAAATTAAGGGGCTTTGACACATTGAAACACATATGATGTCCTGTTGTTATGGATGTTATTATGAGAGGGAAGTGATTATGTTACCTGTATGTCCTTTGAAATTACAAGAGCATAGTTTCCTATCCGTCTGCACTGGCAATGCACGTCAGTGTTGGTTATGCAGGTGATATCACAAACAGAAGTGTTCCAAACTTCACTGAAACTTTAAAGCAATGCCTTCTATATTAAAAGTATCTAGAGGTATTTGATCTGAATCTTGATGGCCGACAACCTCTCTGACAAATCCTTTGTTATTTGCCTAGTTCGCAAGGGAGATGTTGAGATTGAAATAATATTAAGTTTTTAATATTGCAGACAAAGTTTAGGTTTAATGACAAGATCTCTCGGTTTCAATCGGGTATTTAAAATAATAGTACACAGTAGAAACCGAATCTATATATTTCCTAAATCAGGTTTTTATGAGATATGATACTAAATACTGCTATTACATGTAAAACAACTTCTCTAATTAAATTATTACTAAGGTAATCTTTGCTTTCTTAAAGCCCAATACCCACTAACCAATTTGGGGACAAATTGGCACTGACATCTGACATGGCATACCCACACAAAATCGGTGCTGCCATCTGCGTAGATGCGGCTGTCGGTATTGGTGCAGCCATCGCCGCTCATGGCAGCACCAATCCATATTAAGCATGTTTGATAATGTTACGTTGAGGCCGATGCTTAGGCTGACAGCCGGCATTCATCGGCATCTATCAGTGGGTATGGAGCTTTAGATTAAAATAGTATAATTCCATTCATTGATAAAATGGGAATTAGACCCTCTATGCCCTCATAACTTAAATTTGTTTTTTAATGGCTTCATACGTTTTCAGTCTATCACTCCTGGTGATGCCCTGAATGGCTGTCAGTGCCTTTAATGTTATATTCTATAGCATGTTGGAAGTGCTAACCTAACTGAATGTTGTTATATTTTGATAGTGACTTGCAAAAACGCATAATACAAAGATTGGTCATACTCTCTCTGAAAGACGCCACACAGTGTTGTTTCATCTGGATCTGGTTCCTGGGGGAGAAAGAAAATTTCCAATCAAGTAAACTCAACATGGTGTGAGTGTAATTAATTTTAAATTCTAGATTTGTAGATTAATTTGCAGTTTTCTTTCTAGTTATAGAACGAAACCATAAAGGCATAGATATCATAACTATATCATACAAGCTCATGATACATTAGCCTCTTCTTACAGAACTACCGATGCACATTGTGTACGCAAATTGACACTACTGATATGTTAAGGGTATTCCTTATTCATTAACATTCAGATATTAAGACCCCTTTAATACATTAACGGAATTGTGCAAAAGGCATAAACTGAAGGCACTGACGATAGTGAAACTGATGTCGAATACAATACTCTACTGACAGAGCAAAGAAGTTTGACCTAGATTTTTTGACCAATCACGTGTGTCCAACTTTCACCCACTTGTGACAATGATCGTGAATTCCGGACAATTTTTAAGATTTAAAGACCGAACATGCCTTATGCAGACAAGAGAATTGGTCTATATTTGCAATATCGGTCAAAATAGTATGTAATTATGTCACCGCCCACAATAATCAACCCAAAACATACTCAAAACAAACCCGCAATACTGCCAATCCAAGACCCATCTTTTATAAATCAATAAAAGGAATCCTTGTTTGAAAAAAGGTGTTTTGGGGTATGGGCCCGTATTCAGAATCATTTGATGATTTGGTATATGATTATTAAATCAATGTCTGCATTTACAAGGATGCTTATATATATAATTACAGTGCAGTCAACAAACGCATACTCATGGTCTGCGCATTTGGCACGGGTATGTCCGCGTGTATAAATTCGAAATCCACCTTGACTTTCAAAAAAACATCGCTCCCAGACAATCTCTCCAAATAACTCTGTACCAAATAAAATGTAGTAGAACTAACAAAACATATACCATTTAAGGATAGACCCCAGTGATGGACGGCCCATTGAAGAAATGTGTTATACATCTTTTGAAAGCTATTTTTCTCTTCCTATAGATATAGATAGGTTTATCATGTATTTTGAATTGAAGATTTAATTAAATAAAAAATGATTTTTTTACTTTTATTTTTGAACATTGATATCTTGCTTAATAGTGATCTGGCATGAATAAGATTCAACACACACATTTTAAAGATTCATATGCAAAGAACTGTATCTTAGATCATTGATTAAGGGCCTGGATTTTATTTCATGATCAAAAACAGCAAAGAAACGGGCTATTTTTTTAGATTTTTTTTATAATATCAGTGTTTCATTTCATAAAATTAAATCTAAGGCCTATATCAGAATTCTGAGAAACGGTTCTCTCCTTAAATATCTCAAAAGGAAATACCAGAAATGTCAAAACGTTACATTAAAAAGTAAGTGAGATATTCATGTTCAAAAAAGTAAATTTTAATATCATGATTTTTCAGGTTTGAAACTTAAGGCTATATTCCACGATGTGTTCAGTCCCACTTGCGTCTCATAAATCATGTATGGAAACGCAAGCTTGCTTGCAGAAATTTATCAACATGTTTATAAATTTCGGCAAGCAAGCTTGCGTTTCCATGATTAGAGGAACGCAAGTGGGACTGAACGCATCATGGAATATAGCCTTATACTTGTGTTTATCATTTCACTTGCATTTATTGACATGAAGTTATTGTTCTATGCATTTTTATAAAACTTATTTCAATAGATAACATTGGCTACCTAATAATGTTTTCTGTTTAATAATACTATAAAACACAAATAATTATAATGATTATAATTAAAGGCAGTCACGCCATTCACACTCCTTTTACTGCGGTCTATCCTTAACCTTAACAATTCATAAAAATTATACTAGATACCATACTACTTGTATGGAGATACGTGGTAGTGTGACCGACTCGTCCCTAGGTGACATTGGCACTCCACAACTCATTGGTTCCTGCACCCTTGTGTCTCCATACACATAGTTTTATTTACAATTCTCACCAAGAATACAAAAGATATGTGGTAGAAACATCATCAACTCAAATAGAAAATAGTTTACATACATTTTTGTTCCACACACACATCTACAGTTTTTATTAGATGATCATTGCTAAGTCTTCACCTGTTTTCTCCTGAGTGAAGATTGTACAGGTGTGTCAATCTCATATCCATATGATACATTTACCACAATCAAGGATAGCACGCTGGATCCTAAGCGTTGTTCCCTTATAAATAAAACAATTACGAAATCAGAAAGTATCTAAATGAAACCAATATTCTTTGATGAGAAGAAACATAAAGATATAAGCCACAGCAATATAATTATATCAACTGTAAGCTTTCCCACTATATTTTCTCAGAAAAAATCCCAAAAGGTTAGCAGGTTAAGCAAATCAAGCTTTTGCTGCATGAAATAAGGGTGAGACATAACCACTCCAATGTTCTAACCCTCTTTCTGAGAGCCTGTGTCCAATCCCCTACAGTAAAATTATCGAAGTTTCTAACTCAAGGATTAGTCAAAGATCTATGTCTTGCATTAACCACTGTGTGGCACTTTTAATCAAAATAACAGTTTTTGAAGAGTTTAATCATAGAATTCTAATTATTTTCTAGTTATTTTCCAATATCCTATGTGTCCCAAATGTTATAAAAACATAAAAATTCAATGAAGATCCAGTTCTAAAAGGATTTCAGTCTTGAGAGAATAAGAATAATTATAATGATAGTTGCACACACGTAGACACCTTTTTTTGTAATAAATTGCCTCTTGTCAAACCATTTTGGGATTTGTGACTAGTCTGACACTTCACTAGGGTGGTGACTGCTGTGAAGGCAGGGATCTGACCTCTCTGTTCAGAGAAGCCTCTGTACACGTGGGTAGAGCTCTAGATCTGAATGACTGGCTGAAATATGCTACCCCTACAACTGAATAGTGTAAGATGCTCACCATAAACCTTTAAACCCAAAGAGATTTGTATGTAGGGGTGGGATTGAAGCTATACGTTAGAGTTATAATTATATTGATCTAAGAATTGTAATGGCATACCAATTGTTTTCAATGTGACATGTGATAATTATATTTGAATAAACCATCGGTTGATGTAAACTTCTAAGATTTAGTTTTAGGGATATTCATTTTGCTTATAACTTAGTCAAAAAGGGTTAGAAAGTTTGGGCAAATAGGAACCCTAAAATTTGTTAAGGTTTGTTAAAAAAACTTTGAACATTTGACTAAGTTTCTAACAGTATTTGTTGCTGTGCTCATGGAATCCTACATATATACATATAGCCTCTCCCTTATAGACGTTGTGCAGTTGTCATCACAACGTCCAAAATGACATGGTCGCCATATTGGTGTTCAATTTAATTTCACTATTTTTCTCAAACCTGAAACATTTAGAACAAATTTTCCTTCATATCCCCATGGTCATGATCATCACTTGCTGTCCAAAAAGCGATCACATAAACACATCTGCACAATTAAATATACACCTATACAATAAAGTAGTTATTGATCATGAATTAACTGAATTCATTAACTAACACGGTATATCATGTTACGAAACGGGAACTGTTTCAAACAATTTTACTAAAGTACATAAGATAGATATCAAGACACATGTAAAGAACTCAATGCAGATCTGAATGGAAATTTACGGCAAGTGTTCATAGATTATACTTGTATTTCTACTTGTTGATTGAGATTTGTGATTAGGCACCCTAAATCAATGTTTATACCGGTACCTGTTTCTTTCTTTTTAATAATGAATATAATATTATATTTAAGGGAAATTAACATAATCATATACAATGAATAACATACCAATTTGGACGCGTGCTCACATTATCTGCAGTTTTATGGTATGTGCTTGAGATAACCATTAAATCCAATTGTTTATCTGCAATGAAGAAAGAAGACTTGCAGTTTCAATTTGCAGCTGTTTACGTTTGTCATTGAGGAATGATTCTCCGAGGCTTTATGATTTACCTTACTTTCTCAATTATATTCTGGACATTCTAATGAAAATCTTAAGAGTTAGAAATGCAGTACGGAAATGTTTTATTTCTAACTGTATGGGCTTCTAAATATGCATGTATTTGTCCCCTGAGTTTTAGAATCCCCCTCAAGAGGGGAACTCAATAAGCAATTTGACTAAAATGCTGATCGGCTCTTGCTGATGAAGTAACAGAATTAGTGATAATGGAACGATGTGACAAGGTAAATATCAAACAATGTTAAATTACTCAGAAAACATCAAACATTTGTTAAGTTAATAGGGATATTTCATTAAGGGATTTACATTAAAGAGTTTACGGGAGACACTCTTAGCTATTCTGAAGTCAAACCTCGCCCTCCCTCAGCTATGGTTGGGTGGCCACACAAGCCACCCTCCCACCACTGGCTGAGAGACGGTGAGGTCCTGTCGTGAAAACGACACACTCCAGGCTTGAACTTTGAAGGGAACGGATGGAGTTGGCCCAGTCCTCTGTCAGTACAGGCAGTCAAAATTATCACATTAAAATCATATTCAAAATTATCTTTTCACTAATAGTAAAAAGCATTTGTGGTGATCACAGCTAGCTGTGTCTTAAACCTATCTGCTTGTGTCGCATTTTCCCTTACCTCTTTATTGCAAGCATATAATATTAGAGAAGTGAAATAAACTAAAGATTACACATAGAGAAATTGGTGGACAACCCTAATTCAATGAGAATTTTAGTCTCATTGTTCAATGTGTGAAGATACTTTGAAAAAAATATATAAAAGATTTTACAAGGTACGTTGATTATGCATTCCTCAGTGGCCAGGACATATTGCAAAATTTTATGTTTTTAGTAAGAATTACCATGATTAACTCGAATAAGCATCCAAAGGTACAAGGAGGTGAATCAAGTTTGCTCATTTCGTATTATGAAAAAAATGTATGCACAAATAATAAGATTACAGATTCTTCTTACTTTTTTCTCGAATGTGATCCAATACCATGTCCCACTTATTCAGTCACACTAGTGGGAAATGGTATTCCAGCAATATGTTAAGAACATTAATCTTAACAATATACCTTGTTAATATTGTACATATTGATAATTATACTTTTACTTTTTTGCAGCGGCCTTTAGATGTACTTGTGTTTATTGACTTATTTTGCATAGATAATGGATAACTTTTTGAAAGGTCTAAGTTTTTTAACATATAGATATTAGGAGTTTATAAAGGAACTTTAATGAATTCAAGCTTGCCTTTGATGGTTATGATTTAATAGCCGTCACAGAAACTTGGTTAAATTCCAAATTGCTTAATAGCCTTATTTCTTTAGAAAATTACACTATTTTTAGATTGGATTGTGATAAAGGGGTTATTTGTGTTAAGACCAGAGGGGACGGAATTGCCTTTTTTGTTAAGAAAAATATAGTTAATATGTGTTCATTGAGCCAGAAATCTCATTAATTACGAGAAATATTGAACAAATGTGGATCACCTTGAAAATCCCAAATACAAAGAAAATTAGCTTTGGGATTGTCTATCGACCACCATGTGGTAACTCTAAAGATGCTATAATGGAACTGAGAAGCTCTATAGATTCACTCGAAGTTTTACTCTATAAGCAAGAGATGTTGATTGTGGGTGATTTGAATATCAATTATAAAAGGACTAATTTTGCTGATTTTAATATGTTGAAGGGTGTGGAGCGAGACTACTGTCTTACTCAATTTATCAAACATCCGACTAGAATAACAAATAATGTGAAGAGTATCAATGACCTGGTTTGTTTCAGATATGGACTACATAATGTCGGGTTCTTTATACATTGATATCTGATCACCTGCCAATTTATTCAGTTAAGAAAAAGCCAAGGTCTAATAAGAAGTATGATACCTGCCCTGGTCACAGCTATAAAAAACTATGATCCAGAATTATTACAACAGTTTATTCTAAATGACAGTAGATGGAAAAATTTTTGGGCCCTCCCAAATGACCCAAACTATGTATAAAATTCTAATTCGTGTTGTAAACCTAGGGGGCGTTTCAAACTGCCAAAATCGAAATCTTAAATAAAGTTAAGATCTTAAGTTCACATTTATGATAGTTGGGTTTCTAACCAACATGTTTTCTGGAAACATAGTTATTTAGGCCTCTTTCAGCAATTTAAAACCGTTTCACACGTTGGTTTTTTGGTGGTCATTTTAAGATAAGATCTTGATTTAAGATCTTAAGTGTAATGATGCTCATGGGCTATCATAACTTTTAGAACTGTACAAATAAAGCATGTAGTATCTATGAATACAATAAAATATCAAATACTTGTCAATGCATGATTAAACATTGAATAATGTAGAACATTATTAGATAATTATTGTTTGTCCATATCATATTTAACCATGATAATATTGAAGATAAAAAAGTGTCATCATTTCTTTGTTTTCTGTAGTAAGTAGCTAAGACATTGCCATTTCACAGTAGAGAAGATAGGAGTTGTAGTATCTTATATCCAATGTGGATTGCCAGCTTATTTAGTTCATACAGTATCTACTAGATGGCATACCATCCCACAGTGGTGGGAAATACAAAGCTCAGAATGAATATAGATATTAATGATAAATGTACAAATAAACAGAATGAATTCATGATAGAAAATTCTATTATCACTATATGAATCAATTGAATCTAGAAAGAGAATAGTTTTCCAGGTGAATTCCAATCTTAAATGCATTTTCTATATTGCCATATTCATACAAGGGATACATTAAACAATGCTGCCATCTACTTATATTTGCATGAACCTTATCCAATTTATTTCCTTTGATATAAGGGTTGGCATGTCCCTCAGGTAAAGGTGAATCCCCATTAAATTTGTCTGTAGTAATTGCTAAGATAAGATGTTTCAGTTATGATCCTGTGTGTAGAACAGTTTGTCTTAAGTGAACCATCTTATCTTAGCAGTTAAGATCTTAAAATGGCATTGGCGTGAAACTCGCCCTTAGTCTGTCCTTGGGTTCAGATAAAGGTGAGGAAAGATTCACCTGGGTGGGTGACTACCGAAATATTAGATGCAATACATGAAAAGGCTGCTCTAACCTCTTATTGGGTTCGAAATCCTACCTTAGATGCCTCCTTAAAAATGAAAAGGGCAAAAAATAGAGTTCAGAAATGCTTTTTAAAGCTGGACAGGCAATAGGGAGTGTTCGCCAATAGCGGCTGGAAGTGCGTCCAGCCGGCCACCAGACTGCCCAATGTGTAAATTACAGGTACAAGCAGTGTTCACTGGTGATACGCCTGACTAGGCAGACTGCAGGTGCCAGTGGCCGCTGGTCAAGGTGTGTTACCTGTATACACCTGGCTGGTACCAGACAGGCTGTTTTGCACCGCTATTTGGCTGGACATGCCCTATTGTGATTGATAATTTGGAAACTAATAGGAGTAATCTTAGGCATTTTTGGTATTATCTAAATGAGGATCTGGGTTTAAATAGTAAAAGGAACATAGCCTGTAGTAAAATTAAAGATGATCTAGGAAACATACTATCAGGTGAAGCAATGTGTGATTTCTTGAGTAATTATCATGCAAGCAATGGGTCGAGACTAGCTGAGGGTTTTCGTGGAACGACTTATATTGCAAACAATTGTTTCCCTCCAGAGCTGAATAGCTTTAACTTCAGATTTGTTCCACTTAACATCTCGAAGATCATAGACAAAATTGATGTTCATAAATCATCTGACAAGTATCAAAGAACTTGGGTCCCTGTTGTTAAAGGATGCTTTCACTGTATTGGTAGTAGAGATTACACATTTTGTAAATCTTTGACTTCTGGAATTTTTCCAGACGCCTGTTCATTAGGGACTATAACCTTGATCCCAAAGAAGGCAATTGCCTTGGACCTGGAAATTGGCATCCAATTACCATTTTGCCTCTACCAGGGAAAAGAGCAGTTCACTATCAGATATGATATATAATATATCTTCAAAATAACCATAATATGGTTATTTTGAAGATAATTCATTGTTTTATCTGGTTCATCAAGGTTTTTTTTGGAAAAAATGATGGGTCTTATCGACGATTTTTCGAGTGGTTAAGAATCTCTTTGGAAGATATGATATTGATAATGGGACTAGTTGTGTATTTGTAGGTTATAAAAAAGCGTTCGAAACATTAGACCATGAAATTATGTTAACCAAATTGAATTTATATGGATTTTATAAAGAGGCTGTCTTCATGGGTGTCTTCATATTTTGGCAATAGGCACCAATCAACAACGTAGACAACTGTTGTCCCTTATGGTGTGCCCCAGGGAACTATCCTGGGTCACTGTTCTTCATAATCTATATAAACGATCTCATCTGCTATAGTGAAAAATACACAGACTCAGCTATAGAGATTTATGCGAATGATACTGTGCTGTATGTGTCAGATCTGGAGGTGAGAAGTTGTATCTCAATATTTAATAAAACAATAACTGTACTGCAGAGTTGGTGTTGTAATAATGAATTAACTATAAATGCTAATAAAACAAAACATAGTTTTATTCCTCAGACTGACAGTATGGCCCTTAAGGCAACTAAGGAATCATTTTTGATTGGTGATACTGTGCTAGACAATGTCAATAACTATAAATATTTAGGTATCGACATTGATAGTGAATTAAAACTTAATAAAATGTTAAATGTAACTTACAATACGATGAAGGTAGAAAAGTTGGACTTTATACAATCAAGGGCTTTGAAAATTATTTATTTTGGGAAACATTTTAGGTTATTGTATGGAATTGACGATCTGCCTATTAGGAGGCAGACAAATCTCTTATCAGTTATGTTTAGACAAAGCCTACATGTGGATAATTTGCATCTTCATCGAGTAGATACAATTCTTTACAGTAATAAAACAGTTAAGTTTATCAAGCCCAAAACTGTAGAGATTAGATACCACATGACATGTTATTTACATGATAATTTCTTTTTTTTTAGGTTCAAATTTTTATATTTGATATGAAATCGTACATGAATTTGTTCCGTTTTCATTTCACACCAGTATAAATAAAATACATCATTAGTATCAAGTAGGGTTTAACCAGTAAAGTGAAATCTCTTTTACAAATTCCCAAACATAAATAAAGATTCACAATATAATTAATCTATACCCTATAAAGGGTTTCAAAGTTAAAAACCAAACTATTTTAAAGCAAAGTATATTGTTGAAGATTATGGTGTACTTTATAGGACATACAGCGAATTCTGGCACAAACATTGACCTATCAATTATCTCTAGTAATTGACTACGTACAAATATTCATGTGCGTGCCCACCCCCAAAATATTATTAAGGCACCGAAAAAGAAATTCATGTATGGAAAGAGGAAGCAGGGTTGGACCTCAAGCTTTGAAAAGGGTATGATGCAATATAGTGTAAAAAGTGTGTCGGAACTTTCTATTGGAAGAGCTACAATTTTAGAACTGAGAAAAGGTATATATGCCTCACGCCTGCACATGTAACATTAACATGGGCAGGTCCGTCATTTTCTTGGGAAATTCACGTTTTTATAATGTAAAAGTTAACCAAAGTCCATTCAGGATTTCTTTTTCCCAAAACGGCCCCCTCTCCACTTTAAAATGCTGAATATGCCTGTAACTAGGTCTGCCCCTGGGAAGTGCATATGATAAATACAGACATTGATATACATGTATACATAATATTATGTGTGTATATACACATGTGTATGTATGTATTAATGTATGTATGTATATATACATTCATGAAGGTCTCTCTCTCGACCTATGGGCTTGGAGGTTGTGAATGTAGTGGTCTGGCCACAGAAGTTATATCATAGCATAAATAACCATTCCCCATTGCGTTTTACCTTCACAAATCATATAATATTATCTGCGTGGTAGTCAGACCAGTAAGGAGCCCCATTACTCGGTGTCAGGTGTCTAATGTAAGCATCCAGAGTGTTATTAATTAGCCGGGTGGACCTGCATGGTTTTGGCCAGCCAGGGACCCGTGTGGTTTGGGATAGGACTGAAATGTCTCGGCTATTATTTGTCCCTAGACTATATATATCATATATATTAAATGGCCAATTTAAAAGCTGTACATGTACTTATTTATGCTGTTCATCCCCACATCTAATTTTCTCCGACTGGAAGAACACAAACTATATTGTAAGTGAAGTTGGTTTCTAGATAAAAAATGAAGAAGAAATAATGAGAATATTGCGTAAGAAATAACTGACTAGTTTTAATGACGGGACTCTGGCCTCGTAGAGTTCACCCTTAGACAGCTTTTTTTGACATATCTTGTCCTGTCTAACTTAAGATGTAATGAGAACCTTGGAAAAAGCGTTGTGAAGATTTGGTTTGCTCTGTGCGTGTCGTAAGCAAATATTTTCAATGGATCTACCGGCAGGTGAGGAAAGTAATTTAATTTAACAAATACATCAAAACATGACCTACCTTTTGAAATTTGAATCAGTGTTGCATCCAGGACGATAATGCTATCAGAAGTGTTTTCCTTGTGAAATGCAAGATTACCATCAAACACCGTCCACCATGCTGTGACCATATCTTCAAAAGAACACAATTAATAGTCTGGCATGTGTCTGTGTACATGTATGTGTATTTGCATGAATTTATAATGGTTGAATTTCATAATAATAACCTAGTACAGCATTTAAAGTCCCATCAATGTAACATTTCAAAAATGAGAGTGACCATGGCAATGTAAAAGTACAAGGGTCAATACGCAATAATTTAGGTGTATATTGTTAATAACTACTCAAAACTTATTTAAACACCGGTACCATTGAATTAGAGTTTTTATTTATTTTTTACAAATTTCTAATCTTACCCAAGTTTTCTGAATTATAGCTTGTCTTCTGTCCAGCGGAAATTGCCCTTTTAGCGATTGCTTCAGTGTATGCATAAAAGGTGACGTACATGTATTCATTGTTCCACTGATGATTCAATGAAATGAATGAATGAGTTAGTGTGGAGAACCCAATGCTGTACCAGACATGGAGCATAAACAATATGCAGCTAATGAATCGCTGATAAAGGTATATGGGTGTAGACCCTTAAAATCAACAGGGCAACATGGATATTTCTTAAATTTGACATGCGACATGGGCTTAATGACATGAAGGGAAAAAAAGAAATGACGTGCTTTGTTCTTTATTCATCATGTGATATGGCAGATTCTTAAAATCGGCATGGAAATTCAAAGTATAGTGAGAGGCGTTTGGCTATTTCTAAAATTGGACACGCAACACCAGGACCCCCCATCATCACACCTACAAGTTCGCAAGGTAATATGGATTCATATTCAGGGGGAAAACAAATTCTGAATTCATTATCACAAAATGCCACACGAACAACGCTTCAGCAAATCACAATATTTCATGCCTATGCAATGTTATCGATTATTAGGAAACAAGATTGGTCATGTATCAACATAATGAGAGGGTACTTACTTTATCCCATGCACCAGCATTTGCCACATCAGTAGTACTGCTGAATGTATCAATGATGCTCTGTAAAGACATTAGGGAGGCTGATAAAAATAAGATAGAATGTAAACATCATCAAGTTAAAATCTAGTTATAGATACTACTTTCAATCACTCCCAAATAACACTACCTACAGTCACCAGATACTGCCCACGGCATTCATAGTGTAGCGTGTAAGGGCGGCACAAATGCATAAATGCAACTACCAATGGCCACAGCACAGTCCTCATGGCCACAGAACACTACCCGTGGCAGCAACACACTACGCACAGCCAACACACACTACCCACGGCCACCACAACACAATACCCAAGTCCACAACACAATATGACACGACACTGGCACTAAGTGACACAATTTTGTGATTTCTTTTGTGATTTAGAGTCTTAACAAAATGTTCCTCAATGATACTGTAACCTTCGTTTCCAAAATAGTTTATCTTCACTAAATTTGCCCAAGCTTAAGGCAATATTACAGATGCCTGCATGTGCCCAGAGAGTGAGTTCAGGCATTTTTTTTACTACCAGTAATTTTCTGCATGATCCAATCATCCAAATGTGGTTTTCCTTTTATTATAAAAAAAACATAGCAAAAATAACTAATCCTGCATCTTCTGAGCAAACAATTCATACTCAACTGGTATGGCAGAATACTCAACGGGCTGCTTGTGCTGCTACATTCTCATCAGGAAACATTCTCTTCATTCTCACTTACTAGAGCACATGTAAAACTAATTTGTGATGAGATAGGGAGGAAGAATACATCAAAATGAACATTTGCCTCGCTTATTGTATGGGTCTATGATGCATATTAAACAAGATACAGATCAAAACAATCTGCTGCAGTGAGGTGCAGTCACTGCTAATCACGGGACCATTCTGGAAGAATACATCAAAATGAACATTTGCCTCGCTTATTGTATGGGTCTATGATGCATATTAAACAAGATACAGATCAAAACAATCTGCTGCAGTGAGGTGCAGTCACTGCTAATCACGGGACCATTCTGGAAGAATACATCAAAGTGAACATTTGCCTCGCTTATTGTATGGGTCTATGATGCATATTAAACAAGATACAGATCAATCACGGGACCATTCTGTCCCGGCTCCTGGCCTGTCCTGCTAATCACGGGACCATTCTGTCCCGGCTCCTGGCCTGTCCGTACACAACGTGTGAGACTTAGTTTTGTAGTGTGGATATTGAATGAAAGGAAGATTTGAAGGTAGGAGTTGTTGTTGATGTTAAATATACTTTCTACTGTACCAGGAGTATAGGCCTAAGGCCTGTTGCTGCTTCTTGGTTACATGTTGTCTGTTCTGCTGCTGGACCCAGAGTGTCCCTTACAGCATACCTGCACCTCCCCACCTACCTCTATTTATAGTCAGTGACCTAATTACAACTGACCAATAAGGGCAGGGGCAGTGCTAACTGTCTAATTACCATAAACTCTGTGATAAATAATATGCATATATGATATATCCTTTGATTATCATAATTTAGACATTAAACATGTATATTCAAAGAAATTGAACGCTATTGTTGTATTTAGGGTTGATTATAATTATAGTGCATTGTCCGAGATGATTATTGTCATTAATATTGTCTCTAATGGGATGCTAGTCGAGTGGTGAGTAAGTCCACGATATGGGCGCTCAATCCATAACATGAACAACGCTTGGCAGTACGGTAAGTTTATTGATGGATATGGTGATGCGTACAGCTGCTCGTGATGGCAATAAGTCCAAGGTATTACAGTTCCAGTTTGGAGTGGAGTAAGCTTCCCCCGTGGAGTCCGCCTATTCTTGCCTCCGGCCGTCGTGCGGTAGTACCGTATAAGTCACCAGATGTCCCTTTGGTTGTATGGCTATCTAAACCCCTTCGAATCTCCCGATCCGTATGATCCAAATGCTACTGGTCTCTCTCTCTGGATTACCCTGCACTCTTGCTTATAAAACAGTCTGATATCGATTTTACCCAAGGCATCGGTGCTTGCGGGGAAGTGTGTCCCGGTGAGCATTGTCGTCAGGTATATTAACACTTACCAGCGGCACCTGCCATTACTATATATTTTCATAAACTAAGTAATTTAAAGGAATTCTTATCATTTTGTATTCATCTGGTGACCCCTACACTAATTCAATAAGCATGCACAAAGCAGATGTTTTAATCTCTACCTTTGTGCAGTCGACCGCGCTTAAAATAGGAAACTGGTTTCATAGTAGATGAAGTCGGTTTCCGTAATTGATTGATTATCACTTTCGTCTGATTCAACCAGGGAGTCCTTAGTAAAGGACTACCTATCCACAATTATACAATCAATCAAATCAAATAGCGCAAACTAATGTTTTGCTATAGGTATGTTCGTCCATTCATGACCATAATCATGGATGAACCCACACCCTCGAAACCCATGGAGTGTTCTTCAAGTGAAGTCTAACTCCTAGATGCCCCGAGACGGTTCTGGCATCTAAAAAGAAAAAGTCTGCAGGTTTCCCAGTATGGGATAGTTCAAGTGTGGTCCTTCCGTTTAAGAAAAGAGAAACGGAGGACCAATAATTAAAAGCTTTCACATAATCATACATCCCTGAGTTAAACCTATTCTGTGAGTTCTCTATCTACTTAACATTTAACTAGCGGTGTTTTAGGATACATGGCTATCTTATCTTATTTCTACCTTCCCGTAAGCTTCCTATCATTCCCGCTACTATAGTGACCAAGAAGATTCACGCGCTTTTATGGCGTAGTTTTCAACCGTTGATACACGTCAGTTACTAACTGTCAGGTCAAAACCCAAGAAGACCCTATGGTTTTATGAATTCTAGTCCTCACAATTATATCAAAATGACACAATTCCAAGGAAAGTCCCAAGACCCATTAGATCCAGCAAATGTGACCAATGGAGGACGAGTTCCACAGAGGGTCGGCATTCCTACCTTCTTGTGCGAGGCTGCGTCTGTTGGACTACCAGCTCCCACGATACATGTGTGAGCTATGCGGAAGATAATCATAGATTTCTGTATGTTGCAACATCATTATATAGCTCGGCAAATGTCCGGGCTGTATTTAGTAAGTTATGGGCGGAACCAACTCACAGCGATGTATAGTGCTATGCAATACTCTATGATGGTAAGTTTTTAACGTATTATGAGATGACCCCTTGATATAGATGAACGATGCATATTCCTTATGGAATTTCTTTAGATTTCCTTGACACAAGAAAAGGTTTGTTTTCGTGTTTTTCAAAAACGGTAAGTGATTAATCTGCCCACTAGCTCGTGTTTGAATCCACAAGCGGAGCTCTTGATGGAGGGTCCTGATGTCGTATATCGACTAAGAACATTCCTGTCCTATGTCATCACACCCAAAAGGTCATGTCGCCATGTCAAATTTAAGGGTTTCCGACCGTGCAAGCATATGGACGAGGAGGAAGAATTTAAAGAGTTATTTAACTCACAAAAAAGATTGGAGGACATGGAGCTATTAGCTCCAAGACACAGGAATTGCATCCCTGCCCATACATGAGCGAGGAAGAAGAGTTCAAGGATATGGAATTGTTAGTTCTGGTAAGTTTTACCCGGTTCGAAACCACCTATCCGAATCAAACCAAAAGTATCAATGTAATGATGAGTTTATGCTAATGATGATATGACACGGCTTTACAGGCATGGGGCAAAGGACGCCTGCAACCGTTCGCAAAGCAGTTAGATTTATACCTTGGCTGTATCAACGGTTTCATAATCTCTTGGTCAATATCTTATCTGACTTCTAACAATACTAAGTATACCTCGTATTACCGATCTTGACTTTTGAGCTTTCCCTCTCAGGTGTATGCTCTACAACTACTTAACATTAAAACAACTAATATACGCTAATATCTTACAAGGCATCGTTATGCATAAGCTGTACCTGCCTCTATTTCACAGTAGTAGCTTTTGACGATATGTCACTTATTCGGATGATTCGTGTCATAGCACCATTAATAGCACCAGTAAATCAATGTATATCCTCGTGATAATAGTTCTTAACCTAGAATTCGTACTACTAACACATAAAGCGTCCAAAGCATTGCTATATACAGAAAGTCCATCTTCGTTCCCTCAGTTCCACACGTGTGTCGATCGTTCATTATGTGTTTCACTAGGCCTAATGGATATTGTTCTATTGGTACTCCGTCCATGCGTTTTTCGCCTTACTAATTATCGGTCTATCAGATGCCTGGACAGTCCATGGATGATATTGGCTGTCGTTGGACGCCCATCGATGGTGCCTATAGTTGTGTCTTCAGCATGCCGTGCTGTCACCAGACGACGCACCGTCGACACAAGGCATACCATCCGGCGACGGCCCGATTCTCCCGGAAGAGTTGGTATGATATCAGTCATACGCTTCCCAATATTTATTTACTTGAAATGGCTCCTAGTAATCCGACGTCAGGGATTACACAGAACCATCCCGGTGTACAAATTCCTTTGTTTTGGATTATTAACATGCACCTGAACTGCTGTCTGAAGAAACCCAGACAAGCATATCAGACATGTATTATTTCGAATTTTAGTTCACTTTAAGCTCTTTAAGAAAAATGTCTATGCTAAGCTTCCTGGGGCACCGTTGCGTAGTGTTAAGGTTTTAATACCCGGTGAGGCTCTCATCATGCGCTCATGCATGACTCGAGCCCGCCTACCCCGATATTTGGCACAACGCCAACTCGGCACGATTCCAAATTCAATCTCAGTTTGGTCCAGCGGCTGTTTTGTTTTTCTTTTTAGGGTAGGTCCATTATCGCATCCGGTGACGCGTGCCGGAGTGGCTCGTATACGGCTCCTGTGCCTCTTCGGTCATTTCTGTCCATCATTAGCGAAGTCATTTCCAAATTCCTGCTGTTTTGTCTGCTTACCTCCGCTGCTTCGTGGGCTAGTCTACTCTCATTTATGTTCACTTGATTGGCTCCAGGTGGTAAGGCCGGTGTCGGTCTATTCCCTCGGCCTCCCACAAGGGTCCATGATCCGTCCAGCAGGCAGGGCACATTATGCGGAACAGGGTACGCGATTCCCGACACTGTTCGTAGTAGCCGCGTATGCGTAGCGTGCTTTGCCGGACCCGTCATCATGTTGGCTAGCTCGGGCGATACCACCATGCAATCTGGTAGTGGTATGTTTACTGGATGTTCCCCTACTCGGCTTGCCGCCCCTTTGACGCCCCTTTTTTTTGTCCCCATTTGACGCACACCTTGTGCTGCATGAACAGTCGGTTCACCAGAATGTTGTCCACTAAGGCGTTGCCCTCCATGAAGATGTGCGTATTTGGGGTCATGATCTCTCCCAGACATACAATTTCGCGGTGAGTGGGGGCGGCTATCTCAATATACAGTCCGTCAGGTGTCTCCTTGTTCTTATCCTTTTTCTGACGCCACCACATGAACAACATAAATAGTGCCAGCGAGAAGATTGTAAGTACCAGCGTCACCCCCGTCATGCTTGACACATTCGATGGTAGAGGATATGGGGCCGCCGTTGGAGGACAGTAGGCCTTGAGACGGTTTGCGTTAGCAGCTGCTGGTGCCCGTGCAGCCATAAACAAGGCCACTTTTGGCTTCTTCATCTTACAAGCGACTCCTATGAGCACCAGCAGTACCACAATTACGATCACAAGTGCCACATAGGCTGGCCATCCCGTGTAGGCCGACCATCCTGTGGTGTTGATCCTGTTCCCCAGATCTGCTATTCTGTCTTTCCTGTCCCTTATACGGCCAAGTAAGTCCGTCATCGGTATACGGTACGTGTATCCTTCTGCCTGTCTTTTCAGACGGGACCTAAGTTCTCGCGGCAGTCCTCAGCCAAAGTTAGTGGTGCTTCCAGGATTTCGTTGCTAATCTCATTAAGTGTCCAGGTCACGACTCTCATTCGGGCTTTCAGTAATCCACTTGAAGGGTATTCCACTGCATACTCGCCCACATGTCGTTCGCAATTGCGCAGACTGTAGGGGATCCAGGCCCCTTTCATCTGAAATGCACAGTCACACCCGATTCTCAGTTAAACGAAGTGTTCGATCTTCTTTGTTACTGGTGGTTTGTTGCCACAAATGAGTTGTCCCTCTGTCTCCGCGCTTACAAGCAGCATATGCCCATCATCCAAGTAAATCGCCATCTCCCCAAAGTCGGGATTCAGCAAATAGTCCAACTCACATTTTGCTTTTATGATGTCGTGATCGTTTCTCAGGAGAGCGGCTATACAGGTGTTTTCTGTGCTCTATTTCATGTAGGGTATGTCCTTGCACAACAGTAATGTGTGTCCGTAACACCCAGCGAAATCTGAGCTCGGCATCGGGATGTAGTACGTACCACTCAGCGACACAGCGACCTGTGGGGGTAATCCCACAATTTGTAGGGCGTCCTGATCCGGCGTACCTTGTATGGTTACCGGCACCGTGAAAGTCTGGACCTTATATATTCAGGATAAATGTTCTTCCGATACTAGTTGAATCCTTATGTATACGTGAATATGCGTAACTTCGCCCCTAGTTTCACTACGCATAAACATTGGGTTGGCATTGTCATAATAGAATGATGGCTCATTAAACGCCACCCTAAAGCGGGCATAAACTCTTTTCAGATAGTCATCCACAGACTCGATAGCTCGACGTAATGCCGATTGTGGCACCAGTTCCTCCGATAGCTTCCCTGGCAGCAAAGATTGCGTGCCCATTCTGAACGTGATTGTGCGTCTCAATAAGTCCATTAAATAAACGACCACTCCTAATCGGTCCTCATAGATCATAGAATTAAACATATCTTGCAGCGTCAGGGTGAGCAGGTGATCGGCATGTACCATAAGTCTTTCCCTGAGGTTGTTTGTCGCTACCTTAAAGTCTTCGTTGAACGCATCTACACGTAAACCCAATATCTGAAGGTTCACAAATGTTTCTTTTGATTGTTTCGCAACAGTTTCTAGATCGGAATTCGTTCCCCACAGTTCGTCGCCCATTACTTCGATCAATGCCCTATTTGACTCCCCGTCTTCTGCTGTGGCAGTTCCAAATAAATGATAGCTTGCCTTTCCTATAAAGTCTAGTAAACCTCGCTTTGACCGATTCTTCGGTGATTGTTTAATATAATCGGAATCATCAATTTGAGGTAGTGCTGCTAGTGTTTCCATCAGTTCCCTAGCGTGTGCAGCACTTAGGGACTCTGCGGTTGCGTTCAACCATCTTTCAGTGTGCGTTAGCTGGTTACAGGTAGTTCTGTCAATAGTCCATCCCCTGTTATCAGCAGTCATCCAACACCACTGGGTTGTATTGAGGGAGCGGTACATTTGTGATTCCTCCCTTGGGACGGTTACTTTGAATCCCTGTAACATGTGTGTTACGTCGGCGGTAGACATCAATCTGCCTGGTTTTAATACTTCTCCATATTGTTCTCTACTTTATGTATCGGCGTACATTGCGTCACCACCCGTGGCTCAGGGTTCCCGCGCGACCCCTTGCATATAGGGTATCGTGATTAGCCCCGCCACCATCACTACCACCAGTGATAACTTCGCCATAGTGCCGATTTGTTGAATATTTGATTTCGCAACACCGTACTCTAACAATTACTGTTATCTGCAATGAATTACTGCTTTTGTTCACACATCCTCGTTTTACTAACACAATCTTATACTTTTGGGGTATTAATTAGGCTTTAACACTCATATCAGATAGGTCTATCCAATAAGACCAGTCTTTTTCCGTGTTGTTTTCAAACAGTCGCCCTATTCTATAACATATTTAAGCTTTGTTCCTTTCTCCTCCGCTTTAGTCTGTCTTTCGGAGTTACCATTGTCTACACTTGGTTTTAATCTCCCTACGACTTCTCTCTACACACGTTTCAACATGTCAGGTGAGGAGGATCTGATGAGTCGTCATTACACCTCCATGCGGTTAGACAACGGCACAATTCTCTATTTAGAGGCTAGTGACTTCCAGCCTGGTCGTCGTTACTTTCTCCGTGTGCGTGATATGGAGGGTACTCCAACCGTGACGCACTCAGTCACTAGTCAGGCTGCTGTCCTCGGTCCTCGTTCCAACCTTCAGGCTAGCCTGGACCGGATCCCGCGGCTGACCGGCCTTCCCCTGAATGGTCATCCGGTGGAGCGTTTTCCTGGCTCGGCTGTTTACGTACCGATAAGTCCAGGGGTTCCTCCTTCGGAAACTCTGCCCATAGGTGAGGCCCAGGTAAGTCTTTCACCGTCATCCTAAATGGTGCTCCATTGCCTGTTTTAATTGCGACTATTACATGGAAGCGTAGCAAGTCGTCATCCTCCAATAGTTGTCTCACTACGTCTAACGTTTTCAGGGTAGCATGTATTCTCACTTCCTCCAACACCACTTCTACCCCTTTCTCTTTGGCCACTACTGATGGTTTTCTAACCTCCAGGTGCATCCTGGCCTTTACTGTCTTGGTTTCTAATTCCTCACTCTTGAGCACTTCAGTGGTCGTCACTTTCGTGCTCGGTAGTTTGTCCTTAGGACTCTTGCCCACCTTAGACTTCTTCCTTAACCTTTTTTACTTTCATATTTCACACATTAAACGAAGTGTTCACTTATTCCGCTTCCAGAGTTCCGATGTCACAATGCCCCCGCTGATGCCCTACAACGTGCAGGCATCCGTCAGGCGCAGCCCTAGTGGTGATGCGGCTGTCGGGGTTTCACCGCCCTGCATGTCTCCTGCAGCAACTTCTCCCAACCCGGAAGCAATTCCAAAGAGGGAGTTGCCCGTCGCTGTACACGAGGATGATCACACGCTCTCTCTGGAAGTGCCCGCGGCTCCCACGGGCTCTCACGACGAAGAGGGTGGCTCTCCTTTGGCGCGGGCGGGGCGTCACCCCACGCCCGGGAGTGATCCCCGTCCCACCGATGCTTCTTTAGCGGTGGCTGGCCCGTCGAGTGACACTCAGATTTTCGCCTTCGAACCTCGCAGCCCGGACCTATGTGCTCCTGGTCCGAGCGGATACTCCTCACCAATGACCCCTCCAGGGTTCACATACACCGCGCAGTCAATTAAGGAGACTGTTGATCGGCTGGCGGGGAAGGTTCACCGTTATCCTCGCGTGGGGAAGGCTCCTGAAAAGCCGGTACCTCGTGTCTGCTTTGCGTCCCCTTCAGCCTTTTCGTCCGGCGACCCGATTATTCCATCGTCTGCCTTTCAAATTGAGCCAGGTACGCCTTCCTCCGGGCCTCTCGCCACTCCAGAGCCCGATCTCGCTCCCCCCAGTGCCAGGGAGCTGACTCCAGATAGGGAGGCCGGGTCAGAGCCTGATGCCTCAGAATGGCCCGCTGAAGATCTCCTCGGAGAGATCACCGGAGGCGGGGTCGGATGTCGAGGGCACTCTGGCACGCCTTCCTCTTTTTGGTTGGGTTCTGGATGACCTTCAGCCTCCCTCGGCTGACCTGGACCGCGTTCTAGCAGATCCTGTATCGCCGGGAACGTCGCCCTCGGTAGGGGCGGGTCCAAAGCGCTCAATCTAGGCCCCTGACCAACTATCGGGTGCGGAAGTCCCTGCAGGGAAGCGGCCCCGTCGAAGCTCTCATCCGTCAACATTTGGCAGTCAATGATTCTCCCCTACCATCAGGTTCTCACCTCACCCGGTCACGTCCGCGTCGTCCCCTCCGGCCGCTCTCCCTGTTGGTCGTTCAACTTCCTCCTCCAGCGATCCTGAGGCCTCTATGGCTTCTGCTCTGGTGGGGCGTTCTCCACCGCTCCAGGATCCGGAGGCAGATGTGGTTGTTGCCACTCCCGCTCCCCAGGTCACCACAGCGGATCCACCTCCAGCTACTCCCCTTCGGCTCGCTCCGGTTGGTGACCTATTAGGCCAGCTGGTGGCGGGTCTTCGTCTCCCGGAAATTCCTCTCGACCCTGCGTTGGATTCTATGAGACCGTCCGCGGGTGCCACCAACAGTACTCCGGACGCACCAGCTTCGGCCTTCTCAACAATGGCTGGATGCACCGCCTATGCCGGACTGGTTGTAACTTGTCACACACACTGCCTTCACATTACACACTTATTTACCCCTTCTGATCACAACGTAAAGTTCATGGTAGTTTTATTCTCCGAGGGTGAGGCTTTACCTTTCGAATGGATTCCTGGTTATGTCGCAGTTGGGTGACGCACTGTCCGTCTGCCGCCACCCCGAGCACGGGTGGACCATCAGGGGCGCGTTGGGCACAGCAGGGAAAGCACTGTCCCATGCCAGGAATAGTTCCTCAACGCGTCGGTACATCACCGGAGCTATCTCTCCGTCCAACTGGTAGAAAGTGGTTAGTATCTTAGTCCATTCTCTCTTATCTGTGACGCCCAGTAAGGTGCCTCTTAAGCATGGCGGGCAGCAGCATGTTCCATTTGGTCTCACCATGTACCGATGTCACCCGATGCACTTAGGCATATAAGGAAAAGTCAGCACCCTTCCTCGGCTACAGTCAAATCGCAGCCCCACTCTCGGTGTTCCTGCGTACCTGAACTGAGTCGCCTCACGGGATAACACTGGCACATATACTATGTGAAAGTCCTCGTCCAAGTTAAATTGTTCAATAAATGGACACACTAATAATGGCATGTGTTCACTTGCTTCATTCTGTCTCAGTACAGGCTGTCCGTCTGCTGCCCATACTCTTCCACTTCCGAACATACTGTGTCATGGTAGTTATCCCATGTTGGTGTCCACTGAGAAGAGTTGTTCACTGTCGGTAAGAGTGAGCAACTCTCGCTTCACTAAAGCTAAAGTCCTAATACTAGTTTTGTTATTGAGTACGGGTAGTCTTCCATAGTTGCTGTCTGTTGTCTACGGGAGTCTACTGCGCACTGACCATCCCGCACGATGGTTGATCATTATAAGCACTCTCTGCACCTGCCCACCGCTTGCTTTCTATTCCATGCTGTAGCGGTGATGTCACCACTCCCATGGCTTAATGGCTTCTACGGACCTGATCCGTAGCTTAATGGGTTTTACAGGCATGCCCCGTCCGCCTATGACGCTTCTACTTACTGTTTCAAATACGTTGAGAGTTTGTTGCTGATTCGTTCTAGATACTTCACAATAGGTTCCAGTTCAGTGTGGTCCGTAGGTATACCTGAGCATGTATATAGTGCAACAACGCACCTGTACACAAATATGTATGCATATGCACATCCATCGCGTCATGTCATCATCATCCATTTCTTTATATACATATGTTTATATATTTATTTTCTTTTACGAGAGAGAGAATGTTAGTTTGTATTCCTTTCAGGGAAGGCGGATTCAGGATCGCTTCTTCCCGATACGGCCACCTAGTTATTCATCATTAGTAATTTCCTTGTAGTTCGTAGGTTTCTTCTGTCGTAGATTGTAGTGAGGATTTCGTGTAGTAGTTTCTGAGGTGGGTGGTTCCGTATTTGATTCCGCCGCCACGTTATCGTGGGACCCTGTCCGAACCGTTTGCTTCCTGGGCCTTCCCCGTTTACGGGGGACCCTGCCTTTCACTTTGGGCGTTTGTTGCATCATTAGGGACATCCTTACTGAATTCACCCGTTGTAGTTCTAGGCGGAATCGGCGACGGAGGGTCTCGGGGGGCTGTCCTGGCAGCTTTCCCCAACGGCTTGGCAGCAACAGCATCCTCACTCATCCCGGGCTCCTTACTGCTTTCCGGGACGGTCAAGGTTTCATTGTTTGGTGCCTCCTTTCGGCTTGTGTCGTTCCGGACCAAAGCTTCACCGCCAGCTGTGGTGAATGCTCCCGTGGTTAGGGCCCCACCTGCGACAGGTTCGGATACGTCCGTGCCCGGGCTTGCCTGGGGTTGGTCCTGCTGCTGCTGCTGTACGGCGTTTGGTTCATTGGGCACATTATTCTGAGTAATCGGTTTTGATATAACAGGATTCCAGGGGACATATGCGCGTTTTAGTTTTGAAATATTTACTAGATGTGGGATTTCTTTTCCCGTAGCTAATGAGATTAACCTTACTACGTGGTCAGCCTTCACTTCCTCAACCCTATACGGACCCCGGTATCTATTCGAGAATTTGGATACTCTATTACTTGCACAAAGCGATCATACATATACACCAAATCTCCAGCGTAAAATACTACTGGGTTGGCTTTCTTATCTATTCGCCTGCGCAGGTCTTCCTCATATGCATCAGTAACGTCTTCAGCCATATGCCCAATCAGGGCAATGTTGTCCCTGATACCAAGGAAAGCTTCATTATCATTTAGGGATGCGGGGCTTTCGTTGTGAGTCGGGAATCCCATGCTAACGGGATCCATGCCAAACAGCAGGGAGTATGGCGCGAAGCCCGAGCGTACGCTTACAGTGGACCTTAAATTCCACAGCGCTATTGGGATTAGGTCAGGCCACATGCTGTGGTCTTAGGACACATAGCATGCTATTAGATCTTCCAAACTCTTGTACATTCGTTCTACACAGGCGTTGCCCGTGGGCATTCGGCCTGTAGTAAACGTTTGTTTGCACCCTACTCTAGTAGTTACCTCATTGAAGAAATCTGACAGGAAAGTTGCTCCTCTGTCTGAGTGCAACCTATCCACACGGCCGTATCTACACACTATTTCGTGTAGAAATACCTTAGCAGCTGTGGCGGCGGTGGAATCTTTGGTGGGGAAGGCCTCCGGCCATCCAGTCAGCAGATCTATGAACGTCATAATATATTTAGACCCGTCCTTCGCTTTAATAAGCGGTCCGATGAAATCGCATTGAACCCATTGCCAAGCCCTTTGTGGGCGTTCCCATGATTTAGCTAAGGCTTTAAAGTGCGGAGTTCTTTTCCGCAATGCGCAGACAGCGCAAGACTTACCATAGTCTACAATGTCCTTAAACATGTTTATCCAATAAAATTTTGACGTTATCTTTTGCGTTAGAGCATCTACCCCAATGTGCCCTCCGGCTAGTATGTCATTATGAAGTAAGTTTAGAATCTTCGACTTCATAGACTGTGGCACTACTATTCTAGGTATTAGCTGAATATATTTAACATTATTCTTTCTCTTAGGAACTGAAAATTTACACAGTACTCCCAGTGAGATCAACCCCATGGTATCTGCCTTTGCTACCACAGTTCTCGCCTGCTCAGGTGATTCGGGCAACGTATCATTTCGGATGTATTCTATCATTTCCCTACACTCTTTATCCTCAGCTTGCTCCGCAATCAACGCTGAGAAATCTATTTCTGTTTGAATGGTATTCACAGCCATTAGTTCACATCCTACCTCTGGTTCAAACTCAGACATGGGTAGTTTGGCCTCTTCCTCCTGTACTCTTGATAGATAGTCGGGTAAGTAGTGAGTGGCTCCCGGTTCATGTATTATTTCAAAATCAAAATCAGTTAACGCTAGGGCCCATCGTTTTAGTCTAGTAGATGGAGCCTTATATGCGTTCTGTAACAATGGAACTAGTGGTTTGTGGTCAGTGACTATTGTCACCTTCGCTCCTTGCAACATGTCTTCATAATTCTTTAATGCCTTTACTACTGCCAATGCTTCCTTCTCTGTGACGGTATAATTCAACTCGGCCTCCCTCAGTGCGCTACCCCAAAACGCGATCGGGTGGTACAGCTCTTTCCGCCGGTGGCAGATGGCTGTGCTGCACGCCGAATCCGATGCGTCAGTCAGCACATAGAAATGCCCTCCGATCTCCGGATGGATCAGGAGAGGCGGAGTTGTTAGACTTTCTTTAATCTTCTGGAATGCTGTTTCACATTCTTCAGTCCATTCAAAAGGTGTTCCTATTTTTAATAGCCCATTGAGAGGTACACTAATCTCCGCGAATTTTGGCACGAATGATCTATAATACTTACAAAGTCCCAAAAAGGACTTAACTGTTTTAACGTTATGGGGTCGTTTAAAAGCCTTTACTCTATCAACTATCTGAGGTTGCGTTCTCAACCCTTTGGCATTCACCTTATGTCCGAGGAAATTGATTTCAGCTTTACACCATTCACACTTGGATGGTTTCAGCCTGAGCCCCGCTCTTCTGAGGGCCTGTAGCACTAGTTCTACACTATGTAAATGTTCCTCGAACGTGGAATCATAGACAATTATGTTGTCTAAGTATGCTAGGCACACTCGGGGCACTAGCCCTTTCAACGCTTTTGCCATTACCTTGGTAAACTGCCACGGCACTCCTACCAGGCCAAACGGCACCCGCTTGTACTGGTATACCCCCATAGGGGTCTCGAAGGCCATATATTTTCGTGAACCAGGCTCTATCACACATTGATGGTACCCACTGAGGAGATCCAATGCCGACCATATGGTCGGCCGCTTGTAGGCCATGTAAAGAAACAACGATCGGGCCGTTGGCATCGGAAAATTAAATGCACAACCACGGCTTTCCGTCTTTCTTCTGAACCACTACAAGCGGACTCCTCCATGCTGATTCACTCGGTTCAATTACCCCTAACTGTATGAGTTGTTTCACCTGCTCGTCTATGATGTCATCTTTTGTGGTGAATACCTATATGGTCTTGAAACTATAATACCTGCTCTTTCATTTACTTTAATTTCCATTGGAGCGATTTCACACTGACCCAATTCCGTAATATCGAAGGCTAGCGTCTCCCTATTACGTCTCAACATATCACGAAACCTAATCTTTTGTTTCTTCGTGAGGCACGACTGCGATAAGTCTATACTCTCTACTTTGTCAACTTCGGCCTTTGTTTCGTTCGGCGAATCTCTGCTAGCGGTATAGATAACGGCCTCTTCCATGACTCTCATGGCCATGTTAGTTAAACCACGAGGCGTTTTCCTGTCAGCCATGCGTTTAGGATCTAGGAACTGCCGTGCCTGCTCCTCTCCGCCCGGCACGACTCTCCCTTGTTCACAAAACGCCAATACATCATCAGGGGTGACTCTCAATGGTTTATCTAAGGGGTTTAATATCTTTAGCCACCATTGCCTACCTTCTAGATTCACTCCTCCCTCTACAACTACAGGAGCTGTCACCGAGGGTTCGCAGTAAACCGCATGGCCCTTCGGCACCTTGTCCGGATACCAGCTTACTACAGGTATAATTCTTTCTGTACTGGGCATTATTTCCAAACTTTCTACACTGGATATTGGATTCCCACAAAACACTCTTACTGATGGTCCCGGTAATGCGACATCCGTCCTCAGGGCCATCAATAGACTTCTACCTATCACCATGTCATGACATAAGGCGTCAACTACATGGAAATCAAAAAATACTCTCGATCCCCCGATCTTAACTTCGAGTCTTGCTGTTTCTAGGATGTATTGTTTCGAGTTGTTGGCCAAGTTTACTCTAGTGTTTGCACAATGAAATATGTCATGTATGCAGGCTGAGTTTAATTGTTCTCTAAATTGTTTTGATATAAAACAATCACTAGCTCCGGTATCTACCAAGGCCTTAATTTTCATTTCACCTAACTCTACTCCTAGCAGAATTGGACAATTGTTATTTGTCTTCGGTCCGTCCGCCAAATACAATTCAGCTTCTACTGGCGTGGCGGACCTCCTTCCCAGTTTCCCGGCTTCGGCTGATTCTCCGGGCGGCGGGACGAGCGGGCGCCTGCCGCCGCTCTGGCAGCTTGGCGTATGTCCGTCAGTCTCGCCTGTAGCCACGCACAGGAATCAGTGGTATGCGTTCTACTTTCATGTATCGTACAATACTTACTCCCATATCCTCTATCGTAATATTTTCCTTCTTGGAAGTTTCCCTTTTTCTCATAACTCCCATAGTTAGGCACTTTAGTGTCATCCCTAAAGGATACTCTTGGTCTCGCGAATGCCACTGGGCTGGGGGTATTGCTCCTAGCTTGTGGGATTTTGCTCCCTCCTGGGATTCTGGCACGACTGCCAGGGTCTTGCCTGCCAATCCCTCCTTTGAGGACCCGGACTATACCTTCCCATGTTATTCCTATCCATTCCACCTTCTTTTCTCGTACTTTCCCCTTTTTCCTGACTGTTTTCGGTCACGTTCCACGATCTTGTCTCATTGAGTGCCGCTATCAAATTATCAAACTTACTAACAAGTAACCTCTTGCCTACATCGAGTGTGTCCTCTCTATTGTCTTCAACTTTAGTCGTGTTGGCTACAGCTAATGACTTACTTCCCTTTTTGCCCTTTTCCAATGATTCCAACCGCGTTGCCGCTTGCACTGCATTATCGAATCCCTCAGGGTTGATGATTGCCACTTGTTTCGCGATAGACGGTAATAATCCGTCTATGATTACCGCTAGGATAACATTATCCTCCACCCCAGCTAAGAATTGTTGTTGTCTTAAACTACCCGCGAACTCTATTACTGTCTGATCATTGGTTTGTTTCATATTTACAATATCCTTGTACTTCTGCCACGATGGCCTTTTGTCCCCGAAGATGGCGACCATGGCTTCCTTAGGATGGGCCACTGAGTCTTTCTTACCATCTTCTAACGTATTCACCCAATCCCGGGCCTTGTCTTTTAACCCATGCAGAGTCATAACTAGTGTTTTTGCTTCGTCGCTTGGTTCCTTTGGCCTTCCCTTATGTCATCAGACATAGTGGATTGCAGCCCGAGCTAGAACCCTTTCCAGCCCTAATGGCTCTCTCTGCTTCTCAGAATGTTCTTTTCAAACCTGATGTTTTCTGATCACAGAGAGCATGGCTCAACCAAACCTACAATATCCAATAATAGAGTATTGGACATGCAGCGTTTAGCTTTACCATGGCCTGACTGTACATTGAGCCCTCTCTGATACCGATAGACGATAGACACTCTACCAGTAGAGCAGAGATGACCGGCCAGTGACCCAGTCGACCCAGCGATTACCGGTCCCAGGTCGTCCTAGGTGGTCACCGACGGTCTGATCCAGGTGAATCTTGCCAACTCACACTGAACTTTGACCGTTTTCACTGGCCTTGCCTGTTCACTCCTGAGTGATGTCACTACTGTCAGGAGCTAGGTGAGGGCTGTCAACCCCGTACCACGCACATACCACTTACTGGCAGACACGGAGAACCAGCAGCCCGATATGTGCACCGACTAGATGTTAATTCATCCTTCGTTAGACACGGGGGCCTTCAGTACTTCTCTCCCCTGCACTATAATATGAGTTTAATGTGTCCCCGGACCCTCGCTAGCCCACTGCCGCCTGTTGTTGGGTACCCGTCAAGGAGCTCATCCCTCTAGGTACCCAACCGTATATCTTAGCCATATTTGTTATGCCCGCAAAGTATTGGTCTACCCTTTCACCGGTCTTGCCCGCGAATTCAGGGAGCTTCAGGCTCGGACCACCCCTGTCCGCCATGGTAAAGAGTTGGCGATTTATTATTTTATCTGGATTTTCTGGATTTTCACACGCGTTGGATGTCCCTGGTCTCGGTGTTAAGAACGGATCAACCACTATACCCCTGCCCCTTCTTGGTTTCACACCCTCACTAAGTGCTTTTACGCGTTCCTCAAGTCGTTTTAGGGCTCCTCCCGTTGCGGCAGCTACTCCGGTGATTGGGGTAGTGGTGTTAGGTAAGGATACCCCTATGATTCATTCTGTAGTTTTACAACGGGAAGATGCTGGACTTTCTACGTGCCCCCAGTCTTCCTCCTCCGTCGATGAGGTATCCCCTTCACCTCCGGGTTTGGCCAAATATCCCGAAAGCTTTGGAGCGGTAACTTCCCAGCCTGACAGGTCTACCAAATCCTCTCCAGATGATTGTTCTGTTGAAGTGGATTGGATTTCCTGCTCCGTAAGGGTTAGTTTGAGAGTCTCCTCTCTCCTTCTACCTCGTTGTAACTTTTGTTGGACTGTCTGCCCTACCTTTGGTGTTGTCTTTTCTTCCTTTTGGACTTGGTACTTAACTCCCAGCTGATAGGGTACAAATGTTCCTTTGCCTCTCAGTTGGTATCCCTGTAGCCACTCCTGTTGCAACTGTCGGTTGATCAGGCCGATTGTTGCTTTCTCTCAGTTCATTCGTGCCGGGCTCCTGCTCGGCTCCCGAGGGCGGCCTAGCTCCAGAGGCAGGGCCAGGAAACATGTAGGCGCATCACTTTGTAATCCACCCTTCGTTATTAGGGTTTTTCTCCACCAATTGAACGCTATTGATGTATTTAGGGTTGATTATAATTATAGTGCATTGTCCGAGATGATTATTGTTATTAATATTGTCTCTAATGGGATGCTAGTCGAGTGGTGAGTAAGTCCACGATATGGGCGCTCAATCCATAACATGAACAACGCTTGGCAGTACGGTAAGTTTATTGATGGATATGGTGATGTGTACAGCTGCTCGTGATGGCAATAAGTCCAAGGTATTACAGTTCCAGTTTGGAGTGGAGTAAGCTTCCCCCGTGGAGTCCGCCTATTCTCGCCTCCGGCCGTCGTGCGGTAGTACCGTATAAGTCACCAGATGTCCCTTTGGTTGTATGGCTATCTAAACCCCTTCGAATCTCCCGATCCGTATGATCCAAACGCTACTGGTCTCTCTCTCTGGATTACCCTGCACTCTTGCTTATAAAACAGTCTGATATCGATTTTACCCAAGGCATCGGTGCTTGCGGGGAAGTGTGTCCCGGTGAGCATTGTCTTCAGGTATATTAACACTTACCAGCGGCACCTGCCATTACTATATATTTTCATAAACTAAGTAATTTAGAGGAATTCTTATCATTTTGTATTCATCTGGTGACCCCTACACTAATTCAATAAGCATACACAAAGCAGATGTTTTAATCTCTACCTTTGTGCAAAATTATGATACTAATATATTTTCATATAAAAGATTTGGTAAATACTTTTAAGTATTAGAGGAAGGATATGCCATGCCTAAACTCTGGTATGACAAACGGGGGGCCTCAGGGAGAATGGTCCTCATATCCCAAAGTGTAACAAAGAATGGTCACCTAGTACATTCGCACTGACGTATAATAATTTTGTTTACTACCAGCTCATATTCTGCATCATCCCATATCCTCATGTAGTTTTCCTATAGTGTGTCTGTTCAATGTACAAATGCAACCAGATATGTGAGACAGGGCATTTTAGGGCTGTGTTGGATGGCGTTGGGTTGTGTTGGCTCACATTAGTCACCAAGCTCACATTGGACATTTACAAGTATGTCTGTAAAATAACATGAATAGCTGGCTATTACTTAATTGTCTATACAGTTCACATATGAATTACCTGCACTTCTGCATCAAACGGTGGATCATCAAGTAGCTGCAGACAGGATGATAAATCTCGCATTGCCAGAGTTGCACCAAAGATAAAGTACCTAATGTCAGGTTTCTTTCTTGAATAAGATTCATCTTTCAGACGTTTCGCTATTGCCGCAGTCTTCCTTCGATCAACTCCTAATCCATTTGTGACTTCAGTAATCTGTAAAATAATGTTGTTTCAACAACACACTGATCTGTTAAATCCTTCCGTGTAGAAGCTGTTTGACGTGCACTGAATGTCAATATACGGTTATTTCATCTGAATGGAATGTAGTAATTGATCCAGGCAGGCTGGTCTAAAGAGACCTACCCCCACTAAGGTGGATCCCTAAATTACAAAAAGGGCAAAATAGTAAAAAAAAAAAAAATGTTGAACCATGCGATCGGGCATTTCACTTGGAGTAAGGGGAATTAGTACTGCAGCCAAGGTGGGTTTTTGGGAGTTGACCCAAACCAAAAGTATAACAAGCTAAAACCATTTTTTTCCCATTTGTGGACCATGCCCCAAAGCTGGCCTGATAGTTTGTACTAAAAAAAGTGTGTCCAGCAACATAGTAATTGGCTGGTTTGATGGCAACAAGCCAAATTTTAGGTTATTATCAAATTAGCAGTACATTTTAAATATCCTACTTAATAATCAATGTAGGAGCACAAATGAGATATACAAATTTAGCATTCCCAGAGACCTATGGGATGGAAGACAGGAATTGGTTGTCTTGATTACACAGTTGCCATGGTTACAAAAAGTAACTCCAAATTTGACAGTAATTTCACTTTCTCTTCATCTTGTTATCTTAGCATCCACAAATATGGGTCTAACAAGGTACAACCTATCTCATCTCAAGAGTACATATCCCTTCTACATAGAATCATGTATTTTTGTCAAACCAATTACAAAGAATGCAGTGAAGTACCGGTGTCCATGGTAACCACTCAAAATACATGATATTTCAAATGTAATAATACTTTGGCTGTATCTATCTTAATATCAAGATAGAGACACAAATGATATATCAGATTGATGTATCTGAGAGTTCTATTGGGTAAGAAACATAAATAGGTTGTTCTTGTTACTTGGTTACCATGTCTTATCTGAAGTATATCAGTCTCTTATGTATAGATTTAGGGTTTTTACTGAAATATCTTGAGTATGGAAAAATACTAGTTTCCATGGTAACTACTTAAAAAAATACCGGTTTCTTGACAAACACTCAAATTGTTATATTTTCCTTAACATTCAAGATAGAAGCACAAGTGAAACATCAAATTGATGCACTTTGAATCGTTCCTTTGCTATTCACCCATCTAACAGACACTATTTTGGTTCGTCTTGGGATTTTTCGATGGCCTAGTTAACCGCTGGATGCAGGATAACTATCTTTGCTTTGGAGGACGAACTGCTCAATTCATCTTTAACAGGCTTACAGATTCTATTGCTCTTTGTATTACAAAAATTAATGTGGTTATACTTTCTTTAATTATCTGGATGATTCTATCATAGTTGCAGATGATTTACAGTCTTGTCTGGATGGTCAACAGCTATTAAGTTGAACCCTCCATAACATAGGTTTCCATATTTCATGTGACAAAAACATCCTATCCGTTCACACTTTGCCATTATTTAGGTATTTATATTGATAGTGTGAATATGAGACTATTTGCCTGATGATAAGACAAATAGATTACAAAATGAACTAAACTTTTGGGCGAATCCCAAATACACTACAAAGGTTCAAATGCAATGATTGTGTGGTCTCCTTGGCTTCTGTTTTAAGGTAAGGGGCCTTCCATAAATGATGTCATGCTTTTTCAGGGTAATTTCTGGACCCCCAACCCCCCTGTCACACTTTGTCACACATTTTGAACCACCCCCCAAAATATGATGTTACACTCTGGAAACAATACCCCCTCCATCTTTCTTATTTAAAGGCAAGTATAACGGCAAAGGCCAAAATAGCTTCAAATGCATGAAGTAACCAGTCCTATCATTTTTTGTTAGGCATTGAGGTTTTTTCCTACTAAAATATGAATTAGTTGGAGGGGAAAGGTTACTTTTTTGTGGCACACTGAATTCCCTGTAGAATAATTTCCCAACATATGAATCAAACTATCCGTACCAAATTCAGTTTTGTTACAAATAACCTGACATATAATTGCAAATAATATTTATACTCAATAAGTGGTTTGTCTGCAGGAAGAACTTTCCTATTCATTTGATCAAACTTCCAATCATTCTACCATACGAATGAACAAGATACTCAAATGATGTATTCTATACATTATTTCATTGCTGCAGATAATTCCTTCCAATATTTTCATAAGATATATATTTTGCTCAAACAAAATTACAGAAAAACGAGTGTTCCCAGGTCTAAATATATAGACCTTAGTTTGAAACTGAATGCTGGTATTATATAAAAACTGATGTAATCGAGACAACCCAGGATAATAAACTGAAATAGTAAAACGGTTCTTTTTCAGATTGGCCACACTACTACTATGCAAGTAAATTGTACGCCTCAAGTGAAATGTTTACTTGTTTATGATGATGATGTTTTTGTCTACTCAGCAATGTTTCAGCTATATCAACGTCAACACCAGCTTTTGACTTTACAGTTATGTGATTAGATCTATGGGGGCGGAAACAACGGAAGGGTAAGGTGATCTTACACATAGCTACCGGGTCCAGTAATCGAAACTGGGCCAGCTGCATGCAATGCCAACATGCTAACATGCTATCTGCTATACCACCCCACCCCTTTGTTTGTTTACTTATTCGCTAGCGTAGGATAATAACATACCTCTATTGATATATCAGATACAGTGAGATCTGAACATTGAACACTAATGTATTGCCAATTGCCATGTATTGTTGATGTGATGCATGTTCCTTGGAATATACCTGTGGGAAAAAAACTCATGGAAAAATGAATCATAAGGGTTTCAACATATATCTTGGGCCTCATAGTAATTGTTAGAGAGTCGGCCTATAGATCGACCATTTGAGAGAGGGGCCAGTGAAATTTTTTATTTGTAAAATTTTCGTCTATACCACGGATATGATGCTTAAATATGAGTACAAAACATTTGTATGACTATAAATTGATATCTTGTTCAGAAAACCGTGTCTCTATTCAGGATCACACATTGAATTCCATGCACACCTTTCAAAGGACTTTTGTGTGTGAAGTCACACCAAATAACTGTTATATTCACAATTTAAATTTCTAAATTTTCAGTTTTATAACTTTTCATTTTTTCTGCTTGTGATGTCACACATAGACAAATGCACTGTGCATGCCAGGCCCGTAACCAGGGGGGATGGTGGGGGTGGCGGGCCACTAAGGAAATTTTTCCAAAAGTTCCACCTTTCCCCAAGATTTAAATGTACAGACCCCCACAAATAGTACGAAAATATTGAAAAGTTCCACTTTTTATTGCTCGCCACCCCCCTCTAGAAGTTTAAATTATTGTAAATAATTATAGTTCCACTTGTCGAACCTCGCCACCTCCCCCCCCCCCCCCCCCCACACACACACACACACCAGACCCTGGGTACGGACCTGCCATGCTGCACAAAGTGCAGGCAGGGCAATTCAGTTTGAATCAAGAAAATGCACATAAAATGAAAACTGGCAGAAATAGAAGTGTAAATTTTGGTATTGCTTTTCAACTGATGATGTAGATCACGCGAGTATAAACGATTTAAGACGCTGGCCCCTCCCTTTAAGTCAGTGGAATGTGCTAGTTTTCTGCCATTTTTTTGCACCAATTCATTGGCCGACTGTATGACTGTATGAGGGTATGCCTTGTCCAGTCCTGCGTACTAATTCAGCACAAAATCAGTTGGCCGTCGCATCATCGTCCAGTGGGTATAGGGCTTTAATGTCACCATCTAGGTCTACAGATGACAACTCTTCAATATTGTTTGGTGTGTGTACTGTATATTAAAGATACTGATAACTTACCGTTAGCACCTGGACAATGTATTACTGCAGACTGTCCAGATGAGGCCAATGGGAACATTAGAAAAGGATACATTTGCGGTGAATAGGGTTGACAAGTAGTGACACCTATAACAAGATAGACTTATAATTATGTAGTTAGTGTTTTTAGTTAATAAGCTATAGGCTACAAGATTGTAAAGGAAAAGTCAAAACATCTTTGAGATATAAGAAACTCATTTATGAATTAGCAAGTTTGAGGCACCCATTTACTGTTGGGCTCAGATAAACAAGACACTGGAGTGTGACTATACATAACTGTATCTAAAGGAAATTATTCCAATTCTCATCATCCTCATAAGACGAGATAGCAACCTACCAACAAGAAGTAACCTTCCTTATAAAACAGGATAAAAAAACTACCTGGTACCAACACCAAGACAAAACACACAGCTTCAGCTTTTCCTGCTCGATTTTGGACAGAACAATAGAATTGCGTGGATTTGTTTAGATCGCTGATGTAAATTGTAAATCCATCGGTACCGTCTCTTATTTTTGCATCTGAAAACAAATAAATGAAAGTAGCCTGAAAATTATACGAGTTATTCTCATAGTCAGTTTCCCATGTGCAACAGTTTTGTTTTTTATTAAATTCCTTTATTTATTCAGATATAAAATAAGTGCAAAAACATTCAATGCCTGGATAGCATATACACTTAAGCTTTCTCCAAGGCCCATTTAATTAAAAAATATATAAATATTCTTAAATATAAAATACTCTTGACATTTGTATACATTTGTATACTTATAACTCAATTAAAATAGCTGAAAAATACATTAGACTCAGTCGCAAATGCTTTCTATTCATTAATATTTCTTGTATTTAAGAATAATCTTTTGTTATCTTTAAAATTCATTTTTTTTAACTTTTATTTTTTGAACATGGATTTCTTAGTTTCAATGGCCCATTGGTTATGAAACTTCTCAAGTACATTAAAGACATTCCTCCTGAAGGAAACGTGTCTCCAAATTCGGATTTAGGGATTTGTTTGTTTTTAATGGTGAAAAATGTAAAAAAAATGTTGATTTTTTTTTATTCATTCAATCAAAAAATAACTAGGTCCTAAATTAAAATTCTGAGATATGCTTCCTTCAAGAGGAATGTTGTTAACATGTTTGAAAATTGTCATTGCCGTTAATTTGTTATTAAGTGAGAAATCTTTGTTCAAAAAATAAAAGTAGAAAAATTTAAGTTTAAACTTTGAAGCCATATTTGTTACTAACATATCAATCAATTATTTCATTACTTATATAGTAAAATAGATATGAAAACCAGCAATTTTTTGGTATATGATATATTAAGGTATCTTAGATATCAAGATAGTTATGAATATTTCAGTGCGACTGACAAAAACTAGGCACTCTTCCCCCTACTATATCCTCAAAAAAATTGTGTTTGAAAAAAGATCCGTTATTTGTTAACTTATAATGCAGCACTGCTAGTGTATAAACAGATGATACTTCCTTTTTTTTATTATTCAGATATTTTAATTGACGGTGGTAATAAGGTGCTAATTGATAAACTGCAAAAACAACAGTTCTATACATTGAAGGTGGTACTTAACTATATGTATGAGGGTCAGATAACTAAGAAGGATGAGTTGAATGTACATAACCATTGTAAGATTGAATATTTAATTATTCAACATATAGGTCTTTAAGACAGGTGCTTGGTAATATCTCAGATAGATGCACTTTCTTGATTGAGGAGTGTACCCAAAAGTAATTTATACAATGAGTGCTTACATAGGAATTTAAGATCTTAATGTATATTTTCCAAACCCGTTTATATAATTAAAATCGGTCCAGTAGAACAGACACAAATCAACAGCGACGTCCTTGTTGTGAGAGATTGTATTGTTTTAATTTTAGCGGGTCTAGCTGTGTGTTTTGTTTCTTCGTTTCTACGTGCATATTCCCGGATTGTCGGGCACTTCACACATCAGGGTTTACAGCATTGTATGGTTATGGTTGTATGGTTTGTATGTATGGTTTGTATGGTGAGCTGTTTCCTTCTGTGTAGCTATGCTTGAGGGGAAACCCGCCACCGGGTGTTGTACCCTACTCATTTCGAAGAGTGGCAAGGGGTCTTTTATATGCAATGTCCCATAGACAGGACATCACATACAACAGCCGGTGGCCCTGGTGGCCTTTGATGACCCAGTCGTTGTGCACTGGGGTGGAGAGTGAGCGAAAACGTTAGCATTGCCGCGACTCGAACCCCCGACCTTCCGATCACGGAGCGAGGATGGTACCACTGCTCCACTCAACCTTGTAACAGCAAGACCTGTTAAGTTGCGTCCCCACTTAGGCGACCAACCACGGCAACTAACGTTAGTCGCCAGACGATTAAGAAACAAGTACGTCGTCGGGCGACTAACTAAGTGGCCTGTGGAAAAAAAAGTTAATCGCCATGTTGGAACGCTCTTGCAGTTAATCGCTGGGCGACTAAAGGACACTTTAGTACGTCACCCGTCTATTAACTGCACTAATCGCCGGTGATTAGGGAGAAATATTAAACATGTCAAAGTTTGGTCGCCAGACATGATGGCGCGAGTGTGCACTTGGTCGCCGGACTACTAACTGCATTGGTCGCCGCCGAGTTGGTAAAACTAGTCGCCTAAGTGGGCTTTATGCGACGCACCATTGAGGACTTTGTGCTCTAACAGTAGAAATGCGTAGCATTACATGATGTACAAACAAAAGTATTTATCCCATCTAAATAGTATTAACATACCAATATTTGGCTGAGAATGGAGAAAAAATGGAAAAAGTTGAAAAATCTTCACAGAGCGAAATTGTAGGCTTAACAATTCAAGTAGCAGAATAGTTAAAGTACTTACTAGTTCGATTCTCAATAATTTGACCATCTCTCCCCCATGTTACGTTGACGGGATCGTTCACAAGCGGGTGTCCAGTGTCAGGGATGAGGACTTCACAGGTCAAATTGAATGGGGTATTTTCAGCCACAGTTATTGTCATATTACTCAGTTTAACTCGAGGATACGGCAGCACAGCAAGTGATACATTACTATTACCCTCGATTAGTTTCCCATGTGGTCCTCGGATTTGAAATAAACAGGAGACAATGCCTGAAAAAACAAGAGCAATAAATCACTCTTTCGTCTAATATTCTATTCTAAGCCTAGAATATAGGTATACAATGAATTCCTAATAACATATCTTACGTGAAATACAAAAAAATAATCACTCATTAAATAATGATAGGCATATTTCTGAATGTCCAGAATGAGAAAATAAGGTAAATTGCTTTTATAGAAAGCCCTTATTATCGAAACAACCCCAAGGAATCAAACCCTAATATCACAGCCACCTAAACTGCTAAACAACTAAATAAGTTGATGATTAACACGGGTTTCTATAGGGATTTAGTATAGGGTTTTAGTTGTGAAATGTTCCAATTCACGATGTTATAGGTGTTTTGATCTATGGGTGTCAGCACATAAGTAATTGGCCAATGATTTGCTATTACCGCCTCAAAGAAATGCCGTGATACCTTTCACAGCTCATTGTATGCAATTAATAAACTCACAGTGTTCTTTATACCTCATTGATAATATTGCAAAATAATAAAATACATGATTCTCCTGGTACCCAACAAAATACATTCCGGTGAACAATGGGCAATATCATATAGTTTCAGTATTCATTTTTTTCTGTCTCAGAATTTGTGAGTATAGAGTACTACTCCCTTGTCTCAATGTCTCTGCGACTTGAATTTTTTGTTTTACAACATACAACATCATATAGTTTGTTGGCACTGTTCTGCATCATGCACTTAACAGGTAGAACTATGTCTTACTCACCACTATCGCTCCATCTGGTCTGACTGATTTTGAGGTAAAAGCAGTAGTCGTACGACTGTCTGTTCACTGCACACTGTCCCAGTTTAACAATAGCCTGCTGGTCGTTTAATGACTTCACCGTATAACCCCTATGGTACCAAAGAACTGAGCCGCCCGGCAGGGAATGGGAGAGGCGGACCAGGCACCTAAAAGTGGAAAGCTCCCCCTCCATTGGGTGACGTGGTTTCAGTTCAAGAGTTAGGTTGACCTCTGGGAAGTTGTCTGCAACAAAGTGAGTTACATAGATTTATAATTCTTAATAACTTTGACAAAAAACAAACTTCCAATTTAAAGGGTCTGGGAAGAGATATTGAGTCGAAAATGCCTTCTAAATGAGCCAACAATTTGTTTGCTTTTGCTTCTTTTTTTTTTTGCTCTTAATTCTTGTCCATGAGTAACCTAAATGACATCGGTAATTTCCTTGCGGGTGATTGAAAATAAATATTGTTTGTCCAGCTCTGCTGCTGAGACAGGTAGTTGTGTTCATGTTTTATTTAAAGTTATGGTTTCTATCGAGATGATGTTCTCTTAAACCTAAGACATGACCATTTGTTTATGATTAGTTTGTAAAGTAAGTATGTATTAGTATACCTGACAATGAAAGCAAAGATGTTGAAGGCAAGATAATCATGTCACCAAACTTCAAGCTAAGACAGTTTCGAAGGATTCCTAATTGGTCAAATATAGAAAATCGAACACAAAAAAGTGTCGTCTTGGAAATGGATACACTAATGACCATAATATATCATTTCCAATCAATATTTCAAAATAATTTACCTGCAGCCAAAGTGTTTGGACGGTGTTCATGGGCATCTCTTGACATGGTATCCCCTGAAATATTTCTTCCTATCCCACCTGGGTGCTTTCCATAAACATAATGATTCACTGAAACAACATGTGTTAGCTCACTGGATCCTTCATGGGTTTTGGGTTTAGTATTGCTGTCCGATTCGTGATCATGGGACGATCTGGTATCAGAGTGCACTTCTTCACATGAAATAAGCTGAACTGGAACCATAAAAACAAGACTCTTTGCATGGTGTGGTTCAATTGAAGGTAGTGTGAGTCTTGACCATCAGAAATGTATGCAGTTACTATGCAAATTTGTCTCCCCTTCAACACCAGGAAAGAATTAGATCGAAAATATTTTTAAACAGATCTAAGTGATGCAAGCACTCACATGTCCAATTCGACTAAAGTCGTGTTCTGTTATAATGTAAGGTGTCCGGCGAGGGATATCTTTGACACGGTAAATATTCAAAGGTGTTGATAGGAGGAGGAAAGGATTTGCTCTATTAACTTGTATATAAACACTAAGAGGGATACCAGGGGCGGGTAAAGAGGGGAGTCCAGGGGGTCCTGATCTCCCCCCTCCCCTGTGTAAACGAAACAGTACTATAGAATAAAATACAGAGGTTGACGTGATGACCCTGAATACAAGGTGGGCATCAAAAAATGACTTCCCAAGGCCGTTAGGCTGAGGGCTGTAATTATTTCTTACGTCCCAGTATTCCAGGTCATACTGTCCACTAAGGGTAGTTTTCTTAATGTTATATATCATATTTTATTAGTTATTCAGCAAATAGAAAGGAAATTATCAGTGGAGCAAAGTGGGCAGAATCACGATGTCTTGACGATATCCGTGTACAACACTCTGACAGGTCTAAAGTAGTTTATCATAAAATTCTTGATTTTCTCTCAAATATAGGGCTCTATCACGATCACCATTTACTCAGACTACATTATTTTACCTCACATTGAAAAATTAATCATGCAAATCCACTCAGAATTCAGAAAATAAAGAGAAAAACATTTTACACCATGAAGCAAGGTGCGCAGTATACACAAATGCTACCCACTGTGCCAATGCATCAAAAATACTGAATGGCAGTATCCAGTTAGTATTCATAACCTATCCTGGCATTGGTATATATATTCATTTATACTCACCAGTTAATGTCAGCCATATCAGGCAGCTGCGCTTCATCTTGAACATATATTTTGATATTAACACATGTTCAAAGTATTTCTGGACGTGTGACGAAAATCACATGTAAGTCTTGAAGACGAGAACACATACCAATAACACCAATTGCCATCTACCTTCATCAAACAACAAAGCCTGAGTAGCTATAGATATACGTAAATACAGACTTTTGAATCCCAACTTTTCTTAAGGACTGCACCTGGTACTTGACGTCACAGTTAGTTAAAGTCAGTAAATTAATGAAGGACTTGATTGTACTTGAAACTCTACCAGATGGTGAAGTAAGAAATAACTTGCATGCTGCAACTGCACATTCACCGTCTCCTCCAACACCTGCCCTTTTGAAATAGGTGATAACAGTTATGAATTATGTTACATCTGTACAAGTGAAAGAGAAATAACTCTTACAAAATTGAGTTATTGTTGAAGCAGTCGATAATTCACACTGAGTGAAAAGCACACCATACTTCAGATTGTCACGTGCACGTGGCCAGTTTAATTTCTTGTAGAACAACCTGTCCTAGTGTACTTTGATTACGTTGATTGAGAGTGCTAGGTAAAGTGATTTAGATAAAGTGTCTGAAAACGAAACATTTGCTTGAGGATTATGTTTGACTATGATTACATTGTACATATCAAATTAAATGTGAAGACATGTTTATGTGATTATTTCCATACTCCCTTGGCTTTTCTTTTAATCTTAAATTCACACTTTCTGAATAGAAATAGCTGTCTATCTCTAAAAAACTGTAAAAATAAATATGTGGTGGGAAATCAGGAGTGACGGATTGTTGTTCTACACTACCCAGCACTACCACACCAAGTGACAGTTTCACTTAGAAGTTGGTAACCTGCGTAACAACCCCAGTTTGTGGAGCAACCAGGGTTGTGACATTTAAATACAGGGTTTGCACATATCATCATCTCTCGTTCCTCAGGGTCTTAACCTCATGGATTAATTCCCCTGTATACACTGTATGGCATTCTACCGTCCAATTAAAATAGAAATGCAAAGTTCAAGGTAATTGAGTGTGTGTGTACATTCATTGCCAACATGTCACTGTTACTCACCCTGCAGATGTTTCCTACCATTACACTGCATACAGTGTAATGGCCACTCAAAGAGAAACACATGTCAATCGAAATCTACTTTTTGTTACATTAATGACTTTATCCTAAAAGCTATATGTCTAACCATATCGAAATTGATAAAAGGGTGAAAAGATTATACGATGCAAACTATGAATTCTATTTAAGTGACTTCAGTCAAGGTTTAGTTCATAAACAGGGGTCAAACTTGTGTAGATAGATTGCGCTACATTTTGCTATGTTCCGAATTCCCTGTTAGTATATTATTTTTCATTTACAAACGTGTAGGGCCAACCCGTCTTTGGGAAGAATGTTCTAATGGATTATGCGCTTGTCCATAAGTTATTATATATAAAGAGAAACAAACTCAATTTGCGACGATATTTTCATAGTGAAGCATCAAGGTAGTCGCTTACATAGCTTTACACTTATTTGCTGTTTGTCATACATTTCAAAATAAAGAAAGCGTGATCGTGGAAAATAACAATAAACAACTTTTTAAAGTTCAGACATAGATGAACAGATAAATATTCATCAAATCAATCCTAAATTACATTGACCCTAAAGTTAAAAGTTGCACTGTGCGAGCTTGTTCGCAACAAGTGAGTGACTGAAATCGCTCCGTTCCTGTGACTTAGCTGCCATAGCCTTTATCCCCTTGTATGTATGGCGTATTCATCATCTTTACATCAGTAGACTTACATCTTAGACTGAACTCAAATATGAAGGCAATATATTGACAAAAAATAAATATCTGAGTATGTCAAATAACCCTGTTAAAGATAAACCCTGAATGTCAGGCCTATTGGCCTTTGCATTGCATGACAATATCATAATATCATGTCATGGATTGTAAGTACTACTGCACTGAGGTACAGTGCAAGAAAAACTAGAATAAATATATAATAGAATATTGTAAACTCGTTTGTATTGGCAAGAATATTATAGTGGAACTTGTAACGCTGATTCGTGTGCTAAACGCCAGGCGGCGACATCGTTTAGTGGCATAGTTAGAGTATATGGAGAGTGGCAAAGTCCCCAGGCGTAGGGACTGCAGCCGGGCTGAGGCACGTCCTGCAGGTACGCACAGGTGTGACAAATGACGATGGAGACCTGTAAGGGTACGTTATGGATCGAAACATCTAGCTACAAGATATTAAGGACAGCAGGCCTCGCCGTCAACATTAGTTTATATGATAGCTAGAAATAGAATAAGTTTATGTGAGTAAGAATGGGCAGTATGAGAGATAAGTAAGACTTCGTTAAGTAAAAGTGTAAATGAGCATAGCGACAAGCCTTTTGGCTGTCGCTATATAAGCAGTATGAGACTTGAGATAGACGAGCAGACCAAGATAGAGTTCGAACAGAACACATGGAGCAATAGTCTTACATACGGATCACACGGGTAGTGTTAAGATGGTAGTAACCACAAAGAACAGGTGATAGTAAGGATTGGGACAGCTTAGGCTTAGCCTTACGGGCTGCGTGCTGGAAGTGACGGAGATCCTACCAATGGTCTTCGTTACCGGTAGACGAGAGGTGACTCTCTCAACAGTGTAAGAGCGTATATACCTTGCGAAAGGAGAAGCTGGACGAAAGCTATACCTGGTTGGATTGTTACTGATGTGTTTGAATTGTGAAATGAAAGGGAAAGAACTGTATGGATGGAGAACTGTATACCTGTACCTTCGGAATATCATCGTGAATGTAATAAACTGACCTCTTGCCAAGTGCGTGTTCTTTGTATAGGATTGAGCCCCTTTACTTAGAATCTCTACCACTAAGAACTGAATCATGATCCAGGATAACATCAATCTGGAGAGAGCTAGCTACTTCAACGAATAATCACTAAGAACTCCCCATTATCTTAGTATAACACCTTTATTAACATCTTCAAGTAAGCGAAGTATCCACGATAAGCGATGTAATATCACGCAGTCGAGTAATGAATAAACGAATCAGTACAGGATATGAACAAGTACGAACTTTAAAAGGGATACTCCCCAATAAATAGACTAACATCAAAAATATAACCACTCAGCTCAATTGGTGGAGAAAATCCCGAAAAAGAACAATCTGGAGGTACAGTAGAAACTCTCGCCTACATGAGTGCCGGCCTACGGCCTGGAATTGGACCGCCCAAGGGAGCCGAGCCTACGCTCAGCGACACGGACTCCGAGGAGGGCGCATGGTGGTCTGATCAGCCACTGGGCGCCACCGGGGGTGCCGAACCCAATTGGCCGGAAAAATATCAGCTAAGAAATAAGGGATCATATATACCGTATAAGATTGGAATAAGAGGAGAGCTAGAGGAAGACAAAGGCTTCTTCGCTAAACCTCTTTTGTTTAAGAAAGTACAAAGTCCAACATCACCTAGAGGGACAAGGAGTGACACAAATCGCTCCCGCTCTGAACGGGAATCGGGATCCCCGTTTGCGTCTCCATTGAGGCTAAGAGCCGGGAGATCGCTGCGACAGGAATCTCGAGAGTTACAGGAGGAAACTGCAGAACACTCCAACAACTCAACCCTACTCCATTACTCAGTGGCCAGTGAGTCGGAGGATGAGCTAACCTCCACGATACTAGAGGAAAACCACTCGCACACGGTAAAACCGACACCTCTAAATCGTGATACAGTAAGAACCGAGCAAGTCAGTGGGGCATCCTTGCCGACCACCTCTACTCCCGCCGCCGTGGGCGCAACTTCCACGCCCATAGGAAGACATTTTCCACAAATCGGGAAAGGTGGTATTAGTGAGGTAAAACATACAAAGAAAAAACACGGGACTGTAGAGAAAGACTTGACTCGAACCCCACCTGAACCAGAATCGTCAGAAGACGAGCACGAGCACGAGCACGAAGAAGAAGAGAGCACAGATACCGGAGGCGTAGCTAGACAACTATTCAGAATGGCAGATAGAGGGGGACCTAGTTTAAAACTCCCAGAGTTTTCGGGAAAACCAAATGAAAGGGTAGACCAGTATTTTAGTGAGTTGGAGAATATGGCAAAGATCTATGGATGGGACCAGGATAAAGCATTAGCGATGGCCTTGCATGGTCTTAAGGATAGGGCACGCGATTGGGTGAACACTCTCGCGCCGAATAAAAGAGACTTGCCGGATCACCTGAAGGAAGCTATGGTGGCTATCTTCGGAGATAGACGTCCTTCGTGGCAGCGATACAAAGATATCGTTAACATGAAACAAACATCAGATCAGTCGGTGATTGAGTTCGCTGGAGGTTTGAGACAGCAACAGTTTAGAACAGGTATTGAGGAAAGTGTAATATTGGCAGTATTCATAGACGGCTTGTTACCAACTATAGCCAAACAGGTAGCAATACTGAACCCAGACACCTTCGACGTGGCGGTGCAAGCTGCCACTCGTTTGGAGTCTTTAGAGAGGGGTAAGAAAGGAGGATTGAAGGTGTCTCTAGCCAACATACAGACACAGGACACCTCACCACGTAGTGTAGAGGAAATTGAGGAAGAAGAAAGAATGTTAGTAAGTAAGTTCGATAACCTGTTAGCTGCTCTTAATCAATCTAGGAGTTGGAAATTTGATGATAGAAAGGAAGGAGAAAGAATAAAAGATTTTGGAACTGAAGAGAAACAAGGTACTGGTGTAGCTAGTCCCGAACCGCAGAAAGGTAGACCGAGCCGTCGCTACTCATCCAGTTCCGCACCAGATCTTAGATCTAAAAGCCCGGTGGGTAGAGAGACTCGTAGGGTAACATTTGATGACGATAGAGAGGAGGTAGAGTCCTCCGTAGCATACGACCAACCAATGGGCTCACCTTTGGGTACCCCGTTTCATTTTGGAAACGTCGGAGATAGAAGAATGCGTGGACAGCCACCTTTGTTCCGAGACAGATACTGCGCGGTACACAAATCGAGATCACATAATACAGATAGTTGCTTGTGGTTGAGAGCTAAGCTCCAGGAACTAAGGGACGAGGCTCTCCGAGATAAATTTAGAGCACTTGTTCCGGGAAAGAAATGGGGTAATACTAAGCCGGGAAACTGGTCAGCAGGTCCGCCACGCCAATAAAGTTAGAGCTTTGTCTGACGGACGGACCGGAGAAAATTGATAGAGGAAATGGACCTATCTTGCTTGAGGTAAAGGTAGGAAATCAAACGGTCAGAGCATTGGTAGATACAGGAGCTAGTGATTGCTTTATTTCAGGCAAATTTAGAAAGACCATAGCTAAGTCGGCAATACACGACATCATTCCTGTAGTAGAGAAGGAAGTTAATTTAGCTAATAATACTGTTCAGATCATATTAGAAACAATAAGGCTCGAGATTAAAATTAAAGATTCTAGAGTGTTCTACGATTTCCATGTGGTGGAATCCCTTTGTCATGATATGGTAATTGGCCGTAATCTGTTAGCAGCCGTGCGGTCGGACCTGTCGTTGCCGGGGCCCCACTTGGATGTTTTTTGTGGACACCCGATATTTAGTCTAGAAAAAGTAGAAGTTAAACCACACACCGAACAAATAATACCAGTCACCATCTGGAAAAAGCACCCAGTCACCCACAATAACGCCGTTTTTTGTGCCCCATCGGTAACCGCACCAGTAGTGGTAGAAGCGGGAGTGAATCAGTGTGGTAGACAATGGTGGATGAAGATTTTGAATCCGCTAGAAAGACCTTTGTATGTGCTACCTACAGATGTATTGGGTTTCTGTGAAATGGGCCGAATCCCCTTTAACCATCGAAAGCAGATACCCGAATTTATTAATAAACAGAAATTGATTAGAACGGGAACCCCGAAGGGCATTGTTGGCTTTGCCATAGAAACCCTCGAGGGGAGCGTTGTGACGGGTGAGAATCATTCGCGGAAGGCCGCGTCCCGCGAGCAGGACGACATTGACCGTATAGATCTGTCAGAGTCGTGCCTCAGTGGAGACCAGAAACAAATGTTTAAGAGAATGCTTAGACGAAATAGAGGTAGTTTGGCTTTCTCAATGGCGGAGTTAGGCCAATGCGAGATTGCCCCTATGGATATTAAAATCGATAGTAAAGCAGGAATAATTTCATCACGACCGTATCGATATTCACCTCAAAAGATGGATATCATTGATGAACAAGTTACTGAGAGGGTGAGCTCCTCGACGGTAGCTTGTAACAGGCGGCAGTGGGCTCGCGAGAGTCCGGGGTCACGTTAAACTTCATCTATAGTGCAGGGGAGTGTTTGGTCAACAACTGAAGGCCCCCGTGACTAACGAAGGGTGAATGGACACCCTACTGTGGTACCGTCTAGTCGGCACGCATATCGGGCTGCCGGACTTTTTACCAGTTTCCCACCGGTAAGTGGTATGTGCGTGGTACGGGGTCGACAGACCTCACCTAAGCTTCTGACAGTAGTAACATCACTCAGAAGTGAACAGGCAAGGCCAGTGAAAACAGTCAAAGTTCAGTGTGGGTTGGCAAGATTCACTTGGATCAGACCGTCGGTGACCGACCGGGTTTACCCCGGGAGCTGGTAATCGCTATCGACTGGGTCGCTGGCCGGTCGTCTCTGATACCTCGAGGATTTCTTTATCCTGCTTTGCCTCGACATGATGGTAAAGAGATGGCTCAATGTACAGTCAGGCCATGTTAAAGCTAAACATGCCTATTCAAGACTTAATTTCTTGAATTAGTGTAGGTTATGGTTGAGCCATGCTCTCTGTGATCAGAAAACATCAGGTTTGAAAAGAACATTCTGGGAAGCAGAGTGAGCCACTAGGGCTGGAAAGGATCCTAGCTCAGGTTGCACTCCACTATGTCTGATGACATAAGGGAAGACCAAAGGGATCAAGCGGAAACACCTGATAGAGTTAGGAGTAATCGAACCTAGCGAGTCTGCCTGGCGCAGTCCCTTGGTAGTGGTACAGAAAAAGGACGGAAAACCACGTCTCTGTACAGATTTCAGGATGTTAAACATGATAACGTTCAAAGATAAATTCCCAATGCCCACGGCCCGATCATTGTTTTTGTACATGGCCTATAAACGACCAACCATTTCGTCGGCCTTGGACTTGCTGAGCGGCTACCACCAATGTGTTATAGAACCCGCGTCGCGGAAATACACTGCCTTCGAGACACCCATGGGAGTGTACCACTATAAGAGGGTACCTTTCGGGCTAGTTGGGGCTCCTTGGCAATTTACTAGGGTTATGGCCATAGCTTTGAAAGGGCTAGTTCCAAGAGTATGCTTAGCATACCTGGACGACGTGATCGTATATGATTCTACGTTCGAAGAACACCTACATAGCGTAGAACTAGTACTGCAGGCACTACAGCGTGCAGGGCTGAAGCTGAAGCCGTCCAAGTGCGAGTGGTGCCGCGCTGAAATAAATTTCCTCGGTCATAGAGTCAACCCCGAGGGTTTGCGGACGCAACCACAGATAGTGGAAAGAGTGAAAGCGTTCCATCGACCACACAATGTTAAGACAGTCAAATCATTTCTGGGTCTTTGCAACTATTATAGGGCATTTGTTCCTAATTTTGCATCCCTTAGTATCCCTCTGAATCAGTTGTTGAAAATAAAAACCGTCTTTGAATGGACAGAAGAATGTGAGAAAGCTTTTCAGGCCATAAAGGAGCGCTTAACGACTCCTCCCCTACTGATACATCCAGAAATCAGCGGACATTTCTATGTGTTGACGGACGCGTCAGACACAGCGTGTGGTGCTGCTATATGCCACCTACGAGAAGGAATGTACGGACCTATAGCGTTTTGGGGAACGGCACTTAGGGAAGCTGAATTGAACTACACAGTTACTGAGAAAGAAGCGCTTGCAGTGGTAAAAGCATTAAAAAATTATGAAGATATGTTACAAGGCGCTAAGGTTACCATCATTACGGACCACAAGCCCTTGATACCACTGCTACAGAACGCTTATAAGGCACCATCCTCTCGATTGAAGAGATGGGCGTTAGCACTGACTGACTTTGATTTTGATATAAAACACGAGCCAGGAGCAACGCATTACTTGCCAGATTACTTATCAAGAGTCCAACCAGACGATGAAGAAAAAGACGAGATCACCGAATCCCATAAGGAATTCGAACCAGAAGTGGGTTGTGAGCTCTTGTCCGCTAGCCTCAATAGTAAAAGATTTACCGGTAATAGTGACTATGAATTGATGGCGGTATACCCTGTCCAAACTGATATAGATCTCTCAATCTTTATTGCTCAACAAGCTAAAGATGAGGGCTGTAGAGCGTTAATTGAATACATAAGAAATGACAAACTCCCAGAGGATCCGGACAAGGCGCGAGTCATAGTAGCCTGAGCAGAAACGCTGGGACTAGTACCGCCTGGGATCCTATGTAAATTCACGATACCTCATGGGAAGCATAAACCGAAGAATACCAAATTGACCCCAAGAATCATGGTGCCCCCATGCCTTATTGAACAGATTTTAAAGCTACTACACGATAGCATTTTGGCAGGCGGTCATATAGGTACCGAGGCCCTAACACAAAAAGTTACATCTAAATTTTATTGGTTGGGCATGCATAAAGACATCGCCGAATATATTAAGTCATGTCAGTATGCGCTCTGCGGAAAAGAGCACCGCACTTTAAAGCACTAGCAAAATCCTGGGATAGGCCTAGATATCCTTGGCAATGGGTACAATGTGACTTTATTGGTCCTATTAAACGCGCTAAGGATGGCTCCAGGTACATAATGACGTTTATAGATTTGCTCACGGGTTGGCCAGAGGCCTTCCCCACAAAGGACTCCACAGCAGCAACCGCGGCTAAGGTGTTCCTACAAGAGCTGGTGTGCAGGTATGGTAGGATTGAGAGATTACACTCTGATAGGGGTGCTACGTTTTTGTCTGATTTCTTCAAAGAAGTCACGCGTAGAGTCGGGTGTACCCAAACGTTCACCACCGGCCGAATGCCGACAGGAAACGCTAGAGTAGAAAGGATGCACAAAAGCCTTGAGGACATTATGGCTTGCTATGTGTCGGACGACCATACTACATGGCCAGATCTGATACCGATCGCTCTGTGGACGTTGCGTTCAACGGTCAGTGTGCGCTCGGGCTTCGCGCCGTACACACTGCTGTATGGACGAGACCCAGTGAGCATGGGAATGCCTGAACACAATGAAATTCCCATATCACTTAATGATAATGAAGGATTCTTAGAAATAAAGGATAACATCGCTTTGTTTAGACATATGGCTGAGGATGTTGTTGAGAAATATGAAAGTGAATTGAGGGCTCGTATCGATGAAAGAGCAAACCCCACTGTCTTTTATGCAGGAGACTTAGTTTATATGTACGACCCCTTATGCGCAGGGAATAGAGTCTCTAAATTTTCAAATAGGTATCGGGGACCCTTTAGGATAGAAGAAGTGAAAGGGGATCATGTAGTTCGGTTAACCTCATTAGCAGACGGAAGGGAAATCCCTCATTTAGTCAACGTATCGAAGCTCAAACGTGCTTATGTGCCCTGGAATCCCGTACAATACAAGCCAGTCGCTCCAGAATATGTGCTTCAAGATAAGCCTGATCAGCAGTCGAACCAAGCCCAGGAAGACCCAGTAACAGAGGAACGTATACCTGTTGCTGGTGGGTCCCGTGACGAGGGAGACTCCCCGAAAGCCGGCGGAGAGTCGTTGGTAACAAGCCAGCAAACAAATGATCGTGAAAACGTTCACGAGGACGTTACAGGTAACGATACAGTTACGCGTCCGAATGACACTACTACACATGCTGGGGAAACAAATGTACCAGCCGAGTGTAAAGAAAACGTTCGCACGGATAGTAGCGAATTTGGGAATAAAAAGGAACTAATTGGCGAAACGACCAATCTATTGCGCTCTCACTCGCTTCCGGAGGATAGCAGCAAGGAAGCGAGTTAACTGCTGATCAGCATCCGTCGGGAAGAGCGACCAGTACAGCCTCCCGAGACCCTCCATCGCCTGAAACGCCTGAAATCTCCGGGGAGATGCCTAAAAAGAACACTACCCACGATCCACTATTGCTCCTTAGGACCCCCAAGGAGACAGGCAGGGCCCCACGCAAACGCGGGCGACCACGTAAGAACTCGGCACCGGATGGGTCCCGTAGCGATACGGTGGATTCAATAAAAGAACGGCCTCTCAACGTTGAGAAGGTTTCTTCCGTTGACTCGTTGGGTAAACGTACCCTTCAACAAAAACCTCACTATAATTTAAGGAACGTCCAGCGAAAGGACTACCGTGAAATAGCAGAAAACAGACCGTCAACGGACAGGGATGCATAGGGCTGGCCATGTATCACCTAAATGCAATCCTTTGTAACTAGAAAATGAATTAAATAAAGTTACGTTACTAAATAAAAGGAGGCATTCATATAAGGGACACAATTCCACTAACCCTACAATCTGGGGACGTGAAGACACCTTAAGAAAGCAAAAACATTAATAAAAACCCATTTCGGGGTAGAGGTCTAAGTCAAAATTCTGATCGAACCACTCTTATAAGAGAGAAATTAATGGGAGATTGAGACGGACCTGAACAGGACAGGTCAACCTGCTAAGAGAAGTAAAAGGAACCTGAACTTTGTTCGAAATAAAAGTCCTGAGAAATATTAAAGCTATCGGTAAAAGTAAAATCGGTGAATCGATATATTGAAACAAAGGCCATTGTGTTTCGCGAAAGTCGCTGGAGAGAGACGCGACTAATTAAAAAACTGTCATGACGTAAGGATGCCGAATGGTGAGCAACTGGGGGATGGTATCGGACCATGAGTCATACGTGGTCTGGACGCCCTTACCTGACGATAATTTATTCTGAATTGATTTGGTATTGGGACCCGAGATATAAGGACCTGAGATACCTTTGTTAGGTCCAGTTGAAGATGAACAGCCGAGGGAAATGGTCATAACCACCTCGCTCATCTTTTTGCTGACCGATAACCAGACGACACAAAGGAGTTGCGGCGACACCGGGAGTTGAGACCCTACGACCGGACGGAGTGGATTACGCGCGGCAACATTCCCTTCCTACCATGTTGGAAGAGGGACCGAGAGCATGGGACGACCATGTTTGGTTGCAATCTCGGAACGGCGGAACATTGTTTCTTTCCCAGTAACGATAGGGAACCGACGCTGGGAAAGTCACTAACAGTTTGTCCTTTTGTTGAACATTACGTACTCAAGGAAAACCTACATGTGGTGTATATACCTGTTGTTGAGCAGGACGCCCAGTTCTATCGAGCCGTCTCTGGGACGCCGAACCTAAGACTGAGGGTTGAGGCACTGCAGGGGGATGTTCTGGCGATGCCCTATACGCCACAGCTGCATAACGGACACCGTTACATGGAACGCCCAAACGGACACTGCTGTTGCCCAACATGTTTGCAGGACATGCTGAGTACGATGAATCTTCGATCGTGTGGTGAGGTAAAGAACGCTGTAATTACTAGTTTTGCCCTGGGCGAGTTACCCGCACCTATTACGTATCGGAGACCTGAAATACTGTTCCAATCATGGGACAGTGCCTTTCCGCCTGCTTTGAACAGCCCCAAAACTACCAACCCATGTTCCAACTAGGACCCGATGGAAGGTGCATTACGCAATTGAAAAGGGACAGGAGTTCCATTCAAAAGACAAAACCACCCGCCGGAGGGGATTATCTGAACATTTTACCTCTCTAAATATAGTACTGTGCTATAACTCACGTGAAATACTAAGTCACAAAACACGGACAAATCTATAGTGGAAGTGTATCAAAAGCTACGAACTATTTTATTTTCTACTCTGAGTAAATGAGGGTAAAAGTCTACAGCCAGTCCGGCAGAGAGGGAGCATTTGGCCAGCGCTGGACGAGCCGACGTACCTCCCGGTACAGCAGCACAAGGTCCCTGATAAAGTCCACACTGGACGCCGGGAGAACAAGGGCGGCCGGCGCAGAAGGCACGACCGCAGGAGGCGCGGCTGCTGGAGGAAGCGGTGCTGTAGGAACAGGCGCAAGACCCAGCGACGCGTCTAGGGACGAACCCACCTGCTCTGCAAGATCCCGGGCTATCGCTCGGATCTGCTCAATCTCCCGGGGTGATAATGGCTCCGACGTGGACTGCACCGGGGCTCCACTATCGTTACCAGAAATCATGGGAGAAGTCTTTGCTAGAAGCAATAGTAAGGGAGTGCGAGAGAGAGGCGGCCGCCTTGGGTGCGGACGCCCTCTCGGACATATTGCGTGCCTGCGAGCAGGGATTTAGATCGGAGGGAGTGATGGACATGGCATCGGAGGTTTTTGATATGCCAACAGGTACTCTGGTGTTTCCAGACACACCACGCTCGCCTTCACCCCCATTGGTTTTGCCCGAGTCGCCAGGAGCACCCATAGTTAATGTCGATCCTTCCCACATTGAGGGCGCAGGAGCTAGGAGATCAAGGTCAAACTGATCCCATTGGACTGACTCAGGCTCCGACGCGTCCCATGTCGGGAGTGCAGAAGACCGACGGGGGCAATTATTGGGCGGGGGACTTGCCATACTTTCGGTCAAAGGTACGTAGTCAATCGGGGGAGACCGCGCTGGACGTGGATGAATGGAACCGTCACCGTGAACGTGTGGAACAGGAGGGGGCACGTCTAAACCAGGGGGGAGATCCCTGGTGGTCCAAGACAGAAAGGCCTGCCCTGGAAGCGTACTTGAATAGACGCCGAGAACTGCTTCTGTTAAGGTTTCCGCGGATATTGTATCCGGTCCGAGTTCCGGCGCCGGATTCTCCTCCTGCCCAGCGTGACTTTGCGGTGTTCCGATGGCCGCTGAATTATCCTCGGCGTCCGAAGGTACCGAGAACGGTGGAAGAACTACAGCAGGGGGAGGGGAGCCGTCGTCAGGCGACAAATTCTCCGGCAAAGAAACCACAGCCGGAGAAGGCTCGGCCTCGGCGACCGGTGACCCTTCCTGTGAGGGGACAGGCGCGACTTCGACCGGTGTTGATGGTGAAGCCGGTTCGCTGCCGCCCTGTCCTGCCGAAGTTGGACTTCTCCCAACTACCCCCACGGGGACCGACGGTGGGTCCGACCGGACACGCACAGTGGATCGTCGTGGCCCCCGGCTCCGCAGGAAATAGCGGGGTCCAGGTGACGAGGGTAAGCCAGCAGGGAGGTCCACGCTTGGCGACACGCAGCCCAAACCCCGCTCCACCTGCTCCCTAAGGAGGGGATCAGGAAGTAGACCCTCGGGTGGTGGCGAGAAGCCACCCACGGGGTCCAAGGACAAAGGTGAAGGGGACGTACCATATGATTGACTGAAATACCCGATGGAGGCCATAGCCTCAGCTAGCAGGTCAGTGGGAGGATCAGTCGGGGGCTGTACGGCAGTATCGAGGCCCTCGGTGTGATCCGAGCTTGCCGCCTTGGACTCATCAGCCGCGGACTTGGTTGGACCGTCTGGGCTGAGGCTTGCGGTATAGGCGCCGTCGTCCGTTGAGGGGACGGCTGCAGGAGCAGGCGGAGGTGATCCATCAGACACACGGGAGCACCCGGCCTTAGAGACATCCATGGACGGAGCCTCCTTCTTTGGGGCAGAGACTTGACCGTTGGTTGATGCAGCCGGTGCAACCGTAGGTGACCACAGCGAGTCACCACCTCCGGACGACAATGGAAGATGCCTTAGCGTCGCTTGGGCAAAGAATGGCGCTAGGTAAGGCACAGCTACCGTTGACTAAAAAGCATAAGGGTATACAGGCTTTCGTTAATACTAAGGACAAAACAGTGCAAACAGACTATACAGTTCCGGAGATTAGGGGATCGCAAGATAGAAAAGACAGAGGAATATCAGACACTACCACCTCTAGTACTTACAGAGGGGTCACAATTTCTCTAACCGAACTGTGCATTTATGGGACGGATGAGTCTCTCAATGCCATCAAAGAAATTATGAGAAAGGACGAAGCAGTGAAATTTCATGTTCTGGTGGCGGCCAAGATAGGAGACACAGAACCTCAAGATATAGCCATGGGTCACCCACCTGTGGTAAGTCAGAAGCGGATGAGCCGTCAGCAGGGACGCCTGGGCTTATAGCCTCATAGGTTGCTCCCAAGGCCGACGTGGATGGTTGCGGAGCGCTGTCTTGGCGACTTAGGAGATGCGTGGCGCGCACCTCTGAGCCGGGAACGGTGCCCACCACAACGGCCCGACTCCGTACTGAACGAGTAATAATTGAGTGAGATTGGAAATCTCGAACTCGAACAAAGTAACTGCGACCAGCGGTGAAATCGCCGGGTTCTAAATAAACCCTGGCTCCGTTGGGAAGAGTGAAGAAAATGTGTGAATAACTTTCGTCGGACGCCATATCTTTTAGAAAACCTAGAGAAGGTAAAGGCGGAGGAGACTCGGGACAAAGTGAAGCGATTCGCTCCGAGCAACACAGGATAAACTGTGTGAGGGACTCAACAACAATCATAGTTCTTAGATAGTACGATAAATCCGTGGACTCAATGAAAAACTGCGAGTGTTTCCAAAAACAACGGAGATAACACGGGCGAAAACGCGCGCGAAAATCACTAGACACATAAGAACTGGCGTGGTAATGAGAACTTGATCTCTACACGCGTTGTGTCATGCCCTTGGTGACAGGCAGTGATAACCCTAAGTGAAAACACCAACGAAATCAGAAAATTGCTGTAGTCTAAACTTAATTAAGGAAAAGACTGAAAATGGTTTGGCCGGTATTGGTGCTGTGGGCCCTCTGGTTGGCCGTGGCCAGAGGTGAGACCACTGAGGAAGCAAGGATAGCCAGAGCAATTCTTGGAGACGCGATGCACGCTGAGACTTTGAGTCGTGAGACTTACGGCGTGGTACTGAAGCCAGGCAAGCTGATGTCCACAGCGGACGTCACGCACCTGTTGCAAGGGTTTCACGTGGTAGTTCCTTATGTGGAACCCCAGGTGTATCGGTCACTGAATGCAACAGACTGGTGTTGGATTAGCGCCAATAACCGAGGAAGAGAACTTGATCGTGACACATGCTTCAGACTTGAAGCGATGAATCGTTGGTTAAACTCTACGGCAAAGGCGTTGGCGCGGGTCCAGACGGAAACCTTAAGGGACGCCCTAGAGGCACTCCCAAAGGTGGACGACGCCAACTGGATTAATCCAGTATCATTCCCGAACAGGACAAAAAGGTCATTTCGGTGGTTTTTCAACGCTATGGTTGACCAGGCGAATGATGAAGCTCCGGTGGCCACCTTACACCCTGAGGCGGACAATGAAACCTCCAACATGGGAGCTCTTGAGACCCTGCATGGCTTCTTGGAACGCAACGTACCTGGATTCGCGATGGCTCAGGAAATTGCCCGAATGGTCAAAGAAAACAGTCCTGGAGCAAAACCGACTAATGGTACGAACGAAACGATGCCAGAGATAAACGCTAATTCCACCATTACGCCCGAAACAGAGACATTGATGATGAGATACAAACGCGGTTTGTTGAACTTTATCGGCAAACTTAGTTACCACCTGTTTGGAACTGCCACTGCGGAGGACGTGGAGACCAATCGAGGCATGATCGTGGTCCTTACTGAAACGATGTATGACTACGACAGCGATGCCGCGGAGATCGCGCAAGCAGTACAGGAGGCGTTCCGCCAGGTGGGAAAGATGAACGAAGAATTGGGGGCGTTGGAGGAAGATTTCGAAGAGGCTAAGAACTATCTGCAGGAGCGTCTAGGGGTACATGCCGATCACATTCGTGCTGTAAGGCTGTACCAGATATATAGCGCAATGCTCGAGGAAGACAAGAAGGGTGTGATCCTGTATTACCAAAACCTGATTCGAAGAACACAAGCATTCCGACAAGGGACACAACAATTACTACAGGGAAAGCTCTCGGTAGAGTTAGTTCCACCAAAGGCCATACGAGAAGCTCTGAAAGGAGTGGATGAATATGTCAGGCAGGCGTTTCCGCGCTTTGCGGTAGCGTTCAGGGACCCCGCATTCTACTATGACAACGCGCGCCCGATGTTCGTGAGAGGGAACCTCAAACGGGGCGGATTCGTGAAGACGCTCAAGATATACATCAGAATCCCGCTGGTCTCGGACGAACATATGTTCCGCATTTACACCGTTAGAACATTTCCAGTACCAGTACCAATCAAGGGTACCGTGGAACGAGATGCGCTACAAATAGTGGGGTTGCCAGATCAGATCGCGGTGTCGGTCAGCGGCAATTACTACATTCTGATGCAGACAGCGAACTTGGTAGGATGCTATGGAGAGACAGTTATACTGTGCAAGGATGTACCCTACATGAAACGAGTGTCAGAAACCACCTGCATCGCGGCGTTGCTGCGCGACGACCCTGACACTATTAAAAGCAAGTGTGAACTGGATTATGTGCTTAATCCTGACTTTGGCGAAATGGCCATATACTTGGATGATGGACAGCTACTGATCGTGAGTGCGGAGGCAGAAGGACAATTGATTTGTGGTAACAGGCCTCCGATACAAAAGAAGATCGAACATTTCGCGAAGTTGTGACTCGGGTGCGACTGCGCCTTCCAGACACGGGGGGCGTGGGTGCCTTATAGCCTGAGAAATTGTAATCGCGAGATTAAGGAATATTCGGTGCAGTACCCATCCAGCGGTCTCTTAAAAGCAAGGCTGCGGGTACAGACTTGGAAACTGACCGAAATGGAGGACCGGGTTCTTGATGCACCCCTCATGATCTCAGAGGACCCATTACCAGCAGAACTACGATCACGGCTGAAACGACAAGCGGAAGGATACGCTTACAAAATACCCCTGACAGAGCTCATGGGACGTATCAACGACAGGAGGGACAGATTGGCGCACGGTGCTCGGACAGCAAGAGCACAATGGGCTGCAGCGAATAGTTGGCCCGCGTATTTGGCCTTGGCGATAGTGGTGGTGATCGTCATAGTGCTCATCGGATGTGCCTTAAAACTGAAGGGACCCTTAGCAGCCGTCTACCTGGCGATCCGAAGCCCCGCTGGGGCATCGGCCCTGAGGGTGAAACCCTACTGCCCACCAACCCCTCCGCCATGCCCGGTAGCGTCGACAGTGTCCAACATGACATCGGCCACCTTGGTGCTGTCGATCGCGTCGCTGGCACTGTTCATCGCTGTGATGTGGTGGAGGAGGCACCGCAAGCGGACGAAAGCCGGCGGGGATGGGCTGTATTTGGAGATAGCGGCCCCGTCACATCGCGAAATGATCTTCCTGGGGGAGATTATGATACCCAACACGCATGTCTTCACGGAAGGAGACACCCTAATCGAGGACATTGTGGTAAATCGCTTGTTCATGAAACACCGGGTGTCGATGAAGTGGGGACAAAAGGTGATGGGGGCGGCAACCAGGCGAGGCGAACATCCGACGACGATCCCACTGCCTCCAACGCTAGAAATTTCAGAAAAACTGTCCAACATGATGATGGGCCCGGCCAAGCAGGTGTCAATGGCTCGGCTCATGATTAGTCTTAACAAAACCGCGTATCCTGTCCCTAAAAACATGCCATGTTTGTTCGATGGATCTTGGAGTAAGATCGGTGGTAAGATAAAGAGACAGGCACCGTCGCCACCGGTCAACCCAAACCTGGAAATGGACTTAGCAAATAAATTGAACGACGATCGTACCAGGTTCAATCACCAACTTTCCGATAAACTCAGGCAACTGCCAGACCAAGAGGACAGACGCGGCACGGGCGCCGTATACGAACCACTACGACCAGAGTCCTCCTTTGGAGGGAACCTGCTAGCAGATATAAGCTCAAAGACTGGTTAATTAAAAACAATCTCTACTAAGATAATTGTGAAACACGAGTTGGGGTAGGCAGGGCGAACTCAGGGTGACGATTCTGGGCGAGCCTCACCGGGTGTTTTCTGCGCAACGGTGCCCCGTAATGCTTAGCGTAGGACCTTTAGTTGTTAAAATTTCTTGAAGTTAATATGATCTAATTATGATCACTTTTAGGACACTAAATTTTGAAAATTATATTTTATTTTTCCCAAGATGGATTGGGACAGTTTTCGTGGACTGGAGAGGAGCACTCCGCCTATTTCGTAGATAGAATCGGGGTATTGTTCCCAAAAGGAAGCGAAAACATAATTCATTTTACACCGGGTGTTGTGGTAGTCCAATAGGGTATTACTATTGGTACAGCCGCCACACCCTGATAACTGTATATTCCTATGTTGGTGAGCCAGAATGTGTACTGCCATTCGGGGGGCATGATGTCGGAGCACCGGGCGGCAGCCGAGTGTTGAGGGGGTATCGTATGGCGACAGCATGAGACCTCAGCAACATTCTTTAAAAAGGCACCGGGGTGGACGCCTACCGCAGCAGTCAATTTAAGCCCTTAACGGGCTGCCCTGCGAGCCGGTATCATGCGGGATGTATTGGCACTTGCTAGAAGAAAAACGATAGAAAGTGGCGAACTTGATCTCATAATGTATATACAATACTAGTCAGATTACTGATTGTATCACGTACGTGCCGAAATAATGTTATCTAATGATGGTGTCAGTTTGACACCGGAGAAACAACATACAAAACATTCCAACGAACTTTGTACTGAGTAACCGCTTTCTGTATCGCTTACTGTAATACTATTGTTTACTATTCTATTGATAGTAGGTCAGATGTTGTCAGTTGTGGGATAACGCACCATGTATAATCACTGTATTTTGTTTAATTGGATGAAACATCCATATAATCTCGTAAACTTAAAATGTATAGCTTGCTTTTTAGCAGCTGGTGTCATAGCTCCGTATACACGCCGTGATTCAAGAGGACCACCTGCTCGCTCATGTCCAACATATCATGATGGGGTAATACTCCTTGAGGTATTTGGGCCTCACTACGTGTCTTTTGGCATGGATGGAACGGCTTGAATTGCTCCATTCGATATAATTGTGATTACGATGTTTTAGGATTAGATTATGTAAGTTTCTTTAGGGACGTATGCCGTATGAGATTTCAGCATTCTACTTGATCTTACTTCTCATAAGAATGGGGGCCCAGATAGATTATTTTTTCGGGGATGGAAATTTCGACCCGGGTACAAAACCAGAGGAATCATGGGTGAAAAGAAACTAACATCTAGAGAGAACAGATCATGGGATAGCTAAATAATTGATATTGTTAAGGTAGGAAGGTAACAGATAGAAAGCACACTAGAACGGACATAGAATAGTGTAGGGGCACAAAGCTTTAGAAAGAATTAAGTAAGTTTGGCTAGATAAAAGAGAGAAAGAATTGTGATGCTAAAGATGCAGAAAGTTTCATCAAACCAATGATGTTAAAACGCTAAAAGCACCATCACAAATGAGCAGATAGACTCTATTGCTTGATTTGCCTTATTGCGTTGCAGGGTTTAGGATGTCAGAACCGTCTCGGGACGTCCTGGGGTAAGACTTCACGCGAGGAACCACCCCTATTTGCTTTTGGTCATCAGTTCTCCGGAAATGGAGACTGGTGGAAGAGTGTAGGTCGATCCATGGGCAGAGACTATGGATGGACTGATATACCTTCGAAGAAATTCTGAGTCGCTCAGCCAGGAGAGGGGACTTTACTAAGTTTCCCGAGTATAGCCTAGAGAGAGAGAACACAGAACTACCTCAAACAACGGAGAGCTGATTTCAGAACCACCTACGTTGCAGGTGTCTCTGATCTTAAGCGCCGTCGACTGCACTGAGGTACAGTGCAAGAAAAACTAGACTAAATATATAATAGAATATTGTAAACTCGTTTGTATTGGCAAGAATATTATAGTGGAACTTGTAACGCTGATTCGTGTGCTAAACGCCAGGCGGCGACATCGTTTAGTGGCATAGTTAGAGTATATGGAGAGTGGCAAAGTCCCCAGGCGTAGGGACTGCAGCCGGGCTGAGGCACGTCCTGCAGGTACGCACAGGTGTGACAAATGACGATGGAGACCTGTAAGGGTACGTTATGGATCGAAACATCTAGCTAAAAGATATTAAGGACAGCAGGCCTCGCCGTCAACATTAGTTTATATGATAGCTAGAAATAGAATAAGTTTATGTGAGTAAGAATGGGCAGTATGAGAGATAAGTAAGACTTCGTTAAGTAATAGTGTAAATGAGCATAGCGACAAGCCTTTTGGCTGTCGCTATATAAGCGGTATGAGACTTGAGATAGACGAGCAGACCAAGATAGAGTTCGAACAGAACACATGGAGCAATAGTCTTACATACGGATCACACGGGTAGTGTTAAGATGGTAGTAACCACAAAGAACAGGTGATAGTAAGGATTGGGACAGCTTAGGCTTAGCCTTACGGGCTGCGTGCTGGAAGTGACGGAGATCCTACCAATGGTCTTCGTTACCGGTAGACGAGAGGTGACTCTCTCAACAGTGTAAGAGCGTATATACCTTGCGAAAGGGGAAGCTGGACGAAAGCTATACCTGGTTGGATTGTTACTGATGTGTTTGAATTGTGAAATGAAAGGGAAAGAACTGTATGGATGGAGAACTGTATACCTGTACCTTCGGAATATCATCGTGAATGTAATAAACTGACCTCTTGCCAAGTGCGTGTTCTTTGTATAGGATTGAGCCCCTTTACTTAGAATCTCTACCACTAAGAACTGAATCATGATCCAGGATAACATCAATCTGGAGAGAGCTAGCTACTTCAACGAATAATCACTAAGAACTCCCCATTATCTTAGTATAACATCTTTATTAACATCTTCAAGTAAGCGAAGTATCCACGATAAGCGATGTAATATCACGCAGTCAAGTAATGAATAAACGAATCAGTACAGGATATGAACAAGTACGAACTTTAAAAGGGATACTCCCCAATAAATAGACTAACATCAAAAATATAACCACTCAGCTCACTACTTTGTAATTACCATTGATTTTGTTAATGTGTACAATATCTAATATATGTTGCAGCTATGGGTGTATTGTTTGAATGTAGATCAATCAGATGTAAAGAAAGATAGAATGATTTGTGTTGATGAATGAATTAAATGCACAGATGGAGGTAATTGTGTGTATGTAGAAAACAATCAAGTGATTAATGTATCATAACCAGATGAAAGCCATTGTAACTAAAATTTAATATGTTGAGCAATTGCAGATAAGAACACATAAGTGTCATATAGGAAAGCTGGATGAGGATGTGGTATGGTGTGGGTATGCAGCAGAATACTAACTCGTAGTAAAATAAATAATTGTTTGCATAAATATGTGTGGGAGACATGGCTGTGTTGACCGGTGCGACCACTGAAGTGAAGTGTTTGGTCTTTCCAAAGACCTATGGGGCCTTGTATCCAAGTTCCTGTTGTGTTTACAGGTTGCTATATGTAAGAATGGACTCTCCCTGGTGCCCTCATTTTATTGGTTAAGGGGTGTCTACTGGTTTGTTCCAATCACGTATAGGGAGTGGCAGGTTAGTGTGGAGTATATTTTTTTTGTTCATTTTATCTATACAGGATTCAATTCGAACAGTGTGTCTGGTCTCCCATTGCAAACCTGTGTGGAGCGTTGGGGCACTATTTTGTGCGGGGGTCATCCAAATGTCCTATTTTTCATGCTGCACCTCATGGGACTCGAACCCATTGGGTGCCAATGCCAACTTGTGGTACCAACATCCCAACGACGTTGGCCACCCTGATCCCCAGTATAGTGTTGGGCACTCCCTGAAGGGGGCCCTACTGTGTGAATCCCTCTCCACTGGTGTAGACTCTAAAGGTCTTTATGATTTGATTCTGGGTGGTCCATAATTCTTACTTGGTTTCTTGAGCAGTTTCGAGGTATCAATCCTCATCAGGCACCAATCCTTTTTTTGTTTTTAATTGAGCAGAGCTCCTTTTATTTCAAGAACAGACATCACAGTACTTAATCTCTGCTACATCAGGCAACATTCTTGGTTTAGCACAGAATAGTTACTTTTGTTATTCCCTCATTTATGGGGAACATTCCTTGTGGGAAACCAATTCTATGTGAAAAAACAATTTCACCCTTTATTGTTATTTGGAATCAAGCCCTAGTTTTTTCACTTCAGTTATGGTCTGGATAGATCTACAGGGTGGGATGCATAATGAATCAAATTTATTTCATCCCCATGGTAGTTAATGTGCATAGCATTCAAGCCCGTATCCAGTGGCCCGTTGCACAATGGGTTTCGTAACAACGAAAATATTGTAAACAACTAAAGAGTTCATTGTTACTTTTATCTTAACAACGATGGTTTTGCAATATTTTTTTTCTATATTTATAATAGCCTCAAAGAGCTGTAACTTTGACTGAATTTTTTCTAAATTTTTTCTAGTTTAGAACAATTAACAGAATTTAATTTAATTCATTAGATCTCGAGATATTGTATTTTCGTTACAACAAAACTTTTCGTTACTAAGCAAAAGTTCGTTGTGCTTTCATTGTTTTATCTTAGTAACGAAATTCTATTGTGCAACGGGCCACAGGTGGGGCTGACGTGGGGTATGTGTCACCCCCCCTTAGCTAGGCTAGGTCCACTTTTTTGCAAAAATATTTGTCTGAATGATATTCAACCCTAGCTGAAATCTGCATAGCTTTATCTAGGACAAATCTGCATATACCGTATTGTGGCATATTCACTGTGTTAGAAAACTCTATATCCTCTTCCTATATACTTTGAATTCCATTATTGAAGAAAGGTCCACTTTTTGGATATGGTCACCCACCTGCTCAAATTCCTGGATACGGGCCTCGCATAGTTACGATTACCAGTGGGTTTTGAAAAAAACTGTTTTTACTTACTCGTAGTAAAAATAAATTGCTTGCATAAGCCCAAAGAGTGTTCACAGTTGAACCTAGTGTTCCTTTAAGTATATGTGAAATATATTTGTTAAACATCGACAATAACTATACAAAATATCATAGTTTACTTGGATCACGTGATATTCAAAGGCCTGTTTGTAATGCTGCAGAGCAATGTGTGCTTTGAAAAATACGCACTTGGCTTATTGTACTGGCACAGGTCAAGTTAAACGTGCATGAGGGTGCATTCATTGCATTGTATTTACTGATTTATTTTTCCATTACTTATAATCATGTAAATCAGTCAGAAATAGCAAAGTTATGAGGCAAATTACTTGACTTGACTAATTACTTGAGTTCTGATCACTGCCCGACCTTCACTATTGTAGCACAGTGCAGACATGGTAAAAGGCCCCTTCACAGTCCAATGAGTACACTCGCACATACCAAATTGTTAGAACACTGGGGCCACAACGGAGGATGAGGGCACTGACATATAATGAAATATTGTCAGGATACTGATGTGGAGAAGAGTATTCAACTGATTCATATTGGGTAAGGGCAATATACAATATTTTAACTTCTCATGCCTAGTAATTATTCAATTTATATAAGCATGACCTCAATGTATAAGTCTATTCCTGCTTGTATCTGAGTATTCTTTATATTTATTATAACAATACCATAAACTACGGTGGACGGAGAGAACAAAGGAACTAAGCCGTGAATATATCACGTAATGGCTCCAGTGTGGAACGCTATAATCTCACGGTCCCTCTCACAATAGTCCTTCCATGACCTATTACCTCTGGCGCACTATATTTTGTGGCACTAGCAGACTTGGATATAATTATAGTCTATTTTACCATGGGTTATAAACTCACGGCACACACCTCACTTCCACTGGACCTGTTGTCATGCATTCTTCACACTTTTGTATATAACTTGTTAGATATTGATCAAAACTACATAGTAAGCGACAGAAATGTACCTAGGAACATTGTGGAGACAATCCATACCTCAAATATCTCATTTATAGAAGGTTTCTATTTTTTAAGACTAATTGAAAAATAAAAGTGAATCCGTCCTATTACTTTTATTTTTCATTAAATCATAAAAAATCTAAATACTTTTAGAAATCAAATATCTAATACATGAATAGCTTCACGAGGTTCTTAGCTACATTTGCATGCATCATATTTGAAAATCTAATGAGTATTAAACAAGTTATGAGCTTAAATGCAAAAGAATTACCCGTGGTTTATGTCAGATTAAGCACTTGTGGGGCCAGTTACTTGAAATACCCACTCGGCTAGCGCCTCGTGGGTTATTTCACATAACCAGCCCCACTAATGCTTTATCTACCACATAGTCCTGTTTGATACAGGCCCCAGTGTTATTGTTTAGGAGTATTTATGCATTAATTTTGTACAGGCTATCACAGCTGTAAAAGTAGCAGCACTGGAAATGACTAATTAAGGTTGGCACAAGTTGAACATTCTTACACGATTATGAACAGCTAAGGGTAATAAACCACCTACATCTAGCTGGTTCCTGATCAGCTCTGGCTGATCAGTCTAGGGTGAGGTGCTGAGGCACAATCTAAAAAATTGAGAAACAGATAAAAAGATCCTCAAATTCAAGTGCTCAGTTTCTTCCCAATTTCTTCTTTACACGAATGGCAAAATAGTGCATAAAAAGCCCATGGCCAACTATATGTCTATTTTATCCCTGAAATGAAAAAAAACTCAACTTCCAATCAGACAGCTGTATGACATACCTAAATAATTCAATAACTAATTACTTACCACTTGCAATATGTATTTTATTATACTTTTCCGCAATTGGTAAGTAGGCATACAGTGACAGTGCGGAGTGTACAGATACAGATTCCGTATCTGTACACTCTACAGATACGGAAAAGTAGTCCGACCTAGTTTAAACCAATCAGAATACCTGCTGCCACCCCTCACAGCGAAGTCGTCTCTGCACTCACAGCATCCACAGCTCTGTCACACAGGAGGAGGTCTGTGTCCTGTGCCCTTGGAGCCCCTCCTCCTGTCCCAAACCAAGGTGAACAATGCGCAACTCCTCCAGGAGGGCCAGCAATTGAAGCACCAAGGCCTACCACCTCTCCTATGAGGCAAGGTGCCACGCCCCCTCCCATAGCATCACCCCACAACAGTACAACTCCTCCAGGAGGGATAAATCCAGCAGTGATGGCCCTAAGTCCAGCGGTCAGGACCCTAAGTCCAGCGGTCAGGGCCCTAAGTCCTCCAGGGCAGGCGGCGGCGACTCCAGGGCAGGCGGCGGCGACTCCAGGGCAGGCGGCGGTCACTCCAGGGCAGGCGGCGGCAGGATCCATGGACTTGACCATCGTCCCAGCTGCCCAGGGGCAGGGGCAGGCCGGGCCCCTCTTCCAGTCATCATCCTCCAGTCTATCTCAGGCCTCTGCACTACTCAGCGGGGCAGTCTTCCACAGATCTGTCAATATAAATTTCAATTATTACAGTAACAGTGGAAATAATCAACCAATGTGAAGTCTGGACAAAGTCTGAGAAATCCGGGCAAAGTCTAAGAAATCCGGGCAAAATCTAAGAAATCCGGGCGAAATCCTAAGAAATCCGGGCAAAATCTAAGAAATCCCACGCATTTGGCCACGCATTTTGGGCTTTCTCCACGTAGATATGTAATATTTTGAAGCAATTCTGGCGGGTGGAAGAGGAGGGTTCTCGGGGTAAGCACCGGCAAGCATGGCGGCGGGTGCGATGTTGCCGAGTAAAATGTCCAATCTTCTTGGTCGAATAATTCCATATTTAGCGGATGACACGTAAATATCACACGTTCCCGTATATCCTGGGTATGTTATTCACGTGCAGCAAGCAGGAATTGCTCGTAGGATGGCCATTTTCACCGTAAATTGAAGAAATCCGGAGGATCAGATTCGCCTCTTCGCGCCATAACCGCCAGCTTGTTCAAACGGAAAGTAGGTCATTCAGCCTCTTCACTCCGGTAAAATTGTAGTCCGCCGCGAACATAGTTCCAAATGAAATACGCTGGTCGAATAAATTTAAAGCTTAATAATTAAAAACTATTATGTATTATCTTTCACTGACACTATAAAATGGCGATAAACTACAAAAGTTTCAAGATCATTCGATAAATTTCAAAACCATAGCCGCATCACTTCCGGCAAGACGCGTAAGAATACCAGAAAGTCTGAAGTCGGCGTGAAGTCGGTCAAATCGCCTCTGCACCTTCATCAAATGTAGTCCGCCGCGCATATAGTTCCAAATGAATTATGATGATCGAATAAATGTACACGATAAAATGGATAATATCTTGCCATATCTTCTTCTATATATATCCTTTAACCTTCTCAATTCCGTTAAAGTATAATAAATGCAAAACCGGACTCGTGTGTAGATACGGAGGGCCGGATTATCCGGGGCGGAAAGGCAGATCAGACTCGTACTGATCTGCCTTTCCGCCCCGGGTAATCCGGCCCTCCGTATCTACACACGAGTCCAGTTTTGTTTATATATCTCATACCCTAGGAACCAAGACATGCAAGATAAATTGGTGTAGGCAAGTCAATCTTCCCCTATAAAATGTATATTTCACTAAATTTCATGCAAAGGTTAATTAGAGCTGATCCACCATACTTACACATAAATGATTAAGTCACATTAAGAATAACATTCATGGTAAACTTACCCTATTCTGTGGTAGAATGCTTGTAAATTGCCCAAGACACTGAAATCATCTTATATCAGATATGTCATTCTTACACCATGTGGGTCCTCTGAATTGGGCCATGACAGAGAAACTAGGTCAATTATAGGTGATGTTTCTCAAAGGATCTAAACCATGGCCACCCTAAACTTAGATCTAGTTCCCACTTGTTTTGGTGAAAATGAATCATATGGGTCAAGGTCAACACACTACATATGGGTCTTAACCACAACATGGCCACGACATGGCCTAGACGCGTACGTGGACATACATCTACTTTGGGGAGGCATCCCATGTCATTCACTATCATGTCATGTCATTAACCATGTCATAACCATATTGTGTATCCTGTGCCATGTAATTTCTTTTCTTTCTTTTTTCTTTAGTTTTTTTTTATTGAACAAAACATCATCACTTTATAGTGCTTTTCATGATGGCTATATAGTCAACATATTTACATTTCCACAAGGTATAAATACATGTTTACAATCAACATGATATTATCATGTGATACCAATTTCCTGCACCTTTTTCCATATATTTTTCATTCTATCCAAAGTCAAGAATTTCTTGAACTCTATCACGGAGTCTATACATTGTACATTTGCAGACAAATGTTTCCAATAAGTATACACCCTATACTTCCAATTTTTCTTAAAAACTTCAAGATTTGGTTTTTCAAAGTCAATCTTTTTACCTAAATCACTATGTAACTTCCGATAATTTGAACCATAATCCGTTGTAGTACAATCAATAGAATATATATAAAAATGTAACATCAATAAAAGTTGATGTATTTGTCATATTACAAGTTTTTCTACTTTACAGCGTTTGTGAACAACATTTTCATTTGCATTTGTATTCAGGTTCTCATCTAAAACATAATTGTGTACAACTTTTAATGCTCTAAATTGTAATTTTTGAAGCTTGTCGATCAGGTTTTTGTGACCTCCATCTATTAATATATCCAGGTAGTCGAAAGAAGGTAAGATCATTTGTTTGAAAACCATCAACGCTGCATTATATGTTAAGATATAACGTATTTTTGCAAACATAAACAACTTATATGATACCTTCTTAATTATGGAGTTCAAAAATCTATTATAATTAGGGCAACTATGAAAGTCTACGCCAAGGTAACTATAATGTTTAACTAATCTAATAGTTTCGTTTTTAACAGAAACACTATTGCAGGTGTTATAAATGCCATCTATTTCAGGTACAGTAGATAAAAGCATCATTTCTGTTTTTGTTTTTTAATATGAAGATCATTTTAAATACACCAGGTGTCGTATGTAGTCAAAGCATTCTGTAAATGGTTAGTTAGTTGGTTCACATTATTACCGCTAGATAGATGCACAGTATTGTCTGTGTACATAAGCATGTGGGATCCGTAAATTGCACTCTGATTAATATAATCAAAACTATCATTTACATAATAATATAGAGTATTGGCCCGAGACTGCTACCTTGCAGAACGCCAGTACATACAGCTTTTTCTATTGAAATAGTATTATTAAATAACATCTGATGGTTTTGCTAAGATACAATTTAAACCAGTTTAATTCAGTCTCTCCTAAACCCAAAATTTTTAGTTTTGCAAGTAACTTAGTATGTTGCAGACAATTAAACGCGTTGGATAAATCAATGTAAATCTGCAATAGCACCATTATTAATAATTTAATAAAATCAATAAACATTTGTATTGCCAAACTAGTACTTTTTTCCCTTGAAAACCAAAATGATTATCAGCAAACAAATATATATATATATATTTATATATAATCCACATAATTACAGAGTGTGACACAAACAATAAATTAAGTTGTGACCTGGAGCTGGCGTCAGAAGTCCACCCTTTTTTTAAAAAATATATATGTAAGCTGATCAGTGGTCATTTATTAACCCACAAAGTGTCAAATATAATGACAGGGGTTATAAGTCCAGGTGCTGCCAGGTAGAAAACACAATGGTGGTGGTTGCTAAAGCTCTACACATAGTTACAGAATGCAACACCTAGGTGGCAGCACCCTTCCATCAAGTTACTTATATCATTAGAAATGAAACATTTATAATCAGACATATATGTTCTGTGTTATTACTGCATTGTAATATGGTGGTTCATATTGCATCTTGTTCATCTCTGTATATTCCATTATCATACACCACAGACAACTGGAAGATCATATACCTTGTGTAAGTGAAGTTGTGGACAATGAACAAAAAAAGAAAAAAAAGGGGGTAGCCTGAAGGCTAATTCTTGATACATTTGTTAAATTAGAATTATCAGCTACTCATCAAAATGATTGATTTTCTTAAATATATCCAACTGTCCCGTAATGGCATGACAGTCTCTGTCCAAGGAACATGGAACGTACAATGCTCATGAACAATTCCACATTTTTGTGCTAGGATCTTGTCAACATTGTGTAAATGTAAGGTGAAGAGGTCAGTAGTAGTGGCAGACTTTAATTTCTTGAATTACACACTGTATATAAGCATGCACCTTTGACATCAATCAAAGAGAAGACAGCTTCACATTTTGTATATTAATATCAAGAACAAGTTAGTTACATTACACTTTATTACATTTTAATCTGTCCTAAACATTATACTCCTAATAAGTGGAGGATCTAAATGGTGTCATTCCCCCATGATTGCATTATAATACAAATAATACTAGTGACATATACCTGGTAATTGCAAAATCTGTGGTTGTACACTAAAGACAATTATTGCAACATTTACCCAGTACAAATTGCACATGCTAAAGAGAATTCATGTTAAGACAAGTAGAAGTTTGTTCTATTCATTGTTTCATGTATATACCTCATGCACCTGCAGATGTAGTCACATAACCATTACTTTGTTGATAAAGAAAAGGTATGGAATTGCTCAATTCTGTATGAATGCATTTTCGTTAATGATTTCATGAAGTTGGACAGAATAAGCCCATCCCACTTTACAGCAACTTTCAAGTTTACCATGAAATATTTTCAAAATTGCCTCCATGCTTATTCACTGAGGATAATTGCATGATACAACATTAACGAATGTAATACGTTCGATAAATTGCTCCTACAATTTGAAAAATGGCGCTTTATGATATTGAGCATTTTCCCATAGGAACCAAGGTTAAGCCTGTCAGGCAAACCTATAATGTCCAACCTATTTTGCCTCAAAATACAGCATTTTGATTTTCTGCCAAACCTGTAAATATGTCATTGATAAAAGGTTAAGTAATCACAATGGTTTAGCAGGACATAGGGATATAGACAAATATAATTCTTGCTTGTCTCAGTAACCCCAGCCCAAGGAGACACGAATGGCGAACCCTGGGATATACCCAATGTGGGATGGGCTTATTAGAGGTAATTCAAAATTTCTGTGACAATTAAACTCCAATTAGAATATGTATATAAGTCATGTTCTGCAAATCCCATCTTGTATTTTGCGTTGAAGTCTACTCCAGTTCACTCTGATTCCTTTATATCCAACCTAATGTATTGCAGTATCATGGCCAAAGCTATAGAAAAAGAATATAATTGCAACAAAGCTATTATTCTAAGTGAGGCAAATTACCCATCCCATTATCATTTACTTACAGTTGACTCTCTCTGTAATGGACACAATTGGACATCAAATCTGCCCTGAGATTCCCCAAAAGGGGGGGGGGAGGTGGCTGTTTTCAAATGTTCTACTGGACCCAGAGCATTTTCCATCCAAAATTTAATATTTAGCCAAAAATAGGATTGGGCACGTGCCTCCTACCACCCCCAACTAGATTTGACGAAGGATATCTGTCTATGAGGAAAATTCTTCCCTTTCTTTTAGAGTAACAATAAACTTCAACCGAAAATATGGATGTATGGTATGGTGCAACAAATTTCTCTGTAAAATGCAGGTACAATTATCATTTTCCTCTTTTGGTTGTATTTGTTTATGTTGCAATGAAGATAAAAAATAAAATGACACTTACACTTGATGAACTAGAGATATTTTGTAGTTACAAGTGTTAGCTCATGCAGCTGAAAGAAGATGAAAAGAAAATATGTTTTTTATGTATTATTATGCGCATGGAGCACTCTTGTTTTGTTCTACTAATCAGGGCTATGTTACTCAAACTCCATCTCTGTCAGTGGAGAATACTCCTATCCATGTCTTCTTTAGACAGAGTTGACTGTACAACAAACATCAAAAACAAGAAAACATACACTCCAATAACTATGTACATATGTATGTGAATGTGACTCATGCTTCAGTGTTTACCATAGCGTCCCATCGGCTGAAGCAGAAGGTTTGTTACAAGCTCATTTCAGTTTACTTTTAAAACTTTCTTGTTAAATATTTGTTTACGTTGCTGACCTGTGTGTTGCGGGAAATGTATATATGTCAGAGGGAGTGGTTTTGAGAATTGGGATATGGGCAGATATATCATATTTTGTAAAATCTGTATGAGTGGATCTAAGACATTGAATATCTATATATTTTGAAAACCAAAAATGTACATTTTCATCTATGATCACAACACGTTTCTATCCATGCACAATATAAATCCCAGCCTAAATTGTACTTAGGGCATTCTTTATTCCTCCAAATCTGAGATAGCACTTACCCAGAATGGTGTCCGAGTGTAATGAAGATTACACATGTAGAAGCACAGAATACAATTACAAAGCTGATAAAAGAGGTATAGTGGTCACTCATTTATGTTCAGCTGTGTAATTTATATTGGACATTTCTTTCAGTGTGTGATGGGAGGAATCAATTGATTAATGTAAAGTTGTATATTATTCAGGAGGGTAATTAAAGACATTTTAATTGGCAGAGTATCAAAGGAGGCCCAACTCCATGAGGGTGTGCATGGACATTGTTACATAAGAATTGGAGTCACCTATCTAGGGGATAGAATTTTATATTAAAAAAAGACTAAATTTGGCAGAAATTAGGGAAGGCGCACCCCTCAGGCTGTGGTCTATAAACCAGGGTCTACTTAAATTTCTATACTTGGACATGTTGTCTTGGTGCTTGAAAAGGGACTTATTCTAAACTTTGTAATTGGCCAAAATAATACACAAAAGGCCACATTACACCAAAGGGCCATACCCACTAGGCAATTTTGCATCGGCTGACGGCAATCAGCATCGGCTTACTCGTCGGGCTACTCGTTGGGCTACTCGTCGGTGTAAAATTATCAAACATGCTTAATAAGGATCGGCGGCCCCGTCAGCGGTCCCATCGGCGCCGATGGCCGATGCTGACGTCGACGGGACCGCCGATTCTGTATGGGTATAGGTTGTGTTTCAGAGTCGGCCGACGACTATGCCAATGAGTAAGCCGACGGGTATGCCGACGCCGATGCCAATTCAGCAAATAATGTCCTAGTGGGTATGGGGCTTAAATGTTTTGTCTCAATGCAAATAGCTGGCACGTACCAAAGCACCCAGTGTGTAGTGTAATAGATCTATAGCCAAAATTGAAATAATGCGACCCAACGTGACCCGATACAACATAACACAAACCAAAAATGCTCCGCATAATATACTTCACGTTGGGTTGTGTAATATGGCCTGAACGCAAATCAGATGTGTTGGGCACTGGAACCCAATGTAAACAATTACTAGACATGTACTGTAGTAATTAGGGCTAAATGAATCATAGGCCCTGATATGATCAATATGGTAAACCTACGCAGATGGAGTGTGAAAATTTAACAACCACTTGTAAAAAACGAGGAAAATCCCCCTCAGTACTAGTGCACTCACTTCAGACTCAAAATAGAACAGGGAAACCTAGTTTAACCTAGTTTAAACCTAGTTTAAATGAAAATCCTTAACTTCACCTTACGTTTGTTCAAAAAAGGCATAACAGCAATAAGATTGTAAATTGAAATCAAATACTGGAAATCAAATAGCAATTGTACGTGTAATTGCAACCTATCTCAGCACCAATGCCTTTATGCAACAAAACAAACTAAATTTTGAATGAGGGTCAAATTTAGAATAAGGGACGTATCAGGTAAATGACAAGGTTTGACACTTTTACTTCTTTGTCTTGTTTTTATCTGTATTCCTCCTTCATTCTAGTTTTCTTATCAATATAAGTGGTATACTTTTAGAGATGAATGCACAAGGTCATGGCAAGGTGTCTTTGAGTCTATTAAATAGGATGACTAGTTCAGAAATGAGGTGGACCCCTAAATTCTACACAGCAACAGAAGCATTTCTTAAAACCAACAACGTGACATAGGGGATCTTAACTGTGGAAAAAAAAGGGAATCGAAAGCTGACCTTTCTTGAATTTAATAAGTGACATTTGGATAATATATAAAGGACAAAAGATTTGACATGCAACATGGGATCCCCCCACCATAAAGGCATATTTAAGTTTTGCGACAATATTCTCTTTGACCCATGATCTCACTTCCTGTGTGGAGGCTCAAGCCAGAGTAGGATGAGTGAAATTCCTGCACTTCAGAAAGAATTCCACTATAGTATAAGTACAATTTTCTCTGTGCACATTTTAAGTGGACCCTAAAGACTCTGGTTGCCCATAATGATGAATTATGAAGACACTCATACTAGGATTTAATCATGACACAATTATCAAGTATAACCATCACTATGATTATATAATTACTAAAACTTTCTCATGAAATGAATCAAAATGTATAATTTTCTCATTATGCCAAATTTAAGTAATAACAAATTAAATACTTATATATGATATATCACTGTTTAAAGTTGGTAACTTTTAAGAGGTGCACAGATCTTTAACCTGCTTTTGAGGCCCTACACATAGATAACATCCACAAAACCTCTTTCATTCCTCAGTTTTCATTACTCTCCATAATAATCATAACTCACAGGATACATTCTCTGGTATGACTGAAGTGGTCCATATTGGCCCATATTAGACAAAAGGCTCATATAAATATGTTGATAAAAATTATTCTATGAATATTGGCTAATGTAATTCATTTTCAAGGCCTGATTGTTATCACTTTCTATGTCGGCTGCAGACATAAAGCACCATACTTTGTTTATGATTAACAAAAATATAGATAACGTGAATTTATTATATATTTGGAAAAACTATCAGAAGGATCCATGAATGTTCCAGGAGAGAAAAGTTTATGCACCATTATATTATGATTGATGACATTATGTACATTTGCCAACAGTCAAATGTTTACTTACTGTTATTGGAGATTGTTATTATGATGACCGAAAATTGCAGAACCCTCCCCTTTTTTGATCTCCACAGTACTTTCTGCATTCTGAGTATGTATCACTATAGGACACTTGGGCCTTGAGATGTCTCAGGATCTTGGGAGATTTATGGTTGGAGCTCAGTTTGGGTTATACATATAAGTAGGGTATTGGGGGTTGACCTGTGGCATAAATGTCAATTACAGCTGTTGGGATTGTTTTTTTGTTGTTTTTTTTAATTAGTTTTTATTGGGTCAAAAGGGTACGGCATTGCCGATCTTCCACCCACTCCCACTTTAGTATGTACATTTCTCAAAATAAGGGAGTGGGTATTTAAATATTCACACTGAAAAAACACCTTCTTGCCATAAAAATGGCACTTGGGGAAGTTATATGAGATGAGATGGTAATGGAATTACATACAATGAATGTCAATCATTAGTACAATACCTTCATGTAAGGCAACTAACACCTTCATGTTTGAGGCAACTAACAATTCCCGATGCTCAAAGTTAAATAGTTTCGAGTAACTTTTCAAGTATTTTCTTATTTTATGTCATTTGCGACTTCAAGTAATGTCCAAATTACTAATTACTTTTTTATTATTTACATTTTTTCATATTTTCAGTATTATCTTAATAATTATCTGATTATTATATATAATTCTTTGTAACCAATGAACTTTTCTTCTAACCCTTCACATTTATTGTATTGGAAAAAAAATAGTATTGCTTTCTGTTTCACATTTTATAATCCTGATGAAGACTATCAAAAGTAGAAACATGTTGATTGCATAATTCTCTCACTAATAAAACAACCTATCCAACAAAACAACTGGAGTTGGGTTTGGTGTGATTAAACTTTATTTTTAACATTTTATAATTGTATTATAACCATTCCTTATTTCAGAATTACAAGAGAAAAGGCAGAAATCTTGTATTTGACACAGTTATGGACAAACTTATCCCACACTTGGAGGCATCAACAGCAACAGTGCATTGGATAAGAGTATAACTTTGAAATGTCTGCCAAAGTCATTTCAACTCATCAACTAATCGTGGGCTACTTAGCAGGAATCAGTTGTGTAATAACAACCACAGCTGCTGCAGCATTTGCACAGACTTTACAAGGAGCCATCCCAAATTTTGAACTGTCAGCCTTTCGAGCAGTGTTCCAAATACCCCTTTACTTGGGGTTTGGACTGATAAAAAGTACAAATCTCAAAGTAGAGAATACCAAAATTTTCCCAATTATCTGCCTGGGTATGCTTTATGCTGTGAAAAATGCAGGTCTTTATGGATCTGCTAGTTACATACCCTTGGCTGAAATGTTAGGAATGTCATCAGTATTCACCACTCTGTCTGCCATTATTCATGCTAGATTTGTATATCAGAGAGCCATAAAAAAACTGGATATTATATCATTGATAATTTGTACAGTTGGTATTTTACTAATAATCCAGCCTCCTATTCTATACCTTGATACATTGTCTCAGTATAGTCATAAAACAAAAGTAACTGAGAACACAACTAAGCTATATGTCAATTCAACGCTTGCTGCTCCCTGTTCCGTCAAAGATCAATCATTTCAAGATAACAAAAATCCTCTCACAGGCTACTTACTTATTTCTTTGGCAGGATTGGCACAGGGTATAAGTTACAATATCAATAGTTATGATCTATCTGGAGTTGAACCTTTAGTGAAGACAATCCATTTTACAAATTTGTATTTTGTGTCTTCAATCATATCAACCCTGTATATTGAACAGGTTGTATTTATTATTGGATCTCAACAGATTTTTTACATTGCTGGATATTCTCTATTTTCTGCTGTTTCCACCTACAGTAATATCTTTTCAGTTCATCACATTGGCTCTGTCAGATCCAGTGTTGTATACAGCCTTGATCTTATTTTTGTCCTGTTTGTTCAATACACATTCATGCAGTCCATCATGCCAGGTCATAGAAACTGGATAGAGATAGTTGGAGCTCTAATCATGATACCAGGTGTGGCGCTTATCCCCTTAAGTGATATGATACAAAGTTGGAAAAAATCCAATACATTGCCGTAGTTATTAAGTCATACAACCAGTGTAAATCTAGTGTTAGTCAACACTGTGCTTAATGCAATTGAATAAACACATATCAAATCCTTTTTTCAGACAGTTGATTTTCCATCTTATATTATCTAGAATTATTAATTTTGTATGTGGTAGATTCAAAATGATTGGCTGTGTCATCACACTGACCCTTATAGTATATTATTTTATTATACATTAGGGTGATACTGATTTAGTATTTTAGAGTTTAACACATGCCATATAAAACCCTTATGGTAACCCTACAGGGTGATACTAAAAGTGGTCCACATGGGAAAGGCACATGGATACAAAGTTAACAGCCCCGTGGATGTGTGGATGCGACAGAAATGTGTTATCTTTTATTCTTTCCAGATTTGCATTGTATAACTAAGACATATTTACTCAAATTTACTAATTTTTATGCATTGCACCATAATAATCTGGTTGATATTTTTAGAACTATACTTTGTCAAAATTGGCCATGGACTAAAACATCTCAGTTGTGATGCAGTTTGTTGTTGTAAACTCTAGACTGTAGTCCACTAGTCACACAAACTATTATGTATATGCAAAGTAGGTCAGGGACTTCGATGACAGAGACCCTTTCTGCAAAGCTTGCCCATGCAGGCTGAGGGTCTCACAGAACTAATTATTTTCCTGTATAGTTTAATATAATCAATCTTGAGAAAAAAATATTCAGAATGTAGCGCATAATGTAAGTGACTCAAAAATCTGTTGTGGCCTCTTTAGGGACAAAAAATGTGACAGTCTCTGAGATTGACAGCTTTATGGAAATGTATGTTTATAGCCCTAGAGCCTTTATCTAGTTTAGGAATCATAGAAATAAATTGAGGCTAAAAGTATAATTTTCCACAGTGTTCATGAATGTTGAACACATTAGGACTTCTTTTCTCCATTCTGTTCCCATGGTAACCAGAATATTGGTAGAACATTGTTGTGAGAGTTATGTTTTGTAAGGAGGCAATGTTCATCTTATATATATTCTCTAACATCTCAGAAATGTAGGCCTAAAGGCCTTTTGCTGCTTAGTTGTTACATGGTGTGTTGTATTCAGCTGTTATAGATTTTCCTGATAATGCTGCCACGTTTGGCTATGTGGAATACTGGCTTAATAGTTGTCCCCAGATGATTTATTACATGGCAAGTATGAGTGTAAAGTGGTTACCAATGTATGTGATCTACCAAAGTGTGGCAGATGGCAGTGTGTAGCTGCTGGTTTTGTCTTTCACTTGCAGATTGAATAAAAAAGCTTCTTTTCTAATAGATGAATTTGAGTTGAGTAAATTGATATATGAAAGGATACTGTACATCTAAATACAGCAAAAAGTAAAGCTCATTTACCATAAAGTTAAAAGGATATTTTTTGTTGGTAAAAAAATGGCCATCGATCAAAGTAGCCAACAATTGTGTCCGTTGTTTACCAACCATTTGTTGTTACAAATGATATTGTGCAGCGGGCCACTGGGGATTGTATAACAGATGTTTGAAATGTTTTGGGCTTGACACCAATGTATTTGGCCTTCTTACCTGAACATATTCCCCATTGCCCTCCTTCTTTCATTTCAAAGTCTGGGGTATAGGTTTGATGGTAGCAGTCTGGACATTCTAAAAACATACATATTTTATACTGGTTTCTTTGCTCGTGGCCTTATTCAGATGCTCCACTTGATGTAAGAACAGCATATCTGATATAAGACAGTTATGGTATCTTAGGCAACTTACCAGCAATCTATCAGTGTATAAGGTAAGAGCATTTAAAATGCTTTTTAATGGGACTATAATGTTTGTTTAGATTACCTGATACTATAGTGTAAAAGCACTAGTAACCTTTTACCTGAAATATAATGGAATATATATATATATATATATATATATATATCATTGACAAAGTGTGGCTTACCTGCTTTACTGTTGCATGTCCTTATTCCCTTGGTGTAGAGTATAGTACCTGTTCCCAGTAGCAACCAGTTAGGCAAGGAATGATGGGACATCTGCTTAGAAGGTTAATAGGGTTTTATAGTCTCTTCTTTTTGCAGGTATAACATTGCCATAGAGTTGGTCATTTTGCATACCATTTGGCTATCCTCGTAAAGCAGATATTAGACCGAGGCTTTGAGGTGAGGTCTTTCTCATCTTTTTCTCTATTTTGTTTTATTAGATTGTGCCCTGGTTACAAATTTCACATTGCTAGAACATTGGTATATTGGTAGTGTTAAGTAATAACGTTGTGAACGTACATATTGTGACAACATTAATTCTTTGATTAATATATTGCCAGCCACATTGCTTACAATGTTATACCATAACCATTAGGGCTGAATACGCTGTACCACATTGCTTAACTACAAAAAAGGTGTTTAACTTGAGCTTTTTATCATTAAACCCCTTCAATATCAACATCTTAAAAATACTTTAAGTTGGGCGACATTTATATATACAGCTGAAGCAATGAAGCTCCTACGTTTTTCTTACAGCCTTGTAAAACAAGTCATTTAAGGTAAATTCCAGGGTATGATAAATCCATATCCAAACCTGGAAGAAAGGACTCGTTTGGTTTAATCACTCACATAACTCGTGAGTGATGCATATGCATATCATGGGCAAGGCAAATTGACAAGCTGTACATACTGCTATTCATTGTCAGTAGTTTTAACATAGTTTAAGTAACGCTTGGGTGAATATATGGGAGGACCTTTTGGATAATTTTTCAGTTAGCCAAATGACCAATGGGGATCTACAAACCTCAGGCTATGCCCTTAATATATCACAATCCCCTATGGGTTGTACTGCTACCCTTGGATACACCTTACATGACCGCTTATTATACTAAACCCTTGGGTTGTTAGAGACATTAGCTTTTGGGCAGGCCTGAGGGCTGGCTGGAGTTAAACACGCGGGCATGGAGCAGAAAGCCGCGCATAGAGAATTCCTTATATACGCGGGTGTAAGGTCCGCGTATACTATTTGGCCTGTGCGCACGGGTTTATAAAGTCTGTGTATACTGGTCGGCCTGTGCGTGCGAGGTTGGTGACCGCGTTTATTCTAAATCGGGGGCAAAGCCCTCAAACCCCCTTTTTCTTTTCTATTTTTTTCTATGTTTTATTTAATTTCTGCACACATACGGTTTGGGAAGTACAATACCGGCGTGTATAAGTCCGCGTGCATAAAAATTTTATAAACGCGAAGGTCGTGCACGCGACTGTCGCGCGTATAGTCACTCCCCTGGGGGCCCTGTCCTAAGGCTTATATCCCTGACACACTTCAGGATGATATCCCACCTAGTACTTTAATCCTTGTCTGTTATACAAAAGTCTATTGTATATTTACTTTTATCACCATTACCACCAGAACTAAGGAAGTTTTGAATATAATTCATCCATTGGATTCTGTCATTTTGTTCTCACTTTGTTGTCTTAAAGCCTTCTCCTTTTAATTTCAAATGACACTGTCTCATCTATTTAAGGTATACAAAGAAGAGGTACAGAAGTTTAGTATTCTTCCAAGGACCTCTGATACGTTCACTGACAGAGCACTGACGGAAAATTGACTGAATATGTCAAACCAAACAATGTCAAGTTATCAAATGCTCATTGGCTATATATCAGGTTTTATGGCAATCTTTGGGGGTACCGGTTCCGCTGCCCTTTTACAAGCTTTGCAAAGAGCAGTACCTAGCCTTGAACTCATAGCTGTGAGGGCAGTGATGAAAATACCTCTCTTTATTGGAATAGGACTATAGGGGCTACAGAGTTTAGAATAAAGAAAAACGAAATTGCACCAATGATCTACTATGGCATTCTGTATATGGTGTTCAATGTGGGTTATTTTGGGTCTGCCAATCATCTCTTCTCAGTTGAAGTGGTTAGAATATCATCAATATTCACTTCTCTTTCTTCAATAATCTATGCTAGAGTTGTATACAAAAGGGAGATAACAAAACTTGAAGTTGTATCTCTATCTATTTGCACACTAAGCATATTAATGTTGATTCAACCACCGTTCTTTTTCCCAAATTAAATTGTCAAAAGAACAAGCCAAATAAGGGTGATTACAAACACAACCTACCCAGAGGCCAATTCCAGCAATATTGTATCTTGTATAGTAAAAAAGATTGACATTCAACCAACCCATTCGATTATTAATTGGGTTATTTATTGGGCATCATTTCAGGATTGGCACAAGGAATAACTTATAATGATATAGAGCAATATAGAGCACTACGGATCTTTTACAATATTAAAAATCTGAGAGATGTTCCACGATTGGATTTGCTCGTTAGATCAAAATTAACAACATTAAAGAACAGCAGGAAGGCCCATTTACTGAACCTTATGTTTTTTTGGAAGGAGAAAGGAATATGGGTAAAGAAACAGAGAAGAGTTACCAGAAATCAAATTTTCACCCAATTCCGATTATCCAAACCGAGAACTGAGGAAGCCAAAAAGTTGTCTTATTACAGAAGTGCAAAGCTTTGGTTTACAATTCCAAGGGACATACATACTCTTGATAATGGATATGAATTTAAGAATAGAATTTTTAAAAAATGCTTTTGATCACCTGCTATATAATTATCTAATTCCGTGTGACATTGCAAATTCAGTTCAATAATTAATTAACTATGACACCAACTGTGAGAGAAATCATGAGACTGTTGGTTCCAACCTTTTATTTATGTTAATTTATTTATTTGTTTGTCAATTAGAGAATGAAAGTTAAAACATAACTATTATTACACTAGTTTTCGATTATTCTCTATTTATCAATGAATACCAAAGATATGGATTTTCATTGTAAATATCATTTCATCCTATATATATATATATATATATAATGATAATAGTATATTAGGAATGTAACCATGGAGAATATACTTTGTACCCTCTGGAAGAACAGACATTTTCTGAAGACGCCAATAAAAATATTATTAAAAAAAAACTACATGAATGCTGTTCTACTATGTGAAGTTAAACCGTTGACTTAAACTATGCACTCGGCCAATATATATTTCTTTTTATCAGCCATACTCACATTCTATATTGAAGAGCCAGTCTTTATCACGAACTTTGAAGTACTGTAGGGCCTATGTAATTGGATATTCTGTATTATGTGCAATAGCAGGATTATTCAATGTCTCCTCAGTTCATCACATCGGGGCAGTCAGGTCCAGTTTTCTTTATAGCCTTGAAGTGATCTTAGCTTTGGCCATTCAATACAAGTTAAGAAGTCAATCATGCCTGGGCACAGAAACTGGATAGAAGTAGTTGGGGCAATTATACTAATACCAGGTGTTGCCCTAACACCAATCAATGACATTGTGCAAAATTGGAAACAATCCAATACATTGCCTTAGGAAGGAATGTATATATCTCACTATATTGAATGGTCATATATATGCAATATCTTACTTTTGTTAGTACAATTATGGATGTAATGTATTGCCAATAAATTTGTATGGAGATATTAGTTTGGTACTTATTACTTAGGCATTCATATAAAGATATCCAATAGTACACATACATTCTTCATATATGCCTCAGTGCATTACTGCTGACTACAACAGCGATGCTTACACAATGGTATTTAGGGGAATTTATCTATTAGTATCTACTGTTGGTGGGTGAAATAATGGGATCCAACTCTTGACACCACTCCCCTGGTATGTGGAATTTCATTTGAATTTTGCATGGGTGTTTGGTAGCTTAGTTGTGTAAATGAAACAACAGAGTGAAAAGTTTGAGAAGCACTTCACTCCATATCTTAGACAACAGTGAAAAGAGCCCCTTCTAAAGATTATGTGCATTGCCCAACCTCCAACACTAGCCCATATCTATCTTTAAAGAGGTTAATCTTAACATAATATCTTTCATAAAGGTTTATTTTCTTTGTAAATCAAATGACCATTTGTATGTTCACAATTACACGTGATATTACTCGCCTTCTCAAGAAACAGTTTTATGATGATAAAGCTCTTTGCAACTCTTTTCTGTAGAATTGTACAGCCCAGGGCCATTGATATCAGGAGTGATGTCAGGGGTTTGAATGATGCATATGCGCACCAGGCTTGTTGCAGGCTACAGTGAAATATTAGCTATACTCCCTATGTGCCACTGAGTGGCTGTAGCCTTTTATAATCCTTTGTCATTGTCATTGTCATTGTCCCCACCTCTCTCCTTCAGCCTATGGTTGTGTGATGAATTGCCCATTCATCGTTATTTTTAGAGGCAAGAACTAGAAGGAATTATGTGAAATAAGCGAATCATGGTGTAACAAAATTTAATGTCAAATGTAAGGCACGAAACAGATAAGAAATTAGACCGAATCTTGTACAAAAGTACATAAGTACGGTAGGGGACAATATTGTTAATAATATGTTACACTCTTTGGATAAAGTAATGTTTTTAAAGGTGTGATTTAAAAAGACATTATCTTAGTAGTCCACTGTTAATGATCAAAATAATGTTCTGGGAATTTGTTTTATCTATTGGAAAGACAGAAAATAATACACTGGACAAGTTATTGATCTTGATTACAAAAGCTTTATTCTCTCATTACATCATAATTTCATTTCAATGGTTGCTTAAGCATCATACAACCAAAGTTAGATGTTCAAGATAACTTCCATGTTATTCCATTTTGCATTAATTTATTTTTCATAAACTTCTTGGTTACATATGTTTTTTCAAGATTATTATAGTTATCTTTGTTTGCCTTGATTACATATATACTTAAGATTTTGTATCCATGCACATGCATGTAATTTGCAAGCCTTACATCCTACCAGGTTCCCTTACTTCTTAAACATGTTAAACATTTGGAAAACAGCATTGACATACATTTTGAACCTATTTGTATAGTTTGATTTAATCATATGAAGTAGATGCATGTTACATATGGGTTGTAAGAGCACTGGTTTCAGTTGCCACTCATACATTATAAATTTCAAAGATAAAACTGAAGAAACAGAAACTAACTATATCCTTGGGATCTATTTCTACTGTCTACAAATCGAAAAGATATAATACAGCAAATAAAAAGGAGCAGAACTTGTGTCTATAAAAGACAACATTTGAACTTACAAATCATTCTTCTTCCTTATATTTTATGAAATATTAATTTTGCTGAATTTCAAATTGTGTGAAATTTATCCTCATGACCCTTTCATTATCATAATACATTAAGATTTATTTGCAAAAATATAGCTAGTTAGAAGGGATTTATTCAAAATACGAGGTGATAGTTTGTTAATGTTTTTAGACGAATTCTTGATCTTTGTTCTAAAATCTTATCTATATGCTCTCTGTTCAATTTTTATCTCAGTGGTTGTTTAAGCATCAATCATAAAACCACTATCAGACCTTTAAGATCTTTTCATGTTTTTCAATTCTGCTTTGATAATAATATTTATTCTAAAGCTTGATTTTGTTTCATACCCTTCTTGGTTACATTACTTGGTTACATGTTCAAGATTATGATACTTATCTTAGTTGGTCTTGATTATGTATGTGTCCTTAACATTTTATATTCATGCACATGCGTATAATCTGGAAGCACTATTTCCTATCTTGTTCTCTTACTTCTCAAAATATGTTAGACATCTTGCGTAGCAATGTTGATACATTTGGAACCTATCTTTGCAGAGGACAACTGTATTAGTTGCCAAACATTCTTCTTTCTCACATACCATGACATATGAATCATGCTGAATTTCAATTTTATCCAAAAGAGCCTTTCATTGTTACAATATATTGGGTTTTCTTTGAAAGTATATGACTGGTTTGAAGGGATCTGATCAAAATATAAGGTTCTTTTCATCATTTGTGACAAATTCTTGATATTGATTCTCAAATTCTGACCCTCATAATTATTCTGTCTTCACTTCATTATTGTATTTCAGTCATTGCTTAAGATGATCAAATCTGCAAGACTCTTTTCATGTTATTCCACTCAGCTTTCCTAATTATTATGCCTTCTAAAACTCCTAACAATTTTGTTTTCATACCCTTCTTGGCTACAGAAGTTCAAGACTATTATACTTATCTTTACTTGCCTTGATTATGTATGTGTCCTTGATATCTTATATTTGTGCACATGCATATATTTTGCAAGCCTTACATCCTATCAGGTTATCTTCCTTCTCAAATATGTTAGACCTTAAGCTTTGGTAAATAATATTGTTATCAATTTTGATTCAAACAAACATTGTAGATGCGTATTACATGATGTTGAGCAAGATCATTGGAATTTGATTACTATTCATACATAATTTTGTATGAGTTTCCAAATAAAGTGTTTCTCAAAACTCCCCTTGTTATATTGATTATTAGGATATAACATCAGCTTTCTGATATATTTGTTTAAAAAAATAAAAGATTTTCTCAGATGGTATGCTGCAGAAACAGTGAAATTTAGTATTGATTTATATTGCATATCAAAGTTATAATGAAAACCAACCAGCAGCCAAGTGTATAACATTTTGTCTACATACTCATTCTTGCAATACAAACTACATTATACTTTCATTTCCCTTTAATTCTAGGAATTAATAACATTTGTTTATGTTCCTTCACATTATACTCATTCCAATACCTTCTTTGTTTTTTATTGTGTTTTAACCCTTTCTGGAAGCCACATATAGGACTGTGTGAGAAGTTAGATATGTCAACAAATAGGGAGGTTTAGGCTGTGAATAGTTGAAAAAAAATAGTTAAAAAGTCTAATCACAGCCAGAGTTATGGTCATTTGAAATACCCTGTACCACACTTGCTATTGAATTACATAGTTTGTTAAAGGATAACAGGCCTATAGCTTATTAAAGATATTTGTGTATATTTCTGGCGTCTTGAAAGGGTTAAATCTCATATAATAATTTGCATAGTTTCTCTCTTAGTGTAAACACATTTTTGATGGGAATCTCCCAATTTCCCTATCATCTGTGGGTTTCTATCATTCAAATCATTATCTACCAGAGATGCACTGAAGTATGACAGAGAAACTTCATGGTGTTCTGCTTCTGGTCAAGGCAAGATGTACATTTCTATGTGCTCACTCATCCTTCTTGGTAGACCCTTCAAAGTGAACATCAACTGTTGTGGTGCCCTCTTGCTGCCTCCTAGAGACCTCAGGGTTCTGCTCGGTGCATGTGGCACCTTCCTCTGACAAGGTTGTAGTGCAGAGTGTCGTCAGGTTGCTAGTTGAGGCTGCAACCTCTCCCTCCAGCTTCTGTATAACAGTTATGTAAGATATTTAGTTGTTTTCACTGTAGGCATAATTTAATCACTTTGTTACAAAGATTGAAGAATAAGAGTCAAATGAAAACAGATAACAATATCGATAGAATGTACATGAAAATTGATGCCTAACATCATGTAAGTTCTAAACTTAAATCAAACCAAAAAATCTTTTACTTAGCCATCTTAGCTAATGTTTAATCATGGCCTTACACTTGCAATTATTGCAACCTTTTGCATTTCATAGTGTTTGTTTATAATATCCATCTTATATGTCCAATGTTCAATAATCCTTTACTCATAAAAAAGTGTGTGTTATACCAACCTGTAGCTAATTGAAAAATACATGTTGGTTTTACCTTAAGTGTCAGGGCCAGGACACCAGTATCATCTCCATCAAGGGTGAAGGTTGACTTCTTCTGAGTTATTCCATAGTTTCTTCTTTTACCACAGATAACAGTACAGCATGTTGGGCAGGATGCACTGTCCTACAAAGACAGGAGATTATGTTGAGGTCTTACATTCATAATTTCTATTTTTTTGGTTGTATTTTCAAAAAGAAGACAAAGTTTTTTCATTCAAATGACATTTCACATGCTAGCATTCCCTTACTTCTTCTTGCTGCCTCCCAGAGATCTTGGGTTTCTGCTCAGTCTGTGTGGCACCCTCCCCTGAGAAGGTTGTAGTGCAGAGTGTCGTCAGGTTGCTAGTGGTGTCTGCAATCTCTCCCTCCAGCTTCTGCATAACAGTTTAATAAGATATTCAGTTTTTTATTATAGCTATATTTTGATCACTTTAATATATATAGTTAAGTATAAGAGTAAAATGAAAATAGATAACGACATTAATAAAGTGTACATTTAAGGTGATGCCTAACGCTGTGAAAGTTCTAAATTGAAATCAAACTGAATAGAATATTTACTTTGTCATCTTGACAAATGCAAAGTTATGGCCTGACATTTACAAATATTGCAACCTTTTGCATTTTACAGTGTTAGTTTATAATATCCCTCTTACATGTACAATATATATAATCATTTTCATCATCATATGGATATGCTATGTTTCAATAAGGACAAAGCAACTAACTGTGAAACATTAATTTTTCTTGTAATATCTGGAAGAATAGATTATTCTGAAGATATTCAATAACAATTTTAGAAAAAAAAAGAAAAATGTTGAATATTCCTTCATTCACAGGGAAGTGTGTGTGTGTGATACCAACCAGTGGCTAATTGAAATATACATATTGCTTTTACCTTAAGGGTCAGGGCCAAGACTCCTGTATCATCTTCATCAAAGGTGTAGGTTGACTTTTTCTGACCTATTTCATAGCTTCTTCTTTTACCACAAATAACAGCACAGCATGTTGGGCAGGATGCACTGTCCTAAAAACACAGAAGATTATGTTGAGATTTCTCTTTTCTTCTGTTGTGCTCTTAAAATAAGAACAAAAATTGTTATCTAAACAACATTTCTCATACAACTATACCCTTACAATTTTCTATGCATGGCATTCTTTATATCATTACTTTACCAGAAAAGAATCACATGATTTTAAAAAAAGGAATTGCAAATTTTCCTTGGCAATTTTTCCAGCTTCACTTTTCAAAATCTAAAATAATTATCTTGAAACATACCTGGAATTGTAACATACCTGGCTTTGCTGAGTGCTTCTTTTGTCTCGTGTATCACCAAACTTGAGTTTCCAAGCCTTTTGCACCTGCATGTATTTGTACATAGATTTTGAGCTACGCTTTAGAAATACAGCCAATTTTCAATATTTACCATGAAAAAATAATGTCCACAAATATTGATATGTCAATACTAATGATGTTTTTCATTAATATGCCATAAGAGAACATTCCACTATCCGGTGGGGGGCTGATTATGAATGAACAAAGGGAGAGGACATGATTTGCTAGACTTTATCTGGAATGTGCCTTATAAAGATAAAAGAGTAAAATGTGTTACATTCAAAGAACAGTAAAGTAAATGTAATTATAAGTTTTTGCATCCTAGGTAGAATTTGTTTTTGTAGATTTCTTGTCCTTTTAGTTACAGCCTCAAACCTCAATGCACTCACAATGTATTTGTAAATTATGATTTGTAAATGTTGTTGTTTTTTACCACCAAAAAACGTACTATATCACACTATGCATTTTCATACATTTGTGTTGGTAAGCATTCCCAACACAAATCATTTCTGTTGATTTTGAAAATATGTCTGTAAATAAAAATTGTTCATCCCAAAGCAATGCCAGTTTAAGAATATGTAGTTTAGTAAAGCCTTTTTACTCACATTGCTGTCTGCCACACAATTGAATATGAAGATAAATACTCCCTATTAAGAGAAAGACAAACAAGAGGTGATCCATGTAAAAGGTAAAATCTATATGATAAACAATTACAATTTGAGAAAGGCAGTTATTTAGATAATGTCTTGGCTACATAAATTGTACGTTAACATTTTCGAAATCTTACTTGGGTAGAATTGAAGATGGCAAAGAGAAACTGAAAGGCAACAGTTTCTTTGTTCACTGCAAAAATCCCAAATATCCAGCTTATCCCCATGATTGGTACCAAGACAAAAAGGCTCCAGAAAGTGGACCTACAGAAAACATAAAGATATAGAATAGATGGACATGGGAACAGTATTTTTATTTAGAATAGATCTCCATAAATGACATGCCATTTTTTAATTCTAATTACCAAATGTGCTGGCACAACAGGAAATTCATGTTTATAACAAAGGCATTTATTATTAATAGGGTAACAAAATTATTAACATTTGATAAGTATGTGTACCTCACAATGTCTGAATGTTTCAATGGATTCTGGCTGACTTCCTTGTTCCTCCTCCATAACATTTGGGATTTGACCTTTCTTGTGAGTACCAAGATGAGAGTAGTGAAGTTAGTCTGTCAAGTTATATATCATTGATAAGGTATCAGGGTATATTTCCTATGTCTACATTTTGTGTGGAAGAACTTATATACGAAAACTAAATAAATAGAGAAATTATATATTACTAGGAAGAACATGAATGTGATTATATGTATTGATATTTCTGGTTGATTACTGCTTGTATGATTATTAGAACTTTACCAAATCCTTACACTATAAATGTAAATGTTTTGGGAAAATGTTGTTTCCTCATAGAAGTAAGCTATTACACTTACAATAATCACCAGGATGATGGGACCCAGAAATGACCAAATGACTCCATCTTTTGACAACCAACAGCTACAGATAAAATAAAATATAGCTATGATCATCTTATTTATTTGCATCTTTCAGCATTATTCAATTCATAATATACCAACTACTTTGCAAATATGAGACAAATATGAGGATAAAAGAATCTTTTTTCAAAATAAACTTACTAGTCTTCACCACCATAACCTTCTGTCCTTGTGATACCAAGGGATATGCCAACAATAGCCAAAGGAACAACTGAAATATTTATTTTTGCACATGTTAAAAAGGTATTTTTTCCTTATATATATACACATATTTACATAGATCAGGAAAGTGGGGTATCTATAATGCATTGAAGGATATCAAGATTTTAAAAAGAACATTGAGATGTCGGTCAAATCACTTTAAAGGATTCATTTCAAGTTACTTTGTTGAGATGCCATAGAGTATTTTGATGACATGGCAGGAGAAATATTTGAACATTAAATTTACCAGGATGTAACCTGAAGAAAGTGTAAAGAGAGTTAATAAACATGACAAGTAATGATTACCCCAAGAAACAAGCATTGTGGTTACTGTTTCACGTGTACTCTCCTGACTTATTCCTCGCGCCAGGCTGCTGACCTTCCAGTAGAGGGAGACACTCATAGACATCATCAAGGCAAAGGCAACCAGGAACAGGTACTGAAGGACAGCTGCTATGGCTGCACACAGGTGCTATAGAAATAAGTCCAAAATTTAAAAACAACACAAAAATATGAGGATGAAAAATAATTTTAATTCCCAGTTGAGAAAATGCTTACTTCCCTCAGTTCAAGACATAAAGTGCAAATATTTTATTTAGATCCCATAATGTGTTTTACAACACAAATAATAAAACACAGAGACCTTTGATTTTGTTTGCTTTATTCCAAACAGGAAAAGCAAATTTCCACCAATGAGCGTGCAGCACAGAACCATCAGAGTAGTTCGGCGGCCAACATGTCCATTGACAACCATATCAATCTGCCTGTTATTGATAGATAGATTCAAACCCAATAAAAGTCATGATTACCTTTAATATCAATAGAACTCATGCACTTTTTATTAATAGTAATTTCTAAATGAGCTTTTTGTGTCATTTATGAGATTTCAAAATCGGTTGAAATCAACTATATATATATGTACATCTCAGACCAATAATGGATTCCTTACTTCCATAGGAGACTGTGAACAATAACTGTCAAGACCATTCCCACTATGGAAAATGTACAACCAATATATGATAGAATAGATAACGCCTTCTGTATGGATGGACTCTGGAATTCAGGAAGGTAGAAAAACTGGATATTTGTCATGGATTCAATACATCTAAAAGTGTTGAAGATGATATCAGATAATAACTTATAAATTAGATTTGAAATTAAAGAGTGAATAAATCATATTTAAATTGATATTTGCTTTAATATGTAATCAATGTACCCATGCCATTAGATTAAGTACAGGATTCTAGCATGATGTATGACATGTTAAAGCGTTGCCTGTAGATCTTGAGATATCGTTAATCTGCTGAATTAGTAATTATTGGTTTTATCATAACAACTGATCATTAGGGTTGATGATCCTAGCCTCATAAGGCCATATTCAAGATCATCCTCTAATCATAGCATTGGTCAAATCATGTATTTGAAAACTGAGGGAGTAACAACTTCATGCTGCTGAAAAAGTGCAATATTGGCTGCCAAGAGTGCAATATCAGCAACCAATATAAAAAAGAGATTTATCAACAGCTTGGTAAATTCTTCTGCCAATGCTCTCAGGAGAATATCACCATTTGCGATATTGTATCAGTAGAAAATTGGTACATTTTTGTGCAATATGCTCTTAAGGATAGACAACACCTCTTAGGGGCGATTTTGAGGGACTCTCTTTACATAGGGCTATTTAGTCTAATGTTTATGGCAAAGATATAGCCCCAAAGATATATCTGGATATAATGGATATACTGCAGACTTTCCCCACAGGTGTCACCCTTGCATGGGCAGGACTTGAGGCCAGGTGGGAGATAGGTGACCCCCTCTGCAGGGACAGTGGGGCAACATGTCACTGCCTCACCGGACCTCACTCAGACAGGACTTGTTTATCAAAATTCTTTCTTATTCATTGAGCCGCTATGGCTCCAGTGTTGATATATGACTAAGGCGCCTTCCATTTAGTATGTATGCAAATTTACCAAAATTTTAGACCCCCCACCCCCCCTTGGTTTAACGTACGCATTGGATTTGTAGTTAAATGTACGCAAATTTTTTAAAATGTTGGACCCCCTGTTAGACTGTAAAATGTAAATCTGACGCAAAATGTAAATCAACGTAAAATGTAATGTAAATCAATGTAAAATGTAAACCTAACATAAAATGTAAAATCATATTAACGTAAAGTGTAAATATGAACTCTCATAAAATGTATCAATTTGACGTAAAATTAAAATATAAAACTTTGACATAAAATGTAAATCTGCTAACTGGAGCTCGGGTGTCTACTAAAAAACATCGGTGAAATGTTGTGGGTGACTTAAGCATATATATATATATATATATATATATATATATATATATACCTTTGTATGTGTGTTAGAATGACATTGGAACAGTTTAGTAGTTTTAACAAAATGAAAACAATTAAAAGAAATAATATAATAAAGTCTAGCTGACATAGGTTAACCTATCACTGCACGAATTTTGGGATTTACAAGGCCTAAACTTTTACAGTACATCTCAGTAATGGCCATATTTAAGGCTCATTACCAGACATTTACTTAAACTTGGCCTAAAAATCTAAATGTCTTAAAGTTGAAACATTACTGTTCTTTAAATGCTGCTGAAAAGAAGTAATGGCTCTCATTGCATGAACTTTAAAAGATGAATAAAGGGGCTTATAACATTTTGTAAAGTTTTGTAAAGGTACTTGATATTTTATGTTTAGGTTAACTTTAATTATCTTTAAATCCTAGTAAAGATGTTTCAAAATAATTAAATGGGCTTGAGTAGATCAGGTTTAATTGAATTTACTTTATACTAGCTGTACAGGACCTTTACAAGCATGACACGTTGAGACATTTTAGGTAGTTTTAAGCACATTTACTTTACCATCAGTCTCCTATAAATTGCAGTAAATGCTATTAAATGTTTAGTTTGGTTTCAGGACACAAGCTTCATTTAAGAACTTTACTTTGAAAGGCAAAGCTTCATGTCATTTTAATTTACTCAAAATGGAGTAAACATTTCTCCCTCCCAGAAAATTGAAATTTCTGTGAATGAAACCCATCTATTGAAGTTTATCATAGTGCAATATAAACTCAGTCTTAGTTCACATAGAACAGACCGCATGGGCAGTGGATACATGGTTAGTAGGCCTCTGGCTGGAAGCCTTTACTCAACATTTGAGACAGAAAAGGTGTTTATCCACCACATATTTTTTAATATTGATGTAAAACCATTTTTCGCAATCATTTCATTAACCAACATTTATGTGATAATTGCTTGATATCTGTTCTTATAAAACAAGGTTGTGTTGGTTTATGTACAAAGAAAATGTGCATAAAATAAACACTTTTAGAAAAACATTTTTCCTAAAAAGCAGAAGTAGGTATGTGGTGCCCCCTATGGTACAACATCTGAGTTAGGAAACTTAGCTTTACTGAAAATATAAAGGTCATGTAATATACCTTTACTAGGCTTTACACAAAAATACCCAAAGTAAATAAACCACTGATATACAACATTTCACTTGTAGTATTATTGACCACCACAAGATGATGATATGGTTCTGGATTTAAAGTCTGTCTAAAGAAACATAATAGGCACATTATAACATCTAAAGGTCTGTGTACATGTATAGTGGATAGGTTAAGCAGAAATCATGTTTCTAAAGGATCTGGGACATAATTCAAGAATGATGTTCACCTAAATCTGATTTTCTATTGCTAAAAGCTGGAATATCATGATCATAATTATGATTACTGCACTTTTCTTTAAATATCTCTTTCTTATAAACTGAATATGCATTAATGCATAAAACATGCAAAAACTCGAATAAGCATGTGGGGCCCTCTAATGACAATCTCAGAAAATAGTCTTTACTGAAAAAGTAAATGTCAGGACATGGAACTTTGCACACAATTTACTCTAAGTAAACATGAGTTCTTGTTGAGTAGCCTTTACTTTATAATGTAAACTTCACAAGGAGAATTAAGAGTTCAATATGGACTTTTAGTGACAGAGTAAAACTGATGCAGTAGTTGACTTTTCTGTACTGAGGAAAGTAAATACTATGAAAACATCCTGAAATCATTTAATGACCTTTTGACAAACTTTAAATATGATTTTCTTGTAAAGACAACTAAAGTTGCTTAAAGGATAAGTGTGAATATTTACCGAAGTTTCCATGACCTTTCAGCAATTTGTAAAATAAAGTAAATTCCAAATTTCGTGCAGTGTATGTCAGACACAACCTTATGTTACTCACCCAACGAATTTTATTTGTCCCAGTGGTATAGCCTATGTCTCAATCTATAGGTATTCAACACTTGACGAGTGTATTAACAATATTGATTTACAATTTACGTCCATTACTGTATTTACATTTTAACAATTAAAGGGGGAAGGTGTAATTACATTCTACGGCAATTAGAGTAACATTTTAGGTCAGATTTACATTTTAAGGCAATTTGAGGTACATTTTACGTCAAATTACATTTTAGGGGAGATTTATATTTTACGGTCTAACACCCCCCACCCCCTTGCTGCATACGTACTTAATGGAAGGCCCCTAAAAAATCACTGGTTCGCCCAACCACTTGTTGTTTATGATTCAAGTCAAAGTACTAGAAATTATAGCATGACTATGAGTCTAATATCATCAAATACCCGTTTGATAACCCTATCTACCCACATAACTCACATTATATTGTGTAAATATGTGCCTGCATAGGCTTGCCGGGAATGCAAAAAACACATTTTTTACTTATATTTTTTTAACATAGATATGTCATTTGATATTTCATGAAAATACTTGAAGTTTTTACAGAATGTAGAATACATTCATTCTGAGGGAAGAGTGTCTCAAAATCTTCATTCAGGACCTATTTTTTGTTTGATGAAATTAAGAAAATTATGTTGAGAAAAATTACTAAAAGTGTCCCGTTTTTCTTAATAAAACAAAAAATAGAGCCTAACTAAAAAATCTGAGACATGCTTCCCTCCATACGAATGCTTTTGACAGGCACTACAAATTTTGAATGATATCTTTATGTGTAACTGAGATATCCGTGTTCAAAAAATAAAAGTGAAAAGAACAGTTTTTTGCCCTCTTTTTTTTAAAATCTAATTCTAAAGTTATAACAAAATACTTGAAATAACAAGATAGAGAAAAACATGCTTAATTCTTTGATTTACAATACATGATTATACCAAAGTTAGTGAGAAAGTCATTTGAATTGATGTAAATGGCGCCCTGAGAGGTGTTGTCTATCCTTAAGCTTTAACATTTTGCACATTCTCACCCATATCAATTATATTTTCCTCTAAATGTAGAGTAAGTCTCTGCCAAAAAGAGACAAGGGGGATTAAAATGATGGCCCTTGCCAGGATCTACCCCTGGGCATTACATCAAAATATGCAATTGTCTAGATGATGTCAATATCTTACTGCTTTATGAAGTGCAACAAGGATGGCAAAGTTAGTCATGTGATTGCATTCACAGTGGATCTCAGTGGCATTCACTTTCTTAATTCTACATCCTGATGATGACCATCTACCCCTGAAAATAAAATGTATTGATTAGCTATCTCAATGTTTCAATCACATTTAATTTCTTGAACAACAGTTTTGAAAAAAAGGAAAAGATTTATTATGCAAGTATGGCATCACAATCATGGATTTCATATCATTGTTGACATTATATATTTGATTTCAAATTAGTCATACTCACCTGTTATTCTCAGAAAAACTCCAGTGACTGCATGTCAGCTTTTCACTCTTGTTCTCATACTAAATGTTACAGAAATACAAAAATATTGAAATAGAATACAAGTAAAATTCAAAGGTATATGTTTCTGATTTAAATTATAGTTCTATTCTTTTAAGTTACAATTCAATACCCAAATTGAGCAGGATTTTTCCAACCAGAATATACATTATAAATAAAAGATATATAGATATGGAAAGGCACAACAAAAAAGCATAAGCACGTTTTGTTGCATTGCAATTGGTTTCTGATTAAAGTGTTATATGACAAGGAATAAATCAACTTTTTATATGCCACATGATAAAAGTAGTGAAGTAAGCCCTACTGATTTCATGTCAAAAATTAAGGAAATCGGTGTCATCAATGTGAGATTGCTTGTCCCATTAGCAACACTAATGGAAAGTACTCTTGATCCAATATCCTGCCTTGATCTACAGAACAAAATAAAAAAGAATGTATTAAAACATTTGAAATCTAATGAAAACCTTCATTAACAGAAATGTAATGTCACAGAAGCATTAATAAGGTGAGTTGGTATTATGTAAATGTTGATTCTCAGACTGAAAATAATTACCTGTCATGTGTTGGCAACCAATATTCTAATGTCTTGTAATAGACACTGGACACAATCAGCGTCTTCCTGCCTGTAGCTAGAATAGTCAAAACATATACAATTAATGTAAACAGATTGAAGTGAGAATTGAGCACTATGAAAATTACTGTATCGTAAAGCCCCATACCAACTAACTGATGGGCCGACAGTTGGTGTCAGTGTCGGCGTAGAACCATTAAACATGTTTAATAAGGATCGGCGTGATCGGTGCCGACCGTTGGTGCTGAAGCTCTGTGCTGATGCCAACATCAGCATTGATTATGTGAGGGTATTGGTTTTGCAAATGATTGGTGCTGACATCGGCGTGGCCATCGGCACCGATTCTCCCCACAATAGCCTTGTGGGTATGGCACTTAAGTTTTGTCAATAAACATTCTAGAATAAGCACTTTCAAAATCATATCTATCTTTGGATTAAAGTATCTAAGCATTTTCTAATGTAAAAGTAAGAATTGTCCCATTTAATTAATACCCATGGATGTTCTAACTATAAAACCTATTCTAGCAGGGAAAAGCTGTGGCTGGAACTACTTCTAGCAAATGATTACCTACCGTTCAATATTTCTTCAAGGGTTTCCCTGGACAAATGAACAGCATCTGATGTATTCTGTGCCCATTGACCTACACTTTTATTTCCTTCATCTGGGTAAGACAGACCTCCTTTTGACAACTCCCAGTGTTGCAATGCAAACACTGTTAGGGTATAAGACAGAGGAAAATTTGTGATAGTTTTAAGTGTTGTGATATTGACCAAAGAATTATATGGTTGCAGTACTTGAGTATTGTTTTGTTGGTCCTTGAAATAAAAGGACCTCTGCTCAATTGAAAAAATTATATGGGATTCAGTGTCAGAGTTGTATTAGTACAGACCAAGCATCTACTCAGGTTTAGGACTATAATTTTCAGGACAATCAAAATTGCATTTTGTTCACAAACATGATATCAAGTCTCATAGGCACACTACTATGAAAAGAGAGCTGAAAAGAAAGGGACACATTTTACCAATGTTTTCTGTTTCAATTTGAAGTTTTCCTTCTTTCTCATTAAATGATCTTGCCATTGAGTTTGAATATTTATCCAATGAACCCATAATGGTTACTGCCCGATGTTCATCTTTCTGTATGAAGGAAACAAAATAAGGTTAACTACATATGAAGAAGCAGTATATTCCCTTTACCATAAGGTTAAGTTAATGTAAGCTTAGCAACTACTAAGTGGATGTGGTGTTTCGCTATTCTAAAAAATATTAATCCTACTCTGTTTTATGGTTATCTCACAAATTTGGTCCTCTTATATTTGGTTGTGGACATTATTGGCAACGATACAGCTCCTTTAAGGATCTCCCTTGCTGCAACTAATCATACAGGCTTGAGGTATGCAGAGAAGAACTATCATCAAATTCAGAAAAAAACAAAGGCCTGCAATTCTTTCCAACCACAGATTTTGTGATCTTTACCTGCAGGAAAGCATTGATCAGGGTGCATGCTGGATGATATGTCAACAAATGACCATACTTTATCATATAAATTTTCATTAATCATATCACCACTTATAGTTTAACATTAAAAAAAACTAGTGATCATTATTTTTTTGAATTTGTATCCATAATATTATATTTTCGAAGTTGTTTGCAAATGCATTCATTTAAGGTGGAAATATCACAATAATTTATCATTTTTCTATGGTTTTTCCAGGGTTTTTTCAACAAAATTTGGTCAAAATTATACTGAGGGTACTTTAGGGCCATTTTCGGAAAATCTCCTCAATTGTTAAAGTCATGTTTTTCTCCCTTTAGTAGCCCCTATGGTGTTTCTATTTCCCTCCAAGATGATACAAATATCATTTTCATACCAAGGAGCCTTCAACCCTTTAGAAAATATATGGTTTGCTTTTATTAAAGCTGCAAAATCTATCCTAAAAATAGGTAAAGTACGAAAATTAAGCCAAGATACATATGGTAAATTATTTCCCATTTGCATTTACATTTATCACAAAGCCCTGTAAATTTTAGTTAGAGGTGATTGGTATTTCTGTAACTTAGCTCACATCTGCCAAGTTAGTAGGGTAATCATAAGAAGCATTTATCATAATTGTTCTTGTGCAAAATGGAAAAAAATCAGTAATTCATGGCATTACATGTATATCTCTTCTCCTGTAACATACAGAACCAAGCTTTGAATGTATTTTAGATGTAGGAGATATTAACATAGGATTATCTTAATACCTACATGTTAGAAAGCATATCCTCTATTACCTATGGTAGAAATTTTATTCTTGAAATCACTTTAGTAAGCAAAATATAATCGAAATACACCAACTTCAAAAAGTAGGGTGTAACGTACATAACCAAGCTTGGTAACATACACAACACTCATATCAGCATATCTAATGATTCATTACTTCATACATAATATAAAACAATCATTCAACAACTTTCTATAAAGAGGAATACCTAGAAACGTAATATATAAGGACATTTGATAGGTTATTGGACATAAAACCACAAATAATCCTTGGTCATTTATGTAACTTGCTTGGTTATGTACGTGACCAAGGTTTCAGCATATTCTCATCTATTATTTATCACCATAATTATATCAATTCAGTTTCCTCTTCATGTGCATACTGAGAGTTCTTGGTATCTTATTAGATAATCCTAGATGTCCTTAACATGACTTTAGACCTCATAGTATCCTAAAATCTGAATTATGAGCATTCAAAGCTTGGTTCTTTTCGTTACTTAGGAAAAACAGTGCAATAACTTAATATGCTATAACATCAACACCAAGCACAATGAATTTGCCCGTTCTGGCATTTGATTCCTGCCATGAATATCCTTATAAAATGTTCTATGATCATCTTTTTTGACAATCTTAATTTTTTCACTTATTTTCTGATATAATTGAAGAGATTTCAGGAGAATGGCCCTTTGGAATACTGTAAATTTTCTATCCAAGGTAGGGTGAATTTGTGAAAAGGGCAAAACATCGAAACCAGTACAATAGATATCTCCCAGGCAGGACTAATGTTGTTAGGTTTCAATCTCAAAACTAGAGGAGCCTATTTCAAGCAACATTAATTTTGTTATGACTAATCATAATCTTGTTCTTCTAACCTTTAATCAGTCAGTGAATTTCTATTTGCTCGCTCATAGAATTAATAAGTGAATGACTGCTTACTCTCTGAAATAGCTTGGTGAAAATAGTAATGTATTTGAAGCTTATCACATTATATACCTTCAATACTGTTTTCCAGGTCTGCTCATTCTCAATTCCAATTAGTAAACTACAACTCTTCACTACTGACTGGAAATGAAAAACATGTCTCAAAGCAATGCATTACGTAATAGAGGTACTTGCATGATGTCAATTTCAAATGAATAAGGGTTACTGAATCAAAGCAATTTTAAAGAGAGTATGGTTGCCACAAAACACTGTTACAATGTACAAGTTATTGATAATTACACACTAAGTATAATAACATCAGATGTTTATTGAGACAGTTAACTTATATGACTCTTTTGTTTCCACTCAAGATCAACTCAACAACAAAGTGCATGTCATACCTTCACTTCTTCAGGTGATGCTGGCTCTTTTGCAACAATACTTATTTCTGAGAGCTGTTCTATTGCTTTTAATGAGGCATTTAGGTTACCAGGCTTAATGGTTGCATTGTAAAATCTAGAACCAGCATTATCTGAGGAAATTGCTTTCTCCAGATTTTTTGTTATTTGATTCCTATTTTTGGTCGCTGCCCCTATTCCAGAATTTACATCGTGAATCTGAAAGAACAAATGGATCTTAAATTTCCCATTTCCTTTAGAATCTATGTCATTCAAGTCATTACATAATGAGAATCAAATACACATTTTGACTACTTTAATCAGGAATGGTATCTAAAATGTCCTGGGCACCTTCCAACAAAGAGTTTGAACAAGTAAAAATATCTTTTCTTTGAAATTGTGTGCAAAGAGGGTTAGTAAGGAAAAGTGTATGTGACACCTATATAAGTGTTCATAAGAGCAGAAAATATGCAAAGATCATTATGAGACTGCAAATTCAACATATCAGAAATGTTTTCCCAATTATTTGATCACTTCGGGAGCTCCCATACAGATTTGATTGCAATTTCATCATTGGATTTGTAATGAAATGATACCTTACATTTTGAAACAAATATCTTTTAGATTATGTTTTTCATTTGTGGAATGAAATTTACTTTAAAAAACATGTACAGCATTTTGTAGAATGGCACCCTAATAAATCCATATAATTTTACCTCATCTAATATTTCAACAAAGACCTTGTCAACACAGACATCAAAGTTTGGAGAACCCCAGTTTCCAGGTGGCAAACATAAGCAGAAACACTCTCCTGAAATTAAAATCAACTACATTATTAAATATTATCTAGTTACAATCTGAAAGACATGGTTTTTATTTGATGAGACAGATTATATAAGTTAACATTGTCATTTTTAAAACGAAGATGGTTTTGGATACTTTATCAATCAAACAGACTCCACAGAGTAGACACACACAGTAATTTGACTCCTCAGTGAACACCACTAATTGTGTGTTTTAACTGATCATGAAAACACAAAAACATATTTCCATTCCATTTATGTGATGCAAATCCATAAGCTCTAATCACTATTGGTGATCTTTATGAACTCAGCGTACTGATCAATGCTGAAATCATCTAATTCTACATGAATAATTGGACTCAGATCAGCCATACCAATTTTGATATGTCATACTGATGAACTATCACTGAGTTTATTGAGGTATTCTTTCTTATTTCTCCCGCCCCCCCTCCCAAAAAAATAAAATCAAAAAAATCAAAAAAATCTATATACCTGTGGCATTGCTAGGACATGGTTTGGTGGCTGTACTCCCAATTGCTGTCTCAGGCCACTCAACATGGTCAATGACTTCTGGCTTGCATGTCAATATTTCTGTAAAATATCATGTTAACCAAACACTTGAAAAGTATATGTCATGTAGATGTCAACAGTAGCTAAAATACATGAGATCATGATTCTATGTCATACAGCCTCCATTAAGAATATTATAAATTATAAATTTTCATTCTGATATAATACTGTCATCGTAGTTTCATTTGATATGAAAAGGAAAAGCTATGATATCAGTGACCAATGGAATAATCATAACAGTGAGGGTTTTACTCAGTGCAATAGGTTTTCTTGATTTAATTGAAGCCATTTGGTTTAGATTCTGTTGATGAAATAATCAAGAGGACATTTGTTTTGTTTAAAAAGCAAATCTAACTAATAGGCTGAGAGCTTTTATTGCCATGAAAACCTAATCTTTTCTGCTTGTTTTGCTGTTAGTTATGGGAAAGATGTTTTTAACCTTTTTCAGTGATGGTGACCTGGCATGATGTGTTTCTGGTGCCAGCGCTGTTGGTAGCTGCACAGCTGTAGATGGTAGTTTCTAAGAGCCCTCTCCCTGTCAACCTGCTCTCATATCCTCCAGATGATATTGCAATATTATCTGTGAACACAGTAATAACAAAATAAACATAATCTTACTGATTAATTAGTATCATTGGAAAGAACCTTCAGCATTATAAGAGTTTTATGCCCAAAAATTATATGTTCTATGCAACAATAACATGAAACGGTAAGATATAATCATCTCAGGTGATTTTGTTTGTAACACTAGCAAGTCAGTCAATGAGAAAAGATGTGAACTAGACTTTACTGCTGATTATTGTATTGTGTAACCAAAAACTGCGGGTCACTTCAAACATTAAGATTAGATGTCTTACATGATGGGGAGATTTTTATGTAGTTATTTGAACATGACTTGTGACATCATCTGTCTCACCTATTCCTGAACAAAATTGACTATTATTTGATCCTGTCATTGAGAAGACTTTGCGTGATGTTACACATCAGATATCTTTGCTCACAATGCAACTCTATCCATAGTGGAGTGGAAGGTTGATATTTCAGCAGGCATTATCTCAGAATGCAGGAAAATAAAAAGTACAGTAACATCTGACATAATGCCTCATGTTTCCAAAAGCATTCGGTTTATTGTGTTCTTTCCTGCTAATGTTTTTTTTAAGTACCAACATTAACAATATCTCAGAAAGTAGGACTTGACTTTCATGCCTACCCAAAGAACTAGTGTTTGAAATTTCCATATCATTAGAACCATTCCATCTGAACCACGTAAAACTGACAGGATCAGTATTTTTTAGTCCTGCATGAGAGGCTGAGCAGCCTATTGTAAAGTTGTGTCCTTTTTCTATTGTTAGGTTCACATTGTCAATTGTGACTATAGGTTTAGGTAGAACCTGCAGATCAGTTGTACGGCTTACAGTTGGGCATGGGTAAGCAGTAAACATGCATTTGACTGGACCTATGAAATATAAAACATTATATTAACAATTTATAGTGTCACTAAAAGCAACTTCAAAGTATGCATTGTTGAACTTGATGTCTATGAAACAGAAGTAGACTTTCCATATTAAATAGAGTATGTGAAAGACTATACCAAATGTATCTATAATCAAATAGGTCATTTTAACATCTCAATGGAAACAATTTATCTAATAAGAACATGATAAATAAGGAATTCAAGAACAGAAATTGACCTTGAGTATGCAGCTCAAATGGCAATGTTCCAACAAATGTCATCTTTAACTTCCACTTACCGCTATCTTTCCATAATGCTCCCAGAAGAGTCAGCTGAGATGTGTGTCGGCAAGGTTGTGTTTCAATTTTGATTCGTAGTCCATTTGTCAGAGCCTTTCCTGCTAGCGTCCATCTGAACCTACCAAGACTTTTATATGTGCCTGCCTTTACACTGCACTCAAATTTGCCTGTTTCACCCTCATTAATCACTGATGACCTTGTTGTCATTTGGATATTACCTGAAACATAGTGGGGCTGTGAGCAAACAAGGTAAATAAACAGATTGAAAACCCACATTTGTATTTGGGATCCTAATGCCAACAAAAAGGGCCCTTTTCCCTTAGTAATATGGCAAAAGACCATGTATCTTAAATAGCATTAAATGAATAATTTGAATCCAGTTCTAACAATGCATAAAATGTCAAAGATGAACCCTTTTTGTCAAGACAATTATTGGGTAATTACAGTTGGCTATATCATTTTGGATTTCAATTAATATATTCCGAAACTGTTATTTCTTTTCCTTGATTACCACTAAAAACAGATAATCTATTTGGGATATTACCATCTGCTCCATTCCCAGAAGATGGGCAGATATTTGAAGAACCTGCTCGTATCTGAAAACATGACATGAAATACTGTGATTCCGGAAATTTCCTGCTTCCAACACTTTTTTATTTCCAACTACATCTCTTCCTTCTCCACCTGAAGACCAATTTACATTCAGTATGTTCATTTTCTTCAAGATCCAATTAAGAAACAGCAGTTTAATCTTTCTACACTGAGCATCAGGGCCGTAGATTTCTAAGACTACAAGGTAAGAATCAACATAGTTCATAAATCATTTATGATTCAAGAGGTTCAGATGACATCAAGTGAGTGTTCCCCTCCTCATCTATTAAAGGGAGGGGCCAGTGACTATAACATAATAACATCATATGATATTATAATTATTGTCATTGACACTCCCTGGACAGTAGGAATAATGAGAACTATAATTTTGATGATCCTTACTGTCCAGGGAGTGTGCATGACAATAATACTTTCTTTTTTGTGTTTATTTTGACAAACATCACAAAGTGGTTCCTCCTTGTACCTGATGGACCTTTCAGATTGCACCTGTCCATGTGTAATGTCACAAACAAATTAAATGATTTTTTTTTTTACTCGATTCTCGGTACCACAGGTAGCCAATTTCTTAAGTTTTACCTGCAGGTTAGCCTGGATCAGAATGCATGCATATGCTCAGTAATATGTTGCCAAGTCACAAGCCTTTAGCATATACATTTTCATTAATCATATTGATTACTTGTTCTTGAATAAGGTTATATGTTTGTAATCACTATTTTCTAATCTGTACTCATATAGATTTTATATTTTGTAAGTTGTTTGAAAATCCTTCCATTATAGATGGATATATAACAAATATCGGTATACTTTCTACATATTTCCCTGTGTTTTTGTCAACTGAATCAATCCGAATTAACCTGCAGGTGCCTTAAATACTGAAAATCAGCCATCAGTGGTGGGGAGAATTCTATAACACTTTAAATAAATCATAGAATAAACCTCTTTTTGTTTTACAATCATAATTTCATATTGGAGACAAAATATTGGTGCCAGGAATCAGACATTCCTTGACATCATAATTATCAAATCACGCTATTCACATGAAGGGGTGAATCACTGGCAGAGAAACATGTCATTCTTGTAAATTAGCATTAGATCTAAGGTATACCATATAAGATAGCAAGAAATAGAGTTTCAGTGGCCCCTCTCTTTAAGATGTTAAATATTTCAGTGCAAGTTATCACAAGGCATCAAAGGCCATTGCAAACACCCCATCACAGGAATAGAACATCAAAACAGCACTAGTGTAGGCTGGCTGTTGGGTCTTTTAAATGATAGGTATCTTACCCTTACAACACTATTCTTCCTTCATTTTGGCTTCCCTATTGGCCAAAAGCCCTCAACAGATTGAGCTCGATTTGAACTGTTTGCCACATGTACGATAAGATTTTGAGGAACCAGCAAAGGAACAAGTTTCAAGGGACCCCAACTTTCAGTACACCAAAGCCTAGCAGTTTCATAAAGAGAAATCAATCTTATTTCACCTCTTCAACTTTTTATATTTCACTTGCTTAACCAAAGTGTTATCACCCTACAGGATGATACATGAAAGCATGTAGTTCAACAAGTAGAAAATAATTTGCTGAGTTCATCAAGTACAAGCTTTATCGTTTAACTATAAAACCCCTTTTACTTCACCTATCTTGTGACCCGTCTCCAGGATATAGCTAGTTTATGGTTCTGAGGCCACTATACAAGTGTAAGCGAGCACAGTGGCTGAGGCACTAAATGTCTTAATTCATTAGCCCCTTTAGACAAGCTACCTTCTGTCTCATCCTCACGGTTCCATAAAAATGCCATTTTGTCCACCTTCTGCAATATAAACTCTCATAGAGACTCAAAAATCCTCATTCTTTCCCAGGTATTCAGACAGTTGGCCTGGACACAAAATCATTTTAGGTAGACTAGATAGACCTATTTATTGTTTTCTTGCTGAATTGTCAGGTTATGTTTCAGATCAGGGAAAAAACAGTTTCACTCATGTTGTCTGCTGTTTGTTTTATATTTTTCAATATTTAGATCTATCTATTCCTGTGAATGTTACTATAAGCCTACAATTTATCTACATAATTGTTTGCTTTTTAATCAATAATAATTCCCTTTGGATATTCTCAGGATGATTTTGGAAAATCATGGGCAAAAGGAGCAACTCACTCAGGTATATAATAGGGTCTAATAAGGTTAATAGTTCTTATTACAATTATTTTTCAGTGAGATTTTCTAAGAATCTGGCTCAATCTGATGGACTTTTTATTTCCTGCTTTCATCTTTTTTTCAGGAAGTTGTTGGTTGGTTTTGAAGAAACATTTGGTTATTCCATTTCAGATCTAATATTCCCATTTCTTTTTATATTTTTTTCAGGATACTAATAGTATTTGTATTGATCTCTTTATTTCAGAAAGCACCTTGTAACCCCAGGGCAAGTTTCCTGTTTTGTTTTAATTGTAGGCTTTTTCAGGGTCCAGTGGACACTAACGACCATCACAGTGGGAGGGGTGGATTTTGTAATTGAGGGGAAAAAATGGATCATGTCCATATAAAATACACTTTTCCTAGTCTCTCATTGGTCAGTTCAAAGTCACTGTGAACTAATTGGTTATATATGTGTTGATAAAAGAAACACTATGACTCTACCTTCCAATGGAAGACTGCATATATTCCTGTTTGACAACATTCACAGTGAATTTGAGTTTCATCGCTTAAAGTTGTCACGCAGCTCGGAACCCATTCGTATCTTCAAAATTAATGTTGAACAGTTTAAACACATCATTTCACAATTAAATACAGTAACATGTTTTATTATCAGTGACTATTTCGTTATACCATCTTAGAATTTGTCTAGAAAAAAAGGCTTTAGGGGCCTTCCACATGGTAGATACACAAATCTTCAAGGAATCTTTGACCTCCCGACTCCATGAGCAAAAATTGACATTAGATTTGTACTAGAACATATGTGACATCCTCTGCGAAAAGCAGTCTTATGGCCTGGAATATTAAATTAAGATGGTGTCTTGGGGAATCTAATACTGAAAAAATTAGGTAAATATTCTTAGTAGAAAAATAGTTATGTTAATTTGAAGACACAAAAGTCGGATATGCTAAATATGCTAAAATATACCAGTCTTTGGTATTTACAAAGATATAACTTATATATAATCTAGGCCAAAAATTGAAATCCCAAATATGATTTCAGGAAATATAATGCCATTTCCGGCTTTTTTAAGATATTCAGAATCTGTTTTTTGCTGAATATGGCCAAGCAGTCCCTTGATTCAAAATTTCAAATTTTGAAAACTTAATTTTGTTCCATGGTTACCATGGAAACCAACATTGCATAGCTGTAGTATCGGCAGGTTCAGACATTCTATCAACATTCCGGTTACCATGGCAACAAAATGTAAAAAATCTAAATTTTTTCACCAGAAATGAAAACTATGAAAAATTTCATTTATAGCATGGATTTAGCTAATTTTTCTAATTTCTATTTTTTCTAAGCTAAATAAAGGCTCTAGAGCCATGAATAGGCATTTCCATAAGGCTGGAAATCCCAGAAACTGTCACATATATATACACATTTAAAAAAGAATTTGGACCCCCCTCCCACTTTTATGTGTATGTACTTAATGGAAGGCCCTGTAACATTACCTTATACTGTTGTCAACTGATAAAATAGTTCTCCCTACCACAGTATTTCAGTATTTTAGGCACCAGCAGGTTATAATAATTAGCACTTCTGTTAACAATTCTGTTGACAAAAACACAGGGAAATCTATGGCGAATTTAGAAATATTTGTTCTAATTACATTTGCAATGAATGTATTTTCAAATCAACTTAGAAAAAGAAATTATTTATGGCTAAAAAATGAAAAAAGTTTATATTGATCTCTATCATATTTAAGCATGAGTCACAATGATAAATGAAAATGTCTAAACTTAAGCCTTGTAGACTGTTGACATATTACCCATGGAGAACCCCGACCTGAGCTAGCCTGTAGGTAAATGACAGGAAATATGCAATCTGTGGTAGGGAGAAACAAATCACTTACCCGAGCCATTATGTTAGACTGGTCAAAGTAATCCATCATGTTTTCTCATAGTATGTCTGGGAATATGCATTCAATTATGTCATGTGATTTGCCAAATGAAAGGCCAGATGTTGCTCTGTCCAATCATTTATGTTAAAATGGCATAAGATGGCACAGTTTCTCAAGGGAAAACCTCTTTGTCAATTTTTTTTATCTTGAACATGGACATTTTTCTTATTAGTGATAGTCCAAATGTTTTTGATCACTTATTCATAATATTTGTCTCAGATATTATCTCAGATATCTGTTAAGGCTTTAATTTAAATTCCATGTAGCAAACGGCGGATACCTTTTTGTATACATTTTATTTTTTTTGTTCTATAAATCATAAACAAACAATAGAGTCCTTTATGAGAAAAGATTCCCTTTCACTGAACCAACTGGATAATGGACCAATGGCGGACAACCAGACGACAGAGGCATACTGTCAGCCCAGAAATTGGTGCAGAAATAAGTGGAAAACTGTCACTTTCTAAAATTTATGGGCCAACTCCGTGACAATTGGTTAGTTGGTATGGTCTTTGACAAGCATGTATAATTACGTACATTTTCAAGCAGTATAAGAATAGAAGAAATCGAAGATATTCATGTTAAAAAAGTTAAAGTAAATAATGCCCTTTTTTTCAATTTACAGTAAAAACATACTGTCCAACTACTCCAGCATATTTTGTATCAATAGATATTGGTGTTAATTGTTTATTGATGATAGAGAATGCAAGCAGAGCAGGTTATACTTCTAAATAAGATGTACAATCTACTGTGACTACTGGATAACATCAATATTAAGAGCCTTCATCCTTAAGTTATCCTTAATCTAATAGGTATAATATTATCTTACTTCTCGGCTCGAAATCCACAAAATTCTGATTCGTCATGTTTGGGTATCTACATCACAAGTTAGAACATTCAAATGAAAACTAATGTTTCCAGATATCAATTCAATATAATATGTGACCACCTCTGCAAAGTCAAGTCAAGTAGCCCCAAAATCGCGGAGCAGGTCACATATGATCAACTATGTAATTGCAATGCAACTTCTATGCAGTCAATATGAAAATGAAATTTAGTTGTTAGAAATACTGCTGATAAGTGTGTTTGACTTACAGTCAGTGCTCCATTAGTACTTGCCTATGTAAATCCATCACGATTTTCACATAACAAAATACACAATGTTTGGAACAAATTCACATTTTAGAAGTTGTTTAAGTAAGAAGTTATTTTCTAGCTTTCCCTTTTAAGTTTTTATTCCCTGCTAAAAAATCAAATATAGACAGTCGACTGCCTTTCATGGACACTGACAGGACTAGGTGAATTTTCCACTTAAGGCAGAGATTAGCTTAACCCTTTAGACCCCACTAACTATGATTATGAATTGCTGGATTTCCCCAGGATTTCCATGGATTTTCCCCAGAAATCCCTTAAATTTGTTCTGATTGGGGATGTTGAATAATTTACCCATCCTAAAATATTAAAATTAGAGGAATCTGGTTCGAAGCATGGAAAAAAGAATTAAATCAGCTTTTAAACGATATATTTGCCATTCCTGTATGCTCAATATTATTTAGATTGCTTTGTTTGGAAAAATATGGAAAAATTATGGAAAAAATTTCCATTTTTCCGGACAGCCAAGGCCAGATTGGGGTCTAAAGGGTTAAGACAGAGTCAGTTGTATAGGATAAGTATGTATAATGCAGGTCAGGCAATATGTATATACATTATAATATATGTGTGTATGACACAGTGTGTACAGAGGAAGTCTCTTTGTGTCTACTTCACACCTGTCAGTATTCCATAAAGGGATAGGTCATGCCAGTCACCCTCTGTCTCCATAACACCTATCCAACCCTCCTATCAAAGTGAGAAGTCCTGTCAGCCACCCCGTGTTCCCTCAATGCCTTTTAAGGCCTCCAAACAAAGAGAGAACTACTGTCAGTCAACCCCCATGTCCCCTCCACACCTCTCTTAGCTTCCCATCAAAGGGAGAAGTCCTGTCAGTCACCCCCTGTCCACACCTCTCCCGGTCTCCCATCAAAGGGAGAAGTCCTGTCAGTCACCCCCTGTCCACACCTCTCCCGGTCTCCCATCAAAGAGAGAAGTCCTGTCAGTCACCCCCTGTCCCCTCCACACCTCTCACGGTCTCCCATCATTATTCTGGAACTGTTGCTTGGGGCTGTTGTTTTTGTTTGTCCACTAATTGTTTTTGCAAAGTGTGCAGGTGATGCAATGAATTAGATTTTTACAATTACAATTGATGTTGTGGTGGGTGGTGTATTGCCATACTGATCGTGAACAGATGGTGCCACTTCTATTCAGTGGATTTTTTGTGTGGCAAGTTATCTTAAAGTTATCATTGTCACAATAGGCCAATTGGTTTTCTTCACGAAGGAGAAAGTATAATTAAAAGCTGGGTTATTAGTTGTAGTGAAGTAAGAGGTTACAGTGGATGATTCACTCAGTTTTGATTTTTTTGCAGAAGGTTCATCTCAATGTGATCACTGGCCCTCTCAAAAGCATTTGTCATGGTCTTCTTCAGGTAGGTGCCGCTTCTCACAATCTGCTTCTCACAATCTGCTTCTCACAATCTAACAATTAAATTTTTCTGTGAGCTTCATATATATTTGATGTGGAGGAACTGACAGTTTGATAAGCCTGGTTTGCAGTGCTCTAGACATTCAAAGTTGTCGGGTAAAAATTGGTCCTGTCTGTCAGTTTACAGTATAGGTCAGTTTGAATGGTCTAAGCATTGAGAGTGGCAGCTGTTTCCAGAAAGTTTGTTGAATGTCTCAATATTTCAAGTCTGAATTTTATGGTTGGGTAGGAGATGTTCAAGTGGATTATAAAGTTGTCCAGTTATGGCTGTCCATGGTGACAGAGGATGAAAATGTTCTCTATATATCTCAGTGTTACCAGCCCCAGTTATATAATATAGGCATCACAACTATATTTTTTTATATTTTATATGGTTGGTCTGAAAAAGGTCTGAAGAAACTGGTAATTTCAAATTATTTTCACATACTAAGCACATATTGATGCATATAATAAACCTCAGTTATATATTTAATAGACTATAAAGACATTTAAATCATATTCCTCACTTTTGACTGTATTTAGAATTATTTGCTTGTGTGACACCTAAAGGCAGAGTGCACTGAGGGACCTTCACCTTGACTTGTTTGTGACCTGCATTCCTGACCCCACTTGAGAAGTTCCTGACACATTCCTGACACCACTTGAGGGAACGACTCCCAGGCACCTGGTCAACGAGGTGACCCCAGCTGAGGGGTATATAAGGGGCCCCAGCACTGACCTCAGACAGAACTCCTCTCCCTGTGGCTGGTCTGCCACCACAGGTACCCTCCAGACGCCGGAGGCTCTACTCCTCCAGGGCTACAGATCCACCTACAGGGCTGCCTACAACCACCAGGGTGCTGCTTCTCCACTACCAAGAGGGCAACATCTCCACCCTTTTCACCTGGGCTACACTCCAGCATTGGTAAACATTTTGCAGTTTTTCTGAGTATATGTTGGGAGTGTAGGGGTGTTTTTGATTATGTAGTCTTCTTTGGTATATTTCTGAGGTATAGTCTTTTCTCAACCTAATAGTGAAACCTTTCTCAGTTGTAAACTATAGATTGTTCTTTGTCATTTTCACTCATACTATTCCTTATTTTTCAGCAGTCATTTGGCTGAGACATCCCTCCTGAAGACCAGGTTCCACAGACCTTGAGAAGACCAGACCATTCTATAGAGATTTTCCTAATTTAAAACAATATATATAATAAATCCTATTTAAACTTTGTTCTGCCTTTATGTTGTTGTCACCATTTTTTACTAGAAAAGAACTTTAATTGATAACACTCAGCCATATTCTGGGTTGTGTGGGACATAAATATACATGTCCTCTTTGAACTTTGTCATACAATATGTTGGCATACAAAGGAGCCACCCACATGCCCATAGTTGTTCCACCTACCTGAACGTACTTCTTACCATAGAATTGAAAATTGTATTCTGCCCTTTGTTATATTGTGATATCATGATTTCTAGGTTCTTAAAGGTGAAACGACAAGGATATTTAGAGCACCTTGAACTATTCTAAATACCCCTAATCACCTTAAGATGTCTTCATAAGTCATGCTCATGATGAAACAAAAGAAAACAGAAGTAGTAATGATTGTGTGGTCTAATGTCTCTGTTTGTTGCGCCACGGCTGCGATTAACCATGATTCATAGGAATGTGCTGCAGAGTATGATTAGATTCCATAGGCATAGTAATGGATAGACCAGAAATTTCATAGATTCATGTAACATCAACCTAAATTTAAGCCGGAAATTATTACATTACAAAGGTGACACATTTCTTACATCATCAAACATTTTACATGTCGAGGGTGTGAGAATGCTATGGAAGGTGTCGTGCTATTCACAGCTTTCTTGCCACATACAATGTGTGAACTAAACACCCTTGTCCCTTAGTATTGGCAATGCAGCTATTGCACTACATATTTATACCTTTCCACAGCAGTTGCTGTGTAATGACAAATGGTATGTGTAGATATGGGTTAAAAGTAATAAAATTACATTGAATTTACTGCATCATGGGGAATTGAATAAGTGTCACTCCGACTCAGAATATTTGTTAAAAATTGGTTTTCAGGAGCCACAATAAGTTTTGATAAATTAACCTATCTCTTACAGTAATATTTCATATTATAAATGCGTGCTTCGGGGAACCAATTGACATGGACATTCATGATATAGAAACAAGAATATTCTCATGATGAAATGTTTTTTTAATCTATTGTTAAACCTGAAGTCTGATGCCCAGCTCGGGCTCAGTGTCTCTTCAAGTACAAATCATACACCCAGTTGACACCATTGTTGAGTAAGCTCCCTAAGATAAAATAAAAATGTACTATGTCCAGTGCATAATTCAAAAACAGGGAACCTGATAAGGAAATAAGTACCCAACATGCATAATACTCAGATAATTCCAGACACAAGTGAAGTAATGGCAGACTCCTTCACTGTGTATGGACCTAACTTATGCCTACCAACACATACTCTGACGTCACACTCCTTGCAGTGCATGGACCCCGCTACAAACCTGGGCAAGGTGTGAGACTGGCTTCGCACACAGCCAAGGGTATTTAAGATACTTTGCAAGCAATTAATTACTATACTAAAACTGGTGATGTATGGAATGAAGAACGGGGAAAATCATTCAGTAATAACTTGAAGATGTGTCATTTTCTTGTCAGTTCACCTTTAAGACCTGATGGTGGTACCTGTGTCAAGGAGGTTTTAGTTTTGGTGTGGATATCTTGGACATGGGACTGGTCTCCTCTAGTGGGTCTAAATGGCAGCTTAAAGGTAAATGCGGGTGACTACTGCAGCGCCACCTGGTGAAGTTTTATTCTTATCAAAGAATTTACTTGAAATTTCAATTAAACATGATGGGAGTACTTCTGAATGACAAACATGCAAATTTAATTGAAAAACAACTACATTTGTCAAAGAAAAAAGTAGGAATACATAGCTAACAAAGTAGATTTTCTCCAATTCTTTCATATTTTCAGGAATAGAACAAGATTTTCCACGGTGACCTAACACTTTTTTTCATCTGAACTACTCGTTGTGACCCTATCTAGATATTTTCAGAGTTTAAAGTAAATGTCACGGTTATTTATTTGTAAATGTTGAAAAATGTCCTTTTTGCCATAGGCCCCAATACTAAAGAGCCATTTTTCAATTGCTCATATCTCTAAAATTGATACGGTAACATATGAATTTTAAAGTTCCTTTATGTTTATCTTGCATCCCTCTAGCCACTATGTGAGTTTCAGAATTTTTTGACGGTTTTTAGGAAATCATGTCAAACACCCGCATTTACCTTTAATCAAGGTGAATTGCGAAATCTATCTAAGTTGCATATAGAGTCACCCAGGTGTGGCTCACCTGAGATGGGCTGAAATTTGTGTCAATTGGTTATGTTTTTTTCTTGTTCCAAAAGTGTATTGCTGGATATGTTGACAGCACTGTCGAGATCTGAGAGATTTAAAAATACATCAGTCAATCTTTTATCAAATTCAGTGTTGTCAAGACTCTCACTACATGGGAAATAACCTGAAAGAAGAGATTGGTAAAGTTTTCTCATTATATTAGTCTCTTTGGTTAAAATGGTCACTGTCAAAGTGTTGATGTTGTTTTTACTCAGGTTGATCTCTCTTTGCCATTTATTACTGTCAGTCACATCTCGGAGACCAACTCAGATATGTCCTTTCCAGGAACTAGGCTATCAGCTTCTATGTTGTCTAGGTGACTGACTGGTAATTTTCAGCAGTTTTATTCTGTTGCATGTGTCTGCTTGAGATGTATTTCTTTCTCTCCTGGCTGTTGTATCAATTGGATTTTGGATGTGTCTCACAATTTTAGGGCAAGGGGGTGGCCTTAGCTGGTTGATTCTCTAAGATTATTGTGGCTATGTCTCTGGTATCCTTGACGAGTGGTTGATGGTCCTCAGAATGGCTGAACATCTATGGATGTTGCCCTGTTTCTCCAGGGCGTGTAGTTTTTTTGGTCTTGGTTTGTTTCTGATTTCTAGGGAGTTTGCTTCTCATTGTCAGCTAGTTTGTCATTATTGCTGGCATGTATTGGGATTGGGATGTGACCTCCTGCCTGGGCATATCATTTAAGTTCAGCTGGTCAAGGATTAGGATCTCTTGCTTATGGCTGATATCCACTACACACTGCTGGAACTGGTCATGATCTAGAGTCTCTTCTTGTTTCTGCTTCATGGTGCCGGCCTTTTATTCTCCTTCAATTGAGTGTCAGCATTTCATACTCTCCTTAATGGCCGAAAGTACTCCAATCCAGGCTTTTGACTGGATATAAAAAAAAATCTCAGTATCCAAAGCATCATTGTCATGGGCCCATAGTGGTATGAAGGTTGAGCCCATGGTGTAGACTGATAGCAGTATGTCTTCTTCTGCTTGTTGAATCCACCTTGTTTTGATAAATTTGGTATTGCCTGACCCATCAGTTGAACACAGATCTGTGTCAGGTTGGATTGTATCCCATTCAGTTACTAGGATTATGCCTAGCACTAACTGGTGATGCTCCTGCTGCCATTTTCTCATCATTACCATTAATATTGCAATGGCAGCCCATATTGCTACATTAACGAGTGTCATCATGTCAATGAGCAAGTCACAGTAAATGTCATCACACCATTAAGCCTCCTGCACAGCACCCCCTCCCCCAAAAGTCCAGAGGTGGAGATTTATGTGAATCATAAATAAAGCAAGAATGATAGTTGGTAATTCTTTTTCATTTTTCATTATTGTTAATGCAACCTGGTGCCTACAACCATCACGTGTGCACCTTACCTGAGGTACAACTACACCCAGTTGCAACCCCATACTTTACTATAGGTCTGCTGACCAAGAAAGGACTGAAAAACATCAAACTTAGGATGTATTATGCCCTATAATAAAAGCTGATTCCAATGTCATGATATGTTTCTGTGAGTGTCTAATCTAAATCTGGGAACTTTCAGACATATTTTCATTGTGACAATTTGTCCTGGTGGTATATTTAAATGCTCATAGTTATAAAATAAGATCCCTTTGTTTTTTTACAAATAAAGTCACATGAACAAAATCTGCCCTTTCTTAACCAGCGGACCTATAATTCTCATCCCCCACCTCCCCTCCTTCTTCCTTTCCATGTATAAGTATTCCTTACCATTCTCTCTGTCACTCTCTCTATTGCCATCGTTCATTTTGCTTCAATATACTAAGAAATTGCCTCTTCACTGCATTATGACACCTCCCCCAACAACTCATTCTCTTATATAATCAATCAATCTGAATATTATTTTCAATAATTATAACTGCATGAGAAAATAACCTTTAATTGGCCTTTACATTCCATTTAAATATTGCACTAATGGATAGCAAGTAAAGGCTGTTATGAAATATAACATTCAGGTAATTCTTCATTAGATGTTATTCTATCATTTCGGATAATATATATATATAGGATCATATAGAATTGCATTTGATAGAACAACGCTAACCTTTTACTATAAAGTTGTCCTCCAGTTCTCATGTCTGAAAGGTAACTGTTTCTGGGTCACCAGCCCCTCACCAGTCACCTGCTTCAACACCTCTCTAGACTCACCTGACGCCCAGCAGTCAGCCTATTAAGGCAGCTTGGCCCGGGCCGCTCTACACTGCTCTAACACCTCACCACGCCCACCAGCCAGCCAGTAGTCAGCTCAGTAAGGCTATTAGGCCCGGGGCTGACCAAAGCTGGTGACCCATATTGCGACAAAACTGGACTGATTTCCAACCGATTTTAAAAAAAAATTCAATCTCCAAAATCGGTTGAAAATCAATTGGAAATCAGTTGGAAATCGGTTTACCTTGAAAAATATTGTGACGTGGATCATCTCAACCGATTTTTTAAAACTGATATCCAACCGACATTATGTGGGACTCAATTTTTCCAACCGATTTCCAACCGAGGACGGCCCGACAAAATGATTAAACCTGTTTAATATTTCTGGACCAATTTTGGACCGATTGTGGATCAATTTTAATATGTCTATGCATTTTCAATGTTATTTCATTCATTTTTGGGCATAATAGAACGAAAATGTTACCAAAAGATATCAAAATGATTTCTCTGGTATATTTTTTTAATGATTTTCAACAAGCATTTCATTATTTTACTTTGTATTAATCAAACAGATTAAATGATATATATTTCTGGTCCTACTGACTATATTAAGACATAAAATATGAAAATATTTCCAAAATTTTGATATTTTAATCAACCGATTTTTTTTCTCACTGTTTTCCTATCAATTTGTGGTCCAGAATACAAGAAATTAATCAGTTTTCATCTTCACTGTGGATCATGGGTATAGGACCGATTCTGGACCGATTCTGGACCGATTTTAGAACCAACCGGTTTAATTGCCAAACCGATTCCAAACCGACAAAAAACTGTCGGTTCTGAAATCGGTTCAGTCCGAATTTTTTTGTTGATTTGCAAAATGTCGCAACGTGGATCACCAGCTTTACACTGCTACAACACCATTCACAGACTCACCAGCCAGTCATCAGTCAGCCCACTAAGGGCTCCTAGGCTCAGGGCCGACTTACCCTGCCATAACACCTCTGCCTGGCTCACCAGCTGGCCACCACTCAGCCCACTAAGGCACAGGGCCGACTCATACTGCTACAACACTTCTGCAGGCTTACCAGCCAGGCCCAAGTCAGCCCACTAAGGGGTAGTCCATTCTAACCTGGAGTTGTACATTATACAGCCAACTTATACCTAAATGTGCTCTAAACTTCAGTATAGACGTTTACTTAATTTTACATTATAATTTATCTAAATTCCCAGAGGTTTCATTGCACAGGTCTCCTCAGCCTCCTACTCTTTAATCTAATTCACTCGAATGTAAAGATCATAAATGCACCTTTTGTGATAAAGACTCCTAAAATATTCAATTGACTTTACCTAATGTAAAGGTTACTGTTATATTATATACCCATGCCAGGATAAGTTATGAATACTAACCCGAAACTGACTTTCAGTATTTTTGGTGTATTGGCACAGTGGGCAGTATTTGTGTATACTGCCCACCTTGCTTTACTGTCTAAAATGTTTTTTATGTCAGGTAAAGTAATACAGTCTGATTACATGGAGATAGTGAAAGTCCTATAATTAAGAGAAAATAAAGAATATTCGGGTAAACTGCTTGAGACCAGTCAAAGTGTGTGTATAGTCAATACAATGTGATACTGCCCACTTTGCTCCACTGGTAATTTCCTTTCTATTTTGCTTATAACTTACAAAATATGGTATATGATATAAGGAAAACTTACTTCGGTTGGCAGTACAACCCTGTATACTTGGTGGGATGTCAGAAAAATTCGGGCAGTAATTTTTTGACACCCACCTTGTATTCAGGGTCGTACTGTCAACCTCTGTATGTTTTCCTATAATACCTCTATAACTATCAGTAAAGGTACTAACTAAAAAGTGTGGGAGCCACATCCATATTTACATTATTCAATTATCTTTAGAGTGGTCTTAAATGCAGTTGAAAAGTAAAGCTTATTAAATGAGCATAAACTAGGACACATAATCTAGATATTTACCTATATTTCCATCATATTTAAGTTGATTGCAAATCTAAGTAAATGTCAAACTTCGTACAGTGTAATGAATAAACATCATTGTATGTATTATAATAACTTCTGCAAACAATTGTTGTCTTACCTCGAGCTTTCTGAATTCAAGTTTAATTGGACTGGGTAGAAAATATCCATCGCTGACATTGGCGATATGTAGAGTCATCCCCACTGATTTCAGAGGGCTGACAGAGAAAAAATACAACTTAGTCAGAAACAGCATTGTCATTTTTGTCTTGAAGGTTTGGTTTTGAAGACTTCCTAATACCTGGCAAATTGTAAACTGATTAATTACACATGTACTTATCTCTCATGATAATTTGCATTATAGCTATTATATTCACTTATTCTTTCCTGAAAGAAACATTCCTTAAATCTTGAAATGATTCATGATAGCACCACATTTTTTGTTAAATTTTGTGAAGATCACTTCTTTAATAAAGTGTAGAATGTAGCTAAAAGTAGTGGATCATTTTTAGCATGCAGATACAATTTCAATTTAATCAACCCTATAACATTTGATTTTACATATGTTATGCAGTTAAGGGAGAGTGGGACACTTTTCAAAGCATTTTCTTTGTGATCTACTGATAATGATTGAGATGTTATTACCAATTAGATTATCAATTGTAACATGAAAATTTGCATATCAGCATAAGAGCATGAAGTAATATTGACACAAAGACTCAATATAATCATGCCACCAAGGTTAAACTTTACAACAATATTGTAAATTTGAACCTTGGTGGCATAATTATTATTGGTGATGCTTTAGTGTCTAACATGACACAAGCATTGTGAGTGTCCCATTAAATGTTGTGGTACTGGTCACCTTCCTTGTATTAACCAATCCTAGCAATAAGCTTGCATTCCCCATGGACTAGTGTCACATTGGTTGTCTTGCATAGGGAACAAACACAGTGAAAAAGGAGGAAATAAGGATAAACAGTGGATTCTGAGGTGATCATTTTGTTGATGAAAACTCAACAACAACTGGAAAGCACCCCTCATGAACCCCAATAACCCTTTCACTTGGCAATATGTCTGATATCTCTTTACATGAGGACATGAGATTTCAGCCAAGATGCCATCCAGGCCATGGCAATGAGGTAGGAGACATTCAGATTTGGTTTTGACTTGGCACCTCGACACAAGAACTTGCAAGCAGTTGCAGCCACAAACATAGCAGACAGATCAAATTCACAGGAACAAAAAGTCTGGATATGGAGAGATTCAGATTTCAGGGCTGCTGTGCTCAAAACCAATTTAGTAAAATTGAATTTTGAGCCATGGGACACAACTTATAGACTTTTGGGTCTGGGCATGATGATGACGCAATGAAATTTGTGTCCATGATCAGTTGTTACATATCAAACCAGTAACTGGGATCTTATTCTTTCCCGACAATTATCTATTGAGGTGACTGAATGTTATGAAAATGGCTAGTGCTTCAAACAAAGTCGACTTGTATGTGGACTTCAGATAAAATTGAACATTGTTAACTACAATAGACAGCAAGATGACTTTAGCTTTGTAGGCAACCAGGTCCCAGCACAATGTGACCAGAACCACAAGCTACATCAAAAGAAGTTTGTTTCACACCTCTGAAAGTAAGAAAGCTAAGGTACCTGGGCCAACTCAGCGAGTTTACATACCCAGACATTGGAACGATGCAGAAAAATAAGCAATGCTATTTCCTTTTTTAACAGGTGAAGCATTGCAATAATTTGCTTGCCTCCAGGGGAATGGATACAATGCCTTTCAGTGATAGGGTAGAAGCATTATTCCGATGCTATAGGATGGAGAAAGTCACCTGCCACTTGCTACAGGGTCTGAAGGGGTGATTGACCCTAGCTGAGACAGTAGAAGTAGAGATGCAATAGAGACGGTCAAGCCAAAGATGCAGTTTACCAGCATGCAGCAGAAAGTTAGGAACTGTAGACAATATTCAGGGAGGAATAAAAACACATTCATAGAATGGCTAACCAGAGAAATGATGTGGTCAGGATGATGGCCATGAGTGTTGAATCAAGAGAGGAACTTCAAATCAGAGCTTGTCTGAGAGGTTTGCGCCTGTTTGGCGCACACAATAGGAATGTAACCTCTCACCACCAGCAGAGGGAGGGGTTCATCGAGAGTAGTTTTCAGACCCCCAGGATATTGGTATGAAATGAAATGAGGTGGTACCCCTTATTCTCATGTACCACCATGCAATCTCTTAAGTAAGCACCAGCTGCAGGGTGACTTCAAATATGATGTTGGAAGGTAGGTTTGATAGTTAACACAGGCTGCGTATGGCATACTACTGGAACCCAGCAACATACATGTGTGTTGCGCAACAACCGTTTTTTCTTTCCTGCATAGATCAGTCAATACAAAGCTTTCATAATGTGTCCTGTTTCCATCCTTCTACGAGGGCATTTTTCTGTATGCCATATAAAGGTGCATAGTTAATACTTTTTTCAGGGAGGCCTCTGGTTCAAAGTGTCCTGAGGCTTCAGGTACCCCACTCTCCCCTACTACTTCAGAACAAAAAGAACTATTGTTGTCAAGGACCTTCCATTGAAAAAAGCTCAGTTTTAGAGAACTAACCTTCCATAGCCTGAGGGCAAACTATAGAGAGTTTTGTACTTGGTGCTTGACAGTACTAATCTCTCTGCACCCAAGTCTGAAAGAAAAGATAAATTTGTCATACACTAGTTAAAGTTCTTTCTGCCAGGGATAGCATACTTCCTGTTTTGTACCTGAAAACTAGCCAGGATTGAGATGCCTTCTGAGAAATATGCTTAAATGTCACAAGGCTTAAGTATAAAGTATTCATTAGCCTTGGCATAACTTCTAGAACTGGTTTTTACATTCCTCAAAATTAGCAGCGACCAATTTTTAGTTCTGTACCTCAATATATTTCATATTTACATAAGTTGGTTTGGATATTCATTCATTACAGATTCTAGCGAAAAATCTGTGTTAAGAAGAACTGACAGGTTTTGATCATTAGGTTGGCTTTCTGTCAAAAGATCTGAATGAAGTTGCGTTAGTTTGAATCCATTAACATTAGATGCACATGTGTATGTATGACATTACTTTGCAGTATTGCATCATATGGCTAGTTTTTAGATGTTAGTTTTCACAACATGTCCATTTTCATCTCAGTTGTGCCTGTGGTCTGATTTCAGGGGCCAATATTCTAATAAGGCATAGAGTCAATTTGGGTATTCCGTCCACTTTTGGTCCATATTACCCTAGGGAGCCAGGTTGCTAAGTGTATTCCTTCTTGTATGTAATAGACAGGTAAAACATATTTTTGACCACAGTTTAAAGAAAGATAGACGCATTTATTTTGACATGTATCAGCAATACAATATAGATGTTTAAGGAAATAATCATATATTCAGAACATTTGTTAACATGGTTCTATTAACAACTTTTCTGAATATGACTCTTTCTATCATCTTTTGCACAATCAAGCCTTTGTGAAAAGAAGTCTGTCTCGATACTTTCATTAAAAAATTGTAAAATCAGTTTACTACTTAAATATCTAGGGAAGGTATGCTTATGTGCAGGAAAACGATTCAATTATAATGTCACTTGTAATTTTGGGTAATGCTACTGTAACCACTTCCCCCTAGATGTCTCCAAAGGGTTACGTAGTACCTGTAAAGGATGAAATGGATAAAAGAAAATGTCCAATAATTCTATGATATTGTTTATGAGGTTAGCATTTGGAACATCAAGTTAACACATTTCTTATGGTAATAGACAAAAGTGCGAAATAATATCTTGTAGACACTGATATATTTATTGTGGATAGAAATACCCTCTTTGGTGTCTGATCACTGAATTTATTGGGAGTAATTATCGTCAGCTGAATAACATAAGGTCGTATCTGAAATGTGGTCATTTTGTGTTATTGACAGTTGAAGAAATGTAATATGCTTTGATTGTTTGTATTATTCTAAATCTCAGTTCAATCATCATTATATCTGAAACATAGCAAGAATTATGTCCCTTGGTCAGAATTATGAATATATTTAGATCATTAGAATGTTACTATGGTAACAGATAAACATTCTATTTCTGATACGACCTTATGTTATTCAGTTTTAAGAAGAAAACTTGGAAAATAGTGAATAACATAAGGGCGTATGTGGAATAAATGAATTTAGATAAATACAAATTAAATCAGTTTAACTAATACAAATTTCACAAAATAATATTTCTGTACACAAATAAATATTCTGTGATTTACTACATTTGATTATTCTAAAAATAGAAGAGATTTATGTGATATTTACACTGCCATATTTAAATGCAGCTCAGATCCAACCTTATGTTATTCAACTTCAAGACCCATTTTTCAGTAAACAAAGGTTGGATCCAATATTTTGCAATTATATTTCCAAAATCTGTGTCTGATTTTATAAATTTGATCATAATATTGTACAATGGAGTTTATGTAATAGATATCTAAAAAATAAGTCATAAGATAAATTTGTTTTGCATGAACTATAGCATTTTATTGCCAATAAAACATTGGCTTACTTCAGATACGACCTTATGTTATTCAATGAAAAGTGCCATTGTGCAGATACGACCTTTGTTTACTGGTTAATAAAATTCCAATGATTTGGAAAATTCAAAAAATTCAAAATGTCCACTTAGGGGTAAGGGAAACATATCTAGCAATTGCAATAAAAAGAAAATCGATTTTTTTGAGATGCGACCTTATGTTATTCAGCTGACATTATGTCCACTTATTGAAACTACTTGAAAAACAATTAATTTCCATCAAAATTAGAAAACCTTATATATTCTATTTACCACAACCACAGATGACTAAGTAAATTTTTGAAACTTTTTGAAGACTAACTTTACACAATTTAGGACTGTACTGTGGATTGACCTATGCAAATTATGTCTCCTATAACAAAAATGTCCTCCAAAGAAGATTTGAATAAGATGAAATGACCTTGACATTTCCAACCAATCAACTTGGATTCTGCTATGCTGCAGGATCTCAATATAGTATTTTACAAAAAGCAAAATCTGTATGGAATTACAATGATAAACACTTTAAAGGTAATCAATTAAGTTAAAAGTACTTTATAAAGTTTATCTAAACAATATTATTGGATGGAATTACAAGCCTTGATGGAATTACCCACACTGACTCTAGGGTCCTTTCATTAAGAATGTACACATCAAGAAGATTAGAAATGTCTGAAAATTTGGGAAATTTGCTTACGTTCTAGTTCAAATCCCATGTGTTTTTATGCCCAATAGGGGTGGGAAGGGAGTCTGAAACTCTTTACAATGTATGTCTATGTACTAAATAAAAGGCCTCATATATATAGTCAAATATCAGTGGAAAAGGTCATGGATTGTTTAATTGAGGTATATACAGGTGGATAATATGTCATGTTTTAACTCAGTCATTGCAATAAATATATGTTTGTTTACAGTATTGATTTTCAGTATGTTTTCTTTGTGTGAAGTATTTGACAAATGAAAAGTATCTTTATATTGGAGAAAATTACCTTGTGATACATCTTCAAGTGTTTCTTTTGGGATTATCAGCAGATCAGAATTACTGGATCCATGTAAAGTTATGCTTCCCTTTAACTTGGTCCAGACATCAAATACCATATCTGTAAGATATAGAGATGATAGGAAATGTAAACATATAATCTCTCTCAACTGCACTTTCATCCCATGATAGAGTGTTGAGTCAAAGTAAAGGTTATTATTGTGAAAGCAATTCAATTTCACAGAGATAACTGACAAATATGCTATGTTGAGTCTGTGAAAATGTAGTTGCTGTTCCAACCTATAACAACCTATGTGGCGCTTCATTGTTACTAAGTGAGGAAAATCCTTCTGCTGCAATTTGAAATATTTTGGCATTTGAGAAAAGGTAAAAACTTATAAAGTGTTTTAAGTTGCAATGGTTTGCAAAGACTTTTATGGGTTGTTTCACACATAGATTACAATTATAGGAGCGTCATCAATTTAGAACCTTATGGTGAGCCATTGTTTTTGTCTGATCATTTTTTAGCCTCAAGATATTTATTTTAATTTAATCTGATTCAGTTTCTATCAGGTTTAATAGTTTATTTATTTGAAATATTTATGGGATAATATGTTTTTCTAACATGTTATATACAATCAATACTATCAATCAGATAATTCATGCACAATAAACACTTTTTTGGTCAGTGTAAATGAGTTGCAGTCTCTTTTTCAGCTGCTGCAGAATAATTTTTGATTTGTACCACCTTCCTAACCTAGTTTTCCTTTGTCAGTATTGCATATAAAGAGTCTGAACAGGGGTTAGATTGAAGGCAATGAATATCAGTTATTATATCCAACCCAGACAAGGAGTGACACAAGAGTCAAGATATGTGACATTCGTATGAAGTTATATGATGTTCTGTGAAATTGAAATAACATTCTTTATCATCACATCCTTGGCTAAAAACATCCTTCTGGAGGGGACAATACCTTAACCCATTGATGCCTTTTTCCATAAACAGGTCCAGCCTAACCTAGGAAAACAGGAATGTCCCGAAATCTCAGGTTGCAGTGGTTAAACGGGACGTACTGTGAAAGCAGGGTGTCCTGATAAGTCGGGCTAATTGATATTCCCTGCCCTTTTTATGGTGTATATGACTCTTCTCGGCTGGCCCTGGACTCTGGGAGGATCGTTTATAATTAGCCCTGTTACAGGAGCGTCGCCACTCTGCCACTTCAACACAGATACTGTGTTTATATTGATCTACTTTATTAGGTCCAATATATATTGTTTTATCTTGATGTACATACTTATAGATTACACCTGAAATGTTTATTTACTACACTATAATTATCACTGTAATATCACCGAAAACCAGGGGCAACCCTGAAGTGATTTACTTAATAAACAATTTAAAAAAAACACAAAAAAAACACTCGCTGTAAATCTTTCTTGCGTGGAGAGTGATTCCTCGCAGAGTGGAGCATCGCATACACCAGCACAGGTAATGTAATCCAGCCCGGCCTGTTCATCCAGTTACTCAGTTCTAAACTGGCCATAGGGGGACCTATTCCCAGGACGACCAGTGCCCCATGATTATGGAATGTCCTTTTATCTCAGGTCGTTCTGACTTTAGGTGTTGGCCCCGACCTCACATATGTGATGCAAACTATTAAACTCACCTATGTTCTTTGTACCAATTGGGATCCCAGACTGTTCCCACCTCACAACTGTGGAAAAATTCTTCGAATACCAATCAAAGACATCTAAAACAGCTAAGATGTAATACCACCTTAAATTCTGAAAATAGTTAACAAGCATCAATATTTTCAATACAATAATCGTCTTGTCACACAAAATATTCAACTCTTTTGAACCAACATTAGAACAAGGCACAGCAAATAGTCACCATAGGCAAGTTGTAATGCTGCTGGGTCTCCAAGCAAAAGTCCTGGATTCAAAACCCAGCCTTATCTAAAGGTGTTGTCAGCCATTATACTACTCCTGGCTCGCACTTCTATTCAATTAGGAGGGTTATGGGAGTAACCTACAATCTCTGAGGTTGATTTAACAGGTAAACCTCCACTTGATGTTTATTTGGTAAACCTCATTTGATAAACCTATGGAGGAAGTTATTTGGTTGACTGTGAAAGAAGCAATTTTGAATTTATGAAACACTTTAACATGCACAACTATTATGTTGTTAGCCCTGATTCGAACTTTAGGCCTTTGATCTATAGTACAAGAGCATAACCACTACACAACTGAGCTGTAAAAAGTCATGGTGTAGCATGTCCTTTAAAGTTGAATTTTATGGAACATGGAAGAATAATCACATGAGTTGTCTTTATATACTTCTAATTTGACACAATGGCGCGCAGAGAGTGAAGGCATTGATTGGTGACCACTCCACTGAGAATCTACATGCATGGTATTGCATGGCAGTACGAACACATAAGCTGAATGTCTGCTGAATGAAGCTACCTAATGAACCGAATGTGACAATATTTACGTGGAATTGGGTCCGCAAAAGCCGGTATTTACGTGGTAATTCTCAACATTTACATGGAAATATAGCGATAATATTTCGCCAAAGAACAATCGGAAGGAAGGGTCAAGTTCAATGCCGGAGGGTGCTACAAATAACCCGCCAGTAGTAAACAAGTCGCCGCTCACTGACCAGGATTCCGACTCGGGAAATGATGGGTGCAGCAATTCTGGCCTTACGGAGGACATTGAAAAAGCACAAGATCGTGAGTTATTGCTGAAAATATTACATAATAAAAAATCGGCAACTAAGCTAACAGTAAAAAAAATCAACAAAATTGAAAAAACTCTTAAATCGACTCAGTCATCCTTTGAGAAGTTGGCAGTGGAATCTGAAGAATCGTTTGGTAAGCTTCACTCTGAAATCAACCATAATAAGTCAGAACTGGACACTTTGAGTAAGAGATTAGATAAGATGGCAGACGACCTCAAGAAGAGTAATGCGCAAGTGCATGAGCTAAATGATGCATTAAAAGCCACTCAAGATGAATTAAAAAGCAAGTCTAAAATTATGAACAAGCTCGATGTGAAATATGCCAAAGATGAGGCGGAGGAAAATAGGCCTCTTGAAATCACGTTCAGCAACGCAATCAATAATAATAACCATTATTATTGATTGCGTTGCTGAACGTGATTTCAAGAGGCCAAAGCAGGTGGTGGAAGTACTACTCAAAGATCTTGGTATTGATTTTCAAGAGACTGATATAACAACAGCCTACAGGATTGGGGCTTACAATGCAGGGATCTCCCGCCCACGATCCATAAAAGTCCAATTCGCTAATGGTAACTTCAAGTCTAACATCTATAAAAACATTGAAAAACTCGGTAAAATAGACAACTGGCGCGGTGTTAGGATATCAGACTCTCTCTCACCAAAAGAACTTTGTGAACAAGCAGATTTAAGGAGTATTTATGTGTATGCAAGGTCAAAAGGAATCAGTGCGAAAACAAGGGGTAAACTACTTATTATTGATGAGATTAGATACACCTTCAAAAACATTCATGAACTACCACATGGTCTGACAATGGAAAACATTAAGACTGTGGATGTTGAGGACGGGGTGGCATTTCAGTCTAGCCACTCGTACCTTAGTAATATTTACCAGTGTCAGATCAAAAAGGATGGCATCGTTAATCAATCAGCGGAGCATTTCTTCTCAGCAGAACTTGCACGTTATCATGATAAACTTGATCTTGTTAGTGACATACTCGAGGCTAAACATGGATATGATGCGAAAGCAATGGTCAAAGAGATCAAATGTAAACCAGGACGGCATGAGGTGAAAAGAAAAATTATGAAAAAATTAGCTCTCAAATTTGATCAGAATGACAGTATTAGGGAAAAACTACTGAAAACCAAAGGGTTCTTGTACGAGGCGACCAGAGACAAGGAGTTTGCCCGCGGCATGTCTCTATCTCAGGCGAAGTATATCAAAAAGGACAGTATTCCCGGTAAAAACATGTGGGTATAATACTCTGTGAATACAGGGATTCTCATCATGTGTAATGATCTAATAAACGATTTGTAGAATTAGTGATGGCTTGCTTTGTTCATAAGTTATGTAGTTGCTAAATGCTGATTTGTGTTGTTTCCTAAATAGTCATTGAATGCTAAATTGTCTTGACGCAGTAGTAACGGAGGTCTTACAAGCGAGGGTAGCTATTTTTAAAATGTACTACACATACCTATTGATAGGTCTACTTCCGCCTCATTGCATTGACCCAGTGACGGTTAACACTATGTCTGGACACCTCAAGCCTAAGGTGTAATACTACTAACGTATGGAAACAAATATTTCTCTGATTATACTGACTCCTATGTATTGCATGATTCCATTTGATTGTGAAATATGCTTAATGAATTCCATATTTTTTATGAATTTCTGTTGTAATACTTTATTTATCTATTTATAACATGTTCCCTGTTTGTTAGAGTATCGATATATCAACGGAATATGTTAAATAACATTATAGAATATTATATAACAACGAGAACAAGTTAGATTGATTTGGACATAAATATAACAAATATTTATTTTCCTTCCTAAAATACATCGACTCTAAAGCTTAAAATGTTGGCTTGATGGTGGTTGGAACGAGAATGAATGGTTGGTAACGCGCCCCAGTATTTATAGTGACGTGACAACAAGTGGGCGGAGCCATGGTTACGTCGCGGTGACGTCAGCGGAACCGTTAAAATAATTATTTTGTTGAGGTCTCGCACCACAAAATATTACATTTATAACATGTTCCCTGTTTGTTAGAGTATCGATATATCAACGGAATATGTTAAATAACATTATAGAATATTATATAACAACGAGAACAAGTAAGATTGATTTGGACATAAATATAACAAATATTTATTTTCCTTCCAAGTGTCCAAACCCAACCTAACGTAGTGAAAGAATTCTATCACATTTAATTTTTTGATTAATTGAAGGCCTAATATATTTGTAAATACAATCAGAACTCCATTGGCCTCTTTCTTTAATATAAGATATAGAAGCACCCTTGTTATGAAGGTATGTGGTGCCTCCCCTCCTTAGGGAATGGGTTGAAAAATTACCAATAACATTTGCCTTAGACAATAACATTTTGAAGCATTTGTTAACACCAGAATATGTTAAAAATTCCACCTTTTTGGTAGAAAATAGTGGGTCATCCCTAGACTTGGGAAACCAATAATACATTTTTTCAAGCCAATATACAGCACAGATCTTTTTATTTTCTAATCTATTCACAGGTATTTCATGAATCTGGCCTGGCTTTTTTGTTTTGGAGGATGGAATTTTTACTACACATCCCCAAGAGTAAAATTTTACATTTTTTCTTTTTAACATGTGAACTGAATTGACAGTGTGTCCCACTCTTAAGAGTGTTCTGAATAGAAATACTATTACAATCCATACTAGAGTACAAAACTCATCTGACCATTTCACCTTCCTATATAATTTTTCTAAATGTTTTTCCTCCAGTGGATCTTTACTGTCCTCTGGTAAATTTACAGAATTTTTTACACCTTTTATGGTCATTTTTACATTTGGATCTGACCACCCTGCTACTGGGTAAGCCTTGACATTATGAAAATATATAACCGCCTGATAGTAACTGATTACGGATGAAGGCCTCATAAATTTAGATATATATGCTATATACAGGCAAGCTTGAGAAGAATTACAATTGTAGCGTTGCCAATTAAATTTTTTACATACCTTTTCATACATTTTCCATTGCCTTCTCCGTAAAAGTTGGGTGTTTTTCCCCACGGCGGACTCTTTCAACGCTCGCAGGCGCTTTTTTATCTCCTTTTTCTCTGCAAAATTCAAAAATTGCGTTAATACAACACAAATTTGAGCCGGCAAGACATTTTTTGGCCTCCCCCTCATTTTTTACATATAAAATTCTCGACAGAGTGTCAGCCACTAAATTATTTTTAGTATTGATATAATGAGGAACCAACCTTATTCTGAATATTTTACAAATCCAAAACAATTCCCTCAACCAGCTCATACATGTAGGGTTAATACTAACTCCCTTTCTTATCATATGGTATACTTGTGTGTTGTCTGTGAATATATTGACACTATGGTTTGCAAGTTGGCTCAGCCATTCTTGCACTCCTCTTACTATAGGATAAAGTTCTAACTCATTTATATTATTTTTGTCATAAATAATATCTGTTGGGGCTTTGATTATATGACCACAGCTGGATCCCTCCAGCTCAATGCTATCGTCCCAGCTTCCTGCTAACCAGGACCCTCCCATATATATGCCAAATCCCTTTAAAGATGAGTCCGACACTAGTGGAAGAGGGAATTCATTATAGATTAATTTTCTTTTACCATTAAAATTTTTTAAAAATTTTTGCCACCACAATAAGTCATCTCTGCATGCTTGGCCCACCTTTATTGCCTTTAATTTATTTTTTAATAATACTTTATATAGGTTATATATGCGCCGGCAATATATCCTACCTCCATCGACCACATGAGAGCAGTGGGACAACAAGCCCCCTAAGCTTTCCAATTCCTTTCTTGAAATAGTACATTTTTTGACATGTTTTTCAAGGAGTTTCTCGAGTTTCTCTAGTTTCTCTTTAGGGAGTCTTATTTCCATTAACTCTGAATCGATTTCTAGGCCTAAATATTTACATATTCTGCTAGGAGGGCTTACTTTTCCCCATGAAATATGGAAACCAAGGTATCTTAATAATTTTATGACCACCTTTTGAGCCCATTCAGCCTCTTCTATGGTACCAGCGACTACAATGAAATCATCCAGATAATTCACTGCCTGAATGCCATACATATCTGATAAAATACTATATATAAACTCCGATATTTCATTAAAATACATCGGTCCTAGCCTTAAGCCGAAAGCAAGGCGTGAATCCTCTATATATACTTCTTTATTGTTTATTTTCCACCTAAGTCCCATATATTTTCTATGACCAGGAAAAAGTGAAACGGCTCTATATGCAGACTTAATATCGACCACTGCCATATAATCCTCCTTGTTCAACAAGGCTAAAACATTTTCAATGCTTTTATATTTAAATTCTTGGATTATTTCGTCGCAATAATTATTTACTGAATATTTTTCAGGCATTGAACAATCTGTGATAGGTCTAACGCCACCGTCTGGCTTTGGGACAGCTCCCAAACTATGAATACAAGACGGTTTTTCTTTTACTATTTTTAAATAGCCTTCGGCGAGTTCTTTTCCGATAATTTTGTCCATTTTTGACTTGTTATCTCCTTCAAAAACTGAATTATAATTTTTGCAATCGTATTTTAAGCCGTCAACAGGGACTGAGCCGTCCACAATTTTAAAGCCGTCAACGACACCGTCAACAGTTGGTCTAAATCTTTTCCTGCATTCCTCTGTACCTAAAGACAATAGATATTCAAATCTACAAGGCCTAAGTTGGGCCAACTCACCCCCTATATAATGCATACAGGTACAAACGCCTCTGGCACACTTTTCGTAGACGGTAATGTCCGTCCCGCTTGGCGAGCGGGACAAAAATAATATATTATTTAGAGAAAAATCCATATTTTCGTTATTTACCGATAGATTCCTTTCAAACTTTGTATTTTTGTCGACAAATACTCCATCATATAGATTATCGACACTAACCTTGGTTCTATCGGCTAACTCTTTCTTAAAATCCAGAAATTCATCCCGCAAAATGACATTTTTGCCCTCCTCCTCCGTAAGGCTATGTGTACTATGCGCACACGAACCCGTGACGTCATCACCTTTTGTACCGGCTTGTCCGGTCAACATTGCGGAGGCGCCCGCATTACATGCATTTTCAAGAACAACTTTATCATGGATTACCTCTATTTCATGCGTGAAATTACCATCCGGGGGATTTAACTCGTCCTCAAGAACACGGAGGAACCCAACATTACCATCACATTTGCGAATTATGGAGTAAAAAGGAACATTTTGGATCTCAGCAGTCGGCTGAGTTTCCCGCGACTGGGTCACCACACAACAATCGATGACGTCACAGCTATCAGATAAGTCGTAACTAAGAGCTTGCGCGTCTAGCAACCCAGGTTTTCCTGCCTCATCCTACTTCTTGGTCGTTGTACTACGCCCACAATCTTTTTTGGCATGGCCTTTCTGATCACAAATTATGCAGGCGTGCAGTAACCCGCACTTTCCAAAACAACCTGCCTCGGAATTGAAACGGAAACAAATCTTTTCTGAGCCGTTTGCACCCCCAGAATATTTCTGTTTGTTTTTGTACGACCCCCCAGACTTGTTAACTGAGGCCTTGTAGGTGTTGTCAAAGCTGAAATTTGAGAAGACATCCTCTTGCTCGATGACCCCAAACTGCTCGTACCCTAACCTATCCGCCCGTTCCCTAACGGTCACATCATACTTGTTAAAGCAATCAAAGGTATACATCCTTTTTGAAGCTTTCTCCGCGAGTAACTTAACGTGCTTTACTGCAGGCTGGGGGTCTTTCTTGTCATGGATTAACTTTTCAATTGTTTTTAGGCCAATTACAAGAATTTCCTCTACATTTTTTGGTTTCTCCCCCTTGTTACAAAATCTTTTCTGTGCAAAATTCTTTGTTTTACCTCTTTTTGTTTCAGGTGAGGAGGAGGGGCTGCCTGAAGACGTCCGAGAACGGTCCGAACTCGTTGCATAACGCTCCTTGTGTCTAGAAGGGCGCTGTTGACGCCTTGGCTTCTTCTTCACCTCCTGCCAGGTCTCTTCCGATGAGGAGCCGGCGTTGTCGGACGACCCTTGGACATCTCTTGAAGCTTTCCTGCTGGCCTCTGCCAGTTGTTGAACGGTTGCTGCCATGCAGGTAACGGTACGCTCCAGTCTTGTCATCCTGTCATTCATCCTGTCCGTCGGGACTTGGTGCCGGACTGCTTTTGGGCTCGTCGAGGACGATGAACCCCGGATCGTACCGGAACGGCTACGACCCCTCTTCGCCCCACCACCATCTTCTCCTGCAGCATCAGAATCCACTAACACTGCTAAGGTATCAGTACGCTCACATTTCTTCCCTGTAGGAGCCTCATGTCTCACTCCACATTTCTTGCAAAGATTGTTTTTTCTCTGCCGCCTGCCCATGGTTGGCGCGTAGAGGAACCTCTAATGCGTTGATAATGCGTTAGAAAATGCGTTAAATGCGTTAAATAGTCGTACTAGAACTTCCTAAACCCCTTAAGGAAGCCTGCTGGAGATGTTGGCTTGATGGTGGTTGGAACGAGAATGAATGGTTGGTAACGCGCCCCAGTATTTATAGTGACGTGACAACAAGTGGGCGGAGCCATGGTTACGTCGCGGTGACGTCAGCGGAACCGTTAAAATAATTATTTTGTTGAGGTCTCGCACCACAAAATATTACTATATACAAGGAGCATCTTATGTCACTGTAATATGTCTAACTCATGCAGGATAAGCTCTTGACGGTAACTGGAGGCAAGATAAGCCGATTCCAGGTTTTTTTGATTGAAATATATAGAGATATTAAAAACTGGATATGTAAATACTTATTGTTTTTACAGTTGACTTTTATCAATGAATGTATAACTTAGAGAATCTTATACATGGAAGGGGTATCCATATCGGCCATATTAATGTCAGAAGTCTTCCAAGTAAATGGGATTCGTTTAAAACACATTTTTCATTGAATTGTTTAGACATAATAGGAATCTCGGAAACTTGGTTATCTTCAAAATTCTCTGATAATTTATTTGAATTAACTGAAAAATATGTTTTAATAAGAAATGACCGAAATTGGAAAGAATTAGGTGCTAATGATTGCAAAAAAGGAGGGGTACAGCCTTTTATATTAAAAAAGATCTTAATTATTCTGACTCGGATGTTATGCAATTCAATTGGAGTACTAAAGAAATGGAATGTCAATGGCTTAGTTTATCTTATCCAAATTCAACTGATATTATTGTGGGTAATATATATATACATAGACCACCTCAAGGAGATTTACAAACTTTCTGTGATACATTGGAAGAATTTATTATAGATTTACATGTTGATAAAAAAGAATTGATCTTAATGGGTGATTTTAATGTTGATATGCTGGATAAGAAAGATAAGAATACGATTAAACTAAATGAATTGATAAAACATTCTGGTCCAAGACAATTGATAAAAGAACCAATGCGTTTTTCCTCAAATAAAAACACCTGTATTGACGTTTTTATTACTAACTCAAATAAAATCAAAATGTCTATGGTTTGTGATTTAAATATTAGTGATCATGAATTGATACTTCTGACACATAAAAAAGTAACTAAGAAGAAAATAAAATGTAATTTCATTGGCCACGGTTATAGGAATTATGATAAAGAATTATTTCAATTGAATATTTCTCAAACTGATTGGACACATTTTGATAATAGTAACGATGTTGATGACAAATGGAATGAACTACTTACTATTTCACTTACTCATTTAGATGTGATGTGCCCTTTAAAGACTTTTAAGATTAAACAAACTAAAGAACTATGGTCATCCCCTCAGCTAATTGAATTAATACGAGATAAGGATGATGCATTGAAGAAAGCTAAAAAAGGAAATGATCCAGAACTTTGGAATATAGCAAGAAGATTACAGAATAGATGTATAAATAGATTAAAGCAAGCCTGGGTGACTATATTAAGGAAAACCTTGAAAATAATATAAATGATTCTAAAAGGTTCTGGCAAAATATTCAGAAATTGATTCCATCCTCAAAAAAAAGTATGGATAATGATCTTAGATTAATAAATAAGGATTCTAATACTTATGTTGAGGCAGCAGATACTGCAACTTATATTAATGAATTCTTTGTTAATATTGGGCCCAACTTAGCTGAAAAGCATAATGCTGTGTGGGAATATCATAGTGGAAATACTAATTGTATTTTAGGTTCATTTGTCACAGATGAGGAAGAAATACTTGGTATTTGTAAGAGGTTGAATATCAATAAATCATCTTGTATTGAGCATTTATCAACAGAAATTTTCCGTGATGCTTTTATGGTTATTCCAACTAAATTATGTGATTTATTTAATTGTTCTTTTAGAGTAGGTAAAATCCCCAAATGCTGGAAAATTGCCAAAATAACACTGCTCAAAAAGGGAGGAAATGCCAATGATGTGAATAATCTTCGACCAGTATCATTGCTACCTGTTATTTCTAAAATGATTGAGAAGATAGTACACAGAATCACTTATTCTTATTGTACTGATAATGATTTACTAAATGAAAAACAGGGCGGATTTAGGCCGGGTCATTCGACCATTTCTACTTCAGCCTGGTTTATTGATGAGATTTATAATGCTTTAAACAATAATTAATATATGGTAACTACGTATATCGATGCAATGAAAGCTTTCGATTCAGTTAATCATAACATATTATTAAAGAAGTTGGAGAAGATAGGAATAACAGGTATGGCATTGAGATGGTTCAAGGATTACTTATCACAAAAATTTCAATGTGTTAAAGCTAATGATACGGTCTCTGATACTATGTTAATTAAATGTGGCATACCACAAGGTAGTGTCTGTGGCCTGCTACTCTTCATTATTTGTATAAATGATTTATGTGATATTATGAAAGCAACTAAATTATCATTATATGCTGACGACACGGTGCTATATATTAGACATAGAAATTTACAATAGGCCATGGCAATGATGCAAACAGACCTGGACAACTTGTATGTTTGGTGTTCTCAAAATAAGATATCAATTAACTGTAAAAAAACTAAATTATGTGTTTACGGTATGAGATCATTGATAAAGAAAAGTAAGAACTCAGATTGTATATTATCCCTGGGCAATGAGAGACTAGAAAGGGTCTGCTCATATAAATATCTGGGCTTTATTTTGGGCGAGCAGTTAAATTTTAATAAGCATGTCTCAGAACTACGTAAATTGATAGGACATAAATTATATCTTTTATTGTATATGAGAAAATACCTTACTATACATGCAAGTATAATGGTCTTCAAATCAATGATCTTGTCGTCGATGGAATATGGAGATGTGATCTATTCAGGCACATCAGCGTTAAATCTAAATAAAATATATAAGTTATTCTACAAAGGACTGCGTATCTGTATTGGTGATGGCATCCACCATACCAGGGTTAACTTATGTACTGAATGTAATCTTAAATCAATTGAAGATAGAGGTGATATTCACTTACTGCTATTTATGCATAAATTGAAAAATAATCAAACTCTATTAAGAGAAAAGAAATGCAATACTAGATTACATGATGTACCTGTGTTTGCATGCTATAAGCCCAACAATGAAAAGGCTAGATTGAATGTATTTTATCGGGGTGCTAAGATGTGGAACGCTAAATCTGTTATGCAGCATAATATGGATTTTAGTGAATTTAAAAAGTCCATTACAAATTCCTAAAGTTAATTAGGCATAAGTAAATATGTAGGTTATGGTAATTTGTTTCAGTTGTTATTATATCGCCTTCCATGTTATAACAAATTATTGAAAACTGGATTCAATTACTTTTTAACTTGAGATAGGTATACGCTTATCCAGTGTCAAATTACTATATTACTGTTGTCACGAGTTTCTATTATAATTTTTTATACTTTCTATATACTTTTTTTCTCATATGTAACATTTATACAATATTTTATGGGCTTTGAGCAGCATTTTAATTATGCTCAGGCATTGAATGTAAACAAGTGATTTTGCACTTATTGTTTGCCTGATGAAATAAAGGAATTAAAAAAAAGTAATAGAAAAAATAGAGAAAAAAATAGAGAAAACAAAAACTGAAAACAAAAACACTTCATCTGTGTCAGTTTTTTGTCAAAGCGTAAAACGTAAGAGCATATAAAAATGCTTGAAAGATTCTAGTGGATTTTATCACAGGACCTCTTGCTTGAGAGTCAGTAGTCCAAACCATTGTACTGATTAAAACCCCTGGTCACATGGGGCCCAACAAATATATTGAAAATCATATAAATATATGCAGTTATGCATGTTGCGCTTATACATATTTTTGTGTGTATATACATGTTTTAGATATAATACATGCAAGAACAATGTTATGGGACATAGTATGACCTCATTAACCGCCTTGTGTATGTCAGAGTAGAATGTTTTGTTAACAAGTAACATTAATAATGACAAAAAAATCACATTTCAATGAGTCTTGGTCTAATGCTATTCTAAAAGTTGAATTCCCACATATTGAATTATTGAAATTGGAATTATACATAGGAGGACTAAAATTGATAGATCAAGGGTCCTGGGACCTTAAACACAGCAATCCTTTGTCCGTACCACTAGACTACACTGCATGTACAGACCAAGCAGCAATAATCAATCTGAATATTAACTACGTAAGTACAATGAATACCATGTAAATATATATATGTTTATTAAAATAGATATATTCTTTTTGTCAGTCAATAAACATACTGGTTATCTTCTAAAGGGGATTTTGTTTGTAGTATAAGCCTGTAAACTACCTTGGAGGTGGAGTTTACCTTCATATATTTTGAAATATATTTTTCATTATAGATTTTATGCACGAAATCAAGATGTGTTGATGTTTTTATTATATCTATATAAATCCAAAGGTCTATAGTTTGAATCTGGACTGTAATGAACAAGTGCTAAACGATTTCATGAATTCAACACTGGGCATATAAATTTCAGCTCTACTAAATTAGGGCCTATCAGCATGCACTTAACTCAAAATCAAACTTTGTGGAGTTAAAACTTTAAAATTTTAAAATATATTACAAATTGTTGCCATGGTAACCAGAATGTTAAGCCAATGCAAAACCAGAAATACTGCTGAGATGAAACATGTGGTTTCCATGGAAACCAGGTCATGTGACATTTGTTCTAGGACATGTAAAACCTAAAAGTAAAATGTTCAAGCTATATTATAGTAGAGACCCACCTAACGATCACTTCACTAAGGAGACCACCTCTCTTTTTGGACAGACCCGAATATTTCCCCCTATTTCATGTTTGATTAAGCTTCAATAATAAGATCAGTCTCTAAGTGAGGGCCTCACTAAAAGACCACCCAAACTACACTCCATAATGATTATTTAACCTCAATAATGCGACGACTACACTCCTTTAATGATCCTGGCAGCCTCAGCCCTTCATAGGCAAGGACGTCTTATACTATTCCTACATCTTGTTGCTGTTGTCTACACAGTAGGTTTAAGGATGTAACCTCTGCTACTTTTGCAACTTAGAAGGTTTATCAATGACAAACCTTAACAAAAGTGACTGGTAGTTCATCAAGGGTTCATTGCATGAGATCTATTTTTTCTTACCACTACGCCAATGCAACTCCTGATACAGAGAAACTGAAAATAATGTGTACATGTGTATTCTTAAAATTATTGCATGTAAGTCTTCACATATATAATTATCTATATATTTAATTGAATATATAATTATATATACAAACAATCTATATTTCAATGTACACAGGCCTTTAGGTTCTTTCCATCTCACACTCAAGCCCCATTAGCTGTGGTGAAAGTGGTTTGTCGGAGCTCTCTGCGATCTGCGATCTGTGAACGTTGGAAGCGTTGCATTATCATAGTTCTCTGCAACCTGATCCCTTACGAAATTATTCAACATGTTTAATATTTTCGTAGAGATCCTCTGCGATTCAAGACGAGATTGCTTGCGAAAATAATTGCAAGGAACCTTCCCCCTCAGTGTGAATGCTATACAATGAATTTCGCAAGCTTGAGATTATCTTATCGCACCTGAGACCATTTGCGAATCTTTGAGATCATTTTTTTGCAGATCTCTATGACACAACCTTTGACCACAGCGAATGGGGCTTAAGGTGTGGGACGTAGTATAAGCTTGTTGAGGTTTACCTTCACATATAGTATATCACGGTTGGCGGGGAGAATAATGGTCTCGTACCCCGACCTACCTTGTGGTCGGGTCGGCGGTACCAGACTAGGGAGAATAATAGAACTAGGCTGTGAATATATCATGTATTGCCCCAGTGAAGCAGAACACCTCCACATAATCTCACGGCGCCAATGCGGGGGTGCGTTCCAATCTCCCCAAAGATATATCTCGGACGTCTTATCGTGAATCGTAAATGATTTAAAATATATTTACGACCATTGGGTTCCAAAGTGTTGCAAAGGGGTCAAGTTATGTAATGTCATGGACCCCATAGTCTCTAAATGCAGTTAAAAACCGTTGCAAGGTGAAGGCAAATTTGTCTTAAAATGGTTGTAGACAGGCGAGATAAGACAAATGTGTAAGACACATATTTAAGTGATCGTAGTGAAAAATCAAAGTCAAACAGATATGCATAATAAAACATCTTTTCATAAATCAAAAACATCGATTGAAAGTATTGAAAATGAATTTTTAGAAACAAATTATAACAATTTTATAAAATAGAATTTTGTATATTTGATTCAATAAACCAAAAAGAAAATCAACTTAAGATGGAAAAAGCATATATTGGATTTCAAAGTGCCCTACAATGTACTGGCGAGTGCCTGGCACCAAGGTTGGCATCAGTATTAAATGCCTGTCAAATAGGCAATTGACTTTCATGGAAGGACCCTACCTATTGGGTATGTAACATGGGTTACATACGATTTCGTCTCACATGAATAGCCACACTTCAATTATATTTTCACTCGTAACTTCATTCATATTACACCTCTTATAACAATTTTTTTACTGTATGAAAGAAAAAACATTATACTTTTAATTTTAATTTCATTAAATCTTTTTCTTTAATCTTTTATATTTTCTAGTTTTTCTAATCAAGACTTATTTTCACATACCTAAGCGCTTGATATGTCCCTCAAGAAATATTCACCAACCACAAGTAGATCACTACTTGCTGGATACGACGTGGACCCCCTCCGTAAGTAGCTACCTTACAATGTCCATATGTAAATTGACCCATCTGTCGTAGGGACTTAGGGCTTGAAATGCTGTAGGTTTTGGAACGCACCCCAGTCTCACATTGGCATAGAGAGAGGTGGGGAGCAAGGGGGAGGGGTGGGGAGTGGTGGGGAAGGACGTAGTCCAAGGAAAGGAAAGTGTGAGAGGGATAACACCTGTAAAGAAAAACATATACTGTGAATGTAAAAATATATTTTCGCACTGTGACATTTTCGCGCAGCTAGTGATAAATAGTATTTTCACACATTTAACAGTTAATTCTGTTCGCTCTATAATGGTCCTAATATTGACATGTGTCATATTTCACGCATTTATATTGGTGCCTGAAATGAGGGAAAATATGTATAGCGTTTACAGTTATAGAAAGTAATAAACCGTGATAATATGGAGGTTAAGCAACCCGACGCATCACATAAAGTAAACATAATGTAGTTCTCATCTCACTTATTATATTGAAACTGCAAAATATTTCATCATATCAAATTGAATTTAACTGGTGTGTAATAATATAATATTGATTCAATTAACCTAATATATTTAATGGTACTCCAACTGAAAGCCTGGAAATTTACGTTGACTTATTGAGATGCGTTGGAGTTGCTTAACCTCCCTAATCTTATGAGATCCCTGCGCCCTCTTGTCCTAGAGACCTAAAATCCAGGGGCATTTCTTAAATTTGATATCCAACATGGGTACTAGTGACATGGCACATGGGACTTTCTTATAATCGACATGGCAACATGGTCATTTCTTAAATCCGACATATAACATAATCATTAGCAGCCATGACATATTGATTGTGATGCATTACAAAACTTATTTATATATATACACACATAAACGCACATATATGCATACATAAGATTGACATCCATGTGGATGTAAATCATTTAGAATCTATTATAGGCCTATAAATATTGATCTATACCTTGATAGATGAACCTCACACCAAGGCTGACCATTACATACTGAATATCTGTTCTTGCCCAGAGCCCCTTTCATAGTCCTCTGGGGACCACACATCCCAGACCCAGAGAAACAACAAATAAATCTGTGGTATATGTCAGATATAGCCCTCATCTGTGTCTGCACTTGATACATACACACGGCTAGTGCCTCTCGCGTACAGCCACAGATTCGTGCTATATCTACCACATATCACTCACCCCAGCCTCTAACCTCACCTGCTGCCCTCAGCCCTTTGTAGGAAGTCATAGCACTGTGCCCTGACCTCTCCACTCTCCCACTGGCCTCAGCCATTCATAGGAAGTCATAGCACTGTGCCCTGACCTCTCCATGCTCCTGCAGGCCTCAGCCCTTTGTAGGAAGTCATAGCACTGTGCCCTGACCTCTCCACTCTCCTGCAGGCCTCAGCCCTTCATAGGAAGTCATATTAGTCACACCCTGACCTACCCACTCACCTGCTGCCCTCAACCCTTTGTAGGAAGTCATTTAACTCACCCCTTCCCACCACACGACTCTGCATCATCAGCCTTTTTAAGGAAGGCATAATACTTATCCCTTGATTTTTGTTCTACGTTCTTTTTAAAGAGTTAGTTTAAGGATAGAGTAGGGGGTGACTGCACAGTGTATGATGTGTGCACTAAAATGCTCATATTTCTCTTAAGATATGAGGTATCCTTACATGTTATCTACCAAAAATAGTTGTTTATCATGCATACTTTTTGACAGTGTTATTCAGGAAACCTTGATAAAGAATTATGCGAAAAATGGGCCGGGGTTGAAACTTACCCTGCCCCCTTCACTAAGGCCACTACCTCACTTAATAACTTTATATCATATTTTTCATGAATCAAGGGTGTCTGACCATATCATGTCCAGAAGTTCATTCAGCTTCTACTCAGAATGTCTAGGGCTGTTTACATTTTTAGAAAGCCTGATACTTATTCAACATTCATCATCACTGTCAATAAGCCCCAAAACCGAAGAGCATGTAATTCTTCAGAATTTCAAATAACCTCTTTGTGAGGTTTATCAATTAAGCATCTGGTAAACCTCCTGGTAAACCTCCCATTGTGTTAAGACAATTTAGTTTCACTGAGGGACCCACCTTGGATGCAATAGAAGTGTGGACAGAGAGTAGTATAAGTGAGGATAACCTGGCTTAGAGATGGAGGTTACCCTAAATAACCTGAGCTGTCAGCTGAGGAAGTTGCATAGTATAACTATCCTCTCCATGGCACTTTACAAGCTTATATTATGTCCCCTAAGCACCAGAATGAAATGTGCGTTTTTTCTAATTGTTGCTAGATTTCTATACACATATATTAATATCATTATTGAAATCAAGATCATCACTTAACAGTTCTTTTCATGACGTAAAATAACTTCCTCATTTGTCCACAGTTTAAACAAATTCAACACGATACATTCTTACATTCTTCATTGGTTACATTCTTCATACTTTTATTAAGTTATTCCAATTTCATATACTTTCATCCAGATGTGTTTTACTACATCACAGTATAAGTGTTAAGATTTTTTTCTAAAACTTCAACAGACCCAATAATTTGTACACTTATTGGTAAACATTCCAAATACTCATGCACTTGATATTTCTAATGTTTCTGCATATTTCAAGATTGGGTTTATCAAAATCTAGTTTATATGTATATGTGTGTGCATGCATGCATGCATCAACATATCTTTTTTTTTTTATTTTGTATTGAAAACCATTTCTTACAAGTAAGATCTTCCAGCAGTTCATATTTAGTATAATAAGATAAAGAAAATAATTGGACAATTTGGCAGAAAACTCTGCACATGGCCAATAATTATTATGTGGTTAGTAGATGACAGTTCAAATTTGTTAGTACTGAATACTATACAACAGTTATACCTCAAATTATATGTTCAATCTAATATCTAGAATTAAGTATGATTGCTATATGGTAACTAGCCAGTGGCCCCTATGTCCAAGTAGTTGGGATCAAGAGGTCAAATCCCACATGGTTCATGTATGTTATTAGTGAATACAAAGTATATCGCACTGTCATGTGAACACATTTTTTGAATGTTGTTAGCCAATTATAATGCACAGGGCAAATATATCCCAGTTACTGTTTCTGTACAACTGTGACTTGCAGATGACCAGAGGTTTCACCTTGTATCTAACACTTGTCTCAGTAGAATAGTGTCTATGCCCTAGCTTTTTCAACTAAAACTTTCATGGTTTTATTCTAGATCTGGGCAGTGGAAAAGTAAAGCCAGAACATTTTCATAAATTTGAAACTGCTTACGCAACAATATCATAAATGCTTCAGGCCATTTCTCAAATAACCTCCTCCAGAAGCTTACCAAATAAGACTCTACCAGAGGTTAAACCAGTCAGACACTATAGGTTATGCTCAGAAACACAGGATGCTGGTAATAGAAGAGTGGACCAGGAGTAGTGTGAATATAGTTGTACTGGGCACTGATGGAGGGAAGGTTTTCTATGGTATTCAAGGGTGTATGAGAGACACATTCGGCTACATGTGCCGAGTGCAGGTAAAATAATCTTGTCAAATATGAAAGTATGACAGCACCAGAAGTCAGTCATTCACCCAAAGCTGTTTGTTCTCGCATATAAAGTATCAATGAAAAGTGATATAAAATGCATGATCCACCAAAATCACTTTTAATTGAATTGAATAGAATTATATTTACCTCATCATTGTTTTCATCCAGGAAATTACTAGTAAATTGCATCATATACTGGAAAAACATTACAAAATGTAAGTGTTTGGCATTCAGTGAATCATTATTATGTTTAACCCTATATTAGTTTACTTGTTCCTAGAGACATTAACAGCTTGTTCCAATGCAAACCAAAGAGGAAGTACACACTAAATTAAAACTGTTATTTAAGCATATATGAAATACCAAATGCACTGAAGACAGGGACAGATTTTGTTTTATCATTTTTGGCTTCTGCCCTCTACCCACCCCCTTTTTAAAATGCTTAAATGTGCCCCTGTAATAGAAACCCATAGACTCTGGTCGTACCTGAATTTCTGTCTGTAGCGGTGGGGCTTGGAAGATACCATGAGCTGTCCTAAGTTGGTTAATGGTAGACAGTGCATCTCCAATGGATTCAAATTCCATAGGCATCTTTATCAAACTTGAGTAGTTCATCAAGCGCTTTGCTATGTCACTCAATTTTTTCAGGTCTACACCCAAGCCATCAACTACTTCTCGAATCTGAGAGAGGTAATAAAATAACTATTAAGATATCATTGTTTATAAATAATGCTACAGAAGCAGAAATATCCATATCATTCCAAATTTGCAAAAGCGACAGACCAACATCAGACAAGTAACTAACACATAAAATGGAGCTGAAATATTAATGTTTCAAATAAACTGTGCAGAGGAATGACTAATGATTCAACAAACTTTTGGAAATTATGTTTTAGAAGTCAGTAATACAAACAAAATTATTCAAATGTGACTATGGCTTTCTGAACTTCTCTTAGTGCACAGGGTATGTTGGCCACTTGATAAGACACAAACTGGTTAAACAAATGATGGGATTGTCAAGAAGGAGCTCCATTGCTGCTATTTTACACTACAAGTTATTTGTGACCCAAAGAGGGAAACGGATGCTCTGGGCTGGATTCACCTCGACTTAATTATTGTTAGGATATAGCATTTAGCTTTGAAACAATACCAATCATTCTTATTTCCAATCATTGATAAGTGAGTTATTCCTCCATCCAAAATGTTTATGGCATGGTTTCAGCACAGAAAATGGATCATGATAATTCCAACAATTATGACGGGATTAGTCAGAAATACAAATTTTCTATTGTCATTTAAAAAAATATTAGCATTCCATTTTACAGGGAATGTTTTCAATTCGATAGTTTGATGCTATATAAAAGAATTGTCTACTGCAGTATTTTCACTATTTTTCACAAAATAATTTGTATCTCCTTCATCCAGATTATAATGCTGTTCTATGTGTAGGAAGCTTTCGTTAGGTTTTCATGTCAGTGCCATTTATGTAATTTTGTATGCTTAATTTTTGGACTATAAAAGTCTCCATCTCAAAGCTACGGAATAGGAATAAGGGCCTCAAATTAAGTATGTACACATTAGGAGGTTTTTGAAAATGTATGTACGTTTCAGTACATATCCAATGTGTATTTTTGTCCAAAGAGGGGGTGGGGTATCTGCGATTATCTTTATAATGTTATACACTTCTGATGGGCTAAATTGGATATGAATGGGGAGTTATTCAAACAGAAAGTGACAAGAAAGCCAAAACAATTTTATGTTTTGTTTGATTGATTGAAGTGTTATGCACATATTAATAGTGTGGTCTTGGCCATAAAAACAAATGCAACTTTTGTGCAGGGCATTTAAGAAGTGTGAAACCACTCTCACACCATTAATTCCCACAGTTAGTCCATGGGCTGTGACCAGGTGTATGACATCAGAGTATGTGTAGTTGAGGAGTTAGTAGGTGTGCAAGGGTCAGCTTTCAAATTCTAGTGGACTGGTTATAAATGATGCATGAGATCTGCATGTAGTAATTACATTTACATGATGATGCTAGGAAAAGCTTAATAATACATTGCTTGTAAATATCTGGATAGGAATATAGTAAACCTCCTATTGTACCCTGCCACACCACCCCCCCCCCCCTATACACACATTGTTCCAGGCATGATTACTAACTACCAATACCCTAGCAGACTACCAAACTGATATTTCTGTGAATCACCTAATAAATGATTATAACCTTCTCTGTAAAATACATATGTTATCTTATGATATTGTTAATCATGAGTGTGCAAAATGATAGATGTTTCCTGCCAAGTCCTCTTTCAATACAGCAAATCCATGCAATAAATTTTCTTTCAAGAATTCAAAATTCTCCTGACTGTATATCTTTTTATATTCACTACACTTTGGGGATGTGGCTTTCCATTTATATGCAAACATTAGCATTTGGTGAGCCTATTTCTTTTTATTAACCACATTGATATATGCATTGTGCCTTAAATTACACTTTTTTACTCATTTATTCATTTTTCAAATGCATCTTCAGGTTACCCTGGTCTTCAAGATGTATAGGTAATACTGTTATGTACATGAACATACCAAACAAAACGAGCATACATCACGACTCTGCACATAACAGTGGTAACACAAATATTCGTCAAACAAGCATCACTTTTTCTTTATTCATCAGTTAATTTTGTACAGCAATACGGAAAACTCAGTACCATACACACTGGTCTATCGGTTGGTGCTGTGAAATAACAATCCCAGTGTGTAGAGCCCAGGTAGGTAGGGGATCTAAAAGCCTTAGATATATGAGGCCTAACAACTTAATTTTAGCAAATTGCCTGGTTTGGGCTTGCCTCTTGTCAATACATTAATTTTGTTGTGTTTTGATCTCTTAAACATTGAACTCAGAAGGTAGGGATTTGTCTATATTTCAAAGGGCTTAACTTGGCCCCTTTAACCATCTCTTCTGTACCGTTCACATATTCTAAGGGCCCAGTTCTGTATTTTTTATAGTTTATTGGATAGTTCTTGGTTCCACAAAAACTGATACAAATCACCATATTCTAGGATTGGTAATATAGTGGCCTTGTATACAGATAGCACCGCTTTCTCATCTAGAAATCGTCTAACCTTTCCAAAGGTTTTAATCTTATACATAATCATAGTTACAAGCTTATCATAATGTGGCTCCCCTCCAAGTTTGTTGGCTTTTGTAACTCCTGAATACCAACATTCATCACCATTTTCAATAAGTTTGCCTTTCATATACAGTTTGAAAGTACCATTTGTCTTTTTCGCTTGTTATCACTAATAAAAGTCATCATCTTAGTTTTATCAATGTTGAGGGTAAGTCTGGTTTTATCAAACCATTGTTGCATGCTGTTAACATCACATTGTAGTAACTTCCTCGCTTGACAAGACAGTATCTGTCAAGGAAGTCTTTAAGGAATTTTTCAACCAGGTCCCAACATCTATTTGGATCTTTTTTTCTGAACTCAAGTTCAATAGCATTAGTAAGATCGTCACTTAATGAGTCCTTAGAATAGAAATGATATGCATGTCCTACCCTTGAAATTAATACACCTACGTCCATCTCTAGGCTTCTTTTTAAAACTGACTGATGATCTCTAATGTATAGATCAAAAGTTCTGGCATGAAACACTGAAGTTCATATTTGTAAATATTAAGTCTATAAAAGACGTTTTAGTTCTCGTGATTATGGTACTAAATTTAACTTTCTGTAGCAGCATCTACCCTCATCTGCCAGTTAAGTAACTTCTAGGTGTCTGCCTGATTATGTTTGGTTATACACAGGAAGAACTGAGCCTTGTGTCGTTTTCGATATTTGCTGCGCATCAGCACATTATGTAAGTCGGGCACAGTTAGTGCAATCAGTCTGTGCGTCTCTGGTATAGTATCTTCACAATCTGCTTGTGATAACAGGTGCATAGCAGAGCGCAGTAAAACTTTGTACAGCCTGTACGCTCACGCTCTCAACTCCCCTTTGATATTTTGCTGGCGTCGCGCGCCAGCACGTGCACAACAAGTATCCTGTTGTATCCTGACCCCCAGCCTGCGGGAAAGCCGTTTTGTGCGCATGTACATTCCTGCATACTGTCCCCCCTCGAGCAAAAGGTATATGGCGGCTAATGACCACAGCCATACCAGTCACAGCCACTGGCACAGGAGAGGCACAGTGGAGTTGCGCGCCAGTGTAAAAGGATATTCACGGTGATACTCTGCTGCAATTGTGCTAGGCAGAGCATCAATGTAACCGTGCAAAGTTCGAGTTAAATCCCCTATGTCTGCTATGTGTCACTGTGTGTCCGTACCATTAAACCGTGTTCATCAACAGTGGTGCGTGTGTCATGGGCTTAAAACTAAAGTCTTTGTAATTCTAATTCTAATTCCCCTTGTCTACCATGCATCCACATGCGTCCAGACCCTTCAATCCATTAAATCCATTGACGAAGACAAGAGGGTAACCTCATAGACTTTTTCACCGAAACTCATGCCGGCCTGGGCATAACTCTATTGTTTCCTCACAATTTGGTTTTTAAGGCAAAACAGGTGTCACTTGCAATTGGTAATCGATCGCGTCCCCATAGCCCCTGCCTAGTCTTTACATGGAAGGTGTCTGAAGAAGGACAAGCTTAAGCCGGACCCATGTCCAAAAAGCACATACCTCCACCTGGTCAACAAAATAAATATTTCTAAATGTTAATCAGGCCTTTTTGTATCAAACTGTTCTAGCAATAGCCGATGACATTGTGAGAAAGTCTTAAGTCCGGGGTTTAGAATGTTCCCAAACACAGGCTCCTCACATGAAATAAAGTTTGGTCTAATAGAGAAGGGGAGAAGTTCTAACCAGAACTAAGAATGGTAAACCTAGGGGTAAATGGTTATGTTAAACAACGTGTTGGGGAGACGAATTGGAATGAGGGTAAAGCTTAACTCGCTGTGTAAATTTGGCAATGATTAGTGAGGTACGTCCTTTATTGATATTGAACCAGTGGCACAAAGTAATAAATAATTTCCAGAGAACCTTTCGTACAAACCTTTCAATAATTCTAAACTAGAAGTCCTAAACTGTCCTAAATGTTCCTTTGCCTAATTGAGTCCTGTGATATGAATGGTTCTAATTTCTAACACAATGCCTGTAGAGGGGTTTCCAAGTCCTAGAATTTAGTCCAAAGTGCTCCTAGAATGTTTCCGAGTCCAACTCCTGGTTTTAGTCCAAGTCACACACAAATACAAATAGAAGGTATTGGTTGGTTCCTATAAGCCCAGCTTGCCGCTCAGCTCCGAGAGGTCCGCCGCTCAATGCCCCGCGCCAACGACTGACGGTTGCGGGCCGAAGCCAACAATATTAGTGGGGGGGACGCACTGACGTCAGCTTGATGCGCGAGCAGCGGGGTCACACGGGGTGAGCTCACCTCAGGCGACCTCCAAGCACTCGCGACCTGAGCAGGGGGCGGGCGCCATGACCATAAAACACACTTAACGGGATTGCCTTAAGGGCGGTCTGACGTTTTTATGTGGCGTCCCTGGGTAAACTGTCCGTCAGTGTAATTACTTTGTTTTGTTCGACGGTTTCTAATAATGAGACGCGTTAAGAAAGAGTGTTCTGTACAATATGTAGAGAAAATATCGATAGACATTTATAAAATACAATGTTGTGTTTCGCAACAACATCATACCGGTCAGAGAGTTCAAAGCTTAGAAGGACAAGCCAGCCTGGCTTACATGTGAACTGATTGAGTTAATGAGGGACAGACACCTATATAGCTAGCACTTAAAAAGACCAGGAACAATGGATCTTATGCGGACAGGGCTAACGCAAATTTATAGAGAGTCAGCAACCAAACAAATATCGCTGTTAAGTATAGGACAGTATGAACAGTATGATGCATGACTACTTGGAACAGACACGCAAACAAACACTTGGTGGAAACTCATAGTTTATTACAAATGATGTAGAGATAAATATTTAAACATTAGCATATTTGTTAGATGCCGAGCTAAAACTTTGCGAGAATCAACTGGAACAGATAAATATATATACAGGTGTCGGGCTCGCACTCAAACTTTCACACAAACCAAAGAAACAATGGTAAGTTTACATCAATTAAAGTCATTGCTATTGTTGATGAAGGGAAGCCTAGGTGATCGGGAAATGGAAGGATTGTCGCTCTTGGCCATGGTCGCGGCCGCAGTCCAATCACCCACCGAGAAACTTGCCAGGAATTCCTTGTCTGCCATGACGTCCTGGAAAACGCCATCGCTCATCAGATCTCCGGCATCACTGATAATGTCAGAGAAGTCGCAAGTCGTGCAGCTTGGCATGCTCTCCCGCCTGGAACTTGTCAGGAATCCCTTCTCTGAGAACACGTCCAGAAAAACGTCATCGCACATTAGTTCTCCGGCTTCACACAAAGTGTCCGAGAAGTCGCAACTCGTGCAGCTGGGCATGCTCTCCCGCCTGGATCTCTTAGAGGACGTTGAGGTTGAGCTTGGGGGCGGGAGTAGTGGCGGAGTGCACATTGGGCACTGACAGTCAAAGTCGCAGCCAACCTCAACAGAGTCTGTATATAAGGAGGCGAGAGACTGACAGTGGGGATGGCGCCAAAGGGTGCACTGTAGCTGTTGACCCATCAATGCTTGGTGGCATGGTCGCACAATAAAATTGCAAACTACACAGGCAGGGGGATGGCCTAAATTGACCGTCATGCTGCTGTTGATCCGGACGGCCATGTTATATATCTTGAACCGAGGGAAACAGGAGCACAGGCGATGTGTTATGCAGTCAGACGACCAATATATAATGGCATAGTCTATTTTTTCAGTGCCTTATAAAGGTCTGGGGCACGCGACCAGGGAAGTCGTTTAACCCCAAGATGCTGACTAAGAAACAACAAAGAGTGCGGGTGATTGTAGGATACGTCTGTGAATGCGGACTTGGAGTGGAACTGGCATGAGCTGCTCAACACATAGAACTGACCAAACTCAAAACGAACCGATCCGACCACCTCCCTAACTAACTCACCCACGCACCCTCAGTGCACAAAGTGAAGCCCTTGATCTTCTCCCCCCCCCCCACCGTCACACTTAATTCTGTACTTTAAACAGGAAAATAAGACTAAAAGGATGCACATCCTTGTTTCAAAAAAACACGAGGAAATGCTCTAGTTTTACATAATTCTCGTGTCATTGTGTCTGGGGAAAAATGGTACTTTTCCCACCTAAATGTCAGTCATATGGGGAAAAGGGTTTTTTGTTTCGTGATACTTTTTAATCTCAACAATAAAGGGTAAATTATAGCTTCAAAAAATCAGGGTTTTGCAACAGAGGGTGCTTTTTTGACATCAAAAGTCAGTAGTAATTCGGTATTTTCTAGTCTGAAGAACGCTGATATGTCCTACGCTTATATCTGAGTGAACAGACTGGGGACCGGGTGCTGTACCGGGGTGTGATGAGTCAAGTGTGGGTCAAGCCCGGCCACGTCTCCTCGGGTTCGGCTCTGTAACAGTTGCGTAATATAGCTGACCACTGGGCAGCGTGGGTGGTGGGAGAGGGGGGAGGGTGAGGGCTGACGTCACACTTGGAACTCTCTCCAGTGGAGGGTTCCTGGAGGCTGGAAGGGACATGCGACCACCTTACTTGGCCCCCTCATACACAAACAACATGGCGTGCAACATGTCGTCGTTATCCGGTCGCTCTTACACCTGGACAATGTACCAGGAGGACCTGCTCATCGACTGGTTCGGATTGCACTCTAGCCTATACGAGAGGAGCACCTACGGGACAACAACTCCACACCAGAACTGGGAAGTCTACACAAAGATAGGAAAGGAAGTTGGGGTGCCGGGTAAGTAAACTCCGAAATTAGCCTATATCATTATCGATATCACTCGTACTAGTACTCATACTCGTACTCGAATCATAGTCTTAAAGTTAACATACAGTTCTGTTGCTTTGAGTTTTGGGCAACCGCATGCAGATGGAACAAGTAAATATATAATATTGTTCGAACATTGTAACAAAAATTATAACCAATTGTGCATTTGCGAAACCCACTGGCGGATCAACACTTTATAAATGGGGGAAAGGCATCGGCCCTCTGGAGCCGACACTGAAATGTAAGATGCCATTAATATTTAATTAGTGTTTTTCTTTTAAATTTTTAGCCAACGAAGTCAGGAGACACCTGGACACCTTGAGGGAGTTTTACATCCGGTTCAAGGCCTATGAGAAGTTGGGTGCGTTGGCTAAGCCAGTAAAAGCGCGTCAGTAAAAAGGGTAACCTTAGCTTGTACCGCAAGTAAAAGAATATAAAAAGCTATAATAAGCCGATCACCAGACGTGTCGATTTTGTATGTGATTAGTAATTTTAAAGTCTTGACAGTGATTGTGTGTATAAATGCAATGGTTTCACAGCTACAAAAGTTGACTAAACTAACACGTAACCAATACCACATGAATATGAATTGTTTATTATATGAAATCAGCTAATTTTCATGGTTGTTTGCATTGCAGGAAGGAGCCCTAATCTTCGAGGCCAACGACCATGGCTGCCGGGGGGAGACACGCGAACAGTCTTGCCTGTCAACCAGCCGGCGCACTTCTTCGGAATGTGGGACAGCGGCCAGTGTACAGAAACGTGTCACATTTTCTGACCCCCTCCATTCCGAAGAAAAGGAGCTGGAGGATGACCGGGACACCCAGTGGGCGCGCCTTCTCCTTATGAAACTTCAGGACATTGGAAATCACGATGTCAAGGAGAGGCTTAAGAGGCACTTTGCCAACCTGACGGGTGAAGCGCTGTGGACTGGGCAGGCGCCGGCAGCTCTTATAGCTGAAGAAAAGGACATCGAAATCCCCCAGTCTTGTGCACGTGGATTTTTCCAAGGCATTGACACCGATGGATTTCTGGTCACGGGGGAAATGGAATATGAGTGACAAACGTCTTAGTGTAAATGTATTGTTTATGACATGCTGTGTATTACGCGTACGGATATTTACCAAATTGTGATTCCTCATATCGCCAACGATGTTTGGTGTGCCGTAGAAGGAGTTTATTTTCTTAAATAAAAGAACATTCTTCAGTAACTTGTTGTTATTTTGAATTGTTTAAAATATGGTATGTAACGCCGTTGTTTTTTTTTGTAGACCAGGAATGTTAGATGACTTTGTCAGCCACCATAATGCACTATAAGCAACCCCCTATTTGATATTGCGTGGTATGGGGATGGCTCGGGGGGGGGGGGGGGAATGGGGTAGGGGGGATGTCCACAGAAATGACCCATGGCCAGAACTGGCGGGCGTTCATTCGAACTTGGTCCTAGGTGATGGTCTATGTTATGGAGAGTGCAAGGCCATGTCGACGTTTTTTTTGGTCATTTAATTTTGTAGCATGTTAAATTTGTTAATGCGGCCGTTGGTCGGAGGTTCCATATATTCGGATGAGCTGAGGGACTTTCCAAGTTTGTTTTGATCTGGTATGGGGTGAGTCAAGAGGCATGAAAATGCTCTTTCCCAAGATAAGGCATTTCTTGTAGATTTACTATCTCTTAGATATCGATGTTGAATCCAGTGATACGATTATTTAACAATATTAAAGGCTATTGTTTTATGCAACTTTTTCACACCACGTCGGACCAATGCACAATACAAGCGGTTTCGATTGCACCACGAGTTTCGTATTTATTAAAGTTAGATTCTGAGCAACTCCTCGGGAGGTTCATTGCTAATTCTGTTGCAACCGCTGAATGACATGGCATTCGCCGGCCTTTGCCCTTCCAAGGCAAAGCAGTATGGCATCCTGGTTGCCCCCAGGGTATCCGGGCCGAGGGATTATCAGACCCGCACGGTTCAACTCTATAATGAGGGTAACCGTGATTACCAGGTGAGAAGGATCTGTAGAGATGATGAGGTGTGTCAGGATGGGTACATGCACCCAAACATTCATTTTGGGAAATGCCGCCTCCTCGACAAAATTGGTTGTCTTTCAGACTGCACGATAAAACTCAACCAATTCGTCAGTGAGGCTGAATTTGTCAATTCAATTTCGGCCAAACTTTACGTACACATTTCAAGAAATGCTGTTAGGCATGTTATTCAAAAGCATGCCATCAGCAAGATCCCTCATCAGGATTTCGACTCTCGGCGTAAGCAGGACCAGTTCAAAATAGAAAATTACGATTTAACTGTTTTCCTGCACCAGGATATTGTTTCGCCAGTTATAAGGGCGACACTTACCTACCCAGATAAAGTTATAAATGATAATGAAAGGAACTCGTATAAAGTCGAGAAATTATTCGACACAGAGATAGGCCACGGAAGTCTTGGTTGCCTCTATATTGCCACTGTTGTGGTGGAGCTGACCGAAACTTCTATGGCTGGTCAGGTTAGGGTGCATCACAACCTGGTGACCGCATACCCCTCTCAGACCTTCACTCCTCTCCCAGCCTAAAAACCAGTGCAGGTCCGATAATCAATCGACAGTGCAAGGTACTCAATAGAGTACCGACTAAATAAAGAAAAAGAAAAAGTTCCTCCGTCTCTAATAAATAATGACGTACCTCCCAGTCTCAATCTTTTTTATGTTACCCCCCCCCCCCACTTCTTCTAGCCCTCAAACGAATAAGAGGGTGATTGGATTCCCTAATCTTACTCTTGCATTTTTGTGGAGAAGCTATCTAAATATAATATATAGGCATGTGATAGACGGCAGTTAGAGGGGAGGGAAAAGACATAAGTTTGGTCATTCCCACGGCTAGAGACAAGCACGGCAAATTTTTGAGCTCATACATTAAACAGACTCGGCCGTGTCCGAATCAATTTGCTCTAAACCGTGTCAAGATGTGAAAGTCTTACTCCACCATTATCCCTGAAAAAGCAAAGTATCATTATACCACCCATAGCAGTGGGCGTGTTACGTAATATTTTTGCGCCCACCTCATAGTTTCCCTTCCCCTTCTGGCATGTATATAAGTGTAAGTCAGGGGGTGTTAACTATATTGTGTCACAATAGTCCCGTCCGCTCATAGTTCTCTTAACACGCCCAACCTTCTTGGCGTGTTAACATACCTACCCTCCATTCAGGCACCAATATAATGGCCAGCAGTGGCGTACCCAGGCACCCCCCCCCCCCCACCCGCCATGGTGTGTGGACCCCCTCAGATTTCTCAAATTTTACGCAATTAAACTACCAATAAAGGGAATTATCCAAATAAGGGGTTTCTGGAACCCCCTCAGATTTATCAAAGTGTGTATGCCTATAGGGGGAATGTGGGTTGTATTTGATGGCTGCGCTTTACCAGTGTTCTACTCTCACTGTACTTAGAAGTTAGAGATTAAAAGACTGTGTTTCACTCTGATATAGTATATTTCTAAATTTAGATGAAAGATATATTATGACTCACATTATCTTTTCAATACTCTGTACAATCGGCCGTAGACTGCCAGGTACACACAAAACATAGTTTAGCGTGAAGCTGTGATTTAAGGTAAATTCTAACCTATAGTTATCATGCTCCCGAGGTTAACTAGTGTTACTATATAAGAATAAAAATAAAAGGACATTTGACACAAAGTGTAGTTATAATTCTAGTGTACTATTTTATTGCTGAATCGATTATATTAATCTTTATCCTCGGCGCACCACTCGCACAACACCTCGGAGCACATGATGCTGGCAGGCTCGCCCCCCTCACAGTCGGCGTGGTAGCACCGGCCGCAGTAGTTGCAGACCAAGTACATTCTGAAATATTAAGGAGGCATGTTTAAATACACATTTGTTTAAATTTTGTGCATGAACTAATCGGACCATCACCAATCACAATCTTTAGTAACCGCACGAAATTCGGCGTTCACTCCAACGTCAACATTAAGATTCTATGCCCTCGTTATTTTTTGCCTAGTAGCATCATCGAAAATCATTGCCGCTATATAATATTATTTATTATGAAAAAAAAAGCGGCGTACCTGTAGTTGCCATCCAAGAATATGGCCTGTGGTTGTGTGGCGTGTTGGTCTTCTGCAAACGTTTCCATCGCCTTCCACCTTTGGTCCGTTAAGTACTCCTCCTGCTCCTGAAAAAAATTGTGTGGTTATAGTTAAATGTGCAAAAGTCAATTTTGCACTTACTACATACCAGCGTGTCCCTCGTAATATTGACAAATTTCAGAACAATTTTACTCGTGAAATCGCCCCACTCATCATTTTGTTTTGTTTATACATATTTCCCTTCATACGCTTACATGTTTTATTTCCCCCTTAGCTTCATCATGTAAATACAAATGTACCAACCTGGGTCGAATCCTCCGAACAGTAGACGCACGTCCACTCTGATGGGCCATCCGGGAGCTGCTGTTGGTCATGCGTCCTGGAAAAAAATTAAAAAATCATCACACCGTCCATCATTTCAACATAGGTGGTCGAAACTACCAAATCATCGGCATGTCAATTTTTCTCACCCAATCTCTGTTTCATGTTATTGTGCCAGTCTGATAAATTTGTAATTTTTAAATTGTCAAAAAAAGAGACTGTTGTTTCAGCATGTTACATGAATTCGAGCGACCACAACTATGTCCGATCGCGAGTCCGTCGTCGGGTTTTAGACAGTGTGCATTATTTTGCATGAAGATAGTCACCTCTACCAGATAGTAAGTTAATAATTTTCTTTCCATGCTTCTCTTCTATCCCTGTCTATCAACAGTGTTGAACAATTTAAACCTACTTAGGGGTGAACTGGGGCGCCCACTCGGTCCATTGGGGTTCCATCCAGATCGTTTCCTCCTCTTCAATATTTTTCTCCTCACGCGGTGTCCATGCCTGGGATTCCTCTTCCTCCTCCGACAGCACATGGTTGCTTGAATGAGCCAGAAACCAACCTTTAAGTGTCTGGAATTGGTTATCTATGTGTATGTGGAGAAAACGAAAAAAAAGAGGAAAATATGTACCCAACATAACAGCTATTATCCACACCCTTATACATTTGTTAACAAACACTCTATATATGGAAGTATAACCCCCAAGTCATTCTCCCGCAAAGCCTGAAAAAACACTACTTCTCTATATAGGCAAGTTATCTTATAAAATTATAGGCAAGTTATCTGATTCACCTACCGGGTTTTCTGCGCGGTCGCCATTGTTAAAAATGTGGCGCTTGCGTCTAATATCAGCAAACTTCTGCGTACGTCTTTTATGGTCCTGAGGCTGGCGCGGGACTGTGTGTGTGGACGTGGTGGGCACATCCTTATAAAGCTGGTGCCCCCCCCCCCCCCCGTTATACAAGGGCCAGGTAATGAGGGGCGATCTAGGTCAGCCTAACAGCCTGAGCGACCGGTGTCAGGTGTTACATAAGGTGTTGCTCACGCAGCTCTGGCAGGAGGTGCACGTCCTGACACCTAACTCAAGAAACCACCCGTAAATGCACACAGCCCCACACCCCCAGCCTGTGAAATAGCTTCAGAAAATGTACCTCAAAGTCGCACATCCTGGCACCGTAACCTTGTGAAGTAATTTCCTACCTTTTATTTTAAATTTGAAAGTAGTCACATTATAAGGTTTAGGGCGTAATATAATTATTCCTCCCATGAATACACTACTTCAACATGAATTTTTATTAAAAAAATGTTGCTTTTGTTGGCAAAAGCGTCTAAAACACATAATCCTAACAATACATATAAAACACCGGACAGTGTCCGAAATTAAGCTGCTGCGCCCTTTAGGCCGGGCCTATAGGCCTGCACCCAGCGAGCACACTCACACTCGTGAGTCTGCACACTCACACTCGTGATTCTGCACACTCACGGCCAGGTGCGCTATTTTTAAGTTTTGCACCTTTTTTATACACTTCTCATGGAATTTTTTCATTCCCATATATCGGGGGGTGCATATCCAAAATTTGTGGTGCACAATCTCAGTAATTCTGCATACGTTTTCAGCTTAATTTCGGACACCACGAGTTCGATATATCTATAGGTCCTCTAGATCTACAAGAAGTCGTGGTGCCGAAGGGGACATACGATCATATTTTCTTTTTCAACCACATATCCAAAATGTCCACTTATCCGCAGAACAGGCAGGAAAGATGCCCATGAAGGTTGCTCGAACTTTGCCTTGTGCCACATTGTATAAGGACTTATGTATCTGGATGCGACGGTGCTGTGTTGGTACTACTTCACAGCTGCAAACAGATGTTGCCTATTCTTCCAGGTTACATTACATTGTACGTAATGTTTCATGTAGTGGGTGGCGATGCACGGGCGCTCCCGGGGGTCATTCTGTTCGTCTTCGTACCAATTGGCCATTAGTCTAGACAACTTTTTACCACTGCTGGACTTTGTGCTGGAATAAGTCATGGGGCCATATTTTACGACTTTAGACTGCACGTAAAATGATCTCCTGTTCTGTGGGGTACATCTTTTTGTATGTTTCTTTGAGCAGCTCAAGATCGTCCAAGTCTAGCCACACCTTTTCTTCTCTAAATGTCTTGAAGCCGTTGGGGAGACTCCATAGGCTCTCGCACTGCACCAAATCTCGCTCATTGGGTACATCGAGTGTTTCCAGGACCGTTCTTGCTTTCTTCTCTCCTTCTCCCAGCTGGCAGTGTTTGCCAAATTTCCCCTCGTGTTTGGACGGCATTTCGGCGCATGCCTGACTGACACGACTCATCCGGTGAAACCTCTCAAACAATTGTTTCTCTATCTGGCGATTGTTAGTCGGCACATCCCCCAAGTAACCATTATACCGCTCAAAACTGAACAGCCAAGTACTGGGAGCTGGACCATACTCCTGGAGACACTCCTTTAAATGGAGATGTAGATGCATGTTTGGGGTAATGAAATCAGAACCGAACTGGACCTCTGTGCTCCTGCAAAAGTACAATAGTTTCCTGCGTGCCTGTTCTATCTTGTGGTATGTAATACAAGGCTTGCACAGAAGTCGAGTGGCCTCTACGAAACGCTGCCAGCTTTGAAGCATATTTTCCGGCAAAAGGCCCTGGAGGCAGTATCCAGACGAGACTGTAACCCAATTATTCCACTCTTTTGCCGTCAACATCCCAGCTTTCGATTTGATGTTAGTTACCACGCAGTCATCCGGTAGTCCCTCTTTAAACTGATTCAGACGAGCATCAATAGTCAACACCTGATTAGCGCTTAGTACAACCCCCAATGCCAAACCTTCCTGATCTGTTGATTTCTTCTTCTTCTTTGACAACTCTTTGTCGGTCCACCTCTTCCACATTCGCTTGGCGGTCCCTGAATCCCAATAATAAAAGCACATATGTGAAATCGGTATTGAAACCCCAATGAACTTAATAGTCCTAATTAAAGGCAAATGCAAGTTCCATTTCAAACACATTATCAGTGCTAAACATTAATTAACGTTAGTTCAAGCTTCGACACTTACCCAACAGTACATTATGCATCACATCGATCGAGAGGAACCTGAAAAACTGAATTTCAAGCGTCTAAGTAAAAACATATAATATAGTTACTGCTAATGGAAACATTTTTATTAATGTTTGGTGAAAACGAAAGGTCTTCTCCCTTCTGACGGCAACCGTGTAGTGATTTTATTAATGTTTATTCAAATGTCAAATTAAAATTTTTAATATTTTGGTATAATTCTGTGTAAGTTTTGCCTTTAAATTTGTTCAGCCTGGAGATTGAACTTACTTGATGGGATTGAAGTAGGGCAATTCTAGGAGGACACAGGAACGAGCTCCATACTGTTTCTCAAGTTTACTTTTCTCTCTCGGGGTGGATGCAGCTCTAATCTCCCTCACTCTCTCCTTGTGTTGGTCCAGAGTACGAGGAGTCCAATACGCCACTTTGAATCCTCCACGGTTTGAATTATTGAATTCCTTCAGACATTTTGAACAACCCATGATAGCATTAGGTAGCAGGAAACCGCAGGTCTTCCTCCCTGCAGGCAGGTCGGCAGCAATGTTCAAAAGCGCCAACTTAACGGTCTTGCCATTTGGGCAATCCTTGGTTATAAGCCTTTTTCCCCGATTCCAGAATTCCTTGAGTTCGTCGACTAGGGGCCTCAGAAAACTGGTAAGGTCGGCAGGTTCTTTACTTAAGTTTGGAATGATACCGTATAGTATGACGTTCTCAAGTCTGTACCGCTCATTTCTGGGTAGGTTAAGTATTGTTAGGTAAATGCCCCCTACTGACATCGAAGCTTTCCGAGAGAATGGTTGAAACTAATCGATATTCATCTGAAGAGCCAAGTTGTTTTCATTATCAAGAAAACACTTGTTGTTCGCGTTAAAGTCTTTCCATACCGAACCGTCGTAAATGTCACCATACACTCTGTCGGGTATCCTCCTTCCCTTCCATTCTATACATTTCAGCTCAAAACCTGGACATTTCATCATAACCTGCAAACTCTTCTCGAGCGACTGGTAACAGAATGTCCTGACTGGAAGGAAGGTAATTTCCCCACTAATCTTGGCCTCATAAAACAATTTCCAGTTGCAACGTTTGAAATTATCACCGACTGTTCTGCACCGCATGGGTTGCTGAATACCATGACCATCCGTGTAAAAGCCTCGACCTCGCACACGCTCAGTGGTGGACAACACAGAATGCGACAACGTATAACAGCTCAGGCAGCATACACTCGTAGAGTAATTAGTCATCATTAGGTCTGTACCCAACCATTTGTACATCATCAGCATCGTTTTGGGGAATACTGCCTCCGCTGCTTTTGAAACCTGGTCATTACCTGCTACCGTCAATAATTCACAAATGAACACATAACTTTAGCCATTTGCATATCACTGGTGAAGGTGTGGATCTGCCACTGCAAAAGAAAGAACAGAACCCATGAAAATAGGCTTTGGATATTCTTATTAGGGGTACCAAGAACAAGCCTTGACAATGGGCTAGGAAGACCCGTCCTGTCACCGAAAACCACTTTTAAGTGACGGATGGCCCTGTTGCGAATCTTGACTGCCTCTGGATCAAGCTTATCATTTTCATCCGATTCTTGGGAATCTTCCATGGTACCGTAATAGTCTTGCGTTTCATCACCTGACTCCTCATCGGCTTCCATGGGTACCGCCTCTTCAACAGGCTGATTGCGACCCACAGGCTGACTGTCTGCTTCTCCCGGATTCCCGACTTCAGCCTGCCGCTGATTAGCAGCTGCAGCTTCCGCCCGAATACCAGCTCCAACCTGGATACCAACCTGGATACCACCTTCAGCCCGAATACCCGCTTCAACCTGCATACCACCTTCAGCCTCAATACCCGCTTCAGCCTGGTTACCTGCCTCAGCCTGAAAACCTGTTTCAGCCTGGTTACCTGCCTCAGCCTGAAAACCTGCTTCAGCCTGGTTACCTGCCTCAGCCTGAAAACCTGCTTCAGCCTGGTTACCTGCCTCAGCCTGAAAACCTGCTTCAGCCTGGTTAACTGCCTCAGCCTGAAAACCTGCTTCAGCCTGGTTACCTGCCTCAGCCTGAATATCTGCAGCTTCGGCCTCAAGACCCACTTCTGCCTGATTGCCAGCGTGTTGAGGTAAACCAAATTGGGGTGGTTCTGCAAGACACATGTATAAGAATAAATCAAAATGTACAGTAGGGTTGTAGAGTACAGACTATCCCACCCAATGTTGTTTCTCTGACTCAAAAGTTATGATAGAAAGATGCATGGAGGGACACATATATATAACGTCCATTGTTTAAGTCATTCATTATTTGAACAATTGTTTAATTGTTAAGAAAAGATTTAGGCTGCCGATAATTTTCCATACACTAACTGATCATTAAGATTATAGGAGGTATTTGAAAATAATATCTATGCGCGCAAGCTAGCTAGGAAGGTTTTGAAGGATATCGATTTCAGGTGCAAGTGACTGTATCCTAGTTATACTATTTATCTGGTACTCACCATGCTCCATATGATGCTTCCTGTTATATGTACTTTTTGAAACTGGACGTTTACATGTGTCGCACCATTGGTTTCGGCTAGTGTCCATATTTCTTCTGGTTTCTGCCTGGTCACTAGTCAGACCCTTGAAACACCACGAGGCCATGGCGAACTTGAGTTAGACAGCAGCACTTCAGGGCGATGAACCTTCCCCAATTTCGACCACGACCCAAGTATTTATATATGGTACAGACCGACGCCTATGGTCCCACCAGCTGAAAGCAACGAATTGCCGCGACATGCCACAGCCCCGACCCAGGGGTAGCTGCACTCGAGCTCCTAACCTCAGACACCCGTGTGAAATTAAAGCCGAGAACAGCTGCCACAGTATTACCAGGAGATTACTGTAGCCTCCAGCCTGGCCGTCACGGTAGCGCGTTGACGTGATTTGTCGGGCGCATGAAGTTTCTTCAGCTTCCGAAACGCATCGTCTGCCGTCAGGACTGGTGAGGGCATGACACCTGCCATTAAAACCTAGGGTCTACCCATTAAAGGGCGGTGAAGTTTCCTCAGCTTCCGAAACGCATCGTCCGCCGTCAGGTCGACTGGTGATAGGATTTCATCTGCCTTGAAAACCGAGCTCGAAGGTCAAAACCTTAAGCTTTCTGCTACTACTTAGGGCCAGCTTATTTCGTTATATAGTGCGTTTTGTGTACGGCTACGTGAATATCATGAGTGTCAAAATCCTGAGTGCCACCCTTGGTGAGAATCTTCTTAATTACTTTGGCTCTACAAGTGATACGAGTCGATGGCCGACTTTCCAAATTATTCAAAATACGTAAAACATATGTATTCATTCTGGTGGTCGCCCTTCCTAATTAATTAATATGGCCAGTTTTCTGAATTCTAGGGTGTGGCCATAGGGCAGTTATAGTTTATTCTGTCTGTTTGAATTGCCTGGCCATGGTAATTTGGAAGGAAGGTGTTTGTTTAAAGTTGAGATGACAACCTTCATGTTCTCTTCTTTCTTTTTTTTCAATATATAACTGCCGCGTACTTGGTTCTTGTATCATGCGTGGAATTTGTTCGAGCTGCCAGTGGCGGATACTGGCCTAGGGTCGTTCACAATAAGCCTGGAGTAACCCGTACCCGGTTGGTCAACCTCACTGCTCCAATTACCGGTCACCCTCCACCAAAACACGATGCGATGACCGGCCTCACCTCTCATGACACCCTGCAAGCCTTGTTATACCAGGACCATACCGCAACTGACACTGGATCTGAAGCCAACCCAGGAGACGAAAACATTAAAGAATTCCCAACTGTGGTACTTCTCTCTTCGTACACTCTTCTTGTTATCCTCGCCGTAGCCATAATTATTAGCATATTCTTTGTTTGCTCCGGAATTAATCGCATCTTCGCAGACGCTCGTTTTCGTGTATACTTGCTTGTCTCGGGCAATCACAGTGTATGGCTTAAAATAGGCACGTTCCCTGGACATTTCGGAGATTATATCTTTCAAACAGACGATCCTATCACACTGACTAAAGCCGAAAATATATGTCTAGGCGCACGATACACATTTAACTGTGTCATCCAAATGACCGACTGCTATACTGGCACATCGACACGACTGCCCACGCATTTAAAGGTTAATAAACTGAAGGACATCATGTTGACAAGATTGATGACTAAGGACATTATACGCTACCAGTTGGTTACCATGGGTATAGGCATAGGAGAGCCTGTTCTTTTGGGGAAATACCGGCCCGGTGAGCTTGCAATTAGTACTAATACTTCAGTCGACTTAAGCCGTGTTGACCTTGATTAAGTCTTGTGTGAAAAATGTTGTATTTTTGTGTGTTTACTACCAATATGCTGCCGAATGTGTGTGCAATCGATACAAGTGTTATGGTCATAAATTGAATTTGTAGATGACTGCGAAATAAGTACGAAGAGATGATTGATGTCGCATCATTTTAAAAATCTTATATCGAGCTTATGTTTGTTTAAAATACAGTTTTTATGAGTGATTTATGCTATTATTGATAACAGGTGTCATTCCATTGCTCTTCTAATGGTAGAGACCTTGTACCATAAAACTCATCAAAAAAGTGTTGTATTGTAATCAATTTCAAGTTCGTGGTCTATCTTTAAGAAATAGCACATTCGGGTTTTCAACAAAATGACACGTCATTATAGTTAAATGCGTTTCGTATCGTAAATAAAAAGTATTCATAAATTTAAGATTCACTTATTAGAAGGACCTGGATAACGCGTACAGTTTTAGACTAATATAAGGCGAGTTTTAGGCAACCAACAAATCTATATAAATACTTCCCTGCTTATCGAGCATGCCACAATGAAAACAAGAAGCGCAAAGTTCTTTGATAAAAGTTTATAAAACGACTATACAATTTAAGAAAGTACAAAGACCTACACGGGAAGAATTTGAACTCATACATTCGACAGGCTCGGGCTTGTCTGAAACCACTTCCTCTAAAACGTGTCAAGGAGTGTAAGTCTTACTCCACCATTATCCCTGAAAAATCATAGTATCATTATACTACCCATAGCAGTGGGCGTGTTAGGTAATACTTTTGCGCCCACCTCAAAGTTTCCCTTCCCCTTCTGGCGTGTATATAAGTGTAAGTCAGGGGGTGTTAACTATATTGTGTCACAATAATCCCGTCCGCTCATAGTTCTCTTCACACGCCCAACCTTCTCGGCGTCTTAACGTACCCACACTCCATTCAGGCACCAATATAATTGCCAGCAGTGGCGTATCCAGTTCCCCCCCCCCCCCCCCCTCAGGGCGGGTGTGGGGTGGGGGGGGGGGGGGTCCCCATGGTCGGTTGACCCCCCTCCGATTTCTCAAATTTTACGCAATTAAACTACCAATAAAGGGAATTGTCCAAATTAGGGGGTCTCTGGAACCCCTCAGATTTAGCAAAGTTTCTATGCCTATAGACCTATACGGGGAATGTGGGTTGTATTTGATGGCCGCGCTTTACCAGTGTTCTACTCTCACTAGTATATTTGTAAATTTCGATGAAACATATATTATGACTCACATTATCTGTTCAATATACTCTGTACGATCGGCCGTAGACTGCCAGGTACACACAAAAAACATAGTTTAGCGTGAAGCTGTGATTTAAGGTAAATTCTAACCTATAGCTATCATGCTCCCGAGGTCAACTAGTGTTACTATATAAAAACAAAAATAAAAGGACATTTGACACAAAGTGTAGTTAAAATCTAGTGTACTATTTTATTGCTGAATCGATTCTATTAATCTTTATCCTCGGCGCACCACTCGCACCACTACAATTATTCATTAAACCACATTAATTCCTGTTAATTTTAATCTACACACAAATCTGGGCAGTTTTTGGGCCCCCCCCCCCCCCCCCCCCGGCCAGCGACACATGTACATGATTACAAAAATGCCAACATTCTGTAGGCCTAAGTGTAATTAATGGAGGAAACCGGACGGGTGTGGCCGATAGAGGCCTTTTATATCAGAACCACAGGACTGATGCAATACACGGCGTCCTACTTCTAGTATAGTGTAGACAATCTGCGGCGAATAACCCCTCCGCGCCAGAATCGACATCCATGATTCGCAGTTAGCGAGCGTCGAGGTGGCAGAGTGATAGTGTAGACTGATCTTTCCTCCAGCGACACCTGGTGGATTAAATTGAAACATGGACGACCATGAACGAAAAAAATGTACTCAAATGGGGATTCGAACACGGGCAGGCCACCATCCAAATACCAACCGGTCTCAATGTTGCTTAACTTACCCGGGCTAGGGACCATCCAAGCAGAAACCGGTATGAACGGGGCTTAACTATGCGTTTAAATATATTATGAAATGGGTCGAGTGATTCCCCCATCGTGATCAGATCATAACTTATAGATTAGTGTTCACTGTAATTGACTGTATGGATTTAAACATATCAACCAAGAGCCATCAAGAGATAAGGGGCCGTGCATAAATGATGTCACACTTTTTCAGGGTATTTGTAGGACCCACCCACCCCCCTGTCACGCTAAATTCTCTGATCTAAACATGAAAATAAGGCCTGTTTCAGGCAGTGTCACACTTTTCACCCTACCCACCCACCCCCTAGTGTGTGACATCATTTATGGACGGCCCCTAAAGTCTAGTATTGATAGACTTGGATACCTGCCAAACTGAATTAAACCTTCTGCATACCGAGGATGATTATATTAAGCAGTTTGGGGTATTTAGGCATATTTCCTGGTACTGACATGTACAGAACGGTCAACCAGTTTTGTTTTTTTTTTGGGGGGGGGGGGGCGGTTATGTGAGTCTTCCCTGACAAACAAGGGGTGCACGTGGTCAACCCTGACCCTGAGACATACCACCCGTGGTTTATGGCTCATCAAAGGGCCGCCTGGAGGCATCCTCGCACACCAGTCCCCCAGCCGCTCCCGCGATCAGTAGGCCCTGGTCTCAAAGGCTCCAAAACTGGGGGACCTCATGAATATTTAATTTATTTCCCTGTAATCAGAACACCCTTCTCAGGTTTCCCTATCTCCCCCAGATTGGGCGCCCTTGAGGTCAAGGCACTGATAGAGCGGTAGCGGCGACAGGGGCCTTGACTTGAGAAGATGCCTGGAGGAGGCAGGGACGGATTTAGGGGGGTGCGCCCCGGGCGCGCGCCCCCCCTATTTTTGGCCAAATTTAGATTTTTTTAATGTAAAACTCTTGCCCCCAGCTGGGGCGCTGGGACATTTTTAATATGGGCGCCCCCCCCCCCCCCCTTTCTTGAACTCCTGGATCCGCCCCTGGGAGGGGTGTGTGTAACGGTCAGTGGAGGCCCTCAGACACCAGCCACACAGGGAAAATGAATGAAGATTTCCTCAGATACACGCTATTTTTGAATGGTTCTCCTGCTTTTATTTCTGGAGACCTATGGGGACCTTTGTAACAAGGGGTGCACGTGGTCAACTAGAATTCAGGAGGGATCGGTGAGAAAAAGAAGGGGCGGGCGGTAGTTTGGCAGTGGGTAGTAACCTTGAAAGAGCCCCCTTCCCAGTATAAATTGGAAAAGGAGAAAGACAGTTATTTAAGTGGAGGATCGGATTCATATGGGGAGTCCCATTGGTATTGCAAATATAAATTGTACTGAGCATTTGTATATATTTTTCATTCTTAGTCTTAACACCAAGGAAAATGTACTTATTACGTGTTTTTTCCATATGAAATATTTATAGTTTTACATTCTGAATTTGTAGTCTTATCCCCGTCATGGGTAGCGCTGTGGTCAGGGGTGTCTGGTGACCAGCTGCAGATGGTTATGTGATCTGGGGGAAGAACGGGGGTTGGGCGTGTGGTCTCTCTTCTTGTGGAGCATTAAATTATTCCGACAGTGATGATAGAAAAGTCTTGAAATGATAAATGAAAGTTGGATTTTTTCTAAGGAAAACATTCTTTAACATAATTGTGAACAAATTGATATGTTTAAAGTCTAAAATGAGCAATAATTATGATAAATACAAAATTCGGAGAATTAAACAAATAATAATATTTTAGTACTCGACCCTCCCTTTATGCATGCAATTCTTTGCGCATGCATTTACTGTTTTTTTTTCGCATGGACCACTTTCATCTCTGGAAATCCCCTTAGCTTATTACCGGGGTGCTAAACACTGGCTTTCCCTACCAAGACATATTCGTGAATTACATAATATTAATATAAAATAGTACTGACGATGACAATTAAAAATTATGAAAAGAAAAAAGGCGCACGTGGCTTATTGCCGTATGACGGACGATACGTCAAGTTTACCAAGGCATTTACAGGATTCGAACCCACGGAGAGAAAACACATCAGGTCGTCAATGAAATGACTTATCCATTTCACCGCCGACCTGATGCTGCGGGTGATTGATTTTCAGACGGGTAGGTTCCTCCACGGGCCTTACAATGGGGTCAAACATTGCCATTTCTTCACGTCTTCACAAATCAAGGCTCCTGCGCCGGTAAAACTAGTTATCTTTCAGGATAGACTGGGAGGGAGGGAGGGAGCAAGAGAGCCCTGCGTGATGCTTGCGGTGTCAGACTTGTCCTTTTCCTTCTCCTTAATCCGATCGGAAGAACGAGTAGGGGGGGTAGGGGATAGTGGTGATACTTCTCCATCTTTGGCCTTGGCTTTGAGACGAGGTGATGTGCGGGGTAGTTGTGGTTTTTCTTCTTCTTCTTCTTCGTCCTCATCTTCACCTTCAGAAAAATAGCAGTACATGGAAACCATAATATCTATCTGTGCTCACAACATTTATCGGTTTTGTGTTTTTTTTTCTGAAAAAAAAAACCTCTGAATAATATTATAAAATATCATTGTGCTATTCAAGGTTATTTTGCCATAAGTTGTTGTTGAATATGGTTATTATAATTTTTATATATGCTCGCACTTATTTTTTCTAAATTATACTAACTGATACTAACTTTCAGGAATATAAATATTTGTTTTTCAAAGGAACAATGGACTATAACCTACTTTGTATAGGACTTATCACAATCGGGATGTCGTCCTCAGGTTCTACTTTAGGTTTCTTTTTCTTCTTTAATGTTAGGCGCTTCTTCTTCTGAGATGGCTCGTAGTCTTCCTCTATCTTCTCACCCTCATCGTCACCTTGTGAGCCTTGGTATTCATCGTCGTCCTTCTCTGCCTTCTCATCCTTCAGCTGGAAGGTCTTCTGAAAAATACCTATTAAAAGAATTCATTATGAATACTTTTCAGACATCTAAATAAAATAATAAAAGACAGAAGGTTACGTGTCTTGTAGAATAAACCTAGGCACGGCCCACCGTCCGCGCCTAAACATAATGGTGTTTACTACGGGCGCCCCGAATTATGTACGATAACTATTTGTCGTGGCCTGCCCGATGGAACTCTACAAAGAGAGGCGCCGGGCGGGCACAAGGTTTAGCGATTGAAGGGCGAAAGTTCGGTGAATATTCAGTGAAATTATGACTTACAGAGCATATACTTTTAATTTAGGCGCAGACGGCGCAGAAAGCGGGGCAGGCAGGCCTATAAATATTTTGTTTTCTGTGTAGGTGTAAGCATTTATATATTCTGTAAAATTATGACTTACAGAGTATTCACTTTGCAAAAATGACTTAATTTAATTCCGCCCTCGTATATAAGTGTGTTTAGGCTGAGACGGCGGGCCAGGCCTATAAATATTTTCCGGATATCGAACTCTACAAAGAGAGGCGCCCGCCGGGGAACAGCCGGTTACGTATTTCGACAGCGCTTACGTCCACCCCAGACTGATCGAACTATACAAAGAGAGGCGCAAGCCGGGGACAGCCGGTTACGTATTTCGACAGCGTTTACGTCCAGATCGAACTCTACAAAGAGAGGAGCAATCCGGGCACAAGCTTCAGCGAACGACCGGCGAACGTTCGCTGAATATTCTGTGAAATTATGACTTACAGAGTATACAGAGCATACAGACTACAAAAAACAACTTATTTATATTATATATATCCTAGAAATGTTATCTTTTCATGCGAAAACTGAGTTTGTTGCTGCAGTAGTGGATAACTGCTTACATGTGAGGTTTAGACACCTTTGCTGTTGGGTGAAAGACAGGCACTGGTATATATACTCAGAGATGGGAATCTACTTTCGGGTAGCTGGGTAGTGCATCCAATCAATTCATTACCTTGATTTGTACAGAGCACTCAATCAATTGGCCTTAGGCCCCCAGCTACCTGGGTGCTGTGAGATGAATGTTAGAAACCCCACTCATCTCATGGCACTCTAAAATTTTTTTTTTTTTTTAGGCCTATAAAAGGGGAGAGCGCCGGGCCGGCCAGGAATAAGGCTGTCCCGACTTAGATTTAGACTTAGACCAAAATGGTCCCGATCGGATAATATAAATAAGTGGTTCTTGTAGTCTGTATGCTTGTGCCCGTCTTAAATTAAGTCATTTTTGCAAAGTGAATACTCTGTAAGTCATAATTTCCTGCGCCGGTAAAACTATTTATCTGTCAGGATAGACTGGGAGGGAGGGAGGGAGCAAGAGAGCCCTGCGTGATGGAGGATTAATCTCTAGGGCCCGACCCGGGGGCCCGACCCAGAGACCGCCGGATGGTGGAACCCTTACCGGGCCACGCCCCACCACGCCCCGTTGCACTGCGTAAGTTATCCCCGGTCTCAACCGATGATTGGGACGGAATCTGAGGTGTGTTGCAGTTTGCCCCATGAGTTTGCCCCAGTCTGAGAGGCGGTCTCTGTGGGTCGTTACAGGGGTGACAGGGCGGATCCAGAACTTCGTATAGGGGGGGGGGGCACAAACATGAATGTACAGGGGGAGGTGGGCCCCCCCTAAACATGATTTAATAGGGCAAGGGGGGGGGGGGGGGTGCGGCCGCCCCCCCCCCCCTTGAATCCGCCACAGATTGGTAACTATAAACAAATAAAGGCTCCCCCCCCCGCGAGGGTGGTCCCTTCCAGCCATTATATAATTTAGGGTCATGACTTACCGCTCCTGAATTTTAGGCGACCGCCACCTATTTTTGGACACCAAAAATCACCGCCCTCCCAAATAAGAGTGTGTCAATGGAGGGTGGTAGACTGACCGGCCAGGGGCGGATCCGGGGGGGGGGGCGGACGGGCCTTGCCCCCCCCCCCCTTGCCCTGTTTAATCATGTTTGATTGGGGGGGGGGGCCCACCCCCCTGTACATTCATGTTTTTGGGCCCCCCCCCCCCCCCCCCCCCCTCTACAAATTCCTGGGTCCGCCCCTCTCACCCCGTCCGTTTCTAACGGCTATCATAGAACAGACCAGTATCCCGGGGGGGCACTGACTCTATGAGGGTAGGTACCCAAACCAAAACTACATCCCCCGGTTTTCTGGTAAGACAGCTCTCTGCTTTGATTTAACAGCCCCCTATTTTCTAAGATGTAAATGGACAGCCTATTGTTTTTACTGCAGCTATTCCATTTGCCTACAGACAAAGGTCAGAAATGACTTCCTACCTCAAAATTGTTGCACAAACAATCTCTTGGCTAATCCTTGATGCTTATTCCCTGATTAGACTACCAAAACACAACAGCTCCCACAGTATGGTGCCCCTGACAGCCCCCCTTCTGGGACTTCCTGGGTCAGTTACAGCCCCCCTTTTTTCAGCCTAGATGACAGTTACAGCCACGGCTCCCGGGGCCCGTTTTGCAGTGGGTACCCAAACCTGGGTGGAGTGCCCCCCCCGGGACCAGTATGGTGATTCCCCGCCAATTATTTTGTAACATGAAGTCGATAAGATGGCAGTTTAAGTAGTTATGCCTTTTAACTTATCTCGAGCTCTTTGGTCTGTGAACAGATTCTTTGAACAAGAGATTATATAAAACCAGTGTATCTTTGCTGATTCCTTATTGTGTTTCGATAATATGTTTTTTAATTGCGCTATTTATCGCGTGTGAACGTAAGTGTGTGAGATAAAGAGTGTTGATTTCCGCTAATTAACTAAGTTCTCACGCTCGCATCGCGCTAGCTTCTACCTGACGTCGTACGTCATGACGTCAGATATCAGAATAAGTCGACGTCTTGGACAAACAGATAAGCGGAATTTCAACCGGGGCGCAGAAGGCTCCAGACCCCAGACAAGGAAACACCTTGATTTTGAGTGTCTAGGATTACGGTTCGAATTCAGGATTACCACACAATATGGCACATAGACCCGCGGCCGGGCATCAACAGTAAGTCTTTATTTGTTAGTTATGTTCCCTATTTTCCCAAGAACAAGGGTCTATAATATATAGAAACCCGTTGTGTTTTCGATGGTTTTTAGTTGGCCGTTTGGGCAAAGAGATGATCTGGCGGAGGCAGTGGCTGATTTAGAGGGGGTTGCGCGGGGGCCTTTTTGGGACCAATTTTACATTTTTTTAAATTTAAAACTCGTCCGAAAGGTAATTAAGAAGCAAACACTTCCAATAGCGCGCACCCCCCTCTTTTCGACACTTATTACAGACATGTCCACTCTAGATCCCGTGAGTTTCCTGACCTCCCCTAGCGCAATATCGACCCCCCGCCCCCCCCCCCCCTCCTCAACTGGATCCGCCCCTGGACAACGCAGGGACGGGAAGGTGGGAGAATGCCCGGGGAGAATGTCTTATGCCCACCCCCAGCTACTGCCAGGCTGAATGGCCGGCCTAGGTGGCCCTGCCCCTTATTTACCCCTCCTTGCATGGTTTAATGACCCTTAAAGCATTGGCGGATCCAGGGGGGGGGGGCCAGACGGGCCTTGGCCCCCCCCCCTCCAAAAAAAAAAAAAAAAAGAGAGAGAGAGAAAGAAAGGGAGAGAGGGAAGAGAAAGGAAAAGAAGAGAAAAACGGCGGGGGCCGTTCCGGGGTAGGTTAGATCTAAAAAAAATTGTTGTGTTCAGGCAACCCGACCTACCTTATTTTATTTTTGCTCTACCCTATTTATTTTCATAATTCTTTTTCTAAACGATACTAAAATTCTATAGAAATGACCGAAATGACAGGGAAGAGCATATATTTTACTAAAAGATGTATTTAAAACTAAAGATAAAGTAATTTTTTCAACCTAAGTTGCACAACTATTTCTTTGCCTTAGAGGGAGGGGGACTGACATGTGAGGGCTGGTAGACCTTGGATGGGTTCAAGGGAGGGGGCCGACCTATAAGGCTGGGAGACCTTGATTATGTATTAGAGGGAGGGGGCCGACCTGTAAGGGCTGGTGGACCTTGGATTTATGTTAGAGGGAGGGGACCAACCTGTTAGGGCTGGGAGACCTTGATTATGTGTTAGAGGGAGGTGGGCCGACCTGTCAGAGCTGGTGGACCTTGGACAGGGGCGGACCCAGGAATTTTCAAAAGGGGGGCGTGCTATAGTAAAATTTTCCCCCGGGCCCTCCGGGCTTAGGAATTTTACATTAAAAAAAAATCAATATTTTGGCCAAAAAAAATGGGGGGGGGGGGGGGGGGCATGTGCCCTGCATGCCCATCCCTTAAATCTGCGCCTGTTGGATATATATGTTAGAGGGAGGGGGGGCCGAACTGTGAAGGCTGGTAGACATATGCTTCCCCTGCCAGTCCTTTGGTTCCCCTCCTGATCCTGTGCCTCCTCTGTTGGCCCTGAGGATCCCCTGTCAACCCTCTGCTGCCCCTGTCGACCCTGTACCACCCCTGAAGACCTTGTGCCTCCCCTGTCCAAAATGCCCCAGAATGCCTCAGATTACATGAATGATAGGTTATCTTTTCCAAAAGTTCCTGAGAGTTTAGGGGCATTGGATTTGTATAGGAACGTACGCAAAATTCTTAAAATATCAGACCCCCCCCACCCCCCCTTGGTGCGTACGTACTTAATGGAAGGACCCTTATCCTCCTGGGGTTATCATCATGTACACAAAAATTCCCTGGAAAAATTGGTATTCAAATCAAAATAATTATTAGGAAAAAAAATTATCCCTTAAGGTTAACAAAGTACCTCAGAATGGCTCAGATTGCATGAATGAAGGGTAATCTTTTTAAAAATTAGTGGACGGCTACACCGTCCACTAATTAAGCCTTCATATACTACTAGGAAAATTGCAAATCTTGCCCCCCCCCCCTAAACAATTCCTGGATCCGCCCCTGTAAAGTACCATTTTAAATAATTTACACGATAAAATTAATGTTTTGTCATTTAGCATCTCTTTGTAGTTTAGCATCATAAGAAGTCGCTAAGTGACAAAATTAATGTTTTGTCACTTACATTAGCAACAATTTTGCGGCTTAGCAGCTTGTACATGTGCTACCGCTATCCCATAAAATATGGTTCTAAGTGACAAAGTTTTGTTGGATAGTGTCTGTTTGTAGGATAGCGTCTTCGGCTGGAGCTGATTACTATTGATAGACATGAAATGAAATGACCTCACTATTGAATTTTCAGAGGCCTGGTGTACACCCAGCAGGTGGGGCCGGGGATTCTGTTTCTTGTCCTCAGTGGTCCAGCCCCACGCATACAGTGAGTCTAATAATATATAGTTATAACACTCCATTATTTATCTAAATATAACTTCGAATTCCATAAATTAGTATTAGAATCAATTCTGATCCATTCATTTCATTTGTAACTTTTTTCCCTTGTAACAAGGTAACGCCATGCTACCTCACCCTTATTATACATACTCTGCATACTTAAAAGTCAGTTGACATGCATATGTAAATATCTTCGTCCAAATTTCCCATGAATAACTTTCACTTTACGAGCTTACATCCTTATTTAGAAAGCAAAGGCAATATTTGTTAATTTTGTAAATTTGTATTTTTTCTCTTAGGGTGATACGACCGCCCGCAGGGGCCGAGGTGGTCATGCTGATGCTACCACCCCAGCTGCCACCGCCGCCCCAGCCCCAGGGACCGTCCCCGGTACCAGCACCGTCGCCCCCGCCGCCGCCGCCACCCGCCCACCCCCAGCTACCGCCGCCGCCACCCGCCCACCCCCAGCTACCGCCGCCGCCACCCGCCCACCCCCAGCTGCCACCGCCGTCTCAGCCCCATGGCCAGGCACCATCACCACCGTCACCACGTCCGTCACCACCACCACCACCACCGCCACCACCGCCAAGCCCTGCCTCTGTTTACTCTCTCTCGTCCGACTCAGGGTCCGACTCAAATAGCTAGACCAGAGAGTCGGACGAGAGAGAGTAAATTTTTTTGGTTTTTTTAACCACACTCTTAACAAAGTTCTCGATGTTAATGAGTAAGGGATATTGTGTATGTTAAGAATTTATCCCGGTTTATATTATTATAATAATTAAATATATTATGTCACTTGAAAAAAGTCAAGTAGTTATACAAAACGAGTAAGCAGGACTATGCTAAGCCTGCCTATCTCAGGTATTAGAGTCACGTTACATATTCCTCAATAGATATCTTTACCATGGTTTGAATTGTTGTAGACTTTCATCAGCTTGATATAATGTGCATGGCCAATTGGTTCCATGCCAACGCCCCTATAGAATAGGGACTCTTACGATATAATTGTAAAACCACTTTATCTAAATGGAATTTCAGGGCAATAGTACCTCGTGTTACCCTCGTTGGTTGAACTTTCCATGCAATATTTGTTAATCCTCGTCTCCATGGCTAGACCTTACACATGTGTGTGTGTGTGTGTATGGGGGGGGGGGAGGGGGGGGGGCAAGGGGGACAGGGGTCAAGGGGGACAGGGAATGGGGGGCAAGGGCAAGAGGGGGAGAGAAGGTGTTTTTTTTTTGTACATTTTGTAAATAGTTTAGTTTAGTTTAGCTTAGTTTCTTAATTTATAGTATTATACATAGTTTGTTGTTTTTTTTGTTTGAGTTGTTGTTTTTTATGGGTTTTTTGGTCTGGGGATGGGGGCAAGCAGGACAGGGAAGGGGGAGGGGGCAAGAGGGGGATTAATACCAACACCTAGCTACCTCCTGGTCTTCAAGGTTTTGACAGCGATGCGGAACCAGTCCTCGTACATTCCCCGCCCCGATGACCGCAGACGCAATTAGGGCCGGTCTGTGGCGTCGGATCGGTAGCTGTGTGAGGTCTACCAACGGCAGCTGGAAATGACCGCTCGAATTCCCCAGACTGAATGGGCCTATCCTAACAAGTAAAAATCAGGGCTGTCAGAAAGCTCTCAGGACTGACAATACTTGGCATAGTCGGCCCTGTTGGCCCCCAGGCCAAAAAGTTAGTTGCCAACACTGTATACATAACATGTCGCAGGGAGAAATGCATCCATACCAACACCTACCTCCTGGTCTTCAAGGTTTTGACAGCGATGCGGAACCAGTCCTCGTACATTTGCCGCTCCGACGAACGCAGACGCAATTAGGGCCGGTCTGTGTCGTCGGATCGGTAGCTGTGCGAGGTCTACCAACGGCAGCTGGAAATGACCGCTCGAATTCCCCAGACCGAATGGGCCTATCCTAACAAGTAAAAATCAGGGCTGTCAGAAAGCACTCAGGACTGACAATACTTGGCATAGTCGGCCCTGTTGGCCCACAGGCCAAAAAGTTGGTCGCCAACACTGTACACCTAACATGTCGCAGGGAGAAATGTGTTTAATCTGCAAAGTACAGTCTTGTAAAGTGTCAGACCTAGTCCTATCATAAGTATACACGTGCACTGTGTTGTATTAGAAATTTTGTTTTTTCTGTATGTATTATTAGCTGGTGCATTTAGAGCCGATGTTTGTGTGCACGTGCACAGCACGTACGTGTATGGTGTGCAGCCGACTGGGCTATATCTATTACAATTTACATATATAGGTTGTCGTGTGCAGGTTGCAATTGAATTGTTGAAATGTTTACTAGTACTCGGTCTCTGGTACAGCTGGTACACTGTACCTAATTGTCATGCTATTTTACTTTTATATAAACCACGGTTGACGGGGAGAACAAAGGATCTAGGCTGTGAATATATCACGTATTGGTGAGTTCAGTGAAGTGGAACGGTATAATCTCATAGCGTACACCTTGCTGCCACAGGGGATGTGGCCCTTATTTTTACACGTTTGCATCTAAGTTTTTTAATTTTCATTATAAATGTGAACAGTAAGCGAGTAGATGTTGCTAGGAACCTTCTGAACATAGCCCATGTGTCACATATCTTTTGTCTAGTAGATTTCAATTTTGTATGATTTATTGAAAAATAAAAGTAATGGGAATGAACCACTTTTACTTTCCATTAAATCATAAAAAATAGAAACCTTCTAGAAATTAAAGATTTGACATATGGGTTATCCTCACAAGATTCCTGACTGCAAGTCACTCCATATTGTTGGATGATTCAATGAAGATTTCAAAAGTTATGATGATAAATGCCAAAGAATGTCCCGTGGTTTATGTTAGATACAACACTTGTGTGTGTCTGCACTTGATATAATCACTCGGCTAGCGCCTCGTGATTATATCGCGTACAGACACACACTCGTGCTGTATCTACCACGTAGCACTTCTGATAATATATCTAAAGACCGACAGAGGATCCAATTGGAAGTTCATTCCTAAATCATGGTAGTCGGCTAGAGTGATGTGATATTTATATTTACAAATATAGTCATCTTTTGAGATAGAAGTTACTCTTCACTCGTAATTTAAAGTGTGCTCTATTCTATTTCATTATTATATACATTCTAGTCAAGGAAAAAATCATGTCATCAAGCTAGTCATATTAGTCTTGTTAATTGTGGTTTTACGATAATAATGGAGTGATGATGTGAAACATTTTAAATGCCTTTATATTGGTAACCTATAGAGTGTACCTAGATTGTACCGATATATTTTTAAAAAGTCAGTTTTACATTTAAACAACCCTGCTTAGCAGGCAGGGGTAAATAATGAGATCGAAGTGAAAACAAGAAGTGCCAAGTACTTTGGAGAACAGTTTTTATAACGAATTGAACAAATTATGGCAAAATGGCTGACTGGCGGGGATAATGTCTGGGCAGCTGGGGTGTTAGGCCTCGCCTCCCCCACACCGATACGCAGGCTTCACTGCCCAGTCTGGGGCGCCGGGAGGAGGCTGTTGGCGTTCTGGTGCTGGGTCGCAGGTCGGCGAGCGCTCCACAGCTAATCGGACGGACTGCTGACGTGTGGTGGTGACAGAGTGCTCTTTGTCGTCTAGGTGCGCTTTTGAGGATCTGAGGGCGTCACTTTCCCACACCAGGGTTTTGATTACGCGGTGGTATCGCGGGGAGTGTTCATCAAGGACGCGATCCTCATCACTTGTATAGTCTGGTGTGAGGACGGCCCTCATGGCCGACCTCCTATCCTCGTCCCACTCCTGATGAACAAGCTCGTCCAGTGCGACACGCCGTCTTTGTATCTTCTGCAAAGTTATTAAATATATAATATAGTTAAGACATACTTGGCCAACAACATCAAACACAAAGAAGTTGTTTATCATTGGATCTTACTTGCTGGAATTTAAATAGCATAGTGCAACTCAGTATTAACAAGGGTTGCAATATTAATTGGTCACTCTAGATCTAATAATAAGTGTAAGTTCAATTGTGAGATGGCAACTATAAGAAAAGTACATGCTTAATAGGATCGGGGCTTCACGAAATAATGCCTGCACGAGCGCGCATTCTCTTTCGACCAAAATTGATTTACCTGGGTTATATGGTGACGGAGGTTGGCCTTTCTGTTTTTCTCCTCGATCTCCCCGGCCCGCTCTCGCCTCGCCCTGGTTTGCTGAGTGCGGAAATACGTCTGGGTAGCGACTATATAAATAATGATTTGAAATCAGCTGACAATTCAAGCCACTACTTGAGAAAGGATATAAGGGGTTCTTACATGTTAAATCAAAGCACGGGAAAGGACAAAAACGTTCTATAGGAATGGTAGAGGAAATATATATGAAATACTTTGACATTGTATGGAATTATTCTACCAGGTTTTTAATTAGTGTCAAAGCGTATTAGCCCTAAGCTTTCTTCTTTGTGATACACACTCAGAGGTGTGAAAACACTGTGATAGGACTTTTTATGTCAGAGGTGTGAAAACACTGTGATAGGACTTTTTATGAAGAGAGACCGCCACTGTCACATTTGTTGTGACCCTTTATATTTTGTAATACCTTATGTTGTCATACTTTATATTGTGACACTTTACATTTGCAACACTCAATGTATATGATATTAGTTCTACATTTCCTATTTGTAATAACAATATCTCCTCCGGGAGTTAGCCTTTATTAATAAATTATGGATTAAACCTGTATTAACTCTCCAAGTCATCTTTCATTTAATAGACAATCATGGACACGCATAAGCCAAGCGAGTAGTACAGTTACATCATAATTATAACATTTACATAGGTATATGAACACTTTTTCCGATAACCTGACTTTAGGTATTAAGTCAAGATGACTAGGAGGAGCGTGATCCATCCACTCATGTACCTGTACAGGTAATTAGTTAAAAGGGAAACTTGCTACCGATCAGACTTACCTAATACCTCGTGTCTGGGGGCATCTTCGCCGGTGCTGACGTTATTAACCAAATCCTGGATAACCGCAGCGTTTTGAGGATGGTTCATCCCCGCCCTGAATGTAGGAATATAATCATATGTATTATAGTCATGAACGGCATCGCTTGGGGTGCACGTGCTCTATCACTACAATTAGATTACAATATTAAGGGAAAACAATATTAAGGTCTCCACTATTCACATCGATCGTTATCACCTTATATGATCTTCGAATTCATGAACCTACCCAGCAGTAAGCGTGAAGCCAGCGTTTTCCCTGCACCTGCCCTTGTAAGCGGAACGAACAGAATACTAGAAACAACAAAAGAAACCAAGCATTAAGCAGTGAATTGTAAATATATTTAAGATGGAATTCGATTACTTACTAAATGATATGTCGATAATTGATAAACCAAGACTATGTTTAATATGTACAGTTTTATAATATAAGGAGCCGTTGAAACATATTTCGCAACTTACAGCTATAGCATTACTCGGCTTCGGTTCGTATGCCAAGGATGTTTCGGCAGGCGCAGGCTTGGCTTGCTGCATACTGGCGAACTTTTCGGCTCTTGCTCTTACCGCAGACGCTTCACACTCGACCTTTCGGCACTGCGCCTCCAGGCGATCCATCTTAGCCAACACATCTGCCATGGTTGGTTTTGAAATGGCGGAGGTGCGTGAAGAGTCAGACGCTTCCAGGTTCTTGTCAAAAATATTGCTCACGTGAAACACATCCATGGGGAACAGGGAATCATCCGAAGACAGATCAAGATCTGTTATTTGCGCGCCACCCAATTTTGGGCTGCTGGTGATCATCCTGCACGGGCTGATACTCGGGTCACCGTTGGACAGGACAGAGTCAGGACAGTCATTTGATGCGTTCATGGTGGCAGCAGGTTTTCCAGTGATCTATAGCCATATGCCACGCCGTATTTATACATCGCCGGCTGGCTCTCCTGTGGACACATGATCTGGCGGAAGCGATCTTTTATCGATGAGGCAAGACTTTTACCGTAAGTTACGTATGTCCCAGGGGTTTCAGCGACACCATAAGTTACCATAAGTTACGTCCTAGGAGTATGAGCGACACCATGACCGCCGCCCCGTTTGAGGCCTGTTACGTCACGTGTCAAGAAGTGGGCCGCGGTACTCCCATGAGGGACCTGACACAGAAGCTAGTTGAAATGCGCCGCCTCAGATGGCCAACAGCTGGACGCAGTCATCATAGAGGCGTGTCCCGGTGTCAAACCTGTCATTTCCTGTCCCATCAGTTTCATTACTTATTCAACTGCCAATCCCTTGCCAAAGAGATACCGATGTACATATCTCTTACTCACACATGCCTGTGACGTGAAAATGCCCTAACCATGGAAGCGCTCTTCTGAGCTCAAAACCATGCAACATTATACATTTTGACAGAATTAATTTTGCAGCATTATGATGGCCAAATTCAGACAAGAACGTGGCAGAAAAGCTGGACCACAAAACAAAACAAAAACTAAATCCTATAAAAACAAAAGCATGCGGCTCCATGCCAGAGAAGAGCGCAGGCCCGAAGCCTAAGGGAAAAGCATGAAATGCACTAGCCTGCGATGCATCCCCTCCCCTGCTGCTCAACCACCTCCGCTGTATAGGAATGGCAATATCCAGGGACGAATACTTTGTCTACAACTATGGGTAGTGCGGCAAGGTACACCTCTCGGGGCGTAGAATCTCAGCTCTAAACAACTTAGTCGACATGTTAAAAGTATTTTAGTCTCAAGGTGCTACCTCAAAATAACTACGCTGCCCAAGCCATGTCACTATATGTATTCAATCCCCATCAAAGGGGATACTCTGGATAACCATTACACTTAATTATTTTATGGTGCGGGAGGAGATTTCCAAAATAGCACGCCCCTCCCCCCCCTTTTGAAAATTGATCTGTTTCATAGTCTTTAGTGTTATCATCGAGTAGCTAGCTGACTCTAGATCTAGATCTTTCTATTCTTAATCGGGGATTCCAAGTAACTATATATCGGCTAAACGATCTCTTTCCTTTGCCTGAATTAGGGCTGTGAATAAATTATTGTATTGTATTGTTGTATTGTAAGTCGTTAACGTTTGGTAGGAACCCCCCATCTGATGTGGGCTCGATGAAGCAATAGCATATAGGACTTGAATAATATTCGCCATATCGCCATAGACAAGTCAGGAAAATGAACCCTGAATTCTAATATATTGAATACAATATCGTTCAGCCCGGCAGGTGCTTTGTCTTATAGAATGAGTCAAAATTCATGGCTAATCAATAATTGTGAAGAAATTTCTAGTTATCAACAGGCGGTGATTCTGTTAAGTATACGCTAGCTGGCATTTCATTTACTCACTAGATGGCTCAGACTTCAAGTACTTGAAAGATAACGCTAATTTGGGTCACGTAATTAAGGTTAACGCTATCGGCAAAGTTAACGCAAGATGGCACTATTTACTGCAAATGACAACGTTGATGAAGTCGAAAGGTATATAGAATGGAATATGTATATTGTTCTTAAAACATTTAGTCTACAGTAATGCCTAAAGACTCTTAGCGTTTAATAATATGATTTAATATGTCAGGATGTAAGCATAATATTCTGAATCTTTGTACTTGAAATTGAACTTTTATAAACACCTTTTCCATAAAGTTAGTGTTTCACTTGAATTCCTTGATGATAAGACAATTCCTTTAACAATCAATTACACTCGATTACCTCTCTTTAGCCAACCGAGGTTCATTTTTGTAGGCTTATCATGCTGGAAGTGTTGCAGGACTCCACTTGGTTGCCCTTTACACAACCCATGAGCCGATAATTAATCAAAGATAATTTAAAATAGCACTCTTATTAATAGGTAAACACTTCACAGTATTATGCACAAATCAATGCAGTGATTCATGAGAAAACAATGATAAAAGGCACTAAATCGCGAGAATACTTTCTTTTATTACGATAAATTGTTTACACTAGTACTATGACATATGTTGAGAGAGTTGATGAGGTAAATGAATTGAAATGTACCACCGAGAACTGATGATAAAGGGCCGATGACAGGGGGGGGGGAAGGGGGAACTTCACCCCCCCCCCCACCTGTACATATTCCGGGATCCGCCCTTGGCCCTGATCCACCAGGTAGCGACCAAAGGAACAATTGCAAAGCGATGTCAACGAGGACCAGCCAGGTTCAGAAGAACTAGATATTCTGATCAATTCGGAAGCCCTGACCATGAAGCGCTATCTCAGAGGACGGGCGCCACTGAAATCATTAAATAGAAGGTGATTAGGACTAGACGGAGAAGGAAAGTCGATTCTGGCACAGACTGCTCGGTACCGGGAAAAGATGTAATTAGGATAAAAAGTTAGCACCCGATCAATAATTAGTAGGTTATTGAAAATGCAAGTATACCAGAAAAGGAATGATGAAACGGTTTATTAGATAATTAAAAGAAACATGTACACGCTTTACAGGGATGTTGCTGAAAAAAAAAAAAGAGTTTCTTTCTTACCTCACTTGGATGGAGGGGGTGATGGGTGGCCACTCTTTTGGGTATGGGCTCCCAGCTGACTAGATAATGCCCGCAGCACGAGCGGAGAGAGGGAAGCCCGGGCCAGGGGAACAGACTGCCGATGATCATACACGGTAGTGGTGCTCATTGCGCGACGGTATGGATGAACGGTTACGCGATGTCTTTTCAAAGGAGGCCTAGTGTCAGCACAATCTTTAGTGATTGTCGCGGGAGGATTGACCTCCTGAGAGGGTCCCGGTGACTGTGGACTTTCGATGGTTTCCAGAGGAGGGGTCGACACATCCTCCATCATGCAGGGCTCTGTCCCTCCCTCCCGGTCTAACTGACAGAGTGGTAACGGCGCAGGAGCCTTGACTCGTGAAGATGGGGTCGACATGACTCAGATGTTTCTTCTCTAAGTTTTATGTGTGAATGGGCGCTAGGTCGAGTACATTCAAGTTGAAACGAACGCAATGTGCCTGCACCCTAGGCCTGTTGATGAGAAAATGCAACACATGCTCCGAAACTGAGGGTCACGTTGTCGGTTACGTGAAAAAATGTGCCCTGGTGAGTGGAGCAGGGTTGCGCTCGATGTAACTCATGATCATAGAGATATACAGTGAGTTGGTAGCTAATCACCAACAGGATGAATAGCTCAAGGATAATTATTTTAATTTATTCTATACCAACTTCGTAGCGCCTATACGTTCGAATTCATCAGTGTCCTTTCCCGCTAGCAAATTTGGGCTAATGCATATGGTCAGCGTTATTTCCCTGCAAGAACATAATCCAAATTTTTTCCCCCCGCTTTAATCCCCTCTTCATGGGTTAATAGGATATTTTCCTGGGTTATTGTATACAATAAAACAAAAACAGACCTCGGGGATGACTCAGCCAAAGCCGAAGCCCTGAAGGCATAGAGTCGAGTAGACTGACGTCACACAGAGGCCGCGTGTGGCGGGTGGTTCCATACTCCAGGGCCGGGTCTCATTAACAGGGCCGGCTACTGACCCCCCTGCCAGCCCTGTGGCCAGCTAGACCAGGGGGGACCCCCGACAACATACTGGAGGGGTGTCAACAGTCAAAATATTTCACTAATTTAATTTAATCTAATTTAATTTAATCTAATTTAATCTAATTGATATTTTCTCAATTTCTTTAGTATGATGGTTTTCGATATGATATACCCAATGTGTAGGTGGCTCCGTTTCGAAGTGCAGTACCTTGGGTTTGAAAAGGTAACCACTGCAAAACGGAACCACCAAGCGGGGGCGGGGAACGTAGAAATTTTGGTTATTTATGTATATTTTCTGGTATTGACACACTCGTATTTTGGAGGGCGGTGATCTGTGGTCCCCAAAATTAGGGGGACCTAATTCAGGAGCGGTAATTTGGGCAGTGGGGACAACCTTCAAAGAGTCAGTGCCCCCCCCCCCCCCCAGGAGCGGGAGGGACGGGCCCCGTTGTGGGAGGATGACCCTAGCTAACCCAGGGGGGGCTGGGGGATGAGGGCTAATCAGTTAGACACTGACCACCGCCTACGACACACGAACTAGCTCCCGACTCATCAACATGTCTACAAACGCACCTTCAACCCCAAACCAAGGGGAAACTGAACCGCATAACGGCCTCTCTGCTCAAATCCCTAAGAGGAAGAGGAAGAGGAGCACAGTGGCAATCAACGCTGCCTCGATTGACTCAGTGAGGGAATCAACAACAGCTCAGTTCACATCACTGCACGACCGTTTCGACCGGCTAGAGTTCATGCTCGGGCAACTAGCCCCCACCAACGACCATTGCTGCCGGGGGGCTTCCCCGTCAACCAGCCGGCGCACTTCTTCGGGATGTGACACCTTTTCTGACCCCCTCCAGTCCGAAGAAGAGGAGGTGGAGGATGACCGGGACACCCAGTGGGCGCGCTTTCTCCTTATGAACCTTCGGGACATTGGTAATCACGACGTCAAGGAGAGGCTTAAGCGGCACTTTGACAACCTGACGGTTGAAGCGCTGCGGACTGGGCAGGCGCCGGCAGCTGTAATAGCTGAAGAAAAGGACTGCGAAATCCCCCAGGCGTGTGCACGTGGATTTTTCCAAGGCATTGACGCCGATGGATATCTGATAACGGGGGAAATTGACTATGAGTCAGAGTGACCAACGGGATCTACTTAAGGTAATTGGGCTTAATTGCAAATTGAGCCCGCTCCCAGGCTACTGCCCTCATCGTCTATGCCGTACCTCACTCCCCATACTGCCCAGTCTCAGCATGGAAGCTCGCCTGCGACCAGGTCCCTGCTCCACCAACAGCCCCGGCCTTCCTACTGCCGGGACCACGCCCCCTCACAGCTCCCCCACTAGTGGCAGTGATGGGGGAGGCCCTAACACGTGTGGGCAGCCCCCATGCTGCTCGTGTGACCATGCACTCCCTCCGCCGGGGGGCTGCGTGTGTCGCCGCACAGGCCGGGAGCACCCTGGAGGAGCTGTGCCATCACGGAACGTCGTGGGCGGGGCGCTCTGGCCTCTCAGCCTATGTACCACCTGAGCGCCTTACCTCTGTCCCAGCCCACCTCGCGGCGGCCCTTGGCCCCATAAATCGGGACAGAGACGGCACCACGGCCAGGACGGCCAATACCGCCTCATAGTGAACACTTAAGCCCCATACCCACTAGGCGATTTGGGCTTCGTCGCCTGTCAGTATGGTGTATTGAAAAATGCATGTTTGATCTGAATTACCGAGAGAATTACCTGGCGATTCGTCCAGCGATTATATCAAACCTGTGCATTTCAATGTAGCATACTGACGGGCGACAATGCCCAAATCGCTTAGTGGGTATGGGGCTTAAGACTTAGGACTCATATTTACTCGCATCTACTCACTTTTGCTCGCTCCTACTCGCATATAACCATGTCTCTTAAGTAATAAAATGCCAAAACTTGTATACCATGTGTTGCTCTCAATTACTCAAACTTGGTAGCTCTAATAGCTGAAGAAAACGACTTCGAAATCCCCCAGTCGTGTGCACGTGGATTTTTCCAAGGCATTGACGCCGATGGATTTCTGGTGACGGGGGAAATGGACTATGAGTGACCAACGTGTTCCTTGGAAAATTCTGCATAAGAAAAAGTAGACTTTAAATATGTAAGATAATACGCAGCGCTTCATATAAAATGCACAAATTTATGCATCCCAATTGCCACAGAGCCTTTTTTTTGCATGTATGTTATTGTTTCACAGTATTTTTAAAAGCTTTTTGGGTTAATCTGACTATAAATAGCATATTGCAATGGTGTATTGAAGATATATATAAAAACCTATGACAATCGTTTGGAGCAGGTATATTAATTTTCTAATCTCCATTTTCACTTGTTTAGTGACATTTTATAGCCTAATCTCTGACGTTGGCAAAAAATTTGTGTCCAAAATGCAATTATTGAAAAACAGGATGTGGTTCCTCTATAGGCTATAGAAGAACCAGCTGTCAGACTCAATCATTTCCTTATCAAGTATTGATTTATAAACAGAGCTACCTAAATATTGGGGATAACATATAGATAACCCTCATACCCTTGAAATTATGAAAAAAAGGGTTGATAAGTGAAGTATGTCGATTGTTTACATCCCTCCAGTCTGATGTCGGCCCCCCCCCCCCCAGGCCCGGCCGGTCAGAAGGCCCGGCAGGGGGGTCAGAGGACGGGCCTGTAATGAGAACCGCCCCCCAGTGTGGAACCACCCGCCACGCGCGGCGTCCTGTGTGACGTGAGCCTACTGGAGTCTTACACCACAGAAGTGCCGCGTTATCGGGGGCCGGACACGCGTCGGGTGATTCAAATTAGCCCCCAGTCCCCAACCACTGGAGTGACGTGGTCACTCCCGGCACCCGGTGCCCTGAGTGCCGACAATAGACCAGGGCAAAAAACCAAAGCCGATTATGTCCAAAATAAACCTATTTATGAAATTTTGATATGACCATGCATGTTATGACATGCTTCTTTCTATATGTTGGGAGTTTCATATGTAGGAAATGAATATATTTAGAGAAAGCTAATGTTTACAACCGATTCCCTATGGTGCAAAGAGGGCACACATGGCACCGTTTTGAACCATTGGGACCCTTGAATGACATTTTTAAATGACATTTTTACTACAGAAGGTGACTAAGAGACCCTTGAATAAGAAAAAGGATTAAGATAGAATAATAGGTTTCTGCACAAAGCCACTAAAACTGGAGGGCGTACGTGTACACGAAATTATGGTGACGGAACAACATATACGAATTTGTTTTGGGTAAATAACTTTTTTTATTACAGAATATGAGTTAGATGCGCTCGATAAAATAAAAGGAATATGATATAATAATTGTTTGGTCGTTCGATATGATTTACAAGATTTACAAGATTAGGAATTATTAACAGATTTGAATTGTTGCTTGAATAAAAAATAACGCCGAAAATTTGTAGCGAAAAAATTGCCCTCCCCGGGGACAAGTCTTTCTGCTAAGGCTCCAATCTCAAGAATGGTACTCTCTGCCTCGTGCTCCGTCAAATTGCACGTCTTATACGGCCGCCTGCAATTGGTGGTTGGGGACGTCAACGGATTGCCAAGGTTGCAACTGAAGGTAAAAAAGACGAAGCGAAGGGGTAAAACAAGGAGAAGCATCCAGAGATTTTTAAAAAAAAACGAAGGGGGGGGGGAGGTGCCTACTTAATTGTAAGAATTGAGGAGCACATTCAGGGATTAGAATTTTTACATTAAGAAACGTTAATAAATTAATTAATTAATGTTTATTAATTTTTGCATTTATAACGAATGTTATACAGCCGTAAACAGATATATACATATGGGACATTTGGCTCAAAGTTTAACTGATTTAGGGTAAAGGCAGACTCACCTTGGACTGGTTTCCGGGTTGCATTCGGCTTTCTTTTCATATTGAGCTCCCGCTCCCGCGGGGGGCTGAACATGGGTGGCAATTGGACGATTATCATCCGAGATGACCATCGGTTCGATGACCATTGGTTCCTGATCAGAGAACTGAACTTTGGGACATGTGGGTGCCTGGCTGGGACTTGTTTCCTGGTTGCAGTCCACGGCTTTCTTTTCTTCCCCCTTTTGACTGTCATCGTCCAAGATGACCACTGGTTCGCGATCAACTACTTTGGGACTTGTGGTTGGCTGAATATAGATCGGATATATATAGAGTGCGTGAGTGCGTGACAACTGTAAATTAAATGAAACTGAAAAACGCTACAAAACCCACCCAACGCTACGGGATGCGGTGGGTAGGCGGTAACAAAAACAGGCTATTACAAATTATCTTTTAAATATCTTTAGCAAAAGAGAATGAACTATTGAAGTGGTGTGATTTAAATGTAACTTACACGGAGCTTAAGCCTTAGGCTGCGCTTGCCCTTAGTCGGAGTAAGATTCCAAGAGCTCGAGGTCATCCTTGCTCGGCTGTTGATAGATGGATGAGCTACTCGCTTGGCTGAGTGCTACCAAGCGCCATTTGCATAAGTGCAGAGATTACACACAAACCAACCTTTGTTCTACTAGATTTAGGGGAAACCAATCTTTCAGGTCGCACCACACATGCATATGGCCAGAGTCAGGAGAACTGCGGAAAGACGCGCCCATTAAATTGGTGCTTACATGGAGTGTAGACACATTAAGACGCCGCCAAAGTTGAGGGTGTTAAAAGTATTATGAGCTACACGGACTTTGGTGGAACAATATAGTTAACACACTCTGATCAACACTTCTTGACACCCCAGAAGGCGTAGGGAAACTTAGAAAGTAGGAGTAAAATAGTAGCAATAGTACAATAAACACTGCGTGTGCAATAAGTCAGATAATAATACTGTGCACTTGCGGTGTAAATGGTGGAGTAAGACTTACACTCCTTGACACGTTTTAGAGGATGTGGTTTCAGACACGCCCGAGCCTGTCTACTGTATGAGTTCAAATTCTTCCCGTGCTAACATACAGCGTGACACAGACTATACAATTAAACGTAGTGTAAAGATAACATAAAGATGATAAACATAAACATCACATAACATAGAGCATTAAACAGACCCTTTAGAAATAAGTTAGATTGGCTGTGCATTGGCGATACCCGACCGATACGCGGGCTTCACCACCCAGTCTGGGATGTTGGGAGGAGGCTGTTGGCGTTTTGGATTAGCGTCGGGGACTTCTCTCCGCTTCTTTGCCAATCTAACACCCCGCTGACGGCTGCTAATTGCTTTAAACTCAATGTCGTCCAGGTGGGCTTTGTAGCCACTCAGCTCGTCGCTCTCCCACACGAGCGGTTTGACGAGGCGGTGGTATCGTTCGGTGGTCTTCCCATCTTTGTCGACCGGGAAATAAAGTCCCCGCTCCTCGTCGCTCGTGTAGTCGGGGGTGAGGAGGCGCCTCACGGAACTCTTACGAGTTTCGTCCTACGTCGTGACGATTCTTTCCAACCCCACTATCCGTCTTTTGAGCTTCTGCAAAGTTAAAAAGACACTTTTTATTTTAATACAGTTACGACATACTTGGTCAAGAACATCAAATAAACACAAACAAGTTTTTCAATATTTCAGTTGCTTTAATTTAAAAGCTGGTCACTGCAGTTAATTTCTAAAGCGTTGCTCTATCCTTGGTCTCTATAACATACAGGCACATTTTCTTAATTGTGTCATATCCATTCTAATGGTATGTCAAGATTATTGTCCAAGGAAGCAAGTAAGGTTACAGTGCTCTATATGTGACATTCCATGCGAATTCCAAGCTTATTGACATACACTTTGATAGGTCTACAGTCAATATTTACATAGAAAATGACCAAAAATAGCAAAATAAGCTCAAATTAGTCTAAAAATGAAATTTTGTGTAGTTTTATTTGATAGGTAAAATTTTCACAAATTTTGTATATTGTTGCCATGGTTACCGGAATGTTGAAAGAACGTCAAAACGTACATATGTTGCTAAGATGATGTAATAGGTTGCCATGGAAACGAGATCACGTGACAAAGATCCTAAAATTAGAAAAACAGAAAAGAAGGATTATCAAGCTACATTGTGCAAAAGACAGCTCGGAGATATCTTAATTAGAAAAAATAATATAGCGTTTTGTTTTAATTATGAGTCATACTACTTGTATTTTGCTCTATATTTAACCCTTTGTATCTCGCTTGGTACGCTTTGTTATCTCTTTTAGATGGATTTGTGGTTTCCGACCCTATCATATTCAGAAACCAATATCTCTTTTCATTGTTGTCCTTGATTTGGTCGTTCCGGATGGTGCTGGCCCTGCTTTGGAGGGTCTTGAAGTAGGTGTTGGCAGCAGCTAGAAAAAGAGGAAGGACATGAAGTATGCTTAAAACTGGAGCCATTAAGTAGACAAAGGCAATATAAAGGCAATAAAGCAAGGGAATACATGTTAAAAATGCAAAGTGAGGTCAACATATTATTCAGGAATTAAAAACATCATTACTCCGGTATTATATTTCTTTGTCCAGATAATCAAACTTAAGTTTTTTTCTGATGACTTGGAGGATAACTTAATTTATAAAAGTAACAATTTCCAATGTAAGTGGAGCCTATTTAGACACTAAAAACAGATTTCCAGCATTTCAAGCATGTTAAATTTTGTGTTAATTGAAGGATCAATACTTTGGAATCATGGACATTAGGTGCATGAAATGTACAGCTGCAGGTTAGTTAACAAAGAAACTTGCTACCTATGGGACTTACCTAACACCTCTTCTCTGGGGGTATCTGGCCCCAGGCACACATTGTCAACAATGGCCTTGATGATCACAACGTTCTCTGGGTGTTTGATCCCCGCCCTGAATGTTGGAATATTTTTATATTGTTCAATTCATCGGCATCACTTAAAGTGCTCTATGACTCTATTAACATGAGAACGGCAAAACTTATATTCAGCTGCAGCTTCTGGTGTTCAGGAACACATTACCCATTGCTTACTTAAAAACAATATTATTGTCTGTACTATTCATGTTGTTATGACGTAATCAACTTACCCACGGTTCAGGTTGAATCCCCAATCAGGCTCACCTCTCCTGGCCTTGTAGGCAGAACGAACGAGTGCCTACAAACAATATAACAAGCCAAGAATTAATAGTGGACTTCTAACTAAATGTCAGTGTACAAAATCATTACGGAATTTCGTTGTTTTCCAGGATGTTCCCTGGCGCGGCAAAAGAGAAGAACATCAGGGCTATACTAGGAATGAGATCATTTCTAAACGAACCGAGAACTATATTAAACGGTAACGTTTTCAAGGTGACATTATTAGTTAATTATAAGCTGTAAAAACAAACTTTAGAACTTACACATATATCTTTGCGTGGGTGCAGTTTGGGTCGTTTGTCAGCTGGCTTCGCTTGGTTCACGAGCAGCTCCACCTGGGCCTTTGCCGCAGCCGCTTCAGCCTCCGCCCTTCGGCACTTGTTCTCCAGCTGCTCCATCCTGGCCAGCAAATCGGCCATGGACGGTTCAGCTGTAGACGTGGAGGGGCCGGACGAGGACGAGTTTTCGGACGTGAATGACCTTTGGGACGTTGTCGACGTGAACGATGCTTGAGATGTCAAGGGCCCGAGCGTGGAAGACTTTTGGGATGAGGTCGACGTGAACGATGTTTGAGACCTCAAGGGCCCGGGCGTGGACGACGTTCTGGACGTGGAGGTTGGGAACCATGGATGGGTTTGAGACGTGGAGGGCGTCATCCCCAAGGGCGTGGATCCGGAGGGCGTGGAGGGCGTGGAGGGCGTGGAGGGCGTGGAGGGTGTGGAGGGCGTGGAGGGCCTGGACGAGGATGCGGATGCAGTACCGCTTTGGGAACCACCAAGGCTAAAGTCCACGTCGTTGAGGGTGGATCCTTCGTCCGCAAACAGGGAGCATTCTCAGACAAATCCATCATCAGGGTACCTACGCCTGCTGATGAATCATGATCTGTTATTTGTGCGCCACCCAATTTTGGGCTGCTGGTCAAGATCCTGCATGAGCTCGTAGACAGGTTTGACAGGACAGAGTCACTATAGTCAGTTGATCCGTTCATGGTGGCAGCAAGTTTTCAAGTGATCTATAGCCATATGCCACGCCGTATTTATACATCCCCGGCTGGCCCCCCTGTGGACACATGATCTGGCGAAAGCGATCTTTTATCGATGAGCCAAGACTTTGAACACGTGGTAGATGTGACGGGGTGTGGACTGGGTAAGAGAGACTTTTACCATAAGTTACGTGCTAGCCGTGACGGGGAGTACATGGGGTATCAGCGACACCCTCACCGCCACCCCTTGTGAGGCCTGTTACGTGTCAAGAAGTGTTAAGACTACCCCGCGGGCCGCGGGCCGCGGTACTCCTGTGAGGGACCTGACACAGAAGCTAGTTGACATGCGCCACCTCAGATGGCCAACAGCTGGACGCGGTCATCATAGACGCGTGTCCCGGTGTCAAACGCGACAGAAGTCATTTCAGATGAACCCCCTGTCGTTCAGCTCTCTGAAGAAAATAGAGGCCTATTAGACGTGCTTCGCTCTACCCAGTGTAAAAACTTGTGAAGCCCCCGACTAGAAGAAGTCGTTTTAGTTATACCTTACCTAGCGTTTAAGTTGTCGACCGAGGGTTAACTTTTCGCTAAAGACTAGACGAAGCCCTTACAGTACCTGGGGGGTTTTGATGTCGTGGGGGGTGGGGGGTATAAGTATGTGCCTGTACTAGACACTGGTTCAGAACAGCCACTTGATGGCCATGGACATCGAGCGACTGTTAAACGCAAGTCTGCGTCTGCGTCTTGTTCGGGAAGAAAGGCCAGTGGTGAGACCTAGTCACCTCCAACCCGCGGACCAATCCGACCATCAGTGGCTGCTTCTGTTGTTAGTGATATACCTGGGGTGGAAATTTATTGGTATCTTCTCGAAATTGGCAGCAGGCTGTCGCTCGTTGGTGCAGGGTCAACGTCGGAGGGCTACAGTGCAGTGCTGTCTGAGGATCTACTGCCGATGGGAAACGCTCCTATTTCCACTGGCTCCCATTCCCGCCAAAATGGAAGCTGTAGGAAGTGCTGCCTGCCCACGAATGATCATCCAAAGACCGAGCATCCTGTCCAAGGCCCTGACCGTCGCCTGGTTGGGCCCACTCAAGGTCCATCTGAATGGCAGTGACGAACCCTTGACGTTGGAACTCCCGTTTGCCTGATAAACAACAGGAACAACATGGCCCAAGAACTACTCCCAGCCGAAAAACTGGGCTGCATGCCTGACGTAGACTCTTGGGTGTGATGAACAGTTATATATAAGTGTACGACATGTTTGAAGTATATATGGGAAAATGTTAATTGTGAAATGCATATGTTCCCGAAGCTTTCGAGTTACATATGTACATTAGTGTATGTTCAGTAAATACAATTATGGGAAAATATGCGAAACGTTGACACGCGGACATCCTAAAACCTTTTCCGCATGCATAACAATAAAACATTTTGATATCATGTACGCATGTAGTCTTATGCGGCTGTGACTAAATGGGAATTCATGAGGGCGACAATGAATTCGGAACTGGTCCTTAACGAATTTTGATAATGGGAAATGAATTGCTGCTGTGTGACGAAATTATGAGGGCAAGGATTCTAAACAAAAAAAATTGAACATGAATGAGAACTGATAACTTTTGAGCTGCAATAAAAGGAAGAGTTAATAGCTAATGTATATATAACCAACTCAATTTAAAGGCAAGCGTCTGCATGCGCTTTGAATCCTACGTTATCTGAAATACAGAATTGAGATGAAAAAAAAAAGTGCTGGTACCATTATAAAAGTAAGTCCAATGTTCAACAGGTAAACAGTACCGTGCACACTGGGGGGGAGGAATGGTACGTGGGGAAGATGCAAGTCACCACGAAGTTTCTTGTATTCGACCTTATTCAGTCGAATCTCTTTCATGTATGTACGGAGGGAAAGAAAATTGTCTTTTGCTCGCTTAAAAATATCCTCTTGGCGGACTCGCATTTGCGGGCTAAGAGGTAAAATTGGGAATGGTTTATCGTATGAAAAATCCGGGTTCACAAGTCGGCTAAGTGACAGGTTGAGGTGTTGAAGACTAGCAAGGTTGACGGGGAAAACTGTTCTTAAGGGGCCTGCTGTAGAAGGCAAACAGTTAACACTTGAGACGGGAATTTCCCATTCTTTGGCGGACACAGAACAACCACATTCAAAGGCACGAACGCACGATTCACATCCAGGATGGGTTGTTGTTCGGTTGGGGCAGCGCACAACGACCTCGTCTATGTGAGAGAACAAATAGGTCCCTGTTGCAATGACTTGGATGTTCGACCTTCTGAAATTAGACTGAATGAGTATTTTGAAATCACAATAACGTTTGACAGACTCATGATCACGTAGATAGATAGAAATGAGGCACGACGAGGGAGAAAGCCTGTGAATTGGTAGGTCATAATGACAAAACAGAGAATGGCAATTATCCAGATCTGGGTTGGAGGATACCGTGTATTGGGTTGCGGACACCAATAAATGAGCCGGTGTGTTCGAGAGGCGAGTATAATGCCCATGGAAGGCTAGAGGGAAGGTGTTCACTTTTAGAACCGTAAATATTTTGTCTAAGGAAATAACAGGAATCTTCAAAATAGTTTTCAGAACATTTTGCTGTAAAACCGGGGGGACTAAAACAGTTACACTTCTATACATGTCACGAGTGTTTGGAATATAAATATTTGAACGATTGGACTTGGAAATGAAAAGGTACCGAATCTTCCTCATATCAGTCTCCGATATCAAAGAGTTACTCAGCCTGTTCTCCGTTAGGTCGCAAATAGCCTGTAGCAAGACATCAAGGGAATAGTCCAGTTTAAAATCCAGTAGACGCAATTCTTGCAAATCTTGCATCAACCTGACCATGAATTCCCGGTTACTAATGTAAGCCTGGAGTCCTTGGGACAAATTGTATATGGAATGAGTGTTCTCTATGATGGCCTGGAGTTGGATTTCCAAAGTGGAGTCAACTAACTTTAGGACTGCATTTATTTTGCCATCGAGGAAGCTGATTTCATTGGCATTTACCTGGTCAGCACAGGTCTGTTGCTTCAAGTCATTGAGTGTGGCCGTTCCAAATAAAGTCTCGGAGAACTTGCCAATTTCTGGAATCAGAGCCCGATGCTTCCTGGATTTGGCTGATTGAGGTGTTGGCTGGGCCGTCGATTCCAAAATTGATTGCACTTGCCGGAGTCCGTTGGTGACCTTCGCTGCTATAGTCTTCCCAATAGACGTTATGTTATTCAACATAAGTTGGATTTTTCGACACTGTTCCATTGAACCGGCTGCCAGGGTAGCGCCGTGTCTACAATTTAGTGCGGTTGCCTGTTTCAGAGAAGGAGGAAGTGGTAAAATGATATCGACTTCAGTATTGAAGTACTCATTACCTATGTGGATGGACGATTTACTCTCGAATACTACACCATAGTTGGTACGAAAACGGTTTACCGTACTGGTGCATAGACATGGCTTAGCTGAGACAGTGCCCAGGATAAAGAGTCCACGAAGGAGGAGTACGGATACTGTTGGAGCTATGTCTGATGCAGGCTAGAGACCGCTCTAGTCTTTTATTACTTTTTCCCAGTCACGGGAAGGAGTAGACAGACAATGGCCACATGCTCCTGGGATCTAAAGGTTTAGACCGCCGTGCAGAAACGTTACGTTAATGCCAAAAGAAAAGCCGTGCAAAGAGTATAAGCTTAGGCGTATGCGTGCTAGTAAGCTTTCGTTGGTTAGGGTGTCGGCTTGTTCTAATTGAATTGGAAGGCAGACTTCAAAATGAATTGTTGGCATGGGATTCCTTAACTTGTGGATGAGAAGTGAGAAAGCCTGTAAATGCCATTACTGCCCGATATTTATAGGTTTTATTTGAAGGTGGTTTATATGGAGTTCAGGCCGATTTAAGTCATGCACTGGCTGAAATTAGTCTCAAACCTTAAGGTCGGCTATATATCTAACCAGCTTAGACCCAGTTTAAGGTGAATTATTTAGGGTAGTTATATAGGCCGGGAGGTACCTTTTATCCACACAGAAAATGTTTAATGAATTTTTAATGACTCTCATCCCTCACGGCTGACTTCAAAAGAAGTTAATTTCAAACACTTTTAATACTCCATCTATGGATGGTAAGGGTAAATGGTTTTCCGGGTGGGAGGGGCGAGGGATGGTAGGGTGAAATAGGCCTGTCAAAGATTTAGCTACATGTGCTTTGCAGGCGAACGTAGGTTGGGTATGGAAGTGCCCGACCCAGCAGGTTCTCTGGGGCAACTCTGGCCCGTGTTTACTCGATAACTAACCCCTGATAATGGCCGGGAGTCCTTCAGATGACATCCAGCATGAGAGCTGTGTTGCTCTTGAGTCGGTTTGGTGTGAGTTATGTGATTACCAAGACTGTGCCCCTGCCCTTGTCAGATGTCACAGGGGGGTACAGATTAGATGGGGTGCTTCCGGGTACTTATGGGTGTTAATGGATTAAGGCCGGCCATGATGGACGCTATGAAACTTTGCCGCCGTTAGGAATGGACCTGATTTATTATGAAATGTTATGCACAAGGGAACAGGGGAGCGAGGAATTGCTGCAGAATCGCGAAAATGCTTTCTGTCATGTTACTTAAATAGTACATGGAACTTGTTAACTAATGGTCATATTTAACTGAGAAAATTATTCAAATGAAGTGTGATGCCCAGTGTCTCCTGTTTATTAAGATGCTAAGATCGGGAAAGAAGGTTATTTAGAATGTTTGCAAGAATTATATATTATAAATTTATAATATTCAGAATTTCAGCCGGATCAGTCTCATTACCATTAGGACTATCATGTTTAAAAGTAGTAGTTGAAGAGAGGGCGGGTTCGACCAGTTTTTTTTTATAATTTGCCCAATTTTTTTAGGGTCTTTTTGATTTAACAACTTTTTGATTACAAATGGAGAGTTCTCCTGTAAAAAGCGTAATGTCCCGACCCTGTTTAAAATAAGTTAACAATCAACCTTCTCTCTTGACATGACGATTAGGGTTCAGAGTAGTCCTATCCTTATCATTAATTTGATAATACAAGTCTGATGGATGAACGAAAAACGTAAGGCATGAAGGGGATTCGAACCCGGGGCCGGGAGAGATAGCTGGTAGCCAAAAATCCACCGGGTTCAATAATACGATGACGTCGGAAACCAGCGAAAGCCGTCTAGAGGTCCTTCCGGTCGCAGGACGAAATACGTCGAAACTACGTTGCCGAAAACGATCAATTGAAGTTGATAAAGTTTCCTTTCCGCCGAAAGAGACACATCAGTGACAATTGAGGGCGATCAAAATCAATAACTTGTGGTATTGCTTGTTTTCCAAATCGGAAAACCCACTGAAACACAACGACCGAAACTACAAAGTGTCTCTTTTTGGTAAACACCTTTCTCGTTGCCCTACAGATGATTGGGTCTGGTTGTGCAACCTACGATGAAATGCAATGAACTGAATGGCACAGATGAGTTTGCCAGACCTGGGTGGTAGGATCTAATCAAACTTGATGCACTCGATTAGCTCCTACCACTCCAAATTTTCATTTTTTTCAGAAGTTTTATTTGTAATAATGGTGTTAAAATGACCGGATGGCCCACGGGCTGGTCCCGGGGGATGCAGGGGTGGACCCAGGAATTTGTAGAGTGGGGGGGGGGGGGGGGGGGGGCAATGCATTAATCTATGTGGGAGGGGCCCCTTTTTAAACAACATGATTTAACAGGGGAGAGGGGAGGGGGGCAAGGCCCGTCAGGCTAATATAGCACATTTATCATTTCTTATGTCGAGAGTTAAATAAGGGTAAAAAATTAAAATCTCACAAAATAATAGTTTTATGTGTAGTCAAGGTTATTGAATATTATCATTTTCAGTGAAGACCATGTGCGCTTTCAAGCCTTTCACCCAGTATTTCCAAGAAGTTTAGGAATCTGGTTTAGGCAGCCTGGTTTAACTCCTAAAAATCTGTTTTAAGAAAATCTGTTTTAAAAATCCTGTATTTCTAACTGTTTTAGTTAAACCATAACTAAGGGACCTTAAAACAGAGTTAAGGTGGAGAGTTCAGTAGGTTGGGAAAGACCAAATTTTTTTTGCCTTAATGCTTAAACCAGTCTCACAAGCGAGTTTAAGAAATCTGGTTTAAAACAGGCTTAAACCATATTTGCTTTTTGGAAATACACTCTTAAAATTGTTAGCTACAAGTTTGGTTGAACTAACCCTTTTTTGGGAGGGGGAAATAGGCCTATTGGGCATTAGTTTGACGGGATGGAAAACCATTATTGATATGATATGTGATAAGATTTCTCAAAAATATTACTTTCATTTCATGATAAGGGTTGTACCCAACATCATGGGAAGACAATTGTTTAATTATTAAGTAATCATAGAGGTTATAAAGTTAAATCACGCTTTATCGCTGTTTTGACGCTTTTGATTAATTACTATGAATTATATTTGATTTTATATAACTTTTTTTTCTATAAGTAAGGGCTATTAAAACAAAATGTGCTAATGATATACCAATGTGAGCGATACAACCCTGTTTTACCCTAGTTGCTTGCACACTATACTCCTTCTGCGCTTCAGCCTCTTCTATTCTTATTAGGTCAGCAAACTCAGTAGTATCCCGTCACATTGCGTCAGCCCACCTAGGCCAATGGTTGTTTAAAAGCCCCCCTCCGGAGTTCCTTACCTGCGAGCCGTGACACTGGCCTGCGCATACAGTCTATGATAATGAAAGAACTTGCTTGTTCGAATCCCGCTAGAGTCGGCTAGGCTGGCCTAGCACACGACGTCCTATACCCCCCAGTGTCACCGTTACACTCGCACACCTTTTTCATTCCTTTTTAAGGCTATATGTTATAAAGGGTGGGTTACCCCTGCATCTATAGCGTATTTGGTGCATTTTTTGGTTGAGCTTGGAAACCCATATCAACCTGCGTTCTAAATTATATGACTCAAATGTGGGAAGGCCGGTGTAGATAAATAATAGTGTAGCCCTGAAGTTGCCCTTTTAAAAGGTAAATTCGTATTTATATGAATAAGAATGAACGGTCGGTTGTTATGTCACGCATGTAAGCTTTGTATGGCGGATTCTTATAGGCTCATTTTTGATAGAAAAATGTGAAGTAATCTAATAAGAAATTTCAAACGAAATTTTCAGATTATGGAGCCAAATTGCTTAATCCAATCGTCAGAATAGATATTAGCAAAAAAAAAAAAAAAATGAAGTCATGATTGAATTTTAGATGGGGGGGGGGGGGGGGGCTGGGTACGCCACTGCTGGCAATTATATTGGTGCCTGAATGGAGGGTAGGTACGTTAACACGCCAAGAAGGTTGGGCGTGTTAAGAGAACTATGAGCGGACGGGACTATTGTGACACAATATAGTTAACACCCCCTGACTTACACTTATATATACCCCAAAAGGGGAAGGGAAACTATGAGGTGGGCGCAAAAATATTACCTAACACGCCCACTGCTATGGGTGGTATAATGATACTTTGCTTTTTCAGGGATAATGGTGGAGTAAGACTTACACTCCTTGACACAGTTTAAAGCAAATCGATTCAGACACGGCCGAGTCTGTTTAATGTATGAGTTCAAAAATTTGCCGTGAAGGCCATAGCTTTTTAGCCATTACTTCCATTAAATTGAGATAGACCATATCACGTAACGCAATGACATCAGCATTGGCCACATATTTATTGACATAACTTTTTAATGAATTATCTTTACTTGACTTAATACTCAGACAGCTGCTCCCATGACCCTGCGTTAACAAATAAAACCACGTAAATAATGTGGACCAGGCTGGATGTGGGGCTCAAGTTGGGGACCCGGGGGTCGGTGGTTAAAGTAAAACTCGGCACAAAATCAATTGATGAATTAATTTACCAATAACGTACCCCACCCCCCATTTTTTTTCCCAAAAATTCTGAACCGCAAGTGGGCTATGTGGAACAAGTGAGTTGGAATACAGTATGGTGAATCTGGATGGGCGCATTAATCCTTCTCCTATCGCAAACCATGTATACGCCTTGGAAATGTAAAGAACCATTGGCTGCGACCGTTGCCAATGGCCCCAGGTACTACTTTTCCAGGTGGCGTCTTCTGGTATACCCCAGGTAAGTAGGCGCGTGCAGGGTATAAGACTCGGCCCACGCGTGACCTAAAGAATCTGTGACTAACGCGCCCGACCGAGCAGAAGAAGTAGCACTACATTCCCCTATCTTTCCAACGACCACACCAAACAGAATGGAAAACCGCAACAGAGCTTCCACATCTTCTTTGAGTGCCAGGTGAGTAATTCAAGTCAATACCCTATGGCGTCCAATAATTAACAGTTATAAAGCGAGTCCATGCACTTCTCGGAAGTTCACTGTGTTTGTAAACATCAGTATCTGGGTCACAGCTGGTCGGAACAGCTGATCTCTATTTACACCCCGCCCCACCACAGTCTACATATACATGTACAACACAACTTAACCGAGTGCTTGTTTATAACCATGACGTACCACGGGCGTGTTAATAGAGGAGTATAGCTATAACGTATTAGGCGGGGTAATTAATATATTGTGATAATGCATTTTTACCATGAACTTTATGAAAGTACGATTTTTATTGTTCCAGCCCGGAATCCAAGACGCCGAAGTGGCCGAGAACGCCTGAAACACCAACCGCCCCGTTAAAGTCAAGGCGCCGGCTCCGGATGGACGAAGCTGCTCCTACCTATGATGAGACCCCGTCCCCTGAGCTGAGACAATCCGACACTGAAAGCTTCAAGAGGTCATTGTTTTTGTTGTTGTTTATATTATACGCTCACGATGGTATGGAGGAATTCACCCAAGTGTTTTTAAGCGTTAAAGTTGATTTGACAGTATGATTAATTAAGGTGGATAAATGGGATTTGTAACCATACCAACTAAACATATCCAGTAATACTGGCCCATTCGGCAAATTGGAAAGGACAGAAACAAGCGGTCTTCAACCAACCAGATAATAAATGTAACATTTTGCATGGAAGCCCAGGCGCACTTACTGACTGACAACTCCACTTTCACACTCTACTTGTGAATGTGTAGGTGTGACCTACACCTTACCGTCGCCTTTCACAAGCTTAAGATGCGCAGCTTTTATAGCATACGCCAAATGGTAAAGAAAACACAAACATCAAGTACTTTTTTCCTCTTCTAGCCATTCATGAGCACGTGCATCCATTGTTAAGTACTTGAAGCACAACTTGATGTTAACTTTCAATTTTTGATTACAGCTCGGACCTCTTTGGCAGCAGCCCAGGGGACAACAGCGTGCACAGTAATGCGGACTGGGAGTGCTTCCTTTGCGGATAAGAACCCTCAAAGGTAATTATAGGGACGACCCCCCAACTATTTAATGACTACTGGCAATCAACCTGTTACTATTTCAATGGATTTTAGATGCATAAGCTTTAGGGTGTTCATTTACAAAAAGAGATATATAGATTGGTACCTGCACAACTGTTAAGCCTTCATTATTTCTTAAAACTCTAGTTTAAACTTGAATGCAATAAACGACATGCCGAGACAGTATATATACGGACTGCCATATATGCCGAAAGGTTATAAACAAACTTGTAATTCATTTAATTATATTAGAGAGACCGGGAGTACCTGAAAAATGCGCGTGATGACGACATGGACACATACACCGGGGAAGTCCGTGTATTTGCTCCGCGAAGTGTATTCTTCGACACGAAGTATAGGTATGTATTAAAATCCCAAGGGGTCTTATAATTTGTATCATGATAGTAAGGAGAAAAATAATCTAAAGCGCATGTCATCCCTCGTCTATCTATAGTCCGTATTTTTCACACTGATGTTCGGTATTGAACAAAAGGGAAAAAAACATTAGTAAAAGGCCATGGTGAACTGATTTATTTTGCAGAATATACCTGGTGTGCAGCTACTGCAACGCTGTGTTTCACCCGGCGTGTGCCCAATATGAGCCTGCATCGATGCTCGTGAGCGAGGTTATCTGTGAGAGGTGTGCAACAAAATAGGTGAGTGTATGTTTAAGGTTAGGCGATTTTAACTAAAACACTGTCGACTCTGCGATAGAACCCATATGCATGCTCGAAACAAGTAAGAGCTGTTTACCCATTACAGTGATTTTTAGATCTAGAGGAGTATTAGTTAATTGCACCCCTTAAACGGACTAGGGTGGCTAAAAGTGAGTTCCCTACCTAAGGACATGCATGAGGACTGTATGTGTAATATTATATGTTATTAGTTATATCTCTGTCTATATATCGGCCGGGCTAATTTCAGTTAATGATTGTTGTTTGAGTGTGTACTCTGGAATGTATAACGGACTGTTGTACTTTTCTTTCCAGAACAGCGACTCCATAGGCCGGCGTGTGCCTGACGGTGACAACTGTTCCTTAGGCGCCAAAAATGATGACAGTTGCAGCTATCTGCTTTAGACTGTGCAAACCGATGGCTGCTGTATTTAATTATATATATATATATATATACGTATTTACTATACCAACAGTGTGATATATAGTTTGAGTTTACATATTATCATTTATTTATGCATGACAAGATTTGTGAATAAAGTATGTGCGTTTGCAAGAAGAACTTTAGCGAATTTGGTGTTTCGTACATGTCTTAGAACAGAAGTGGGATGTCTGTGGCAAACATAGGAATTATAGTTTTGGAGAGTGATTTTTTTTAAAGTTTTATTTTGTAATAACGTCAGGGTTTCCCCTGGTTTTCAGTGTATTAAATGAAAAGAAAAATAGTATATGAACATTCAAAGTTGAAACAAGCATCAAGTTATTTACTACAATATATTGAGCAAATACCACTTTCTTATCTCAGCGCGCAGTCAGATCCAAACATGGTAATAACAAATACTAGCAAAACGAATTACTTGTATCAAAGCATCACTTCCTTTTGCAAACATCTAAAAATCATGCAGTAGATACAAGCAATCTAGAATGATTTTAGAACCATCAGTGCGATCTATATCAATAACATTTATAATTACTTCTCATAAATTCAAAAATAAATGACATACCAAAGCAAACTATAACAAACAGTAAACGGTACAATCGATGTCATATACCATACCAAAGAATGATAATCTAAGTGTCTATTTCTAATTACTTCAGCTGAGAAAATCTCTATAGCGTCTGTAAATGTCTTTGATACAACGTTTATGTATTAATATTATCTGACTTGAACAAATTTGTAACTCCACATCCAAAGAATCCCATACGGTGGAACCAATGTAAAAGGGACTTCTCATATGACTTGTTGAAAGTTTAGCAGGCAAAATAAATTTCTTTTTCAAGTGTGAGCGGGTAACGCGAACTGGTTTAGCAACCATATGTTCCTTAAGACTTCTAACATATATACATCCAATTTAATATCTGAACACGCCAGACGAACAAAGGCGCGTACCGATCCCAGGAGAGTTATCGCCTCCAACTGAGATTTGTGGTGGTGGGCGGGCATCCTTGCCGGGTAGCGGTGGGAGTAGAACCTGGCGCCGACCTTGGCCCCGCCCCCTTGAAGGCAGGAGTCGCCCCATATCCGTATGACCGTCCTGCAGTGCGGGATCATGGACCTCACATTGTTGCTCGCTGGGTAGCGGGAGATGGATCCTAGGTGGGCCTAGACATGCTAATCTGGGGTGTAGGGTAGGTAGGGTCACGCTGAGTAGTCATCTAGGAGCTCTCGGTTGGGGTTGGAGGCTTGGTCGGTATGGTCGTTGGCGAGGTGGTAATCAGAATTATCCACGGGTGTCTATACGGACCTATGTGGTAGATCCGCTGGAGGTGAGGGGCACCCCACCCAGGCCATAAAGTCAGGCCACAGGGCGGGGCCCACGTTGCCGTAGTCGTTGGTCGGGGGGTACGGACAGGAGGCGGGGCCCGTGTAGTTGGGATCGGAGATGTCATCCCAGGGGAGCCAAGGTACGTCCAGTGCCAGTGGGTGGGGCACGTGTACACATTTGACCCGAACGGGAGCGTCGGAGTGGCAGCTCGCTGCAGCTGAGCCTGAGGTGGGAGCGGAGCAGGGGGGGTCCCCGCGGACGGGGGAGGCATACGGTTCCCGACCTCCATCAACGGGCGTACTTCCTGGTTTGTATTCTGTCTTCGGCGGAGAGCGTCCACGGCATCCTTGTACGGATGAGACCTCCTGGGGGATGGTGTCCGGACTCCCATCCGCTGCGATGGATCGCTGGGGTTGTGGTGTGGTTCTGGAATCGGTGAGGCGAGCATCCGAGGCGGCACGTGGTAGGCTGGTGGCCGTAGGGGCGGGCTGTGTGCACCCTGTGTGACGGGCTCCACCGGGCTGCTCAGGTTGGTGAAGTATGTCGGGGGCCACATGCCGGCCGCCGAGGTCACCGGGGTGTTGTTACAGGTATCTTCTTTGGTGCCAGGAGACCTCGGTTGATGAGAAGGCGTTGTTCTCCCGGCTGGTCTTCGTTGTTCTTGTGCTTGGTCGGACATGTTGCTTTTTAAGCTTCGCGGAGTGCGGCTGCTCCGATTGGTCGCTTTGCCGCATGTTGACACTGAAGCACGTGGGCTTCACCGTTTAAGCTTTCGTCGTTAACTTGTCCGGGAGCATACCTGGGGTTTTGTTGTATAGCAGTGGGGGCGGGCATAAGGAAGAATACAAAATGGCCCAACTTGAAATAAATGATTTCATACCGTTACCCTGAGAATGGGGAAGTGGGGGGGGTGGGGGTGGGGGGGGGGGGCGGCGTTAGAAAACCACCTAACAAGAAATTCCTTGAGCGTGAACGCTAACGAAATTCCTTGAGCGTGAACGCTAACGCGAACGCTGTTGCTCACGGTTTTCTACGCGCTGTACCTTTTAGTCTCGTATAAAGAGCCCCGTGGTTTCTAACCTGCTTCAGACTAACCCAGGTATGGATAGGTACCGTCACTCATGCTGACTATTCTGCTTAGCCTAGGCGCTGCCCATTCCACTGGAAAAAACATCTTTCAAACCAACTATGGGGTTGTCTTTGAGACCAAACCATATGTGTACATTGGCAAGGACTACTTCACCACGGAGGTCGATATTATTCTACCTCAGCCTCCCCTTCCCCCGTCAGCACCTCCCTCCCTGCCACTGCAATCGGGACTTCACCTTATGAATCGGTTTGGGAAACCAGTGCCAAGGTATGCAAGCAATCGCTGAAAAGATACCAAAGCATTGGCATTTAATAGTCCCTAAGTTCGAACGCGGACTAAAAGTAGTGAAAGAAATTGTTGAAGCGCACATTCGCACAACCAATCTTTCATGCAAGTCCAGGAAGGCGCGGGCACTCATACCAGAAATTGGCAGGGCCGCCAAGGCTCTATTCGGTACTGCCACGTTCGACGACTTAACTCCACAGAAGGTATTCAACCAACAATTGGCTCGTGTGGACCAGATGACCGCCGACGAACTCATATTCCTTGATGAGAAAATTACTGCAGTACTGCAGGTAGTAGACTCTAGCCTGGAACTGCAACTTCGCGCGACTATGGAAAACAACGATTACATTTACAATATTTCCAAAGGACTCCAATCTTACATGACCACCCAGGATTACATTGTAGGGTTATTGCACGACCTGCAAGAACTGCGCCTGCTCCATTATCAACTGGACTACTCCATTGACACTCTTGTAAAGGATATTCGCAACCTACAGGAAAATAAGCTGAGTCCTTCATTGATAACTGAGACGGAAATGAACAAGATATGCAAGCTTTTTCTGTCCAAAACAAATAATTCAAAGGTTCATATCCCTAATTCTGTCGACATGTATAAGAGTGTAACTGTTCATGGGGCTCCGACCCTACATGCTAATGTGCTCAAAATATTTTTAAAGGTTCCTATTATGTCTTTTGACCAGATGTTTAAGGTTCTTAAGGTGAACTCGTTTCCTTTGGCTTTCCATGGCCATTTTACTCTACTCGCAAACACCCTGGCTTATTTACTAATTTCCCCGACACATTACACATCGTCTTCAAACCCCAAACTAGACGAGTGCACTTTGCAGTTTTGCCGCTATGATTTTGCACTTAGAAGCATATCACCGACGTCTTGCTTAATGGCAATATACCTACGTGATCACGCTTCCGTGAAACAACTTTGTGATTTTAAACTATTTATTTAACCGAGTTTCAGGAGGTCTAACATTGAAGCGTTTTCGGCAGGGACGTACATGTTGTCGCACATAGACGAAGTCAATATAACCTGTCCAAACGGGACAACAACGCACCCCGGATGTGAGTCATGCGTTCGCGCGTTTCAATGTGGCTGCTCTGTGAAACTCCTGGAACTCAAGGTCCTCTATGTACCGTGTATCCGGTGAACTTGGCCAGTCTCCAGCACCTGAATGTCTCACTCAGCGAACTGGTTAGTCTGAACCATGTTTATGCAAAACCGTTTCCAATCCTACCCCTCAGCATGGAGAAAACCTGTTTGCGCATGCAAAGCAGAATTTTGTTTCCCTCAAAAGGTACATGAAAGAAATGACAATGAACACCGTAGAGCTCAAAAAACATCGGGCGGAGCTGGACCTTTCGAATCCTTCTATAGATTCTGCTGGGGTGCATAGCGTGGTGGACAGAATACACTTTTGACTAACCTTTGTTTTAATACCGATAATGTTTGTGCTGTTGTTAATTTTACGTAAGACAACGGCAGCTAGCACGTGCATGCACCATGAAGGCTGTCTCTGTATAAATAACACACTGATCAAGTGATTTGTTCTGCATAATCTGAAAGTGTACGCGTGTGCAAAGATTCCGCATCTAAGTGTGAATAAACGCATACTTTTGTAACCAGGAAGGATATGAAAACAATGTTTGGCCACACTATATGCAGTCGCTCGGGGTCAATGCAAAGTATGTCTTATGGTTTAGGACTAATTTCCTTGAAGTTGGGAATTTTATAACACCCACAACTCGTGAACTATACATTTTTTGTGTAAATGTTGCAATAAAACACAAATTCAGGACCTCGTTCAAATCAATGCAAGTTGTGTTTATTTTCAAACCATTTTATTCAAATAACAGACTTTGTTTCCAATAAAAACAACTTTCGCAAAGCGAAACAGTGCGTTACAGATCTAAAACTTCCAGGCTACTGCTGCAACTACCAGACCGTCTTAAATAAACACACTCGCAAGCTTGTTATTTGGTAATTGGTAACCAGTCCTCTTATAATTTGTATCCAACACACGAGTCTATGTTGGTGATATAGTATTGTTTTTTAGCTCCGATCAACTGACTCATGATGTGGTTGGTGGTGTACTGGAGGCAAAGTGCATATTGTTACTGGGCCCGAGGAAGCGACCAAGTAATTCGTCGCGAGAGGAGGCCTGGTCGTTTGAGCAGCATCTGGGGGCTCACCACCCTCTCATTGACTTGCAATATTAATTGCGTGCCGGCCGGAATGGGGGCTAGTGGTAAAGTGATGGACTCCCGCCGGCAGTAGATCCTTAACCAGAACTCCGCGGGGGCCGTCTGTCGACGACCGCACAGCAGACTGCGGACAGACTTGACTAGTTTGGAACAGCTCCTACAAAATTGCCACCCGAGCCACACGGTCAAGGCCAGCACCAACAACTCAGTCTCAACGGGGTTAGTAGGGAATGGTTTCGCCGTAGGCCAGGACCGCTCTGCAAGCCATGTACATGTGTCCAGACTAGTATTTAGCAGGGCGTCCATGTCCATGGTGAATGGGTTAACGTTGTGTCTGAGTCCACTGTAGGCAGGTGTATTTGTACCCATTGACTGCCCGGCCAACCCCACCTGTATGACTGGGGAAGTGGGCTTCATCCAGTCACGGAGCCCCTTAGCGACTCCAAGTTCGCACCTTCCCTCGGTTATTTTGGCGTCAAAGAGCGCATCGCGCGCCTTCAAAGTAAGGCAGTATTCCTGTGTATTGTCTTCCCTGGGTCGCGCACTAGCCCGTTCTTTAAAGTGTTTTCTTCACTAGCCCTTTCGTTTACACAGTCCCTGTAGGCGCGCCCCACCTCCCCAGCGAAGGGGTTTCCATGAAAAAGGCGGCGGTGCCCGATGATTGGGGGTGGTTTCCCCTTAGCGACTCTAAGGTCGCACCTTCCCTCGGTTATTTTGGCGTCAAAGAGCGCATCGCGCGCCTTCAAAGTAACGTAGTATTCCTGTGTATTGTCTTCCCTGGGTCGTGCACTAGCCCATTCTTTAAAGTGTTTTCTTAACCAGCCCTTTCGTTTACACAGTCCCTGTAGGCGCGCCCCATCTCCCCACCGAAGGGGCTTCCTTCATTCAAATGCGCGGTGATTTCCTATTTTTCTCTAAGGCACGTGCCCACCATGGTTGGCCGGTCGCCTGTGGGTACAAATACCCAGTAAGAACTGGCATATTGTCACTCTGGGCACTACCAGCAAAGAGAACATAACCAACCAGATCTAGGAACATGTCGCAGGAACACCTTTTGGATTCCGCCCCTGACCTTAGTACCAGTGTATACCAGGGGATGGGCACTGGGCAGATGCAGCTGCACGACCTAGACCTTAACATGCCCCCGCCCCCGCCAAACCTGACCAGCAGTCCCATGCCCAGTACTTCCAGGGCCCTGTCAATGGCGAGCACATCCATGGCCAGCTTCAACATTCACCTGGAATACTCGGCTGCGTCAGAGACTGGGACTGATGTGTCGTACGAGCAGGCCGCTTTCAGCAGCAGCCAGCCGACCGAGCGATCTACGGGCAGCGAGCAGCCGACCAGCACCTGCAGCAGCCAGCTGATGATGTCCTCTGTAATTGATGCGGCAGGTATCCAAGAATTGCTGGAACAAGCCAATAAGGAAGCCAAAGAGAGGACGAAGGTGGCGGTCCAGGAGCAGATAGACAGGACCCTGGCTGATGCCATGGCTGCTGTTGTGCCGCAAGCCAAAGGCCCCGCTCGAGCGCCAAAACGTGTCCTAACGCCCCTGACAATTATGGAAGTCAGCGTGAGTATATATATTCCTCTTGCTCGCCAAGCCCGTAGTGCCATTAGCTTCACAAAAATTTAGGCTATACTTACCATATATATACTGTGTCGGGACTGCAACCAGTCCCAAACACAAAGTGCCTAGAAACCTACCTTTGCAGACACAACCTCCCATATACCTATGTATAACCATGTTAGTGTAAGGTAGTATATAAGCACCACCTGTTGTGAACCGTACAGCTGCCAGGCAGTGACTGAGTACAACCATGGGTATGCTTGGGCTTCACCCCATGCACCTGCCACCCCACCCTCTGGGGCTCTCATCCGCCAATCAGAGGCCTCCACAAACCACCCCTCCCCACTCAGGGAGATGATGCAATCCGTGCACAACTCCCCCTCTTCCTCTCTGGCCTGCACAAACAACCCCTCCCCATCAGTCGACCAATCAGGAGACTGGATGGTGATATCACCACTAAATATAGCCCATGACATCATACAGGCCCCCTCCTACCAGGTGGAGAGGATCTGTATAAAGGGGATCCCTGCCACTGTAGGGACAGACTCTCCTGGAGCCCCCTCTGAAAGGCATACCCCTGGACTACCTCACTGGATACTCTACTAGACCAGAAGCCACTACTCTACCTGGCCCAGCCACTCTGCCAGACCACCAGACTAGAGACTACAGCAGGCCTGGATCAGCGGTTCGCACGGACTCTGATTGGAGTATAGAGGTAGGCGCTCAGAGGGGCGTTATTATTGTCACTTTGGTACCACTCACCAGCACTGTATGGTATTTGTACGGAACACTTCATCTATTGTATGCTTATCAGAAATAAAGGTTTGAAACTGTATTAGAACGTGTGGCTCTTCCTTTACATAAGTTGTCCAAAGTTACCGTGAGAATCTAGTATTCAGCGGGAAGTACCTTTACAGTACTCTACTATCTAGCAACCCTTTTAAACACGCCGGTAAGCAATTCGAGTTATCATCCGACATAAACTCTATGCCTCCCCGGCGAAATACCCAATGACTGTCAAATATTTCAAACCTTCTCTACTGTTGTTGTTCATGCTTCCATTCACGTTTAATAATCTCATGCACCAGTATTGTCATGGTCCACCCGAATGAAAAAAATAATCTCAATTTCCTCTCTGTACTTATTCCAGCGTGGGGTCCACAACAACTACAATGCGCGGGCTTCAGCACACGATAACTTGAAGTTCGACGTGTCAGAAGGGTGGGTTTTGGTTTCGGTGGTGGTTTAATAATATATCCGTCATCTGTCAAGTCACATGGTTAAATTAATTTTTCCGCCTATTTAGCAATTAATTTACATTGTTTTTTTTTGCAAACAGTAAGTTTTTAGAATCAACAAGTCAAGCGACCCAAGATGCTGAATTTTATTGCAGTTAATAATTTCGCTTTTAAATTAATGCAAATAATTGAAATGAACATCCACGATCATTCCCTTATCACCCTTCATATTGATTTTCGATTTGGTTTTTTCCAATTGATTTCACAATTGTACCCTTTTCAGTGCGAAGTTTAACGACCCGCACAACCAGGCAGTGGCTGCAAATGTGCTCTCTAACGTCCAGTTGTGCTATCCTGAGTACAGCCGGAAAGACATACTGAGTAAGTATTGTAGCAGATAATAACTCTAAGTTTCATTTATATAATTATTTTACGCTTTACGTCTAAGTAATTACATGCAGATTATTCACTCTCAAATATACCAGGCCGTTGAACCTTTCCTTCAATGTAATCGAACTTAATTTAACTATTTTTCAGACTCGTGCAAGGCACACTACACGACTCACTACACCAGGGCCCGCCAAGAGCGTAATGGTCTTATTCCTGGTAGGAAGAAGAGGTCACTTGTGCGACATCATCAGGGCCAGGTTGGTTTCGTTAAACACTGTAATTGAAGTGTTTCACGTGGCTATGAATTTGGTGGTTCTATTTAATGATGTAACCAATACATATATAAATACATGTAGTACAGTAGTACATGTCCCTCTGGTATTTGTAAACTTTGGACCCTTAAACGGTCCGACATTAAGTAAATTCCCCAGGTATTTTGGACAATCTTTTTGAATTACAATCAATTAATATAAATGTAATACAGGTCCACTTATCCTTTTCAGAAAATTCGTTGACGAAAGGCCGCCCTGGATTTAACCAACTGGGACGTGGAAAAACGGGAACGGGTCAAGAAGGTCTTGACGCTGGATTACACCAGCAGGGAGGACCGCGACTCCACCGCCGGCACAAGGACGCGCAACATACTGCCGTTAGTGTGGGAGAGCCCCAAGCTGACGGATGTCAAGGCCGAGCTGGACCGCCTCGAACGCACGATGGCCCTGAAACGATCGCTCGCCAGCCGGCTGCCGACTCACCGGTCTGAGAACCCAGACCCCGATAAGCCAAACCCGACAGCCGGTGCGCCAAAGTGGCCAGTGCGCCAGCCTCCCCAGACCAACGGTGACCCCACAGTTTAGATGTTAAAGTTGTGATAATAGAATATGCAGGACAATCGCACGATTATAGCACTGACGACTCACTGCCTGACATTAAGTTTTATAACAAGAATCTAATGGGGAGGAATTTATCTTTTTAATGCGTGTAGCCCATTCTTGCGATTTAATGTATGTACTTTATAGATATTTTCAAAATCAAAAGTTACATTCTAGCGGATGACGGGGTCAGGAGAGGCATTATGTAATAACCCCCTACCAACTTGGGGCTACACTACTCCCACTGCGTTTTGTTTCCAGGTACAGCCTCCACTGGAGCGTGACTTCTGACCTTTGTTTGCAGAAGGGACTATATGGTCGTATTTTTGAGGATTTGCTGTTCCTTAATTACCCGCTGTGGTTGTCATATTTGTAAGGTTTTGTAAGGAGGTTATAAAATTTGTATAATATGGTTTTGCAAGTTACTATATGGCCATGTCTTTATTAGTCTGTTGTTGCATTGAATTTTAAATATATAAGGTTCCGCTTCTCTTAATTAAGTTAGGAGAATAGCAAATGACTTTATTCCAGACCCACAGGCCGAAAAAAACCAACAATACTGCTATGTAAACAGAACGCAATTTCTACAGATTAAAAATAATTTATTGTAGGGCAATCACAGGGACAATTCTAGCATCAACTATATATATTTCAAGTCGTAAAAGGTTTGTCGCGCATCCAAAAAAAGGAAGGAACATGGCCTTCAGTTGCAGTCCAGCTGCTAACCCTAGAGTACAAAAAATCCACGATAGACCGTTAAAATGTTACATACATTAATAAACCCGTCAGGCAGAATATCTGCTAGGACACCATTTGTTCCATTAGGCTTAAACGGGTTGGAACTCATAGAACTTTCCAGTAATATGGAGTACAAAATCAAGTTGATATACAGATCAGGCAAAAAATAGATAATACCGGCTAGAATATTTACAACTCCAGTATATCAGTGAGTTTAAAAGTACTAGGCTCCTATGAGTTGTGCGTTATCCAAGTTCCATGCTAGTGTTCAAGCCAATCTAGTTCATATATGATTGGGAGATTCAATATAGACAATTGCAGGTTGCAGAAGGCAAATTTGAGGGTGTACGTGGCCCTTCAGCTGGTTGGCTGGTGTAGAGGGGTACAGTTTGGGTCCAGACATGTACACTATAGCTAGTCTCTGGATGTGCAGCTGCACATCTCCGGGTCAGCCACACCTTAATTGCTGTCAGCGCATTTATTGCACGAAGGTAGTATTTAAACAAGTCAGACCATCAGACTGGTTAAGTCAGCCACAGCTTCTGGTCCATGCCACAGGGACTGTCCAGTCAGGAATGAAGCTGTGTGTAGTGGCATGGCTGGGCACTGGTAGATGAGTGAGCTGGAAATGTGTGCCTCCAGAAAGCCGCACCAGCCTGGTGGGCTGGAGGGCTGACACTACTGGAAATTGAATTCGTAATAACATTTAAGAAACATGAAGATGTGATACTATCGGCGCGGGTTACATGAACCAATTGCAAAGCACAGTGTTACTGAAATTGTAGATGTCGTTTAACCTATAGCCCGGCTAGTGGTGCGACTCTCACAAACCCAGAATACATAATATTCTGTGCCTGATCGACCTTACTTTTTGACTAACTAGTAGTATCTGTCCTGAAATATTACTGTCAAGTGAAAATGTAAAATGTACATGTAAATATTATAGTTCAAGATTAGAAGTTTCCTACTTAGTTTTAAGTATTCCGATTTATTGTGGTCTAGATGCGCACCCAGCGGTCGGAGACCACGGACCCCAAAAACTTAAACCCCCCAGCCGCTGCGACCAAATGGACCAGCCTCCCCCGGCCAACCCTGTAGTCGCGGAACTAGAAGAGTTGTAATAGCATTAACCAACTTTCGATTTTTTATTATTTAAGTTTGTAATAAATATATATATGTAATGTTGGCTTAATAAATAATATGAACAAGAACACTCCCAAGTTTGTTTGGGTGTACCTTCAACACGATAAACGTTCCCTCCATGCATTAATATGTTCTAATCGATAACATGGACCCTTCCTGCTGTGTTTCCCATAGGTCACAAATTCTATCCTGACTACTCCCGATGTTCTAACCTTTTTAAAGAACACTGTCTAAGTCTAATATGCACCATTCTCGAGTTCATGTATTAGTACATAGTCTTATGCATGCTTTAGTACATGTCTTAACTCTAGTAATCATGGTTTGGTGGTAGGCTCCATTAACTTCCCGTCTCGACTTGCCGTCCATGAGGCCTTGAACACTCCTCCTTCCTTCCCGTCAACAGGCTTAGGACTTCCCGTCTCGACTTCCCACCCATGAGGCCTTGAACACTCCTCCTTCCTTCCCGTCAACAGGCTTCTTTGATGCATCCGAAACCATGGTATGGTTAGATTAAACACCTCAGTAAATGGGGTAGCCCAGAATTAGTTGTACTAATCATGCATATGGTTAGTGCGAATGGAAGGAGAAAAAGTTCAGTTCCTTACTTTCATGGAGAAATGATGCCCCTGACGTTGGTGCAGTGCTTCGCGTCAAGGCCTAGGGTCGCAGTCCAGTTCTGCTGGGGTGGGGTCGCCTACAGCGGTAGCCTACAGCATGCCTTTTTGGAATCGGCAGAGGAGTTGTGGATCATGATCAGGTGGGCAGTCTCTGCAAAAGGTCGGTCTGTCCGGATCCGCTTCTTGTAGGTGCAGCTGTCGAAAACAGGATTAGAATAAAGTTATAGTTTGACGATGCGGTAAGTATGTCCATGTGTTCCAGTTTAAGGTTTTACTGTTCTTTGTAATCTTTCTGCATACAGTAACACGGGACTTTTTCTAGTCATAAAGTGAAGGCCGACGGGACCCAGATGCCCAGAGCCCGTCTCACTAACTACAAAAATACTTTGCTAACCAAACCGCAAGCCCTCCACCTGTTATATATACTCAAAACAGATTAATGGAATTTCACCTGGTATTGGTTCAGTGATTGTGACGAGCACAGACTTCTAAACGTACACTTGGCGGGGGCCCAGGGCGTGATTTCGTGTCTATCACTGTCCCTTGTGAGCAGACGCTTGTAGGTGCAGTCAGTGGCCACGCACCTCTTTGCGGTATCATATGTCTCACCCCGCGCATCAGCTTGCTGTTGCAGACATAGAGAGAGAGAGAGAGAGAGAGAGAGAGAGAGTTACTATATTATAAATCATGTAATTGTTTCAGGATAGTCTAGAAAAAACAAAGGTGCATTGATTTATAAAACGCAAACGAGCATATAAATTTACATCTTTGGTTGCTTCTAGATTACACTTCCAATCATTACATGGCTTACCAATAACAGATATTTCAAAAGTTGTATAATTCAAAAGTGGGCTCAACTTTGCTAATTCGTACTTAGATAAAGGTTTGCGGGATTGGTCTTGTTTTTCAACACTGTTTAGCAGATTCGTTTTCTTAGACGTAAAACTTCCTCTTCAAAAGTGCCACTGTATGGCGTAGTTAAACAAAAGAAAGCCAGGCCGGGCAAATGCGCACCACTTTTCTATTCATGACAACCAATGTGATTTATCCAGTGGTTTATGACCGTATCGTGTGCAGAAGCCAAAAGTCGCCAAAATGCACATCGCAAACAGATCACGCTGACGCCCATTTGCCAAGCCTAGGCCTGACAAAGCAAACAACTTAAAACTCTATGCCCTCCCAGCGTCCGGACTGTACCAAGGCTGGTAGGGCATAACCTATTACAGGAATGAACAGTCTGGGTGGTTTACCCCTTAGCGGCTCTAGATATGTTTTACCGTAAGAAACTTGTGCAAGCTGACGTGTATCCGGCTTATGCAGGTCCCACAAAATACGCAGGACCCACTCCCATTCTCCCATTCTAGGTTAAAGCCACCACCGTCTTAACAATGGATCTTAGCGACTAGTATGTCGTTTACAAAGTAAGGGGTCTAAGTCCTATGGCCAATGTCACCCGAACCCCCTAACCCCACCCCCCCACCAAAAAAAAAGGAGCGAATACAATCTGGGATAAATTAAAAAAATAAGTTCCTACAGGTACAAATCTAAACAATCCTAAAAAAATCTCTGGGATAATATATGCAAAAGAAACATAAAAAAACATCCTTACAAATATAAACAATCTTGAAAACTTCTGGAGTATTTAAATGAAAGTAGATTCGATGTGATTGACAAAATTATTAGTAGTTATTGGTGTAAAAAAAATAATTTCAATGAATTAGTATTTGAATTTGGGTAAATTACGTATAAATAACTTCCAACCAAATTTTTCTTTTTTTTCGATTCAAACTATAAAAAAAAAAAAATAAAGAAAGAAAAATAAAGGTGTCCATGGTCAGGCTAGGGGTCAGGGTTAATGGCTGTTCGAGTTCAGGGACCCCGCCTAAGCCGGGGGCTCATCCCCACCGACGGCAGGATGGTCAAGTTCCCCTGGACCAACATCCCCGTTAACCAGGGGTTGGTCTAGGGGAACACCAACATCCCCTTGGCCGTCCTGTGGGGCATCGGCCCCCGCCTCAGACGAAGCCCCTGAACTGGAGGACTGAGACCCCTCCGGTGACGGTGGCAGACCAGCAGGGGGCGGAACAAAAATTTGGCCCTCCCCCGCCGGCAAAACCAACATTATAGCCGGGACACCCGGCGGGGGATTGATGATGCTGCGTGGTGGTAAATTGGCAACAACAATTATTATATCAATGTCGTTAATGAGCAAAATACAGACACACAACTATATATTCAATATTAATTTAGGATTCATGAGTGCGTAGGCCTGTAGGTTACATACGTTCAATAGGCCTTTTATAATTAACCAGCTGTCCATCTTACTTGAGTATCACCTGCCTTTTCAGTAATTCCACGATATACAGACTAATAAGTTTAGTTCAGCTTTAGTTCACTCCAACTTGGGGATACCCTTTTATAAATAAACACGAAAGTTAGGTGACCTGTTGGAGGATAATGTACCAGGCATAAATGCCATAATGTTATCCCAGTATATACAAACTGATATTGTATTACTTACTGTAAGGGCGCCCCCTCCTGGCCCGCTGCCCGGACCAAGATGTTGTGCCCTGGGGGCACATGGTACGTAACAGCGTCGCTGGAAAAAGAAAAGACCAATGTCAGGTAGTTTAGGGTGGCCAACTTCTCAGTTCTATGCAGACATGAACAGTAGTGACCTCACTCGGAGTTAGAAGGACCCATACAGTGGCCCTGTTTCCAGACTGTGTCGGGTTGTAACTCTCCCCTGGCAGGGGACGGTCCCCGGGAGGATGGCTGACCTAGCTAAATTACAGTCGTGGGGTTGTGGGCCGCCGCCTGACGACACACTTTTGATATCTTATCTGACCAGCAGCCCCAGAGGCAGAGGGTACGTGGAGTTGTACGAGTGAGTAGTACTGGTTGGCGTCGGTTTTGCATGAACCACCGTCCGGCGACCAATCTATGAAAAATGTCACCTTTCTTACGAGCAAAATTAGTATTTGATCACGTTCCGAGGTGGAGTAATGATCCTCGTTGTGGTCTGTATCATATTCCATCCTAAGATGTACAAAACTGGGGGTAAACATGCCTACAAATGTCTGAAATGTGTTTACTTCCTTTCTTTAATAAGGGGGCGTTTTCTATACTGCACAACATGGATACAGTAAGACTGAAATCTGTTTTGTGCTGTGCACAGTTTGCTCCTCCAGTGTCTAGCCTCGAGTAACACATGACTGACAAACCTATTCTCAAAATCTTCTAAAGTTAGTACTTATACACTACAAATTTCCTGGTACATAGTCTTTCATTCTAGTATTTATTTAGCATTACTGTTATTTCTTTACTATGATTTATTGAGACAGTTAAAAGGCAAAACATTTTCTATATATTCACGAGGTCAGGAAACCATGTGCAGGTTGGTCTATGTTACACTGACTGTCAGGCACATCCCACAAAATACTGCAATCTGATTGGCTGATGTGCCGCATGCAGGGGCTTAAGTATGCATCCTCGGAATCCACGTCATCCAGCCAATGATAGGTCCCGCCCCCTTTCCAAATATGGGCATGCTCGGGTGTGGGTGTTTATTGGGGGGGGGGGGACGGCTGAGCATTTTGTACTTCTGGTCCGGTCTGGGTGTGCTGGACTCTGCCACATTTGCACCTCCGCGCCGGGGTAGCTGTTATAGATCTTTGGTAATATTCTGGTAAAAGGTGTCAATGCGGCAGAGTGGGGGCACTGGGATATACGAGAGCGGAGCGAACTTGTATTGTAATAAAGAGGTTTCATACTCACACGATCGCCTGCGCCATTTTTGTTTTTTTCTGATCATGTGACCTGACAGTGGCTGAGGTCCCGCCCTAGTAAAAACAAAGTCTTTGTGTTAAAATCAATTCGAAGGGCCAACTTCATTACAATAAAAACATCAATTACGAAGGGATCTGGAAACTAATTGGAACTGTGGTGGCGTATGGGCAAAGCACTGTGCTTATAATTTAGATTTACCGGAAGAAAAATATATATAAAAAAGATTGTCGCCCGCGTACCTGAATTTGATGACGCAGACGTGGCACTTTCCCGCCGCCCGCAATCACACCGGTCCTGTTGTTCCCTTTGAATTATTCTGTTCCTCATAGATTCTGACACAGAAATTTGTCGGGGCCAGCTACAAAGCGAGAAGGTCATCTTTTGGGTGGTCATGGAAGGCCTCCTCCTCAGAAGAGGTTTCGGACCTTGACTCCACCGAGAACATTCGGCACTTCACGCAACAATTCCACTAACACTCAGAAGGTGAGTTGCACAGCTACAAGAAACTCAACCGTGCAGTACTAGTGTTGGAAATTAAGGTGCGCCCTGCACCCGTATATTCATATTTATACCATTTAAACCACATAATAAAGCCATGTACATTTAAATTTTGCAGACATTAATATAAGCCTGGTCTTAATTGTTTTTTGATACCCTCCAGGACCACGGAGAGACCAGTCGCTCAGAATAATTGAAGTGAATCACTGATTTCGCCTCAGTAGACAGACAGTTGCCGGTGCACGTGCAAGCTACAACGTCCAGAATGGCGCTACATGGAAAAAGTCTCCAAGGCGGCCCAGGGGCAGATCCAGGGGGAGGGGGGGGGGCGGTTGGGGGCGGGCAGACGGTCCTTGCCCCCACCCCCAACACCCTTGCCCAGTTAAATCATGTTTGATGGAGGGCCCAACCCCCTGTACATTTATGTTCTTGCCCCCCCCCACCCCCTCTACAAATTCCTGGGTCAGCCCCTGCCCACTACACCAGTAGAGTCTCCACAACACACAAAAATGACTTGGCCCTGCCCCGCCACAATGAAAGCCGGGACACCTGGCGGGAGAGCGATGATGCTGCGTGGTGGTAAATTGGCAACAACAAATATTATATCGTTGACGTCAGACTGACCACCTCACGAGGGCGCTATCGTGGCCCGGAGGCACAGACACTAGGCTGTGCAGGAAACAGAGGTAACTCGTAATCAAGATGTAACGTGCTGATAGTAAGAGTAACATGTAAAAAGGCTAAGGCTAAGATGAATGCGTGATAAACGGAGAACATGTTTGTGAAAAGCAAATGCTAGTGTCCACTAGTCTAATGTAATGTGAAAGGTCAATTAGTAGATGTGGCAAATTGAAAGTAGGCACTTCCACCTAAATACCAGTGAGTGATAGACTTCCATGCCATGTACATGTGGGGGGGGGGACGCCTGGTCCGTTGAAGTATTCATATTATACCAGAAGGAGATCTTGTCTCGCTGGACGTGGACGTCTGTGACATGCTCCGTGACAAGCCTAAATACCAGTGAGCGATGGAAGTGACTTCCATGCCATGTACATGTGGGGTGGGGGAAGCATGGCACGCCCCCGCCCCCCTAAATCCATGCCATGTACATGTGGGGGGAGGACGCCTGGCACGCGCCCCCCCCCTAAATCCATGCCATGTACATGTGGGGGGGGGGGGGGACGCCTGGCACGGCCCCCCCCCCCCCCCTAAATCCATGCCATGTACATGTGGGGGGGGGGACGCCTGGCACGCCCCCCCCCCTAAATCCATGCCATGTACATGTGGGGGGAGGACGCCTGGCACGCCCCCCCCCCCCTAAATCCATGCCATGTACATGTGGGGGGGGGGACGCCTGGCACGCCCCCCCCCCCCCCCTAATTCCATGCCATGTACATGTGGGGGGGGACGCCTTTAAAGATAAGTGAAGTAGAAAGTTGGTTTACTTACTACAGTGGACCCAACAGGGCAGGGGCGGATCCAGGATTTTGAAAAAGGGGGGTGGGCGTGTTATTGGAAAATGTTCACCTGGACCCCTTGGGTAGAAGAGTTTGACATTAAAAAAAATCTAAATTTGGCAAAAAAAAGGGGGACGCACGCCTGGCAGCCCCCCCCCCTAAATCCGCGCCTGCTGGGGGTACAAGCACCATTCTGGTGCCAGCCGGCGCTTCGATCTGGAGCTGCGCATGCTGGCAAATTCAAAGTAGGCACTACCACCTAAATACCAGTGAGCGATAGACTTCCATGCCATGCATATGTGGAAAATTCAAAATTTGGCCAAAAAAAGGGGGGCGCATGCCTGGCACACCCCCCCCCCCACCCTAAAACCCAGGGGGGACCAGCACCAACCTAGTGCCGGCAGGGGCTTCTACTAGGACGAGTAAGTGTTGTCTTCTGGTGTGCAGAAAAGATAAGGTGGACACATGTATCAGTAGCGGATATAGAGGGGGGGGGAGGTAATTCAGCAGCAGGTGCGAGCCCCCGCCCCCCTATTTTTCGACAAGAATAAATTGTCAGGGACACCTGGCGGGGGGTTGATGACGCTGCGTGTTGGTAAATTAGCAACATGTCATTGATGAGCAACATAAAGACACACAACTATATTTTCTATATTAATTTATGATTCATGAGTGCGTAGGCCTGTACGTAGGTTACATACATTCAATAGGCCTAGGTGGATTACAAAAAAATGACCAATGTCATGTAGCCAACTTCTCAGTTCTCTGCAGACATGAACAGTAGTGACCTAACTCGGAGTTAGATAGAAAGACTTCATCTCATAGATACGATCACCGAACTATATATTAGTCAATTAGTTCATCTGAACCACCATCAAATTCATTTAAAGTTAAAAGCAAACAATATTCTTCAAATTAAGCGCATGTTAACATGTATATATATTGAAATGTACTTATATATCACAATTAGTGAACGCAGAAATTTTTTGTATTCCTTTTCTGGTATATTTTTGTCAACTTAGATAGACTCTGATGTGTTACAATACCATGTACTTATTTTGATTAAATGTATAACATTCAAGTTACGCTGGTGCTTTGCCGAAAACCGGTTCAAACCGATATTTGACCAGCATCGTTGTAAACAAATGATAGTTTAAAAAAAACCCAGAACATTCACTGAATGGATGTGACTCGTGTTGTACCATAACTGATATGACTACAGTTTATACATGCAGTGACATAACAATAATGTAGTAGTATTGGATAACAGCATTACTTAACTGTTAATTCGTTTTTCTTCCACTTCACTTTTATATCTAAGCCAGCAAATTGTAAGGCTGGTGGTTCCTGGAAGATGGGCTTTCAAAGCCGAAGGACTGTGTGATGATTCTAAGTTCAATAATAAAAAAAAAAAAGAATTTGATTGGTTTTGCGTACTCTTTGATGTTTGTTTGTTTCATAGAGTCCAGGCTAATAAGGTGTCTCCATCGTGAACGGGACGACCTGCATGTACAATTTCCAACCCGGCTTTATGTAAGTTCTTGGTCCGTATACAAATACTTTTATGGAAGTAAGATGTATGAAAAGGATTGTATGGTTTAAATTTATAAGTTAGAACATTGTTATAATGCAATTATTTTTTGGGTATTTATATATACGTAGAGATTCAACGTTAGGCGACAGACTTATATTGCCATATTGGCCACCGGGCCCCGACCACTAAGTGTATGCAGAGGCCTTATCAGCATTATGTAATAACCCTCCAACGCTGAGCCTGCTCCAACACGTTTCTTTGACCAGCCTCCACTGGAGTGTGACTGCTGACCTTATTTTGTTGGAGAAGACTCTATTATGTTATTCTTTTTGAGGAGATTATGCGGGCCACATATACATATACCTCATGCACAAGGACAAAGTGCCCAGAAATATACAGTGCGTTTAAGACTCTTAAAAACATGTAGGAGTTTTTTCAAAAGTGTTGTATAGTTTATTAGTTGGCATGGGCATTGTTTGTTTCGCATGAATGTGGAAAGAGATTTGAAGATGGATATATAAATTCAGGAGACTATACATGTACAGTAAAACATTTTGTGTTCCGTAATTCAGTACCGATCAAATAAATATGGAAATGTTGCAATTGTGAGTTTATTGGCGTATTTTCCTGCGAGTGCCCATGCAAAAAATTACCAATTAACAGTGGTAAAACTGATCTAAGACCCAGTTGGCCCGATTTGAAAATAAGGTTATTTATTGTCTGAAAAATAAATCATGCATATATGTCAAGAACAATCCTGAGTTTGGTTTTACGTCGGCTGAAAGCTTTTTCAGATCGTCGAAAATTTCAGTATCCTATCTCAGTACGGTCGTGTTTTTCTGTCTAAAATTGAGTTTTAAATGGTTTTATTTAATAAATTTCATGATTTTCCGTTGAAAAGACGTTGTCCTTCATGGGATAGCCATTCAGACTTTGCAGTTGTTACAGGAACATGCGCCATACTCTACAGTACTATACCCCTTTCAAGTAGAAACTGGAAAAGGAGAAAGCCGAGGGTGGGACTTCATATGAGGAGTCCCATTGCACAGATGGATTTCCAAAACATTTTGTTCATACTTTTTGTCAGAACTTGTAAAGGAAAGGGGGGGTTGGAAAGCAGTAAAGTGTGGACCTTTCCATTTTTTCTTGATAACTTTGGGGCGTCTACATGACAGTTTGGAAAGGGAGGTGGACATTACTAGAAATTAAAAGTAAAATGTGGGACTTTTCTATACTTTCCTACAAATTGAGGGGGTTCTAGATAACATTTTGGAAGAGCAGGTGCCCTATGCTTGGAAAGAGCGACTACCTATGAGCATAAGAGGCACTGGTCCATGATCAGAGGGCAGGAGATATAGACTGCTTACCATTTAAAGTTGTATAAGAGGCACAGTGCTCCCATGAAAACACTTTGCACTCACTGAGCGTGAGTAAAGGCGCACCAGTCTAACTTGCGCTAACCGCTGCGCACAGCAGGAAAAGTTACATAAATACCCAAAAAACATAGCCGAGCTTGGCTAAAACTTTGCACGTGTTGCGCGAAGGGAGCACTCTGCTTTATTGGTGTGATGGGACTGTGCATTTGGGGCATGATTTAGGTTTATGCAATACGGGACAGGGGTACAAAATAAGGTTATAACCAAACAGTGCGTTGGTCATACTATGACTATTTCATCAATTTGGCGCAGAAAGACTGGCACGGACTGTGCCCGACTTACATAATGTGCTGTTGCGCAGCAAATATCGAAAACGACACAAGGCTCAGTTCTTCCTGTGATAATCAATGCTAAAATAGCCTAAAAATAGTATTTCCAAATTGAATTCCTCATTAAAGATCTTGCTTAAAACTGTTTAAAACTGTGCTCAACATTCCCATTTGAGAGCCTGTATACATTGTTAATGAAAACATTACTTTGAATATTGGATCCTACCAACAGATGCTTTAGTACATGTCTTAAGGCCTTACAGAGACCACTCAGATTAATCTCAGTATGGTAAGCACTGGGTTTATTGGCAGGTAACTCAAAATAGAGTATACTGCAACACTTGATAATTAAGATGACTTGCAAAGTATCTCAGTAACAATCCATCCAACCAGTCCATCCTTCCTGTCAGTTGCAGAGTACGGTCCATCCTTCCTGTCTTCAAAGGGATTAATGAGGTGCCGGGATTTCTCTTTTTTTGTTTTGATAGTGAGAATACATTATAAAACACAGCATGCTTATACTAAGGCTAGGTAAGGTTAGAGGTACATAAAACAGTTCTGAACCGACCATTGGTATCATTTTAGTCTAATTAGTCAATAACAAAATCCACATTAAGCTCAACACAGCTTTACGTAAATTCGGCAGGCCTCAAAATTGAGCATCACACCACAGATCCAGTTGCACCATGCGTGAATATCAGTAGTCGTATTAACCCTTTCACTGCCACAGGCCGCTATAGTGGCCCAAAGGGAAATCCCCAAAAATCTAAAAATAGTAACAGGGAATCCCTGGGGAATCCCCTGGATCCCTGAAATTCCTTCTCATAATTTCAAAATGTCCTCTAGATTGCTTCAGAAGTGAAAACCTAACACAAATTGAACTGTTTTATTAGTAGAATGCGTCTCAGTCAATGAGATCATTTATATATTTATTATAATTAAAAAAACCTAATTATTTGAAGATATTGTAACATATTTTTTGGAGATTAGACCATGAGACAAATGAATGGAAATATAGTGGATAATACCTATGAACAACGCCTTGAGGCATATTCGACAGATTTCTCTTGATTTCTATTTGTTTATATGAGTTGAATAGGATGTATGCTTATTGGTGCTTACAATTAAGTTCATTTCGTCAGGTATATCAGTAAAACAATGAAAAATTATGCAAAAATATGCAAAAATATGCAAATATCTGTTCAAATTGGTAATTTGGTTACCATGGCAACCAAAATCTAAGGATTTCCCAAATGCTTAGGGAAAATGAAAAACTACCTTCCATGCTTTCTATAACTCTAAGCAATTAACCTCTAATGCTTGCTTATGAGATAGTAGTACACCTGATATCAAGACACCTTAAATAGATGTAATTCCCCTAATTATCTGGCAGTGAAAGGGTTAAGGTAACTCCAGTCAGTAATTGAAGATAAGGTTCAAGTTCCACACAAGACAAAACATCCAGTGTCAGGGTCAAATAAGGGAGCTCAAGATAGATGTCCCAGAATACTAACTATTAAATAATAATATTAAAATAGAAATCAAGCATAACACTAGAAGGGTCGATACGGCACCAAATACTGCGTGATAAGTCTATATACAACACAACAGCATAAACCACTTAGACGCATCCTCAGATGCATTCTGAGTCTCCATTCTTCCAGGTCCTTTTAGATACAACTTATTCATGTCTATTGGGTAGTGCATTACTTGGATTTGTAGTTGGGAGTTTTATTAATGGCTTTTTAATCTCCTTTGCCCAGTAAGTCTTTCCATCAGCATTTAGATGACCGCCATCCACTATATACTGGTAAGCAGCATGGTATGATTACTTTGCCACAATGCCTATAGATATAATTGGCAGTGTAAGGGGTGACATTCACACATTTTCATGTTAATCTGGATCACACCCTCATCTAGAACTGTTTGGGTAGGATCAGTAGTCCTGGTTTTTCAATATTCAGAGTATTCATGATCTATCGATCTCTTAACTTCAGGATTGTTGTAGTCAGTTAAGTCAAACCCAGTGAGCGGGTATGAATCAAAGCACCATAGAAAATCTCAAGAAGTTCTTTACCACGTTTGACTTGTTTCATGTAGTTGTCCACTGTTTCATCAACTGTACCATGAATCATAAAATACTTCTTTGTAGCCCTATTCATGGTAAGTACATTGCGGATCCCATTCAGAACAATAATGGCATCATGGGTAGCATCGGGTCTTCTCTCAATCAAAAGATTCACTCCTTCTTTGATTCCCGTACTGGGGAAACACAGTATTTCAATGTCAATATCATCCCAACAACACAGGAAGAACTGAGCCTTGTGTCGTTTTGGATATTTGCTGCGCAACAGCACATTATGTAAGTCGGGCACAGTCCTTGCCAGTCTTTCTGTGCCAAAATGATGAAATAGTCATAGTATGACCAACGCACTGTTTGGTAATAACCTTATTTTGTACCCCTGTCCCGTATTGCATAAACCTAATTCACGCCCCAAATGCACAGTCCCATCAAGCCAATAAAGCACAGTGCTCCCTTGTCTCAACACATGCAAAGTTTTAGCCCAGCTCAGCTATGTTTTTTGGGCATTATGTACTGTGCGCAGCGGTTAGTGCAAGTTAGACTGGTGCGCCTTTACTCACGCTCAGTGAGTGCAAAGTGCAAAGGGAGCATTGTGCCTCTTATAAAACTTTAAATGGTAAGCAGTCTATATCTCCTGCCCTCTGATCATGGACCAGTACCTCTTATGCTCATAGGTAGTCGCTCTTTCCAAGCATAGGGCACCTGCTCTTCAAAAATGTTATGTAGAACCCCCTCAATTTGTAGGAAAGTATGGAAAAGTTCCACATTTTACTTTTATTTTCTAATACTGTCCACCTCCCTTTCCAAAATGTCATGTAGATGCCCCTAAAGTTAGCAAGAAAAAATGGAAAGGTCCACACTTTACTGCTTTCCAACCCCACCCCCCCCCCTTTCCTTTACAATTTCTGACAAAAGGTGTGAACAAAATGTTTTGGAAATCCATCTGTGCAATGGGACTCCTCATATGAAGTCCCACCCTCGGCTTTCTCCTTTTCCAGTTTCTACTTGAAAGGGGTATAGTACTGTAGAGTATGGCGCATGTTCCTGTAACAACTGCAAAGTCTGAATGGCTATCACATGAAGGACAACGTCTTTTCAACGGAAAATCATGACATTTATTAAATAAAACCATTTAAAACTCATTTTTAGACAAGAAAAACATGACCGTACTGAGATAGGATACCGAAATTTTCGACGATCTGAAAAAGCTTTCAGCCGACGTAAAACCAAACTCCGGATTGTTCTTTAGATATGCATGATTTATTTTTCAGACAATAAATAACCTTCAAATCGGGTCAACTGGGTCTTAGATCAGTTTTACCACTGTTAATTTGTAATTTATTGCATGGGCACTCGCAGGAAAATATGCCAATAAACTCACAATTGCAACATTTCCATATTTATTTGATCGGTACTGAATTACGGAACACCAAATGTTTTACTGTACATGTATAGTCTGCTGAATTTATATATCCATCTTCGAATCTCTTTCCACATTCATGCGAAATAAACAACGCCCAACTAATAAACTATACAACACTTTTGAAAAAACTCCTACATGTTTTTAAGAGTCTTAAACGCACTATATATTTCTGGGCACTTTGTCCTTGTGCATGAGGTATATGTATATGTGGCCCGCATAGTCTCCTCAAAAAGAATAACATAATAGAGTCTTCTCCAACAAAATAAGGTCAGCAGTCACGCTTCAGTGGAGGCTGGACAAAGGAACGTGTTGGAGCAGGCTCAGTGTTGGAGGGTTATTACATAATGCTGATAAGGCCTCTGCATACGCTTCGTGGTCCGGGATGGTTCTTTCAATAACAGGCTCTGTGGGCGGGGCACAGTGGGGCATTCTTATAAGAGTAGCCACTTGATTGTATTTACTTTTGTTTAAGAAACTGTAGTACTCAAAGTTGTACAATGACACTACTAAATACTTGTTCATAATATTTTCTGCAGGCTTTGTGGACCGGGCCCCGGTGGCCAATATGGCAATATTAGTCTGTCGCCTAACGTTGAATCTCTACGTATACCCAAACAATACTTGCAATATAAGAATGTTCTAAGTGATAAATTTTGATTTTGCAATCTGATCATGTGACCTGACGGTGGCTAAGGTCCCGCCCTAGTAAAAATTTTGTCTTTTTGTTAAAAACAAATCCAAGGGCGAACTTTATTACATTCTAAACATCAATTACGAAGGGATCTGGAAACTAAATGAAACTGTGGTGCTGTAGGGGCAAAGGACTGCGCTAATAATTTAGATTCACTGGAAGAGATGATATATATAAAAAAAATGTCGCCCGCGTACCTGAATTCGATGACGTAGACATGTCTCCACTGCCAGAGGCGGATCAAGAGTTTCACAAAGGGTATGGCGCATGCTGTCCTGGGCATTCGGCAGTGCGCAATCGCTTGCAATCGCGGATTATCGTCTATATTACTTAAATACCTATATTTAACCATGTTAATCATAATTTACTAATATTAAGGTCATATTTCATTTTAAATGCCATTTCAATTTGTTAAGATAAATAAATATTAAAGGGTTCCTTGCACAAACATTTTCAAAAGATTTTTTTTTTATTCAATTAGTTTATCTTTGGTATTCTTAAAATTATTCAAAAGAGAAGAATTGGAAAATAACAAAGTATTAATAAATGTTAAAGCCTGCGCGCAACCTCCTAAATCCGCCACTGACTACAGTGTCCAGGTGCGGACCCAGGAATTTGTGGGGGGGGGCAAAAACATGATTTTTCCCATAAATCCTGCAGAAAAATCCCGCGGACACTCTTCCGGGACAGATATAGATGGATTTCTCAGTTCTCTGCAGACATGAACAGTAGTGACCTAACTCGGAGTGGAGTTAGATAGAAAGACTTCATCTCATAGATACGATCAACGAACTATTAGTCAATTAGTTCATCTAAACCACCATCAAATTCATTTAAAGTTAAAAGCAAACAATATTCTTCAAATTAAGCGCATGTTAACATGTATATATTGAAATGTACTTATATATCACAATTAGTGAACGCAGATTTTTTTTGTATTCCTTTTCTGGTATATTTTTGTCAACTTAGATAGACTTTGATGTGTTACAATACCATGTACTTATTTCGATTAAATGTATAACATTCAAGTTATGCTGGTGCTTTGCCGAAAACCGGTTCAAACTTATATTTGACCATCATCGTTGTAAACAAATGATAGTTAAAAAAAAACCAGAACATTCACTGAATGGATGTGACTCGTGTTGTACCATAACTTATAAGACTCAATTTTATACATGCAGTGACATAACAATAATGTAATAGTATTGGATAACAGCATTACTTAACTGTTAATTCATTTTTCTTCCACTTCACTTTTATATCTAAGCTAGCAAATTGTAAGGCTGGCGGTTCCTGGAAGATGGGCTTTGGAAGCCGAAGAGTTGTATGATGAAGTCCAATAAAAAAAAAAAAAGAATTTGATAGGTTTTGCGTACTCTTTGATGTTTGTTTGTTTCATAGAGTCCAGGCTAATAAGGTGTCTCCATCGTGAATGGGACGATCTGCATGTACAATTTCCAACCCGGCTTTATTTAAGGATTTTTCATAGAAAACACTTAGTTTGGTATCTTTTAGAGACCCTAATAAATCACACCTACAGGCCTCTTTGCATGAGATATGTACAGACAAGAAATGAGAAGATCATGAAAAAACAGAATATCTGATAGCTGCAATTTGTTAGCTTTAAAATAAGCCCAAGATTGTTTAATTGTGACAAGTATTGGTAGTCAAATGTCCAAATGTATAAGACAAAGTCAAAAAAATTGAGAAAAGTAGAAAAAACCAAGATTGAATGTACAACCTTCTGGCATTGCTATTATTACTCTACTGGATATTCATACATGTGCATACAGTTTATATCATACATGGTGTTTTCATTTTGCATCGTAATGCTGACGTGTCAGGATACCAAGCCCTTGGTTACCATACATGTTATCACGTGTGTGGGGTTGTGACGTATTACTTTAAACTCTGTAAGGTATTTGTACTACCTTGGTTACACATAGCATTGCTTGCTAATCTTATTCTCCCACTTATTGTAGTTATATATATGATATGATATATATTCATAACTTTCTATATGATATCTAGAAATAGTATAATATGCAATATTACCTAATGGTTACATAACAGTTTCACTAGTAACTCAGTTTAATTTATGAGATTCAAAATGTAAGCTGACTCTTTCACTTCCTTAAGGATAGATAAGGGCTCTTTTGGCAGTGCGCTGTATTAATGCTTATGTGTTTCAAACAATTGTGAGTATATTGGCATATTGGTATGCACAAAAAATGTCTCTTTTTTCTCTATTCAACGATATGCAAGACTTTAAAGTCAACATAGAATTAGACAATCTATTGACTTAAAACTAATTTTCCAACTTTTATTTTTTGAACAGCCATATCTCAGTTACTATATAAGCTATCAAACTGATAATTTGAATTTATATTCTCAACCTTCTCATTGAGGGAAGCGTGTCTCAGATTTTTAATCAAGCTCCTGGTTTTCATTTTATTACAAAAAACGGGTAACCTTTTGGCTATTTTTTCACTCTATTAAAGGAATTAAAGGAACCCTCAGAGATAGATCCTTACCGAATCACGCACCTTGCCCCCTTATCTATCCTTAAATATGGTAGCTCCAAAACGCAAAATCCATAGGCATTAGATACCAATAAATACTAGTTTCATTCATCAGCTCTTTTGCAGATCAGCTTTTGTGAGACTTTTCTGCTATATTTCAGGTTTGCCAAGCCCAATTTTAAATCGGTTTGAAAATATGAAAAGCACTAAATCCGGTGGATCTTATAGGCATTACAAAATGACTGAAACTACAAATTATATTTTTTGTGTGGTATTGCTAGTTTCAAGGACATCTGGTGTGTTGAGGGAGGGGATCAGGGAGTGTGGGTGTGTTGAGGGATGGGGGATCAGGGAGTGTGGGTGTCGCGAGGGAGGGGGATCATATTATTGTGAGAGATTACAATTTTTATTGTCATTGTCAACTCCAGGCATCACGCCGTTCCTTTATTTTAAAGGAATTTCCTTTCAATTCCTTTGTTTTTTTGAAAATACGCAAAATTCCTCTTCTCAAGTCTCGATTCTTCTTAAGTTCTCTTAATATTCCTTTAAAATTCCTTTATTTTTCCTAAAATCCCTGTAAATTCCTTTAAAATTTCTTTATTTTTACGAAAATCCCTGTAAATTCCTTTAAATTGCTTTATTTTTATGAAAAAATCTTCCTTTAAATTCCTTTAATTTTTGGGGAGGGCGGTATGATGCCTGCGAGTCTTTTACCAGTGACAAAAACGACCAAAAAAAAACTAATGCCAATCAGTTTTTTTATATATCCAAGGACTTTCCTAAAGACGGTCACTTTTATTATAGAAATGTACATACAAATTGATCTTTTTGTAAGGTTCAACTAGCGAGTCCTCTACTTTTGAAAAAGACTATATACTTGTACTGTACCAATTTAGGTTTCTTATGCCAGCGTTGATCTCGTACATGATTTAACCACTGGGGTTACCAGGGGGTTATGTGTGTGTATTTGGGGCAAATAGATCAGAGCAAAGCTGTCAGCCAACGTGTTCAACTCTCTGTGATCAATTGTGCTAACATGCATAGGTGTAAATGTATTTAACTGTCTGTGGTATTTTTGTCTGTCCGACAAAAGTCGGTAATCTGTTGTTATATGCGGTGCTTAATGGGTTACATGTGTCTGTGATATATCTAAAACTGTCTGTACATGTGATACTGTACATGTGATACAAAAGATGGTGTGTTTGCAGATGAAAAACACACATAATTGTAAATGTATTTAACTGTCTGTGCTATTTTTGTCTGTCTGACGAAAGTCGGTAATCTATTGTTAAAAGCGGTGTGTAACGGGTTACAAGTGTCTGTGATATATCTAAAACTGTCTGTACATGTGATACTGTACATGTCATACAAAACGATGGTGTGTTTGCATATCAAAAAGAAAAATTTATTTATAAGGGGTTGTGGGAAATCATGTCGGTCTTACGAGTACTTAGGGGGTCGCTAGTCAAAATAGTAAGAACAAAAACACCCGGCCCCCCGAGCCGCCAGCTTCTACAGAACTCGGCCATCGAACATCTAATAGTACTACTCCCTCTGCTCGCCGGCATCTACTGCACGTGCACCTAGTACTCTATCCTCATGGTAACTCAACCCATAGGCTCATAAGGAGTTCCGTTACCCAAATGGTCTAATTTTTTAAAAATTTGTTGCGATTTGTTGCGTTCACATTACTTTTTCAACTTACCTTACACTGTCCATGTGTAGGGAGCTTTGGGAATATATATAAGCAAGAATCTCAGCACTAAGTCCCACACTTCATGCCCAGGGATTCTAACAAAAAGTATAATCAGTCATCCGCCTTGTAGCGGCACATAGAAACCCTGGGCCAAGTACCAAGGCTCCCCGAGCATAGGCTGTGAGCTAACTGTTTATTTGCAGAGCATGCTCCACGTTGAATTCACCTCATGTAACTTGAATTGTGTAGGTACATATGATTAACCGGGTGCGGATGATTCTAAACAAATTATGTGTGATAAACGCCATTTTATGAGGGCCAGGGCTGAATTGTAGAACGATTTTGAAAAAAGGCTATGTATTTTTCGGACCTTGTCAGTCGAAAAACTTCTTCGGTCGGACATAGGACATACAGGTAAACAGGTCAGTTATCACCAGTTGCGGGCGGGCCTGACAGATTTTGAACTGGGTAGTTAGAAATATTGTTGGGGCTGGGCTCTGTGCGTCTGGGCTGGGCTGGGCTTTATCATCATATGGATGCAAATTTACCGCATATTCAAAGTATTAACTTATTCTAATCCTGTTTGCCAACAGCTGTGTGCCTAAGAGGAGCAGAAGGACTGTCGTTTTAGTGATCCTTTCACAAGTCCACGACTCCCCTCTTGATTCAAATGCAGTATCCTAAGAAGACTACGCCTAGGAGAAGCGGAAGGACTGGCGTTTTACTCATCCTTTACAAACTTATCCACAACTCCCCTGTTGTTTCCAACGCGGTATCCTTAGAATACTACGCCTCGCCACCCCAAGACTGCACCAACATCAGGGACATCATTTACAGGTGAGGGTACCTTCTCGACTACTTAGATTGAAGGCAAAGAACAGCAAGAGACCTCCCATGAGATCTAGCAAGTACATACAGTTTTGCTTTTCGGTAGAAAGTATCTGTACAATAACAATGTCTGGAATGCCTATTTATGGCATCTTCCAATTTTTAGTTTGTTCTAATCCTGTTTTTGACAGGTGTGCCTAGAAGAAGAGGATCCGGACAGACCGATCTTTTGCAGAGACTGCCCAGCTGATCCACAACTCCTCTGCCGATTCCAAAAAGGCATGCTGTAGGCTACCGCTGTAGGCGACCCCACCCCAGCAGGACTGGTCTGCGACCCTAGGGCTTGACGGGAAGAACTGCACCAACGTCATGAAAGTAAGGAACTCAACTTTTTCTCCTTGCATTCGCACTAACCATATGCATGATTAGTACAACTAATTCTGGGCTACCCCATTTACTGAGGTGTTTAATCTAACCATACCATGGTTTCAGACGCATCAGAGAAGCCTGTTGATGGGAAGGAAGGAGGAGTGTTCAACTCAAGGCCTCATGGACGGGAAGTCGAGACGGGAAGTCCTAAGCCTGTTGACGGGAAGGAAGCAGCAGTGTTTAAGGCCTCATGGACGGGAAGTCCAGACGGGAAGTTGAGGGAGAGTCTCCTTATCTTGTGTCAAGTCCCACATGTACACAGTCAACAGGGTTCTCCCCATCGCATAATTATAGCCGGCTTTCACCGTCCCAATCATATGATAGCTGTTAATTTAATTCATAAGTACTTTTTCTGTATATTCCAATAAGTTTCACGAACTTTAGCAGTTCACAGCCACTCGATCAGAATTACAGCTGGTCATTACAGCTGGCTGTAAGGGCCCGGGGAAAACCCTGTGACAGACTTCCCGTCGAGTAGAGGCCTACCACCAAACCATGAATACCAGTGTTAAGACGTGTACTAAAGCATGCATAAGACTATGTACTAACACATTAACTCGAAAATGGTGCATATTAGACATACACTGTGTTGTTTAAAAAGGTTAGAACATCCGCACTAGTCAGGAAAGAATGTATGACCTATGGGAAACACAGCAGGAAGGGAAGCGCATGTAGCTGACAATATTTAACTACTACCATAAGGTAGATGTGGGGTATAGATAACTTGCAATTGAGTTAAGATAAGGATTTCAAGATAACACCAAAACAGTTGCTAGCCGTGCATATGCACGGTTAGGTATACATATCAATAATTTACAAATGTGATACATCAAATGAAAGCATTGATTTTTCTCTATTTACTGTTATGTTCAACTTTATTTTCTGACTGAGATACAATGTATAAGAAAAGGTAAAGAGCAATTATTTTTTAGACAATTATATTTCCCTTAATATGATAGGTGACACCCTAAAATGTTAAGTAAATGATATCGACTCGAACATACTAATACATGGAGAGAACGTTTATCGTGTGGAAGGTACAACAAAGCAAACTCGGGAGTGTTGTTGTTTATATGATTTATTAAGCCTACATGCTATATATATATATATATATATATATATATATATATATATATTTTACCAACTTAAATAACATAAAATCGCAAGTTGCTAAATGCTATTACAAGTTTAGATCTTCTACTTCCGCGACTCCAGGGTTGGTAGGGGGGGGGACTGGCGCACGGTCCATTTGGGCGCGACGGCTGGGGGTTTTAAGTTTTTGGAGTCCGTAGTCTCCGACCGCTTGGTGGGCATCCGTACTCCCAGCCCCCGGTCCTTGGCTTGCTTTTTGTCGAGGAGGTCCAGCTCGGCTTTCACCTCCGTCAGCTCTGGGCTCTCCCACACGAAAGGCACCATGACACGGGTCTTTTCATCGTCAGTGGGGTCGCGGTCCTCCCCGCTGGTGTAATCGACTGTCAAAACCTTCTTGACCCGTTCACGCTTTTCCTCGTTCCATTCTGTTAGCTCAAGGGCGGCCACTCGTCGTTTCATTTTCTGAAAACGCATAATTTACCGGCGTTAATGGCTTGTAAATCATAAATTTACGGATAATTTTACATAGTATATTCGACCCTTTAAGTGTCCCCACTTTCTACTCGCCAGAAGGACATGTACTACTGCTCTACGTGTATTGAAAATAACAACCAATTCCATTTCAACGTGGGACATTTTTAACCAGTCTTAAACAAAACCAACCTCACTGCGATGATGGTGCATAAGAGTCTTCTTATTCTTGGTACGAGTCAGTCCCTTGCGCTCGTTGCGTGCCTTCGTATACTGGGTGCGATGGTATGCCTTGTACAAGACTGATCAGAAGATAAAAATTCAACGGTAACACTGTTTTAACATGACAAGAAGGCTTTATATGTTCAGGGAAAGGTTCAATGGCTTTCATAGTCGAAACTCCGGAAACTACTTGAACATGAAAAATACACTATTAATAATAAAATGTAGCGTTGTTAGCAGCTTCAATACTTACTCATGATGTCTGCTTGGCTGAAATTTGGATAGCCCACCTGCACATCAGTGACTATGCGTTCAGCCACTGCCTGGTTGTGTGGGTCGGTAAACCTCGCACTGAAAAGGGCACGTTATGTGGAAATCAATTTCAACATGCAATATAAATCTGAATTGTGATTGACTCTATCTGACCTTAGCATGTTCACACACATGTACAAATTAGTGCTTATTGGAATATTATTTATTGACATAGGTCCGTCAGTCCTGGACTCCTAAATATATACATAACCTCAATTCAATATATATAAGGCCATGAGACTGGAAGAGCATGTTACAATTAGTGAGTTCATATATATTGCCACCTGGTTCGGACCGTTTAGGGCCGGGGGACGAGTTATTTGGTCTGTATTTAGCAAAAAAAATTAAAAAGAAGAAGAAAATTTAAGTTCATATTGAGGTGAAAAATAAGCTATTAAACCACCACGGAAAATAAAACCCACCCATCTGAGAGGTCGAACTTCATGTTGGGGTCTTCAGACAACTGCGCCTTGTAGATAGCAAAGACCTCACGCTGGAATAAATATCTAGTGTTACCCAGTATTTCCACTTGCAAAGTAGCTAAACAGGGTGGGCATGCACAGACAGATGACATAAAACTCTTTGATTGTACTCATGACGCTTCATTAGTTTACGTTTGTTGGTGTAAATCATTACAGGTACTACTTCAATTATGCTAACTTGAAAACCTTGAAACATGGGGGGTTTCTTTAATAGGCGACCAGCTAAATTCAAAGTAGAAGGAGAAATGGTTGACTGTATACTCACGCTCACTTCAAAAATCGTCCGGGGCTGCCGGGTATGGGCGGGTGCTGGTGCGGGGAGTTGGCTAGCCGAGCCACGGCAAGAGCCACAGAATTGTCGATCACCCCCTACACGGCCTCTCGGGTCCTCTCTTCGGCTTCCTTGTAGGCGTTCTTTATCATTGCTTCAACAGTCGCCCTATTAAAGAATTGAGGTCTGCTGGTGGAAGCAGGAGTGGGCTGGCTGCTGGAGGTCCTGGTCGGCAGACCGCTGCCCGTAGATCCACCGGTCGGCTGGCTGCTGGTGAAAGGGGCCTGCTGGTATGATACATCGGTACCAGGCTCAGAAGCAACGGAGGTTTCCAGCTGCAGCCCCAAGTTGATATCAGATGTGCTGGCCATCGACATGGCCCTTGAAGTACCAGGCATGGGGGTGCTGGTCAGGTTTGGCGGCGGCAGAGTAGAGTGAAGGAACGACCCATCCAATTGCATGTCCTGGTCGGTCATTATCACCCGGTATATAGCCGAACCAAGGTCCGCGGACGAATCGAAAAGGTCTTGCTGCGACATGTTGCTAGATCTGGGTGGTTATGTTGTCTTTGCTGGTAGTGACGAGAGTGACATCATGCCAGTTCTTACTGGGTATTTGTACCCATGGGCGACCAGCCAACCGTGGTGGGCACGTGCCTTAGAGACAAAAGGAAATCACCACGCATTCGACTAAGGGAAGCCCCGTTGGTGGGGAGATGAGGCGCGCCTTCAGGGACTGTGTAAACGAGCACGAAACGAGAGGGCTGGTGAAGGTGAAGAGAACACTTTAAAGAACGGGGTGGTGCGCGACCTAGGGAAGTCAACACATAGGAATACTGCGGTACTTTGAAGGTGTGTTTCGCGCTCTTTGACGCCAACATAACCGAGGAAAGGTGCGACTTTGGAGTTGTTAAGAGGAAACCACCACAATCGCCAACAAAACCTTTTGGATGGAAGCCACGTGTCCATCTCTCTACAGCTGAGAGTGCTCACATCTTGAAACCTTTGCCGGAGAAGCCAACGCAGAGAAAGTGACTAGCGCCCCAAAGCCAGTTTTCCTTGGTCACTGGATGAAGCCCCTTACCCAGGTCGTACAGGTGGGGTCGCCCGGCACAGGTGGGGTAAGCCTCCTTACACTGGTCTCAGACAGAACCCCAGTCAACATGAACATGGACGCGCTTCTCAATACTAGTCTGGACACCTGGCGTGCAGAGCGTTCCCGGCCTACGGCGAAACCATTCCCTACCAACCCCATCGAGACTACTACTCGCCCTAATGAGTTGTTGGTCATGGCCTTGACCGTGTGGCTCGGGTGGCAATTTTGTAGGAGCTGTTCCAAACTTGTCAAGTCGGTCCACAGTCTCCTGTGCGGTAGTCGACAGTCGGCCCCCGTGGAGTTCTGCTTAAGGATCTGCTGTCGTTGGGAGTCCATTACTGTACCGCTAGCCCCCATTCCGGCTGACATCCACGTCATCGACAGGGTGGTGAGCCCCAAGATGCTGCTCCAACGACCAGGTCTCCTCTCCCGACGAATTACGGTAGCTTGGTCGGGCCCAGTGATAATTTGTTTCACTGGAGAGAGTCAGCCCTTGTCTCTCGAGCTGCCCACTGATTTTGGAATTCCTCTGACCGAGCGCATCCGCTTAAATAAGTTGTTTCGCAAAAGACTTTCTACACCTGCACTATGCCTCCAAGACAACACGGGTACCAACCCCATCACGAGGCAGTTGATGAGAGCTCAAAAACTAGACTATATAACCGACATAGACTCTTGGGTTTGATACCAAAAAAAAGAGCACTGGCATAATGTTATGGTAAACTTAATTTATGAAATAAGAAGCCTAAATGCTGCTGTAATTTTGATTGCATTTCGAAACAAAGTCTGTTACATGTAAATATAGATGAATAAACTTGTCAGGAAAAAAATCTCCTTCCTTCGTATTTTAAAAGATTTATTTATACTGGTTAATAATTAATCGGTACAGGTCCGGTTTTGATTAATAATTTGGATAGAATTCTCATCATTGAAAATTAGACCGCAATGAATTGAAGTACTTAAAACTAAGTAGGAAACTTCTAATCTTCAACTTTAATGTTTACATTTACATACATGTAGTTAATCCAAATATACATTTGATTACATTTTCACTTGACAGTAATATGTCAGAAAAGTTACTACTAGTTAGTGAAAAAGTAAGGTCGATCAGGCACAGAATATTATGTAATCTTGGTTTGTGAGAGTCGCGCCATTAGCCGGCAGGGTATAGGTTAAAACTGCCCACTGTGATTCCGATGCGATAAGTAAAATTGTGCGCGCATGAACTGTGGGCGGGGCTTAGCATTTCAAATCCTGTTAGACATTTTTGAACGACATCTACAATTTCAGTAACACTGTGCTTTGGTTCATATAATCCGCGCCGATAGTATCACATCTTCATGTTTCTTAAATTGTATTACTAATTCCATTTCCAGTAGTGTCAGCCCTCCACCCCACCAGACTGCTGCGGCTTTCCGGAGGCACACATTTCCAGCTCACTCATCTTCTAGTGCCCAGCCATGCCACTACACACAGCTTCATTCCTGACTGGACAGTCCCTGGGGCGTGGACCTGAAGATGCGGCTGACCTGTGGCTGACTTAACCAGTCTGATGGTCTGAAGGGTTTAAATACTACCTTCGTGCAATAAATGCGTTGACAGTAATTAAAGTGTGGCTGACACAGAGAAGTGCAGCTGCACATCCAGAGACTAGCTATAGTGTCCATGTCTGGACTCAAACTGTACCCACTCTACATGACCCAACAAGCTTAAGGGCCACATACACCGTCAAAGCCTTCTGCAACCTGCAATTGTCTATATTGAATCTTCTAATGATAATGTTGGTACATGGAGATATATTGGCTTGAACACTAGGACGGAACTTGGATAACGCACAACTTATAAGACACTAGTACTTTTAACTCACTGATATACTGGAGTCGGTATTATCTATTTCTTGCCTTATTTGTATCAACTTGATTTTGTACTTGATAATACTGGAATGTTCTATGAGTTTAACCCGTTTAAGCCTAATGGACCACATGGAGTCCTAGCAGATATTCTGCCTGACGGGTTTATAAATGTATATAACATTTTAACAGTCTATCGTAGATTTAGTGTGCTCTTGGGTTAGCAGCTGGTCTGCAACTGACAGCCGTGTTTTTTTTGGTTTTTTTTTATGCGCAACAATCCACGTAGTGGTTGATATATATATATATATATATATAATGTATGTATATTTGTTTTTGTACTCGATAATACACATACGGGAATGTTCTACGAGTTCTAAACCGTTTAAGCCTAATGGACCACATGGAGCTCTAGTCCTAGCAGATATTCTGCCTGACGGGTTTATTAATGTATGTAACATTTTAACGGTCTATGGTGGATTTATTGTACTCTAGGGTTAGCAGCTGGTCTACAACTGACGGCCGTGTTTTTTTTTTGTTTTTTTTTATGCGCGACAAACTTACTGGTTTTATGCGCAACCTCTTACGGGTTGAAATATATATAGTTGGTGCTAGAATTGTCCCTGTGATTGGCCTACAATAAATTATTTTAATCTGTAGAAATTGCGTTCTGTTTACATAGCAGTATTGTTGGGTTTTTTCGGCCTGTGGGTCTGGAATAAAGTCATTTGCGATTCTCCTAACTGAATTAACATCGCCGTTACCCTGGGTTATGATGCTGTTATATATGGGAATAAATCTAATCTTTACTAGGTATCATAATATCAAAATTTATATTTAATTTTTTTTTTATAGTTTTCCCAAATCTGAGTATGTAAATTTGGTTTATATATCTGACCCTTCATACCTAGTACCTGCAAAGCCTTTACTACTCTTTATATAAGTACAATAAACTTTACAACACTTTAGTGCAGGTGTCGGATAAACCAACTAACCTATTGCATAACTTTTCGCGCAAGAATCTATTACATAACTTATAACCACGACTGCGCGGGAAGGTGTGTTTACAGAAGAAGGTGTATGGCTAAAGCTACGGGTGGCAAACTAGAAGCGACAAGTAAGGGATGGAGGGGACCGATACTGTCCAATAGTTATTAATGTCTACGAAATGTTCCGTTATATAAAATATTATATCAGATAGAAACAAAACACACACAAAAAAAAACCTTATGAGGACACTCCATGGTTGCGATAGCTGAGATCGATAGCTGCGTGATATTTGCATTTGAGATGGGTTAAGATGTGACAGAGTGAGAGGATTCCCTTGCCACTACATAAGTAGCAGGTCTGGGCTTTCAAGAATAGGCCCTTGAGAGCACCCCCGCCTATAGCAGAGACCCCTGCCCGACTACTTAGTGCCGTTCATATAGTAAGTGCGGAGGTCAGCAGGTGGGGTGAAGAATGGCTGCAATTTATGTATGACTTGTTTTTTTTTTCTATCAAAGGACTTCGAGACTATTAATTATAATGCTTCATGAGTCCAACTGCTTGCCTGTTTCATGTGTGGTTGAGAAAGTGATTCAACTGTACACTTACATCAGTCGATTGTATATGCTTCAGACAAAAACAGAACGCAAAATCAGACAAACAACCATATTCTTGCCCTCGTTAACAGCTCCGAAGCAACCAGTGATTCGCATGACTGGCAGGAAGCACGCCCAAGTGGGTTCCTCATACTTTGAGTGTCTCCAGATGGTTAACGGACGAATGAAGGGGTTTGGATCTCTAGCCTCACTGAACCACTTCACCACGGCAAAGAAGTGTTCTCTCCTCAGGCCAGTCACATTACACATCATGGCATGTCTCATGAAGTACCTGATAACACAGGGTCGCTCTTCGCATTTGCCACCTTCATCTACGTACCAGTTGGCCATGAACCAACAGAACTTGACCTTTCGACCGGACATCGTGCTGACATAGCTATTTGGTCCGTACTGTACTGTGCCGTAAGTACTACATGTTTTGGAGAATGTGTGTGTTTCAAGCAGTTGGGGTTCAGTGGGGTACATTTTCCCATATGCTTGTAGGAGGAGAGCGTAATCGTCTGCATCCAGCCCTTTTGTCTTTCCTGTCTCGTTGGTCTCAAAGCCGTCCATCTTACTCCAGAGGTGTTGGGATCTGCCACCTCTGATTCCGGGACTTGCATTGTATCGATGACGGTGGGAATAGAGGTCTGTATGTTGTGGCAGAGAGGTAATAATTCCTTCTTGTACTCGGGCGGCATTTCACTTCGCATATGACTAACGGTCTTTGTGAGAAGAAATCTCTTCATAAACTGTTTGTGAATTTGACGTTTGTTGGTTTGGAGGTCTCCTACAAAACCATTGTACCTTTCATAACTGAAAAGCCATGTACTGGGCGCAAGCCCGTACTCACGCAGACAGTCCTTCAGATGGCAATGAAGGTGCATGTTGGGTGTAACCACCTCCTTCCCAAACTGTACCTGGGTCTCTTGGCAGTACTGGAGATAGTGTTTATGTGCTATATCAATCTCTTAGTCTGCTATGCACGGCTGACATAATATTCTAGTGGCCATAACGAACCACTGCCATGTTTTCAGGTGTTTCTTTGCCAAGAGACCTTGGAGACAATATCAGGAAGAGACGGTAACCCAGTTTTTCCACTCTTTGGCCGTCCACGTACCAGCATTGGATTTTATGTTCGTTACGACCAGGTCCTTTCTTGAACTTTTCCAGGCGTTCATCAATAATGAGTATCTTCTTTTTGGTCAGTGCTCCAAGCTTTTCCCACATTTCCAGATTTTCTTGGCCGTACCTGAAATAGATAGAGCAAAACATTTGGGCATTAGTCTAGTAAACGCTGACTAAAGTGTTCTAATTAAAATAAAGACAGTCGAATTCCTCAATAGCAAACATAAGTGTACATGAAATGATTTTTCCTTGAAGACTCACCAAGTAGGACGTTGTGCATCACATCGATGAAGAGGAATCTGTAAATACAGTAACAGGATAGGGACACTATTAGCAGATGATGGTGCAAAACAACCGGCCATATATACAGGACGATGCCACCTCTACAACCAGGGGAGGATCCAGGATTTTGAAAAAAAGTGGGCGTGCTATTGGAAAATTTCACCTGGACCCCTGTGGGGCAGGAGGGAATACAAATGCACTAATGGCTCAAAAAATTCGGTATACCTAATAAGTCATGAAAGTCTAGGTTTCATGTAGGTTACGAGGATCATTTTAATTTTAACTTACTCGATGGGATTGAAGTAGGACAGTTCCAGGAATGGGGTGTAGCGAACTCCATATTTCTTCTCCAGAGTCTTCATCTCCTTGCGTGTACCGGCCGCTCTGATGTTCTCAATTTGCTTCCTGTGACGGCCCCACGTGCGCATCGGCCATAAATGCATTTCGAAACCAGAATAGTTTCGCTTGGGTTTGCCCTTGAAATTCTTCCAACACTTGGAGCATCCCATATTGGCTGCGTGCGACAGAAACCCACATACCTTTCTGGAGGCGGGCAGGTCTGTGACCACGTTCATCCGTGCAACCTTCATGCGTTTGCCCAGGGGCCATTCAGATGATCTTAAGACCATTCCGCGTCTCCAAAACACCTTCAGCTCCTCCACCAGAGGCTGCAAAAACGTCAATAGGTTCGCAGGTTCCTTTTGGAGGTTGGGAATCATGCCAAACAGTATGACGTTCTTGATTTTGTAGAGGTCAAGCCTTTGTTAGTAAAAAATGCTAAAATTTATTTTTTGGGGGGGATATATGCATGGTCTTGTAGATACCCTCTTAAATAATCTCTCCAAAAAATGCATTTTGCACCCCTGGATTTCCATGATGATATAGCATTTTGGATATTTTCAAGTTTTTAGTTGGAAGGTCCTGGTTAATTCTTATTATTGACACTAAAAAAATCCTATATTTTTTTTTTTTTTCAATAAAAGTGCCTTATTAAATTTTAATGAAAAAGTCTTGTAGATACCTTTTTCTGTGGACACTTTTCAGTGATTTAAATCAAAATGAAGCATTATAGATATAAATTTTCAAAAATGATCATCTAATAAAAAATAATGCATAGATTGTAATAAAAGTCATTTCCTTTGTTTATATGGTATCTAAACCAATATTTTGATCAAAATGCAATTTTAACTCTCCCTGTGGACATAGTATTTATTGGGTATAGGCCCTTTTTTACCTCTAAATATCTAATAATTAATCATTTTCTACAAAAATAAATTTTATATGCAAAGATTGACTTTTATATGAATAATTTAGCAAATCAAACAATGGTATTCAATTATGTTAATGGAAAATGTTACAGCACTTTATATCCTGAAGAAATCAAAGTCCACACTTAACGTGGTTTCACCCATTATCTCCTAAGAACCCGTAATCTACAAACCTTTGCCATACAGACCCATCATAAATGTCACATTAGAATCCTTCTGGAACTTTCCTGTGTCTCCACTGCTTACATTTCCTCTTGAATCCTGGGCGCCGAAGCATTTCTTCAAGACTGCAAGCCAAGGGTTTGTAGCAGTAGGTGACAATACCCACATATTGGATCTTCCCACCTACCTTGACTCGTTTGAAGAGTTCTGTGCCACATGGTTTATCTTCATTGAAAACCTTCACTGAGCATCGCCAGATTCTCTGAGTGCCATTTGGGCCTGTGTACAGCACCTGGCGAACATCGTGATAAAAGGTGTAACACTTGGAGCAAATAGTAGTCTCTTGGAACAAACTTTCTCCTACTCCCAGCCACTTGTATACCTTGTACATGGTGGTAGGAAAGACATTACGAATGACACGTGCATATTCTTCCTTTCCACCTAGGGACAGTACTTCACATACAAATGCAAGTAATGTTGTGAGGGCCCTGTCACTCGTGAAGTTAGCAATCTGCCACTGCAAAATGAAAAAAAAACAGTCTATGTAATGATACTTTGAATTTCTTTACCATGTCAACCAACCACTGTCCGTTCGCGCGGACATACCTCGCCTGTGTCGTTGAGTTGAGCGATTACCACCTGGCCCAGGGAAGATAAATCAACCTTGGACGATGAAGATCTATTCAGGGGGGGGACTTGATGTACGGCAGGTGGTGCAGAAGACCCCGTAGCTTGGGTGGGTACATCCTCTGCTGGGCGAATTGGCTTTCCGGACATGGTGGTTTTGGATCTTTTCCCTGACGCTTCTTGTCCCCCGGGCTACTCAGAAACAGCTGTCGCTTGAGTGAGAACTACAGATAAAACCTCGGTTGGGCGAACTCCCTTGCCGGACATGATGGCATGGAATCTTTTCCGTGAAGCTACCTGTCCAGGGGGCCCCGCAGAAACAGCTTTCTCTTTAATAGATTCCGCCAAGGTAGGGTAGGTAGCAGTGGACTGGTCGTCGTTTCTGTTCGATCCAAACGATGCAGCTTCATTTGGGATGTGTTGATATGGAGGAGCATCTGCAGATCCTGTGAAAAAAATGTACCTTTATAAGTACCACACTAGAACAGACCAGAAAAACAAAAGAGTAGCAACACACGGCATTTATACGCCCCTTCGGTTATTAAAAAAACACAACTTATAATCAAACGTTTACACCACTTACTTTTGCTGCTTTCTTTTATCTTTCGAATGAGACATTTGTTGCCTCCGTGTTCTTTGTAGTACCGAGTACTAGGTATGGCTTGCGAGCACGACCAACACCATTTGTGGGTACTCCTATTCATGGCTTTGTAGGCGCGTAGCTGCTCCATGGAAAGGCTTGCGAGCCCTAACATAATGCTGATGATCTAGTAACTCCGCAAATAAGGTAATAGTTAGATAGTCTTATACGTCATATGCAGACGCGGACAGGTAAATTATAGGCTTGGTGTTGAGGTCGGAAGTTGCTACCAACCGAGAATGCTGGACCAGGGCGACCTAGGTCCCTTGTTGGAGCGGTGGGAAATTCCAAACTGCGAACGCAGCATTCATGGGGATTTCTCAGTGGCTGATGTACAACGGTTCACAAGCCACACATGGGTGAGAGAAATGTGCCAAACAAAGGTGTCGCTGCGCGCCGACCGGTGGTTCATATATATATGTGACCCGTTTTGGCGAAATGAGTCGGATGTCGCAGAAAGTCGAACTGAGATATGGGGCTCTGAAGTCGCATTTCGCATTTTTTATCGAAAATGGGTTTTTTCTTTTATTCATATCTCCTATATCAGAAGTCTTCCCAAAAAAAATTTTAGGTCCCAAAGCCATCTCTTAGTCCCTCTAAATAGGCCCCAAAGACGCGCAACGCCTCAGTGATCTGAAACAAAAGACCCTCGATTCACGCCATTTTCCCCTAACTTCGCGGCTTGCCTGTCGGTCTGGATCTCATCCCAGCCCCATGTTCCGGGTACCTGCTGAAAGGGCGCGAAGTGAACTGGCCAATGACAGCCTCGGATTTTGAATTCGCGCCGGCAAGGACCAATCAGAACGTGTTTCCCCGATCGTCGTCCCGTAAACAATCGTCGTCAAGGAGGTCACGTGTGCGGAATGCGGCGCGCTGATTGGCTGAGAGGCCTCGCGTGCCTTCCGGTTTCAGTTGTTGTGGAAATTTAAAGGGACGCATGGCGAGCAGGACGGACGTGCGACATCACTTCTCCGACGGATTTAGCTGTTTTAATCCTGGATCACTGCTGGATTTTGATGTGGATTACCTCCCAACATCGTCGGGAAGGACATGGATCGCGAGGAGGCTGTCGCGGATGCCCTGAATACGATAAATCGGGCAAATTTACGTGGTGTAGCCGAGGCACAGCAATGGCGGACTTTGGTCGACGAGTACTTTCTCTTCGCCGACGGGGAGGAGGGGCAAGACGATCCCCCCGAGGAAGAAGAAGATGTTCAGGAGGATCTAGGGGAACCGGAGGATGCTGAGGACGATGAGGATGAGCCACTAGTCATCCCTAACCCCACGGACGACCTTCTACAGGCGGAGTGGGACGACTGCGAACGCTTCATGTGAGTTTTTGAAAAACTTTATAATGGCCGACATGCGGTCGGCTGCCCTATCTCTGAAACAAGTACGCAAAGTGCCTAAATCCCTTTCAATGTTGATGAAACTGCCTACGATTGTGCCCTAGTATGTATTCTAACTGCCTAACTAGTTTTTATCAAGTTTCAAAGTTGATTTCATGCCATAAACAGGGATGATCCGTCGGGGTTGTCCGGTGACCTACTTAATGGCGTCAGCTGATCCGGCCGGCCTGTAACGGTTATCAATCATGTCTCATGCCATTGTGGCCCTCAGGAAGGTGAACTAAGTCTAATATCATGTATGTTGTTGTCTTTAGATGTTCCTGCAAGCACTACAAAGACAAGGAGTGCAGTAAACAGTTCACGACGTCGGAGCTGGTCGCGCGTCGGCAGGAGGTCTTTCAGCTGTCCTCAGGTAAGTTTTTCATGAGATACATGTTATGCAAACCTGTCGCCACGACCATGTAGCTATGTCGTTCTTGCTCAAAACTATCCCATAATCCATGACAACGTCTTGAAGTATAACAGACAACTATTAACACTCAACCAGACCGTTTTTAAGTTAGTATTTAGGGTGTGTTAACCTAGTTCATGGGTCAATCCAGAAACCTCATTCCTTGAGTCACATGCATATCATGTACAGATTGTTATTATCCTAATCTACTTTGTTTTCTAGGCGAGAAGGACATGTTGCTACTGGGCATCGTCAGTACCTGCACAGACAATAGCAGCAGGCTGTCCACCTGGAAGAAGGGGATTAAGGGGAGAGGGGAGAGGCAGCACCAAAGAAGCCACTACCTCGTCGGTTCTCGGCCAGTCTGCAGGGACACTTTGAAGTTCATGTACGCGTGAGTAGCTTTGATATTCAACTTCTTTGCTAAACTAAGGTCTACCTAGATATCCCTACTATTAATGTACTACTTGAGGTAAATTACAAGATGAACTGTAATGTATCATAACAGAATCTGATCATGGCACTTACCTTCACAAATCGTTCATATTAATATTACAATACTTACCTGTATTTGTTGCCTGTGTCCAATGATTATTGGCCTAATGTAACTCTTACCTTGTGACCTTTCCAGCATCAGCCAGAACAAGCTGACGTCCATCATCAAGTGGTACAAGTGCTATGGGGTGGTGACCAGGCAAAAGAAGTCTGGCGGGCGACAGGCGACTGCAAGGATCCTCCAACTGGAGGACATCAGGCGGGTCGTGGACTTCATCAACTCCTATGCCGAGACCAACGCCCTCGTCCTGCCTGGTCGTGTGTCTTCCCACAAACGGGATGACATCCTCCTCCTCCCCTCCTCTTCCACAAAGGCCGACATCTACAGGTTGTACAGCAACGCCATGGAGGAGGCTAACTTCAGGTGTGTGGCTGACTCAACCTTTAGAAACCTGTGGCTCCAACTCCTCCCTCGCATAGTGTGTTCCCGCCCTATGACTGACCTCTGCTGGGAATGCCAGCGCAACAACAGGGATATCTCTGCCTCTAGTAACCTACCTGACATTGTGAAACAGGCCAAGCTGAAAAAGCAACAAGTTCACCTGGAGGTGGTGGCTCGGGAGAGGGGCTTTTATCAGGACATGGTCAAGTCTGCCAAGGCTGCCTACAAGGAAGCAGAGTCCCCTCCCCTTGGCCCCCACCCCCCTTGTTCTTCTGACACGAAGGTCCACATCAGTTTTGATTATGCCCAGCAGGTCCACCTTCCCTCCTTTCCTATGCAGCCTGGCCCATTGTATTTCCTTGTCCCCCGCAAGGTCGGCATTTTCGGTGTCTGTGCCGAGGCCATCCCCCAACAGGTGAACTATTTGATCGACGAAAGCCATTGCGGTAGTAAGGGGTCAAATGCTGTTATTTCATACCTGCACCACTATTTTGAAACGTATTCCCTGGGGGAGAAGGCGGTGGACATGCACTGTGACAACTGTAGTGGTCAGAACAAGAACAAGTTTGTGCTAGCGTATCTTCTCTGGCGGGTCCTGACTGGCCGGCACCAGTCCATTTCCTTAAACTTTTTGATCACAGGGCACACCAAGTTTGCCCCGGACTGGTGCTTTGGTTTGCTTAAACAAAGGTTTCGTCGTGAGCCTGTCTCGAGCCTCTCGGAGATGGAGGCGACTGTGGTGAAGAGTACCCAAGAACGTGTCAACATTGCCCAACTTGTGGGGGACGAGAATGGGAAGGTGTTTGTCGAGTCATATGACTGGCAATCTTTTTTGACCCCTTTCATCAAGCCACTCAAGGGCATTAAGCAGTATCATCACTTTGTATTCTCTGACCAGAACAAGGGCCACGTCACCTTCCGGCAGTATGCCGACTCGGCCCCCGAGACCTTCAAGATGCTGACTATCGCCCCTGAAGCTGTCCCCCAGGAAGGCCCTCAGCCCACCGAATCCCCTGGCCTCCCGGCCAAAAGACAGTGGTATCTCTTCAAGAACATTCGGGATTTTTGTACTGAGGACACGAAGGACATCATGTGCCCTAAGCCCTCTGTACCAGAACCAGCACCCGGTCCAGGCCCCCGTGCCGTACCTCCGCCGGAACCAGATGCGGAATCAGAGCCAGAGGCTGGCTCGGGGGATGGGCCAGGCAGGGGCAGGGGCAGGGGCAGGGGCAGAGGCAGAGGTAGAGGCAGAGGCAGAGGCAGGGGCAGGGGCAGAGGCAGAGGCAGAGGACAGACTCCAGACACATCATCAGGATCGGAGGGGGAGGAGGAGGAGTTGGTCAGACAGCTGGAGAGGGAATCAAAATCTTCATCTGACTCAGAGGAGGAAGGCCCCCCACCCCCCCCTAGGGGCAGGGGCCGTCCTAGTAAACGTGCTAAACGTGGTCGTGGCAGGCCCAGGACCACCTGAGAACTATTAAGAATCCGTTTTGAACATTGTTAACTTATTTTTAGTTGTTAAGACTTTTTCTGATTTTAAGATTTTTACCTCGGTGGCTTTTCACTATTTTAACGACCAAAGACAATCATGAACATTCCAAGAACTTTTATAGACACATTATGGATACCCAGGGTACTTAGGGTCATCACAGAGTCGTTTTTAAGAAGCCAAGATGAGGTATTGTGATCCTTTATGCTTGCCGTTCTAGGTTAAGTTGTTGTTTCAGATCCGGATTTTTGTCACTTTTTGCAGCGCCGGCATGAATAAAAGTTTTGTATATAAACGCATGAATTACTGGTATTTGTTAGCTAGAATAGTGTAGAATGACTATGTAAAGTTTCAGGACCAAGGATTGATTACAAGTGTATGTTGCTAGGGCTTTATCGGAGGACCGCGGTAGCGCGCGGTAAGAAAAACTTTGAACTCATTTATCTCAGTTTCTTATACCCGCATAGGCGCGGTTCTTTTTATTTTCGTCGCAACTTATCTCAGGCCCTAGATATCGGATCTAGACATGCTATACCTCGTTTTAAAGCTAAGAATTAGTATTTTCTGATGGTATACCTAACTAAAAATCTTCCCCGTGCGACATCCGACTCACTTCGCCAAAACGGGTCACATATATATATATATATATGCGCCGTTGAATTTACCAAACATTATCCCAAAGTGAGCACTATATATAACCCACTGCCTATAACAGATCTAGAAAGACAGTGACATTCCAACCAGGTCTCGTGATTGGATTCCTTGCCGACCCACAGACTGCGGGAAAAACTTAAGATGAAACTCTTTTCAGGTGAGCTGGACTAATGCATTACAAATGGTACAACCATAACGTATTTAAAGGACATAATGAAACTGAACCCCCAACTTTGTTAACCTTTATTGGCCGTAATGTACTGAGGCAATTTTAGTATGTATAAAGTTAAACTAGCCCCTTAGATCGGTGTACTGTTATTTGACATTAATTGATTTCCCCCTTTTGGTTGTCTTTATTTCTAGTCTATATCTACAGCCCATTGGTTCTGCTCTTGCTGGAAGGCAACCTGAGTGGAGCTCGAAATATTAAGCCCCTGCGAGGCAGCCGGTTCATTGAGCGGCTGAGAGACATAACCAATGTAGACGACACCAGGTCAGCACGAAAAGGGGTTGTAAACGACGATGGAAGACCTAACAACAGAGAAACATTACCTTTAATGACCCCAATGCCTTACCACGACAGATTGGAGTCCATGCTGAATCAATATGGGACTACCGTAGAACCAAGAGCTGCAATAGAAGAACAGGAACAAGAGAGTCTCTATGAAAATAGGAACACCTTTATTTGAATCCAATTCTACTTGCTTATGGTAGTCGTCTCTCCATTGGCACTGGCCATCATGATTTGGGGTTTTGCAAGATTAATTGGCATATGTAAACAAGATAACTTTAAGGTTTACCTCCTCGTGTCAGGCACCCAGAATGTGTGGATTCAACTTGCTACGTTCCCGGGACATTGCACTGACCACGTGTTTATCACAGAGGGTGATCTTTTTCTTAACATAGAATGCGACTCGTTCCTAGGAGGAGACTACACACTTAGTACGGACATTAATGTCATAGACAGCAGAACAGACCGAGAATCGACACTGGAAACCTCAGTCAAAGTGAATCCTGTGACAAACTTCCTCTTAAGAAGACTGCTAAAGCAACAGATTCTGCGCTACAACTTGGTTACGGTTGCAGCGGGTGAGCCAGGTATACTGGTGACACTTACATATGACCTGGACACAAATACATCTTCTTCATAAAGTCTCCTTGAACATAACATTATTACCTCGACGACTCCAACTTGTAAATTGGGAACTGCAACTTGAGTTGGTCCCTAATATGTTATAAATGTACAACTGAACCGTGCCTTCTACTGGAGTTCTTTTTTAAGATTGAATTATTCATTCAATCATATGGTAACTGTATGATACACTGAGCACCAGAGAGTGCAAATATGTGTAGGTACCGTGTTTTTTTTTTATATTGCATATGTTGGGTTGCGGTTTTCTTCTTTTCCACCCAGAACGGATGTACAGGAACTTACAGTAAACATGTATTTCGACCCGGGGCTAATGAGTGGACTTGGTGGAAATATAAGATTAATTGGCGGGGAATCAATCGCAGTTGGGCGCATTAATTCTTGTTTAGGATATTACAAAAGATAGGGAGAAAGGAGTACGCGTTGATTTGAAAAAGGCTACTTCATGCCTAGACAATACGTGTAGCTAGGTACTTGAAAAGGTGATTTGTATAAATAACATCATAAATATTGTAGCTAAAACGATTGATAAGTTACAGTATCCATAATTTACGATCAGGACTTTTTTTTGAGCGGCGCATTCCGTTGACCCAGGTTGGTAGGCACGTGGTTATATAAGACTCCACCCACGGTTGACCTAATTAATTCCTGACTAACACGACTGGCGTGGACGAGCAAAAGAGCATTACATTCGACTATCAGTGCGAACATCCAGACATGGCTTTAAACCACAAATCCTCTACATCAGGAGTCAGGTGAGTAAATGGGAAATGGATACGATTGATTATAAAAGATGTTGCAGACTTTAAATAACTCCTTTGATTTTTGGGATTAGGGAAAAGTCGTGTTCTGTGTAAAGAACAGTATCTGGGTCACAGCTGAACGGAACAGCTGATCGATGTTTACAAGATGGCCCACTAAGCAAACATGGGCTGAGGCTTGCCCTTTCCGAGACCTATAAGTATAATCTGTCTTAGCTTGTTAAGAGAGGAGTGACTTCGATTAATTGTTAGCATTGCCATTCATGACCGTGGTATTAAGCAGAGTATCGGTGATTTGCCTATTGAGCGTAGATCTAGGTTTTATTGAAATGCTGTTACTCTTGTTTCAGACCATACACCGAGACACCGAAGCGGCCGAGGACACCGGAGACACCAACGGCCCCTTTAAAGTCAAATCGACGACTAAGAATGGTTGAGGCTCCGACTCGAGACGAGAATGTGTCACCTGGGCTGACACCATTGGACAACGCAAGCTTCACGAGGTACTTTCTTTTATTTATTTAATTGTTTTAATTTTTATTGTCACTATTATAAAATACAAAACTTATTCCTAGGCGTCGACGTGAGATGAGTTGAAAATTAACCCCACTAAATTAGTACCATCTTTATTGCAGTGCTGATCTCTTCGGCTGCAGCCCAGGGAACGGTAGTGTGCACAGCCATTCTGACTGGGAGTGCTGCCTCTGTGGGGAGCAACCCTCAAAGGTAAATGTTGAAATTATATAGCCAGTTAAGAAAATTAGTTATAACAGTCTTGATGATGACTGCTTGGGTCCAAGCAAAAATTATGTGTGGCTTGGAGGAGGAATTAGCGCCTGTTGGATAATCTGCAACTAACTTGCCTAAAAAAAGATGGGATAAATGGATACTGTGCCACTAGTACCTGCGGTTTTACTCAATACTTATTTTCTATTCATTCCTTTAGGTAGACCGAGACTACCTGACAAATGAGCGGGACATCGACATGGATGCCTTCGACGAAGACACGAGTGTGATTGCTCCACGTGGTATATTCTTCGACACCAAATATAGGTATGTATTACTGTTATTATTGTTTTTACGACATTTGAAACAACAACAATATTCTAATATCAAGTGTAAGGGAAGAACTGCTTCCATTTTGGTATTAATATTTCTAAACGTAATTATACAATATTCAACCCTAGTTGCAAATGAAAACTAGTTCTGTTATATAGACCATCCCGCATTGCCTTTACAGAGTTTACCTGATGTGCATCTAATGCCAAGCAGTCTTCCACCCAGCTTGTGGGCAGTATGAGCCAGCGCAGATCATGGCGTCGGAGATTATATGTGACAAGTGTGCAAATGAATAGGTAAGTTAAGTGTAGGTCAATTTGATCTTTCCTAACCACCAACACGGGGGGTGGGGGGGTGGGGAGGGTAGATAAGCTTGAGATTCCAATGTCCTTAAGGGAATGTTCATGATTTGGAACTAATATACACGAAGGACCAGACTGCAGGGATAGATCTTAGCTTTTTTCTGCACTAGTTCACCTGGCTAGTGGTTGAAAATGTGCACTAGACCGGGTAGTAGTGCACTAGTACCTATTGTTTTCTGTGTCTTAAAAAAAAGACTGAGTATAATATTTAAAGTTGTTTTATTTTTTTTTAGAGTTTTACCGTATAATATGATAATACCACACTAGCCCATCGGGCTAGCTGTTCAAAAAACGCACTAGTCCGACCTGATTTGCACTAGTAACAGTACTAGCGGGCTAGTGCTAAGATCGACCACCTTAGGTGGTTTAAGTATTTGTCTAGATAATTATTGTGCTTTCATATAGGGATGTTGATGACCAAATGAGTGACTGCTATATGATGTTTGTATTCCAGAACCGCTACCTGAGATGTCTGGACATTTCATGAAGAAGGAGGCCTAGGGAGAAAATGCACAACGCTAGATGCGGAGATTTTGCAGACTACGATTCATAATATGCATGATAAACTATAACAGATTGAATATAATTACCTACTGTTTACTTAATTTATGTAAACAGCATTACATGAAGAAGGAGGGAGCGAATTCAAATGCACAACGCTAGATGCGGAGAGTTTGCAGACTAGGATTTATGCTATATATGTATAATAAACTATAATTGCTTGTATGTATTTACCTACTGTTTACTTAATTTATGTAAACTTCTATAAGTTGTAAAAGGAGTGCTTGTACAACACCGAAGTTGTACTGTTTATGGACAATGTGTTAGTTTCAATAAAAAAATTAAATGTGGTAAAAATGACTTTGTTTGAGATTGTTTGAGGTTGTTGTTGTTGGGTCTGGACTCATAAAAGGGAGACGGTTCGGTTTATAATTAGATAACCAGGAAAAAAGATAAGCACGATTACCTATGTAGAAACGTAGCTGGTCTTGTTTGCATAGAGTACTGGGAATTAAATGAGACACTAGAAATCTCTATAAAGAACCATATCATTTAAACTAAACACGAAAAATCAAAGTGACTGTACTTGTACATATCGGGGACTAGCAAGTCTGAGGTATATATTTATCTGAAGGATGCCATATAACGACAAGTTGGTCACATAAACACGATATATTTATAATGAGAAATAAAAGAACATTGGGCATTAACAGTAATTGCACTACACTGAATTAACTTATGAAATACAAGAGTATTAATATTGTAGGGTTGTTGTGAAATACAGGTGTATTGAATGGTTAAAATGAGTAGTAGGCTTTTTTCGTAATTACATTCACCTTGTCATTAAAAAACATAAATTTTGGAAACGAACAAACAAAACATGATCTAAAAATTTAGTTCATGCTTAATTTTAGTATGAACGTCATTTTCAAGTAAGAAGATATGAACGATTCCTTGTTGGTAACTGGCACTTGAGACTACACAGTTGATTTCTTAAATTTAAACATATCATGAATATGATTACAAACCCGACGGATTGTCGGTAGAAAATAGAATTGCCAACATTTTAGTTTTAAGCCCATGGCACATGCACGTACTGACCCCTACCCAACAGAATGTGCCCAGGCCTTGACTTAGCCTAGTCTATAGAAAAGTCTGCGGAAACTATCAAGGCTGTGTCTGTCGTAGGGATGCCTATTTCTAATACGGCTTGCTGTATGTGGTTGTATTCTGTGGGAGTATTTGATTTACACGGTTGATGTACACGGTTTAATGGTATGGACACACAGCAGACACACAGCGACGCATAGCAGACATGGGGGATTTAACTCGAACTTTACACGATTACATTGATCGCTGCCTAGCACAATTGCAGCACAGTAACACCGTGATTATCCTTTTACACTGGCGCGCAACTCCACTGTGCCTCTACTGTGCCAGTGGCTGTGACTGGTATGGCTGTGGTCATTGGCCGCCATATGCCTTTTGCTCGAGGGGGGACATTATGCGGGAAAGTACGTGCGCACAAAACGGCTTTCCTGCAGGCTGGGGGTCAGGATACAACAGGATACTTGTTGCGCACGTGCTGTCGCGCTACGCCAGCAAAATATCAAAGGGGAGTTGAGAGCGTGAGCATAGAGGCTGTACAAAGTTTTACTGCGCTCTGCTATGCACCTCTTATCACAAGCAGATTGTGAATATACTATACCAGAGACGCACAGACTGATTGCACTAACTGTGCCAGACTTACATAATGTGCTGTTGCGCAGCAAATATCGAAAATGACACAAGGCTCAGTTTTTCCTGTGCAAGTGATCGAGTTAATAAAACCCTCACCTCTGAAATCCGCCAGTAGATGACCAGAATATTTAGCTGTTGGTTTGGTGGTTCTGGCTTATGTTCCTACGAAGCATGATCTTTTCCTACCAAGAATTTCTCCAAGTTTGTCTTCACCAGTCAATATGAGATCTTTAAGCAACCTTCAGTTTAATGGCTGTCCATGGTAGCCTCGTGATGGCGTGTGTCTCCTGTTTCAACCAGTTTTATTTGCAACTCAGGGTTCTGTGTATATTTCTCAAATGCAGGATCTCCAAAAGTTTATCTCTGTATACTCAAAATTCTCGGGTTTCAAGTACAAGGATGTGTGTCGCCAAGTCTGGCTGCTACTCTGACATGGTTGTAGGCAATTTCAACATTCAAGCAAACAATCCGATCATATTAAAATGGTGCCTCATAGAAGCTGATGGCAAAAGCATGTTCTGAGTGGAAGATGTTACTTTTATTTGTATTGCTCATTTTAGCATGCTCTATTCATATCCCGCTATAGGTAGCTGCTCAGTTTGATGCTCAGTGAACTTTCACCCATATACAGTTAACGAATCTTTGTGCAGCTGATGGTTGGTTTTCTTTACACAATAAAGTAGTCCAACAGATCTCATGTTTTCCCTCTTCTTGCGAGTTGACTCGTGAACATAATCATTAATAAAGTCAATTCTCTATTCTCTTTTTCCTCTCAGTTGTGATCTTCCATAGAAAATGTTACCCCTGACTGATTCGGTTTTGAAACTGACCAAGAAAGGTCTAGCTGTGCCTGCCTGTTTAGCACGTCCTATGCGGTAGACATATTTGATGTCAGGTTGTTGGCAATAGACTCCAATTGCTGATGTTAATTTCTGTACTACATCTGAAAGGTTCTATTTTTCAGACTCTTCAATTCCATCAATTTTGAGATTAGGTTTCCTTTTCTCATTCTCAAGCATGTCTAGTCTTGTTTGTATGCTCCTATTTTCATTGGCAAGTCTCTGGGTTTTCGCCTCCAGATACACCAGAAGCAGCTCTTTATTTACACCGTCACCAAGTTTGTTGTTAATTCATCAATGGTAGACTCTAACTTGGTTATCTTTTTCACCAAACTTGTCTACAGAGTGCTGGATTCCTCTTATATCCTTCTTAGTTGCCTGCTTGGGTGACTCAGTTGGTATGTGTTTTTTTTTCATTCTCTCCCCGATCGTTAGTCTCCTTACCAGCTTGCAGCATTTTTAAATTACTCATTTTGAAATTACTCATGCCTTACTTAAGTCAAAGTAAGGCATGAGTAATTTAAAAATGAGTAATTTAAAAATGCTGTCAAAGTAAAAAGTTCCAGATTCAGATGAAATACTCCTTTTACAGTTTAAAATGTAGTTTCAATCTGTTCTATGAAAGTTCAGTTCATAGTAGTGTTGGTAAAACTTCTCCTTCGTGGTCAAGTTAGATCCAATTAATTTTCAAGAATTTCCATTGCCGTACTGGATAATGTCAGTCAGCTCACATGTTTCCCGTGTTAAGACATCATCCTGCTCATTTATTTCAAATGATTTTTAATGACAACAAACTTTCAGCCAAATATACATTTTTGTTGAACTTGTCCATCCGTAAGTTCCTTATATAAAATGTGCTTTGCTTGTAAAGAGGACTAGCTAATTTATAATTAACTATTTATTTTGAAGGTGTGTTTTCCAGCTGATTTAAACACCAGAATTATTTAATATTTCTGACAACCATGTTACATTGAAACATGTACAGAGTTCTGGCTATTTATCACATTTGCTAGATATTTTGAAAACGGATACACATGCATCTAACCTTAATATATCACAGCTTTCTTTGAAAAGTATGCATGTCCATCTCAATGATATAATTAAAGATGTATCTGATGCAATTAGGGAATTTCAAAATTGGACAAATTGATGAGCTAAATAGACAGAGTTGTATTTATTATGATTAAGGATAGACAAGGGTTATCAACCGCCTTTTCAGTAAAATTGCAACAGTTTTCTTAATAATGCTTATTTTTCAATGTATAATACAACAAATGAAAGGTCAGATTTTATATATATATGAAAAGTGTACCACATCACTGCCTGAAATCTTTAACACTAGAGTCAGTTTTTCTTAGGTAGATATCAATGAGCTCACTCCTAGAGAAAATCTAGATGCTGGTTAGCCATGTCAATTTTGCCTGTCGTTTAGACTTCATATCACATGAAAATTTACATATTTTGAAATTTAACATACACTATAATCAGAATATGAAACATATTTTCAGCGTATATTATTAGAATTACTATAAAACAAATCATACCATAGTATGAATTGCAATAATATAATCAGTTCACAGATTAGATAAGCAACATTTTGTTCATGAGATGATTAAGGTTGTACCAGAAACTAAGTGCCCACTGATACCTTTCAACTTGCATGACACTCACCGCTGGGGTACCTTGTCATTCTATACCATATGGGAGGCCCTACAATATCTAAAATTTGGAAATAAAGTAATCGCTACCGATGCGATTGGTAATAGGCCTACCATATTATTGTAAGTGAAATGTCACACTTAGTCCTTATAGACGTTGTGCAGGTGACGTCAGAACTGGGCTGTCCTCCACTGTCTGCCATGATGGTGATCAATTAAAAACTACCATTATTCACAATTCTGATAAATGCAGAACACATATCACTGCTAAATTCACTTAAAACAGATTCATGCAATCATAAAAAAACGTTTTCAATCTTAAAAATTGTTAATTATCACATTCTGTTGGTATCCGTATGGTTATGGTTACCACGTGGTGATCACCAAAATGTGGTCAAATCAAACTTTTTATGTGGTCAGATGAAATTAGCTATGTCTTTTTACATTGACCCAGAACACATTTTGTGCTAAGTAAATAACATATTAGAGAATGACATATTGATCGAGAGTCTTTAAAATTTCATGTTTGTTCACCCTCAAAGATGAAAAATGTTTTATAATTGTTTGGCCCAATTAAGTCCATTATTTATAGGTTAAATGACCAAAAATAAAATACAATTTCCATGTAAACAAGAATCCATGAAATGAGCGCAAATGTTGATTTTGGTTGCCATGGCAAGGGTTTCTTTTACAAAAGTCCTTGAAGAAAATTTGGTATAAAAGGTTGCAGCTAATAATTTGATTACATGGTATTTGGTTTTCAAGAAAAGGGTCCTCACAATACAAGCATAATTCCAATTGCTGTTTTAATACCTATTCTCTTAACATGATTCTGGCATCACATTATTCTAATTGGGTTTAAGGTTAATATGATGTATGCTGCTTCCCTTGAGAGATAAAACCCTACAGCAACTATGAATGCAATACGTTGAAAGAAAAAAAATGATAGGTCTAGGTTGTTTAGTCTCTTTCTTTCCAACTAGAAACGACTATAAAAACTGTATAAATTTGCAAAGTTATTTTTTGCATTGTGACAATGTAAAATGAACGTGGCTTGAGTGCTCACAGGTTTAATGCTACCTCATGAAAAAAAAAAAGAAAATGATAACATTGTAGCAAATCACTAGTCTACATAATTACCAACAGTGTGGAAACGTACATGGAAGTCTACATTTTTATATGGTTACAACAAAAAATGGCATGCTCACAACATGACTGTAATGATAAATAATCTGATTGCAAGGTAAATCTGTTTGCTGAGCAGGTGCTTTATGGAAATAAAAGTTGCCAACTGTTACAGCGGGACCAGGCAATCTTCTAGATGACACAAATTCAGTGAGACTTTTCCTGTTGATATTCGATATTTTAGTACTGCTCAAGCATGGTCACCTCAATGCCACCTTTGTGTTTACCCTATTTCTTCTAAAATGATGTCCTTTCCCATGTTGCTGCCTATATACTGAACTTTCTTTAGGTCTTACTAAGGACCAGCGAAATTGGCCATAACCAACCTATCCATCTGGTTGTCGTTTTGTTAAACTGCTTTCAAAAGGACATGCGGGAACCAGTGAATTGGGTCATGACCCCATTTCTTAGTTCCAGCCTCATCCTCCATGGTGTAGTGGTTAAGACCCTCACCTCCAAACCCAAAGGTTGTGGATTCAACTTCTGGCAAAGCCACTTGTTAACCATATAACTTAAAAACAGTTTGGTTTTTGACCAGTTTTGGATTCACTAGTTGCTCTAGAGGCTGACTTTGGCTCAAAGAGCCACACTAAACATATTTCCTTCAAATTAAGTAATATTGGATAATATTTTCACAGTTTCATGGAACTCACCCAACTTTATCTTTTATCAATTTAAGCTTTTCTTCTTTTACAAACATTAAATCACTGGGCCGGTCAACTTTTACCCTAGCCTACCCTGACGCTCCTGCCCTTGCATTGGCACAATGTAACAATTCACGACATAAATTGCAGAAATTGTGAGTCCTGGATGGTCATCCCTGGTCACACGAGGTCACCCCTTCTCATGAGCCCTACCCCTGTCCCTAGTTCGGCTATCCTTTTCGATTATGTTAGCTGCTGCTGCCCATAGAATACATAGTAGCCCTTACCCTATTGAGGCATGTGTTCTAAATATAAAAGCCTAATTATAAATTTAGGCATCCTGATATACCTGTGCTTTATGAAAGTTGGAGGAAAATATAGTTAATTCTCTTCAATGCTTTTTTTCATAGAATAAAAGATAAGAGGAAAAAGACTACGACAATATTTTGAATCATTATGTGGTTCTATCTATGTACATGTGTGAGAAAAATATATAAACAATTATATCAGGTCCCAGAGGATGAGAAACTGGGACCTCTTGTATGAAAGGGATTCACGCTAATCCTTATATCATTGAAATCCTTTGTATGCGGGAATGCAGAAGTTATATTATTATTCTAGGCAAAAACACATACCCATACAGTAAACAGTATATACTTGAGGAGGAAGTTATGCCATATAACCACCTCCTCTGCAGTGGTTTACCTTCATGTAACCCTCAAAGCAGTAGCCGAGAGGTTATATGAAGTACCCTGTCTGACAAGTCCTTTACCTGACATAAACCAATATAGCTAATGGAGGATTGGTGGACAGGGACTCAGGCTTTTAGGTTGACTGCCCAGCCAAGGCGTGACGTAACAGTCATGTTATGCGACCATACTATTTTGGTTTGTCTGTTACTTACTAAAACGTCACCTAACTGTTACATTATTTTTCTGTGAAGTTGTGACCTAACCAAAACAGAATGTTATCATGATGTTCTGCTGAGGTTAGGTCAAGATCAAATTAAGATAGAATGTCATTGTGACATTCTGATTAGGTGATGTCTAGACCTGACTTAAACAGAACATTGTTGTCACCTCCTGACCTTACCTAAATAGAAGGTTACTGTAACCATCTTATTAGGTTAGGTGTAACCCTAACCTAAACAAAATGTTATTGGGACATCCTCATTCAGTCAGGTCTCAACCATACCTGAACAGAATGTTATTGTGACATTAAGTCTCAGCCTTATAAATAACGTGACAAGAACGTTGTCAGAACATCACAATGTCACGTCGCAACAGTTGGTTGCAGCGACGTAATTGGGAGTCATCAAAAGAACGTTGCTGTAACCTAACAGTGTGACATAACAAGAACCAATCCAGAACGTTATCAGGTTGGGGCTACGACGGGAAAAACGGGACGTCCCGTTTTTTCAGGACGCAACCCTGTAAATCCTTTAAAAGTATTCCATTATTTTTTTTTCAATTTTGAAATATGACCCTTTATAACAAATGGTTATTTGGTTAAATTAAAATCGAAATCCATCTTTAAAATAATGGTTTTAATGGTTTTTAAAAGTCTGCCTGAAAAAACAGGACGTCCTGTAAAAATGGATCATAAAACTGTCCCGTTTTTTCAGGACGGTCCGTTTTCTTGGTATGATTTTTGTAACTTTTAAAAAATAAAAATTCATAGAAAAAGAATGCAACGATAGAATTTGAAAATGCAACGATCATTTTGATGCAAAAGATGTGTAGTTTTATTATAAATAATTTTTGAATTTAGCAAACTCCTCATTTTCTGAGCGTTTTTAGTTATGTAAAAATATTAATTGTGTAATTATTAGTAATTTAATTTTCAAAATCAAAAGTGCTATTAGATTCATGATAAATGCAGAATTTCATAATTTTTGCAGCTGGCATATGTAGAATTATAATATCTTGTTTGTCTTGCGTATCATTGATGTATAATTTCATCTAAGATAATTAGATAATACATTTTTTCATAATTGCCTGTTTTTCCAGGATGTCCCGTTTTTCCAGGACGTCCCGTTTTTCAGTAGTATCCCCAACCTGGTTATTAGAACATTATTAGAACATCATATCCTTGGCTGGGTGTTCCTTAGTTTAGGGTTAATTATAGATAATTCATTGGGCTCTCAGTGGTGTGAAGTCTAGCTGTCATCATCTGCACACATTTGTGCAAGTTTTTTATCTTTGCTAGCTCCGATTTTTGGCTTGAATTGTGACTGTCCCAGGCAAATGTATTTTTAAAGTCTTCAACTGGCCTAGTGAATGCTTATATTTCACATCTTTATATTTTCTCATTACCTATAAGAATATAACAGGCTCTAATATGTTTCAAGAATATTCATGTACTTGAGACCTAATTGTTTTCAAAAGGCCCTCTTAGGTTTTTCACAAATAGTCTTTATATACCTACTCTCTATTCATTAAATTATCCAAGATGCATTATCAATCATTAGAGAATAGGCTGAACACCCCCAATTAAAATTGCCATCAAAGACAGAAAAACAAAAAGAATCTGAAGAAAATAGACTGAACACCATGAAACACTCAATCAATTGAAGAGTACTTCATGTTCATCTGACTGTAAAATAGAAAAAAATATAATATGAAGTCACTGACCTTTACTGAAATCGACGACAATGTTGAGTCCCTACAATTTGGACCAGATAAGGATGTCCAATGGGCATAGGTTTGTCTGTCATTGAAGAAACAGTTTCCATACATATTTCCTAAATCAAACAAATAAAAATGATAATTTTGATAAAAGTGAAAGGAGCAAACATAAAAGCAAACAACAAATAATGCAAATGATAAATAAAAACGTTGAAATGTAGTAATAAAGTTGTATTTTAATTACTATTATCATCCATGGTAAAATAGAAAGTAAGGCAACATGTTCCTATTGCCAAGAACCCATGCCCCCCCCCTCTCCCCCTTCTCCCCCTCTTCCCCCTCTCCCCCTCTCCTCCCTCTCCCCCCTCTCCCCCCTCTCCCCCCTCTCCCCCTTTCACCCCTCTCCCCCTGTCATACCTAAGTTTAGGCATGGCATATCCTTCCTTTTATAATTACAAGTATTCACCTTATGTATTATATGAATTATACTATTATCATAATTTCCTAAATATTAATGAAAATATATGTCAAATATGTACATACTACATCTTAGAGTTTATGGTAATTAGACAGTAAGCACTCCCCCTGCCCTGATTGGTCAGTTGTAATTAGCTAGGTCACTGACCAGAGGTCAGGTGGGAGGTACAGGTATGCTGTAAGGACTCTGGGTCCAGCAGCAGAAGAGTCAACATGTAAACAACTAAGCAGCAATAGGCCTTTAGGCCTACACTCCTGAGATTGTAGAGAAATACATATTTAACATCAACAACATCTCCTGCCTTCAAGTCTTCTCTTCATTTATACAACACAAAACCATATGTTCACACCCCTCTCCTGCTCTCCCCCCTCTCCCCCTCTCCTGCTCTCCCCCCTCTCCCCCCTCTCCCCCTGCTCTCCTCTCTCTCCTTGTACTTTCTCTTCCCCCTCTGACACCCCTCTACCCCTATGCCTCTTCACCTCAATCTGCCCCCTCTGCTTCTGCTGCCCCCTCTGTCCCCTCTGTCTAATCGTATCGCTCTGCTCCTCCCCTTTCCCCCCACTCTCCCTTCTCCTTCATCACCTCCATCTGCCCCATTCCCTCTCTCCCCCAACACCCCCCTCTACTCCCATTCCCCCTTCCCCCAGACCCTATCTCTATACTCACCAGCTCATTTATTTCAATTTTGTTCACCAGGCAAATTTTTGAAAAACAATCTTGAGTGCATTTTTAGGATATGTTTTAACCCTATAGACTCCATGGATTACGTGGATAATTTGATGGATTGCCCAAGGTTTTCCCGGGATTTTCCTCAGAAATTCCTCAAATGTGTTTTAATTGACAAAGTTCAAAGGCTTAACCACTGTTAATGAATATAAACATTATATAAATCTGGTTTGCAGCATAGAATAGGGGTTTAAAAAGAGTTTTCAAACGATATACTTGCCATTTCTGTACATTTGATACTATATGGAGTGTTTTCTTTTGTGAAAAAATATGAAAAAATTGTGGGAAAATATTGTTTTTTTCTGGGTGGCAACAGGCAGATTGGATATTACACCCTTAGGCAGCCATGGCCAGATTGGAGTCTAAAGGGTTAAAGTGCAAGGTTTGTTAAGTTAAACCCCAAAGTTTTGAAAATGTTGTGCTTGTTGGATTAGGCACTTAATAGATATCTGTCATTTTCTTCATGAAAGTCTTTATGCCAATAAACAAAGATTTGGTCTTACCACTGGTAAGAGTTTCCTTGTTGATGTCACACAACGGAGATCTTGTGTTTACCTCAGTCTTTCTCAGACACATATCTCTGAGATATGACCATGCATTTGACCTAATACTTTCATAGAATTTAATCTAGACATGACACCAGACATCTCCCCCCTAGGCCTTTTTTCAAATTTACAATGACCCCTGTTTTCTCATGGTCCCTGCACCCTTCCACATTAAATGACAAATAATGACATAGACCATTAAATCCTAATGGTTGATGTCATTATTTGGACCCACATTTTCTTAATATGTTACATATCCTTAGAGTGAAAACCTGAAAAGAAATTATGTAGCCTGGTCATAAATCAAAATGATAAAAAATCAGGCCACCCTAAACATTTTTGCAAGACTGATTTTAACGGCACACAATTTTTGTTAAGCATGAGAAATGCAAATGATGAGTATTTTTACCTTGATAACCTGTTTTGCAATTTGTCCGAAATTCAACTCCTACCCGTGTCCTTGGAAAATGTACGCCTTCCACCATTTTGGAATCACATGTATGGTAATCTAAAAACATAGGTTTATAAGTATGTCATATCAGTATGTAAAAGTATCTTATATTTCCATGAATTTTGCATGTAGTTCATGTTGTGTTGCTATGTGTATTATAACTGATTGATAATTTAACTGATTGGTAATTCATTGAATGTGCAGTTATGCAGATAAACATGTGGGGGAGGAAGTGTAGGGTCTGCTGCAGGGGACTAATTTAAGTAGCTTGGGGTTACACCTATAAATTGTTGTAATTACATACCCCCTGCCACAGCTGGTCATGCACTCCCTCCCCTTCATACATCTCTAATCACATTGCAATACAAACACTCCTGTCATGTAATCCCATCCTTAAGATCCATGTGTTGATAAAGTCAGTATTCATCCAGCCTCTGAAGAGTACAGACCTGTCCAAGACCTAGGTCATTTATCCCTCCCTCCATGTCATTGGCCCAGTATGGGCAGCTAACATCAACCCCATGTAGTTTTATAAGTAGTTCTATTTTAACGTTCAGAAAATCTAAATAAATACTGACTACTACAAAAAGCTATTAAAATCAAAGAGTAGTAGTTTGTATAAATCATGAAATACATTTGTCAATGCAGGTATTTTTGATTGAATAGTCCGGAAATAGGCCTATATGACATTTCAGTGAAAGTGAATTGTACTCTGTGGATATCTTCTGTTGATGCATGAAGTGACAACATTATCCTACAGTACAGTCTTAGTGCCCAATATAGATCTTGTGCAGACATGGTCGGGTGATCACTTCTTGGTGATCACCATGTGCTCATCATATCCATGTGATGATCTGAGAAATCTAGAATATTGGTTTTAGTTGAAAACTAGATTAAATTATTTGAGATGTGTTTATCATAAATAAATGTTCCAGATTTTCTTGAAAAATTAACTTTTTTCAATTAAAAAAAAAAACAACGCCCTTTTAGTGTATTGTCACATCATCTGAACAATGTCTATACTGGCGGCAAGTGAAGTCATAACTTTAATGGGATCTTTGCCTATACATCTTACAAGTGGACAAATTATGCACATTATGCAGATGACAGCACTCACTATAAAATGGCTTTGGTACCATACGGGTGATCCATATAAAATCAACAAAATCCACAATTATCACATGTCTAGAATAGGTATTTACACAAATTCTAGTGCAATAAACTTATTGACTCCTAATCAACTTTTATAATTATTCATTATGAATTTTGAATGTATTTCTTAATCACTTGGTTATGGTGAGCACGTGGCGATTACCAAAAGGTGATCATATGACCATGTCTGCACAGGGTCTATAGGAAGTATTTGCTGATAGTGGTCAGAAGTGGACACTGGTGACACACCTGAGTGCACAGATCACAGGTAGCAGTGGCCTCTGGTCAAGGTTTCCCACCTGTATACACCTGGCTGGTGCCAGTCAGGCACTGCAATCTCACCGTACATGCCCTATTATAATTATAAGGACTATGGGGGGCATCCAAGAGTGGCCATACAACCAAGAAGGTATCATCACGTACAGAAGGCAAAGCTTGAGGTTTGTTTGATCCCTATATTTGATATAGCCACCCGGGGACACCCTCAAAAATCCTCTATCTTATTTCAAACAATATTCAAAATATTTTGACATTATTGAAACAAGGAGTCCTGAGTGAGTAAGTACAGCCTAGCAATGCAGCCTGCCCCAATACGTACCACTTGTCAGCCTTGCAGGTGATTATATTTAAAACTTCATTGTAAAACACAGGGTCAGCCAAGTCCTTTTATAAACCCCAAGTAAAGAAAACAGTGAAGATCCAATTATTCAGAGAACTGGTATTGAGTAAAATAAGTGTGTGCATGTGTGCAATGAAGGTCCCTTTTCTAAATGGTTACAGACACATGTCTCAGGGGCCTTACATCTTACTTTCTTTAAAAGTATTTAAAAAAAATGAATTTTAGACTACCAAGGCCCTTTAGGTTAGTGCTTAGATAATTTGTGTTTTTATCCTAACAACCAATGTATAGAGCAGAAAGTACTTTTTTTCATAGAAACTTATCAATCAGATTTCACATTAGATAAAACACCATCAAAATATGTTTTTTTTGTCTTAGTACTCTTTGCTATGTATCCCCTCCTTTCCCTATTTTAATTAGGGGTGACATCAAATCTCATAGGCTGTGAACCTGAGATGCTGCGACAGGCTGCAGCAAGCTTTAAAACGTTCACTGATATCCCATTAAAAGTGCCACACATCATTCTTTATCAATATGTTATTGGGGAGAAAGATTGAATAGAATTGTTTCTTTTATGTTTGTATATATTTCACATCCTAATCATCTTATTAAGGCTAATTAATTAATTGGTTAATGAGTTTAAGAGGTCATTTGGGGACATTAGGATAGTCCCTGAGCCCCATTCCTATCAGGCTGTATTGCTGTGGCAGAAGGCTGCGACCTTCAGTACACATCTGTGGTGGCATTTTGTTTTAATATCACGGCCACTGGCTGTGGCCCACTTTGGTGAATTGTAACGTCTCCCCATTGGTTAAATTTGGACTATCAATAAATTAATCTAAATTATTTAATTTCGTTCTTTTCATGATTTTATGGAATCAAAGTAGAAAATTGATCAAAAACGTTTCAATAAACAAAAGTATAGATTTTTCTTAATAAAGGCATCTTCAGTTCACCCTGTTCTCCCAGATATGGTAAAAGTTTACATAGAGTTTATGAAATATTTCATACAGTTCAATACACATTCATACATGAACATGCAGATTTAATTCTTTTCCAATGAGTTTAAGGATTCAAAGCAAATTTCTATACACATGGTTTTCAGGGTGTGAAAACATCCTTACTACCACTTTTTTGAACAGTATCTGGTATCTTATCCCAATGCACCGTACCTTGATAGGTATGTTTAACTAAACAAGTTAATCACCGCCCTATACACTTATTATAAATGCACATAGTTGCAAAACATTTTAAATCAATGTATAATGATAGAGAGAAAGCGGGACAGAGTTATTATAGCTTTCTCTGTACCAATTTGCAACAATTTACAATTTACCACAGGTGCCGTAGTCGAGTCCAGCTGCTGGTCTGTTTACCTAGGTATAGAGTAAAGGTGGGAAAGTCGGCTGTTGATGTCCCTGCCAGTGATCAGAACAGTGTGGACGGAAGTAGCATTTCATTGGTCAGAACAATGCAAATGACCTGTTGACGTCATAATTAGGCTGGGTTTGGAGGCCCTGGTCAGTGCTAAAAGTGGGCTCTCATTGGCTACATCAGGACCCCTGAACTGTTGGTGCCCTGAGATGGGCTTCAAACAGTGACACCTGCCAGCAACAGGCCCCACGAACATCCACACTGCTCCTCTTTGGTTTTCTTTCCAGGAATTTCCATATAAAGGGAAGAAATATGAAGTACTTTCATTCACAGATTACTTATCAGATGTGTTGGCAATATCCTAGTTAGGTTGGTTATTATATATATTGCAATTAATAGCACTTTCTAGCACATAGTAGGTAGTGTTGACATCACGAGTGTGCTGCTAACATGGCCACCTTCGCACCTTTAGTGTATGTCTAAGTAAACAGACCCGTTGTCCGACTCGACTACGGTGCCTGTGCAATTTACAGTACACATTTAATAACTAGATAGTGAAAAACGTGGAAATTGGGGTAATATGATGCTTCAAGCATCAGTACAGTTACCTGGTTTGAGAACAGCAACAAAACACTTTTCATCTGCCTGTCCTGCAAAATTCCTTGCGATGCATTTGTATGATGCAACTTCTGTTACACCATTGACACGCAGTTGGCTCACAAGATCCTCACTCGTGATAGTTTCACCTAAAAGATAGGTCAAAGCAACCCATATAACCATGGTGTGAACTATGGCATCCCTGTACATGCATCATGGAAGATATAGAGAAAAATTATATTTACATAAAGAACATTTTATGACACAAGTATACAGGAGTTACATTATGTATGCAGTAAAAAAAGGGATCAATTTATACCCTTTTATTCAGTATATTTATACAGGTACAATTGAAACTAAAATTAATGTAGTCCCCCATTGCAATCCTATTCAGGTATTTTACTGATAAAATTAGTATCAGTCCTTTTCCAAAACAATTAATAATGGCTCATTAACATACTAAGGCAAAATTTGGTGAAAGCTAAAATCTATATACAGCGTTCATTACCTTACAAAAAAATTCTTTAAGAATTATAAGAACAGATAAGTCTATTCTTAACATCACTTTTACAATCAGCATTTCTTAAATATATTCACCTCAAATTTGTTATGTATTCAAACCATATTTCTACACATTTGTACCTTATTAAGAAAATTGTCTACATCACCTTGTGGACGTCTATATACTTAGCACATATGTTGGTCTTGTACATTTAAAGCTAAAACCGATCACTCAGATTTCCATATCAGAGTCTGACACACTATAATTATCCAGATGTTTTTAATTGGATACAGTCCTGATTAAAAGTACACACTCCTTTTTTATTTATACCTTCATAATTCATAATTATCATATCAAGCTGAATGAGTTTGTAATCCTTAATCGTAACAAAGAAGGGGTCTATGACAGTATTTAACCTAGTTGCATTAATATTCATTACATCACCTTTTATTTTCAGAATTTCCAATTCAACACTATCAAATTTGCTTTGGAGGATTGTCACATACCAAAGAATGATACATAGTCCTTTATCTGTATTTATCTTAATATTTAAGAGCATTTTCAATATGCATGACAGATGAAGGTGAGGTGAACACAGAATAAAATGAGCTGCATTATGCTATCCATTTGATCTAAGATAATTTTGGATTTAATCAGGGAGAAAAATCAATCCTACAATCAGTTTCAATGCATGAATCAGGAAAAATGACTGGGGTCTTTGACGATCATGGTCATCCTGTTAATGTAATCTTTGATCGTTTATTTCACACAAGAAATCAACTGTATCACTGTTGCCTATCGACCCGTGATTTGCCATATGGTTGGTATCAATCTTGACAACTACAACAAGGACTCCCAATTTCAGTCATATAGCCAAAACATCATAGATGAAGCCATGTACTGCCTAAACCATGCTATAAATTCATTAAACATGGACATTGAGGTTGTAAGTCCATGGCTTGGACAAACTGTTCACTCTGTAATCCATAAAAAACATCACCACAAGTACAAAAGGCTGGTTGATGGACTACACCCGACTGTGGAGACAATAGGAATCTGGACAAACCTGTTTGCCCATGCAATCCTAAAGAACTGTGCCTGGAAGGACTGAAGTAATACCACTATGTGTTAATCAAACCCCATCCTAGTATGGAGGGGAATAGTAATTCGTAAGTAGATGGTATTGTACTTAAATTTTCTTTTTCTTTCAGATGAATAATTGGATTATTACCTCCTAACTAAGTATACCCACTCATCCTAGTATGGAGAGCTGGAATGCTTAGACTGTATACTTAAATATACGATTTGATGATAGAAATGATAACAAACTCTTCATGTAAAATTTCCCAAATGTTTTGCTTGTCTTGACTTTGTTACAAAGACTAAGTATCTTTCCTTATCCTAGTATGGAGAGTTAAGATCCTTGATAAATGCTGATTAGACATTCGATATTCTCTGACCATTGAACTTAATTATGTATTGTTTGTTTTGTTTGTTTTTTGTTTTCTCCTGTATTTGATATATGTATATATATATTTATTTATTTATTTATATATTTTTTCCATGTATAGATATTGTGTGCTCAGTCTCAAACTGTAATGACAATTATTTATAGATGTACCGTACTGAGTGTTGTGCCAATGCTTGAGTATAACCACAACCAACTATGAGGTGAAACCATCTGGCAGCTTTAAGTGCAATATGCCAGATAAAAATCAAAATGGGGGAAATTTTGATTATCTTGGGAAAAATCTGGTATTAACTTTGCTCAACCTGACAAGACACTTACATAATGGATGATAATATTTTCAAGCAAAAGGGTATTCATTATGCACATTTAAATATTAGAAGTTTATATCCGAAAATTGACCTGTTGAGAAACTATATTGATAATTTAGATAGCTTGCACGTACTGGCCCTCTCAGAGACCTGGTTAACTGATAACGTTCCTAATAATTTTGTGGATCTTTTGAACTATAATATCTATAGAAATGACAGGAAATGGACGGACAACACAAATAGTGATATACCAAAAAAAGGGGGTGGAACATGTATCTATGTGCGTTCTGATTTGAATGTTGATGCCCAGAAATGGAATTCGATTAACATCTCAACTTGTGATGTTGAAATTATTTGGATAGAAGTGATCAACCAATTTTGTAAGAATTATATTATTGGAGCAATTTATCGACCCCCTACTGGTGATATAGATACTGCATTGAATATATTGGATGATTGTATCTCAAACTTTGATGGTAACAGAAATGATATCTTCATTTTGGGAGATCTAAATATCAATTGGCTTGATAATAATAATAGGGATGCTAAAGTATTCAAAACACAGGTCAAAAACTGGGGTATGGATCAACTGATCAAAGAGCCGACTAGATATTCTGCTACCAAAAACAGTTGTATTGATTGGATCCTTACAAACTGTAATATTATAAGCCAAGTGCATGTTTGTGATCTAAACTTAAGTGACCATGAATTAATTATGTGCACTAGGAAAAAGGTCAGAACCAAACATCCCAAATCGAATTTTGTTGGACGCTCATATAAGCATTATGATATGGATATACTCTGTAATCGTTTAGCTAATATAAATTGGGAAATAATGGATGACACTGTAGATGTAAATGAAATGTGGTCATATATAAAAAGGGCTATTCAGAAAGAAATTAATATTATGTGTCCGCAAAAAATGTTTAAAACAAAAAACAATAGTGAGCCATGGATGACCAATGAGATGATTGAAAAATTGAAGGACAAGGATAGAGCGAGAAGGACAGCAAAGAGAACCAAAAGAGATGATGATATCAAACTAGCAAATAGGCTTAGGAATGATTGTGTTAGAGATATCAGAAATCTCAAAAGGGACTTTATTACTAACGAACTAGAAATAAATATTGCTGATTCCAAAAAGTTCTGGCACAGTCTAAATCATATATTACCAGGTAAAAATTCTGGGAATCAAAACATAACCTTAGTTAACCAGACGACTGGTGAGTTGTTGGATAATAATGAAGTTCCAAACTATATCAACAACTACTTTGCCAATATAGGTAAAAAGTTAGGAGATGCACATCAAGATGTGTGGACATACACAGGAGTTCTAAGTGACGTTGAAATTGATAATTTTGTCATAACTACAGAAATGGTGGTGGATGTAATTAGGGAGATCAATGTCAACAAATCTTCTGCTATTGTGGATATATCTAGTAGAGTATTTAAAGACATATTTGGAAGATATCCCGATAAACTAGCCAAACTGTTCAACAAGTCGTTAACACTACACACTGTCCCTGTGGATTGGAAGTTAGCTCAAGTCACACCAATAAAAAAAGATGGTAATATTCTTGATGTAAATAATCTAAGACCGATTTCACAATTACCTTTACCTTGTAAATTACTTGAGAAATTGTTGCATAAGAGGATTTATACACACTTGGATGATAATGAGCTATTAGATAAATGTCAAGGAGGATTCAGACCCGGGTATTCAACTACTGATACTGTTGTAAAATTTACTAACGATCTATATGAAAGCATCAATAATAAACAGATATCTGTGGCTGTATATTTCGACTTACGGAAAGCCTTTGACACAGTTGATCATGTGATACTTCTTAAGAAATTGTTAAAAGTAGGAATAAGCGGACATTTCTATTACTGGATAAAAAACTACCTAATAGATAGGAGGCAACAAACAAATGTCAACAACCTGGTGTCTGATGAATCAATTGTTACATGTGGTGTCCCCCAGGGGTCTGTACTTGATATATGTAAATGACTGTGCCCAAATCTTGACCCATGCGAAGCATAGATTGTATGCCATTGACACGGTGATTTATATATCCGGTAAAGACAGAGCGAATATTGTCCAAAATCTACAAAAGGATGTTGACAATTTTAGCAAGTGGTGTGCAGCAAATAAACTTACGGTTAATTCATCCAAAACTAAATTTGTTACATATGGCTCAAAATCTTGCATTAAAAAAATGCAAGACATAAATATCCAATTAAATAATGTAAGCCTCGAAAGGGTAAAGTTCTATAAGTATCTTGGAGTGTATATTGACTTTTGTTTGACATTTAGCAAACACATAGACTACTGTAACAAGGCAGTATCCCATAAGATCTATTTGCTGTCGAAGATAAGGCAATACATTGATCTCAGTACTGCAACACGTGTATATCAGTCTATGATAACTCCCCTGTTTGACTATGGTGATATAATTTATGCCAGTGGCACGGTAAACAAATTGAATATGTTGCAAAGAACCCAAAATAAGGGGCTAAGAATCTGTAAATATAACCAGGACAGATTATCTATTATAGATCTTCACTCCTCTAGTAGGATCCCTCTACTGGAAAATAGAAGGAAGGCAAATTTAAGAAAATATATGTTTAAACAGAAGGATATTTTACAACAAATACCTGTAATACAAACCAGAATGCATGATGCACCAGTTTTGAAAACTTGTAGACCAAATTGTGAAAAATACAAAAAGTGTACTTTGTATAGAGGAACAATAGACTGGAACGGCATGGATATTGCAGTTCGGAATATTGAGGAGTTTGGAACTTTTGAATCCATGGTTAAAGCATGGTTGTTAGGAACTATTGAATTTGACTAACTATGGTATTTTGTATGAGTTCCCCTTTTGCTTTTATTTGATGTCTATATGAATTATGTCAATGAAAACTGTTACGCTGATATGATTGCTTATCTTCTATGACCAACATTTTTCCCAATATTTGTTTAAATCTAATAGATTAATATAGCACTTTATAGTACAGTCTTATTTGAAATGTTAATTATGTTAGTTGAATTAATGATGAGTATGGATGAATATCTCGTCATAACTGATGTTTGTGTATGTACTACATGGATAGATTTGTAAAGCGAACCGGATACTGTGTTTAAGATTATACCATATATATAGAAACATGTGACCACACAATTCATACCCTGGCAGGGAATGAAAACTAGTACTTGTACTAAATGCTTTTGCCAGAATAAATAAAGATAAAAAAAAAAAAAAAAAAATAGTTAATAAATTAATCATCAAGTGGTGTTAATTGTGTTCAGATAGTTATATAGTTGGCATAGTTATACAATAAAAACACAAAATACTATGATATACAATACATTACCAAATATAGATTTAGTATGTCATCCTGGGGGCCGATCCAGGGACAATTTACGGAGCATTCGTATTTTAAAATCCTCAAATACGAAGCAAATTCTGGATCTAGGGAACATTTCCAATGCAAAAATGGCACATTTTTTATGACTCGTAAATTTTACGAAGCAAAAATATTCATCGTAATACTAAAATATACGAACATAAATATTGGGATCGTAAATTTTTAATTGTCAAAATTATACAAAGATACTCTTCCAATATGATAGAAACATTTTATTGTGTATCTTTACGAATCATGGCTCTCCCTGGTTGAGAAAATATTAAATATTTGCTTCGTATATTTGAAATACAAAGTGTTTCGTAAATTCTCCCTGGATCCCCACCCTGGTTTGCTGACCAGCTAATTCAGGAAGGAAAATAAGGCCAAACATATATATTTGTACTGTTACAGGGAATAAAGCCACGTCGTCATGTCAGTTTGTTAGGTAAGTCTTCTGGTCTGATAGGCCTTACATTCTTTAGCGACAAATTGCATGTATGATTGTATCTTAACACATTTTATGACCAGAGTTAACTAACATTTCAGCCAAATTGTCTTCTAGTTCATCTTGTAGATATGCACTCCATCATTTAAACGTGCATAAAGATGTTTATATCAATTTTTCCTTCTAACCTGATTCCTGAATTGTTATTGCAATCCATGACATTAATACACCATTATTTTCATTTAAATTGACAATTTTCCTATTCATTATCAGAACTACATTATCTAGGATGTCCTGCTGTATTTGGTGAGGATCCATGCATCTAAGGCATGTTGAAAAGTCCATTCCTTCTAATTCACAAACGGTGAATTTAGCCCAGGGATGCACATATTTGATAAGGTCACTAGAGTGTGCCTGTAGGTTCTCGTTGTGATGAACCAAGTCTTCTGGATGAAAAAAAGTAAATTGATTTTATTCCAGAACGTAAAGTTGTTTATGCCATAGACTATGAGCAGGGGTGCGTCAGAGTTGATTTATTACTTCAGTAATTGCTCCATTTAAACCTGCTCCTCGCAACTGTATTACCTCCATTAATAGCTCTAATTCTTTGTTGAAGTCCTGTAAGCATAGAGTCACCAGTAATATATACATGCCTTGTTTGTAAATCCATGGTATGCTTACATGTGCATGTCTTGTAACATCGTCAACTATACACTGGTTACTTCGCTTTGGCATGTTTAAGTGTTCCTCAGAGGCAGATCCTCATGTCCTCTATTTGTGTTCTGAGCCTGCTTCTCCCTTTTATTTTGATTTTTTTCTTTCTTTCTCCACCATTTTCAGGGTTAACCCCCCGACAAGTTCCCCTAAGAGTTCTTGATTCTGCAAGAATTTTAGAGTCAGAAGGCTGAATATTACCTGATATTTGATGTGACCCCGTTCTGTGGTAAAGGGGATTGTTGAGACAATTCTTGTTATTATTTGCTAGTTTTTTTTCTATGAGGATTCGCTGTGCATTTGATATTTCACCTGTTTTTATAGCCTTTTGAGAGAAAAAGTCTTGCTCTAGGAAGCAATAGACAATTCCTTCAACTTCTCTCAGTCTGACATTTACACGTTTGAAAGAAATACATTTTCAGAGTGAGAAAATAATTCATTGTGTCTTTATAATATTTATGTTATCAGGTATTTTTAAAGGACAGGTCAGCTTGGAGTTGGTTGGTTGTAGTGTAATCATGGGTTAAACCATTGATCACAATAGTTTTTTTCTTTTTGTACTGAGTTGTTTTCTTTAAATGCAAAATCACATAGATCCCTTAGGTGATTTCATTGAGTTCTTGTTTTCACATTGATCACTTGATTAATCCAAATGTTTTTACAATGACAAATTTTCTTTTTATCACCCACATGGACGGCGAGCGGTGCGTATTGTGGGTCGGGCATATTGATTGGCTGTACACACTGCTGCACAATCTCAGCATTTTCTTAACAATTTGAGTTTTGTTTGGGTGATTCTCCCTAATAGAAAGAAGTGTTGGCCAGCGAGCACTCTCCAACACACAACCACTCCTATCTAGAGACGTACTCGTCACAGCGGTCAGTGGGGGAGATTGACTGTGGTCCCTAAAAAAAAATGGCCAAAACTGTATCGCCTGAACAAATGCCAGGAAGAGCCAAAGTTTGAGTATAATTATTAATTCTCATATCTTCGCACTGTAAGAGTACATACAGCTATGAATAAACAGTGCAATGTAAAACTTTCTACTCCCCAAATCTCTTTGAATTTATTTCTCCCTAAGGGGAGACGTCAAAGTTTCCAACAGGAGGCTGCAGCCAATGGTCAGTGATATTACGCCAACATGCCTCCACTCAGGACTATTGGAAGTCGCAGCTTGCTGCAGCCTGGTATGAATGGGGTGCGGACACTAGCTTAATGACCCTAAATGACATAATTAACTAATTAATTAACTAGCCTTATGGAGTGATTAAGGTCTGTAATATATACAAACATAAAAGAGAAGCACCATTCTATCTTTTTACTTAATAAGATAATGATACCCCTAATGAGTACACTGTTAAAAATAACCGTAACTTTGACAGTTATATACCATAAACCTCAACAGTATAATACCGTATTTTATTTTACGGCTATATACCATAATATCCTTGCAATTTACAGTATTTAAATTAGCCTCACAGTAATATACCGTATTTGAGAATTGTATACTGTATGGAAAAGAAAAATGGACCCTTTGGGATTAGAACCCACCTTCTCCACATTCAAGGCAGAAGCCTAACCAACTGAGCTAACTTGGACTGCATGAGGTGTACACTGTCATAGTCAGCACCAATGAGTAGGATCAGTACTACTATACAGGTGTTTAACATTAGACATACATTAACTCAGTACACTGTTAAAAAAAACGGCAAATTTATGGTAAAGTACTGGCAACTATGTTGCCGGACTTTTTTCCGTAAATTTAACGGCTGACCATTATTTTGTGTGACCGTATTTTTTACAGGTGAACACCATTTAATTTAAACAGTAATATACCATAATATGTACAGTCGACTTTCATTTTTACGGATCAAAAACATTTAAGTTGAACAGTAATCTACTGTAATACATACAGTGGACTTTCATTATTACGGATCAAAACCATTTAAGTTCAACCATAACATACTGTAATACATACTATGGTATATATACCATACAGTTTACGCTGGATGTAATGTTAACAGTGTTGAAAGTTTTATTTTTCCTGTAATCACACTACAGGATAATTTAGCCAATAACCAAGTACATCCTTCCTTCTTGGTTTAGCCTTGTATTGGTTGTTTGATTGTTGAAGGTAAAACCTACAGGGGTATAGCTGATAAGTTTTTGTACTAAAAAGGTGTCTACATGTTAATCCTACTGAAAAGGTGTTTTAAAACAATATATACACATTTTAGGGGTGTTCTAATTAGTTTGCCATACCAAACATTGCAGGCCAATGAGGTGATTACCTTAATAACGCTATAAAGACTTCAAAATCTAACATTTTTAATCATAAAGTTACTAATTCCTAAGTTTCTGAAAAAACTATTTTACTAATCATGGCCAAAAAGAATGGAGGGCATTTTGCAAACCAATACTACTGATAGTACCATTTCTGCGTAGAAGTAATTTGATAACCTGACTAGCCGAGGATTGAACCCCGGACCTCTCACATATGAAGCCTATGCTCTACCGCTGAGCTATGAGGGCCTGTAGGAGACAAAGCCTAGCTGTGTTACTTAACTGTATAGGTAGGGGTATGAGAGTACTGACCTTATGTCTGTCTAATGTTGAACACCTGTATAGTAATTGGTGCTGACTATGACAGTGTAAAGCTGGGCCCTGTCTACCTACAGACCTCCATAGCTCAGTGGTAGAGTACAGGCTTCATATGTGAGAGGTCCCGGGTTCAAACCTCGACTAGTCATGTTATCAAATTACTACTATGTGATAGATAAAGCACGAGTGAGTTGGGTTACGCGAAATAACCCACGAGGCGACAGACGAGTGGGTATTTCAAGTAACCTAACTCACAAGTGCTTTATCTGACATAAACCACGGGTATTTTATTTGCATTTAAGCTCATAACTAACTTGATACTTATTGAATTACGAAACATTATGCATGTAAAGAAAGCTAAGAACATTGTGAAGCTATTCATGTATCAAATATTTGATTCCTAAAAGTATTTAGAATTTTTATGATTTAATGAAAAATAAAAATAATGGAATAGACATACTTTTATTTTTCAGTTAATCATAAAAATAGAAGCCTTCTAGATATTTGATATTTGAGGTATGGATTATCTCAAGAAGATTCCTAGGTTCATGTACTCACTTACTATTTGTGACTTTGTTGAAAACTAAAAACATTATACGCAAAAATGTAACAGACAAATGGATCAGCACAGCACCTGAGTCCTGTGTAAGGGCAGTGGGCGCCGTGAGATTATATGGTTCCGCTTCACTGGGCCCAATACGTGATATAACCACGGCCTGGTTTCTTTGTTCTCCCCGTCAACCGTGGTTTATGCAGTAATGGTACCATCAGTAGTAATGGTTTGCAGCATGCCCTCTGTATTTTGGCTATGATAAGTAAAATATCTTTTTCATACATTTAGGAATTTGGAACTTTGTGATTAAGAATGTTAGATTTTTAGGTTTTTATAGTGTTATTAAGATAATCACCTCATTGACCTGCCATTCTTGGTATGGTCAACCAACCAGAACACCCTAAAACATGATGTTTTAAAACACCTTTTCGGTAGGATTAATATGTAGACACCTTTTTAGTACAAGAATTCAGCTATAGCCTTGTAGGTTTTACCTCTAACAATTAAGCAACCACTGCAAGGCTAAACCAAGAGAAAAAGGATGTACTTGGTTATTGGCTAAATTATCTTGTAGTTTGATTGCAGGAAAAATAAAACTTTCAATGCTGCTAAAATTACATCCAGTGTAAACTGTATTGCATTTTACCATAGTATTTATTTCACCCCCAATACAAAGTCGCCTATGTGTGACGTCACGCCAGGGAAATCCAGGTCGCCGCAGGGCAAGGTAAACAAAAGGTAAACAAACGTAAACAACTACGCACGAAATTCGCAGAATAAACGCATTATTCCTGTCAAAAACGCATTATTAGTAAACAAATATGTATGAGGAGATGGAATACCAACAGTTTGATGAATATTTTTGTTTATTTTTGATGTTTTCACTCTTCGCAAAGTTCCGAAGTTCATTTAAAATATGTTAGATGGCGCCGTAAGTACGCCAAGGTGTGCCGTAAGTACGCTAGATGGCGCTGTATGTACGCAACGCAATTTTATAAACAAAATCGCTCAAAATTCGCATAATAAAAGCAAAATAATGTGTGAGGAGGTGAAATAAATCCGATACTAACCTTGTCTGGGACCCTGAGCCTTGTATCTCGTCTCGGGGTCTGGTTTCACCAGGGTCCGCTCTCGGGCCCTGCAGGCCCTCTAGCGGACCCTGGTGAAACCAGACCCCTCGCCGAGATACGGCGCCCAGGATCCCAGCCCGGTTAGTATCTACTTAGTATTATAGTATATTATTATTGAACTTAAAAGGTTTTGATCTATAAGAATGAAAGCCCGCCGTATGTATTACAGTATATTACTGTTGAACTTAAATGGTTTTGATCTGTAAGAATGAAAGTCCACTGTACATATTACGGTATATTACTGTTAAATTTAAATGGTGATCACCTGTAAAAAATACGGTCACACAGACTTACGGTCACCCGTTAAATTTACGGTAAAAGTTCGGCAACATAGTTGCCAGTACTTTACCGTAAATTTTACGGGATCTTTTTAACAGTGTATGCAATGGGCTTTAGAATGCTGCAGCCAGTCATGCCACATAGGGCTTATATTTAACAATCTGCTACCGTCTGCTGCTTCATCTCAAGTACACAGCCCCTGGATGTTGACGTTACCCCTAAGATGGATAGAAAGCGAATCCTTTTGACTAATTTCATGAGGTCAGTTACCCGACTAGCACCCACCAGCTCCCTCGGCAACGATACTGACTTATGCTAGCATAGTGGCCTCAGCACCATGAACCAAACGGCTTGGTTCATTAGCCCTCTAAGATAAGATGGTCAATTAAAATTTCATTAGCTGCCCCCTTTTCATATATAAACCCTGATGGGCACTGGTCAAATCTCATTCAGCTCCAGGCCTTCAGAGAGTCGACATGGATACTCATCCCTTGTAGGTACATTTTTGCATGGGTTTCTTACAGGTTTCTCATGGTTTTATTTCGGATCAGGGAAGTGCGCCTTTACCATGTTTTTGCATTTATGTATACATATTCATCCTTCTACAATCTTCTCGTTTCAAGGAAGATATATTGAGAACGTCACTCTGCCCATGGATTTATTTCCTTCAGCAGAATACATCCTCAAATCCGTTCTCTTTAATTTACAATGAACCTTCATTCCGGGCCGGTAGCCAGGGGGGATTCGTGGGGTTCATACGACCCCCTCCTCCCCTTGATTGAACCCCTTTATAAAATTTCTGAACCCCCCTCATAGGATAAATAAATGAATTGCTTTCTTATATAGTGTGTGCCCCATATCCATCCACAAGAATATTTAAATTCATTACTCAAAAAAACAAACCTCCCTCTGAAAAAAGTTGACTACGTGCCTGTATTGGTTCTGAGTTCAAGCTGGTGAGATTCCAATTTCAAACTTCTTTCATAATTGTTTAATTGCTTAATGGTTCTCCTAAAGTTTATATTTGTTTTAAGGATACGTTGATATACTTTTGACTAATTCCATGAGGTCAGTTACCCGACTAGCACCCACCCGCTGGAGATAAAGGGTTCTTTCAGGCTTAAAATAGACTCCAGTGGACATCACGTAGTTTGAAGCGTGTAGGGTGGCTCCGCGCTCAAGGGCTGGGACCTATTACAGGGCTGGGCACTGACCCCAGGCTGGGCACTCTGCTGCATAGGTGCATCAACATAAGAATCACTGGTTTGACAGTTTGGGCACAGAGAGTGATTTGCCGCAGAGTGTGGCCAGCTGCAGGGTTGATCCTGACGTCGCGGGCCATTCCAAAATCTAGAGACCTTGTGCAGATGTCACGTGACCACATTTTGGTGATCACTATGTGCTCATCATGACCACGTGGCTGGTAGAAAAATCTAATGTTTATTAATTATGACTGATAAAAACTAATTATTTTGACTGTATGTGATCATATCAGATAAATTCAGTAGAACTATTTACTCTGGATATTTTAGAATGATTAAAAATTGTACTTTTGAAATTATCACCAAAATGGCACCCAAACCCTCTCTGGGAATTGTGATGTCATATGCATAACGTCTACATGCCTAACTACGAGATAAAGAAACTTGTAGAATAAAGAAAAACTTCTGGGATCGTCTTCAGGTGGCTGTACAACCCATGGGGATTGTAGAAACCTCAGGCTTCTCCCTCGGTTAGTAAATATCCCCTACAACTACCCTCAGATGCCTTCTTTTTATAACATAAACTTCATTTCTAACAGAAGATCTGACAAAGGTTACCATGATGGGGCGTACTTTCCACTCCAAGTAGTTACCACCATGGTAGATCGGGTTTGTTTCATTTGTTTGAACATAGACTCCTGTGTCGTTTATGATCATTTGAACTATTGTTTTCAAATCTTTGTTGTTGTTTTTTTCAGGGACACCTTGTATACATATAGCATTTGGGAAAAGACTGTTGGGCTGTTTGACTGTCTTTTTGCCAATTGTGAGAATTCAATCTCACTTGTCTTTAGCTTTTTGTGGAATTTATGTTGCTCTTCCATTAAGCTAACACCATGATTGTGTTCTTAACAAACTCATCATGTTTCTTTTGATGAACTCCAATTGAGGTTATTAAATCATTTATTTTTGGCTTAATTTGTAAGTGTTTCTGATTGACTTTTGATATCCGACTCACTAAGATCAATCCTTTCTTGTATTTCTGTGATCTCAAGCATATGCATTCTATCTACCCTTTGTTTCATTTATTTGGTTTCCCTTGAATTCTTTTCGAGTTTTTATGATTTTGAGAGAAGTATATCAAGTTTCAGGTAAAAGCCCAGCAAACAGTCTATTACTCAATTTGACACGTGTTAAACTAGTGTAATATTGGTTTTGTTGAATTCTCAGAATAATGTTAGCATTTAATACGTTTTACAATCAGTTTACACCCAGTGAAGCACCTGTGTAATTTCCGTTTTTATACAATAATTATTCCTTTCATATGGTCTATTTCATTATACTACATCTCATTGCGATTTATCAAAACTACATTAATATTTTTGTATTCTAGTGCTATTCTTGTGACATTCTCGTGAAGTGATAATTTCCATGTAAACTATGTGCATAATGCCAGATTTTACATGTGTTATTTACATGCAATACTGGTGAAAATGTGAATTATATGAGAAAATCCATAACATGTGACATGTTAAGACATGTGATATGTCAATTTGAAACCTGTATTTTACTGATTTCCAACTGGAGTTGTATCTTAGTCATGATTGGTTAATCTACTGGATAACCCTTAGAAAAAACTGAATTTTTAGGAGCTTTGTCCTCATCAATCTCATGCTGTACTGGTGGGACGTACATATTTCCGATATGAAAAATCAAATGCACTCTCACAAATAAGAAATTGATTAATGAGGCCCCTTTTAAATATGAAAATGCTTCATTTCCACTAAATAACAATATTCTGTACAATACAAATACAACCGCTTCACTTACTCAGTATCCAAATTCTCAATAGCACAGTGGTGAAGTGGGGGCAATGTGTGTGAGAGATACCCAGTTCAAACACCATCATTTATTTTAGCCAGTTAAGAAAAAAGACGTGAGTTCCACTTGCCAAAACTCTTGTCATGAACTCATGTCAAAAACATGATGGAAACACTAGAAATGAGGTCCACAGAATCCTGATCTTAGCAACCAAAATAACTGATTTGCATACATAGCTGTATTTTCCAATTTGAAAGATATTAAGAATTAATAATGTTCAAACCTATTGTTGTGAATTGCCAATATATATCATGATTTGTGGTCATCTGTCCAAAGTATCACAGATTTTTTTTTTCCATGTAGATGACTTCAATTCTTTAATTGAGATTATGTTTCATGGCGCAATTTGTACACCTTCTCCCAACTTAAACTCCTCTATCTATTCTGTGACAATTTGTTTTTAAGGTTTAATTCAGTAAACATCGTCAGACAGCTGTCTGGTTTTCAGATGGTTACAATAGAAAAAATAACATATCTAAGTCAATAATAGTAACTTATAATACAATAGATCAACCATGTATAAACTACCTATCACAATCACACATGTCAATCAGGCATTTAGCAGTTAACCTATCAAATCAGCATATATGTACTATATAATTGCTTAACTTTCTTCCGAAATATAAACCTATTTTCTGAGTCTTGTATTTTAACATCCAGGTCATTCCAGAGCATAATAACCATGAAATAGGGACTATTCCTAATTTTAGTACCTATATGTGATGGCAAAATAAATACTGTTTTATTTGAAGCACGTGTAAGTCTAGTGGGCACAGTAATGTTTTCACCACGCTTTGATAGTATATACAATAATTTCAGTATTTGTATATATCGCCGCTGTTCCAGGCTGATAACATTTAAACTCACATGCAAATCATCAATACGTACTTTGTCCATAAGCTTCTTTTTCAAGCATAATCTGGCTGCATTATTCTGTAGTTTTTGCATTTCCCTCTTCTGACCCAAAGTACAAGATAACAACTTAAATATACAGCTTGCTAATCGTAATCTATAATTCCCAATTCTAAAAGTAGGTAATCGCATTAAGACTCACCTGTCCCACCTCCCAAAACTGTGCCATCCTTGAGCCATGTGAAGGTAACCTTGTCTGTGCAGTTTGAATGCTGAGTTCCATGAACAGTGGCCTCACATCTCAGGGTAAAAGGGGTGTTCTCCTCTATGGAAATGGTCAAGTTGCTTAACCTAACCACAGGTCGGGCTAATAGACATATGTTTCTCTCACTCTGAATCAGCTTCCCATTGTAGTCTGCTCTGAATATGCAGGAAATGACACCTAGAAAAAATGTATGGAAGTAATCAAAAGGAAAACCACCATGCAACTGAAGCTTTAAGAAAGAATGAGACAGAACACTTATATGGAACAATTATGGAAAGAAGGTGTAGTAAAGTCTTACTTCTGAAAGAATGAAAGCAGATTCTAAAGAAAAATCCACAAGTATGACACATAATGAGAAAAACAACAAAATAACGGACCCTTTCTAGGAAAGCAACTTATAACAAACTACTATGAAAACCTACACAGGGTGACAAAAAGGCGCTCCTTATTTCTACCTAACGATAGACCACATACAGAAAATTATTGGACCTAAAACCATTTCAATGTCCAAAAAGCCTTCTTTTAATTTGTTGGAACTAATTCAATAAGGTGATGAACATCCTCAAAGAGGGAAAGCGACTGGACCAGACAACAGAGTAAACAAGTTCCTACTGGAGGCATCCATCTAAACAAGGAAAACAATCTTCAGTCTGTTCCATGAATAAACAAAAACAATATTGCCACAATGGCAAACAGGAGAAAGAACCATACGCCTTTTCTTGAAACCATTACATTGTCTCTACCCCAGTTACAATGACTATGACTATTCATTCCCAGATTGTAACTCCCTTCTGGGAGGCAATGAAAACCAGGCAATTCTTACCTGTAGAACCTCTCAGGATAAATTAACTGAATTAAAAAAAAAAAATCTCCAATTTCAAATGGAAGAGGGTTAAGAAGCAATAATCTGCAAGAGACATAGCAATTACATAAAAAATGACACCAAAACACAAGAGCACTTCTTCAACATGGCAGACCAGATTGTTGAAAACGGTATTATATCATTATAGGCAAACCAGATAATATGTGAAATTAATATTTGGAAACATAGAACTACAATGTACACTCATTTACGACTACCATGAAGAAACCACCAGTGAAAAGGACATCTTAACCCTTTCCAGACCATGGGGAAGCCGTTTTTTACATGTTTTTGAAGCGGTTGTTAGATAAATATGCTTATAATTGACTGTTTTCATTAGAAAATCACAACATATCATATAATGATGGAAAGCTTATAACCTTAAGATTTTAGATTAAGCATATGAATTATAAAATTATTCTTTTCTGGTCACATGATCAGGGACATGTGACCCATCAATCTTTAGAAATCATTTTTTTTATTTTTTTCAGAAAATCAAGCAAAAATGGGTTAAATGTTTATTTTCTCAGAAAGTCTTGAATTGAGGAAATAAAGTTATGGCATATGCAAGACAATGATATATCTTTTTCATACATAAGTACAGCCAATTTATGAAGAATTGTCAATGATAGAATGTTGGCAGTGTGCGAAAATGTGTGAAAAATTACAGATTTTCTTTATGTTTTACAATTAGGGGCACTAAAACATTAAAGATCTGAAAAATAAATATGGTAGACTTATTTTCAAGATGAAAATCATTGAGAAAAAGGCCTTTTTTGAGCAGGTGAAAGTTTATTTTTCTGGAGGAATCTGTACGAAACTATAGTTGTACTGAATATGGTGCCTACAATTAGATGACCAGTGACCTTTGACCTTTCCAGAGAATTTGTGCATTAGACATTTGTGCCATATTTTATCAAATACAATTGAAAAGATCTTACAATAATGGAAATCATGTCATTAAAGTATGAAAATAATATTCTCTCTGGCTGGGATAAACATTTTATATTTTGATTATTGTATATTATAAAGAAAAATAACTAATAATCAATGAAAAATATGAGGTTTCAAATTTGTTGATAATAACAAAACCTCAATCAATGCATTTTCATGGGGTATGAGCAATATATTTGATCATTATTTGGATAAATATAATGTTTAATATTGTGGGCTGTCACCTGGGCAATCAATAAGGCAGAACAAAAAGAAAGAATTCATTAAACATTGAAAGTAGGGTGACAAAAACCATTTATGGTACATATAATATGTACCAAATTTGCATTGTCGGTCTGGTAAGGGTTAAAGGAACACATTAACCAGATAAAAAGGAGAACAGAAGCAATGTTCTTAACGATACTACAAGGGTTTCCAAATGGCAAACTGAAAAGAAGACACAAATAATAATAATAATCAATGGAATCTTATGAAAAATACAATCAGAAGAACACTACTAGTACCACAGTCAACACCATGAGAAATCCCATAGGTCAAAATTGGAATGACAGATATGTAGATGCATATAGATCAAAGGCAAATCACTAGATACTAAGTAATAGCAGGTTCCTGAAGAAACTAGGAATAATTCCTGATCAAGCAATGACTCAACCCGAAGTAGCTTTGGAAGGAAAAAGGCAAACCGCAAACAATGAAAAGACAAACCATTAGCCAACAGAAAAACAACTGACTTTCAGAACTAAATTGAAAAAAGGAAAATGCCTCCAGTTTCTGACAACCCAGACGAGGAAACAAAAAGGTCTAGTTTAACATTAAAAAATGTTTATGGACCGTTGTAGTTGTTCTAACATCCCTGAAGGATTTATCACTAAATCTTATATACCCTAAAATGTTCAATTTTAAAGGAAAGCTTGCACATAAATTCACAAAGTTCTATTTTTTGTGAAATTAACTTGACTTAAGTATTCTACAAATATTTCTATAGTGAAAACTCAAACATGTCGAGATCTTAGGGAATTATTCGACAAAGTAACTTAATTTAGGGAATTCCCTGAATGCTGGACTGCTCAGTACTCCCCTTGCTACGTCACAGCCATGGGAATTCCTTCTAAATTAATTTTGGGATTCCCTGATTAATAAATGGTTGTAGATGGACATATGTCTTAATTCATTATGAGTTACATTAGGTCAAATATATATAAATATTGGGTTAGAGAGCATAACAATTATTGCAAATTCTACAGGGTTGGGGAATCCCTTCTAAGGACAGATGGGATTCCCCAATAAAAAAAAATGTGCAAGGTTCCTTTAAGTTTAATATACAGTTTATAGGCTCATACTTGAAAATATTTTTAAATATATAAGCTGTCAAGGGACATTGTTTTGGTTCTTATTACTACCACTCACCCAAATTTTGAGGATGTTAAAAATTCTCACGGTGTGAAAAACTAATATGAATAGGCTGATTTATACATTATTAATCCTGATGAAGGTTGAAAAACTGAAACAGTGACCCAACGAGGGGAAAGGATGCTCCAAGGTTGTCATAATTCCTAACTTGTTGACTTCCTTAACATAAGTCCGCCTGTCTCTGGATGGTGTCACAGACTGTCATAGTTCCAATGTTAGACACCAGTTGTTACCAGATGCAATGAGCTTTGCTACCTAACCCCCCAAATCCTTAAGACTCGTTATGTTCCAAACATATATTGGTTCTGCCCGATACCAGCTTTTGCCCTTTTTTTATATCCATGATTATCGGTTTCCCCAGGTAGTGCTTCTGCTGATAGAACAGGCCTTCCTGCTTTTACTGGTACAGGTTAAGCATACTTATCCGAGGCTCTATCCATAGCTATTATTAAGCTTTATAGAATTCTCTTGTAATTTTGAACTGTTAACGATATTTCCTTTTGCAGTCTGGTGATCTTTCCTTTAAACCACTTAACTGCCATGCTCCTGGGGCTAATTTTAGGCAAAATGGATGCATTATTGAACAATTACATTTCTTATACTTTTCCAATGATGGGCATGTTATGGTATACCGTTCTTTAGATTATGACCTGAAAATTTAGGAAACTGCCAAAAAATGACTTTTTGGTTGCCATGGCAACTGTTTTGTTGATTTTTCTTCATATAACATAAAAATATGAAAGTGATCATAGAACGTTTGGCCTAATCTTTAAAATTGAAATGAAAGCATAATGATTACAAATAGGAAGAGCTCCATGGAATTATCTAAATTTTGATATATTACTTGCCTCAATAGCAACTTTATGTCAAAAGTTATAACATATCAAAAAATGTATGTTTTTTCCCGAATAATCCATAAAAATGCATAAAATTAGTGAATTTGACCATATGGCCAAACTGTTACCATAGCAACAAGTATTTCTTAATAATTAGCTATATTTCTGAACATTTTAGGTTCTTATGGGTTGTTCTATAATTTTAAGCAACAACAAAGATTCTTGAACACTGTTACCATGGTAACCATGCCATTTTTGTACTTTTCTTCAATTTAATTGAATTTTTCCCCTAAAATGAAGTATATTTATCTAAGTTTCCATGGCAACCAACACTTTCAGTATACCAAATTTGTTCTTTGCCAGAATAAGTTGGGAACAGATCTAGAATTTGTCCAATCAATTGGTTTTTTATTTTTTGGCCAATTTTGGCCAATTTTCAGCATTTTTTAAAATTTAGAAAATGTGTTGCTAAGGAAAGTGTTGCCATGGTTACCATCCAGAATGGCAAGTTTTTGAAAGAAACCAACATGAGAACCATGAAGGTCAGGAGATGACCTTTCCAATGATACCAAACACCACTATATTTGGATAACATGTCAGTATGCAAAATTTTCACAAATATTGGTCTATTTTTGAGTAAAATACCTTAAAAATGTACTATGCAGCCGAGTATACTCGGGAGCATCAGTTAAGTGGTTAAGTTTTAACTATGTATTAATCTACTCAAATATTTCCATCAATTACACGCACAAGGAATTTAATTACTACCTCAGTGCATAATATTGTATGTCTGCTTTCAAAAAAGGGACATCTGCTTGTAAAATCATCAAAGTTTATCATTGAAAAATCTATCTGCATTGATAACCTCAGAACATCTGAATATTTTCCATGACGCGTAGTGAAAAGCAGTACTAACCTGCATCTGTCCGTTTTCTTTCAAGTATTTGAACATAACTACAGTAGCCATAGGACGACCCATCGGGGCAAGGGTAAGACCTTGTGTGCACCCTCTTACCGTCTCCTACTATGTACCCCCTGTGGTACCATGTGATGCTGCCTCCTGTGACATCAGGTTCCACATATACCTCAGTGCTGAATGTCACATTGTCGCCCTCTATAGGAAACTGTGGATTTATGTCCAGTTGATGGTCAATGACTTGGGCATCAGCCACTGAAAGTATAAGATTGATTAGACAATGATGTCTTAGAATGTGTAGGATATTTAATATGTCAAACAAAAGAACCAATATATTACAGGTGCATTAGCATACTGGCTTAAACAAGTATAGTGACAAGACATAAGTCTGAGGAGGGATTACTGAAGCAGAGATCTTTGATATACTATATTATAGAGACTGGATAGCTCTCCTGTGGCCCTGAAGCCCCATCCCCACGGCATAAAATAGTCGATGATAAACTACGATGATAAATGAGCCAGTGAAGCCAAATCCCGATAGACAGGTTGGCACCACGTAATTATGGAAGCCACATGATTTCTAAGGATAAAACAGGATGACAAAGAACGATCCATCATTGTCGACAATAAACAAATTAAACAGGCCTAATTTTACGTTGAAAAACACCAGCAGTAAACGGGATTATACCAGGTAGACCAGGTAGTCTACTAGGTAAACCTCCTGAGTAGGTTTATTTGGTTACCCCCTGGAGGAAGTACAGGATGAAGTAACAGCTTCTTTGCTCCTGCTGGGGTTCCTCATTATGTCAACTAAGCTGACTGGATGACAGTGTGCGTCAATAGTATTTCACATATTATTGGTGTGGGGTGCGTCAATCTCTGTATGCTTTAATTGTATTGATGTTTTACACTGTATATGTGTGTCAATAGTATTTACAAACAGGGTGTCAGTGAGTGTGTTTATTGTATTGATGTGCACCTCACACTAATGTAGCACAAATAGCTGCGACGTGGGGGGCTAATTATAGGACTGGTGTGCACGGCTATTAAAAACCCATTGAGTGGTTGGGTCGGTGATCTGACCCTGTGTATGAGGCTTACAACTTCTCAGTTCACTAGGGGTGCATTCCCAACTCAATACATGTGGACTAGTCAAACCAAACCAGAGACCTGCTACCTACAGAAAGAGTAATCACACCAATTTGAGCCTATGAGATATTTTCCCTAGGTGTGCTCCATCCAGGTGACACCACTCTCAATGAATCAGGTTTACTCATGAGTGCCAATTCTCCCTCTAATCTTAGTTCTTTGTAGTCTATAAGAAAATAATGAGCACCAAGACCATCAAATTGACATTGTATTATACACATTTATTCAAAATGACATACTCTATACCTTTACAGAATTAGAAGTAAGAACTGGAATTGTAAGGGTTATGTAAATGTAAAATGTGTGCCTTTTTAAGACTGTTTATGGAGCATCAAATATGATAATAGGAATGTCATACCTTAAAGGAAAATTACATTTTACAAAGGTGACCCCATCTATGGCCCTCCTACTCTTAGCCAATCAGTGCTGATCTAACACTTTGTATGTAGTCCACAAAAGCTTTCACACCCTCAGTACACATATAAGAATAAGGATTAGAATCAGGACCAATCGTTCCTTAGCTAACTGAGGGTTGGTATCTTCACCACTGCATTAGCAGTTAGGTCTCAAAACTTAAAGGTGCTTAGAGCATCTATAACTTTTGACTACAAAACTGGCACTTGTGGGGCACTTGTGGCTTCACAAATGGAAGGACAAGTCTTGTAAATAGAAATTATGGAGAGTAAAATATAAGAAAGTAGAGTTTGATAACTACTTTCAACAGAATCCCCTATAAATAATTATAGATTACAAAGTCCACTGTTTAAATACTGTCCCACACATATACCCACAATCTTCTACAATTCATGATCACAAGTTGGAAATGGCTGGTTCTTCAAAATTAATTCATATAATAATATTATGTTTTGCACTGAGCTCTCCGTAACAATACTTGTGGTGTATTTGCGTGTTCCACAAAGCAGACTTGGAAATGCACCCCAGGCATACATAGGCCTACTACCAACAAGAGTAGAAGGGACAGAGGCACAGTTCCCACTTGCTGGTCCTCTTCTGAGTGACCCCCGGCCCTTATCTGTTCCTATTTATCTGTTTAAAGGTACACACAACTGTTCAGGGCGCCACCTGGGTGGTGAATTATGAACTAAAAATAAAAACATTTATTTTTACTGATTTAGATTTCTTAGAAGTATCTGGGTATTAAGGACATACTTTTTAATCATGAATTTCCTGATTTAGTTAATCTAGAATCATGTAATGAAACATTATATAAGCAAAATCATCCTCTTTTTTGAAATTCTTGTAATAACTTTCTTCAGAAACGGTGAACATTAGTTTTTAAGTGTTCTGTATCTACTTTAATACCAATATAAAATACCTGTAAAGTTTCAATAGCAAAACATTGGTGGTTTTTTCTCTATGTCATTTTTCTTGATGTTTCCCATTGAATCAATGGTTAAGCCTCAATTTTTCAAAGGTCAATACCTGCTATCACAAACGGTGAACATTGAATTTTCTTTTTGATATCTACTTCTAAAGCCATGAGAAAAGCCAAGTAAAAATATCTAAGATGTATTATTGGTCATTCCAAATCATGTTGAACAGTTGTGTGTACCTTTAACACCCTGACCACAGCCCAGGGGTGCATTTCCAAGTCTGGTTTGTGGAACCCACAAATGCATCACAAGTTTTTTTTATGGAGAGCTCAATGCAAAATATATTATGTAAACTAATTTGAAGAACTAGCCATTTCCAACTCGTGAACTGTAGAAGATTATGGGTATTTGTATCAAACAGTAATGATATGGTGGACTTTGTAATCTAGAGTTATTTATGAGAGGAATCTGTTCAAAATAGATATCAAACTCTACTTTCTTACATTTAACCCTCCATAATTCCTATTTACAAGACTTGTCCTTTCATTTGTAGACCCACAAGTACCCAACAAGCACCAGTTTTGTAGCCAAAGTTATAGGTGAGACCTAATTGCTAATGCAGTGGTGAGACCTAATTGCTAATGCAGTAGTGAAGTTGCCAACCCTCAGTTAGCTATAGCTAAGGAACAGTCAGCCGTAAGCTAAAGCTTATTCTGGGATGTGTACTGAGGGTGTGAAAGCTTTTGTGGACTACTTACAAAATGTGAGATTAGCATTGATTGGCAAAGAGTAGAAGGGCCATAGATGGGGTGCATAAGGTAAGACCTTAGTTTCGGACACTGCAACAGAATGATTGGGCTTTCTTAAGATGAGATGTAGAAAATGAACAATTCAACTGCCGGGTTGTTATAGACAATTTGAATTTATGTTTAATCAAGCATATGTTTTGAATACTAAATATGTTTATGGTTTTTATAACTATATCAATATAAATATATCCATTTCCTCTGATTGACTGATCACTATGTATGACACCCCCTGATGAAAATCCCTATGACTGGTTAGTCCCCAATGATCAGGTATGAGGCACTTCAAACAATTGACTATGACATAAACTAATATTTTCATCAAGCATTTTACCATTATTCTGTTTCAGGGCCTTAATATAGCTTAATGTGCGAAAACAGGTGTGCAACTGCATGATTACACTCTCCTGAATATCATGCCAAGGATCATACATTTTCCAAAAAGGGAAATGGTAGCGGGTCCCCTTCATACCCTGGGTGGGAATCCACAGACAATTTACAAAATTCTTTGTATTTCATATATACAAAGATTTTTTCAGCCAGGAAGAGCACAGATTTGTAAATATGCAGAAGAAAATGCTTTGTAAATGTGTTGTAAATGCTTTGTAAATTTACTAATCATAATTTGCAAAATTATAAACGTTAAATTAATCAGTTTAGATCTCATATATATTGATGTACACACTACATTTATAATAAACGATATAGTTTCTATAGTTTTGGAAGAGTATTTCTATATAATTGTTACCAATGAAAATGTACGACCACAATATTTGTGATCATATTTTAACATTTATGATGCATTTTTGTTGCTTTGTAAAATTTACAAATCATACAAAATGCCCCTTTTTTTGGAGGGCGTTCCTGAGCTTTTTTTATGGCGGTTTGTAAACCTATATGTCTATACGATGAATAAAATGTCCAGAGAAAATTTACAAAGTAATTTATGTGTCCAGAGCTTGTTTGCTAATATTTGTATGCTTTTACAAATGTCTTTACAAACCCAAATATGACCAAATTTACATCATGGTCAAGGGGTTATTGCAAACCATAAATATGGTAAAACCCCATAACAGGATTATTTCATGATTTTATCAAGGTGACTATTCATATATTGTATACTCACATACTAATATTTGTATATTCATATTCGTATATTGTATACAAATTGAGGGCATTCCAAAGCTTTTTTATGTCAGATAAATACATACCCCATATACAAATAAAAATATAAGTCTATTCTTGCAATGTGTGTCCAAAGAATCAATCATTTCATATCGTATAGCTTCATTTTTTTTCATAATTATAGTCGTAAATAACATGTTATCATCATGTCATGCATTTCATTATAATAAATTATAATGCTGAAATCAAGTTTTCCAAATAGATATTTTCCATTTTCATGATTCTCTAGATGCAATTTGTATCGGGTGGTTATACACGTGAGTATGTGCTAGACCTAGCCTTGACATTACGGACTCTTCCCGCACCACGTCAGAGGCTCCAAGTTACCAATACAAAAGTCCAGGAGTACTCCCTCTTTAAAGGGGTAAAATGCGGGAGGTTTCTATCTTGAGAAAGGATAGGTCTAATATGAATCCTAGAAAGTATTTCAGGTTCTAATTTTGAATTCAATCTTAATACATGTGACGAAAAGTTAAATAAAATCAAAGTAAAGTAAAGAGTCGGTTAAGAAAAATTTACAATATTGTCTTCTGAAATGTACTGTTTCATGCATTTTACATGAAATTAGCAGTCTTTTTAAGTCTATAAGTACATAATTATTACGTATTTTTGATGTATATAATATATAATCAAAATCCAGGAGATTTTTCTGAATTGCAGGAGATCCAGGAGATCTTTGAAAAAGGGCCAAAATGCAGGAGGTCTCCTTGAAAATCAGGAGACTTGGAGCCTCTGCCACGTGTTGGGCCTAAAGCTTTTACGACCAGCCCATGTATCTCTACACCCACCCTGGACGGATCCCAGATAACAGTCGACTGGGCTTGGGTCGCCCGTACACACAGACAATAACATAATATATATCCCATTCTTTATATATCCCTTTCTTTTGAATCTTTTCTTTTTCAAGTATTAGCAGAGATTTAAGTTTTCAAATTTTAATCTGATTTCAGATTGTTTCACCTCAAATGATAATTTTCAAACTGAATTCCTTACATGACGTTTTATGGCATTTTAAGATCATTTAAAATTTTCTCTCTGGGGTTTCAGAATTTTTCATTAACCCTGACTGTCACCCCTGATATATATCCTGATAATCAGTGTATCGGCCACTACAAGTTTTCATGATTTTGCAAGCATTGGCGGTCATTATACGGCAGAGAGAGGCCCCCCAGTCCAATGCGGCCTGATTATATGCCATAGAACTTAGAAAATAAGGGGGAGGGGGACTTCGGGGAGATTATTTTGATTGTTTTTATTCAGCAGTTGTTACCTTTGTACCGGAGCTAGCGAACTATTTAGAAGGTAAGGAGGAAACGCGGTTGATATTAATATTTAAAGGTTTGTCCATCCACATATCCACGTATCCACATATTTACCATGCTGTCACAAAACATGGACAAGGCAAACTGTGGTAGACTTCCCTGCATGAAAACTGCTAGATCTATAATGATCTATTTTTACACTCAAGTCATTTTTTTCATGTAGCGATGGATTTACGTAAAATGTGCGAAAATATGTACTGCACAAAAATAAATACTTTCACAGTAACCTCAGCCACAATGAAGCTATCAACGGTATGTGTTACCAGAGGAGATAAACATAAGGCCCAGTGAACAGTCACCCCTTCAGAATTATCGATTACTTTTGGCAATCCAGGACAATCAAAGAGCCAACAAAATTGATGTTAACTATGATAGATTGAAACTTGATGAACAGGCTCTTTGCTAATTGAAACAATTTGTTAGGTTGCCTTTTAGATTATTCATTATAAAACGCTGCAGCATTTTCGTAGAACGTGATGACTACTATATATTATCTCTCATCAGTGTTTGAAGATGATACAAATCTAAGTAGTGCAACTGAAATGACCAAACGGCGAGACTGAATATTGGTTTATAATTGGATTGAATTGTCAATGTTTTCTACAGTGTCCCATCATCCCATAGTGTTTTAAGTCCCAAAATACAAGATATACCCTGTATTGAAAAAAGAATTTTGGCCTGTAATGAGATTACATTTTGGGCCAGTGAGAAACTGGTCAGGCCAGTGGATTTTGCAGGGTCACTGACCCGTTCGCCAGTGGAAAATAATCCCAACTTCACAGACTGATTGTATACTCATGTTGGTATATTCATTGGCAGTTGTGTGTATGGCCCTGTCTATGGGACCATGCACATTGAAGAACACCTGCCTCGGTAAAAGTGTAGGGGTATGGTCTCTACCTTCTCATAGATTCGATCACCATCACCACCCTTGATATGACCCTGGCAGTTAATTAGGGTGTAAAGCAACCAATAACCAACCAACCATCAACCAGCACCTACCTTGTATGGTATTATGATGATATGCATGACATGTTTTGACATGTTATGACATGTTATTTACAACAGGTCGTAAATATTTATGGATATGTTTCAATACTTTACAATACGGATTGGTGAAGTCTTTGGACACACTTTGATGGGACAGACGTAAAATTGTATTCGTATATAGTCCCAGTGGGTTTTGGACATAAAAAAAGCTCTGGAACGCCCTCCAGCTGTTCACGGACCACAGGGTTGGGTAGACGTTAGCCGAATGATCAGCTCTCTACTCCTAACGTCATATGAGAGTTGAAAAACTATAGATAGAGTCAGAATAAAAATCATGGAAAACTTTCCAGTTTGAGTATTTCTTAATATATAACTGGATATATACTTATGGTCTCTCACTTTAGGCAGTAATATCTCTTGCGTGGCTTAGACATATCAAAAGAAAAATGACACTTTTAGTGGGTATTTCACACATATCCAACTCAAAACTTGATCGCTTGCAACTACACGGTATAATATAGGTTTTGTACTGAGGCTCTTCTTATCTTAGTGAGTCTCTATTATATTTATGTATGGAATTTGTGAATTTGAGATCATGAAACTGTTTGTAGTACACTCCTTTTTACTACTACCTAATCAGATTATTATCCTATATGCTTAACTTAGCTTGGATACTATTATTGATTGTGCTTGTAATATATATGAACACCTACAAGGTTGAACACTTGTAAAGTGATTGTGGTTAATACGAAAAAAGAACTTCACCATTAATGCTTCAATGTGCATGCACATATTTCTGTCAACTAAGAAAAAAAAAGAAATACTGACTTTTATTTACATTTTTTGGAGTAGTTATGTTCTTAAACGCCTTAAAATGCATAAGATATACAATGAAAAGAGAAAATAAACTATTCAATCTAATACTCGAACCTCTGAGGGTCAATAAAGGTCAAATTAAAAATGTTGTCCACCATACCCTTTAAAACTGCCAAAACGTCGGATTTCTGAACAGAAATCCCTCAAAAAATACACATTTCTCTGATACGGTCCTTATAATTAAAAGGTAGGGTGAAACTTGTCATGATTATCATTTAATTGGGCTGATTTCAATCAGGCTTTTAAAAAAAAGTATCCATAAAGTTATGGAATTCTAATCTTTAAAAAAAGAGGTAGCGTCAGAGCGTTTGTATGCAACTTGCTGTGAGAGAAGGGTCCACAGAGCTAGGTAGGCATGAGCATCAACTAGGTGAGACACTCAAACAGGGTATTTTGAGATTTTTGACATAACGTGTTGAGTATGTGTGCGATGTCTCCTTCACTATTTTATGAAATGGCCACTGCATGTACCACTCCAAAAGAGTTCAGGTGATAAATATAAGTACATGTGAGATGTCCTTACAGATTTTATGACACCTTCAACGGTATTTCCCATGACAGGTTGGGGGAAGGGGCAGGCGGGGAGGCTCTCAAGGAGGGGGGGGGGAGAAGAGCAGGAGGGGGGATGTAGAAGGGTTACTGTTTCCTTGTTTAACGTTTGGGCGGGGAATCATTCAACAACTCAATTGCAATTAAAGAGGGGAGCCAGGGAATATAAATAGCACAGTGCTGTGGTCTTCATCACCCAATTATTCGCCATGCCATATTTCATACGATTATCTTTAGTATTTTAAATTGCATATACGCTTCTCAAATTTAGATTAATGCCCTTGCTTGCAGCTTGTGCAGCATGCACAGTGCATTTCTCTGTGTGTAATGTCACAGCCAGACAAGGTGAAAATAGAAAACCTGAAAAACAATCATATAAAAGGTTGTTCCTTCCTTTTAATAGGTCTAGCATTGTTCAAAACAGCAACATTGAATGATTTATGAAAACACTAGCTATCCACATAATCTATTATTAATCAGTGTGTATCGTACTTACCAGAGAGGATTAACAAGATGATCCACCAGGACCCCATCATGGAATGTCCTGAATATAGAGAATATTATAACTATTATATTTCAAGGTTTTCTTCCCAAGAACCATGTAAGCATTTAAAATTATATTGACTTAGTAAGTTGGTCATGATCATTTATACATTAAATAACATTGAAACTGCTCATGTTTATAATATTCATGCAGTTTTTAACTACCAGCAACTAAGGAATAAATATGCTCTCTTCCTCTGGGTAATTATGCTGTGATATGCCTGTTTGAATTTGGCAATTTAAAGTGTTTTACGTATGTTAAACATTTCTAATATGCCTACGTACATTGTCTTTGACTTGGTTATACTACATCATATGATATATACTAAACCCTAACCAAAGCAAACCTATAACGAGCCAGTGAAATGAATATATTGAAAAACTTTATCGGAAGATTTGCATAAACACACCTTTACTTATTGTAGATCCTTGACTTCCAGGCTAGGGCCCAGTCGATTAGGAAATTTGATTATTAGTCTGCTATTGACAAATTGCTACTGACCTGTGCAACACAATGAAGTTCTTTGGTTCTTCTTCAATGAAGATTCTTTTCTATATGTCAAGTTCCACTAGAGACGGTCCTAAACCTCTGTCTCTCTCTACAATATGTGCAGTCTGTTATATGAAATTGATCCCAGAAATCAAACAAAGATTGCCTGCATATGGAAACATTAAAGTAATATAAACATCATCTCCTCAATTATATTGTTTCTGCTATCACTTATTATGATATGTTTATCGTGAGGAAAGTGTTGAATAAGATTAATAGAGCAATTTATATCAGAAAATGGATACGGGTCCCAGCCAGGCCTGATATCTATTGTTTGAGTTTGTGGGAACATACATACTAATAGGGAAGTAGCGAGATAATTGCAATCATATTGTCAGTACTACTTGATTTATCAGGCAATATATCCTGCTAACTGCGTACCTATCCTAGATGAAATATGTACATTTGTAACTTTCTCTTTTTCTTGTATCTACATCATTTACTACCTAACCGGAGCCTGCTAACCAAGAGCACACAGTTGCTACATATATGTAAATAACAGAAACACTTAAGTATAACTATGCGTAGACATGTGACTGGGATGGATTAAATTGCGTCTGCATACATCTGTTTTTTGGCCTCCATCTTCCGTCATATGTCATCCTATACCACCATAAGTTTACACATACTAGGCCTAATCTGCACCATTGGTCATGTATCATCATTTAGAAAATACCTATGACACAATCATGCTGGGTGACATGACATGGAAGATTGACAATGAATGACAAATTCATGGAGATTAGCAAAATACATTTACACTCAAGAGTAATAACACCAATGTCATGCTTACAGTAAATATGGGATCACCTCATTAGTCAGCTCATGATGGTGGATAATCTGATAGTGTCTGGGTTGGGGAGGATTAGCTTGACAATCCATCAGCCCCCTGGGGTACGGGCTGTTTATGTTTCATGGAGGCCTGATGATAAACTATGTCCAGCCTACTAACCAAGAGTATACAGTTGCTATGTATGTAAATAACAGAAACACTTAAGCATAATTGTGTGTAAATACATGACCTGGGATTAATTTAACTGCGTCTGTATAATCTTTCTTTTGCCTCCATCATCCATCATAAGTCATCCTCCATCTGTCATAAGTTTACACATCCAAATCATTACTATTGGTAATCTATCATTATTCAGAAAACACTCTTGTCACATTCATGCTGGGTGATGTTAAATGGATGATTGACAATGAATGACAAATGGATGGAGATTAGCAAAACACATTTGCACTTGAGTGTCATAACACCAATGTCATGCTTATAGTAAATATGGGATCACCTCATTAGTCAACCCCTGATGACGGATAATCTGATAATGTTTTGGTCTGGGAGGACTAGGTTGACAATCCACCAGCCCCCTGGGATACGGGCTGGTTAGACAACCATAAATGCATCCCCTAGACAGGCACCAGGGAGGCCTAATGATAAACTATGTCCAGACTTGGCATCAGGGTATAACTGTGGGTTCCTAGGGAAAGTTTGGTTTGACTAAAGTCAGTATGACCTCTGCTCCCTCTCCTACCCCCTCTGCCCTGTGGTCCACCCCCCCTCCATGGCCTTCCTTTAATCATATACTTATTTCTTTCTAAGTTGGAAAAACCAACTTACAATTCATTAATTGAAAAAAAGAGCCGCAAATGTGGGGGACAACAAGTCAATACTTAGACTGAGTAGGGGAGTGAGCTATGCAAACAGTCAAGATCAGGAAGGGGTTTGGGACCGTGCAGGTGTATGCTAGTGACAGGCAAGAAGGCCGGCAGCGTCCATGAAATAATAGGCCGCGTATCTTTGGTTTGATAGCTGGTTTACAAGTTTGACGAAGTCTGAGGTGGATTCTAATGGTGCAAACTCTGATAGGTTTTTTTCCCCAAAAACCTGCGTTTAAACAGCAGTTCAACTCAACAAGGGCCAGTACTAAGGACAGGCCTAATCCATCCCTGTCCAGCAAGTCTTTAATCCCCTATGTATTATGTTGACTAGCCAATGGCAGCTGTAAATAGTGATAAAAGAGACTTTCTAAAACTGTTTTACTTGCTCCAATACATGCATAATCCATATATTTTCTTTTAATCCTGATGAAGACTCTAACAAGTCAAAAGATGTTGATCAACCACAATTTTATTCATATGTCTTTTCATTGAATAAATCATCAACGCTGTCCATCAAAACTGTTGTCAAGTTTGGTGTATTTTCAACATCTTTAATTTTCTTTTAATGTAAATTTGCATGTAGTTATCTCTTCCAAAATTGGCTGAATCGGTTTTTCAGGAATGAAAAGATAATTCATGAGTATTTTCGTAGTTTAAATATGAACTATGTCACAATAAATTATTGATATGTTGAGTCACATTCATTACAATGAAACTGTTTAAGTTTTTTACAAAATATATTCAAAATGTAAAGATAGTTAATCACTATGACAATAATGGATGAGTGCTAAACAGTTGCTTTTTAGAGTCATGTATGACTGCTACTGATTTGCTTTTTAGAGTAATGGATGAGTGTCATTTTGTTTTTAGAGTGACACACATAATCTAAACCATAGAGATTACTTCTTTTACATGCTGTGTCATATTTACATGTAGGAAAACACCTGCATATGTACTATCACAAGTTTATCCTTTGGACGCGTGACACATTTCTATTATTTTTGATATCATTTAATATGTTCTTTGAAATTTGATATTATATGTTTAATATTGAACCACTAATGTTTAAATTGAATTATCATATTGCATATTTCATATATATCAATGTGACACACATGGTAACCCGAGGCCATTGTGAGTTACGTTGTTTATTATATCAAGAAAGCCTACAAATAACTATACTATAAATTATGAAATGTTTCTTGGTCTATCTGTTTCTGTTGTTCAATTTGATTGAGGTGTTATATTTCTGTATAGTTATGGTTCGTACGATGCCATGGTTTCTAAATAATATGGTGACAGATATAACAATCTTAAATAATTGCATTCTTCTTATTGAACTCAATGAACTCAATTATTGAGAATCAATGTGTTTCATCTAAATCGTAAAGAAATACATTCTTGGGAGAATATTACAAAAGAAATTCACGACTTGATACATAATTATATTTGTGTGGATTATTTTTAAAAAGTAATGAAAAGATTGTACATTTTGAGCTCTTACTTCTATCAAATTCATTAAATTCTCAATAAAGTAGGGTTCCCATTTAAAAGTTGATGAAGGTTCATCCAATAATTAACTGAAAATGTCACATACAAGATAAAGTGATGACTATGTAGACTGTGGTTTCACTTGAACTATATAGGTATCAAAAATTAAACATGAAACATAAGTTCGAGTGATCTTAACCCTTTAGATCCCAATCCGGCCATAGCCCCCCAAGGGTGTATTCCCCAATCCGGCCGTAGCCGCCCGGAAAAATGAACATTTTCCTATAATTTCTCCTTAATTTTCAAAAAAGAGAAAACTCTAAATAGTTATCAACGTACAGAAATGGCAAATATATCGTTTTAGAGATGATTTAATTCCCTATTCAATGCTTCAAACTAGGTTAATATAATTTTAATATTTAAGGATGGGTAAACCTTTGAAATTTCTCAATTAAAACAAATTTAAGGGATTTCTGGGGGAAATCCTGGGAGAACCTGGAGAAATCCAGCAATTCACTCTCGAAATCAGTGGGGTCTAATCTGACCAAAGGTGAATATAAGGGAAAAATACAATTTCAAAGGGTTTTTACGTATTTAAGAAAAGAAATGGCAGTGTCGCAGCAATGTCAACATCTGTTTTGTTTACCTTATAATCAATGCTTATTGGTTAATTAGTAGAGGATAGTGTAAGATCACATCTATTTACTCCATTAACAGTGGTGAATAAATCATTTGAAATCCCTCTTTACTAGCTTCTCTTCCCCTAGCCATTACATAAAAGGTTGGGACTAAATGAATATACCAAGATACTGGTGACATAACATAGTGTGGCTTATAGTACTTGGATTTCCATGAAGTATGAAACTTGGTATTATATACCAGAAATGGTATTATGTTTCTATAAACATTTTATCTATACCTTAGCATGTTCAAACATATTTTCCTTGTAATGTTTTGTCCTTCTGGTATATTAAACACCAATAGTGGTAAAATCCCTTTCCTTATTTATACAATAAAGCCACATGAACAATATCAGTCCTTTCTGTTAACTGGCAGACCTATAGTGGAAGTATAGTCCTCAAATAGTGGGGACATCTAGTGTTGACTGTCTGACTTATTCTCTGGAATTTTTATCAGTATAACTTTTACTTATATGGTCACATAACCTTATTACTACATCATACACACAAACATAAATGCAGGTTTGGGCTGCAAAAGACAATGGCAGGTCAACTGCCAAGTATCTAAAGGAAATCAAACCTTTTTTTTGTTTGAGTTCTCAACTTGTGTTTCACGGGAGCAGATAGATAAGCCATTACAGCCTGTGATCTCCAATCCCCAATTGTCATTATATGCTCAAGGGGGATGCCATATGATTGCAGGAAGACAACACCTGACCTACGTAATAAGTGGCATCCAACCTTGTCCCCAGTTAAATCTATAGCTGAAGCCGGTCTTTTGATGAATAGCATTGAATCTTTATATAAAATTGGTTTTGCAAGCCGTGACCCAGGCCAAGGTCAAGGTTGAAGTGGCCGACCCCTGTCTCGTTTTCGGAATGGAGTGGCCGTAGTGGAGTCAAAGCAGGTTTTACAAACTGTGAAATTTTATATTGAAATAATAGTTGCATTTGTATTTTGAATTGTACGTCTTTAAGCATAATGGATTTGAGCATTTTGAAAGACTACATAATTAGGAAATTCATGACACCTATCAAAAATATTTTTTTATTGTAAAATGATTTAATGATGGTAGTAAACGCTACTGTAGGTTTATGGTTAATTATAGTTATAGCGAATTGTCCAAGATAATCATTGTCATTAATATTATTCCTAATGGGTGCTAGTTGAGTGGTAAGTGAGTCCACGAGATGGGCACAATCCATAACATGAACAACGCTTGGCAGTAGGGTAAGATTATTGGTGGATACGGTGATTTGTACAATTGCCAGTGAAGAGATGATAAGTTCCTAGGTGTTACAATTCCAATCCAGCGTAGAGTAAGCTTTCTCCTCGGAGTCCGCCTAATCTCACACCCAGCCGTAGTGTGGTAGTACCCGTGTAAGTCACCAGATGTCCCTATGGTTTGCGTAGCTATCTAAAACCCTCCGAATCTCTTGATCCGTATTGTCCAAACGTTAATTAATTTCTCTCTGCTCTTACACCACGTTCTCGCTTCTTATAGCAGTCTGGTATTGATTTTTACCCCAAGCATCAACGCCTGTTGGGAGGTGTACCCTGCTGAACATTGCCATCAGGTATATTAACAGTACACCTACCAGCAGCACCTGCCATATTTATACTGTGTATTATCATAAGCTAAGTAATTTGGAAGAATTCTTAGTATCCCCCTGTATTCAACTGGTGACCTTTACACTATTTCAATTGACATGCGCAAAGTAAATGAGTTAATTTCTACCTTTGTGCAGTAGCTCTGCATAAGAGGCACCTTTTCAAAATGTTTTAGAAATTGTCAATGGCCAGAAACTTTTACAGAAATTTCTAAGAACTTTTAATGTTAGTAAATTGAAAATGTTATCAAATCAATGTCTGTAAAATTGCCCAAACATGGATAATATGGTCAATTCTCTAAAAAATAGGGCCAAATCGCAAAAAAAAATCCAAATGAAGTTCTAGCAAATGCTAATGGGGTTTAAAGGGTCCAGAACTCTTTGAACAAATGTGGGTACCGAGGTCTCACATATCTATTATCTATCTGTTAATATTTCTGAAGTAATGGCTTCCAAATTGTCATATTTTTTTTCATGTCTCCTACATGAGTTTTTAAGGCATAGATTCATTCCCAGCATGAAAACAGGTGTGGAGAAGATTTTTTGTGTCCATATCTAGGGGATCACTTAGTTGTAATTTAAGAAAAGTTCCATTTATTTTTAGCTCTTCTAATCGGTTAATATGCAAACATCCAATAGTTTAATTATAAAAAATCATTAAATAAATTAGAAAATTAGTAAAATAGAGTGCCCTTAACCCAATCTCAAAGAGTTTGAGAAGTAGGGACGTCTTCGTGGCTAGGGAACTTGTTTCTGATACTGTATCTCAGTGAAGAAAGAATAGTGAAGAATATTTAATCATAATCTTTGGCTCGATAGCACTAATTGATCAAAATCTGAATGATGAAGCTCAGACCTAATTATATGACGTGATTGGCAGTTATTAGGGTTTTCCGTGTCCGTGTCTAGGTACATGTCCGTTTTCAGGGAAAACATAGTCTTTGTAATTAATTTAACATTATTTCAAATATCATAAGTAGAAATGTCATAGTTATGTTAGTGCTTGTCCCTCACTTACCTATAAACATAAAAACAAATCATTTTTATCCATTTTAAATTTGTTAGCTCCTAAACAAAGTGATAGATATAAATTCCCCAGATATTAACATGCATGTGATATGCAATTAAGAATATATATTAATAATTTCATTAAATATAATTCCAAAATGCAGTTATCATACTGCTTAATCAAAAGAAAGAGACTAATAGCATAAATAATATAGATTGATTAGTATTAACGTCTCTTGGGGATGTGGCTTTGTGTGTTTTGGGAATGACTGGAAAATTATTTATTTTATAGCCATATAATGTATCAGAAATAAAACATAACATATCTAGAAACTATATCAAGACGTTGGTAGGTAGTGATACCTATATAACTGACATAGGACATGATTTTTCAAACCTGTATGTCTGTATCTTTAGACAGTGTTCTTATTTGTTTATAACAGTAAAATCAATTAAGATACATGTGTTGACTTGAAATATCTTATTTTTACATACATTTACCCTTTGGTATGCTCAGGTATATGCAAAATGATTAATATATATATGAAATATACGATAACCATCTCACACAGATGCACATGGACAAAAAACTAACTGCTGAGTTAAGAGAAGCTATCATGTTTTGCAGCCCAGCCACTTGTTGCTCTTGGTTCTTGATGAATTTCCCATAGCAACACTCGGGAGGATCCTGTTAAGGAGCGAGGTTGCTGGTACTGTCACCGTCAGATAGGTTTTGACATTTACCTTCCAACTGTCTGCCTGTAGCACTGCCCAACTTAGAATTGTCTTTCTTTTCACTCATGATGGTTTCAGATTTAGGTAGAATCCATCATCTCTTGCCCCTCGGGGTAATGTATGGTTGCTGGCAGCTCTAGCAAAAGGCAATATAACTCTGTACAACCAGAATTATATGATTTAAATGAATACTCCTCAGAAATAAATATGTTGACATAATAATGATAACATCTCCCATAATCATGAAAATACATTTTGAGTTTTGTACGAAACAATTTTGCATATTCTCTTGTTTGTACAGGTGTTACCTTATTTTGCCATTACATCAGAAGAAGCAGCCATCTCAGATCTCACTGAACTGATGGAAGAGACCCTCCCCAAACATTTTGCACTACAATGCTTTCTGTATGGAGAATCATGTCTGACTCTTTTCCTGGCATCACTGTAATTGGTGCGGAAATACCAAATTCATGACGTGCCTACTTATCACCCCCCTGGGCCCTGTTGTTGATCTACATAACAACTTACGCCAAAGGCCTGAGAGTATTAGTGCAGATCTGTTAAGAGATTGTCCGATGTCAATTCTCGAGATGATGGCACCCAGGAGCAAAGTGGAATATATATAAGTGTTAGCTGATTGTCGTTGCATGCCTCCAGCCACCTCTGACAGGGAAACCTAACAAACATTGTATGACACCCATGCACTCTTGGCCGACGATGGCATGTGCACCTAATGTGAAGCCCTATTTCTCAATCATTTGACCATGGCCTGCTTGAAGCCCCAAATTTATTGAACCAATTTTCCAAGTGATTACAGGTTAACTTTGACTCTTATTTAGAATCTCAATATTCCAAGAAAATTTCTGAAGACTCTTGTTCATTTATATAACATGATATAGAAATAACCAAAATGTCAGAAATTCTATTTTCTGCAGACGTGATGTGGTAAACATCTTTCAACATTTTGTAGTTCTAATACTCTTCAAAACAATTTGTTTACCATTTTAAAGACTGAGTCCTTTATTACAGTAAATTTTAGATAACTGTGACTCATGCTTCACTGCCAGTTGAGGGATCATATAATATGTCCCCTATGGCAGAGTTAGCAGTGCATATTGAGAGTACGTTAATTCAGGCCATGTGTACCACTAAATCATAATTTTGATGAAAATATAGAAGAACCTTTGAATAGCTCCCCTTTTATTCCCTCTTATGCATGAAGTAGCAGGTAGACGGATTCAACGTATGAAGAGCCTGTATATGCCAAAATGATTTTAAAAATTGATCCGGCTAGCAGAAAAGACCAAATTTGGGTAGGAGACCTGCCATTCTGCAGCAGTACGCTATTTAGAGAGTGTAGGCAATCACCTGGCGACCAGCCTGGCAAAAAGTTTGTGTGCCTGATTGCAGTACATTGCTTCAAGGACATCCTGTTACACATAGTTAAAGAGTGCCGAAACATGTCCACTTTTTCTGTTAGATTAGTAAAATATACTGAATGATGAAGATTTCTGACAAGACTGATAGATATATGATAGTGTGATGAATTGTCCATTCATCTGTCTTTGAGGTACAAACTGGAATGTAATCAGTGTCAAAATAATATGGTAAAAGTGTAAGGTATAGAACAGGTACGAAAGTATTTCTGGAAATACCGAAAGCACGAAAGCATGGAAATGTATCGAAACCGGATATGACGTCAGAATAGTCATGTGATCTAAGTGACTAATCAGAATCGAGTATTAGAGTATAAAAGGGGGCACAAAGGCCCAAAATAAACAGTCCCTTCTTGGTACTATTTGTGTTCACATGTTTCTTCTTTAAGTAACCTAGCCCTCGAATAGGTTTAAGTCAAAGATGTGCTAAAGTAGAAGTTAATCAACCAGCCAAACTCAAGTAAATGGTCTAAGTTAGAGAGTTATCTGCAAAAGTTAGGTAGTGGTCTGGAAGACCGAAGAAGGCCCGGAAACCTGAATCGGCCCGAGGACCGACGAGACTGAAAGACCGGACAGGTATGGAAGCCTGAAATAGTAAGCGGCCAGCCTGTGACTGTAGGGACAAAGGTGCAACTCGCTTGGCCCCATGCTACCAACCACTAGCCAAGCAGTGACCAGACCCCCAAGGAAGATCAGACCGGGTAACACAAGTACAAGACCCATCCCCCCTCCAAAACTTCTCCACCTCCGACAGATGTCCTGAATACTTCAGGCCCAACAGACCTACACAGCCCTTCTCCATCCAAGAATACTGATTCCCTGACTGTCCCGCTCACTCCCGCTCGCTCCCCCTCGTGCATGAGGCACGACTCTTAATCTTACACCTCGGTTTCCTGCTCGAACTCTTTGTTCTGCTTAAGACCAAAACAACCCCCACGTCCCTTCATCATAGGAATCTGAAACCCTGACCTACCGAGGAACGTCACAATATCCTTATTTGTGTGTCACACTTTGAATTAAATATTAAATGTTTTGATTTCCAAGGTAACATTCAGAAACTATAGATTAACTGCCCTTGGAAGGGATTTCTAATGTTAATGATCAAAGCAATGTTCTGGTAAATGTGTTCAACTGTGTGCATTTATTTGAAAGTAAAGAAAATATGACAGATATCTCTTCACACAGGACAAGTATAGTAGATGCCAATCATTCTTCTTCCTAACATTCTATGATATATAAATTTTGCTGAATTTCAAATTACGTAAAGTCTATCCACATGAGCCTTTCCTTATTACAATACTTCTGGATTTCTTGTCAAATATATTATTAGTTTAAAGGTATTTATACAAAATACAAGGTAATACTTTGTTAATCATTTCAGACAAATTCTTAATCTTGATTATAAAATCTCAATTATTTAATCTCTCTTCACTTCATAATTCTAATTTGGTGGTTGCTTAAGCATCACACAACCATGATCAGACCTTCAAGATTGTTCCATGTTATTCTTTTCTGTTTTAATAATCAATATGCATTCTAAAACTCCTGATGACTTTGTTTTCATACCATTCTTGGTTACATAAATTTGTCCAAGATTACCATATTTATCTTTGTGTGTCTTGATTATGTCCTCAGTATTTTATATCCATGCACATGCATATAATTTGCAACCCTTACTTCCTATCGGGTTCCCTTTCACCTCAAATAATGTTAAACAGTTGGGAAATAATATTGATGTATAGTTCGAATCTATCTGTATAATTACATTTAATCATCATTTAATCATAATTATGTACATTTTCTCCAGATGAGCCTTTAATTATTAAAATATGGTGGGATTTCTTTATTCAACCTGATCAGACCTTCGAGACTCTATTCATGTTCTTCCGTTCTGCTTTAATGATTGATATTTGTTCTAAAACACCTAAGATTTTTACTTCCATACCCTTCTTGTTAAATATGATTGTTCAAGATTATTATACTTGTCCTTTTTTGTCTTGACTATCACGGGAAGAATTTGAACTCATACATTAGACAGGCTCGGGCGTGTCTGAAACCACTTGCTCTAAAACGTGTCAAGGAGTGTAAGTCTTACTCCACCATTATCCCTGACACAGCAAAGTATCATTATACCACCCATAGCAGTGGGCGTGTTAGGTAATACTTTTGCGCCCACCTCAAAGTTTCCCTTCCCCTTCTGGCGTGTATATAAGTGTAAGTCAGGGGGTGTTAACTATATTGTGTCACAATAATCCCGTCCGCTCATAGTTCTCTTCACACGCCCAACCTTCTCGGCGTCTTAACGTACCCACACTCCATTCAGGCACCAATATAATTGCCAGCAGTGGCGTATCCAGTTCCCCCCCCCCCCCCTCAGGGCGGGAGTGGGGGGGGGGGGGGTCCCCATGTTCGGTTGACCCCCCTCCGATTTCTCAAATTTTACGCAATTAAACTACCAATAAAGGGAATTGTCCAAATTAGGGGGTCTCTGGAACCCCTCAGATTTAGCAAAGTTTCTATGCCTATAGACCTATACGGGGAATGTGGGTTGTATTTGATGGCCGCGCTTTACCAGTGTTCTACTCTCACTGTACTTAGAAGTTAGTAGGCATTAAAAGACTGTGTTTCACTCCGATCTAGTATATTTGTAAATTTAGATGAAACATATATTATGACTCACATTATCTGTTCAATATACTCTGTACGATCGGCCGTAGACTGCCAGGTACACACAAAAAACATAGTTTAGCGTAAAGCTGTGATTTAAGGTAAATTCTAACCTATAGCTATCATGCTCCCGAGGTTAACTAGTGTTACTATATAAAAACAAAAATAAAAGGACATTTGACACAAAGTGTAGTTAAAATCTAGTGTACTATTTTATTGCTGAATCGATTCTATTAATCTTTATCCTCGGCGCACCACTCGCACCACTACAATTATTCATTAAACCACATTAATTCCTGTTAATTTTAATCTACACACAAATCTGGGCAGTTTTTGGGCCCCCCCCCCCCCCCCCCCCCCCCGGCCAGCGACACATGTACATGATTACAGAAATGCCAACATTCTGTAGGCCTAAGTGTAATTAATGGAGGAAAGTGGGGGGGGGGGGGGGATATTGACATGTTTTGAATCGTACAGATTTATGTCTCAAACTTATCAACGTATATATATATATCTGGTTTCAATACATATTATAGTAAAAACTCACAAAAGTGGTGAGTGTCATGTTGACGCTGGGGAAGGACAATCGTTTTGTTAGGCCGGGCCTAACGAATCTAGTGGGGGTCGAACCCACGAGGGGCTCGAATAATTCATTAGTCGCCCAGCGTCACGGCTCACCGGACGGGTGTGGCCGATAGAGGCCTTTTATATCAGAACCACAGGACTGATGCAATACACGGCGTCCTACTTCTAGTATAGTGTAGACAATCTGCGGCGAATAACCCCTCCGCGCCAGAATCGACATCCATGATTCGCAGTTAGTGAGCGTCGAGGTGGCAGAGTGATAGTGTAGACTGATCTTTCCTCCAGCGACACCTGGTGGATTAAATTGAAACCAGGACGACCATGAACGAAAAAAATGTACTCAAATGGGGATTCGAACACGGGCAGGCCACCATCCAAGTAACAACCGGTCTCAATGTTGCTTAACTTACCCGGGCTAGGGACCATCCAAATACCCACCGGTATGAACAGATCGTAGCTTAGTGAAATTGACTGTATGGATTTAAACATATCAACCAGGAGCCATCAAGAGATAAAGTCTAGTATTGATAGACTTGGATACCTGCCAAACTGAATTAAACCTTCTGCATACCCAGTATTATTAGATTAAGCAGTTTGGGGTATTTAGGCATATTTCCTGGTACTGACATGTACAGAACCAGAGTTTTGGGGGCGGTGATGTGAGTCTTCCCTGACAAACAAGGGGCCCTTGATGGGGGGGTCCCAATGTCGCATGTCAATTTTAAGAAACATCCATGTCGCCCTGTCGAATTTAAGAATTAGCCCTGTCCCATGTCACTAAGCCCAAAAAGGGCCATGTCGCCGTCTCGAATTTAAGGGTCTAGGGCCATAAACAAGGGGTGCACGTGGTCAACTAGAATTCAGGAGGGATCGGTGAGAAAAAGAAGGGGCGGGCGGTAGTTTGGCAGTGGGTAGTATCCTTGAAAGGGCCCCCTTCCCAGTATGAAGTGGAAAAGGAGAAAGTGGAGGATCGGATTCATATGGGGAGTCCCATTGGAATTGCAAATATATAAATTTATGCAACATTTTGTTCACACTTTAATGTCAGAAACTAATTTCACATCAGAATGTACTGAGCATTTGTATATATTGTTCATTCTTAGTCCTAACACCAAGGAAAATGTACGTATTTTTTTTTTTTTTCCATATGAAATATTTATAGTTTTATATTCTGAATTTGTAGTCTTATCCCCGTCATGGGTAGCCCTGTGGTCAGGGGTGTCTGGTGACCAGCTGCAGATGGTTATGTGATCTGGGGGAAGAACGGGGGTTGGGCGATAGACACAGCATGTGGTCTCTGTCCTGTGGAGCATTAAATTATTCCGACAGTGATGATAGAAAAGTCTGAAATCATAAATCAAAGTAGGATTTTTTCTACGGAAAACATTCTTTAACATAATTGTGAACAAATTGATATGTTTAAAGTCAAAAATGAGCAATAATTAAGATAAATACAAAATTCGGAGAATTAAACAAATAATAATATGTTAATACTCGACCCTCCCTTTATGCATGCAATTCTTCGAGCATGAATTTACAGTTTTTTTTTCTCATGGACCACTTTCATCTCTGGAAATCCCCTTAGCTTATTACAGGGGTGCTAAACACTGGCTTTCCCTACCAAGACATATTCGTGAATTAGATAATATTGATATAAAATAGTACAATAATAATGACACTTTAAAATTATGAACAGAAAAAAGGCGTATTGCCGTATGACGGACGATACGTCAAGTTTACCCAGGCATTTACAGGATTCGAACCCGTGCAGAGAAAACACATCAGGTCGCCGGTGAAATGACTTATCCATTTTACCGCCGACCTGATGCTGCAGGTGATTGATTTTCAGGCGGGTAGGTTCCTCCACGGGCCTTACGATGGGGTCAAACATTGCCATTTCTCCACGTCTTCACAAATCAAGGCTCCTGCCCCGCTAAAACTAGTAATCTGTCGGGATAGACTGGGAGGGAGTGAGGGAGAGAGCCCTGCGTGATGGAGGATTAATCTCCAGGGCCCGACCCGGGGGCCCGACCCAGAGACCGCCTGACGGTGTAACCCTTACCGGGCCACGCCCCACCACGCCCCGTTGCACTGCGTAAGTAAACCCCGGTCTCAACCGATGATTGGGACGGAATCTGAGCTGTGTTGCAGTTTGCCCCATGAGTTTAATTTGCCCCAGTCTGAGAGGAGCTCTCTGTTGGTCGTTACAGGGGTGTGCACCTGCCATCCGGCTTAAAGCCTGCAGTCTGTAGCAGAATGTATTGAAGGGGGGGGGGGGGGAGGTCTTGACACTCAATCCGGCCTTTATTTTTTTATAGTTACCAATCTGGGGCGGAAGCCCTATTAAATCATGTTTGATGGGGGGCCCACCCCCCTGTACATTCATGTTTTGCCCCCCCACTACAAATTCCTGGGTCCTGGTTACTCCCCACTGCCAAACTACTACCCCCACTTTTCATGACTTACCCCTCTGAATTTTAGTTGACTGCCCCCTATTTTGGGGGGCTTTAGGTCACCGCTCCACAAAATAAAAGTGTGTCAATACCAGAAAATATACAGAAAAAAACAGAAATGGTCAACAAAACTTCTTATGAAATAACTGGAATTTTTTGGGTGAAATAAAGTAACAATAAGGCTAATTACCAAGTTATTGCCCCTATACTGTTCTATGAATATTGTTCACCGCCCCCCTATTTGCTGACCGCCCCCCAATGTTTACATAGTTCTCTTCACACGCCCAACCTTCTCGGCGTGTTAACGTACCTACCCTCCATTCAGGCACCAATATAATTGCCAGCAGTGGCGTACCCAGTCCCCCCCCCCCCCCCCTCACGGCGGGAGTGGGGGGGGGGGGTCCCCATGTTCGGTTGACCCCCCTCAGATTTCTCAAATTTTACACAATTAAACTACCAATAAAGGGAATTATCCAAATTAGGGGTCTCTGGAACCCCTCAGATTTAGCAAAGTTTCTATGCCTATAGACCTATAGGGGGAATGTGGGTTGTATTTGATGGCCGCGCTTTACCAGTGTTCTACTCTCACTGTACTTAGAAGTTAGTTAGACATTAAAAGACTGTGTTTCACTCTGATCTAGTATATTTGTAAATTTAGATGAAACATATATTATGACTCACATTATCTGTTCAATATACTCTGTACGATCGGCCGTAGACTGCCAGGTACACACAAAAACATAGTTTAGCGTGAAGCTGTGATTTAAGGTAAATTCTAACCTATAGCTATCATGCTCCCGAGGTTAACTAGTGTTACTATATAAAAACTAAAATAAAAGGACATTTGACACAAAGTGTAGTTAAAATCTAGTGTACTATTTTATTGCTGAATCGATTCTATTAATCTTTATCCTCGGCGCACCACTCGCACAACACCTCGGAGCACATGATGCTGGCAGGCTCGCCCCCCTCACAGTCGGCGTGGTAGCACCGGCCGCAATAGTTGCAGACCAAGTACATTCTGAAATATTACGGAGGCATGTTTAAATACACATTTTTTTAAATTGTGTGCACGAACTAATCGGACCATCATCAATCACAATTTTTAGTAACCGTACGAAATTCGGCGTTCACTCCAACGTCAACATTAAGATTCTATGCCCTCGTTATTTTTTGCCTAGTAGCATCATCGAAAATCATTGTCGCTAAAAAAACCCCGGCGTACCTGTAGTTGCCATCCAAGAATATGGCCTGCGGTTGTGTGGCGTGTTGGTCTTCGGCAAACGTTTCCATCGCCTTCCACCTTTGGTCCGTTAAGTACTCCTCCTGCTCCTGAAAAAAATTGTGTGGTTATAGTTAAATGTGCAAAAGTCAATTTTGCACTTACTACATACCAGCGTGTCCCTCGTAATATTGGCAAATTTCAGAACAATTGTACTCGTGAAATCGCCCCACTCATCATTTTGTTTTGTTTATACATATTTCCCTTCATACGCTTACATGTTTTATTTCCCATGGCCACTTAGCTTCATCGTGTAAATACAAATGTACCAACCTGGGTCGGATCCTCTGAACAGTAGACGCACGTCCACTCTGATGGGCCGTCCGGGAGCTGTTGTTGGTCGTGCGTCCTGGAAAAAATTTCAAAAATCATCACACCGTCCATCATTTCAACATAGGTGGTCGAAACTACCAAATCATCGGCATCTCAATTTTTCTCATCCAATCTCTATTTCATGTTATTGTGCCAGTCTGACAAATTTGCAATTTTTAAATTGTCCAAAAAAGAGCCTGTTGTTTCAGCATGTTACATGAATTCGAGCGACCACAACCATGTCCGACCGCGAGTCCGTCGTCGGGTTTTAGACAGTGTGCATTATTTGGCATGACGATAGTCATCCTACCAGATAGTAAGTTAATAATTTTCTTTCTATGCTTCTCTTCCATCCCTGTCTATCAACAGTGTTGAACAATTTAAACCTACTTAGGGGTGAACAGGGGCGCGCACTCGGTCCATTGGGGTTCCGTCCAGATCGTTTCCTCCTCTTCAATATTTTTCTCCTCACACGGTGTCCATGCCTGGGATTCCTCTTCCTCCTCCGACCGCACATGGTTGCTTGAATGAGCCAAAAAAAACAACCTTTAAGTGTCTGGAATTGGTTATCTACGTGTATGGGGAGAAAACGAAAAAAAATGGAAAATATCTACCAAACGTAACAGCTATTATCCACACAATTATACATTTGTTAACAAACACTCTATATATGGAAGTGTAACCCCCAAGTCATTCTCCCGCAAAGCCTGAAAAAACACTACTTCTCTATATAGGCATGCTATCTTATCAAATTATAGGCAAGTTATCTGATTCACCTACCGGGTTTTCTGCGCGGTCGCCATTGTTCACAATGTGGTGCTTGTGTTTAATATCAGCAAACTTCTGCGTACGTACGGCTTTTATGGTCATGAGGCTGGCGCGGGACTGTGTGTGTGCACGTGGTGGGCACCTCCTTATAAAGCTGGTGCCCCCCCCCACCCCCCCGGGGGGCAGGGTAATGAGGGGCCATCTAGGTCAGCCGAGCAGCCTGAGCGACCGGTGTCAGGTGTTACATAAGGTGTCGCTCGCGCAGCGCAGCCCTGGCAGCTGGAGGTGCACGTCCTGACACCTGACTCAAGAAACCACCCGTAAATGCACACAGCCCCACACCCCCAGCCTGTGAAATAACTTCAGAAAACGTACCTCAAAGTCGCACATCCTGGCACCGTAACCTTGCGAAGTAATTTCCTACCTTTTATTTTAAATTTGAAAGTAGTCACATTATAAGGTTTAGGGCGTAATATAATTATTCCTAATAAAAAAATGTTGCTTTTGTTGGCAAAAGCGTCTAAATCACATAATCCTAACAATTCATATAAAACACCGGACATTGTCCGAAATTAAGCTGCTGCACCCTATAGGCCGGGCCTATAGGCCTTCACCCGGGGATCACACTCACACTCGTGAGTCTAGATCTGCACACTCACACTCGTGATTCTGCACACTCACTGCCAGGTGCGTTATTTTTAAGTTTTGCACTTTTTTTTATACATGTGCACACTTCTCATGGAATTTTTTCATTCCCATATATCGGGGGGTGCATATCCAATATTTGTGGTGCACAATCTCATTAATGATGCATACGTTTTCAGCTTAATTTCGGACACTACGTGCACGAGTTCGATATATATATCTATAGGTCCTCTAGATCTACAAGAAGTCGTGGCGCCGAAGGGGACATACGATCATATTTTCTTGTTCAACCACATATCCAAAATGTCCACTTATCCGCATAACAGGCAGGAAAGATGCCCATGAAGGTTGCTCGAACTTTTCCTTGTGCCACATTGTATAAGGACTTATGTATCTGGATTCGACGGTGCTGGGTCGGTACCACTTCACAGCTGCAAACACATGTTGCCTCTTCTGCCCGGTTGCATTACATTGTATGTAATGTTTCATGTAGTGGGTGGCGATGCACGGTCGCTCCCGGGGGTCAGTCTGTCCGTCTTCGTACCAATTTGCCATTAGTCTAGACAACTTTTTACCACTGCTGGAATTTGTGCTGGAATAAGTCATGGGGCCATATTTTACGACTTTAGACTTCACGTAAACTGAAGGCAGAAATGACTTCTCTAGGATCTCCTGTTCTGTGGGGTACATCTTTTTGTATGTTTTTTTGAGCAGCTCAAGATCGTCCGAGTCGATCCACACATTTTCTTCTCTAAATGTCTCGAAGCCGTCGGGGAGACTCCATAGGCTCTCGCACTGCGCGAAATCTCGCTCATTGGGTACATCGAGTGTTTCCAGGACCGTTCTTGCTTTCTTCTCTCCTTCTCCCAGCTGGCAGTGTTTGCCAAATTTCCCCTCGTGTTTGGACGGCATTTCGGCGCGCGCCTGACTGACACGACTCATCCTGTGAAACCTCTCAAACAATTGTTTCTCTATCTGGCGATTGTTAGTCGGCACATCCCCCAAGTAACCATTATACCGCTCAAAACTGAACAGCCAAGTACTGGGAGCTGGACCATACTCCCGGAGACACTCCTTTAAATGGAGATGTAGATGCATGTTTGGGGTAATGAAATCAGAACCGAACTGGAGCTCTGTGCTCTTGCAAAAGTGCAATAGTTTCCTGTGTGCCTGTTCTATCTCGTGGTGTGTAATACAAGGCTTGCACAGAAGTCGAGTGGCTTCTACGAAACGCTGCCAGCTATGAAGCATATTCTCCGGCAAAAGGCCCTGGAGGCAGTATCCAGACGAGACTGTAACCCAATTCTTCCACTCCTTTGCCGTCCACATCCCAGCGTTCGATTTGATGTTAGTTACCACGCAGTCATCCGGTAGTCCCTCTTTAAACTGATTCAGACGAGCATCAATAGTCAACACCTGATTAGCGCTTAGTACAACGTCATCTGTTGAATTCTTCTTCTTCTTTGACAACTCTTTGTCGGTCCACCTCTTCCACATTCGCTTGGCAGTCCCTGAATCCCAATAATAAAAGCACATATGTGAAATCGGTATTGAAACCCCAATGAACTAATAGTCCAAATTAAAGGCAAATGCAAGTTCCATTTCAAACACATTATCAGTGCTAAACATTAATTAACGTTAGGTCAAGCTTCAACACTTACCCAACAGTACATTATGCATCACATCGATCGAGAGGAACCTGAAGAAATGAATGTCATATAATACAGTTACTGCTAATGGAAACATTTGTATTAATGTTTATTCAAATGTCAAATTAAAATTGTTAATATTTTGGTATAATTCTGTGTAAGATTGGCCTTTAAATTTGTTCGGCCTGGAGATTGAACTTACCTGATGGGATTGAAGTAGGGCAATTCTAGGAGGACACAGGAACGAGCTCCATACTGTTTCTCAAGTTTACTTTTCTCTCTCGGGGTGGATGCAGCTTTAATCTCACTCACTCTCTCCTTGTGTTGGTCCAGAGTACGAGGAGTCCAATTCGCCATGTTGAATCCTCCACGGTTTGAATTCTTGAATTCCTTCAGACATTTTGAACAACCCATGATAGCATTAGGTAGCAGGAAACCGCAGGTCTTCCTCCCTGCAGGCAGGTCGGCAGCAACGTTCAAAAGCGCCAACTTAACGGTCTTGCCATTTGGGCAATCGTTGGTTATAAGCCTTTTTCCCTGATGCCAGAATTCCTTGAGTTCGTTGACTAGGGGCCTCAGAAAACTGGTAAGGTCGGCAGGTTCTTTACTTAAGTTTGGAATGATACCGTATAGTATGACGTTCTCAAGTCTGTACCGCTCATTTCTGGGTAGGTTAAGTATTGTTAGGTAAATGCTCCGAGAGAATGGTTGAAACCAATCGATATTCATCTGAAGAGCCAAGTTGTTTTCATTATCAAGAAAGCCGTCGTTGTTCGCGTTAAATTCTTTCCATACCGAACCGTCGTAAATGTCAGCAAACACTCCGTTGGGTATCCTCCTGCCCTTCCACTCTCTACATTTCAGCTCAAAACCTGGACATTTCATCATAACCTGCAAACTCTTCTCGAGCGACTGGTAACAGAATGTCCTGACTGGAAGGAAGGTAATTTCCCCCACAATCTTGGTCTCATAAAACAATTTCCTGTTGCAGTGTTTTAAATCATCACCGATGGTAGTACACCTAATGGGTTGCTGATTACCATTACGATCCGTGTAAAAGCCTCGAGCTCGCACACGCTCAGTGGTGGACAACACAGAATGCGACAACGTATAACAGGCCGGGCAGCATACACTGATAGAGTAATTAGTCATCGTTAGGTCTGTACCCAACCATTTGTACATCATCCGCATCGTTTTGGGGAATACTGCCTCCGCTGCTTGTGAAACCAGGTCATTACCTGCTACCGTCAATAATTCACAAATGAAGCACATAACTTTAGCCATTTGCGTATCACTGGTGAAGGTGTGGATCTGCCACTGCAAAAGAAAGAACAGAACCCATGAAAATAGGCTTTGGATATTCTTATTAGGGGTACCACTAACAAGCCTTGCCAATGGGCTAGGACGACCCGTCCCGTCACCGAAAACCACTTTTAAGTGACGGATGGCCCTGTTGCGAATCTTGACTGCCTCTGGATCAAGCTTATCATTTTCTTCCGTTTCTTGGGAATCTTCCATGGTACCGTAATAGTCTTCCATATCATCACGTGACTCCTCATCGGCTTCCATGGGTACCGCCTCTTCAACAGGCTGATTGCGACCCACAGGCTGACTGTCTGCTTCTCCCGGATTGCCGACTTCAGCCTGCCGCTGATTAGCAGCTGCAGCTTCTTCCCGAATACCAGCTCCAACCTGGATACCACCTTCAGCCTGAATTCCCGCTTCAACCTGCATACCACCTTCAGCCTCAATACCCGCTTCAGCCTGGTTACCTGCCTCAGCCTCAACACCCGCTTCAGCCTTGTTACCTGCCTCAGCCTGAAAACCTGCTTCAGCCTGGTTACCTGCCTCAGCCTGAAAACCTGCTTCAGCCTGGTTACCTGCCTCAGCCTGAAAACCTGCTTCCGCCTGGTTACCTGCCTCAGCCTGAAAACCTGCTTCAGCCTGGTTAACTGCCTCAGCCTGAAAACCTGCTTCAGCCTGGTTACCTGCCTGAGCCTGAATATCTGCAGCTTCGTCCTCAAGACCCACTTCTGCCTGATTGCCAGCGCGTTGAGGTAAACCAAATGGGAGTGGTTCTGCAAGACACATGTATAAGAATAAATTAAATGTACAGTCGGGTTTCAGAGTACAGACTTTCCCACCCAATGTTGTTTCTCTGACTCAAAAGCTATGATAGAAAGATGCATGGAGGGATACATATATATAACGTCCATTGTTCAAGTCATTCATTATTTGAACAATTGTTTAATTGTCAAGAAAAGATTTAGGCTGGCGATAATTTTCCAAACACTAACTGATCATTAAGAGTATAGTAGGTATTTGAAAATAATATCTATGCGCGCAAGCTAGCTAGGAAGGTTTTGAAGGATATCGATTTCAGGTGAAAGTGACTTTATCCTAGTTATACTATTTATCTGGTACTCACCATGCTCCACAAGATGCTTCCTGTTATATGTACTTTTTGAAACTGCACGTTTACATGTGTCGCACCATCGGTTTCGGCTAGTGTCCATATTTCTTCTGGTTTCTGCCTGGTCACTGGTCAGACCCTTGAAACACCACGATCGCGAGGCCATGGCGAACTTGAGTTAGACAGCAGCACTTCAGGGCGATGAACCTTCCCCATTTGCGACCGCGACACAAGTATTTATATATGGTACAGACCGACGCCTATGGTCCCACCAGCTGAAAGCCGCGAATTGCCGCGACATGCCACAGCCCCGACCCAGGGGTAGTTGCACTCGAGCTCCTAACCTCAGACACCCGTGTGAAATTAAAGCCGAGAACAGCCTGCCACAGTATTACCAGGAGATTACTGTCGCCTCCAGCCTGGCCGTCACGGTAGCGCGTTGTCGTGATTTGTCGGGCGCGTGAAGTTTCTTCAGCTTTCGAAACGCATCGTCCGCCGTCTGGACTGGTGAGGGCATGACACCTGCCATTAAAACCTAGGGTCTATCCATTAAAGGGCGGTGAAGTTTCCTCAGCTTCCGAAACGCATCGGCTGCCGTCAGGTCGACTGGTCATAGGATTTCATCTGCCTTGAAAACTGAGCTCGAAGTTTAGCTCGAAGGTCAAACCTTAAGCTTTCTGCTACTACTTAGGGCCAGCTTATTTCGTTATATAGTGCGTTTGGTGTACGGCTACGTGAATATCATGAGTGTCAAAATCCTGAGTGCCACCCATGGTGAGAATCTTCTTAATTACTTTTGTTCTACACGTGATACGAGTCGATGGCCGACTTTCCAAATTATTCAAAATAGGTAAAACATATGTATTCATTCTGGGGGTCGCCCTTCCTAATTAAATAATATGGCCAGTTTTCTGAATTCTAGGGTGTGGCCATATGGCAGTTATAGTTTATTCTGTCTGTTTGAATAGCCTGGCCATGGTAATTTGGAACGAAGGTGTTTGTTTAAAGTTGAGATGACAACCTTCATGTTCTCTTCTTTCTTTTTTTTTCAATATATAGCTGCCGCGTACTTGGTTCTTGTATCATGCGTGGAATTTGTTCGAGCTGCCAGTGGCGGACACTGGCCTAGGGTCGTTCACAATAAGCCTGGAGTAACCCGTACCCGGTTGGTCAACCTCACTGCTCCATTTACCGGTCACCCTCCACCAAAACACGATGCGATGACCGGCCTCACCTTTCATGACACCCTGCAAGCCTTGTTGGACCAGGACCATACCGTAACTGACACTGGATCTGAAGCCAACCCAGGAGACGGAAACATTAAAGAATTCCCAACTGTGGTACTTCTCTCTTCGTACACTCTTCTTCTTATCCTCGCCGTAGCCATAATTATTAGCATATTCTTTGTTTGCTCCAGAATTAATCGCATCTTCGCAGATGCTCGTTTTCGTGTATACTTGCTTGTCTCGGGCAATCACAGTGTATGGCTTAAAATAGGCACGTTCCCTGGACATTTTGGAGATTATATCTTTCAAACAGACGATCCTATCACACTGACTAAAGCCGAAAATATATGCCTAGGCGCACGATACACATTTAACTGTGTCATCCAAATGACCGACTGCTATACCGGCACATCGACACGACTGCCCACACATTTAAAGGTTAATAAACTGAAGGACATCATGTTGACAAGATTGATGACTAAGGACATTATACGCTACCAGTTGGTTACCATGGGTATAGGCATAGGAGAGCCTGTTCTTTTGGGGAAATACCGGCCCGGTGAGCTTGCAATTAGTACTAATACTTCAGTCGACTTAAGCCGTGTTGACCTTGATTAAGTCTTGTGTGAAAAATGTTGTATTTTTGTGTGTTTACTACCAATATGCTGCCGAACGTGCGTCAATTGATACAAGTGTTATGATTATAAATTGAATTTGTAGCTAAATAAAATTTCGGTTTTGGAAAGAGCAGTATGACGCTGACAAGAGCGCTTTTACTCTGGCTCGGGCTAGGGTCAACCCCTTAGGTAATCTGTGAGACAGGCCCCTAATTTAGGGGCCTGAGGCTAAACTAGGTCTGCAACCAAAACTAGTAGTGGAATTAAATGTGGTTAACGCCACAATCTGGCGATCGGGCTCCAACCGAAATTATGGCTATAGCTAATTAAGCTATCGTCCCTTAATAAATCTCGACACCTAAATTGACTTGTTTGTTTTTTAAATTATTAATTTTGCAATGTCACAGAAGCTCCAAGTTACCTATACATAACTCCCGGAGAACTCCCACTTTAAAGGGTTACACTATATGCATGAGGTTTTTTTATTCTCTCACAGAAAGAATATAGGTCACCTTGCCTTACAAATCCTAGAAAGTATTTCGGGTTCATCAGGAGACTACATGGTCACTTGTAAATTTTGATAGGTCCTACTGGGAGCGATGTATTTGATCATAATAAAATTTCTGAAAAATTACTTTTGCACCTTACTGCATGGAATCTAACTAAAAAGGATCCACTAGAAAAGAAGTAACAGTTCTTAATTAAAACCGGCTTCATGCAACATTATTTTTTCATGACTGCGAAATAAGTACGAAGAGATGATTCATGTCGCATCATTTTAAAAATCGTATATCGAGCTTATGTTTGTTTAAAATACACTTTTTATGATTGATTTATGTTATTATTGATAACAGGCCTAGGTGTCATTCCATTGCTCTTCTAATGGTAGAGACCTTGTACCATAACACTCATCAAAAAAGTGTTGTATTGTAATCGATTTCAAGTTCGTGGTCTATCTTCAAGAAATAGCACATTCGGGTTTTCAACAAAATGACAGGTCATTATAGTTAAATGCGTTTCGTATCGTAAATACAAAGTATTCATAAATTTAAGATTCACTTATGAGAAGGACCTGGATAACGCGTACGGTTTTAGACTAATATAAGGCGAGTCTTAGGCAACCAACATATCTATAGAAATACTTCCCTGCTTATCGAGCATGCCACAATCAAAACAAGAAGCGCAAAGTTCTTTGATAAAAGTTTATAAAACGACTATACAATTGAAGAAAGTACAAAGACCTAACATACAGCGTGACACAGACCATACAATTAAACGTAGTGTAAAGAAAACATAAAGATGATAAACATAAACATCACATAAAATAGAGCTTTAAACAGAAATAAGTTAAATTGGCTGTGCATCGGCGATACCCGACCGATACGCGGGCTTCACCGCCCAGTCTGGGGTGTTGGGAGGAGGCTGTTGGCGTTTTGGATTATCGTCGGGGACATCCTTCCGCTTCTTGTCCATTCTAACGCCCCGCTGACGTTGGCTAAGTTCTTTTTTCTCAATTTCGTCCAGGTGGGCTTTGTAGGCACTCAGCTCATCGCTCTCCCACACGAGCGGTTTGACGCGGCGGTGATATCGCTCGGTCGTCTTCCCGTCTTTGTCGACCGGAAAATAAAGTCCGCGCTCCTCGTCGCTCGTGTAGTCGGGGGTGAGGAGGCGCCTCACGGAATTCTTTCGAGCTTCGTCCCACGTTGTGACGATATTTTCCAACCCCACTATCCGTCTTCTGAGCTTCTGCAAAGTTAAAAAGACACTTTTTTATTTTAATACAGTTACGACATACTTGGTCAAGAACATCCAATAAACACAAACAAGTTTTTCAATATTTCAGTTGCCTTAATTTAAAAGCTGGTCACTGCAGTTCATTTCAAAAGCGTTCCTTTATCCTTGGTCTCTATAACATACAGGCACTTTTTATTAATTGTGTCATATCCATTCTAATTGTATGTCAAGATTATTGTCCAAGGAAGCAAGTAAGGTTACAGTGCTCTATAAAAATTCATAATGTAAAAAAATTATAATTGTTTCCCAAGTTTCAGTGTTACAACCATAAGATCATTTCACAGCCGGGCCCCCTGTTTTAAGCCAAATTGCCGATTCACAGCTACAGCCCCCGGTATAGTTCCGACCGCAGTTCGTACGTATACCCCTTTTTGAACCGAGTGGGTCCCCGGGAAGTCACACCCCCTATACCATAGACCCCCAGTCTGTCTACTCAGATATCAAAGTAGGACATATCATCGTTCTTCAAAATAGAAAACAACCCCTTTCCACTGACATTTATACCAAAAAATCGACCCCTTATTCTTCAAAACGCAGACATTTTGTGGCCAAGAAATACCCTTTTTTCGTGAAATTTCATATTTCCCAGGAAAAAAAAGACCCTTATTTTCATATCATGGATATTTGGGATGAAAAAGTAACCTTTTTTCTAGAAACAAGGACATGTGAATGTTGTCAAAATAGACCCTTTCTTCGCGTTTTTTAGAACAATGATGCGTATCCTTCCACCCAAGGAGTGGACAGACTGGGCATAGACCATAGACATTACTCTTTCTCCTCGGCTTTGCACTTGAAAAGTGTAAAATTTCGGCCTGCCTGAATCGAACTACGTCAAACAATGTTGAGAACAATAGTCCGCAAAAGCCATGATGTCAGGCGGGCCCCTAACGGTCACTGCACGCTGCTCCCGTGCCTAAACATGGGCCGGGCTGGGCCGGGGGTCCCCTCTATGAACTTTAGTAGGACCCAGCTGTCAGATTTGCTATTTCCACTAATAATGCTCGCAAACTTATGAAAACATGTATTTTCATAGGGGAACTATCAATGTGCATTATGATATACTTGAAAAGAAAAAGAGTTAATAAATATCAAAGTTATAGGCAATGTTATTGTCTGTGTGTACGGGTGACCGCGGTCCAGCCGGGTGTTATCGGTGCCCCCTCCAGGGCGGGCCGGGCCGGTGACCGGGGGTGTAGGGTTACCGGGGCCGGTCGTAAAAGGTTTAGGCCCAACACGTGTTGCGGGAGGGGTCCGTGACGTCAGACTTTTGTGGTCTATAGAGGAAGTCTGTAACAAAAATGTATTTACCTCGTTCACGTGGTGACGGATGATAGCCTTTTCATTGTCAGCCTTCATTCGGTTCTTCCGGATTCTGTTGGCCCTGCTTTGGAGGGTCTTGAAGTAGGTGTTGGCAGCAGCTAGAAAAAGAGGAAGGACATGAAGTATGCTTAAAACTGGAGCCATTAAGTAGACAAAGGCAATATAAAGGCAATAAATCAAGGGAATACATGTTAAAAATGCAAAGTGAGGGTCAACATATTATTCACGAATTAAAACCATCATTACACCGGTATTATATTTCTTTGTCCAGATAATAGAACTTACGTTTTTTTCAGATGACTGGGAGGATAACTTAAATTATAAAAGTAACAATTTACAATGTAAGTGGAGCCTATTTAGACACTAAAAACAGATTTCCAGCATTTCAAGCATGTTAAAATTTGTGTTAATTGAAGGACCAATACTTTGGAATCATGGACATTAGATGCATGAAATGTACAGCTGCAGGTTAGTTAACAAAGAAACTTGCTACCTATGGGACTTACCTAACACCTCTTCTCTGGGGGTATCTGGCCCCAGGCACACGTTGTCAACAACGGCCTTGATGATCGCAACGTTATCCGGGTGTTTGATCCCCGCCCTGAATGTTGGAATATATTTATATTGTTCAATTCATCGGCATCACGTCAAGTGCTCTATGACTCTATTAACATGAAAAAAAAACAACAGCAAAACTTATATTCAGCTGCAGCTTCTGTTGTTCAGGAACACATTACCCATTGCTTACTTAAAAACAATATTATTTTCTGTACTATTCATGTTGTTATGACGTAATCAACTTACCCAGGGTTCAGGTTGAATCCCCAAGCAGGCTCACCTCTCTTGGCCTTGTAGGCCGAACGAACGAGTTCCTACAAACAATATAATAAGCCAATAATTAATAGTGGACTTCTAACTATATGTCAGTGTACGAAATCATTGCGGATTTTCGTTGTTTTCCGGGATGTTCCCTGGCGGCGCGGCAAAAGAGAAGAACATCAGGGCTATACTAGGAATGAGATCATTTCTAAACAAACCGAGAACTATATTAAACGGTAACGTTTTCAAGGTGAGATTATTAGTTAATTATAAGCTGTAAAAACAAACTTTAGAACTTACACATATTTCATTGCGTGGTTTGGGTGGTTTGTCAGCTGCAGCTGGCTTCGCTTGGTTCACGAGCACCTCCACCTGGGCCTTTGCCGCAGCCGCTTCAGCCTCCGCCCTTCGGCACTTCTTCTCCAGCTCCTCCATCCTGGCCAGCAAATGGGCCATGGACGGTTCAGCTGTAGACGTGGAGGGGCCGGACGAGGACGAGTATTCGGGCGTGAACGACCTTTGGGACGTCGTCGACGAGAACGACCCTTGCGATGTCAAGGGCCCGGGCGTGAACGACCTTTGGGACGTCGTCGACGAGAACGACCCTTGCGATGTCAAGGGTCCGGGCGTGGACGACGTTCTGGACGTGGAGCTGGGGAACCATGGATGGGATTGCGACGAGGAGGGCGTCATCCCCAAGGGCGTGGATCCGGAGGGCGTGGAGGGCGTGGAGGGCGTGGAGGGCGTGGACGACGATGCGGATGGAGTACCGCCTTGGGAACCACCAAGGCTAAGGTCCACGTCGTTGAGGGTGGATCCCTCTTCCGCGTACAGGGAGTCCTGAAGAGACTGATCCGCAGAGAGATCCGGAAACCCATTCTGAGACCCATACTGACGCGCATCCGCAGACATATCCAACAGCAGAGTACCTACGCCTGCTGATGAATCATGATCGGTTATTTTCTCGCCACCCGGTTTGGGGCTGCTGGTCAAGATCCTGCATGAGCTCGTAGACGGGTTTGACAGAACAGCGTCACTATAATCAGTTGACCCGTTCATGGTGGCAGCAAGTTTTCAAGTGATCTATATAGCCATATGCCACGCCGTATTTATACATGCCGGGCAGGCCCCCCTGTGGATACATGATCTGGTGAAAGCGATCTTTTATCGATGAGGCAAGACTTTGAACATAAGTTACGTGGTAGACGTGACGGGGTGTGGACGGGGTAAGAGAGACTTTTACCATAAGTTACGTGCTAGCCGTGACGGGGAGTACATGGGGTATCAGCGACACCCTCACCGCCGCCCCTTGTGAGGCCTGTTACGTGTCAAGAAGTGTTAAGACTACCCCGCGTGCCGCGTGCCGCGGTACTCCTGTGAGGGACCTGACACAGAAGCTAGTTGACATGCGCCGCCTCAGATGGCCAACAGGTGGACGCGGTCATCACAGACGCGTGTCCCGGTGTCAAACGCGACAGAAGTCATTTCAGATGAACCCCCTGTCGATCGGCTCTCTGAAGAAAATAGCGGCCTATTAGACGTGCTTCGCACTACCCAGTGTAAAAACTTGTGAAGCCCCCGGCTAGAAGAAGTCGTTTTAGTTGTACCTTACCTAGCGTTTAAGTTGTCGACCGAGGGTTAACTTTTCGCTAAAGACTAGACGAAGCCCTTACAGTACCTGGGGAGTTGTGATGTCGTGTGGGGTGGGGGGTATAAGTATGTGCCTGTACTATACACTGGTTCAGAACAGCCACTTGATGGCCATGGACATCGAGCGACTGTTAAACGCAAGTCTGCGTCTGCGTCTTGTTCGGGAGGAAAGGCCAGTGCTGAGACCTAGTCACCTCCAACCCGCGGACCAATCCGACCATCAGTGGCTGCTTCTCTTGTTAGTGATATACCTGGGGTGGAAATTTATCGGTATCTTCTGGAAATTGGCAGCAGGCTGTCGCTCGTTGGCGCAGGGTCAACGTCGGAGGGCTACAGTGCAGTGCTGTCTGAGAATCTACTGCCAATGGGAAACGCTCCTATTTCCACTGGCTCCCATTCCCGCCGAAATGGAAGCCGTAGGAAGTGCTGCCTGCCCACGAATGATCATCCAAAGACCGAGCATCCTGTCCAAGGCCCTGACCGTCGCCTGGTCGGGCCCACTCACGGTCCATCTGAATGGCAGTGACGAACCCTTGACGTTGGAACTCCCGCAAGAAGTCAAGATTCCTCGTACGGAGCGCGTGCGCCTGAACAAATTTTTCAGGCACAGACTTTGTAGAGCGAGCGTTTGCCTGATAAACAACAGGAACAACATGGCCCAAGAACTACTCCCAGCCGAAAAACTGGGCTGCATGCCTGACGTAGACTCTTGGGTGTGATGAACAGTTATATAAAAGTGCACGATATGTTTGAAGTAGATATGGGAAAATTTTAATTGTGAAATGCATATGTTCACGAAGCTTTCGAGTTACATATGTACATTAGTGTATGGTCAGTAAATACAATTATGGGAAAATAGGCGAAACGTTGACACGTGGACATCATAAAACCTTTTCCGCATGCATAACAATAAAACATTTTGATATCATGAACGTGTGTAGTCTTATGTGGCTGTGACTAATTATAAATGGGAATTCATGAGGATAATGTGAATGAATTGCAGCTGTACATGTGTGACGAAATTATGAGGGCGAGTATATATTCTAAACAACAAAAATCGAACATGAATGAGAACTGATAACTTTTGAGCTGCAATAAAAGGAAGAGTTAATAGCTAATGTATATATAACCAACTCAATTTAAAGTCAAGCGTCTGCATGCGCTTTGAATCCTACGTTGTCTGAAATACAGAATTGAGATGAAAACAAAAAGTGCTGGTATCATTATAAAAGTAAGTCCAATGTTCAACAGGTAAACAGTACCGTGCACACTGGGGGGGAGGAATGGTACGTGGGGAAGATGCAGGTCACCACGAAGTTTCTTGTATTCGACCTCATTCAGTCAAATCTCTTTCATGTATGTACGGAGGGAAAGGAAATTGTCTTTTGCTCGCTTAAAAATATCCTCTTGGCGGACTCGCATTTGCGGGCTAAGAGCTAAAATTGGGAATGGTTTATCGTACGAAAAATCCGGGTTCACAAGTCGGCTAAGTGACAGGTTGAGGTGTTGAAGACTAGCAAGGTTGACGGGGAAAACTGTTCTTAAGGGGCCTGCTGTAGAAGGCAAACAGTTAACACTTGAGACTGGAATTTCCCATTCTTTGGCGGACACAGAACAACCACATTCAAAGGCACGAACGCACGATTCACATCCAGGATGGGTTGTTGTTCGGTTGGGGCAGCGCACAACGACCTCGTCTATGTGAGAGAACAAATAGGTCCCTGTTGCAATGACTTGGATGTTTGACCTTCTGAAATTAGACTGAATGAGTATTTTGAAATCACAATAAAGTTTGACAGACTCATGATCACGTAGATAGATAGAAATGAGGCACGACGAGGGAGAAAGCCTGCGAATTGGTAGGTCATAATGACAAAACGGAGAATGGCAATTATCCAGATCTGGGTTGGAGGATACCGTGTATTGGGTTGCGGACACCAATAAATAAGCCGGTGTGTTGGAGAGGCGAGTATAATGCCCATGGAAGGCTAGAGGGAAGGTGTTCACTTTTAGAACCTTGAATATTTTGTCTAAGGAAATAACGGGAATCTTCAAAATAGTTTTCAGAACATTTCGCTGTAAAACCGGGGGGACTAAAACAGTTACACTTCTATACATGTCGCGAGTGTTTGGAATATAAATATTTGAACGATTGGACTTGGAAAGGAAAAGGTACCGAATCTTCCTCATATCAGTCTCCGATATCAAAGAGTTACTCAGCCTGTTCTCCGTTAGGTCCCGAATAGCCTGTAGCAAGACATCAAGGGAATAGTCCAGTTTAAAATCCAGTAGACGCAATTCTTGCAAATCTTGCATCAACCTGACCATCAATTCCCGGTTACTAATGTAAGCCTGGAGTCCTCGGGACAAATTGTATATGGAATGAGTGTTCTCTATGATGGCCTGGAGTTGGATTTCCAAAGTGGAGTCAACTACCTTTAGGACTGCATTTATTTTGCCATCGAGGAAGCCAATTTCATCGGCATTTACCTGGTCAGCACGAGTCTGTTGCTTCAAGTCATCGAGTGTGGCCGTTCCAAATAAAGTCTCGGAGAACTTGCCGATTTCTGGAATCAGAGCCCGCTGCTTCCTGGATTTTGCTGATGGAGGTGTTGGCTGGGCCGTCGATTCCAAAATTGAATGCACTTCCCGGAGTCCTTTGGTGACCTTCGCTGCTATAGTCTTCCCAATAGATGTTATGTTATTCAACATAAGTTGGATTTTTCGACACTGTTCCATTGAACCGGCTGCCAGGGTAGCGCCGTGTCTACAATTTAGTGCGGCTGCCTGTTTGGGAGAAGGAGGAAGTGGTAAAATGATATCGACTTCGGTAGTGAAGTACTCATTACCTATGTGGATGGACGGTTTACTCTCGAATACTACACCATAGTTGGTACGAAAACGGTTTACCGTACTGGTGCATAGGCATGGCTTAGCTGAGACAGTGCCCAGGATAAAGAGTCCACGAAGGAGGAGTATGAATACTGTTGGAGCCATGTCTGATGCAGGCTAGAGACCGCTCTAGTCTTTTATTACTTTTTCCCAGTCACGGGAAGGAGTAGACAGACAGTCGCCACGTGCACCTGGGATCTAAAGGTTTTGACCTCCGTGCAGAAACCTTACGTTAATGCCAAAAGAAAAGCCGTGCGAAGAGTATAAGCTTAGGCGTATGCTTGCTAGTAAGCTTTCGTTGGTTAGGGTGTCGGCTTGTTCTAATTGAATTGGAAGGCAGACTTCAAAATGAATTGTTGGCATGGGGTTCCTTAACTTGTGGATGAGAAGTGAGAAAGCCTGTAAATGCCATTACTGCCTGATATTTATAGGTTTTATTTGCAGGTGGTTTATATGGAGTTCAGGCCGATTTAAGTCTGGACTGGCTGAAATTAGTCTCAAACCTTAAGGTCGGCTTTATATCTAACCAGCTTAGACCCAGTTTAAGGTGAATTATTTAGGGTAGTTATATAGGCCGGGAGGTACCTTTTATCCATACAGAAAATGTTTAATGAATTTTTAATGAATCTCATCTCTCACGGATGACTTCAAAAGAAGTTAATTTCAAACACTTTTAATACTCCATCTATGGATGGTAAGGGTAAATGGTTTTCCGGGTGGGAGGGGCGATGGATGGTAGGGTGAAATAGGCCTGTCAAAGATTTAGCTACATGTGCTTTGCAGCTGCAGGCGAACGTAGGTTGGGTATGGAAGTGCCCGACCCAGCAGGTTCCCTGCATGGGGCAACTCTGGCCCGTGTTAACTCGATAACTAACCCCTGATTAATGGCGGGGAGTCCGTCAGATGACACCCAGCATGATACCTGTGTCGCTCTTGAGTGGGTTTGGTGTGAGTTATGTGATTACCAAGATTGTGCCCCTGCCCTTGTCAGATGTCAGAGGGGGGTACAGATTAGATGGGGTGCTTCCGGGTACTTATGGGTGTTAATGGATTAAGGCCGGCCATGATGGACGCTTCCAAACTTTGCCGCCGTTAGGAATGGACCTGGTTTATTAGGAAATGTTATGCACAAGGGAACAGGGGAGCGAGGGATAGCTGCAGAATCGCGAAAATGCTTTCTGTCATGTTACTTAAAAAGTACATGGAACTTGTTAACTAATGGTCATATTTAACTGAGACAATTAATTTAAATGAAGTGTGATGCCCAGTGTCTCCTGTTTATTCAGATGCTAAGATCGGGAAAGAAGGTTATTTAGAATGTTTGCAAGAAGTATATATAATAAATTTATAATATTCGGAATTTAAGCCGGATCAGTCTCATTACCATTAGGACTATCATGTTTAAAAGTAGTAGTTGAGGAGAGGGCGGGTTCGAGCAGGTTTTTTTTTTTTTTTATAATTTTCCTTTTTTTTTTAGGGTCTTTTTGATTTAACAACTTTTCGATTACAAATGGAGAGTTCTCCTTTAAAAAGCGTAACGTCCCGATCCTGTTTTGACATGACGATTAGGGTTCAGAGTAGTCCTATCCTTATCATTAATTTGATAATACAAGTCTGATGGATGAACGAAAAACGTAAGGCATGAAGGGGATTCGAACCCGGGGCCGGGAGAGATAGCTGGTAGCCAAAAATCCACCGGGTTCAATAATACGATGACGTCGGAAACCAGCGAAAAGCCGTCTAGAGGTCCTTCCGGTCGCAGGACCAAATACGTCGAAACTACGTTGGGGAAAACGATGACGGGCAATGTAAATTGAAGTTGATAGAGACACATCAGTGACAATTGAGGGCGATCAAAATTAATAACTTGTGGTATTGCTTGTTTTCCAAATCGGAAAACCCACTGAAACACGAGGACCGAAGCTACAAAGTGTCTCTTTTTGGTAAACACCTTTCTGGTTGCCCCGATTACACCCACGGTATATATATGTCGCAAACTCTGTAGGTTAGTGGGTCTGGTTGTGCAACCAACGAATGAAATGCAATGAACTGAATATGGCACAGATGAGTTCGCCAGACCTGGGTGGTAGGATCTAATCGAACTTGATGCACTCGATTAGCTCCTACCACTCTAAATTTTCATTTTTTTCGGAAGTTTTATTTGTAATAATGGTGTTAAAATGACCAGATGGCCCACGGGCTGGTCAGGGGGGTTGCAGGGGTGGACCCAGGAATTTATAGAGGGGGGGGGCTGGGGGCAAAGCCCGTCTGCCCCCCCCCCCCAGGATCTGCCCATGAAGGACCTTAAAACAAAGTTAAGGTGGAGAGTTCTAGTTGAAATGGTAAACAATAAATAGGGCGAAATATACAAATTTAGAATAGGTTTATGAGGCTATAACTTGTGAATTGTATTAGTTAGCGTGTTTTATTCTGTTACTGAGTTCAGTAGCTAGGTTGGGAAAGGTTAACGTTGGGACCAAATTATTTATGCCTTATAATGCTTACACGAGTCTCACAAGCGAGTTTAAGAAATCTGGTTTAAAACAGGCTTAAACCATATTTGCTTTTTGGAAATACGCCCTTAAAATTTTTAGCTACAAGTTTGGTTGAACTAACCCTATTTTTTTTTAGAAATAGGCCTATTGGACATCACTTTCATGGGATGGAAAACCATTATTGATATGATATATGTGATAAGATTTCTCAAAAATATTACTTTCATTTCATGATAAGGGTTGTACCCAACATCATGGGAGACAATTGCTTCATTATTGATTAATCATAGAGGTTATAAAGTTAAATCACGCTTTATCGCTGTTTTTACGCATTTGATTAATTATTATGAATTATTTTGATTTTATATAACTTTTGTTTCTATATGTAAGGGCTATTAAAACTAAATGCGCTAATGATATAGGCCTACCAATGTGAGCGATACAACCCTGTTTTACCCTAGTTGTGTGCACACTATAGGCTACTCCTTCTGCGCTTCAGCCTCATCTATTCTTATTAGGTCAGGAAACTGAGTATTATTTTTGTTGAGCTTGGAAACCAATATCAACCGGCGTTTATAGATTATATGCACAAATGTGGGAAGGCCAGTGTAGCCCTGAAGTTGCCCTTTTTAAAGGTAAATGAATAAGAATGAACGGTCGGTGGTTATGTCGCGCATTTAAACTTTGTATGGCGGATTTTTATAGGCTCATTTTTGATAGAACACGAGAAGTAATATAATAAGAAATTCCAAACGAAATTTTCAGATTGTGGAGCCAAATTCCTTAATCCAATCGTGAGTGGGGGGGACTGGGTACGCCACTGCTGGCAATTATATTGGTGCCTGAATGGAGGGTAGGTACGTTAAGACGCCGAGAAGGTTGGGCGTGTGAAGAGAACTATGAGCGGACGGGACTATTGTGACACAATATAGTTAACACCCCCTGACTTACACTTATATACACGCCAGAAGGGGAAGGGAAACTTTGAGGTGGGCGCAAAAGTATTACCTAACACGCCCACTGCTATGGGTGGTATAATGATACTTTGATTTTTCAGGGATAATGGTGGAGTAAGACTTACACTCCTTGACACGTTTTAGAGCAAGTGGTTTCAGACACGCCCGAGCCTGTCTAATGTATGGGTTCAAATTCTTCCCGTGTATGTATGTATCCATAACTTTTTTGTGTGCACATGCCTATAATTTGCAAGCCTTACTTTCTATCATGTGTAGGTTTTCCTTACTTCTCAAATATTTTAAACCTTTGGAAAGCAATATTGATATCAATTTTGAACCTTTCTGTATAGTTTGAATTGACCATATAAACTAGATGCACAATACATTATGGTTTGCAAGAGCAGGTTGCCATTCTTACATTATATTCTATTAGTTTATACAGGAAATATTTCTCAAAACCTTCTTTCTGCTATTTATCATTCAAAGATAATGTTAGCTCTCTGATATAATACATTAGAAAACCCTAACAGATTTCTTGAAAGATATTGGAATTTGTTTTCTTACTGCAGTTTCAATGGTGTTAAACATTTAAATCATGTCATAAATTACAATAAATGAAAAGCATCCACCATGAATACAACACTTTTTCAAGGAATTAATAACATTTGAATATGCTCGGTCACACCATAATATCATACATATTTTCATCTTTTAATTGTGTTTTAAACCTCAAATAACAATTTGTTTAGTTTCTCTCTTAGTTTAAACAAATTCTGGATTAGAATTCCCTTATTATGTTATTTCCATCATGTGTGCTTTTCATAATTAGAAGCATTAACTACCACAGATTTACTGAAGTATGACAAACATATTTTTATGGTGTTTTGCTTTTGATCATGTCAAGATGTGCATTTCTATGTTCTCACTCGTCCTCCTTGGCAGACCTTTTAATGTAAACATCAACTGTTGTATAGCCTTCTTGCTCCCTTCCAGAGATCTCAGCATTCTCAATGTGTGTGGTACCTTCTCCGGATAAGGTTGTAGTATAGATTGTTGTAGGGTTGCAAGCTGAAGCTGCAAAATCTTCCTTCAGCTTCTGAATGACAGTTAAACAAAGATCAGAATGGCTGTTTAACTCACCATAGGCATGCATAATTAGATAATTTTGTTACAAAAAATGAGGTATAGGAGTCAAGTAAGGAAAGGTAATGATTACATGCACACCAAAGTCGAAGCCTAACGTCGTGATATGAACATTTCCAATTGTAAACCAAAATGCAATTAAAAAATTAGTTTTATTCAGTCACCAGGCTCTGGCTTGTCTTTAACCATGATATGACAAGTATCATGAGCAGATTTTACAACTATTTCAGTGTCAGAGTGGTATTTGTAAACATGGTAAAGAATTTAAAGGAATGTTTTATGTTTAGTGAGTTAAAAATGTCTATTACCTTGTTAAGTATAATAATCTAGAATAATCCCATATCCGTTGAGGTACCAGCAATTGCAAGTAGTTAATCAAATAGACATTCTATTGTTTTTACCCTATCTGTCAAGGCTAGGAGGCCTATATCATTCTCAGCAAAAGTGGAGGTTGCCTTTTCATGAGATATTGTATAGCTTCCAGCTTTACCACAAATAAAAGAATAGCATGTTGTGCAGAACTCACGTGCCTACAAGCACAAAAAGATATGTTCAGAGTTGACATGTATAATGTTTAGGTTGTTTAGGCTCTTGCACTCTCAAAATGAGATTATATATCTAATTATTTACACAACATTTACCATGCAAATGGACCCTTATAATCGGCTGAGCATAGAGTTGTTTTTTTTATTATCTTCTTTTTGTAAAAAGGTACGGCTCTTTCAATCTCCATACAGATTTTAACTCAATAGTGGAGGTATAGTAGAAGGCAATGCAAGGAGATTGTCAGTACCGGTTCCATATTGCCGATTTTTCAATTCCCATGTAGATTTTAGATCAAAATGTGTCCGCCATATAGATTATCGTACGAATCCAACCCACCAGAGGGCTCAAACTATCTACACAGGCCGTAGCCAAATGATTGACCCTCTACTCCAAACGTCTATACAGCTTGCCATGAGAGAAAGGTCCACAGAGCTACACAGACAGTAGTCTAGGTTGCTCCCCGCCCCTGTCCCACTCTGCTCTGACTAGGATATGTCAAGTATTGGAATACCACAGGAAAACAGTATAACTGCAGTCTGGAGGGTGTGGCCAAAAATTTAGCTTTCGGAGGCACCCCGCTCACCCCCCCCCCTCCATTTTCTTTTTAAATCCCGGATCCACCCCTGTAATTCAAGTGAAGGCACTTGATCATGGGAAATCTTCCTTGACAATTTTTCCAGCTTCACGAACAATATTGATTCGAACTTATCAAAACTAACCTTGCTCTGCTGAATGCTTCTTTTGTTTCTCTTGATCTTTTTAGCACCAAATTTGAGTTTCCAAGCCTTTTGTACCTAAATGTATCATATATAGAATATTACTAAAAGGTTGAAATGTTTAATATCAATGATCAGTAAAGTTGATGCTTGGTTAAAGACTTTGTGTACAAAGTCATGTTCTATTTGAGGTAAGGCTGTAAAACAAAATTGGCATTGGCATTGGCAAACTATTTGTTAAAGAAATGTTTTAATTGTTTATTGAAAAAACCATATTGTTAAATGTAATGTTTTTTTGATAGCAAAGGGTTAGCCGATCAATGCATGGTTAGCAGCATTTATATGGATGGAAAACAATATGAAAATAACTGCACCAACAGCAGAGAATGAATGGGTATCCTTATTCTATTAAGGATTTTTTTTATTTTAAAATAGTTTTCACAACTAATTGAAAAAGTAACAATCCAAACCCTACAATCAATGCAAACTCTAGTGTTTGTTGTCGGTGAATCAGCAGTATCACATCTCAAAATTATCCTGATTGTTGAAGGGGTTGTGGTTTATTTTCCTTATTCTGAGTACCTCTATGTATAAGACACTTTAAATACTCCAATATTGGAAGCATAATTGTTTTTACGCTTGTTGGTCAGATTTCACAGGCAGGTACCTTTTGTTTCTATTTCCCGCATTTTATTTATATATTTTTTCCTAGTCAAACACACATCAATATCGACTCCTAGGTAATTGTATTTCATAACATAATAAATTTCCCTTGTTTCTAGTATGATAACTCATTCCATATAGGCTACAGCTTCCATCCCAAATAATCATGAATGTTGTTGCTCTTTTTTCTAATTTATGTTTTGGATACACCATTTACCAATAATATTCAAGGCCATTCAATCTTTGTAGGTACATCTGTTATGCTGTATAATGCCTATATCAGTACCGTGTAATCGGCATGAATACTGAGAAATTTCAACAGGTCCGGGCTAACACAGAAATTCGGAACGTCCCGTGATAACAGGACGTTCCACAATCCAGGGTCACAGGTCGCCCTGTGATTTAGGGATGTTTTGATAAAACTAAGAATATTATTCAATAGAGAGATTTGCTAAACATTCTAACTCGGTAAATGTGTCATAAATTAGTATATCCAGTTATCTAGCCCTTAACATCTGAAGTTTAATGTGTATATTTTTTCGCAAACATAACATAAGCCTCCCCTATGGACGCTTAGTGCTATATCATGAGGCCGGGAAGAAGGGTCAGGCTGGGGAAGCATTACATAACCTGTCCCGGTTACTGCGGCGCCCCTTTATGTGTGCTAATTATAGATACCGCGTCCTGCAACAGGCGTCCAGTACCGCTCAGAGTGGCCAGATACAACAGTAAAAGGGCGGGGAATATCAATTAGCCCGACTTATCAGACCGTTCCGACTTCACGGGATGTCCCATATAACCAGTTCATACCGAGTTTTCGGGACGTTCCTATTTTCCTATGATAGCCCCAACCTGTTCAAAGATATACCTAAAGGACTACCTTCTGGTACCCTGTATCTCACTTGAATGTTAGTTGATACAAGGACCCTATTTATGTTCTATATGTTCTAAAAATGTATTCATCCTTTCCATCATATTTTTCTTTTCTTTTATTAAAAAATATACTTCTAATTAGTTTTTTTCACACTATGCATAGTTGTATTGGTATACAGTCCCAACATAGATTGTTCCTGTTGTTTTACTAACATATCTGTAGGAAAATGTGAATCTCAAAGCAGATGTATTTTCACATTGTATGTATTGCACTGTCTTCACAATTATTTCAGTTAAAACCTGCTAATAAAATGATATATACTTTATTAAGGACTTTATGTACTCACAATTCTGTCCATCAGATAAACAAATCCGGCTGAATGACCTACTTTCCATTTGAACAAGCCTGCAGTTATGACGCAAAGACCCTGAAATGCTCTTCCACAATTATTCATTTTATGGTGGAAATACGATATCTTCGAGCAATTCCTGCTTGCTGCACATGGATAACATACCCATGATCTACGAAGACGTGTGAAATTTACGCATTATCCTCTAAATATGGAGAAAAACTTTGAACTTTGAACATTTTACTCGCCAACTTTGCGCGCCCACCGCCATGCTTGCAGCTCGCCAAGGACCCACTCTTCCACCAGCCAGAATAGCTTGAAAATATTACATATCGACGTGGAGAAGGCCCCAGATACGTGGAAAAATGTGTGAGGAACAACGTGGATCAACGTGGAGCAGTGCGTGACATTCAGGATTTATTCAATTCTGACCAGCCCTGCAACAGGGCCTGCAAAATTGCACCCAGCCTGGCAACAGGCAGTCCAAGCGACCTCAGGTCAGGTCGGGTCGGGTCAAAGGTCAGTACAACTTTCCAGATTCTTATCGATTGAATTTTACAACTTCAACTCGAACAAATTGTATTAAATCTAGACATTAGGTACTTATTTGTTATGAAATATATAACAAATAGGCATATATAACAAAGTGGAATGGCCAATTTTACTTAGAATATTTCTAAAGTTTGAAAAGAGAACATTGAGTTATTTCTACTATTAATTCATTCCAGGGCCTGCAACAGCAGCCTTCAGTACTGCAATGACGTGCTTACTGCCTGCAACATTTCCTAAACTTTCTAAATTTCCTAATTTCCTAAACTACGTGGACAATTACATGGATGTTTTGAAAATATGTGTAAAACAACGTGGAATTAACATAATTTTTCAGATTTTGCCCCGATTTTGCCCGGACTTCACATTGGTTGATTGTTACCACTGTAATAAATAAAGTTTATGTTCACAGATCCGTGGAAGACTGCCCCGCTCAGCAGCGCCAAGGCCTGGGAGAGGCTGGAGGATGATGACTGAAAGTGGACGATGGCCATCTCCATGTTTCCTGCTACTACCTGACCAGGAGTGACCGCCGCTGGACCAGGAGTGACCGCCGCCTGACCAGGAGTGACCACCACCACACCTGGAGTGACCTGTGCCTGCCCTGGAGGAGTCAACGGACCTGGAGCTATTATCGCTGGACCTGGAGCTATCATCGCCGGACCTGGAGGAGTTATACTGTGTGTTTGTGGGGGAGGGGGCATGGCACCCTGCCTCATAGGGGAGCCAGGAGGCCTTGGTGCTTCAACTGCTGGCCCTCCAGGAGGAGTTGCACATTGTTCACCTTGGTTGGGGGTAGGAGGAGGTACTCCAAGAGCACAGTACACAGGCCTCCTCCTGTGTGACAGTGATGTGGATGCTGTGAGGGCACCGGAGACTTCGCTGTGAGAGGTGGCAGCAGGTAGGGCCATTTTCTTTGAGAGTTGTGCCCTCTCCTGGTCACTCTGCAGGAGATTGCACATCTCATACTGCATTGACATGTCAGCTGTAGCATAATTGTTCAGGTTGGCGACACTGTGACCTGTGAGCTGGACTATCACAGTGGGGTTCACCCCGCTGTGGAGCAGATAAGTCGCTGTTTTCTTCCTGATTGAATGGTTAGTGAGCCTTCCCTTCAGCTTACAGGCCTTGGCCATTTCAAGGACAATCTTGTGCAGCCGGTGCACACCCAGGGGCTTGTTCTTATACCAGGTCATGGCCCTGGGGCTCTTGTTGATGGCCAGGAAGAAGGGACTGTCAGGAGCCCTCATTTGGGGTGGCCGTTGGGACTTGAAGATTTCATACATATGGACTGCGCACCTCTAGGGATGGCTATCATTCTTGAACAGTTTAGGTGCAAAGTGCCTAGGATCCCCCTGGCCCTGTCTGGTCTTGGAATGGCGCTCATTGAATTCCAGGTAGACATACCCATTTTCATCTTCCACATACTATATGTCCCCCCAGTTCATTTGTCGGCCCTCATGCATGCCCCTCAGCCCGAAGCACTCCACCATGTAGATGAAGAGCCCTCGAGGTTCCGGGCTGGTTTTAGAGGTGGCCCCCTTCTCACAGAAAATGTTCATGTGTTGTGCAGTGAGGGCTGGGATCTGTTGGGTTTATTAGTTGCACCGAAAGTGAGTCAATTATACCGTGAATTCTCTAATAAAGATTGGTCCTCCAATAAAAGTTGCATGTTTACAGTTGACATACACCTCTCCTGCACAAGCATCCATCCACCGCCCCTCCCTCTGTTCCTTTTTCAGTACCTCCACAACCAGTCATGTCACCATTCTCGGGACACAACTGGGTATTTGTGTAAAAGAAGCAAATCCCTGAAGCTGAGAAGCATGATCATCGACCTCCACATCCTTTGTCCGTACTTTACTCCAAAGATGTAAATATGTCACATCATATAAAAGAGTAATCTTCATGGTTTGCATTAGATCTGTTACCCTAAAAAGCAAATACCTAGCAATCATTCACAATTCTAAAAAGCAAATAACTAGCACTCATCCATTACCCTGAAAAGCAAATATCTAGCTTCAGTGTAATGAATGTGACATAGCTAAATAGTGACATAGTTCATACATAATCTATACACCTCAATAATAAAAAGAAGTATGAAGATAAGTTTTCCCAACTTTGGGAACCAATTTCATTATGTGTACACATTACTCAGCAAAAACCTACTTGAAAGTACTCATGAATTTATCTTTTCATGTCTGAAAATCTCATTTGGCCAGGTTTGGAAGGAATAACTGCATGCAAGCTCACACTAATAAAAAATATATGGATTATGTATGTTTCAGAGCAAGTAAAACAGTTTTAGAAAGTCACTTTTATTATTAATTACAGCTGCCATCTACTAGTCAATGTATCATAACAAAGGGGATTAAAGACCATTCAGCCAGGGTGGGATTAGGCTGGTTGGTAGTACTGGCTCTTGTTGACTTTTTTTTAATTTTCTTCCCAACCCCCCTCCTCATCGTGACTGTTTGCATGGCCCACTCCCCTACTCAGCTTAAGGGTTGACTTATTTGCCTGCACATTTGCAGCTCTTTTTCAATAAATTGTAAGTTGTTGTTCAATACCCACTATAAGCTTCCAGAATACAAAGATATATGATTAAAAAAACATTGTCTGAAGGGAGGCCACAGAGGGGGGACCATGGGGCCCATGGGGAAAGAGAGGGGGGTCTTACTGACTGTATAGCAGTATACCCTGCCAAACATACCCTAGGAAGGCACGTCATACCCTAGTGCCGATTCTGGACATGGATTATCAATAGGCGTCACTGGTGCCTATTTAATGGACATGTTTTATTGTTGTATAAACAACCCGCATTCAAGAAAGCTGATGGATTAACAACCTAATCCTCCCTAACCAAAACACTGTCATATTATCTACCATCATGAGTTGACTAATGCGGTGATCCCATATTTATTGTAAGCATGACATCGTTGTTATGATTCTCGAGTGCAAATGTGTTTTTCTAATCTCCATGCATTTGTCATTCATTGTCACTCATCCATTTCACATCACCCAGCATGAATGTGTCAAGAGTGTTATCTGAATGATGATAGATTAGGGGAGACGTCAAAATTCACCACAGCAGGTCGCAGCCAGTGGTCAGTGACATTACAGCTTGTAGCCTCCACCCAGGGGTTTCAAGGTCGCAGCCTGTTGCCATGGGGCTGCAGCCTGATATGAGGAGGGTGGGGACACTATCTTAATGACCCTTAATGACCTCATTAACTAATTAAGTAATCAATTAATTAGCCTTAATGAGGTACTTAGAGTATGTAATGTATACAAACATAAAAGGGAAGTTCCATTTTATCAATCATATCAATAATAAACTGATATAGTCTCAACACTGGGACCCCTAATGTGATTAGAATAGGGTTTTAGAATGCTGCAGCCAGTCATGGCACATAGGGATTATAGGTAACATCTTGCCACAGCCTGCCGCAGCTTCTCAGGTTCACAGCCTCTGAATTTTGACGTCACCCCTTACCAATAGTAAAGTTTAGGATGTGCAAACTAATGATGGATGGAGGATGATGTATGCTGGAGACAGAGGCCAAAACACATGTATGCAGATGCACTTTAATCCATCCATGGTCACATGTATAGACAGAGTTATGCTTAAGTGTTTCTGATATTTACATATGTAGTATGTGTGTGCTCTTGCTTAGTATACTCCGATTAGGTAAGACATGATGTAGATACAAGAAAAAGAGAAAGTTGCAAATGTACATATTGCACTTAGGATAAATACACAGTCATCAGGATATATTGCCTAATAAGTCAAGTAGTATTGACCATAGAATTGCAATTGTCTCGCTACTTCCCTGTTTATGTGTTTGTCCCTACAAACTCAAACAATAGATGTCAGGCCTGGCGGGGAGCCCGTATCCAGTTTCTGATATAAATTGCTCTATTAATCTTATTCAACTCTCACTGACCATAAACCTAACAAAATTAATGATAGCAGAAACAGGATAACTGACGAGATGATGTTTACTCTTACATGTCCGTATGCAGGCAATCTTTGTTTGATTTCTGACAATCAATTTCATATGATACATAACATACTATGCATATTGTAGAGAGAGGTTAAGGATAGGTTCTATAGTGGAACTTGATATATGGAAACAAGTTCGCTCCGCCGCCTTCCCATGTCCCCAGCAGATATCAATGCTCCTACCACACACAACCCCCTCCATCCAAACCTTGCTTGGCCACCCTTGCCAACTGCGGCTCCATACTTACACCTGGAAGATAGTATCTGGGACTAGAGACAGAAGAGTTCAGTCGAACCCAAACCCATGGATTTGCCTGCTACTGATGATAATAGGGATCACAATTTCACAGAAAGAGCTTGTTAGTGTTTCATTGTAGATCTTTATGACTCAAATGTGCTATTTTAGTATATAGATAGGACAGCGAGTGTGTTACAATTCTGGCTCAGTCTAGCATGTGTTAAGGCCAGGCAATTATGGCCAGTATAAATATTTTTAGGCTTCAAGGTTAATTCCCCCCCACTGACCTCTTAGACTGGTCAGTGAGGGAGACCTCTTATAATGTCTTTGACTTTGTGCTAGAGAGTGCTCGCAGGGCAACACTTTTTTATATTAGGGAGAAATAATCTTCAGTGAAAAAGAACCAAAGGACTTTATTGCAGTGCAGATGCCATGATATATTGAACCATTAGTACACAAGTAAGTAGCAGTTTGCCACTACCAGACTAATAAATAATTGGTCTAATAGACTAGACCTGTGAAGGAAAACTGGAATGATCTCCTGCAATAACCAAAGGTATGTTTATGCAAAGCTCCCCATGAAGTTTTTCAATGTATTTTTTTGGCTGACTATGTTTGAGTTGGTAAGGGTTTATTATGTATTATAATATTATGTAGCATGGGTACAAGATAACCATAGTAAAGACAATGCCCACTTCAGAAATGAAATAATGTTTTACACATATAAAAAACTCCAAGTGTCCAAATTCAAACAATCATATCACAGTATAACCCAAAGGAACAGAGTTTATCAATTCTTTTTTTAACTTAACTTTTAATTTTTTAATAGCTGGTAGGTGAGAACTGCATGAATATCATAGATATGAGCAGTTTCCATCATGATAAAATAACAAATTAGAAAATATAGTTTATACAACATTTTGCTTTTATTGAATGTATAAATAACCAACTTAGTCAGTCAATTTAATATTAAATGCCTACATGGTTATCAGAAACAAAAACTTGAAATATAATGGTTTTATAAATATTTTCTTTTTTTAGAACATTCCCAGATGGGGTCCTGGTGGATCATCTGGTTAATCCTCTCTAGTGAGTATGATAAACACAGATTATAATAGATTATGTTGATTTCTAGTAAAGTATAGTTGGCTTTTGTAATTTGAGACAATTATGTTTTAAATTGAGGCGCCATAAATTTATAATCTTGTGAAATCAATTCCTCTGTCTTCGATATGTACAGGGTCCTGGGATCGAATCTCACATGGTCAGTGCATTTCATGACTCTCAGTTACTCAATACAGGTACAACTAGGCCTATATGAAAGATATATGTTAATTCTTTTACAATCATTCATTGTTCTTAATGTGAGTATATTCCTACAAAAATGATGTAAAAGGTATTGCAAAAGGGCAGCGGAAACGTGCACGAATTAAATGTTATGCTAATATATCTGGTTCACCTCCTAAGACAATCAAACACAGAAGGTTACACCCAGAAACCTATTAGGAGAACAATATGGACATGGTGTATATCAAAAATATCTAACAAAGAAGGTGTAAATGTGCAGCCGCCACACCTTATTTGTGCATAAATCATTTTACTGAACAAAGTTTTCGATTCAGGTATGTAATGATTCCCCTAGTACGAGACTCATAATGGGGGTGCAGGGCTGGGAAGGTTGGTCTCAGGCTCCTGTCTCAAGACAACTCAAGTCAGTTCCTGGGCCTTCACTATTATGATGGGCCTCTACTAAACCTGTGGTCAGCATTGGGCTTGGTAACTGCCTATACTCATTCACAGAGGTGTTCAGGCCTACCTAGGCCTCTATTAAACTTGTGGTAAGTAGCTGGCTGGGTAACTGTGCTTATACTCCATCCCTTAGGTATGGAGGCCAGCCTGTGCCTCTACTAAACCTGTGGTTAGTAGTGGAGCAGGTAACTGCTATACACAGGATCAATCATCTGCTGCATCACTAGTGAAATATACTCATCAATAAGCACTTCTTGCCACTTGAATGGCAGTGTGCGTCCAGAGTATTTCATGAAGTAGGCCTTGGAGTGTGTCAATCCCTGTGCCTTAATTTTAGGCTGGAGTTATACACGCGGGTTTAGCATCAGAAGGCCGCGCATATAGAATTACACATAGACGCGGATGTAAAGTCCGCGCACCCTGGTAGGCATGTACGCGCAGGGGTATAAAGTCCGCGCATACACACCTACCTGTGTGCGCTGACTTTATAGCCGCGTATACAGTTACGGTAATGTACACGGACGTACCTCATTTTTCATAATAATATTATTTGTTAATCGGGGGCCAAGCCCCCGAACACCCATTTTCTTTTTATTTCTATATTTTGATCTAATTTTTGCGCATATGAAGTCTGTATGGACGAATTTTGTGTCCGCGTGTGCAGAATATTCTATATACGCGCCGGCCGCGTACGCGCCGGCCGCGCGTATAGTCAGCCCCTTAATTGTATAGATGACCTACACTGTATATGTGCCTCAGTAGTACTCACATACAAAGTGTCAGTGAGTGTCAATCTCTATTGTATTGATTGGCAGCTCACACCAGTGCAGCTCGAATGGTCTGGCTGCCACCGGTTACATAACAGCCCCCGCCCGACCCCCACCCCCCACCCCACCTGGCCCTGGAGGTCTTCAGGGCGACCTTGGCCTCTCTTGAAGCTGTGGTCAATAGTAGGCTGGCTAAGTGCACCTATGCTCAGCCCTTAGGTGTGTGGTAATATTATATACCAATGCCAAAATATATTATGAATACCAACCAGAGACTGAGAGGCAATTTTTTTGTTGTATCGGCACACTCATCAGTATTTCTTTGTACGGCTAACCCTCCTTCTCCGTCTGCTGTAGCTGGTTCCCTGCGAGAATGAGCAAGGAGGCATCGGGGGTAATTGGCACAAATAGGCGAGGGCATTTTTTATATTTTGGGCTGTTGTTTTACGATATAGATAGTTATATTATTTCATTTTAACACTTACTTGAACATATTTAATCAACAAGAAATTGATTTAAGCAGTTAGGGAGAAGATGAAAAAAAGAAAAAAACATTCGGCCAAGTTTGGGTGTTTCCGGCGGAGGAAGGCTTCACCACATGACCCACTTTTCTGCCAGTTTGATTGTAATGCTCGGGGGAGGAGGATGTCCACTCGCCAACCACGTTTAGAATGCTATTTTGATCAACTCTGTCTATTCAAAATATTTTGTATTTGATGGTGTCTAGAGCTAATCTATTTTACTGCCTGCATCTCAGGGAACCCGTAGATATAATTTTTTTGTGGAACAAAGACATATTTGTTTTACATCTTTCAATCGTCTTCATGGCATAAAAGAGCAGCATGTGTTTCCAACACTAAAATATAACTCTAATTCAAAAAGTACATTGATTTTCTGCCAAGTCTGCATCATTACATCTCTATATTGATGTTTGACGTTCCCCGACTGATGTTTGCGCCTGAGAAGAGTACTCTTAGCATGGTCTCTGCTATTTGGGCTGTTGTAGGGGTAACGGAGGCAGTGGTGGGTGGTCTGGATACAGGAAGGGCAGTTTCTCCTTCCATTGGCTCATCCCAGTCCTCCTCTTGTATGGCAAGGGCCGGGAAAATAAAATTAATATCATCATTATTATTTTGAAATACTGGTACCAACATTGGGAGGTGGGGGCCCTTTTATTATTAACAACTAGGTAGAAGGGGGCATCATCATGTGCTTTTTGTAGATCTACTCTCTGTTCAGATGGATTGGGCAGGGTTCGGGCTTGGCTAGGTTGGGCCCCAGGGATTTGTTATACAGGAACCAGAATGTGTTTCTAATGGGCCTTGGGGAATGGGAGCCAAATATGCCCTGGTCCCAGAGGTGCTCCTTGTCCTCTGGATCCAATCCTTCAGCCTTAAAGGAAAAACAAAATTACTTATGATATTAGGCAGTTTGGGAGGCAGGCATGGCTTTTTTTCCATGTTTTAGCTTCACTGTAGGCAGGTCAGTACATGGGTAGGGGGGTTGGCACTTTTATTAACATTCTGAGATTAAAGCATCACAGGGATGTTTGGATGGGTCACTCAGTACTGGGGGGGCCTGGCACTTGAAGTTATTTTATATAATTTAAGATTAAATGAATGTGTGATGTACTATCTGTACGATCCTCGTACGACCCAAGTGTCATACGATGGACTTATTCAAATCGAAACTACTTGAAATACTTACTCTATTTGGGGAGTTCCCTGTGGCCCATTGCACAATGGGTTCGTAACAACGAAAATATTTTTTTTGAAAAAAAAAAAAATTTTCGTAACAAGGATGGTTTATACACATTGTTTTTCTATATTTAGAATGCAGCCAGAGAGCTGTAACTTTTACTGATTTGTCCTTAATTTTTTCCTTTTTACATCAATTTACAGAATTCAATTTCATAAATTAGAACCAGAGATTTTACTGTGTTTTTAAAATCGTAACAAAGATATCTTTAACAAAGATATCTTTGTTTGATCCTAACAACGAAATTCTATTGTGCAACTGGCCACAGGGCCCTTTCCCAAGGACATTACTAACGTCTGTAGGCAGAGGTGTGTAATGCCCACTTTGCTCCGCCTTCAACTCTTTCTTCCCTCCAGCCAGGGCATCTCTGACACTTTTAAAAAGTTCTGACGTGAAGATGTTGTGGTCGTACTGATTGTATTCTAAGTATCTCTTGATTGAGCCAAGCATAGAGCTCAGTGAGACTGGCTCATAGATCGTGCCATCTTGTTGGTGGATGTTGATTATGTATAGCCCTAAATACAGATTGAGCATGGCTGGCTCAAGGGTTTCAAGGGGAGCAGGGTCTTCATGATTATCCTGAATCCACTTGTGGAATGCTGCGGCCTCCCTTTTGGTTTTCTTTTCTGTCTCAGGATCACATTTCAATGTAGTTGTCGATGATACTTTCAGGGTCATCCGGGGGTCATACTTCAACTTCCACCACATTGTTTCCTTGGTTGGGGGCATTTTCAACATCAAATAATGCCGAAATGTCAAATTCAAAAACGGCACGGTCCATTTCAGTGTCCATTTTGTTGTTTGCTGAGACACCCAGTGTAAGGTCATATGGCCATTTTGTTAGCCTATGAAAAGTGGCATTGTATGTGTGGGGCGGTCATTGGGGCGGGTCCGTTAGCCAATGAGAACGGACATTACTAATATCCACAGGCAGAGGTGTGTAATGCCCACTTTGCTCCGCTCGTAACAACGAATTTAAAAACGCAATTACTCATTAATTTTGCTATATAATATAAGGAAAACATCCCTCGGTTGATAACGGCCTCGAGCAGTATGTTTTCGACGCCCACCTCATTGGCCAGGTCATACGATCAACCTCTGTAGGGTTTCCTATAGAATAGAATCTTTTACGGTTTTTATGCCAATTTAATCACAAATTTGAAATATTTATCGTTCCCTTGATTGGTCGACCAAAGGTCGAAATGACGTTGAGGTCATAGCCATGTAAGCATGACCTTTTTTTTCATGTCAGAAAATTGTGTGATGAATAGAACATATTTTAGCAATTTACAAAGATTTTTAATTTTTTTCATACTGAAAAATAGATTTTGCTGAAATCTTCCATAAATGACAATTAGGCCCATCTAATGCCAAAAATGTCCCCTCATTGATGGAAGTAATTTTACATTATTTCTGAGCCACTACTTTACACCCTGGCCTCTCCTCTATAAAAAGCCTCCCCTAGCCATTTATTTTTCTCAAATTACAAAGAGCTGATGACTTGTGGTAGGAAAGAATTATATGGGTTTTTTACGCCGACTTGAGCAATTTGAACATTTATGGCTCCCATAATGGGTCAACTATGGGTCAAAACTGACTTTGAGGTCGTAGCCCTGTGTAAGAATGAGCATTACTTTCATGCAAGGACAAATAAACCACATTCTATGGCCAGTTGTGGGGAGGGCATCATCTGACAACCGGCCGCCAGCTGCTGTACTTGACAATGAGGCCAGGTCACCACCATGTGTGGGCTCTGGTCACCTGCTTGGGAACACATGCTACAAACATGGACAATATTAACATTACGTCCCAGGTGGGCCCTGGGGTGGGCACAGCCTGTAGCCGAGTTGAAGTCCCTACACGGCATGTCCCGTAATTCCTTGTCGTGCTGGGGCTGAGGGAGTGGCTGCGCAGCCAAGATGGCATCCCTCAGCCTCTCCAGCTGGATGTGCTGCTGGTCATGCCAAGAGCTCTCAACCGCCTCAAAGGTGGCCTGAGACCAGGGGCGCACTGAGGGCCAGTTCCTAATGGTGGCATCCTCAGCAACCTGTTGGATATGCTCAAGGAAAATGTCTTGAATATTTACTTGGTCAGTGCGTGGGTCTCGTACCATCTTGAGAAATGAGACTATACATTCATTAAATCTTAGGTCTAGCTTATCTTTTATGGTGTTAGTGCTTGGCCTCTCCTAGTATATGTAGGGCTTGGGCAATAACTGGCAAATGTATATATCAGATGCCAAGGCCTTACCATCGTCCTTCCTGGGTATAGGAAACTTGTTCCGGCGCAGCTGCTCGGCCACGTAGTTGGCATAGGGCAGTACCCGGTAGTCTAGGTGTGACAGCGTTGACAGCGGACTGTGTGGTAAGCCCCCTTGACCGCTGGCATGTCGTGACCATGGTGTCCTGCTTCTCAGAGAGACGCCACCCCCTGTCCCCTCTCCAGTTCCGTCGGAGCCCCCATTCATGGACAAATTTCCCTGTCATACCCATAATGGCAGACTCCAGTAGCTGCAGCCGCCGCCGCCATCTGCTCCTTGCATCCTAAGATTATCAAGGGGCTAGGGTCAGCGATTCATAGTGGGGAGACCAGGGGTGTGGAGGAGAGGCTCGGAAATATGTAAAATGATTTCCATCAAATAGGGGATATTTTGGGCATTAGATTCACCTAATTATCATTAATTTTATGCAAGTTTCAAGCAAAATATATCTGTTGGGTTTTTCAGTATAAACATGAAAATGTGGTTATCACCCTGGAAAGAATTTAATAACGCCAGGAAATTTAGTTTCATTAGTTATCATTATCACTATAATTACAATTATCAAGAACCATCACCAAGTAGATCTAATTAACTGTATTGTGCTACTCATTGTGATCTTATACACTTTCACACGCTCCCCATGACATAATAGGCCTACAGTAGGAGGCTACACTGAATTAATTGAGGAGTCCAGGGCACTGCCTATGCCCTGAAACACCATGTACACCCTCCTCCCCCCCACCCCCACCCCTAGAACACTTTCCACTCGCAACACATTCTCTGGCCCCTAGATCCTGTCCTCTAGCCCCTACGACTCTCAGGGCAGTAAAATGACCCAAACTCAGCCTTGAGAATGAGGGAATGGTCGAAGAGTGTAGTGGTTCTCATTGTGGGCCAACACTAATCACCTGGCTTGATGACATGATTTGACTCTAATCCCCATGTCAGGACATTCCTTGCATTAGAAAATTCTTAGAGCTACTCCGCAGTGACACACAAACATATATATTCTGTTCTGACTGTCTTAGTGCTGCACCAAATTTGTTACCGAGATACCATTGTTCTGACGACATTGTTCTGACAACGGCAACATCCTGCCAGAATTCGCTATTGCCGACATTCACGACATAGAAATCCAATAAATGTGTAATGGAATGCAAATACAACTGGCTTTCATGGTAGTGATGATCAAGACATTACTAATTGTGCTATGCTACACATCAATACAATTTAGACTGCAGCTGGTTCTTTATTCCTCTCTAGAATAGTTCAATGGGGCTGAATCGTCTACGGAAGGTAACAAAGGCATAAGCACGCCAGGCCCCTTGCCCTGACGCGCATGGTGGGCACTCCGAGCGGTTATTAAAAAGATTTAAAAAATCGTTTTAATTTTCTAGAAAATGTAATCGCCACAGAATTTCCTGATATGATCATAAGGGTCTTTCTTACTCAGGCTACAACATCGAATCAGTTTTGACCCATAGTTGACCCATTATATATGCAATATAATTGCACACTTGATTTACAATAACAGGCAACGGGGTCAGACCATAAATTGAACAAAATTTAAGATAATGATTCCACTGTGATCTTTTAGTTTTTATGATGTTTTCTGCATGAGACAAGGACTGAAGGTGAGTTGTCTTGTTGTGCAGCTCGCTCCAGGACATCCCTACAACAATTGGATAATTCCCAGTATATTATTGCTAACAAGGGATGGCATTGAACAACAAGGGATGCAAGACAAAAAATCTGCAACAACAATATTAACTCCTGGAACATGTTCAATGGAAAATATAAATTTATGGATGAAAGACAACCAAAAGAGTTCTCTTAACATATCCATTGTTTCCCTACACCTACTTCTACCAGTGCAAATCATGATTTTTACCGACATGTTATCACTATAAAACAAAATATGTTGGCCCAAAAACGATGGTCCCCAAATTTTAGCAGCCACGAGAATAGGCCACAATTCTTTGGAATTTATAGAACCAGATACATCATCAAAAGTGGGGGGTGAGACAAAATGTTGGCAACCATTTTTGTCGTCAGACCATGAACCCCAAAAATAGTCAGAGTAATCTGGTCTGAAACCTCCAAAACCCTGACCAGAAGCATCTGTAAATACTGAAACATTCACGGATGACTCCTTAATGATTCTACCTGTGCCATTTAAGAGCTCATTAAAGGAAATCCACCATTTAATGTCAGCCCTGAATTCTTGTGTTAGTCTGTTTTTTTGACCCTGTAGAGAATTACAAATATTAATTGCCCTTCTACTAAAAGTACGTCCCTCTTTAATAATAGTGGAACAATGGGCCATTAACCCTGCAAGTTTTTGTAAATCCAGTTTACTTGCAGACTGTTTACGCAAATGGTGAAGCTTTGTGAGCTTTTCCATAGGCAAGGTTAGAGTCATATCAACACTGTCTACAACAATACCTAAATATTTACAAGTTTGAGATGGTGGAACAACTTTAGATTGTTTCACAACAAAACCTAACTTTACAATGGCCTTGGTCAATCGACATAAAGCCCTCTGACAATTATCATAGGTAGAAGCAACACAAATGAAATCATCAATGTAATTTACCATTGGAAATTCATTTTCAAAGGTTAAATTTCAAACAATAAAGTCTCCAATCTGTGTAAAAATAAATGGAGAACATGATTAATCCAAAGCACATACAACAATAAAAAACAGTTCCTTTTTACCAAATCAATTCCACTGGAACCCTTGGTATTGAATGTGGTTTGAAAAAACATTTACTGAGCGCTATGCCTGAGAAATGTCAACCACCGACATGCATGAAATCCCCACGTTGTAGAACTTCAGATAAATTACCCACATTTTTATAAGGAAAAACCTGACATGTTCTGTCCATGTTATTGTTAATGCTATTACCAATAGGACGATTGCAGTCAGTAATAGGTCTAAGACCACCATCTGATTTAGTAATTGCACCTGAAGAGTGACAACAAGTGGGTATTTGATGCGCCCTAACAATTTCTTGTTGTTGGAATTCAGCATATAACAACTCAGACATCTTAAAAGAAGCTTGCTCCTGGTAAATGCTATCATAGTTTTCACAGAAATATGGTTCTATGACAACATTATCAATAATAGGGAATCAGTAATAAATACCAAAAAGAGAATATAAATATCAGAAACACACAAGCTATCAATTCATTGAAAGCAAGAAATAATAGGTGCACACGGCTTTAGCTGCGAAAGCACATTACCAATATAATGGCTACACTTACAAGTATCATCAAAGCAACTTGGGCCCCTGACTATTATATCATAGGTGCGACGAAAAGTTAAAGTCAAGTTGTTGTCGCCTCTCAAAGAAAATATAACCGGACACAAAGCTAGACCGCAGTGAATATGAGCCGTCATATCTAGACTCAATAAATCCTCCATAATAGACAGAACAATTTCACTCTTGGAATAACAATTTGAAGAACAATGTTCTATATTATTTTCAGCAAAAACCGAAGAAATTCCAGTGTCATTTGTATTTTCTATCGGAGAATCAAATTGCATTCGGTGCGGAGTACTGTCATGACGTGTGTCTACTTCCGGTTCCAAAGTTTTGGCTAGAAAATCTGTTGAATCAGAATGTTCTGCATTAATTGGCGACAAATCAATATCAGAAATGTCTTGACATAGACATATATTATCATCACAAACAATTCCAGCCATGGATGACACGAATTTACTCGAGGATTCAATATTTTCAGTAACTGGACACCGTTCCAAGTCAACATCCAGGTCATTGACCTCCCCAAGAATGTCAACAACCCGACTTGTGCGACAAACTTTAGAATCATTTATATTAGAAATACAAGCACCATCCGGGAATGTGGTTGGTATACCTACATCAGAGTTTGTTGCACTACAGCCCGGCTGATATACACTGTCTTCCACATGTAGTCATTCTTTATCTTGGCGTTTAACGTTCGGGCAGCCACTCTGTTTATGGTCTTCTCCGTGGCAAACATAACAGATATGCACTTTTAAACAGGGTTGTTACAGAATTTATAGTTAAAATACCAGCACGGAGTTTTACCTTTGTCTTTTTCCTGGGCTGTAATTGTCGCTGACTTTGACTTCGATTTCATTCTAGTCGCACCAACAATTCCCTCCATGCAGAGATGTTTATGGATGGCTTCGGTACTACCATATCCAAACGCCCGTCACCCTTGAAGGTTAGCTTGATGACGGACCTCAGCATCATATGCCACAATCAACTCAGTGGAGTACACTTTTGTCGCAGCCTTGTCCATGACAAACCACAGATGATCCAACATTCCTGATATATGGACACCTGCTCCGTAGGCAGCCAGGATCAAAGCAATCAAAGCACTCATTAGTGGGACAAATGTGAGCGGCCGCTTTTCCCCTTCTCGTAGATATGGACAAAGGCTGAAACGGTGCTTTGAGGACTTCAAACGAAGAGGCTTGACACTGGGCTTACCATGATGAGATGTTTTCCTATCCTCCAAATCAGAACTATCATCCGAGCTACCTGTCGACTTTTCGCTGGATGCTTTGTGCGACGAACTCTTTTCCTGGCGATGAACTTTAGTGGACAGTTTCTGCATGGCGGTGGTCAAGGCATCCATCAATGATTGGACCTGTGAAGTCTGGCACTCCTGCGCACGTATGAAACGCTTGAACAACTTAGCTCCCCCATCCGATTAGTCTCCACATTCATCTTCCAGAGGTGAACAATCCTCATCAGAATCACCAGGTAAGTCCGTAGTAGTCGCACTTAACTTTGAATTTGTCGTTGTTCCCCCTCCTGCCACCTCTAATAGCTTCAAGCTTTCGTCCATGGAGGCTTGTTTGGAGTTTTTTGTAATAATACCCAACAATTTTTGCCCCGAGGAGCAATGTGCTTTTGGTCACACGCCGAACACTTTGACGAGGACATCGCACAATATTCCTTGCAATTCAGCTATATTCCAATGATATTCCGAAGAAAGTTTTTTTTTAGAACATGAGGAGAACCACCTGCACCAAATGGCAGACAAAAAATATGTAACCCGACCAAAACTAACATGTCTTCTGCAAGGGTAGGACAAATTGTAGGAAATTATGTCATTTTTTTGATCTTTTTTATTCAATCTGATCATTGTAGTTAACAAGGCTGTCATATATACACAAGACTTCTTTAGTTAGACTAGTAACTTTGTAACATTGTATATCTATGTATATCTATGTATATCAAATGATACAAACTGAATCAAAATTGGGAAATTTTCAAGGGAGTTACAGGCTGTTGGATACAGGACTGTCAGTCCTCCTGAAAATGGCATAAAAGCCCAGATATTGAATATTTACTAATAATACAAAATTGTCTCCATAATGTAACAAGAAGCACTGAAAAGCTGTAATGGGTATAGCTTTTGATTTAGAAAAGACAATCTATTTTAATTTGGACTGATAATGTAATCAAGTCATGTTTTTCTGAATGGGTTATATTTGTTGACAAAATCTGCAAAATGATGTTATTTCCATGGTGACTAAACATCCTGAACATTCTATTAACATTCCAAATAGAATTTTCAAACAAAATGAAATGTTTAGAGTGGGTTAACTGAATTCTACACTAAAAGCTGGTTTAAGACACTATTTTTCACAAAACTTCCAAAATCTTCCTTATCATTAGCCTCAGAGCTTAAGATCATAGCCCCCTTGGAGCATCCTTTCTTTGTTTTACGTCACTTGGACTTCTTTTTATGCTAAAAGTCCATGTTTATACTTGACAACTCCTACTTAATATATAACTTAGGTTAAGACCAATACTAACCTTTATCTGTCCATTTCGTTTCAATTATCTGAAAGTGACTACAGTAGCCATTTGAACTCAGGTTTGGGCAGGGGTATGACCTTGTACGCACCCTCTCACCATCTCTCACCAAATATCCCCTGTTGTACCACGTGATGCTACCTCGTGTGACACCAGGTTCAACACGTACCTCAGTGCTGAAGATCACAGTGGCACCCTCTGTTGGAAAGGGTGGATCTAAATCTAGTAGATGATCAATGATCAATTGATGATCTAGTAGATGATCACTTTCAGTTGCTGTCGCTTCAGTGTTGAATTCCACCACAGTGTAACCGTATGCAGGAAATGTCCACATTGTTTCCAGCTGTGGTAACTCAGTTGTGAACTCCATTGTGTTCCTGTATACAGGAAGTGACGAACTTTCATAGGAACTGTCATTAATAATTGGTGGAAAGGTTGTGGAAAAGGTTGTGGTCACTGCATTGCCTTCTGTTGGAAATGTTGCATTTAAGTCCATTTGCAGATCAGTGACGTAGGCATTAGCGACTGAAAGTATCAT